>OX365952.1:23115914-24427262 GCA_947247005.1 Spisula solida | reverse complement strand
ACGACAGACACCACAACCATATGGATAAAGGGCTGAAAATATACAAAAAAATAATTAAACAATAGGAACTATGAAGTCTAAAAAATACTATACGATAGTGACATAATAATGTTCACTATAATTTATGAGTTTAGTATAGTTGCCAGGGGTGCTTTTCGGAATGGGTTAACACCATATTATGCCTTAACAAATTAAATTGACAACAAGACAAGATGACAAAAAGGGCTCTATGTCGCTCACCTGTCGTAGTAGTGCATGCATGCCCATATACATGGTGTCCTAAGTACTCAATAATAACTTCGGACTAACATTCAAGAAAATACAGCCTTCATTGCAAGTACCAAGAATTTTATATTGTCTTAACGAGTGAGCTGGCTATTATTACATGTACATTGTATCTATAGTCTAGATTGGTCAATGCATTTCAAAAGTTATGGTTCAGGCAAACTTCAATTTGACCTATGAGAGAAGAAGCTGTGGTCTGTGCAGGTCACTCCTTCAGACACTTCACGGGACACTACCGCCAGCACGCCAATGGTGTTCATTTATAAAGTCCCGTTTTAACAGGCGTATAAAAATCTGACCCTAACAAATGAAGCAGATTTTAGAGTATAAGATATTTACCATGTTCATTGTTCACATGAATTTTCAAATCATTGTTGTTCTCAAATTCAGCCTGGCATTTCTCACAGAAAGTTTCATGATCGCTGATACGACAGGCTGGATCTTTTTCACTTGTTCGCACATTCTTGAGTGTATTTGGTACTTCTTTCCTATAAATGATCTCATCAGCATGACTAGACTGGATATGACTGTTCATTACTTCATATTGCATTTCCTTATGAGAACACCATGGACAGTAGAAATAGAACTTGAGTCGCTCACACTTATGCCCCTCAGAAAAGTTCACATTATCCAACACAAAACCACAAAATATACAAGCAAGAACCTCCATGACTTAGTGTCTTATAAATCGGGGGTCTCCTGCCTCCTTAAAGGAAGTATCACTATTCCTTTGGAGTTAGTTTCTCGTGGCAGCGGTATGTGACGCTGCTCTTGAAACACCCATGCATCCTGCCTCCTTAAAGGAAGTATCATTATTCCTTTGGAGTTAGTTTCTCGTGGCAGTGGTATGTGACGCTGCTCTTGAAACACCCATTTTAGGGGGTATTTGAGGAAGGATTTTAGCCTGAAACTTTAATATATATATATATACATTTGTTGTTATGTTTGCATGCATGTATCTATGTAAAATTGTTTTAACCATGTCTTAAATGTGATTGTAAAGCACTTTTGAACGTGTAATTACATGATAAAAGTGCTATATAAATATGGTATAATAAATAAATAAATAAATGACTTGCCTGGAGTCTTCATGCAGTACGCTGCAATACTGAAATCCAACAGGCGAAGCCAGAGAATCATTATGCTTTACTAATAGGTGCTCCTGTAATTTTCTCTTTTCATGTGCTGAATAGTTACATTTCATGCAATAAGGTTTCGGAGACTTTTTAGATTTTTTCAGATGTGTTCTTCTGAAATGTTGAAGCCACGCAATATGCTTGCTTGTGGCAAAAGAACAATTTTCATATACACATATAAAAATTGCGTGTTTCAAGTTGGAGAAATTAAACCGATTACGTGTTTCAACATCTTGACTTTTGTCTTCAGTAGATTCCACATAATCTGTTTGTATTTCAGTATCTGTACAAGGTTCGATATCCTTGCCATCTTCATCACCATCACCACAATCACTTCCAACTTCTCCACCAGAAAGGTCACCATCAAATGTCTCAGTTTTTATAGCTATCTCAATGTTCTGTGGTACTGGCATTCCAGTTCCTATATCTAACACTGTCTCTGTTTCACTGTTTCTAACATGATGTATGTCAGTTCTAGCGGAAACAACTTTTATTTTCAATGAAGATTCTTTTAAACCACTGTGTGACCTTTTAAAAAACATTTCTCTTTTTGATGGTTGATTGTTTCTTGTCACATGGTTTCATCCTGTTTTCATATAAATGTTCTATACTTTCTTTGTTAGCAATATCAACTGAATGTATCTCAACGTTAAGCAATTCATTACTTCCCTCACCATATTCAAACACGTTTTTTCTTTTCTCTTTTTTAGATACAGGTTTATTGCAAGAGGGTCTAACATTTTTGACGTCTGTATGTCTTGTTCCGTCAGCCTTCAATACCTTTGAATATTTATCAACCTTAGAAGTATTCTGATTTTTTGATTGGTCATTTGCATTGACCTGTTGTCTCTTAAGTTCTACATTAAAGTCTCGAAATCACTAAAATTCTTCAACATTCTTTTCTGTTTGGACTTCATCAACTGAACAAGCTCTTCCTTCACAGTTGACTCAACTACCCCCAGTAACTCCAACAACCTTATCTAGTGGTTCTGTACACTGTTTATTGTCATTCCTTGTTAATCTTGCACTTGATACCGGTACACTAACAAGTGTATCATTAAGTTTACATAGAGTAAGTTCAGTGTTTCCATCTTCAGATTCCACTTGATCACCACATTGATCAACGTGTCTATCAAATACATTTATTGGATTGCTTCAGAGAATGTACCCATGTTCATTTCATGTTATTTTACATGTTTATTTAGCCCTGAATGATGACAATCAACGTTTTCAATGAAATAAATCTGTTCCTGCAACATTTTGTGAATACATATATTTGTCCTAGTCATTTTGACATCATTTTATTCTGCTGGTTGCAAGAAATTGTGTCAGTTACAAAAGATGAGTTTTTGAAGCAAGATGTTGACTTATTTCTTAAAATGATTTGAAACACTCGACGCAATGCAGCACTGAAAATGGATGTAGATCTACTCCTACAGTAAAGCCATGGTCATCGCTGTCAAAATATTCATAAACTTGCTAACACCATCAGTGGCACTGTCCTTTCAACATCCATTTGTTGACAGATACCTGAAAGACAAACATGGAGATCAGCATATTGTTTACACAACTGGGAAAATATGAAGGGATTTGTATTTAAAACAGTGGGTTCCTAATACAGATATCTTCAAATGTTGTTGCTTTAGCATTTGTTTATTACTACACATACTAAGCAAATAAAACAATTACTACAGGTTTTCTTTTAATCTTTTTTGGTTGATCATTTGCTGGAAAATTTTGAAGACCATACTGCTCACAGGTCCATGAAAAGTGACCTAGCCCACCTATGTATACATATTTAAATATAGACGGTATTGGACACTTTTCATGGACCTGTGATACTGCTATGCACAGATTTAGACCAAATGAAATATTGACTCACAATCAATTATCAAGATATAGTATTTTGTATGACTCCAATCCCCATTTTTCATGCTTTAACGATGTATAATATCCAATAATCTTTTTGGAATAAATATTTTGCTCCATATAACTACATAAATTCATGCTTTAAATACAAAACATTACCTAAACACTAAAACAAGAGAATCATAGATCCTGTGGCGCTCACCTGCTAAACATTGTCAAACTTTGAACTTGACCTAAACACTTTGACTAAACTTGATGAAGGTTAAAGCAAAACTGTGGCCTCCAGAGTTTTAACAAGGTTTATCTATATACCAGATAAAATTAATATTGGATGAATCTGGATTATCACATTTTTGGATGGACCAAAATAATATGCTTATAAATTATCCAGCAATAAAACAACGTATATTAGATATTTACTATCAAACTTGATACACGGCTATGAATAATTCTAACCGTCTTGAAACGTTTTGTCTCTTTAAACATACATTTAATTTCGAACATTATCTCAATTTAATCAAGGAACGTAAATTTAGGATTGCTTTTACACAATTTAGGATATCATCCCATAAATTAAATATTGATCAAGGACGCTATGACAATCAACCAAGAAATGAAAGAACTTGTAATAATTGCAATTATCAAGTTCAACAGTAGAAAATGAGTACCATTTCTTACTAATATGTCCGAAATACTCTGAATTACAACGTAAATATTTAAAACGATATTATTATACATGGCCTACTATACAAAAGTTTACAAATTTATTAACATCAGCATGAAAATTAACTATAATAAATCTTTCTAAATGCATATACTTTGCAAATCTTAGTAGATCTACAAACCAATAACATTCACTGCATGTATTTATTTCACCATTCTTGTCTTTACATGCTCTTCAGAAAATCTGTTCACTTCTGCCTACAGTCTGTTTGTTTATAATATTGTTTTGCTATAAGCATAATTATGTGTGTATGTTTTATGCAATGAACATTTTGTATTGTATTGTTTATGACATATTGGCCTAGTTTTTTACCCCACATGACCTAACTTTGATCGTGACCTTAGGGTCACCAAGATAAACATTTTGACTAAAATTGAAGAAGATTAAAGCAAATATATGGCCTCAAGAGTGTTAACAAGGTTTTCCTATTATTTGACAAGTTGGCCTAGTTATTGAACCCACATAACCCAACTTCAAACTTGACCTTAAGGTCATCAAGATACACATTTTGACAAAACGTCATGAAGATTAAAGCACAAATGTGGCCATCAGAGTGTTAACAAGGTTTTCCTATTATTTGACCTTTTGACCTGATATTTGAACCTGCATGTCCCAACTTCGAACTTGACCTAGATTTTATTGAGATACAACTACTGACCAAGTTTGGTAAAGATCAAAGCAAACATGTGCCCTCCAGAGTGTTAACAAGGTTTTTCTATTATTTGACCTATTGACCTAGTTTTTTACCCGACATGAACCAACTTCAAACTTGACCTTAGGGTCACCAAGATAAACATTTTGACAAAACGTCATGAAGATTAAAGCACAAGTGTGGCCATCAGAGTGTTAACAAGGTTTTCCTATTATTTGACCTTTTGACCTAAAAATTGATTCTCGCGCTTTTAATCTTGCCCAAGACCCAAAACTTTTGCAAGTTAACATCTAATATCGTTTAATTCTCGTTTATTGTTTCGTGCTTTGCATCAAATATGGCATCTTAATCTCGTGTCATGGCTTCAAAGGGCGAGACACGAGAATTCAACACAAGACACGATAACAATATTGTGCAAATATTGCGCAATACTCTTGCCTAGTGTTTCGATTTGGTCCACAAGAATTCAAACGAGACATGAATTGAATGCGAGACACAACAATGTTATTGCCCAATTTTTGTGTCTTGCCGCGAGACACAACAATGCTGAAAAGCACCATGGCATAGTCATGTTTCCCGGCGAGACATGATAATTGCGCGATATCATTGTCGTGTATCGCGGCTAGACACTAGAATTTCGCGACAGCATGATAGAATTTTTGTGCCTCGCGTTGAATTCTCGTGGACCAAATAGAAACCTTGTCTGAAACGCAAGGCACAAGAATTGCGCGATATTTGCAAGATATTATTGTCATGTCTCAAGTCGGATTCTCGAGCCTCACGTTAATTTCTCGTGTCTCATTATTAATATTATCTTGTCTCACCCTTGGAAGTCAAGACAAAAGATCAAGATGTGATCATTGAAACCAGGCACAAGAATCATCTGTGAGGAACGATACGATTGATATGATACTTGATATTAACTTGCAAAAATTATCGGTCAAGGGCAAGATCAAATTCAATGTTTAATTCTCGTGTCTCATTTCATATATCGCGTCTGATTCTCGTGTCATGCCTGGCACAATTCTCGTGTAGACCTTGCCCTTGGAGCACGATATTTAAAAGGAAGTGACTTTTCCTACGGGCCCGTTAGAATAGCCTCTCAGGCGAATGACTAAACGGAAAATAAACGCTTTATCACTATGATAACCACAACGGCTTCCTCATTAATTTTGTGATTCGAGAAAAATCCTCGTCTTCGGAAGACTTAGAAAGTGTTACAGTTGTATTCATAGAGGCAGAGATCGAGTTCCGGTCATAGACATTCAAAGTAAGTCACTGTTTTTATTATTCATCACAGGAGCGATAATTTAACAACTAATGTTTACTTAAAGGAGATCGGTACATTTAAATAAAGGCAGTGGCTAGCCGTCCGGCACCGGACGACTAGACAGCGAAATTATTCGTCCGGCATCGGACGACTAGCAAACGCTACGTGAATTGGCTAGGGAACCGTCATTCTATTTCTACGCATTAGGCCTTCAAAATTTAGTTATTTTCTTGTGATAATTATCACGTATGTTTCTACCTTATTATAATTTATAAACTGCGAATTCGGCAAGACATGTCAGTACATTTATCTGCATCCTTTTTGTGACCAGCCGTGTATCTCCGTATATTGTTCGCCATATTGGATGGTATAAACTGGTACGAATGAATGCGGAAAGTGTTTCAATTACAGACAGACAGACAGACAGAAAACTTTATTCACCCTATATACAGGTTACAGAGTAACAACATGGGGATATGTATACACTTTGCATTTAACAAATTTTTTCCAGTCAGTGAACAGAATATATAATATATATATAAAGACAGTGTATGCTTCTAAATTCGGTAGTTTTCCTTAGATGGGGGAAGAACGACTTGGTTTTACATAAACATTTTTTTTTTAAATGAGTACAATAAAAATTATTGCTAATGGTAGATTATGGCTTAATCTAACAGTACGAGTAGAAATCTACATTGTAAACTTATACAAAGGTAAGTATGACGAGTTATAGTAAGACATATAGGTATATTTGGCGAAGGTAAATCTGACGAGTTATAATTAGACAAAGGTACAGTATTATGAGGATGGGGAATGTATATTACTTCAGGCTGAAAAAATGAAATTGCTGTGTTAGGTAATTGACAGTTTGGAATGTCACTGGTTATAATAGCGTGAAAACAATGTTGCCGTTAATGAATCGTATCATGGTAATGCCTATTGTATTTTGTATTTAAAAAAAATTACAATTGTAAATTGTATTGTTTATATAATTATATGTGCCATTAAAACTTCGAATGAAGAATAATCAATAGACATACTAG
Organism: Spisula solida; assembly: GCA_947247005.1. Taxonomy (NCBI): domain Eukaryota; kingdom Metazoa; phylum Mollusca; class Bivalvia; order Venerida; family Mactridae; genus Spisula; species Spisula solida. The sequence goes on along the minus strand of OX365952.1, from coordinate 24,420,283 downwards.
CTTTGTTTGTGACACCTCGGCAAATTAATGTGCATAATTTGTTTTCCAATATGGCGGACAATATACGGAGATACACAGCCAGTCACAAAATGGATCAGATTAATGTACTAACATGTCTTGCCGAATTCGTAGTTTATTACAAGGTAGAAACATACGTGATACTTATCACAAAAAAATAACTGAAATTCGGGATGCCTAATGCATAGAAATAGAACGATAGTTCCCTAGCCAATGCAGGTAGCGTTTGCTAGTCGTCCGTTGTCGGACGACTAATTTGGCTGTCTAGTCGTCCGGTGCCGGACGGCTAGCCACTGCCTTAAATAAAACAGCCGTAAGAATAGTCACTTCCTATTTAAAATGGCACTAACAGGATTCCGTACATTTGAGAGAAATTGAGGGGAAGACAAAACCTTAAAGGGCTTATTAGAAAATCCCGAACATTCAATAAGGTATTCAAGAAGGTATGAGTATACAATGTTGATGATAATAGCACGCATGTTAATTAAATGTATATGACACTCTATATTAACGTATGTAAAATGTGTAAACATGCTGCCGCTCACACATATTGACCTAGTGACCTAAGTCTTGGCCCCATATGACGCAATATCGCACTTGACCTAGATTTTGTTGAGATGATCACTCTGACCAAGTTTCATAAGGATTAGGCTAAAATTGTGACCTCTAGTGACTATACAAGGTTTTTCTATGATTTGACCTTGTGACCTAGTTTTTAACCCTGGATGACCCAATATCGAACTTGACCATGATTTGTTGAGATGATCATTGTGACCAAGTTTCATAAAGATTAGGTCAAAATTGTGACCTCTAGTGACTACACAAGGTTTTTCTATGATTTGCCCTTAAGTCAAAATTGTGACCTCTAGTGTCTACACAAGCAAATTGTTGACGGACGGACGGACGAAGAGTGATCACAAAAGCTCACTCTGTCACTTTGTGACAGGTGAGCTAAAAAGAAATGAAGAAATAGAAAAATAGAAAAAGTTGTGCACAGTCAGTCACTTTCGACCATCAAAGAAAGCCAAATCATCTACCGCACGTTCCGCGGTACACGTCGTGTACAACACATACGGTAAACCGCTGGCATCACTCGAGCCCATCACTTGGCGGTACGTTGTTACTGTGCATGAGGATTTCCATACCATTAAAAAGCACCATACAACTATAGGCGGTTGTCCACTCAGCAACATGTTTGCCGTTAACTTAGCTTGACAGCATTGTTTTAGAAAATTCTACCATTATTACTATTATATAGTGCAAGGGATGTAAGACTGGTAAGTTTGGTGGTCGTTCTTTGACCATAATTGATAAGTGATTTTACCCAAATCAAAGATCATATCCTGTATTCTTTGCCCAAATGAAGATTTTTTTAAAAACAATGTCGTTGAATGTTGTGCTAAATGAGTAAATGTTTTAGCAAAATGATCTGTCTATATCTGCTGTATTGACTCTGACCTGTCATCACGTGTTATTTCATATACACGATCTGCCTAGTGGAGGTGATACTACATGTACTGTGTAGCAATGATAAAGCCAAGACGGTTTAACGCGACAGAAAGTAGCCTCGGTGACACACCAGTCTTTAGCATCTCATATACACGATAATGTTCATCATTACCCATTTTTGTAATCATCTAAATTTTTAAGCTTACGGGTCTTGCTTAATTACAAAAAAACGATTGTGTATTTTGTATCACAGACATGTTTGAAGAACGTAAAGTGAAGATTAAGTGGAAAATGAAATACATTGTACCTGCTTTACACGTGAATGAATAGACGATTAACCATTTTTCGACAGAGTGATCATTCAAGCGTGACGGGGAAAAACGACAGTATTTTAAAAATAAACACAAACGATACTCTCATGGATATGTAGAAGCGAAAAGTTCTTTCAAGCCAACAATTAAAAAAATTAGGAATTTCAATTTTGTTGCAAACCTTTAGAGGCTAAGTATATACCGGTATATTCACAAGGTACTGAATGGTGCTATTATGGTGGGGATTGAAGCTGAGTCTTGACCATGTTCCGTGTATGGTGGTCACGAAAGAGGGGCCAACAGTTTATCCAAAAATGTTTTTGAGCGTTAGGAGCATAGTATTGTGTGCTCATTGTTTCCCTTTGTAGAATAATTCCATTAGTGGTTCCATTTTACTTATATAACAAACCACAGCCATGTCTTAAATCAATCGCGAACTCAATTTGCTTAACGACTGTTAATTTAACGGTAGTCCTTTTTCAAATATCCGTTGTATAATATACGGGGGCTAGCATTGTTTGGGTAGTGGGTACAGCGCTGGTATACATGGATTTTTCGGAGTTTGGCATTCACCATTTTCGAAATTTCTTATTTGATACCTACGACCAAATACCTACATTGTAGCTATACATCGTGTATTATATAGGTCGTTGTTCCGATGGGTACTCCTACATGCATTGAAGTCCCCCTTTTAGTTATTGGATATGTCCAATGTATCATATCATCAATGGTTATCGCATTGTGTCGTTTTTAAATAGTTTGTATCATTTCACGTAAGAGAGCATAAACGGTATGCCCTGCTCTAACAACACCTTATCGGTGCTACTTTGGGAGCGGTGGGTCTTCAAAAAGCCAAACACCACATCTTCTACATGATTATTAATTTGGATTCGGGCCACATTGCAAACACACCAAACTGTGAGTACAAGCATAAAAGACAAATTATTACACGCACTCGAGTTACTATTTATATTGTAAGATAGAACTTTGTAAATGGCGATAAACTGTAAATAGTTTTTGCAATAAACTTATGTTATGCTATATTAGGTTAGAATGAAAATAAAGCATGTTTAGAAAATTCAAATGTAAGAGGGGCACCTCAATTGATGGATGTTGGTCTAGTCACGCCCAGAGACGAATTATGGTTATGAAATACTGGAGTTGCCATTTCTGAGTGATTTAATGAATCTACAGACCTTTTTGTGCTTTGGTTGATTACTTTCTTCAGTGTATTCCGCTTTGATCGGGTAATTGACGTACATAAGTGGTAAAACTATCTTTTTAATTTTTGGAATTGTGATTCAAAGGTTTCTTTTTACTGATGTATGCTTCTAACAGGAGACCACAGTAGCTCCTGTGCTCCTTCCCATAATGATACACTACATAAAAGGATTGAGCATGAAAGAAGTAATGAATATGACATAAAATGAAAGGAGTAATGCATGAAATATGGGACGAAAGGAGTAACGAATGGACCGTAAATATTTGAATAACCGACTAGACCCAGAACAAGACAATACATCAAAACAGTTTTTGAAATATGTAAAAGCCAGAAAACAAGATAGCGTGAATGTAGGAGCTTTGAATATGAATTGTTTTTAATGTTTTCTGTGCCCTGCTGATTGAGTGCTGCCTTCCCTGTCTGACTTAATGTAATCTTTCTGATAACACGCTGATACGAGGATCCGGAGGTGACCCGCGGAGATCCCCTGGAATTTTGGCAAAAATGTCGTCACATTGAATATTAACACGACATACAGTGCCCACCAAAAATAAGTATACAGTAAATAATTGTTGCTAAATTTAACTTGGTTAAATTATTCAATATCCTTTTATCAGACAGTCACAATCAGTGTACTTGTTTCTGAAACTACAGTTACTAAATAAGTAAAAACAGAGATAGAAATAAAGATCAATATGTTTTGAATTTAAATACCCATGTGATCTAACATGCTGAATTTTCCATCTTTTTGTGACTAAGTTACCATTCAATCGAGACAAAGAAACTTTATATTTTGCACCTAGGGTACCAATTAATGTATGGTCTTTACATATAATAAACAAAAATATTCCCTTTTTTTCAAAAACGTGTTGTTCCACCGTTTTACAAATAGTGTTATTACAGACAAGTAAATAGGGAAATAACATATGTATACATATTTTTGGTGGGCACTGTATATACACATACACGAAAGTCATGATACGCGATACGTTTTGTGTTCACGCAAAGGGAAGCAACTGTAGCGAGGATGCCGAACGGTATAGATTGGTTCTTAAACCCAACCTACACCGTAAGAAAAACACGTTCAAATTATTCACTTTGGGACATTGAAAAGAAAAAAATATCCTTAGGTAAAAACTTGCACGCATTTAATTTCATTCATGTTTGAATTATGCACACATCTGTTTTTGTCTGATTCCACAGTGTATGAGCGATATGCTCTTCCTGCTTGGATAATGGATTTGTGGATCTTGCCCGTAAATTCATACATTCAACTGATTCGTCCTCCAGTCAACTCGACTTCAAAGTTTAGTTTTGGGGTCGAGTGGACCAGTGCTCGGTCATTTTTTTTTCAAAATCAAAACATACAAACATATAAAATACAGTGATACAACACATTGAAATCAGCGATTTTCCCCTTCTTTGAAAGGTACCCCTAAAAGGTAGCTTCCCAATGAATTAGAAAATTATATCCATTTTCCCAATTTCAGAGGAAAATAAATTATTCCCAATCTGGTGCATCTTGGCCGCGCAAGTCAAGCCATAAATTAAAATTTGTGCATTTTATATGAGAAAATGCATGACATATTATGCACAAGCTATTTTATGTTAATTTCTATCAAAAATAAGATATCCCCGTGGTATTGGAAATGGCGCACTTAACAGTTTACGTCGTTATTTTGTTATAAATATAAAACGTTCATAATTAAAGTGATTGAGAAAAGATAGGGCAATTCAATGGGAACATATTGACACTAAATATCAATAGTCAATTCCATCAATGCATGTTGTATGACCATTACAATGAGGACACAATCGGCTTATTATGTCAGGTCAGCGTGATATGAATTGCGCACCTATCATGTAGGTCCCTAATGGTAAAAAAATAAAAGGATTCATGATGTAGTTGTTTCCAATTTTATTTTATGGCTATATAGTCCATTTTTATATAATAGTTAGCTTACTTTGTATACTTCTTCTTAGATAATAAATCAATAATTAGTATCGAGACAGAATTGCACTGGTTACTAATTGCCATTATACTTTTTGAGTCACCAAGACAACTTGAAGATGTCCAAACAAGTGTTAAATCATCTATTACTGTCATGTAAGAATCATTCATGGCATCTGCATAGTCTGATCTGTCACCAACTTGATTTGGGAATGCCGAAAATATCAATGACAGTTAATATTAACAACATTTTCGAAACATATTATTTCAGATTTTGACTAGTTTTTTCAGTTTTTCTTAATAAGAAAGTTACATCCTTCTGGACACCATTTCCTGTGTTTGACAGTGTGTAGGACATTTTAATCATATTACATGGTGTTAACATGGATGCCAGTGCTCTTTACAAAAAAGAATTTGAAGTTAAAATTTCATTTTACAAATTTGTGGGATTACGATATTTGAGGAATAAAGTGACATAAGAAAATCACAACAAATATGGGTACAGCATACCTTTCAAGTTCTAAAAGCACCAAACTTTACTTTGAACATTGTTTATTTGCATTACAGACCAAAACCACACATCCTTCCAAAAATATACTGGAAATGTATGTCATTTTGGGCCTTAAACTCAAGAAAAGACCACTAATCTCAGGTGCGCCATTTCTGATACCGCGCCACAACCCATACCACCACGATAGATGTCGTTGTTTCTAAGAATTCACAACTTAGTTAAAAAAATCCCAATTTGAGTAAAAAAATTTCCCAATTTGTCCGGTACCGGTACCTTTCCCAAACAAGCAAAAAAAATCACTGGAAACGATAACCAAGACTTTTCCCAAAGTATTGTATCGTATAAGTACCTGATCTCTAGTCCCAACAGAGACCAACCATACATGTATCATTTCATTAATTACATTACTTCTACATTACGTTAGGTCTCACCGGGTCACAAGTACATGTATGTAGCAGTTTGCGACACAATTCTTTGTCGCTGTTTGGTGACCGATTATGAGCCCTAACAGCAGCTGCGTTAGCGTGCGTACGGGCGTATATTACGCCCTAAAATCGGCCGTGTACGCCGGAAATCAAACTCTCGAACGTACAGCGTACGTCCGTAAATTATGCAATACGCCGATAATCAATTTACAGGACGTCCTGCTGTGTAAATTTCAGACGGTGAAAGCCACAGCAGACTGATTTCATTAAGCGCACTCGATCATTTGCCAATCGATAAACGTTCGCTCCGCCCACCGCTTGTCAGTTAATTTGATTGACGGCCCGATCAGGCTACTATGCTACTATACTAAACACGCGGTCGCTGCGGTAATCGAAATCATTAAAGGCGGCGATTTTGTTTGTCCGCACATCAAACGACGTAATAGCAGCACGTGTACGGTGGCATACGAGAAATTAAAGGTTCCGATAACTAATTGACGAATTGTTTCGGACAGTACAACGGGATTAAAAGTTTTGCGGGTAATTATGATTTTATTTGACGTACGCATTGTACGGTTGTTTGAAATGATGTTTTCACACTAAATCGGTAATACAATAGAACGTAACTGACTCAATACGAGTTTGTTTTTTGCACTTTTTTAATTGCTCTTGTCATTACATTTCAACCATGATTCGTGCCTTGGATATGAGTTTTAGGTTTCATATCGTAGCAAAATGTCGCAACGAACGCTTCTTGGTTTTGGAGTTTCAATTAAACGGAAAATTGACGATGTATGTAGTGAACCTGAGTCTCAAAGTCCGAGTAAAAGAAGTAATATAAGTGAAACATCTACTCCTAATTCTAAACAACGTACATTCCAGAAAGTATGGTTGAAACAATTTCCGTGGTTAGAATACGATGACAGCACTAGACGTATGTTTTGTAAATTATGTCGAGCTGCAGATATTCACAGTTCCTTTACTAAAGAGGGAGCGGGTAAGATGTTTACTCTAAATCATAAGCATTTTAACAATTTACAATACTTGTCAAATTCTTAGGCCACAAAATTTTATATTGTGGTTCTGGTTACCCCCGACCGTATTTTGGCATTTTGCTGAAAGTCACCACAGATAAAGCTGATTTTTATATTAAATTTATTTTAGGTATACGTGTTTGTCAACTTAATATTACAGTACCCTAATTATACCCCCAGATACATAGAAAAATGGGGGCTATGTTGTTCAGTGTAAATTTTGTCTGCGCTATTTCTCTGTAACCATAGGCCAGATTTCAACGTAACTTTGCATGGCTGATCAGTACCAAGTATAGTTGTGTATATCGAATCAATTTTAACTTTTTAAGGTTTCATTTTTTTACACTTATAAATTTTGGGTGTGTGTGTGCACATTGGAAGCTTGAACTGCCCAGACTAAGAACCCAAATTTAAATTAACTGCATCTAGACGTCTGAATTCAAAATACTAGCACAAGTGTTAGGACTAGTAGGTTAGTAGACTAAAAACTGACATGCATTTATTGTGTATTTTCAGGTAACCTTCAACGATCAACTGTGGTCAGGCACAATGACAGCAAGCCCCACAAGAATGCCGTCGAGTCTCACCACATGCGTAAGCAACTATATGGAGTACCGGTCACTGATGAACCAGAGACAGAATCATCACACCAAGAACCACTAACCCAAAAAGAACCCAAAGACTCAGAGAAACATTTATTCAGGACTGTACATTTCTGTGCTATCAAAAATCTTCCTAACTCTATGGTGAATGAACAGTTAAATTTCTTGAGGGCTAGTGGAGTAGATCCAAAAATCGTTGATATTCACCCAGACTCAGTTAAGGATGTTCAGAGCAGTTTGGTTCACATCATAAATGAAGACATGAGAAGTAGAATAATGGACTCTAAGTACTATGGAATTATCATAGATGAGAGTACTGATCTATCCATCCACAAGAAGTTGGTGATATATGTGCGTTATGTCTATGATGGTGAAATTCATACCGATTTAGTGGGTAATTTGAGAATACGAGATGGATGTGCTGCAACAATTGTGGAATGTTTAAATGAACAAATAAAGGTACTAGGACTTGACATGGTTAATTTAGTAGGACTTGGTACTGGTAGTGATGGCGCCTCTGTCATGTTTGGAAAAACAAATGGGGTAGGAGTTCAACTGAAACCAAGTGCACCACTGATGGTCCATATTCATTGTATTGCCCATAGACTTGCTCTTGCTTGTGCTGATGCAGCTAAGGACATACCATACTTGAAAACCTACAGAAATACATTAAAGAACTTGTATATACATGTAAATGGATCTGGGATTCGTCAGTTTAAGTTGGAACGCATGCAGGAGATCATGGAGGAACCTAGTCTGAAACTAAAGGATCCTATCAGCATAAGATGGCTCGCCATGGAAGATGCAGTGGTAACCATACACAAGTGTTATGGCTCAATAGTTGCTTATCTTCAATCAAACGAGGGAAAAAACACTGTGGGGGATAACGTAGCAGAAGGACTATTGAAAGAAGTGTTACACTACAAGTTTCCAGCATTTACCGCCCTTTTGGCAGATATTCTGACCATCATTGGAGTCTTGTGTAAACAACTACAGAGTGATAGCTTGGACATCAGCCAGTTTAACCCCATGAAAGAGACAACTGTTGGAAAACTAAACGGACTAATCAAGTATAAAGGAGACTGTGAAACTGAGTTTCTCGGGGGTGTATCATCTACCAATAACAAACTGTATTATAAGGGTATTCAAATGACACATGCCAATGAAAAAAGCCAGATGGACACTATGAAATCTTCATATATCAAAAGTGTTGTGACAAACATGGGAAACAGGATGTCATGCAACAATAACCCCGTCCTTGAAGCTTATCAGTTGTTTGAACCAAGTGCCCACCTTACTGATGAGCAGGAGACTTCATTCATATCCACACTAGCGGATCATTACGGACTTGACAGGAATAAACTTGGACTGGAATATTCTGGTATCAGCAACGTGCTGAAAGGATCTTACAAGAATATGTCATTTCAGAAATTGACAAAGTTGCTGATTTCTCGTCATGAAATGGACTATCCATTATGTGTGAAATTATGTAGGATAGGGTTGTGTATTCCTGTCAGTAGTGTGGCCTGTGAACGCGGATTCAGTCTTCAGAACAAGATCAAAGTGAAGTCACGAACCTCCCTCACACCAGAGAACTTGGAAAGCCTAATGAAAATTTCAGCTGGACCAACCATGCAAGAATTCCCATATGCCCGTGCCATCAGACATTGGAACCTGGAGAAGAAGCGCAGACTGAGACGTTAATATGTGCCTTCTAAGTCGAAATGTGTGGTGTAGTAAACTTGATGTGAACTGGATAGTTAGTCGTTAGCAATAATAGCTGATATATTTCCTGGCAATGATGAGTAGACTATCACATTATTGTGTGTCATGATATGCATTTAAAAGATGTGTAAATAATTTTGCATAAGTGTATTTATTTGTTGTGAAATGAATAATAAGTGATTTATTGGTCATTAATTGCTTTATTTTCAGGAACTCCTTGTCTGAGTCAATATCAGATTACTGGTACTCTATTATTAGTGATCTACTGGTCTACTGTATTCAGTTGTTTTGCCAAGTGAAAATAATATCCTTATTTCTTGTGAACTGAATATAGTATGAATTATTTTTAGTATCAGAGCAACCATTATTAAGAACTGAACAGTCTGATGGTTTATTGTGAACATATTAAATAAGTATGATGATGTTTATTAAAATGTTATGTATTTATATTAATATATGTATTGCTGCATTTGTGAACAATGTTATGTGAAAATAAAAAGACCAAAACCAAGTATGATGGTATATTTATTTACTCTTTGTTGCACATCTAGTTCTTAACCCTTTACTCCACCATAGACATAACTTTTTAGAATAACACATAATGCAAATATTTTGCAATTTTCAATCAAATTGTGTCATGTTCAGAAATAAATGTTCATAGCTTACCTCATGATAGTGTATATTCATCTTGGTGATAATAAGAATGAACAATGTTAATGTTTATAATCAGGCTATATGCCAATGGAGTAAAGGGTTAAAATGGATTGTAAATATATATATGTTTGAACCATTACACTGAACTGACCCTGCTGACCATATCAATGAGCAGTCATACATGTAGCTGGAATGATCATCATATATCGAAACAAAACACATATAAAGTAAAGAGTTAAAATAGGCTCTAAATACATGGACAACCATGTATACAGTATAACATACAGTTGGATGGCACTACATTACTGAATATACACACAAAGTTGATGTTCGAAACTTGGGACTTCCGTAAAATCTTACTGGGACTTCCCAAATCAAAGGTCAGGAAGTCAGGACTTCCTGAAATTTGGCCTTAGTGCAGGGCCTGCCCTAAAAAGCAATGCAAAGTAAAGGCACACCACACATGGTTTCATTAATACCTTTTTAGCTCACCTGTCACAAAGTGACAGAGTGAGCTTTTGTGATCACTCTTCGTCCGTCGTCCGTCCGTCAACGATTGGCTTGTGTAGATACTAGAGGTCACAATTTTAGCCTAATCTTTATGAAACTTGGTCACAATGATCATCTCAACAAAATCTATGGCCAAGTTCGATATTGGGTCATCTGGGGTCAAAAACTAGGTCACAAGGTCAAATCATAGAAAAACCTTGTGTAGTCACTAAAGGTCACAATTTTGGTTTAATCTTTATGAAACTTGGTCACAATGATCATCTCAACAAAATCATGGTCAAGTTCTATATTGGGTCATCGGGGGTCAGAAACTAGGTCACAAGGTCAAATCATAGAAAAACCTGTAGTCACAAGAGGTTACAATCTTAGTCTAATCTTTATGAAACTCGGTCACAATGAGCATCTCAATTAAATCTAGGTCAAGTTCAATCATGGGTCATCTGGGGTCAAAAACTAGGTCACAAGGTCAAATTATAGAAAAATCTTGTGTAGTCACTGGAGGTCACAGTGTAAGCATAATCTTTACGAAACTTGGTCACAATGATCATCACAACAAAATCTAGATCAAGTTCGATATTGGGTCATCCAGGGTCAAAACCTAGATCACAAGGTCAAATCATAGAAAAACCTTGTGTAGTCACTAGAGGTCACAGTTTTTGCCTGATCTTTACGAAACTTAGTCACAATGATCAAAACAACAAAATCTAGGTCAAGTTCGATATTGCATCATCTGGGGTAAAAAACTAGGTCATAAGGTCAAATCATAGAAAAACCTTGTGTGGTCACTAGAGGTCATAATTTTTGTCTAATCTTTATGAAACTGAGTCACAATGATCATCTCAACAAAATCTAGATCAAGTTCGATATTGGGTCATCCAGGGTCAAAAACTAGATCACAAGGTCAAATCAAAGAAAAACCTTGTGTAGTCACTAGAGGTCACGGTTTTGGCCTGATCTTTACGAAACTTAGTCACAATGATCATCTCACCAAAATCTAGGTCAAGTTCGATATTGTTTTATCTGGGGTCAAAAACTAGGTCATTAGGTCAAATCATAGAAAAACCTTTTGTAGTCACTAGAGGTCACAATATTTACCTAATCTGTATAAAACTTGGTCACAATGATCATCTCAACAAAATCTAGGTAAAGTTTGACAGGTGAGCGACCTAGGGCCCTTTGGGCCCTCTTGTCTATTATTGACAACAAATGATTGCAAGAACACTGACCTCATTGATACATAAATTATTCCTGTTTCATTTTACTTCCAAATTTACTGAAATGTCCTTATTGAAGCCATCGAACAGAGCTGATGTATAAGACATTTTGAAAGTTGTCAAAAACGATCGGATTTTTGGTCCGATAATGTCTAGCAAACTGCCGGACTGAAAGCAAAACTGCCGGACAAATAAAAAATTGCTAAAAAAAATATTTTTGGAACTCAACATGAATGTGTTTTAACACGCAATTTTTGCCTAATTTAACCAATCAGCTGTGATATATCATCCATTTTTCATGGAAAGTATGTGTTTTCTTGTTTCTTTATACTCTGTGCAGGCGACCGCACTTAAATCAATCGTTTTACATGCCCCCGCATCGTCTTTGTCGTTTATCGACGCCATTTTTGTTTTGACAGTTGTGGATAAAGGCCGGTCAGTCGGACCGGTTCTGGAATGAAAAATGGCGAACCGAATTAAAATTTGCCGGACTTGTCCGTCGGACCGGCGACTTTCAGAATGACTGATGTATTCTGAATGTTGTTGTTCTGACATTTGTACGAAGTTTGATTGGACGAAAAGTGACTATAACTAAAACACGTTATCCGGACTAAAAATAGGCCTACATTATAGTCGGTCAAGAATGACTACTCCGTATCGAATAATTATTTTGTCTAAGACGAATTTGTCAACTGTAGGTAACTTTCATTTTTAAAACGAAAGTGAATCGTGACAGATGTCAGACAAACATTTCATCTAATATTGGTTGTGTAAAGGTGTGTTTAACGCTCTGTTTACGTACTTTATGATTGAAATAAGCTTTACTGCAGTCGATTCAACTGTTTAATCCCGAATAAGTCGTTCAATTCGGAAATAAAATTTTGCTAAAGACAGCTAAGTACAAAACTATGAGACTCTATAGTACGGTGGAACGTACGTGGAGTCTTATTTATTGGACTACCTGATCTCGAACCATACCTATTCTCGAACCTTTTGCTTATGATAAGGGTGTAACGATATACCGTTGGACGGTATACCAAATTTGTTTGGTCTCGGTACGGTTCACGGTACGACGATAGTCCGGAACGGTACGGCTACGATACTGCCTCTACCCATTCTCTAGTTAAAATGAGGTAATATTAAGTATCATTTGCTTGACATTATTAATGTATCGAACGTGCGGATGTTATTGATAAACTCCGAATGCGACACCACTGAAGCAATAATGCATTTGTTATCGTCAAGCGTGTAACTCGCGGCGACATCGGCAGGGGCCGCCATTTTTTTATGCGGAATGACTAAAGTCTGTTCGAGACCGTACATATCCGGACTGAATATACGAAATACGACGGACAAAAAACGTGGACACCTTGATAGCTCATACAACGAATACGTTATTTTTGCTTTAAAAAGCATAATAAATATAAATTATACCCCGTCCCGCACCCTCCCTCAAAGTGCCCTTTTCACAAAGTTGCATCCTGCCCTTTTCAAATCCTAGCTGGAGCACTGCATATAATATTTTTTATGCACATTTGTCTTTCAGGTATCTGTCAATGGATGTGGATGTATCTGCTGATAGCACAGACCTGTGGAGGTAGAAAGTTGATGAAGATTGTGACAAGTTAGATGACCATGACATATCTGTAAAATTAGATATACTTCTATTTTGTCAGTGCTGCAGTGTCAAGTGTTCCACATAATGTTGCAGGAACATATTTAGTTCAATGAAAACTTTGCTTGTTATCATACAGGGATAAAAATAATATTTATGAACATGCATACCTCGTCTGAAACAATCTAGTATTTCTGTTCATACTGTGGATGGAAATATAATTTTTCTTCCTCGTTTGTTTGTCACTAGATTGATTGCCAAATATGCTTCAACCATTCAGCAAATGAAAGCATTCTGTCTTTATGTGGGAGTTCTGTTTCAAATTAAAAACACAAGATGTCTTTCCCTTCGTCTTCATCAGTGCTTACTAGTGAAACAGCATCCGAATTAGCTTCCAAGTCAGGTACAAATTCAACCAAAGCTCCCATCTCAATCGGGCATACTTGTCAAATGTGTGGTACTTTGTTCAAACAAAGAAATACATTTGATAGACATGTTGTACAATGTGGTGATCAACTTGAATCTGAAGACGGAAAAACTGAACATACTCTATGTAATCTTAATGATGCACTTGTTGATGTATCAAGTGCTAGATTAACAAGGAATGACAATAAACAGTGTACAGAACCACTAGATAAGGTTGTAGGAGTTACTCGGGTAGTTGAGTCAACTGTGAAAGAAGCGCTTGTTCAGCTAATTAAGTCCAAACGGAAAAGAAAATTGAAGGATTTTAGTGATTTTGAGACTGACTTTAATGTGCAGCCTAAGAGGCAGCAGATGAATAGAAATGACCAAATAAAAAATCTGAATACTTCAAGGGTTGATAAATGTTCAAAGGTTTTTAAGTCTGATGGGACAAAACATACAGACGTCAAGAATGTTAGACTCACTCGCAATAAACCTGTATCTAAACTTGAGAAAAGAAAATTGTTAGAATTTGGTGAGGGCAGTAATAAATCAAATAAGGTTGATACCAATTCAGTTGATATTACTAACAGTGGAAGTACAGAACATTCAGATGAAAATAGGGACATACCCTGTGACAAGAAACAAACAATCAGCAAAAAGAGAAATGTTTTAAAACAGTCACAAAGTGGTTTTAAAGAATATTCATCGAAACTAAAAGTTGTGTCAGCTAGAATTGTTCCTCATCTTGAATCATGTGACAGACATCATGCACATGTTGGAAACATTGAAACAGAGACAGTGTTTGAATTAGGAACTGGAAGGCCAGTACCACAGAACATTGAGATAGTTATAAAAACTGAGACATGTGATGGTGACATTTCCGGGGGAGAAGTTGGTAGTGTCTGTGGTGATGGTGATGTAGATGGCCATTATGAAACAAGTACAGCTGTTGTACCATTGTCGGAGCTAAAAGAGGATATAAAACCTTGTACATATACTGAAATACATACAGATTATGACACATCTACTGAAGACAAACGCCAAGATTTTGAAACACGTAACTGGTTTAACTTCTCTAACTTGAAACATGCAATTTTTAAATGTGAATACGAAAATTGTTCTTTTACCGCAAGCAAGCATAGTGTGTGGCTTCATCATTTCAAAAGAACACATCTGAAAAAATCGAAAAAGTATCCAAAACTTTTTTGCATGAAATGTAATTATTCAGCACATAAAAAGAGAGTGTTAAAGGAGCACTTATTAGTAAAGCATAATGATTCCCCAACTTCGCCTGTTGGATATCAGCATTGTAGCATACTACATGAAGTCTCCAGACATGTCATGGAGGTCCTTGCTTGTATATTTTGTGGTTTCATGTTGGACAGTGTGAACTTTTCTGAGGGGCATAAGTGTGAGCGACTCAAGTTCTATTTCTACTGTCCATGGTGTTCTCATAAGGAAATGCAATATGAAGCAATGAACAGTCATATCCAGTCTAGTCATGCTAATGAGATCATTCATAGGAAAAAAGTACCAAGTACTCACAGGAATGTGCGAACAAGTGAAAAAGATCCAGCCTGTCATATCAGCGATCAAGAAACTTTCTGTGAGAAATGCCAGGTTGACTTTGAGAACAACAATGATTTGAAAATTCATGTGAACAATGAGCATGGTAAATATTATTATTTTATACTGTAAAATCTGTTTCATTTATTTGGAGCATTTTTTTCATGAATACTACAATAAAATCAATTTCCCCAGAAATCTGGGGTTCCACTACTTCCCCCACTAGGGACTGATTATGAATAGGGGTGACAATATATTGATTCCAATTTTGACTATTGCAATACTATTGCTATTGCTGAAAGTACTATTGCGATACTATTGTATTGCTGGAAACTATTGCGATACTATTGCAATAGTAATTGCCAAGATTTGAAACCCAGAGATTGACTGGTAAATGCAAATTTGCACTGTGTAAGATATCACTTTGTTGTACTACATTTAAATCTTCTACTTGTGGAAATGCTTTAAAGTGAATTTGGCAGAAATAGATAAATAAAATAAAGGCGGTATTGGTCACTTGTGGCAGTTATTAAAATAAGTTTTTTTAACGATGACGTAAGTTGTTTTAAATTAATAATAAAAAGTATTTTAAATTTTATAAAAAGGAAACTATCGTAACTATCGATAGTTGAGCTAACTATCGGTGATAGCTATTGGATCGAGACTTTTACTATCGATCCGTACTATCGATAGTTCGATGCATCGGCCCACCCCTAATTATGAAGTGTGATTTTGAAAAAAAAATGACAGGGTGAGCTTTTGTGATTGCTCTTTGTCCGTCCCTCGTCCTTTCACAATTTCTTGTGAACACACTAGAGGCCACACTTATGGCACAATCCTCATAAAACGTGGTCAGAATGTTTGTCTCTATTAAATCTTGGTTAAGTTCGAAACTTGGTTGTGTGGGGTCAAAACTAGGTTACTAGGTTAAATCTTAGATAAAGAGTGTGAACACATTAGAGGACACAATTGTGGCCCAATCATCATAAAAAGTGGTCAGAATGTTTGTCTCTATGAAACATAGGCCAAGTTCGAAACTGTGTCATGTGAAGTAAAAAACTAGGTCACTAGGCCAAATCAAGTTAGAAACTAGATTGTGTGGGGTCAAAACTAGGTCACTAGGTCCAATCTAAGAAAAAGCTTGTAGACACATGAGGGAGAACACAATTGTTGCCCAATCGTCATAAAACATGGTCAAGTTCGAAACTGGGTAATGTGGAGTAAAAAACTAGGTCACTAGGTCAAATTTATGGGGAAAAAATCAGCACATTAGAGGCCACAATTGGTGACCGAGTTTCATGAAAGTGGAAGAATGTTTGTCTCTATAAAATCAAGGCCAAGCATAAACAGTTCTAACAGAATCTATCAGATTAACAATCTTGGCCCATTCAGCATTTGATATGTAGCAAAAGCATAGTTTCTCAGGTGAGCGATATTGGACCATGGTGGCCCTCTTGTTTTAATATTATATGGATTTCACCATTCGAAAAATATGACTCACGGTTCAGTCAAAATTCCTTTCAATGAATAATTACATCAAATTTATATAATGACTGAATATATGTTGTCTGTGAAATCATGTACATACATACTGTGCCAATCAATTATAAGTATACATGTACAGTTGCAAAATTAAACTTGGTTAAAATTAATTACATGTAGTATCTGTTTATAAAATGGACTTATTAACAGCCAAACCATAAGTTGCTTTTAAACCAGCAAAAACAAATTGGAGAAATTTGCATTTTTTTAGGAAATAAATACTTTTTGGGTGTTTTTTATTAATTCGGTAAAAAATCAAAAATGAAGGTCTCTAAGTCAAATATTAGAAAAACCTTGTGTTGTCACTACAAGTTACAATTTTAGTCTAATTTTCATTAAACTTGGTCTTAGTCTAATTTTCATTAAACTTGGTCTCAAGATTATCGTTACAAATTATAGGTCAAGTCCAATATTGGGTCATCTGGGGTTAAAAAGTAGGTTAATAGGTCAAGTCCAATATTGGGTCATCTGGGGTTAAAAAGTAGGTTAATAGGTCAAATCATAGAAAAAAAACTTGTGTAGTCGCTTGAGGTCACAATATTGGTCTAATCTTTATCAAATTTGGTCACAATAAAATTTAGCTCAAGTTCGATATTAGATCATTTGGGTAAAAAACAAGGTCACTATGTCAAATCATAGAAAAGCCTCGTATACATGTTATTTACTATATAGGCTGTATTTTCACTTGATCTTTCTGAAAGTTAGTCACACTGTTTGTTGAGATGTTATTAAGAATGGGTTAAGACATCTACGAGGGGTGATCAACATATTTGTGGACTTTTTATCTAGCAATTTTGTTTTGTCAGCAAGGCTCAAAAGCAAATTAGCATTATTCAGTGTAGGATGTCTCCGACCGAATGCAGCTATAACATAGTTTTATTCAAGTAATGGGTGTGTGACGCAGGCCGTCGCGTGACGTCATTCCAAGCGTCACCGTTTGAGCAGCACCAAGCTCCTTTCTGGACTTATATCCCACCCACTGTATACGATTTATTTACTTCTAATACAGAAATAAGTCATAAATAGCCAACTCTGGAATGTAAGGCGGAATAGAAATTGTCTCGTTGCGTTACTGGACTTAAAAAAACTCTGAAAAAAGCGGTTGGCTTTACCCAGTTGCATCATCCCGAGGAAGAAGGAATCATGACCTAACAAGTTTAGGGCGCAATTTCAAGAACTCCTTTCAAATGGAATGAAATATTTATTATTTTGTAATCTGTACTGATCGTAGAGTTCGCCAGGAACATATCGTTCAGAAATATGCCTCTTATTTCTCAGAAATTAAGGAGGAGTATCCCTAACTCTGTCTTAATTCTTCCGTTTATTCTTATTTTACCATGGCGTCAGTTTGACAGAGTCCCTACAATCACATAAACAACGAAATAATGTGTAGATCACTGATTTGGAGTGCAAAGAATCCCCATACATGTTGGTCAAGTCATCTTCGAGCTATCGCAAGGATTTTCATAGTTAGGCGTTAATCTTAATAAAATGCGGTTGCTCTGTGATTATTTATTGTCCGTCACGCTTGACAGCGCGCGCTGCACCTTGGTCACAATAAGTGATGTAATCAAGAACATTGTGACGTCACAATATAATTAATTAATTAAAACGCTAGATAATTGATATCTATATATTGCCTGGTAATTTCATTGTTCTAGAATCAATATTTAAAAAGTTAGAAGGAAAGTCTACGAATTTATTGAACACCCCTCGTATATAGGTAATCTGGGGTTAATAACTAGGTCACTAGGTCAAATTAAAGAAAATAACCATGTGTATGCTGTAGAGGCTGTATTTTCACTGTATCTTCATGAAAGGTGGTCAAAATGTTTATCAAGATGGAATCAAGCAGGGTCAGACAAGACAGCTTGTAGATGCAATGCAGACTGCATTTTCTTGAAACTTAGTCTGAAATTCTAAATGATTACTTAAGTCACCAAAGGGATCCCGGATGGAATCTAGGTGAGTTTCTAGCAGGGTCAGCTGATATAAATAACAAGGTCACTAGGCAAGACAGCGTGTACATGCAATGCAGACTGCATTTTCTTGAAACTTAGTCAGAATTACTAAATGATTACTCAAGTCACCATAGGGGTCTGCATGCACAACTTCAACAAGGGCCCTCTTATTAGTAAGAAAATCAATTGCTTTTTAAAAATGTTTTGACTTTATTATTTATACCTTTTATTTATTCTTTTTTAGCCATTTATTCTTATGGTTGTGGTATCTGTCGTCTGTCTTATGGTCGGCAGGGTAGTATACGAGAACATATGAAGAAGGTACACTTGCTTGCTCACCTGTGTAGTACCTGTGGGCGTAGATTTGGTTGTCAAAGTGACCTTGTCAGACATGAATCTGTTCACCTTGATGTTAAACCAATTAAATGTGATTATTGCGATAGAAGGTAAGGCTATATCTTTACTTTTAGCTCACCTGTCACGAAGGGACAGTGTTAGATTTTTAGCCAACCTGTAGCAAATTGACGGGGGAGCTTTTGTGATCACTGTTTGTCGTTGTCTGTCTGTCTGTTTGTTTGTCCTCAATTGCTTGTGTAGTCACTAGAATTCACAATTTTGGCCTAATTTTTATGAAACTTTTCACAATGCTCATCTCAACAAAATCTAGGTCAAGTTTGAAATTGGGTCATTTGGGATTAAAAACTAGGTCACTAGGTCAAATCATAAAAACCTTGTGTAGTTACTTAATGTCACAATTTTGATCTAATTTGTTACAAAAATCGGTCACAATAATCATCTGAACAAAATTTAATTCCTGATCTAAGGGGTCATCTGGGGTCACAAGGTCAAATCAAAGAAAACCCTTTTGTAGTCGCTAGAGGTCTCAATTTTGACCTAATGTTGATGACACAGTCACAATGATCATCTTAACACAGTCTAGACCAAGTTCAATATTGTGTCATCTGGGGTCAAAAACTAGGTCACAAGGTCAAATCATAAAAAACCTTGTTTAGTCACCATCTTAACAAAATCTAGATCCAGTCAATTATTGGCTCATCAGGGGGAAAATACTAGGTCACAGGGTCTAATCATATAAATACGTTGTGTATGCACTAGAAAACACAATTTTGACATTTTCTTTATGAAACTCGGCCGCAATGATTGTCCCAACGAAATCTAGGTCACGTTCCATATTTGGTCATCCGGGGGTTAAAAGCAAGGTCACAGGGTCAAGTGATAAAAAAACCTGTATGGTCATTAGAGGTCACAATTTTGACCTAATGTTTATGCAACTCTGTCACAATGATCATCCCAATAAAATTGATGCCAAGTTCGACATTGGGTCATCCACGGTAAAACGCTAGGTCACAATGTCAGATCATAAAAAACATGTGTAGTCACTAGAGGTCACAACTATAGCTTTAAGAAACCTGGTTATTTTTCAGTATATTTTCAACCTGTATGCATTTGTAACGGCTCAAGTGCGATATATTTTAACATACGAATGGTTGTATCTCGAAGATAAATGTATCAGCTTGCTACTGTAGAAAACAGCATGTGATTAAATTAATTGCCATTTCGGAAAAGTTACAAGACTGTTTGTAAAGTTGGTGGTGTCGCAATTTCGATACTAGTCATTTCCCTGATATCTAGTAAATGAGAGACCAGTTAGTCGATACAGACCCTTATGGTCCAGACCATAACTTTGTTATGCATAGACCAATCATTCTTATTTTTGGCATGAATGTTCACCTCCATGAGACGGAGTGTCATGCTCGACCCCTAGGTTCCTTTCTCAAAGGTCAAGGTCACAATTTGAGGTCAAATTGAAGCTTGTCCAGACCATGACATTGTCATGCAGGGTGTCCATTGGGTCAAATTATTGTTCCGCCACAACATTGGAGGTGGGTGCGGGAGGGGTTGTACAACTATCAGTTGTTTATTGGTGTCATCAGTATACTGGACTGTATACAGAACAGAATGGAAGTTTTACACAAAAATAAAAATGTTAGCTTTGAGAAATTGTTTTCGCAAAAAACGGAAATGGTGAATACCAGCGGAAACCCTGTCATGCATAAACCAATCAGTCTTATATTTGGCATGAATGTTCACCTTCATGAGGCATAGTGTCATGCATACCCTCAGGTTCCTATCTCAAAGGTCAAGGTTACAGGTTGAGGTCAAAAGTCAAGTTGAAGTTTGTCCAGACCGTTATTTTGTCATGCATAGCCCAAGCTTGCTTATTATTGGCATGAATGTTAACCTCTATTAATCGGAGTGTCATGAGCAACCCCAGGTTCCTCTCTTTAAGGTTAAGGTGATAGTTGACGATCAAAGGCCAAATTGAAGATTAAATGGATCAATTCTTCTTTATGCATGGTGGGATTAGATGTAACTTGGCACATTTTAGTTGGTGCTTTTTTTCAACGTGCGCCAAGGCTCGACATAATTTCTAGTTTAAACTTCTAGTTTAACCTCTAGTATCTTCAAAGTGCATTGATGTATTGCTTTGATACATGTACTTTGCATACTTGTTCACCATCATGACCCAAACCACTACACGGGAGTAGATAACTGTTTAGCAATTTGTTGAAATTATGCCTCCTTTTGGACTTAGAAATGCTTATTTGTTCACCTTCATGACCCAGAGTATCTTCACATGAGTAGGGAGTTGTCCCCCATTTTGTCCATATTATCTCCCTTTTTCGACTTAGAAGCCCCAACCTCTACACAGCAGAGGGTAATGCTACTGACATGAAGCATTTTGTTTGGAATATATAATGATTATACTATCCTAGCATGGCACTGTGAATAGGGGAGCACACTGTTCGTGGACAGCTCTTGTTTGTTAAATGCTTATGTCTTACCTGTGCTACATTATTTTAATATTTATGTTTTTCAGATATGCAGATAAAGGAGCCTTAAACTGTCACATCGGTCTAAAACATCCAACAGAATGGAATAATGGGACACACTCTCTCAGCAATGACCAACCACAGTCCTATATGTGCCACCTATGCGGGGAACATCTTGAGACAATTAAACAATTTCAAAGGCATCAGCAAAAGAATCATCTTGATAAAGACACTGAGATTGTTGAATTGTTACATTGTAAAATTTGCTTGCAGTCATTCAATAGACGACGTAAATATAACACTCACAGGTGTACTGCTGGTTCCAGTGTGAAAGAAACCGTGGTTAAGGAAACAAATGCACCTGGTTCTGACACACTGATGGGACTGCTTAAACAAGCTGGATCAGGAAAGAAATTAAAATGTAATCTGTGTAATAACTGGTTAGGAAATCGGAAGTCTTTAAAGCAGCATTTGTTTCGTGTGCATCTAAATGATTATGAAAGAAGTTATGTTTGTAATGTGTGTGAACGTCGGTTCTGGAAGAGAGAATATCTACTTGTCCACCAAAGAGTTCACAGCAACTCAAAACCATATCACTGTAAAATCTGCTCAAAATCTTTCCGCCAGTTAGGCCATATAAAGAGGCATCTACTGTCTCACGCCAGGAACAGTAAATTTCCTTGTCCTCTATGTTCTCATGCATTTAAAACTAAACCAACACTCCGTCGTCATGTACTAGGCCATTGTAAAATGTTTCCATTTGAATGCCCTGTGCGGTCATGCCCGTCTAAATCAGCAACTATTGCTTTGCTTTTTTCTCATATGAGAAACTGTACGGAAACAGATCAGCCAGATTATGTATGCAAAATATGCGACCAAGATTCTAGTTTAGTCGATGTGCAATCAGCTATTGCTCACTTGAAAAGTCACGAGAAAGATAGTATTTATTTATGTGTTACTTGCAGAGAATCATTCACTTCATCTGTGAGTTTATGTTGGCACAAAATAAAATCTGACCATTTTTCTGACGATGAAAGGAGCGAAGCATCAACAAGTCAGACAAAAACTAAACAATTCTTCAGGTGTAAAGAAGTGGATTCCAACATTCCATTGGATGAGCTTATAAATATGTATGACTATGTCAAACAACATGACGTTGAGTCTGTTGATGGTGAAGTTATAGGTGGAACTGTGCTTATTAATGAAGTCGAAGAACACATGGCAGAACAGAATATATATATAGATGATCAATCTACACTCCTGAAACAGGAGTATAGTGAAATGAATACCATCATTGATCATGAACAGTTACCTCCCTTCGTTGAGGCTGATGAACTGTCTCAGACCGATGTACATGACCATATGATGGAGAAAGGGATCAAATCAAAGAACGTTCATGGGTCGACATCTTCTAGTGCAGTTGGAACGAAACATACGTACATGTGCCAAGACCAATAAGTTGGAACAAATAATCTGCAATCAAATAATCTGTCATTCATTGAATTTCCTGTCAGATTTACTCCCTGGTAATTCAGATGATTGTATAAATACTGTGGTAGTAACAACCTCAAATACCTACAATGAACAAGAGCATGTCGCTATTGATGGTGATAGCCAAGTGGTGAGGTTCCAAAAATGTCAGAGGTGAACAAGACAGACACATTCCAGCAGCCAACGAGGAAACTCGAACAGATGAGAAAATGGCTGTACCGATTGAGGGAAATCTGAATGTTCTGCAAACCATTTTATCTACCATGAAATACTCTACACTGTTAACTAGTTCTAACACCGAAACTAAACAGGATATAACCACTATTAAACAGAGTGTGCAAGATACTGCAGCTGTAGATGCACTGATTCGGACAGTGTCAAACACACTGGGGAACGAGTTGATGGCATATAAATATCCAAATTTTACATGTGTACAAACATGGTCTCTTCTATAGTACAAGCTTTTTGCGTAGAAATTGATCACTTTTCATGTGTCTTCAATTTAAATTGAACACTTCATAAAAATCCGCAATACTCTCCGCTTAAGTTATGAAAACGAAGATAGAAATTAAAGTATAGGCAAGAAATCAACTGTTAAATTATGCTAATACAAATGTAGAAGGCTTGAGACCTAAGTTAATTTGTTTGCACTAAATTATGTCACAAATTCATCAACTACCGAACAATTGGTCTCAGTTCCCATGATTTTTCTGCCTATTCAAACTGTGGATATATCAAAATAAACCATATTTGATACCCCGAAATTTAATGAATTTTACAAACATTACTATTTAAATTATTTAATGATGAATGAACAGGTGTTGAAACTGTTTATGACCTCCTCAATTAGTGTGGGCAGTAAATATTTTCTCATAGTACTCGATAAATGGTTTCTAGTTTGTTGTATGAAATGTCCTCTTATAACCAGGCCCCGATCTCCATAAGCATCTTAATCTGAGTTAAATCAGTAAAATCTCTATCTAGAGCTCTATTTGAGCAAAATCTCAATTTAACTAAGATTTATATTTAGATGCTTCGGAAGATCGGGGCCTGTAGGATGACTTATTTTATGTTTTAATTTCATTAGCATTTGTTGAATATTATGACTACATTTAGCTTAACTACTGGAAAAATTAAGAGAGCTATACTACTTACCCTATCGTCAGTGTCACTTCCAGATCTTAGCTCCAGTTTTCGGAAACTTCAAATTGTCAAATGTTATTTCAGCTTCCTAGAAATGCATGTAGGAGGGGTTCCTAAACTTATTTTCTGTTACTATGCATTGAAAACATTAGACATCCATGGAATTACTATATTGTTGTATATTGTGTATCAATGTTCTGTTTACTATTGCTTAATGTGTTATTTTGTTTGTTTATGCTGAAATATATCTGAATAGTATTCATAATGTTTGTCTTTTAGTCTAGGATGTACTTGTGTGATGTTTATAAGTAATACAGAAATCTCAATGATAGGACCGATTTGTGCAATAGAAACGTCCACTTTTAAAAAAGGAATCTAGAAAAAAGGATAGTTGAAATCTTGACATCGGAAACATTCCGTCTTTTTCAAATAGTAAGCCAAAGCCCTTTTAGGATCCAAATTGTGTCTGAAGAAAAGGATGGTACACATATTTTCCTAGAATGATGACTAGGTCTTTCTGGTTTTGCTAAACCCGCACAGATAAAAGTAATGCCTTTTTCTGAACGTTTATGTAACCTTCACCTAGGCGTAAAACTTGCAAGTCCCTACATCGACGAAAACAAGTGATCGCTATCAGGAAACACACTTTCTAAGTGACACATTTCAAGGCTGCTTCTTTCATAGGCTCAAATGGTGGCTGCCTCGGGCAACCTAAAATAAGAGGAAGATCCCATTCAGGTACCAATTTCTTAACAGGCGGTCGTTCATTATAAATGCCCTTAATAAGTCTAATTATAGAGGGATGCTGACCGACAGGACATCTCTCAATTGGAGCTAAAATGAAGATAGCATAGACCTATTCCCTGTGATTGTCTTATATTTCAACCCTTTATCAAATAAGTGAGTCAAAAATTCTGCACAGTCCTTCAGAGAAGCTGCATACGTATCAATTTGTTGTTCACGACACCAACTGTTAAATTGTCTGAATTTGCAGTTAGTCTTTTTGGTACCTTTCCGCCAAGAGGCAGCCAACAGTGTTCTTGTTCTTTCAGAAAACCCTTTTGATCTGAATCCTTGGTCGACAGTAGCCATGTAGCCAGGTGTAAAGTTTTTGGGATGTGGGTGATTCACCGTCCCCCTGCATTGAGACAACAGTTTCTGATGTAATGGTAATTCCATTGGTCTTGCTATCAGCTTTTTTAACAGGTGGTGAAACCAATGTTGCATCGGCCAATTCGGGGCTATGAGAATCAATCTGCACTGGAACAGTTGCATATGACTTTGGGTATCAACTGAAAAGGAGGAAACGCATAGGCAAACATGTTCCGCGGTGCAATTGACAGGGCATCCAAAGCTAACGCTTGTTGATGATGAAACCATGAGCAAAACAGAGTCGTCTGTTTGTTCTCGAAGGTTGCAAACAGATCTATCAGAGGTAGACCCCAAATATTGAAAATCTGATATGTCACTGTTTTGTCTAGACACCATTCGGTATCCCTCACTTCCTGCCTGCTCAACCTGTCTGCCAAAAGGTTCAATTTTCCCATTATATGTGCTGCTTTTATAACTACTTTGTGTTTCAAAGCTAGATCCAACAACTCCCATGTTAAGTGACATGTGCTGGGGAACGTGTGCCTCCCTGGCTGTTGATGTAATGACAAACGGATGTGTTGTCTGACCGAATCAACACATTCTTGTTTCCCAGAGCCGACATGAAGTGACGAAATGACAGAAGTACAGCTTTCATTTCCAGAACATTTATGTGCTGTAATTTCTCTATCTTTGACCAACGGCCTTGCACCTTAAGATTGTTCATGTGACCAACCCAGCCCCATGTCCCACTCGCATCGGTGGTCATTGTAACTGGATATAACATCGATTGTACAGATCTTCCCTTGAGAATGTTTTGATCTAGTGACCACCAACGTAGATGATATTTTAGCATATGAGTCAATGGTACCATATAAGATAATGGCATTCTGACTGGACTCCAATAATGAAGTAAATGGTGCTGAATCGGCCTCATGAACAATCTTGCATTTGGTATCAGATCTAGGCAAGAGGCTATCCTACCCAACAAAACCAGATAGTGCTTGGCTAAAATCGAGCCTCGAATTACATCCAACATTGCTCGTTTCAGACCCAATATTCTCATACACTAACCCCTTTGAAATATTGAACTGCCCCCCCCCCCCCCCAATGAAAATGAAATTCTGAGAGGGAACTAGTGACGATTTTTTCTTGTTCACTATTAAACCTAGTTGAAATAGGAGATCTAGAAAACGTTTGCGGTCTCTTATCATATTCTGAAATCTTTGATTCACACCTAACCAATCGTCCAGGTACAATGACATGCGAACATCCTGTTTTCTTAAATGGGCTACTATAACTGACATCATTTTGCAAAAAAACCTTGGAGCCAACCTTTTTGAACTAGACTTAAGACCTTTGGCAATGTTTCCATCTTGAAATGAGTTTTCCTCATGTAAGCATTTAGTGGTTTTAAATTTATAACAGGTCTCACTTCTCCATTTTTCTTGGGAACAAGGAACAACGTGCTGTAAAAACCTGAATAAATCTGAGTCTACTTTTTCTATAGCATTTTTGACTAAAAGTTTCTCTATTTCTTTTTGAATCAAATTTTGTTGCGTAATCGAAGCATTTGTCTGTTCTATTCCCATGAAGGGAGGTATCATTTCGAATTCCAACTTGTACCCACTCTGAACTACATCCAGCACCAATTGGTCTGATGTTATCTGAAAAAATGAGAAATTCGACCGCCTACTGGAATATGAGGAAAACGTGCAAGGATACTTACATTGTCATTGAGGAGTTGACTTTCCCAGTTTCCCTCCTTAGGATCGTTTTGGAAAGTTGTCGTATTTTTCTACTTGTTTTGAGTAGACTTTTGGTTGTACTGTGACTGCCTACCATAGTTGTCTCTTGTGTCCCTTGGTACCTTAGAGATACGAAAATTATTCCAGCTAGAACCGGATTGATTAGAATAAGATTCATTCCGTTGTCTCTTGTTATCCACTTGAGGACTACCAGATTGAGAATACTTTCTCTTATTATCACTTTTTTCAATTAATGAAGCATTTCATCCAATTGCTTCTTTTTCTCTTTCCTGGATTTCAGCAAAGACCCAAGTCCGGTGCTAAACACACCATCACCCAACAACGGTAAGCTAGTAAAATCATTAGAGTCCGCCAGATCAAACATACCAGTGTCCGACATAGCCACACACCGACGTACAATATGGTGAAAAGCCGCAGATCTGTCCAGCTGATCAAGACATTTTGTAGACATAGCAAAAATATCCTTCACACACTGTACGGTTTTCTCTTTAGAAAAATCATCAGAAGTAATAAATTCCACTAAATTACATAAACTCTGTTGTACATACAACTGCGTCACTAAACCTAATCTGGCAGCTTGCTGTCCTCTGTAAGAAACTTCTTCCATCGTCTTGCATGGTTGTGAAAATAAAGTCTTAGCTTTACTATTCTTAAACGTTGCCTTGTTCCCATGCTTGTTTATCAACAAATATTCAACTAACGGATTCAGAGTTGGCACTTGTAAAACATTATCAGTGTTCTTATACACAGGAAACAAATCAAAATTATCCTCCGAAAATGCTGTAAATAAATTTGGTGTCTTACACCTGAACTTAAGGACTTCTCTCTGTGACACATCGACAGAGATACCTTCTTTTTTACATGCCTTTTTAACAGTGGCGTCCTCGCCAAAAATGTCATATTAACATTTCTTGGTAGCTTCAGAAACTTGAGAATCACTTTTCTCCGCTTTCTTTTCCTTACAAGGAATAATTTCACTACCGTAACTGTCATTGTTCGTCACTCTGTCATTCCCATGCAAAGACAACATATCCTCATTGGTGTTCCTAGAGTTAGACATACAGGAACGTTCCTCGTGGTCACTCTCGGATGAAGAGCCTGAATCACAACCACGATTCGGAAATTTCGACCTATGACTATGTCGTTTCTTACGAAGTTCACATCTCATACTTCAATCATACCAAATATCATTACATTCTGACGTACATTTCTCTTGCACCGAAAAAGGTGGAATCCACCTTAAAAGCAACCACCCCACCATAACATCCCAATAGCTAGCCGTGACACCCACTCGAAAATTTCTGGATGAAGTAAGCCAAAACAAATATTTAGTACCAATTTAACATTATTACAATTTCTTGCTCTAAAAAATGCCGCAATGAACCTCAAATAAAAAGAGTGAAATTAAAGATTTGAGTGCTGATTGTAAGTATTGGTTGTAATTTGCGGCATTTGAGTGTGAAACAGGATAAATTCATCGACGGCGTTTTGTTTTTAGTCTCCTACCGGTTTTTGACCGGAGGGGACTATAGGTTTGCCCTCCGTCCGTCAGTCCGTCCGTCCGTCCGTCCGTCCGTCAGTCAGTCCGTCCGTCAAAAAATCTGGATTAGGACATAACTCAAACAGTTTCCAAGCTAGGTTTATGAAACTTGGTATGTGAATAGAGAACAATAAGGGGAGTATGCACGTCTAAAAATATTTTGATTCTGACAAAAATTTGTGGTTGCTATGGTGACAGAAAGAGTGAAAATATGCCCAAATCTGGATCCTTCTATAACTCAAACAGTTTCCAAACTAGGTTTATGAAACTTGGTTTGTGGATAGAGGACAATAAGGGGATTATGCATGTCTAAAAAAGGCTTAAAACCGGTAGGGGACTTCTGTATTGCTTGCAATTCTCAATTACTTGTTCTGAATAAATTTACGTAAAAGTAACTACTTCGATAATTTCTCTAGTCCGTGAAAACAGGCAAATGATCAGTAATTGCTTCATTAAAAGGGTAACTAAAAGAAAAAATTAGTGTCATTACTCGTGCAATGATATTAATAAGCTCGGTTTGTAGAATTAAGATGCTTTTGTTAATAATCTTCGTTAAACTACAAAACGTGAACCCCTACTGTAGTAAGCATTAAAGAAATCGCAATTGTCGGTGTATTTTGAACAAATACAAATGGCTGTGTACAGACAAAGATCTAAATATTTAAATTAGCTTGACGTGACGTTAGCCAATCTATGCATTGATCCGTCAATGACTTCATGATAATATCAACGTCGCCATGACGTCACGCTCATTGTATCGCTGCATTTTTACTGAAACATACGCAGCGTACATCGATCGTCCTTTTGAACAATAATGAACGTTTTCTATGGTTATGTGATAAATAGAATCTTACATTCGTGCTCATTACATACGAGTTTTATTAAACGAGTGGCTTTAATAAAACTCGTATGTAATGAGCACTCATGCAAGATACTCAATATATCGGCCGATATACAATGAAGGTAACGTCACGCAGGTAAGCAAGTAACCTAAGCAACATAGATCTCGCAAAATAACACTGGCTTTATATATATATATAATTCCGGGTTTAAATCATGTTAGAATCGAAATAAACTATAAAAACTATATACAACGGTTTTTCATAGTTTATTTCTTAAATAAATATTACTTATGAACGTGTCACGTTTTGATGTACACGTAAAGGGGAGCAACTATAGCGATGATGAACGGTATACTTTGGTTTTTAATCTGCCTACACCGTAAGAAAAACACGTACGAGATAGTCACTTTGGGAAAAATCAAAAAAGGAAAAAGACAGCAAAACATTCTTCGGTAAAAACTTGCAAGCGTTTAATATAATTCATGTCTGAATTGTACACACATCTGCTTTGTCTAAATTCCATAGAGTAGGAGCGATGTGCTCTTCCTGCTTGGGTTTGTGGATCTTGCCCGTAAATTCGTCCTCCAGTCAACTCGACCCCCAAAAACTCGACTTTTGAAGTCAATTGTTTTTCAAAATAAAAAAACAACAACATAAAATGCAGTAAAAGAACACATTAAAATCAGAAAATAACCAAAATTTTGTAAGTTTCAATGCATGCTTGACACTGACACAGGTATTCGGCATGTTGGCTGTGACCCCCACCCCCTGCTAGTGAACCACTCTACAACCCATACAGGGAGCTTAAACATGTTTAAATAGTGTCTGAACAACATAAAATAACATTTCATTAAATATCTGAAAAATCTCCTTGGTGTCTTATAACTTTAGTAGAAGGTAAACATGAATGTCACTGTCAATGTGTACGTTGGTAGGCTTACATGTGATGTGAAGGCGGTGTTTGATTTGCACGTATTACGCAGGTAGCAACAATAACTGAGAAAATGCATGCCAGTAAGTTTAAATAAAGCACTTACGATTGGTAACCCTGATGTTTCAAGGTCTAATGAAGCTGTAAACAGTAAATTTGTAAATCCAACTTTCGGTTCTAAACATTTGACAGTTTGATCAGTATTGCAAAGA
Source organism: Spisula solida (assembly GCA_947247005.1). Taxonomy (NCBI): domain Eukaryota; kingdom Metazoa; phylum Mollusca; class Bivalvia; order Venerida; family Mactridae; genus Spisula; species Spisula solida. The sequence continues at coordinate 24,389,693 of OX365952.1, read as the reverse complement.
ACTTGGTTCATGTTTATTCTGCGAACAAACTATCGCCAATATACGGCCCAAAACCGCGATAGGTGTCATTTTTGGACCGCATATTGACGATAGTTTGACCGTAGTATAAACATGTACCAAGCGCTTTGCATACGTGCAAATCGAGCACCGACTTTACATCACTTGTAAGTATACCAACGTACAAAATGTACGTCGAGAGTTTAGGACTCTGTGATCGACGAATTGGTGAAGGTCCAGTAGTTGTTGGTGTTAAATTATATAGGGGTATCCTTCCCACATGAAAACAGCTGGTAGTTGTTAAGCTGGGTCAATATTTGTAGAACTTTGAAGTGCTTCTGTGAAGTTGAGTCGTAGCTGACAGTGACATTCTTGTTTACCTTCTACTAAAGTTATAAGACACCAAGGGGATTTTTCAGATATTTAATGAAATGTTATTTTATGTTGTTCGGACACTATTTAAACATGTTTAAGCTCCCTGTATGGGTTGTATAGTGGTTCACTAGCAGGTGGTGGGGGTCACAGCCAACATGCCGAATACCTGTGGACACTGATAGGGCCAATCTCATTAAAATCAGAGTCTAACATTCAGCTTGGCTGTTAGATCTGACTACACTCTATAGCAGGTCATGTTTAAATGACCTCTCTCCCACGCAGTGAGTCATTCAGTTTGTAGCCACTGTAAGCCACTAGTTAGACTGGCACCTGAGTCCTAGTGATTTATTTTGCTAAGACCTAAATTCATCTGCATCAAACATCCGACTTTTACAGGGTGGTGCTGTCAGAGCAAACAATAATTAAAGAAATAAGTATGTTACAAGTGTTAAAAATGTAAAAGTGTAAAAGATAAAAAGACAATATGTTACAGTTAAACTAGTACGTGCAATTACATGTTGATGACTGGAATATAGAGGAGATACTGTAACTCTTGCTATGAAAACATCCAAAGAGATAATGATCTTACTTGAGCTAAACCGCTTTTTAGCTCACCTGTCACAAAGTGACAGAGTGAGCTTTTGTGATCACTCTTCGTCAGTCATCTGTCCGTCCACAATTACTTGTGTAGACACTTGAGGTCACAGTTTTAGCTTAATCATTATGAAACTTGGTCACAATGATCATCTCAACAAAGTCTAGGTCAAGTTCGATATTGGGTCATCCGGGGTCAAAAACTAGGTCACAGGGTCAAATCATAGAAAAACCTTGTGTAGTCACTAGAGGTCACAATTTTGGCCTAATCTTTATGGAACTTAGTCACATTGATCATCTCAACAAAATCTAAGTCAAGTTCGATATTGGGTCATCCGGGGTTAAAAACTAGGTCACAAGGTCAAATCACTTCAATATGCCATTGGGTCTAAATGTGATGTAAATTATAAAGCATAAGACAATATGAAAACCTTGTACATGCAATAGAGGCTACCATTAGGGGCACAGGCCCTCGATGCGATGTTATGGTCCGGAAAATAAATATTACTCTATCTTCTACAAGGTGACTAACATGGACCGGAATTCTCCGAGGGTAGGGAATACAATCATGTCCATAAATCCATCATTTATTCACCGATCTTATCAATATTGGTGTCAATGGTGAGAGGAATGATTGTTCTTTAAGGAAAAATCACTGTCATAACATATATTTACACACAGCAAGAAATATCCGAACGCAAACAGTCACAAGACTTGTCAAAATGCCTTTCCGAAAAGATCTGATTGCATAATTCTCAGATTGTTCAACTATCGACGATATCGTAATGATTGAACAAATTCCTTCGGCAGATCGTTCCAGTAAACATAATAGAATAATGCGGTACCCTTAAAGTGTCGATAAATAGATTAAATGTAACAAATCAAACCTTTTTTTCTTCACAATACGTTTTCAATTGTTCGTAAACATCCATGACCGACCAGCGCATGCGCACGGAATTATCTAAGATTACGTCTCATTAGTCAGCGACAGACACACCTCCGTCGGTGCTCGTCGCAGACCAATGAAAGGACGTCTTACAAAACTTCGTGAGCATGCGCATTGCACCCATGGCCGTTGAAAGCGAAACTACAGCAAAGAACGTGAAGAAAAAGGTTCGATTTGTTACATTTAATCTATTTATCATCACTGGTGACATAGGCATTATTAGCTATGACGTCATCCACCAATCGGCTATGTTTTTATTGATTAAAGAGAGATTATAGGGAGGGGTCAAAATTAGCATCACTTGCTCTTTTTAGCTCACCTGTCACAAAGTAACAGAGTGAGCTTTTGTGATCACTCTTCGTCCGTCCACAATTTGCTTGTGTAGACACTGTAGGTCTAAGTTTTGGCCTAATCTTTATGAAACTTGGTCACAATGATCATCTTAACAAAATCTAGGCCAAGTTCAATATTGGGTCATCTGGGGTCACAGTCTAGGTCACTAGGTCAATCATAGAAAAACCTTGTGTAGTCAGTAGAGGTCATAATTTCGACCTGATCTTTATGAAACTTGGTCACAATGATCATCACAACAAAATCTAGGTCGAGTTTGATATAAGGTCATCTGGGGTCAGAAACTAGGTCACAAGGTCAAATCACAGAAAAACCTTGTGTAGTCACTAGAGGTCACAATTGTAACTTAATCTTTAGGAAACTTGGTCACACTGATCATATCAACAAAACTAAGGTCAAATTCTATATTGGGCCATCCGCGGTCAAAAGCTAAGTCACAAGGTCAAATCATGGAAAAACCTTGTATAATCACTAGAGGTCACAATGCCAACCTTATCTTTATGAAACTTGGTCACAATGATCATCTCAACAAAATCTAGGTCAATTTCGATATTGGGTCATCAGGGGTAAAAAACTAGGTCACAAGGTCAAATCATAGAAAAACCATGTGTAGTCACTGGAGGTCACAATTTTGACCTAATCTTTTTTAAACTTTGTCACAATGATTATTTTAACGCAATCTAGCTCAAGTTTGATATGGATCATCAAGGGTCAAAAACTAGGTCACTAGATCATAAAGGAAATCCTTGTGTAGTCACTAGAGGTCACAATTTTGGCCTAATCTTTATGAAACTTGGTGACAATGATCATCTCAACAAAATCTAGGTAAAGTGCGTGATCAAATCACAGGGCTTGCATGCACTACTACGACAGGTGAGTGACCTAGGGCTCTTTGGGCCCTCATGTTATTTATACTGCTGACGCCCCTTTCTGGTGAATAGCAGGTGCAAGATAAATGTATTTTAAAAGTATTGAAAGAAAACTTCAATATGAGATAATTAGTAGAAATAAAGTGCAATTTAGTATTAAATAAAAGTTGAAACTATTTAATTTATCAATTAAAATCTGATAAAAACACTGTTCCGGTACTCAGGGGCGGTTTGAGATAAAGGATGGGCTTAGGTTATTCTTAAACCCCGGCAAAGCCTTGTGTCATATTATTTTGTCCACTCATTTGATAACAATCCTATGTATGAGCACTTACGCAAGATCCTCTATCTCAAAATGCATTGACATATTGTTTGATACTTTGTATACTTGTTGACCATCATGATCCCAAAAGTACAATAGAAAATCGGACAGGGAAGGCACCAGATCTAGAAGGCAGCACTCTTGAAACTTAACCAGCTGAGCACCTTTATTTTGCCTTTATCATTTCATGCACATAACAGGCCCTGATTGTTATTAATGTTGGTTTCTCACAATATTCTTTGTCATCTTTTAAATATTCAATTATAGAATTAGTCACAACTTTCGAAATTTATTTATTACATCTCCGACAAGCTTCTTGAAATCCCTTCCGTTCTTCAGTGTGATTTAATAACTATACAGGTGTTCCACCAACTTCTGAATATGTAGGGTCATTTTCATACTTTTCACTGAATTTTACAGTGTTATAGCGAAATACCCATGACTTTAAGAGAAAATGACCCTTCAAACCAAAATCTTGAGAATCAAAATGTTTTCTGGAAATTTTAAGGGTCAAACCCCCTACCCCTGTGTCAAGTAAAATCACTAATTATATCTATATAGCTATCTTTATGCCCCCCATCTTTGATGAGGGGGTATATTGCTTTGCACATGTCGGTCGGTCTGTCGGTGGTATAAAATGGTTTCCGTTCAATAACTCACGAACACTTTGACCTAGGATCTTCAAAATTTACATGAAGGTTGGTCAGCATCAGTAAATGACCCCTATTGATTTTGAGGTCAGTAGGTCAAAGGTCAAGGTCACTGTGACCTTTTCAATTTCTGACTATTTCAATGGTTTCCGTGCAATAACTCAAGAACGCTTTGACCTATGATCTTCAAACTTTACATGGAGGATGATCAGCAACAGTAGATGACCCCTATTGATTTTGAGGTCAAAGGTCAAGGTCACTCTGACCTTCCCCATTTCTGACTATTGGGCTGCCATGGGGGCATACGTGTTTTACAAACCCCCTCCATCATTCCCAAGTTGGTAGAAACAATATGCTGAATCTTCATACATGTAATATTATGCACATTTGTCTTTCAGGTACATTGTATCTGTCAATGGATGTGGATGTATCTGCTGATAGCACAGACCTGTGAAAGTAGAAAGTTGATGAAGATTGTGACAAGTTAGATGACCATGACATATCTGTAAAATTAGATATACTTCTATTTTGTCAGTGCTGCAGTGTCAAGTGTTTCAACTCATTTTAAGAAACAAGTCAACATTTTACTCCAAAAACTCAACTTACTAAGAATGATGTTCAATTAACGGAGACAAAGATATGAATTCACATAATGTTGCAGGAACATATTTATTTCACTGAAAATTTTGCTTGTTATCATACAGGGATAAATTAATAAATTTAAAAGAAAATGAAATGAACATGCAAACATCAACTGAAACAATCCAGTATTTCTGTTTATACTGTGGATGGAAATATAATTCGTCTTCCTCATTTGTTTGTCACTAGCCTTTATGTGGGAGTTCTGTTTCAAATTACAAACACAAGATGTCTTGCCCTTCTTCTTCATCAGTGCTTACTAGTGAAACAGCTTCCAAATTAGCTTCCAAGTCAGGTAAAAATTCAACCAAAGCTCCCATCTCAATCAGATATACTTGTCAAATGTGTGGTACTTTGTTTAAACAAAGAAATACATTTGATAGACACGTTGAACAATGTGGTGATCAACTTGAATCTGAAGACGGAAAAACTAAACATACTCTATGTAATCTTAATGATGCACTTGTTGATGTGCCAAGTGCTAGATTAACAAGGAATGACAATAAACAGTGTACAGAACCACTAGATAAGGTTGTAGGAGATACTCGGGTAGTTGAGTCAACTGTGAAGGAAGCGCTTGTTCAGCCAATGAAGTCCAAACGGAAAAGAAAATTGAAGGATTTTAGTGATTTTGAGACTGACTTTAATGTGCAGCCTAAGAGGCAGCAGATCAATAGAAATGACCAAACAAAAAATCTGAATACTTCAAGGGTTGATAAATGTTCAAAGGTTTTTAAGTCTGACGGGACAAAACATACAGACGTCCAGAATGTTAGACTCTCTCGCAATAAACCTGTATCTAAACTTGAGAAAAGAAAATTGTTAGAATTTGGTGAGGGCAGTAATAAATTAAATAATGTTGATACCAATTCAGTTGATATTACTAAAAGTGAAAATACAGAACATTTAGATGAAAATAGGGACATACCCTGTGACAAGAAACAAACAATTGGCAAAAAGAGAAATGTTTTAAAATGGTCACAAAGTGGTTTTAAACAATCTTCATCGAAAATAAAAGTTTTGTCTGCTAGAATTGTTCCTCATCTTGAATCAAGTGACAGACATCATGCACATGTTGGAAACATTGAAACAGAGACAGTGTTAGAAAAAGGAACTGGAAGGCCAGTACCACAGAACATTAAGATAGCTATAAAAACTGAGACATGTGATGGTGACATTTCTGGGGGAGAAGTTGGGAGTGTCTGTGTTGATGATGATGTAGATGGCCATTATGAAACAAGTACAGCTGTTGTACCATTGTCGGAGCTAAACGAGGATATAAAACCTTGTACATATGCAGAAATACATACAGATTATAACACATCTACTGAAGACAAACACCAAGATGTTGAAACACGTAACTGGTTTAACTTCTCTAACTTGAAACATGCAATTTTTAAATGTGAATACGAAAATTGTTCTTTTACCGCAAGCAAGCATAGTGTGTGGCTTCATCATTTCAAAAGAACACATCTGAAAAAATCGAAAAAGTATCCAAAACCTTCTTGCATGAAATGTAACTATTCAGCACATGAAAAGAGAGTGTTAAAGGAGCACTTATTAGTAAAGCATAATGATTCCCCAACTTCGCCTGTTGGATATCAGCATTGTAGCATACTACATGAAGTCTCCAGACATGTCATGGAGGTCCTTGCTTGTATATTTTGTGGTTTCATGTTGGACAGTGTGAACTTTTCTGAGGGGCATAAGTGTGAGCGACTCAAGTTCTATTTCTACTGTCCGTGGTGTGATCATAAGGAAATCCAATATGAAGCAATGAACAGTCATATCCAGTCTAGTCATGCTGATGAAATCATTTATAGGAAAGAAGTACCAAGGACTCACAAGAATGTACGAACAAGTGAAAAAGATCCGGCCTGTCATATTGGCGATCATGAAACTTTCTGTGAGAAATGCCAGGTTGAATTTGAGAACAACAATGATTTGAAAGTTCATGTGAACAATGAGCATGGTAAATATTATTGTTCAAATTTTTATACTGTAAAATCTGTTTCATTCATTTGGTGCATATTTTCGGATGAATACTTCAATAAAGTAAATTTACTCTGCCCAGAAATCAGGGGTTCCACTCCTTCTCCCCACTAATGACTGGTTTTCAAGTGTGATTTTGATTATTACCTCACCTGTTGCTCTTCGTCCGTCCCTCGTTCATTCACAATTTCTTGTTAAAACACTAGAGGTCTCACTTATGGCACACTATTCATGAAATGTGGTCAGAATGTGTCTATGAAATCTAGGCCAAGTTCGAAAATGGGTCATGTGGAGTAAAAAACTAGGTCACTAGGTCAAATTTAAGAAAAAACTTGTGAGCACTTCAGAGGCCACAATTGGTGCCCGAGTTTCATGAAACTTTGTTAGAATGTTTGTCTCTATAAAATCTAGGCCAAGTGTAAACAGTTCTTCTAGTATATATCAGATAAACTTATTTAAACATGTATCAGTCTTGGCCCATTTGCTGCATTTGATATGTAGCAAAAGCGAAGTTTCTCAGGATATAGGGCCATGATGGGCGTCTTGTTTTAAAATTTAAAAATGGATTTCACCATTCGAAAAATATGACCCAATGTGTAGTCTAAATGTGGCTTTGTAATGATCATTTCAAGGGTCAAATGGATCTACTGTGAATAATTGATTTTCTTTCAATGAATTATTGTATCATTTATATGGTGGTTATTATGTTGTCTGTGAAATCATGTAACTACAGACTGTGCCCATCAATAATTACTATACAGTTGCAAAATTAAACTTGGTTAAAATTATTCAGTATCTGTTCATGAAATGGACTTTTAAATAGCCAAACCGTAAGTTGCTTTTAAACCAGCAAAAACAAACCGGCGAAATTTCATATAAAAAACTTGTGTAGTTGCTTGAGGTCACCATTTTGGCCTAATCTTTATATATTTTTGGTCACAATAAAATCTAGCTCAAGTTCTATATGAGGTCATTTGGGTAAAAAACTAGGTCATTATGTCACATCATAGAAAAGCCTTGTATTTATGTTATTTACTATTTTTTCACTGGATATTTCTGAAAGTTCGTCAGAATTTTTGTTGAGATGTTATCAAGGATGAGTTTAGACATAGGTCACTAGTTAGGTCAAATTAAAGAATACAACCTTGTGCATGCTATAGCGACTATTTTCACTGGATCATTATGAAAGGTGGTCAGAATTTTTGTCTAGATGGAACCTAGGTGAGTTTCAAGCCGGGTCAGCTGATGTAAATATGAAGGTCACTAGACAAGACAGCTTATGCATTTTCTGGAAACTTAGTCAGACATTCTAAATGATCACTCAAGTCACCATAGAGGTCTGCATGCACAACTTCAACAGGTGAGAGACCAAGTGCCCTCTTGTTAGTAAGAACAAAAATTGTGTTCTAAAAATGTTTATGACTCCATTATTTATACCTTATTTTTATTCTTTTTTTTCAGCCATTTATTCATATGGTTGTGGTATCTGTCGTCTGTCTTATGGTCGTCTAGGTAGTATACGTGAACATATGAAGAAGGTACACTTGCTTGCTCACCAGTGTAGTACCTGTAAGCGTAGATTTGGTTGTCAAAGTGACCTTGTCAGACATGAATCTGTTCACCTTGATGTTAAACCAATTAAATGTGATTATTGCGATAGAAGGTAAGGCTATATCTTTACTTTTAGCTCACCTGTCATGAAGGGACAGTGTTAGATTTTTAGCTCACATATAGCAAAATGACGGGGCAGTTTTTGTGATCATTCTTCGTCGTTGTCCATCTGTCCGTTCATCCTCAATTGCTTGTGTAGTCACTAGAAGTCACAATTTTGGCCTCATTATTATGAAACTTTGTCACAATGCTCATCTCAACAAAGTATAGGTCAAATTCGATATTAGGTCATTTGGGATTAATAACTAGTTAACTTGGTCAAACCATAAAAAACCTAGTGTAGTTACTTGAGGTCACAATGTTGACCTAATTTGTTACGAAAATCGGTCACTAAATCATCCAAACAAAATTTTATTTTTGATCTAAATTGGGTCATCCGGGGTATAAAACTAGGTCAAATCATAGAAAACCTTTTGTAGCCACTAGAGGTCACAATTTTGGACTAATTATTATGAAACTTTGTTAAAATGCTCATCTCAACAAATCTAGGTCAAGTTTGATATTCTGTCATTTGGGATCAAAAACTAGGTCACTAGGTCAAATAATAAAAAACCTTGTGTAGTTACTTGAGGTCACAATTCTGATCTAATTTGTTACGAAAATTGGTCACAATTATCATCTGAACAAAATTTAATTCATGATCTAAATTGGGTCATCTTGGGTATAAAACTAGGTCACAGGGTCAAATCATAAAACGCTTTTGTAGTCAACCGAGGTCGCAATTTTGGCCTAATGTTTATGAAACTCCGTCACAATGATCATCTTAACACAATCTAGGTCAATTCGCTATTAGGTCATCTGGATTACCCCGGGTAAAAAACTAGGGCACTAGGTCAAATAATAGAAAAACCTTGTTTAGTCACTAGAGGTCACAATTTTTATTTAATTATTTTGGAACTTGGTCACAATGACCATCTTAACAAAAACTAGGCCACAAGGTCAAATCATATAAATACCCTGTGTAGGCACTAGAAGTCACAATTTTAACATTTTCTCTAGGTCACTAGGTCAAATAATAAAAAACCTTGTGTAGTTACTTGAGGTCACAATTCTGATCTAATTTGTTACGAAAATTGGTCACAATTATCATCTGAACAAAATTTAATTCATGATCTAAATTGGGTCATCTTGGGTATAAAACTAGGTCACAGGGTCAAATCATAAAACGCTTTTGTAGTCAACCGAGGTCGCAATTTTGGCCTAATGTTTATGAAACTCCGTCACAATGATCATCTTAACACAATCTAGGTCAATTCGCTATTAGGTCATCTGGATTACCCCGGGTAAAAAACTAGGGCACTAGGTCAAATAATAGAAAAACCTTGTTTAGTCACTAGAGGTCACAATTTTTATTTAATTATTTTGGAACTTGGTCACAATGACCATCTTAACAAAAACTAGGCCACAAGGTCAAATCATATAAATACCCTGTGTAGGCACTAGAAGTCACAATTTTAACATTTTCTTTATGAAACTCGGCCACAATGATCGTCCCAACGAAATCTAGGTCAAGTTCCATGTTTAGTCATCTTGGGGTCAAAAGCAAGGTCACAGGGTCAAATGATAAAAAACCTAGGGTCAAATGATAAAAAACCTGTGTAGTCACTGGAGGTCACAATATTGACCTAACGTTTATGAAACACGGTCACAATGATTATTCCAATAAAATTGATGTCAGGTTCGACTTTGGGTCATCCAGGGTAAAAAGCTAGGTCACAAGGTCAGATCATCGAAAAACCTTGTGTAGCCACAAGGGGTCACAACTTTAGCTTCATTTTTAAAGAACCGGGTCACAATGATCACCTCCATGAAATCTTATTCCATCAATTATGTAGTTTGTACAAAGTGTATTACAAAAAAAACCGGACCAATTATGCACATGTTCTCACAAAAACTGCTGTATGACATGTATAGATTTAGTCAAAGCTGTCATTATTTTGTAGAGCAAACGTATGCAATTTTCATCCTATTTTCATGAAAAGTCCTTCAGTTGATCAATATGGTTGCTACTTATCCTAGTATTTGACATAATTTTCATGTTCATCGTATTCAAGATGGGTGACTTGTGTCTGGGGTCTGTATTTGTCGTCGGCCATTATGTCAATGACTGTTAACCATCACAATGTAAAGTTCACAACCGGGTCATCTGAGTTAAAAGACTAGGTTACCAGACCATATATAAGTGAGATACCTGTATTGTGAATATGTGATCACCATATATCTATAGTCAACATATTTGTCAGTTTTGACAGAAATTTAGGAAAGCTTGTCACGATTTGTGTCTCTGTAAAATCTAGGTCAAGTTTTTTCTGAGTAATCTTGGGTTAAAAACTAGATCTAATCAAATATAAACATTGTTAACTTGCTAGTGGCCACATGCATTTTTAGCCCCACTATTTGTAGAATAAGGGGAGCTATTGCAGTCACCCGAGCGCCGGCGTAACACTTTTGTTAAAGTTTAGGTACAGGTTTTTTAATCTCTTATATTCTCTAAGTCCTTTGAGATATTGCTTTCATACTTTGCATACTTGTTTGCCACCATGACCCCAACCCATATGTAGGAGTAGGTAACTCTATCAAGCATTTTGTTGAAATTATGTCCCCTTTTTAGCTCACCTGTCACAAAGTGACAGAGTGAGCTTTTGTGATCACTCTTCGTCCGTCGTCCGTCGTCCGTCCGTCCGTCGTCCGTCCGTCAACAATTGGCTTGTGTAGACACTAGAGGTCACAATTTTAGCCTAATCTTTATGAAACTTGGTCACAATGATCATCTTAACAAAATCTAGGCCAAGTTCGATATTGGGGCATCTGGGGTCAAAAACTAGGTCACTAGGTCAAATAATAGAAAAACCTTGTGTAGTCACTAGAGGTCACAATTTTGACTAAATCTTTATGAAACTTGGTCACAATGATCATCCTAACAAAATCTAGGTCAAGTTCGATATTTGGTCATCCGGGGTCAAAAACTAGGTCACAAGGTCAAATAATAGAAAAACCTTGTGTAGTCACTAGAGGTCACAATTTTGACTTAATCTTTATGAAACTTGGTCACAATGATCATCCTAACAAAATCTAGGTCAAGTTCGATATGGGGTCATCCGGGGTCAAAAACTAGGTCACAAGGTCAAATCATAGAAAAACCTTGTGTAGTCACTAGAGGTCACAATTTTGACTTAATTGTTATGAAACTTGCTCACAATGATCATCTCCAAAAAATCTAGGTCAAGTTCGATATTGGGTCATCCGAGGTCAAAAAATAGGTCACAAGGTCAAATCATAGAAAAACCTTGTGTAGTCACTAGAGGTCGAAATTTTGACTTATTCTTTTTGAAACTTGGTCACAATGATCATCCTAACAAAATCTAGGCCAAGTTCGATATTGGGTCATCCGAGGTCAAAAACTAGGTCACAAGGTCAAATCATAGAAAAACCTTGTGTTGTCACTAGAGGTCACAATTTTGGTCTAATCTTAATGAAACTCTGTCACAATGATCATCCTAATAAAATTTAGGTCAAGTTCGATAATGGGTCATCTGGGGTCAAAAACTAGGTCACAAGGTCAAATAATAGAAAAACCTTGTGTAGTCACTAGAGGTCACATATTTGGCCTGATCTTTACGAAACTTGGTCACAATGATGATCTCAACAAAATCTAGGTCAAGTTTGATATTGGTTTATCTGGGGTCAAAAACTAGGTCATAAGGTCAAATCATAGAAAACCCTTGTGTAATCACTAGAGGTTACAATATTGGCCTAATCTGTATAAAACTTGGTCACAATGATCTTCTCAACAAAATCTAGGTCAAGTTCGACAGGTGAGCGACCTAGGGCCCTTTGGGCCCTCTTGTTCTACTTAGTGCAAATAGTGCAAATGTTAAAGTTTAGGTACAGGTTTTTTTACCTTTAATATCTTCAAAGTGCATTGACATATTGCTTTGATACGTTGCATACTTGTTCACCATCATGACCCCAACCCATACACAGGGGTAGGTAACTCCATTAAGCTTTTTTGTGAAATTATTCCCCCCTTTTTTCAACTTGGTGCAAATGTTAAAAGTTTAGGTACAGGTTTTTTCACCTCTAATATTTTCAAAGTGCATTCACATATTGCTTTACATACTTGTTAACCATCATGACACCAACCCATACACAGGGGTAGGTAACTCTATCAAGCATTTTGTTGTTGAAATTATGCCTTTTTTAGCTCACCTGTCACAAAGTGACAGAGTGAGCTTTTGTGATCACACTTCGTCCGTCCGTCCGTCAACAATTGGGTTGTGTCCTCTCTAGAGGTCACAATTTTGGCCTAATCTTTATGAAACTTGGTCACAATGATCATCTCAACAAAATCTAGGTCAAGTTCGATATTGGGTCATCTGAGGTCAAAAACTAGCTCACTAGGTCAAATTATAGAAAAAACCTTGTTTTAAACCTTTCAACATGTAGTCTTCATGGTCACTAAACTCTCTGCTATAACTCTCTACTCTCTATACATACAATAAACTTTCATCAACCAATGAAAATGTGTATCAGGGTTCACAGCAGTTTTGTAAAGGTCAAATATCAAAATATTCTAGTATTTTAAGCAGGGTGTGAATTGTAACGGTTAAGTGGAAATCAAAGCGCTGTAGGGAGTGTAGACATTTTCCTGAGGGTCATGGGTTCAAACCCCACTGGAACCATGATATTTATTTTTTTTTTTTTTTTTTTTTGAGTGTTTAGGTATTGTTTTGTCTTTATAGCATGTATTTGTACATTTTCCTGATGGTCGTGGGTTCAACCCCCACTGGAACCATAATTTTTATTTTTATTTTTTTTAGTGTTTAGGTATTGTTTTTTTTTTAAATGTTTAGGTATTGTTTTGTCTTTATAACATGTATTTGTACATTTTCCTGATGGTCGTGGGTTCAACCCCCACTGGAACCATAATTTTTATTTTTATTTTTTTTTAGTGTTTAGGTATTGTTTTGTCTTTATAGCATGTATTTGTACATTTTCCTGATGGTCGTGGGTTCAACCCCCACTGGAACCATAATTTTTATTTTTAGCTCACCTGTCACAAAGTGACAAGGTGAGCTTTTGTGATCGCTCTTCGTCCGTCGTCCGTCCGTCCGTTCACAATTGCTTGTGAACACACTATAGGTCACAAATTTAGCCTGATCAATATGAAACTTGATCACAATGATCATCTTCATACAATCTAGGTCAAGTTCGATATTGGGTCATCTGGGGTAAAAAACTAGGTCACTAGGCCAAATCAAAGGAAAACCTTGTGAACACATTAGAGGTCACAATTTGAGCCTAATCTTTATGAAACTTGATCACAATGATCATCTCTATAAAATCTAGGTCAAGTTCGATATTGGGTCATCTGGGGTTAAAAACTAGGTCACGAGGCCAAATCATTGAAAAAGCTTGTGAACACACTAGAGGTCGCAATTTGAGCCTAATCTTTATGAAACTTGGTCACAATGATCATCTCAACAAAATCTAGGTCAAGTTCGATATTGGGTCATCTGAGGTCAAAAACTAGCTCACTAGGTCAAATTATGGAAAAACCTTGTTTTAAACCTTTCAACATGTAGTCTTCATGGTCACTAAACTCTGCTGTAACTCTTTATGCTCTATACATACAAGTAAACTTTCATCAACCAATGAAAATGTGTATCAGGGTTCACAGCAGTTTTTTAAAGGTCAAATATCAAAATATTCTAGTATTTAAAGCAGGGTGTGAATTGTAAGGGTTAAGTGGAAATCAAAGCGCTGTAGGGAGCGTAGACATTTTCCTGAGGGTCGTGGGTTCAACCCCCACTGGAACCATAATTTTTTTTATTTTTTTTTTTTTTAAGTGTTTAGGTATTGTTTTGTCTTTATAGCATGTATTTGTACAGTTATATGGAGGAAATATTTTGTTTAAATTATGGGTCTGATCAAAGAAAAACCCTGTGTAGTCACCAGAGGTTACAATTTCCACTTAATCTTTATGAAATTTGGTCCTAATAATCATCTCAACACAATCTAGGTTAAGTTTGATATTAATTAAGTCATCTGGGGTCAAACGCTAGGTCACATGGTCAAATCATACAAAAACTTGCAATAGAGGCTGAATTTCCTTAAATTTTATTCAGAAAATGTGTAGGATCACCATAGGGGTGTGCATGCACAAGTACGACAGGTGAGCGACCTAGGGCCCTTTGGGCCCTCTTGTTTTAAGTGTTTAGGTATTGTTTTGTCTTTATAGCATGTATTTGTAACTGTAGTTATATGGAGGAAAAATATTCCAAAATATTTTGTTTAAAATAAAGGTCAAATCATAGAAAAACCTTGTGTAGTCAGTCACCAGAGGTTACAATTTCAACTTAATCTTTATGAAACTTTGTCACAATGATCCTGTCAACAAAATCTAGGCCAAGTTCGATTTTGGGTCATCTGGCGTCAAAAACAAGGTCACAATGTCAATTGACATTTTCCTGAGGGTCGTGGGTTCAAACCCCACTGGAACCATAATTATTTTTTTAAGTGTTTAGGTATTGTTCTGTCTTTATAGCATGTATTTGTACAGTTATATGGAGGAAATATTTTGTTTAAATTATAGGTCAGATCATAGAAAAACCCTGTGTAGTCACCAGAGGTTACAATTTCGACTTAATCTTTATGAAATTTGGTCCTAATAATCATCTCAACACAATCTAGGTTAAGTTTGATATTAATTAAGTCATCTGAAGTCAAACGCTAGGTCACATGGTCAAATCATACAAAAACTTGCAATAGAGGCTGAATTTCCTTAAATTTTATTCAGAAAATGTGTAGGATCACCATAGGGGTGTGCATGCACTAGTACGACAGGTGAGCGACCTAGGGCCCTTTGGGCCCTCTTGTTTCTACTTAGTGCAAATAGTGCAAATGTTAAAGTTTAGGTACAGGTTTTTTAACCTCTAATATTTTCATAGTGCATTGACATATAGCTTTAATACTTTGCATACTTGTTCACCATCATGACCCCAACCCATACACTTGGGTAGGTAACTCTATTAAGCATTTTGGTAAAATTATGCCCACTTTTTTCAACTTAGTGCAAATGGTAAAGTTTAGGTACAGGTTTTTTTACCTCAAATATTTTCAAAGTGCATTCACATATTGCTTTGCATACTTGTTCTCCATCATGACCCCAACCCCTACACAGGGGTGGGTAACTCTATCAAGCATTTTGTTGAAATTATGCCCCCTTTTGGACTTGGAAATGCAAATGTTAAAGTTTAAGTACAGGTTTTTTAACCTCTAATATCTTCAAAGTGCATTGATATATTGCTTTGATACTTCGCACACTTGTTCACCAGCATGACCCCAACCCCTACACAGGAGAAGATAACTATTTAGCATTTTGTTGAAATTATGCCCCGTTTTGGACTAAGAAATGCTTATTTATTTGCCATCATGACCTAGAGGACCTACACATGAGTAGGTAACAGTCCTGCATAATTTTTCCAAATTATCCCCCTTTTTCGACTGAGAAGCCCCAACCTCAACACTGCTGAGGGTAATGCTGCTGTTATGAAGCATTTTGTTTGGAATATATAATGATTGTACTATCCTAGCATGGCACTGCGAATAGTGCAGCGCGCTGTTCGTGGACAGCTCTTGTTGACTTTATCTTTATGAAACATGGTCAAAACTTTGTGTTTTCAAAGTGCAACTGTGTTATCTTTAAATATATTTGGTACTAGGTTACATTTAGTCAAAAACAATGTAATGATTCGCAAATTAACTGAGTTCGCCAGAATGCCATGTCCTCAGGGAAGCGCTTTTGTGTCAATGTCTATCTTGTTTGTCTTTATTTGTAGGAATGGTTGAGAGATGTTCTTCCTTTTTTGTTAAATGCTAATGTCTTAACTGTGTGCTACATTATTTTGATATTTGTTTTTCAGATATGCAGATAAAGGAGCCTTAAACTGTCACATCGGTCTAAAACATCCAACAGAATGGAATAATGGGATACACTCTGTTGGCAATGACCAACCCGAGTCCTATATGTGCCACCTATGTGGGGAACATTTTGAGACAATTAAACAATTTCAAAGGCATCAGCAAAAGAAACATCTTGATAAGGACACTGAGATTGTGGAATTGTTGCATTGTAAAATTTGCTTGCATTCTTTTAATAGCCAACGTAAATATAGCACTCACAGGTGTACTGCTGAATCCAGTGTGAAAGAATCCATGGTTAAGGAAACAAATGCACCTGGTTCTGACACACTGATGGGACTGCTTAAACAAGCTGGATCAGGAAAGAAATTAAAATGTAATCTGTGTAATAACTGGTTAGGAAATCGAAAGTCTTTAAAACAGCATTTGTTTCGTGTGCATCTAAATGATTATGAAAGAAGTTATGTTTGTAATGTGTGTGAACGTCGGTTCTGGAAGAAAGAAGATCTACTAGTCCACCACAGAATTCACAGCAACTCCAAACCATACCACTGTAAAATCTGCTCAAAATCTTTCCGCCAGTTAGGCCACATAAAGGAGCATCTACTGTCTCACGCCAGGAACAGTAAATTTCCTTGTCCTCTATGTTCTCATGCATTTAAAACTAAACCATCACTCCGTCGTCATGTACTAGGCCATTGTAAAATGTTTCCATTTGAATGCCCTGTGCGGTCGTGCCCGTCTAAATCAGCAACTCTTGCATTGCTTTTTTCTCATATGAGAAACTGTACGGAAACGAATCGGCCAGATTATGTATGCAAAATATGCGATCAAGATTCTAGTTTAGTCGATGTCCAATCAGCTATTGCTCACATGAAAAGTCACGAGAAAGACAGTATTTATTTATGTGTTACTTGCGATGAATCATTCACTACGTCTGTGAGTTTATGTTGGCACAAAATAAAATCTGACCATTTTTCTGACGATGAAAGGAGCGAAGCGTCATCAAGTCAGACAAAAACTAAACAATACTTCAAGTGTAAAGAGGTTGATTCCGACATTCCATTGGATGAGCTTATAAATATGTATGACTATGTCAAACAACATGACGTTGAGTCTGTTGATGGTGAAGTAATGCGTGGAACTGTGCTTATTAATGGAGTTGAAGAACACATGGCAGAACAGAATATATATATGGATGATCAAACTACACTCCTGAAACAGGAGTATAGTGAAATGAATACCATCATTGATCATGAACAGTTACCTCCCTTCGTTGAGACTGTTGAACTGTCTCAGACCGATGGACATGACCATATGATGGAGAAAGTGATCAAATCAAAGAACGTTCATGGATCGACATCTTCTAGTGCAGTTGGAACGAAACATACTTACATGTGCCAAGACGAAGAAGTTGGAACAAAATATCTGCAATCAAATAACCCATCATTCATTGAATTTCCTGTCAGCTCAGATTTACTTTCTGGTAATTCAGATGATGGTATAAATACTGTGGTAGTAACAACCTCAGATACATACAATGAACAAGAACAGGTCGCTATTGATGGTGATAGCCAAGTGATTAGCGAGCTTAACAAGACAGGTTTCAAAACTAGCTATCTCAGAGGTGAACAAGACAGACACATTCCAGAAGCAAACGAGGAAACTCGAACAGATGAGAAAATGGCTGTGCCATTGGATAATAATGCATTGGCAGGGTTGAAGATATTGGATGAAAATGGTGATGAGGTAAGGATGTATAATCAAGAAGGGGTTCCAATACCGATTGAGGGAAATCTCGATGTTCTGCAAACCGTTTTATCTACCATGAAATACTCTATACTGTTAACTAGTTCTAACACTGAAACTAAACAGGCTATAACCGCTATTGAACAAAGTGTGCAAGATACTGCAGCTGTAGATGCACTGATGAGGGTAGTGTCAAAACACACTGGCGAACGAGTTGATGAGGTTGTTACAGAGTCGGGTAGGGTGGACATTATTGGTGAAACAAATGATACCTCTGTTAATGTTAGATCAGTGAAAAAAGTACGGAAGAAGAAAAGTAAAGATTCAGTGAACAATGTTGACAAAATTAATGGTATATTTACTGATTACGAAGCTGAAGTGACAAACAAGAAGAATGTTAATGGTTTGATGAATTATAAAGTTAGATTATGTTATTACGAAGATAGATCCAAAAATGAGGACCAGTACCCACTAAAGTGTGATGTTTGTGATAAACGCTACAAAAAGACTAAACACCTTAATATGCATAAGAAGGTTCATTTGTCTAACGAAGAAAGACCTCACCAGTGTGACGAATGTGGAAGAGGTTTTACTACAAATCATACTTTACGTAATCATCGACGAGTCCATACAGGGGAGCGACCTTTCAAGTGTCACCAGTGTAATAAAAGCTTTCGACAACTCGGACATCTTCAGACCCATCTACGAACTCACGCTGATTACCGACCATTTCAGTGTTGTCATTGTAATAAATCATTTCTCACTAACAGTCTACTGACAGTTCACATGAAGGTAAATCACTGCAGCGATGAGCAGTCCAGTGTAAACAATCTGACTGAAGATAATATATGTGATATATGTGGAAAGAACTCACATTCAGTTGAAGAACTAAGAATACATAAAACTAAACACTTGAGCAAGGAACAGGAATCTAAATTGTTAAGGGTTTTCAACTATGCAAAAACGTTGAATGCTGACCCAGATGTTGGTGCCCCGACCATAGATTCCAGTCAAGATGCTGATGCCCAGACCAGAACTAAGCCAATGAAGAAGAAGAATAAGGGAGGAAAACCTAGAATGTGTGACATTTGTGGCAAGGTTGTCAAAAGTTTGAACCGACATAAAATGTTACATGTAACAGATTCCTCTGTGTCATGTGCACATTGTCAGAAAACATTCACCACAAGCGTTCTACTTCAAAGTCACATACGTAAGTATCATCCAGATGAATCTTTTCAGTGCGATGTTTGTGGTAAGAAGTTAGTTCATCGTGTTGCTTTACATAACCACATGAAGGTGCACAACCGATCCTTGTATAACTGCCTTAAGTGTAAAAAGAAGTATGTGTCAAAAACACTGTTCTTTGGTCATCTTGCTGCTTGTGTCGGTGATAATTTCATGCAGCAGTTAGACGCTTGCTTTGATTGACAAGTTGTATAATCGGTGCTTTAATGTTCGTGGGAGATTATTTATTGTTGATTTTGTTAATGTACTCGATAGTGCGATTAACCTGGTATTCGACCTTTATGCACGTATATAGGAAGGATCACCTATTCATATGCAAAGTGTCCACTGACAGTCTTCAGGATAATCAACAGTAAAACCCTGTCTTTCACCAATAGTCAGGTTGTGCGCTCATTTGCATATATAGACATGGACACGTATACAAACATAGTCTCTACTATAGTACAAGCTTTTTGCGTAGAAATCGATCACTTTTCATGTGTCTTGAATTTCAATTGGACACCTCATAAATATCCACAATACTCTCCGCTTAAGTTATGAAAACGAAGATGCTAATAGAAGGCTTGGGACCTAAGTTAATTTGTTTGCACTAAATTATGTCATCAACGCATCAACTACCGAACAATTGGTCCCCCTTGCTATGTAAGCCCATGATTGTTCTGCCTATTCAAATTGTCGATATATCAAACTAAACAATATTTGATACCCCAAAATTTAATGAATTTACAAACATTACTGTTTAGATTATTTATTGATGAATGAACAGGTACTAATTAATGTAGTGAAACTGTTTATGAACTCTTGTTTCCAGACATCAATTAGTGTGGGCAGTAAATATTTGCTCACAATACTCCATAAGTTGTTTCTAATTTGCTGTATGAAATGTCCTCTTATAACCTAGCCCCGATCTCCATAAGCATCTTAATGTGAGTTAAATCAGTAAAATCTCCATCTAAAGCAAAATCTCAATTTTAGCTGAGATTCATAGTAAAGTTGCTTCGGAAGATCGGGGCCTTTGGGATGACTTATTTTATGTTCTAATTTCATTAACATTTGTTGAATACTATGACTTTTTTTAGCTCAACTACTTAAAAATTAAGAGAGATACTACTTACCCTATCGTCAGTGTCATTGCAGGCTAAGCTCCAGTTTTCGGACACGTCAAATTATGTTATTTCAGCTTCCTAGAAATGCATTTAGGATGGTGCCCTAAAAAATGTTTGTTACTATGCATGGAATACATAAGACATTCATGCCTATTGATGGAATTACTATATTGTTGTATATTGTGTATCAATGTTCTGTTTACTATTGCTTATTGTGTTATTTTGTTTGTTTATGCTGAAATATATCTGAATAGTATTCATAATGTTTGTCTTTTAGTCTAGGATGTACGTGTGTGATGTTTATAAGTAACACAGAAATCTCAATGATAAGACCACCTCAAGAACTTGTCCGATTTGGGCAATAGAAACGTCCACTTTTAAAACAGGAATCTAGTGTGTTTCATATCACAAAGAGTATATATAAAATCCTACCGTTCAAATTACCTTTGAATTGCCTAGTTTCGGAGATATTTAGCCTTAAAAACTACCATTTTGACCAGTCTAAATTCATTGCGCTCACTTGCCCGTTCGGGGAACTTTCTACTATTCAATTATATTTACTTGCCCGACCGGAAACTTTAAAGCCGCATGACCTCTCCCAAGACCTTTTATGGTCATCCAGTAAATAGACTATAGTTACAAAGAACAAGAATATTCTCACAACTGACCAATAATTGACGACATAATATTAAATGTCTCTGTCGGAATAGTATGCCAAAATGACATTTTAGTAAAATGTATGGATGACAAAATACTAATTCTGCAAGAGTTGCTTCCCTTAGATTATAAATTATGCATTTTTTGTTTGCAATTAATTATTTTGTAAACAAACTGACTGGAGGCTGTATTTAATTTTCTTTCATCTTATGGTGTTTTCCACCTTTGGTACTTAACTAAAGTGCTCAAAATCCATGGCTCTTTTAAAAGGTTACCAAGTTATTGCTTTTTGAAAAAAAGCCGTTTAAGGCCTAATGTGGCTTTAACTTGCCCGAGCGGGAAAGTGAACATTAAACGCTTAATATCTCGGAATCTAAACACAATTCAAAGGACATTTCAACGGTGTGATTTTAGATATACCCTTTATGATATGATGCATGTGTTTAGATTATTGCTTTGTCAAATACCCTTATGTACAGAGTACTTTTTCAAAGTCCAGGGTACTGTTTTATCAAAGCATTTACGCTAGCGTATAGACCGATTTCGATAATCTGACCGTTTGTTTATATGCGAAGGCTATATCATAATCATAATACAGGTGATCCAGCTTTGATAACACACATACAAACTCTTTATTAAGCTACACAAAGCACACATTTTTCAATTGCAATCATAGCGCAGTTGGCAGAGCAGATAGTTTCAAATACCAATGGAATAAAGTTTTAGGTTCAACCCCAACACTGTCTCTATATTTTTAAAAACGCATAAAAATAATTCATTGCTTATATTAAATTGTTGTTTTGTTTTGTTTTATGGTATCATTATGATAAAATGTATGAACTTAAATTCATTGTAAGAACAAAGTTAACTCAGGAAATCAAAACTCCCACAAAGAATGTAAGATACATGCAGGCAGAATGTTTAAACATCGTACCAGACGAACAAGTTTATATATTGAATATTGATCTATATAATAGTATATCGAATAAAAAATAAAATAATATGATAAATTATGCAAAGTAAAAAAGACGACTTTTGCTGGGCTTGAACTCAAAACCAACGATTTCAAACGACAAATATAATTATGTCAACGCACATATCCACTTAGCCACAGAGGCTATTGGGTATAACATGTTGCTATACTGATTTTATCCAGTAAATTGATGCAACTTTGCTCTAATCTGATAACAACACATGCTCCCCTAAACGCTTTGAATGCGCTGAACCAAGAAATCCATGTTATCGAAAATCGGTTTATAACTCTTAAGTTTTCCGTAAATATTGCGTACGTCGATAATATTTGCGCACATGCGTTTTACTAAGATATTTTTTTCTCATGTTTTGTCGTAAGTATTGGCGTAATTCTACGCAAGGTCGGAGTAAGCGTAAATAGCAAATATGAACGTAGTGAGGAGTTTTTGCCACGCACTGTTGATTAACGACCGTCACTTGTTATAGACCGTGATTAGTAATATAAATATGTTTAATCATCAAAACTTATCGAACTGTTATGTATATTTATTCACTCTGGTTCCCGTTATATTGGTAATATTATGGCCCGTTCTACGTTCAATATTCAATATTTTACGTAAATGTATGCAACAACTTGCGATCGATTAGTAAAACACACTTAAAGATTTGCGTAAGTGACAAATATATGCGTAAACTTACGCGACATTTACGCAATGTTAGTAAAACAGTTACCAGGGTACTGTTTTATCAAAGCACTTATGCTAGCGTAACTCTAAGTTTTCCGTAAATATTGCGTAACTCGATAATATTTGCGCAAATGCGTTTTACTAAGATATTATCTCTCATGTTCTGTCGTAAGTATTGGCGTACAGTCCGTTTAATTAGGTCTGTCACTTGTATACAAACATTGCAATATCATAACATTGTAGTTTTAATGTTTTAAACATTTTGATTGGAGAAAAGAAAAACTTTTATGTATATTTATTCACTCTGGTTCCCGTTATATTGGTAATATTAGAGAGGTTGCGATTCGAACTTGTACGACTACGTGTACGTGTAGCTACCCGTACATGTATACGTACGCGTTGCACTTAAAATTGGCTTGCGAAACACAACGTGTGCGTGTAACATCTCATGGCAGTTGTAACATGATTTCTTCGTGAATCGATAATGAGTGTTTATATAAACTCACTGAGACTACCGGCGATAAAATCTTGGGTTACATGTGCACACGCATACCTGTGTGACGTAGTACACATTATATTTTCGTCTGTCACACGCCCGTTACTTGTAGAAACTACACATACCTTGATGACGAATTACCCAAAAAATAGTATTCACGTACACGTTACACGTTGCCTTTCGCAACCTCTATTGTGGCCCGGTCTACGTTCAATATTCAATATTTTTACGTAAATGTATGCAACAACTTGCGATCGATTAGTAAAACACACTTAAGGATTTGCGTAAGTGACAAATATATGCGTAAACTTACACGACATTTACGCAATGTTAGTAAAACAGTACCCAGAACTCTCAGCAAGTTACATTTCTGTGGGTGAAAGTCCATGCCCCCACTTTCCCACTCTGCCAAGGCATCAAGATCACGTTGTAGTATTGCTTGGACTTCTGGTGATCTGATTTATCTGTATAGGATATGTACAGTTATCTGCAAAGGGACGTGTTGATATGATACTTCATGGAAGATCATTAATGAAGAGAAATGGGCAAAGACATAGCCATGAGGGACGCCGCTGATCACAGGTACACTGTCAGAAGATAAGCTTTCGGTCAGGAACTTGTTTGGATCGGTTGTCGAGGAAAGAAGCTATCCACTGGTGGATAGTTTGACCTGATTTCATAATTGTTGAGTTTCTTCAGTAGCCTCTGGTGTGGAACACGGTCTAACGCTTTGGAAAAGTCCATGATGATCAGGTCAGCTTGTACTTTGTTGTCAATGGACGAGGCAAGTTCGTGGACCAGGGTCAGTAGTTTGGTCTCACAACTTCTTCGTGCTCTGGCAGTCATATAAGATGTTATGCTTTTATAGATGCTTAAGGGTGTTGCTAATGATAGTATGTTCCAAACGTTTACAACATAGACTGGTAAGAGACAGGGCGGTAGTTTGCAGGATCGTGTCGAGCTGCTTTCTTGAAGATGACAGTCACGTTTGATTCTTTCCAGTCTTCAGGAATCACGCCCTCCTGTAGAGATCGGTTGAAGATCAGAGTGAGGATATTTGCGATGGAGACTGCGTAGTCTTTCAGGAACCGAACAGAGATCCGATCTGGACCGGACGCCTTTTTAGTGATCAGGGTACTGTTTTACTATCATTGCGTATATGTCGCGTAATTTGCGCATATATTTGTCATTTACGCAAATCCTAAAGGGTGTTTTACTGATCGATCGCAAGTTGTTGCATACATTTACGTAAAAATATTGAACGTAGACCGTGCCACAATATTACCCATATAACGGGAACCAGAATGAATAATTATACATAAAAGTTCGATAAGTTTTGATGATAAAACATGTTTATATTACTAATCACGGTCTATAACAACAAGTGACGGTCGAAAATCAACAGTGCGTGGCAACTACGTTCATATTTGATATTTCACGCCTTCTCAAAATTTGGGCCAATCTGGATGGTACATGAATGAAAAATCTGACCTTTAAGTTCATTAAAAACATCTACCTGACATGAAAATCGAACATCTTTAGCAACATTTTTCATACATGCCCTCATCGATAAACACATACATTTTTCTATGTTGTTGTTTGAAACAAGCATGTGTTTTCACCAGTGTATTTTACGTTATGACTGCATATGTGATATACTGACTAACCTAAAGAACACAACAATGATGTTCAGTAATGATTTGGTTATTTTTAATACTCAAGTACAACTTATCTACACATACCAACTATATTAAAACAATAAACTTCCAGTATATTTATGCAACCGGTTTGTTAATTATTGCATGCAATTTTGTTTCAATTCTTTTTAACACTCATTTAGTTCCTAATATATTTTAATTAGTAGTACAAATTCATAAAAGTCTCAGTGGTATATTAAAAAAACATAAGTCATAACCTATGGCACTACTTAATAATTTGGGACCGTATCTAAACAAAAACAGTCTATGCACCTATATACAGGTATGTGTTTTTGTACTGATGTTATCGTCACGTAAAATTCAAGAGAAACTCATCACCCAATACTAGAATAAAACGCTACGTGTTTTGTTGAAGTGACGTGTCTGGCCTCATATTATCGAACTATTGGCATGAGTGTACCAGAAAAAATACACGACGATATAGTTTCTAGTGATTAGTTAACGTGTTGAACAAAATGTTGTCACGTAAACTACTACTATAAAGTTAAAAGAACATTAAACACGAACATAAAACATAATCTGAAATATAATCTGATAGGTTTTGAAACACAAAAATATGATTTCCCGTTAATACATACCAAAACAACAGCTTAACACGCTAAACGTGCTTTAGAGCTTTGCCGTGTATCATGTATTGACTGTCACGTAAAATACCAGTTTTGAAACCTGTTCTAAACAACAATAAACACACACCAAACCTTCAATCCGGAAGCAAAACTTATGCAAATAACATATTAATATCACATACTATTTCTAAAATACCTCCCATAAATGTACATTTAATGTTTGTCTTTGGTTTACTGATTCTATGAGAGCCCTGTTCAGTCATCAGCAAGTTTGAAGAATCGCATCCATTTCGCAGTAGACAGGGGCTGATCAAATTTGCATTGTATATAACTTTCGTTTTTATTCAATGACATTTAAATGAAAGAAAATATCGTATCATTATTACTTGAGCCAATAGGACAATAAATAATTGCCAATATGCCAACCATGTATTGCTGTATTGGCTCAAACAACTGTGGAATCATTTTGTATTTTACGTGACGTGATTATACACACATTTGCTATAATTATATGCATCAATTTGTCATAAAATGAACGATATATGCTAGTGTATGTAAAATTTATGTCACAGGCAGCATTGCTTCTCATCAAAATTAATAACTGCAATAATCTATTACGTCTAATGTAACTACATGAACTTGAAAATTTACTTCCTTACTCTTCCAACTTCCGATGTCAAATATTCAGTTTGATTAACATGCAAACTATGCAAATACTAATCATTAAGAAGTATCAAATACTAAAATAACATTGTAAGTCATCGAATGCAAAAAATCAAGCGTACATTAATAAGGAATTTCAAATTTTGGACTAAAATTTTACGTGACACTAAATTGTATTTTACGTGACGAATAAAACATGATGATCTTACAGTAGACACTCAGTATGACTTTAGATCTAGAATATTAATTACGTTGCACCATTTTCTTTTAAGAATAAACTGAAGTTATACCCCACATGTCAATAAATAAAAAATTCTGTTGAAAAGCAAATAATAAGTCATTCAAAATAAGCATATCCTAAATTTTATTTTTATTCAAAGTTTTTTTCATGTACATACCGGCTGTAAACATCAAATGCGTCAAAATGACACAGTAGAAGATATGGTTCATGTCACTGTTAGTGCTTCCATCTCGCTTTTTTAAAAAAGCGTCACGTAAGTATACCGTCACGTAAAACTTTTACAGCTTTTGCACTGTGGACATACCACGTGACAAAATGCTGTGTGGGTGAGCTCAAAACGGGTGAAAATCGCTCGACTCGGGTAACATTTTTCCTTTTTATTTTCTTATTACTGAATGAATTTTCACGAAACAAAGACGAGAGCCGTCTTCTTGGCGAGATACACATTGTGCAGTTTCAAATATGTACCAAAATCCCTTTATTTTCTCAGAAAGTGCAACCGCGCATTTCCAAAACTGAAAGCGTAATGCTGTGTTGGTGAGGAAAACATATAAAAATGCCAAAATGTGCGGTTCTTCACATTTTCTATTGATTCTGTGGACAAACTATCGTGCGAGGCGTTGTATTTTATGTTTATACGACTAGAGAGACACTTGTTTTGTCAATGTATGCTTATATTCGAGACATTTTTTAAAAACAACAAAATGCTGTGTGTGTGAGCTATTTCAGAAATGCTGTGTGTGTGAGCAGTTTCAGAAATAATGCGTATAATGAATATATTTCTCCTCTCTCTCACTCGATATTAATTGGTAACATATATACTTAATACATTAGTTAATGCATTGCTACTTATTGCATATATTTTCCTAGCCAGGTCATGGTTTCTCATTAAACCCATCCAATTCTGTTTCCTTCAGCAAAACTTGTTCATGCCCTTGTAAACCTTTTTGACGGACAGCAGCTTTGTCATTTAGCTCTTTTACAGCATAGTTTTCAAATGACCTGTTGATTTATGATAGTTTTGCTTTATTTTCAGGGTCCCTTCTTTCGATTCAAGCCAGGTCAAGAATAACGGGGCGAAAACGCGAAGAAACTTTGTCTAAAAGCCGTATTGTTGTCCTCCGATGTTCATTATGTGGTCTATCGGAACAAGCCCATAGAAAAGACTACAAGTTATGGCCAACCACTAGAAAGAGCATTGGCGGGAACAGCGACTCGTATTTGATGTTCATATGTTAAAACTAACCAAAGATCAAATACAAAGATATCTATCTGCTTAAGTACTTGTTTGTTTTGTTTATCACTGCTAACTTGTTTACATGTGCGAGGGGTGATCCAGAATTACGTGGACATTTGCTCTTAAACGTTTTTTTAGGCCAGCTTGGAATGGATGAAATTTGGTACACTTGTGCAATAAATATCAATATTACATCGTATACAGATGTGTCGGGGATAATGTTGCAATGAGTGGACACATTGCTACACACAGTTCATCATCGTCCCACACATGTGGCAGTTTGGGAAAGGTGTATATATAAACACCAAAGAAGTCTTAAAACTAGGTCCCGCTGAGGAATTCGTCATGGGCGATATGGAATAACACATAGTTTCTCCGGTGGTTTCCGATTTTTTTTGTAGAACCTGTCCACGAAGCTCCTATTTGTCATTGGGAGACAGTTTGACCGATGTACACTTAACCGATTTAAAAATGCAACAGCGGGTTTTTGAAATATTTAGGCTAGTTTATGTGCTTAAATTTTGCACGTGACGAAATCAATATATGGAGTCAAATATGTGCGAATGTTATTGTAATCAAGGTTTAGATGATCACAAAACCAAACCACGAAAAGTACTGATCGACAATTTACACGCTGCAACCTGCTATGCAAATCAGGCGTCTGTGTCTCATTTTAACTGGTACCTAGTCTCAGTGACGGGAAACTATGGGATAGTAGAATGTTGTTCCACTCATCTATAAGGAAAACACGTAACCCTCTAAATACTCTAAAGTTTCTGCTTGATGTACTTCCTGACGACCCCCTGTGTCTGCCTTCAAATTTAGCTTCACTTGTAAAAACGACCTCCACAGTCGTAACATGAGCTGTCAGTAATTTTTTTGCCGATCTAGCATACGCTGCATTGTGTCCGGTGGTTAAGATTATACATTTCCTAGGTCTATGGCATCTGTTGAAAACTCGTAACCGGAAGTCGATAAGGGCAAATAAGAAGACCGAAAAAATAAGCGATTTTCATCATGGGTCAAAATAAACATTTAACAAAATGTTATGTAATGTATGTTTCTGTAGCGGTAACAAACCAGTCCCCAATTACCATGACAATAAAGAAGCGAAAATTGCGATGGATTGGCCATACCCTCCGGAAGGCCCCCAACAACATTGTCCGCTAATTCCTTGATTGGAACCCTCAAGGGAGGAGGAAGAAATGATGTGCAAGTCTATATATCATTGCCAGACCACGGTTTTAAACTACCTTGCCATGACGACTAAACGTCAAATATCTACTTAAAGCATGTCAATAGCGCAAGGATGTTCTGTATCCTAAAAGCGTGGCACAGTATACAACGCACTGCAAAACTTAATTGATGTTTTTGGTCGGGATAAAATTGTCCTAAAATGTGTCGGTCAAATCGTCACGTCCAGTGGTTTGTTCTGGCGGCATTTGTAAATCATGAAAATGACGCCAATATGACGTAATGGGTCAAATTGAAATATTTTATCGCGGAAAATCATACCAGGCATACGACTCGCGTCCCACTTATTGATTTATACTCTAACAAATTTTAAATCATAATTCATACGAAAATACCAACCCCAAAAATCGTTGCATTTCTAAATCGGTTATGTGTATTACGCTGTGAATCGGGAGTTCTCCTGATGCCTCCCGGTACCCCCCCCCCCCCCCCCTCCAGAAGCATCTCCAATAAATAAAACGAATATTCGGGGATTAAATCCCAATATTTCATCATGTCTCGGATAATTCACTGGGATGCCCCATTCCCAGAGAATCTGGGTACCTTGGGTATGCCTCCCCGAGATATTCCTGAGATTCGGATATTCCCGACATGAAATCGCAAGTCCTCGAGACGAAATCGCAAGTCCTCGAGACGAAATCGCAAGTCCTCGAGACATCTGGTACCTCGCTCAGACATCAGGGAACATCACTCAGACATCGGGGGAACATCCCGATTTTTTTAATCGGTAGTAAATCACCAACTGCATCGGTGATGTACTACCGATTGAAATATTGGGATTTAATCCCCGAATATTCGTTTATATTTATCGGATATGCTTCTTTGTGTTACTGGGAGGCATCATGAGATCTCTCGATGTGTTTCCGAAGTAATACATCGGTCCCAATGACAACTAGGAGCTTCGTAGACAGGTTCTACAAAAATCGTCGGGAACCACCGGGGAAACTGTGTTATTCCTTTTCGCCTATGACGAATTCCTCAGTGGGACCTAGGTTTAAGACTTCTTTGGTGTTTATATATACACCTTTCCCAATCTGCCACATGTGTGGGACGATGATGAACTGTGTGTGGCAATGTGTCCACTCATTGCAACATTATCCCCGACACATCTGTATACGATGTAATATTGATATTTATTGCACAAGTGTACCAAATTTCATCCATTCCAAGCTGGCCTAAAATTAACTTTTAAGAGCAAATGTCCACGTAATTCTGGATCACCCCTCGCACATGTAAACAAGTTAGCAGTGATAAACAAAACAAACAAGTACTTAAGCAGATATATATCTTTTTATTTGATCTTTGGTTAGTTTTAACATATGAACATCAAATACGAGTCGCTGTTCCCGCCAATGCTCTTTCTAGTGGTTGGCCATAACTTGTAGTCTTTTCTATGGGCTTGTTCCGATAGACCACATAATGAACATCGGAGGACAACAATACGGCTTTTAGACAAAGTTTCTTCGCGTTTTCGCCCCGTTATTCTTGACCTGGCTTGAATCGAAAGAAGGGACCCTGAAAATAAAGCAAAACTATCATAAATCAACAGGTCATTTGAAAACTATGCTGTAAAAGAGCTAAATGACAAAGCTGCTGTCCGTCAAAAAGGTTTACAAGGGCATGAACAAGTTTTGCTGAAGGAAACAGAATTGGATGGGTTTAATGAGAAACCATGACCTGGCTAGGAAAATATATGCAATAAGTAGCAATGCATTAACTAATGTATTAAGTATATATGTTACCAATTAATATCGAGTGAGAGAGAGGAGAAATATATTCATTATACGCATTATTTCTGAAACTGCTCACACACACAGCATTTCTGAAATAGCTCACACACACAGCATTTTGTTGTTTTTAAAAAATGTCTCGAATATAAGCATACATTGACAAAACAAGTGTCTCTCTAGTCGTATAAACATAAAATACAACGCCTCGCACGATAGTTTGTCCAAAGAATCAATAGAAAATGTGAAGAACCGCACATTTTGGCATTTTTATATGTTTTCCTCACCAACACGGGAATTACGCTTTCAGTTTTGGAAATGCGCGGTTGCACTTTCTGAGAAAATAAAGGGATTTTGGTACATATTTGAAACTGCCCAATGTGTATTTCGCTAAGGAGACGGCTCTCGTCTTTGTTTCATGAAAATTCATCCAGTAATAAGAAAATAAAAAGGAAAAATGTTACCTGAGTCGAGCGATTTTCACCCGTTTTGAGCCCACCCACACAGCATTTTGTCACGTGGTATGTCCACAGTGTTTTGGGTGCATTTTTTTCTCATTTATTGTCAATTTCAGATGATGTAATTTTTCATGCAATTAAATTCGAAAGACCTCAGACATATAACAAGGATTAAATGACCATTTCTCAATAAATATGCGATTTATGGGCGTCACGTAAGAATACAACATGAATTACGCTAACTGGTTTATACATGAAATAAACTGAATTATAAAATATTTGGGCGTGGTTTGTTGTAAAATATGTGTATTTATCAATAGTATTTATATATGTGAACTGACTGGTTCATTGAATTGATGATTTACTGCAAAACTTTGCATAGCAATCACATCTACAAAACAGTGTCACGTAAAATACCTCATATCTGTGACATGAGGACTATCAAAAATATATTAACTATGTAAGTCCGTGTCACTCTCGCACATATCTATATTGGAGCATTTCCCAACCTATAAGCATACATATAAACGACAAAATTTAAGGCTTAAAATCTATTTCTATTTGTAAGAAACATTTAAATTTTATGTTTTGTGCTTGTGACAGTCGATTTTGAGCAGGGTGTCAAATCTAACAAACATGCAAATGTTGTAAAAAGCATAATTTGAAGTGTCTATAGTATTTAATTTTGAGGAAATATATAGTCCTAACGCTTAAAACTTACGATAGCACTTTCGTACACGCATATACGTTATTAAGGACACTAAAGTAGCTGTGACAGGCAATTGGCACAAATTTTGAGAATGCGTGATTTACGCTTACTCCGACCTTGCGTAGAATAACGCCAATACTTACGACAGAACATGAGAAAAAATATCTTAGTACAACGCATTTGTGCAAATATTATTGACGTACGCAATATTTACGGAAAACTTACAGTTAAGCTAGCGTAAATGCTTTGATAAAACAGTACCCAGGTTCCGGAGGAGCTTTCTGCTGGTGCCTACTTCGGTAATAACGTATGAATATTAATTGTTCATGATGTTTGCTTTGTCTTTAGCTTGGTTGAAAAGTCTTGTTTTTGAGCGGTGGAATGCCATTAATATTGTCTTTTCTCAGTGATGATGTACGAGGGGTGATCAACAAATACGCGGAAAAGTGCTGTAATTTCTTTATTCGTAATTGTAAGTCGATGAAACGTTCCGTATATGAAGATAAATTTATTTCAAATTGATTCACCGCTGATCATAAATATTGACCAAAGTCAGAACGAACGTGGTTCCCTATGGCAACGTCACTCGACGTCATGCGGCCCAAATTTTCATATTTTCCAACGTTGCACTTAGCAAACGATGACGTACCATTCGTGCGTTTGTAATTCTATAATTTATTAAAGGGTGGGTTATGAATATATAATTATATAACATTTCCTCCGTCATTTCAAAAAAATGTTTCAACGTCAAAATTCCTTTTTAGAGCTATTTGCTTCGAAGTCGTTGTCTGAAAATGTATGTGATACAGAAATCGGCGACGAAGAGTCGTGTAGTGAATGGAATGTCACAATATACCAATGGAAATATTGCAAAATGCAACAAATATGTAATAACATACAAAAATAGATGCCTGTTTTGCATATTCTCTCATACGTAGCCACGTGAAACAATGCTGACATGCGAATTAGTCACACGACGTCAATTACGTCATCAATATTGATGTACTCCAGCAGATAGTTCTTACAATTTACATGTAGGCTGCAAATAAGTTCCATAAAAGCCTCTTGACAATATAAATGGGACTTTAAGTTCACACAGCATTATATGAGTGTGTGTGGTGTTGGTGAACACACAGTGTTATTTGTAGCAGTTACAAGCATGATAATAAATGGTCAGTCAGTACTCTGAATCTATAGAGGTACACTCACAGACATTTTGATATTTTATACTTCCATGTCATGATGATTCAAAGAAACCAATTCATTTAATGTCAATATGAGGAATATTATGCCAAACAATATCCTCTTTAGATCCCTGGAATCGTGAGAAAAATTGTATTTTGTCAACATGATTCAGAAGGCCTACTTGCTGAACAGGGACCTTCTTCTTCCAGTTCAGTACAGGTCCCAATCTGGGACAATCTTGTACTTTATATTTACAAGATCGTGTGAGCGCCGCCCAAGTATTAAAGAGGTTAAAGACGGCGGGACACGGCACAATTCAGAAATTAAACAAAAACTTTATTTTCTTTCTTACCGGCGGTATATTTAATAACTGAAGAACGCTTTGCCCTAGGATCTTCAAACTTTACATGGAGGTTGGTTATCAACAGTAGACGAACCCTATTGATTTTGATGTCAGTAGACCTTTACCATTTCTGACTATTCAAATGGTTTCGGTTCAATAACCCAAGGACGCTTTGTCCTAGGATCTTCAAACTTTACATAGAGGTTGGTCATCAATAGTAGATGCTGCCTATTGATTTTGAGGTCAGTAGGTTAAAGGTCAAGGTCTCTGACCTTTACTATTTTGACTATTGGGCTTTTAAGTTTTAATGAAAATTGTGATTTACCTGAAGCAGAGTCATTGTCTTACTTACAAAAATATATTTACAAAGAACAATTTTAACCAAATATAGCCCTTAGTGATACAGTACTTACTTAATTAATATACAACAAAAACTTGTTTTGTTTAGTGCATTATCAGATTATCAGACATTTTACATGACAGTAGGTCGGTTTTTGGCAACCTCGTGATGCTGGGGTTAAGCTGTTTATTGGCAACCAAAATCGCATACCCCTGGATTTATACTTTACTGGATGATACTGTTCTCTATTGTGACCCCAACCTCTACACAAGAACAAAGATCATACACAAATTGTATTATTTGACAAGAATAGGCAACTATATATCAAGCATTTTTGTCCAAATTATCTGCACTGCTTGACAAGGTAAAACCTTAAATCCATTGACTATTACTTTTGTATAATTTGCACAGACACTTGTTCACTATTAGAGCCCCAACCTCTACTCAGTAGAAGTCAAATAGTAATTCAAAGGTTTTAGGTTGAAAGTGAAAACAAAATCACCATGTAAACAAGCTTTTTTGGAGGCCTTTTATTTTTTATAACAGCAAGTCAGAAGTGCCAGAATTTGCTCTCAGAAGTACTTTAAAATGCTGTTTTCAAGGAGCTTCCGGGGGCCACCGGCCCCCTGGACCCCTGGCCAAGGCTTTGCTCTGGACCCACCGGGGGTCCTGCGGCCCCCTGGCCCCCAGCATATTTTTCAGTATTTTCATATTTCTCAACTTTCACCCATGTATACGGCTTCATTGTTTGATAAACCAGGGATTACAAGTTTCTGTTGTGTTAGTGAGGGGTACATTGTTTGTGAAGAAGAGATCACTAATATTGGTGTTGTCTTCTGTAGATCGAGTTGGATCTGTTACTAGCTGTTCTAGAAAAGAAATACATTTGAGATATGCCTAGAAGCTATTTGGACAATGTTGCTTTCTGAGTTGAATAGACGGAGTTGTTTGACCAGTTGATACCGGGTAGGTTGAAGTCCCCTCCAAGCCACAATTGAGCTGTCTTGAGTATCCCACTCGGGTGTTGATGGAGGAGATCGACATGCGCGGGTCGTCTACATTCGGTGGTCTGTAGAAGCATCCAACATATAAGTTGCTGGCGCTCTTTAGACTGATCTTCACACTCATTGGGGTTCACTATGTCGTCTGGTACCATTACTTGCAATCCTCCTTCTCCTCTTTCATTCTTCATGTCTTTCAGAAATATCTTGTAGTTTCCTGAGAGGGTTTCAGCATCTAATTGATCGCTATGTCTGGTTTCACTGTCTCACACAGGGTTTCTATAAGAGGTCTTTTTTCTTCACGATCGATTGGCAGTTGATGACTTGAGGGGTACGTCTGTTCGTTGAGCTGGTCTTACAATTATTATCGGAGGGTCTTTGTTGGAAGATGAGAAGCTAGCTAGAATGGATAAGGTTAACCATCGGCATAGGAAGGATGCTCGCTGGTTCTTGTGGGGTGTAGGCTTGTAGCCGGTGCCATGGTTGATTTAGGGGTAGATGTTGCGTTAGGATGGCTGAAGCTATTTAAGTCAATTATTTGGGATGAATTGGCTGGACTCGGTTTTGGCTGTAATGGTTAGAAGTAGTTTGTTGTTTCGTAGAGCGTTATATCAAAGAGACCAGATAAAATATTTGGGAGACCACATTGTACGCATGCCCATGTCAAATTGTGCATGGCGAAGTACATTTCGTCCTTCGTACCATGTTCCATGCAGCTGTCACATTGGATTCCTGGGGTTGTCCACTTGAATCTAAGCCAGAATGTCAAATATTCCTGGAGAAAACTAACCCCAATTCCATGAAAAAACTGAAGTTATTGCTCAGCTGAGACTGCTATTTTTAAAACATATTTTGCTGGTTAAATGACTTCATGTGTACCAGTATATATTGTTTCATCACAGTGAGATGCCAATTTAGTAGATCAATAAAATTGCATAATATACTTAACGGATCACTGTGGTAGGTTGTTTTATAGCAAACAATTTAAGTTTATGCCGGTGGACCAGGAGAAGGTGTGATAATCGGGTTCCCTGCTGAAAATGTGCTGGTGTAATCCGTAATCGCCCGTACTCAATATTTAGAACAGAAGTGTGATACCATTTTGTACGGTCTGTGGAAGAACTTTATCCAACTTGGCGGTGGGTGTGTCTAAATACCGAATATGAATCATTTTCGCGGATATGAACGGATATGAACGGTAAATACCGAATATGAATGATATTTTTTTTAATTAAGCAAAATATTTATTTTTTTATGTTGGAATTGGTTATAACCATAAAAATACATACACATACCAAAAATAAATATTGTAGTAGCATGATTAAGCCTTAGAAGAAATGTTTATCATTAGTGCGCTATCGGATTCATATTCGTGAACATGAAGCGGACTCCGTACATGAACGGTAAATACCGAATATGAATGATTATTGTTTTAATTAAGCAAAATGTTTATTTTTTTATGTTGGAATTGGTTATAACCATAAAAATACATACACATACCAAAAATAAATATTGTAGTAGCATGATTAAGCCTTAGAAGAAATGTTTATCATTAGTGCGCTATCGGATTCATATTCGTGAACATGAAGCGGACTCCGTACATGAACGGTAAATACCGAATATGAATGATTATTGTTTTAATTAAGCAAAATGTTTATTTTTTTATGTTGGAATTGGTTATAACAGTAAAAATACATACACATACCAAAAATAAAAGTTCTGGTAGCATTATTAAGCCTTAGAAGACATGTTAATCATAATGCGCTATCGGATTCATATTCGTGGACGGAGGCATATGAATATGAACGGTAAATACCGAATATGAATGATTATGATTTAATTGAAGGTTAAATCTTATGTTTCTGTGTTAAACATGATTATTTGTACTAAAATGCAAGTGCATAGCGAAAAGAAATCCATTTGAGTTTGAAAAAAAGTGTTATTTAATTCATTTTCATAACGCGTACGGACGAATCTACGCTTATGTTATAAACCAATTCATGTTCGTGAACCAGCCTAAATAGTGAATGTATGAGCTTTTATTTCAAAACTTCTCAAATACAGTTATACAATTTTTTATTATGATATTGATGTTGATATACAAAAATTTGAACTTTTCCTTTTTGCAGCCTAAAATGATACATGTATTATATTATGTAGAGCGCTAAGTCGATATTCATGTTCGTGGACAAACGCCTTTATTTTAAAATTATATGGAATGTCGGCAGGTTGCTCTTCCGAATTAAATTAAATGTATTCACATAACACAAAATAAATCAGAAAATGAATAAAATAATACTTAGGATATCGTTATGTGCTGATTCATGTTCGTGAACGGCCCGAAATACCGAATATGAATCATCAAAACCAGTGTCTAGCCCGTACTAAAACATTGTCTTTGTTGTATTTTTACTGATAGTTTTCGAGAGCGTTTAGTTGCATTGGAATAAAGTATTGAACCTTAAATTCAATTGCATCCAGGCCACACCACGAGGAGGCGCTTTCAATCGTGGCCCAATAAAAATAAGTATAAATAAGTTTATTATAATATATACCGATATACGTAGTGTACAAAGTAATATAAGGCTAGATGTAATATATATATATAATGATAATGATAAGATACTATAAGATAGTAGTGTACAAAGTAACAAAGTAATATAAGGTTAGATATAATATATATAATGATAAGATACTAAAATATAGTAGTGTACAAAGTAAAGTAATACAAGGCTAGATAATATAATGTATAATATATATTCATACATAATAAGATAGTATACATATATATGTACAGTTATATATATGTCCAATATATTGGCATCTTTTGTTGTGCACTATACAGGCATCTTTTGTTGTCCAATATATTGGCATCTTTTGTTGTGCACTATACAGGCATCTTTTGTTGTCCAATATATTGGCATCTTTTATTAAACAACTTAATCAGTTAAAATGCTTTTATAATCCAGATTTAAACATTTCGGGGGGAAACAGGTGTTAAAACCAAATAACACGGGATCTTTGCTAAAACCAGCAGAAGCTTTTCTATAAATGCGAACTATTAAATCTTAAAACATACATAAAACCTTTTTTCAAGAT
This sequence comes from Spisula solida, assembly GCA_947247005.1. Lineage (NCBI taxonomy): Eukaryota > Metazoa > Mollusca > Bivalvia > Venerida > Mactridae > Spisula > Spisula solida. The sequence continues at coordinate 24,351,912 of OX365952.1, read as the reverse complement.
TGACAATTTTGAGGTCGTCAGGATTTTACAATTTCTAAGAACCGGTTCATTCCACTGAACTATATACTTGGATTGTATTTGTAAATATGCAATATAAATAATCATAATGGGGGCACATAGACAAAAATGTTTACTATAAACTGAACTTACCTCACAGTAAATGCAAAAGTCATCACAATTATCCGAACACACATAACACGGATACTTCATTTTGAAGACACTTTGCAGCACAATTAAGCAATTTGGATTACAATACTTGAAATCAAAATAGCGTTTAAATATGACACAATCTTATAGCATTGGATTTGACACAATCTTATAGCATTGGATTTGACACAATCTTATAGCATAAATTGTATAGCTTTAATATTTCTGAAATGCTGAAAGTATATATACTGATTCAAATATGTGAACAATTTTAATTATTAAAACTCATTTTTAGCGTTTTCTCAAACATTTTAATAAAACAAATGTGGTGTTATGTTAGTGTCACACATGGCCCACATTATCACATACTTATACTTACTTAAGTGTGCTGATCAATCAGGAACGGCTATAATTATAATCCAATCAAAAGAAGATTAATCCATATATAATTGGATTAAATCCCGATAAAGGGAACAATTAAATCCCGATAAAGGGTACACACACTCTTTTGTTGTTCCGACAAAAACAGCGACATTCTTTACGCAAACACAATACAAAATGAGTGTGATTTACAAAAAAAATACAGCACGTGTAATAATGATCATTTTATATTATAAACTATATATAATGCATAAATCTACTAAATCGGTTTTGATAATTACATATATTATTAATATATCATCATGGTTTTTTGGCACATTCAATCATATTAGAATAGTTTCATGTTCGTTACTCGCCGTAGAATTTTAGTAATTACAGTATATATCTATATATCAATATATAGTTTAAACAGTTCAAGTTTTCCTCCGTCCAATAAAAATCGTTCATATTCGGTATTTCGTCCTTGTTCACGAACATGAATCCAATATGGTATAGCCCTTTTATTAATCGTTCTAGTATTTACATATATGTTAATGTTAGTTATCAAAGTATAATTAAGATTTTGCTAGATGTCTTATTATGATCGCTCATATTCGGTATTTACCGTTCATGTACGAGTTTCGCCTCAGGTTCACGAATATGAATCCGATAGCGCACTATATATAATAATATATATTTCTTCTAAGGCTTAATCATGCTTATAGATCATTTATTTTTGGTAAGTATTAGAATTTTTATGTTTATAATAGATTGCAACATAAAAAAATAAATATTTTGCCTAATTAAAACAATTAACGCTCATATTTGGTATTTACTGTTCATGTACGGAGTTCGCCTGATGTTCACGAATATGAATCTGATAGCGCGTTGGGAATATATATTTCTTCACAGGCTTAAACATGCTTATAGATCATTTATTTTTTGTGTGTATAAGTATTTATATATTAATAATAGATTACAACATAAAAAAATAAATATTTTGCTTAATTAAAATAATAATCATTCATATTCGGTATTTACCGTTCATGTACGGGGTTTGCCGAATGTTCACGAATATGAATCTGATAGCGCGTTGGGAATATATATTTCCTCAGAGGCTTAAACATGCTTATAGATCATTTATTTTTTGTGTGTATAAGTATGTTTATGTTTATAATAGATTGCAACATAAAAAAATTAATATTTTGCCTATTTAAAACAATTAACGCTCATATTTGGTATTTACTGTTCATGTACGGAGTTCGCCTGATGTTCACGAATATGAATCTGATAGCGCGTTGGGAATATATATTTCTTCACAGGCTTAAACATGCTTATAGATCATTTATTTTTTGTGTGTATAAGTATTTATATATTAATAATAGATTACAACATAAAAAAATAAATATTTTGCTTAATTAAAAAAAATATCATTCATATTCGGTATTTACCGTTCATATCCGTTCATATCCGCGAATATGATTCATATCCGGTGTTTAGACATACCGCTTGGGGGTTTGTAAAAAAATGTAAATAACCCTATTGATATTTATATGAAGTTTTCAAACAGTTGAAACTTAAGGTGTAACTCTTATTTATAAAACACTTGGTTAGGGGTTTTATGTATTCATAGTTTTGAATGCAATTTTTATAATGATTGTATAAATTATAGCCAATTAGCTATGTCACATATGGTTTTGTCATTACTTTTCGCGACATTTTGGCAGCATATTCTGCATTTTCTCGTTATAAAACAAATCATAATATAATCTAGTGCTCATAACTAGTATTTACAAAAACCTTTGCTTGTGTGTAAATGGTAGTATGTCTTGACAAGTTGAAACTGAGATTATCTAATTGCAAAGCCAAATAGGTCAAATAATTTTCGGAAAACTAGACTCTTATTTTCCGTGACCAAACTTGGCAAAGGGATGGCTTGAAATGGTGGTAGGCCTATACCTTGACAAATCTGCATTAGAATCATGAATGTGGGTTTAAATGCTGTGTGTGATGTAGTGAAAGTATTTTATTTAGAAATTTTTGACATTCTTGCTTAAAATTAAGGCCTAGGCTAAAATTTAGGCAGTGGCTAGCCGTCCGGCGCCGGACGACTAGACAGCGAAATTAGTCGTCCGGCATTAGAAATAGAAGTAGTAATTAGCTTTCTCAGGTTATTTTTAAAAGGATATTTGTAAAAAATCTAGCACAATTTAATTTATAAATCTGGCTTGGGGAAACCTTATTCTAAACACCCATTGGTTTATGTGCCGAGAGTGTTGTTAAGGAGAGGTGAACTATTTTGTAAACCTCAAGAATAAAATGATCATGTTTCTAAATAGAGGAACAATGAGTTCACATTCCAATTTGCCGTGTGTATACAGAACTCCAATTGTTGGGCAATGCTTGGGCAACACTTGGGCACCAATTGAGCTAGTCTTTAAACAGAACGAAAACAATTACAGGCAATCGTTGGCCAACAATTTGCGTAGTGTAAATAGAGCTTATTTAATGGAACATAGAAAGTTTCAATTACAGTATTATGAGGATGGGGATAGTATATGACTTCACTTCATGCTGATAAAATTGAAAATTGCTGTGTAAGGTAATTGACAGTTTGGAATGTCACTGGTTATAATAGCGTGAAAACAATGTTACCGTTTATGAATCGTATCTTGGTAGGTCCTATTCTAAACTCCGATTGTATATTGTATTTAAAATTTACAAAAAATACAATTGTATTGTTTTGTATATATGTGCTATTAAAACTGCGAATGAAAAGTAATTAATTGCCATATATCATTGTTTGTGTTACTTCGGCAAATTAACGTGCATACTTTGTTTGTTTTCCAATATGGCGGACATTATACGGAGATACACGGCCGGTCACAAAATGGATGCAGATACATGCACTAACTTGTCTTGCTTAATTCGTAGTTTATTACAAGGTAGAAACATATGTGATACTTATCACAAGAAAATAACTGAAATTATGGATGCCTAATGCATAGAAATAGAATGACGGTTCCCTAGCCAATGCATGTATCGTTTGCTAGTCGTCCGATGACGGACGACTAATTTCGCTGTCTAGTCGTCCGATGCCGGACGGCTAGCCACTGCCTAAAATTTAATATGAGTGATTGAAGCAGACTGTCCCCGTAAATTGGGAAATTTTAGCGCGACAATTTGCAAAAATTGGGAATAATTATAAAGGATATAAATTTTTATATTTTGCTTTTTTTATCCCCCGCAGAAGGCGAAGGGATAGGTTAAGTAATAGTATGCATCGGTCCTTCCTTCCGTCCGATATTTTGTCCAGAGCATATAAGGCCAAAATAAAAAAAGGAAGTAGACCTGGAGTCTAGAGGTCCGGTCTAGACAATGTGTGTAGGACAGGCTAGAGGTCCGGTAATTGATTTCATATGTATAAACCATATATTTTATTTCGTGTCAAGAATTTTTAAATGACAAACAAGTGTTTACCATGTTGTATTTGACAGAAATGTAAAACATTGACTGGGAATAACAGTGATCTCGAGTGTTTCGATAGTTTCGTCTGTGTTGAACAACAATTGATACACATTGATAACGACTTGAAGTCTAGAGGGGTACCGCTCATTGTATATATTTTGGTCACTTTTTCACACACATGCCCGTCAGTACAACAAACTCTGCAAACGTCTCAATTAAGTTCTATGTAAGATCCACCCTAATAAATGTTGGTACCACGGGAAACAGCGCATGAACAACGATGACATTGATCCTAGGGACAAAACCCATCTGCGACGTTCTCAAGAGCCTAAAAATTATCTTAAAATGAGTTTGTACAAGCGTGGTTTTTGATACAACAGCAAACGCACATTTTGTGTTTAATAACATATGCTGACATAAGTAAATAATTAATAATAAACAATTTACCCCATCTTTGATATATTCCATAAAAAGTAGATCTACATTCCAACACGCACGTTTTGATAAAACTTCGCGATCCCAATATACCAACATTTAATTGAAACATAATTATTATGAAGATCTGATTAAAACTGATTTGTTTGTTGTGTGAGCAAACAAATATTAGAGCAAATACCATCGAACAAACAAATATAAATTCAGCAATTACCGGCAGCATAATAACTTATTTAAGTGTCGCACACTTCTAATCAACTTGATTGCTAATCAATTAACTATTTTTTACAAGATTTCTGTCAAATACTTACTTGTATAGCAAGGTAAATGCATTGGAAGTCTCGACAGGATAAAATAGATATTGTTTATACACATGAAATAAATTACAGGACCTCTAGCCTGTCCTACAAGCATTGTCTAGAGGTCCGGTAACCGGAGGTCTAGAGGTCCGGTTACCAGACCTCTAGTCACTTCCAATAAAAAAGTATGTCTGGTTCAGGAAACCCGACCCTCCCTTTTTTTTCCTTGTGATCCTAACTTTTTTTAGCTCACCTGTCACAAAGTGACAGAGTGAGCTTTTGTGATCACTCTTCGTCCGTCGTCAGTCTGTCCGTCCTTCCGTCCGTCAACAATTTGCTTGTGTAGACCCTAGAGGTCACAATTTTGACTTAATCTTTATGAAACTTGGTCACAATGATCATCTCAACAAAATCTAGGTCAAGTTCGATATTGGGTCATTCGAGGTCAAAAACTAGGTCACAAGGTCAAATCATAGAAAAACCTTGTGTAGTCACTAGAGGTCACAATTTTGACCTAATCTTTATTAAACTTGGTCACAATGATCATCACAACAAAATCTAGGTCAAGTTCGATATTGGGTCATCCAGGGTCAAAAACTAGGTCACAAGGTCAAATCATCAAAAAACCTTGTATAAACACTAGAGGTCACAATTTTGACTTAATCTTTATGAAACTTGGTCACAATGATCATCTCAACAAAATCTAGGTCAAGTTCGATATTGGGTCATCCGGGGTCAAAAACTAGGTCACAAGGTCAAATTATAGAAAAACCTTGTGTAGTCACTAGAGGTCACAATTTTGACCTAATCTTTATGAAACTTAGTCACAATGATCATCACAACAAAATCTAGGTCAAGTTCGATATTGGGTCATCCGGGGTCAAAAACTAGGTCACAAGGTTAAATCATAAAAAAACCTTGTGTAGACACTTAAGGTCACAATTTTGACTAAGTCTTTATGAAACTTGGTCACAATGATCATCTCAACAAAATCTAGGCCAAGTTCGATATTGGGTCATCCGGGGTCAAAAACTAGGTCACAAGGTCAAATCATGGAAAAACCTTGTGTAGTCACTAAAGGTCACAATTTTGACTTAATCTTTATGAAACTTGGTCACAATGATAATCTCAACAAAATCTAGGTCAAGTTCGATATTGGGTCATCCGGGGTCAAAAACTAGGTCACAAGGTCAAATCATAGAAAAACCTTGTGTAGACACTAGAGGTCACAATTTTGACTTAATCTTTATGAAACTTTGTCATAATGATCATCACAACCAAATCTAGGTCAAGTTCGATATTGGGTCATCTGGGGTCAAAAACTAGATCACAAGGTCAAATCATAGAAAAACCTTGTGTAGTCACTAGAGGTCACAATTTTGACCTAATCTTTATAAAACTTGGTCACAATGATCATCACAACAAAATCTAGGTCAAGTTCGATATTGGGTCATCCAGGGTCAAAAACTAGGTCACAAGGTCAAATCATCAAAAAACCTTGTATAAACACTAGAGGTCACAATTTTGACTTAATCTTTATGAAACTTGGTCACAATGATCATCTCAACAAAATCTAGGTCAAGTTCGATATTGGGTCATCCGGGGTCAAAAACTAGGTCACAAGGTCAAATTATAGAAAAACCTTGTGTAGTCACTAGAGGTCACAATTTTGACCTAATCTTTATGAAACTTAGTCACAATGATCATCACAACAAAATCTAGGTCAAGTTCGATATTGGGTCATCCGGGGTCAAAAACTAGGTCACAAGGTTAAATCATAAAAAAACCTTGTGTAGACACTAAAGGTCACAATTTTGACTTAGTCTTTATGAAACTTGGTCACAATGATCATCTCAACAAAATCTAGGCCAAGTTCGATATTGGGTCATCCGGGGTCAAAAACTAGGTCACAAGGTCAAATCATAGAAAAACCTTGTGTAGTCACTAAAGGTCACAATTTTGACTTAATCTTTATGAAACTTGGTCACAATGATAATCTCAACAAAATCTAGGTCAAGTTCGATATTTGGTCATCCGGGGTCAAAAACTAGGTCACAAGGTCAAATCATAGAAAAACCTTGTGTAGACACTAGAGGTCACAATTTTGACTTAATCTTTATGAAACTTTGTCATAATGATCATCACAACCAAATCTAGGTCAAGTTCGATATTGGGTCATCTGGGGTCAAAAACTAGATCACAAGGTCAAATCATAGAAAAACCTTGTGTAGACACTGGAGGTCACAATTTTGACTTAATCTATATGAAACTTAGTCACAATGATCATCACAACAAAATCTAGGTCAAGTTCGATATTGGGTCATCCGGTGTCAAAAACTAGGTCACAAGGTCAAATCATAGAAAAACCTTGTGTAGACACTAGAGGTCACAATTTTTACTTAATCTTTATGAAACTTGGTCACAATGATCATCTCAACAAAATCTAGGTCAAGTTCGATATTGGGTCATCCGGGGTCAAAAACTAGGTCACAAGGTCAAATCATAGAAAACCTTGTGTAGTCACTAGAGGTCACAATTTTGACCTAATCTTTATGAAACTTGGTCACAATGATCATCACAACCAAATCTAGGTCAAGTTCGATATTGGGTCATACGGGGTCAAAAACTAGGTCACCAGGTCAAATCATAGAAAAACCTTGTGTAGATAATAGAGGTCACAATTTTGACCTAATCTTTATGAAACTTGGTCACAATGATCATCACAACAAAATCTAGGTCAAGTGAGATATTGCGTCATATGGGGCCAAGAACTAGGTCACTAGGTCAAATCACAGGTCTTGCATGTACTGCTATAACAGGTGAGCGACCTAGGGCCCTTTGGGCCCTCTTGTATTGATTTTTGGGAATTATTGTTTTTGTGGTACGGGAAATTGGTACGAAAGACCTATGATAACGCGATTTTCTATTTGAAACCATTGAAGAGATGGTACCTGGATGTGTGTCATTTGTGAGCTCAATGTGAAGGTTAGCATAGTATGCTGCTGTCTCGTATATCCGTGCCTCTTAACAGTTTCATCGGCGCATGCGCACTCGCGCATATAAGTTCAAAAATGATCTTCACCAATCTCGGAAGAAAAATTGTTAACTTAACAAATAAAAACAAGAACAATGACAAAATGATTATGAAAATACATAATATTATTGCTTTTGTATGTCTAGGTCGGTGCTCTGAATCCTGTTGACTGGTAACCATGAAATCCGTGCCTCCTTAAAAACTTGTCTGTACTGGGGCCCCATGGAGTAAATGTTTGTATTTGTGTTTAAATTAAATAAATTTGGAGTAGTAGTCATCATAATCTGTTTTCATTTTGAGTGTAATAAACTGTGGCGCTAAATAAATTGCGTAATAAAAATGATATGCAAAACAATTAACACTAGTTGAAGAATCCCAATTGGAATAGGTAATACCCGTATTGTTCCTCGTCGTCAAGGTGACAACAATGACGAGTCGTCCAAAATGACTGCCCAAATTGATACAGCAGGCCATTGTGTGAATATTATTTGGGGTTATTTTAGTAAAAATACAACGTAGCGCATATATTAGAGCTGAAATAAACCAGGCACGAATTTGAGGAGAAGGCACGAAATTATGAGATAGAGGTATACATCGGGTAATTATTAAAAGGCAAATAGTATATACCATTTGCTGGTATTCTCGCGTTAAACCTATCCTCGCGGTAATTAGATTGTTATGAAGATCTCAGAACAGCGCCACCTATTGTAAACATAAGTGACCTACATAGATTCAGCATCACTTTGAATGACATTTTACCAATATGGATGTAAACAAAATGGCGCATGGAACATTCGTTATGTAACGGCGATTTTGATTGGGCAAATCCAAAGCACCTTGCATACCGCTCAGAAATACCCGATTTAAGTAGAATTCTTAAATTAATAATGAAATCAACCTTGCTCCGAATTGTAGTGCACTAAATGTTTAATAAATTGCATTACATATTTTGAGACCCTGAGTTGTTTTCAAGTTGTTGTGTGTGTAAAAGATTTTTTGCCGCGAGAATACAATCAACCTTTTTACAATGTCAAGGTTATGATACATGTTTTAAAAGTGGCCGAAAATAAAATTGTGTCGATCTGACCAATATTTTGTCCATATAAATAAATCATTTAATGATCAAATTGGGTGAAGAAAAGAAAAAAACAACAAGGATATTATTTTATTTGTCGATCATAATATGACTTTATTTTTTTAGTAATGCGAGAATACATCCAAACAGGGTAATAAGCAAGCTACATGGCTAAATAAATACAGATATCAAGCAAACACCACAATATCACATGTTGGAAGTTACAAAATGATGTCTGATAACTATCTCTACTTAAGTATGTTATGGCTTATGCAGCACACATGGAAACTGTATGTTACCGGTTACCCTCTTCAGTAAATTCCCTAGTGGCGTTGAAGAGTACTACATTGAAGTCGAAGTGTTTCCAAAAAAAAAAAAAAACCGTAAAAAATGCCTACCCCCTAATTTTTTGGGCAATGTTGCCTGAACCAGACATATTTTTTTACTTGGCCTTACTTGAAAACTATTTAAGGTACAGTCGTTTCAGCTAATTCTGCGCACCTCAATTTGCATATTCCAGGGATGGATTTTCTTTGGGCCTCAGGTGTTTTTGTGCATATGTGTTACTTATGAAAAGTCTTACGATCACAAACATGGCATCGGATAAGTATTTCTATGAAAATTTGACAAAAATGTGTACCAATGACGATTTTCAGTAATTAGCAAAATAACGTGATACATAACTGGAATAAATACACTTTTCTAACGGATGACAAACTTTCTTTTTTAGCTCACCTGTCACAAAGTGACAGGGTGAGCTTTTGTGATCACTCTTCGTCCGCCGTCCGTCCGTCATCCGTCAACAATTTGTTTGTGTAGACACTAGAGGTCACAATTTTGGCCTAATCTTTATGAAACTTGCTCACAATGATTACCTCAACAAAATCTAGGTCAAGTTCGATATTGGGTCATTCGGGGTCAAAAACTAGGTCACAAGGTCAAATCATAGAAAAACCTTGTGTAGTCACTAGAGGTCACAATTTTGACCTAATCTTTATGAAACTTGGTCACAATGATCATCTCAACAAAATCTCGGTCAAGTTCGATATTGGGTTCTCAAAGGTCAAAAACTAGGTCACAAGGTCAAATCATAGAAAAACCTTGTGTAGTCTGTAGAGGTCACAATTTTGACTTAATCTTTATGAAACTATGTCACAATGATCATGTCAACAAAATCTAGGTCAAGTTCGATATTGGGTCATCCGGGGTCAAAAACTAGGTCTCCAGGTCAAATCATAGAAAAACGTTGTGTAGTCACTAGAGTTCACAATTTTGGCCTTATCTTTATGAAACTTGGTCACAATGATCATGTCAACAAAATCTAGGTCAAGTTCGATATTGCGAAATCTTGGGTCAAAAACTAGGTCACAATGTCAAATCATAGAAAAACCTTGTGTAGTCACTGGAGGTCACAATTTTGGCCTAATCTTTATGAAACTTGGTCACAATAATAACCTCAACAAAATCTAGGTCAAGTTCGATATTGGGTCATCCGGGGTCAAAAACTAGGTCACAATGTCAAATCATATAAAAACCTTGTGTAGTCACTAGAGGTCACAATTTTGGACTAATCTGTATGAAACTTGGTCACAATGATCATCACAACAACATCTAGGTCAAGTTTGATATTGGGGTCAAAAACTAGGTCAAATCATAGAAAAACCTTGTATAGTCATTAGAGGTCACAATTTTTGTCTAATCTTTATGAAACTTGGTCACAATGATCATCTCAATAAAAGCTAGTTCAAGTTCGATATTGGGTCATCCGGGGTCAAAAACTAGGTCACAAGGTCAAATCACTTCAATATGTCATTGGGTCTAAATGTGATGTAAATTATAAAGCATAAGACAATTTGAAAACCTTGTACATGCAATAGAGGCTACCATTGGGGATTCATGAACAACTAGAACAGGTGAGCGACCTATGGCCCTTTGGGCCCTCTTGCTTGTAAATTTTATCTTGATGATTTATTCTTTCTTTACCGTGTTAAATACGTTGTCAGTCAAATGTTTTAAACAGATAAATACAAATTACAATTCCGCATGCGCAGAATTAGCCGACAAAGATTACGTCATCTAAACCAGCAGCCATCTTGTTTTATTAAAACATTTGACCTAGTTTAGTATATGTATGACCTTTTCTTTTGCATTGTTTACATTTGCAATTAAATGTTGTTTCTATTCAAAAAGCACCACTATTCATTCTACGAATAAAATAGACTCAAATATGGAAGCAGAATGCCTCTTAGGTGCGCAGAATTACCCGACAGCACTGTATTGACTTGGAACTTGATATATGAATATATGTCAACTAGGAGAAGTGCAGTGACCAAGAACCATAATTCTATATGGCCCAGTTTTGAAATTATCTCCCCTTCTTTAATTTTATAATAGTTTTTTGTCCAGAGCATACAACCTGTAACTCTAAAACTATTTAAGGTATTGACTTGAACTTGATATATATGAATTGATTGCAACTAGGAGAAGTGCTGTGACCAAGAACCATAACTCTATATAGCCCAGTTTTGAAATTATCTCCCCTTGTTAAATTTAAAAAAAAATTGTCCGAGCATAACTCTAAAACTATTTGAGGTATTGACTTCAAACTTGATATATGGATAGATTGCAACTAGGCAAAGTGCAGTGACCAAGAACCATATATCTATATGACCCTATTTAAAAATTATCTCACCTTGTTTAATTTTATTAGCTCACCTGAGCACAAAGTGCTCAAGGTGAGCTATTGTGATCGCCCTATGCCCGTCGTCTATCGTCCGTCGTCAACAATTTGACTGTTAACACTAAGTCACTAGGTCAAATCAAAGAAAAACCTTGTTAACACTCTAGAGGTCACATTTTTAGCTCACCTGCTTTTGTGATTGCTTTTTGTCCGTCGTCCGTCTGTTAACTATTTCACGGTTAACACTCTAGCACTCTCAATTTTGCTTTGATCTTCATCAAACATGGTCAGCAGTTGTATCTCAATGAAATATAGGTCAAGTACGAAGTTGGGTCATGTGGGGTCAAAAATTAGGTCAAAAGGTCAAATAATAGGAAAACCTTGTTAACACTGTGTTGGCCACATTTTTGCTTTGATCTTCATCAAACTTGGTAAGTAGTTGTATATCAATGAAATCTAAGTCAAGTTTGAAGTTGGGTCATGTGGGGTCAAAAACTAGGTCACAAGGTCAAATCATAGAAAAACCTTGAGTAGTCACTAGAGGTCACAATTTTAGTCTAATCTTTATGAAACTCGGTCACAATGATCATCTCAACAAAATCTACATCAAGTTTGATATTGGGTCATCCGGGGTCAAAAACTATCACAATGTCAAATAATAGAAAAACCTTGAGTAGTCACTACAGGTCACAATGTTGGTCTAATCTTTATGAAACTCTGTGGTCACAGTTTTGGCTTGATCTTTACGAAACTTGGTGACAATGATCATCTCAACAAAATCTAGGTCAAGTTCGATAATGGTTCATCTGGGGTCAAAAACTAGGTCATATAAAAACCTTGTGTAGTCACTAGAGGTCACAATTTTGGCCTAATCTGTATAAAACTTGGTCACAATGATAATCTCAACAAATCTAGGTCAAGTTCGACAGGTGAGCAACCTAGGGCCCTTTGGGCCCTCTTGTTTGTTTTTATCTTCATCAACTTTGGTCAAAATGTTTATCATGATGACCTTAAGATCACTTTCGAAGTTGGGTCATGTGAGGTCAAAAACTAGGTCAATATGTTAAATAATAGCAAAACCTTGTTTGACCATGTTTAGCAGTTGAGCGCCCCAGGATCTATGATCCTCTTGTTGATATAATCTTAATGAAACTTGGTCACAATGTGAAGCTCTATAAAATTAAAGGTGAGGCCTCATCCCCAATGTTTGAAAAAAGCCCTGCAAGTCCAGTCATGCGTATAGGCCTTTCCCCGAAACTAGGTTACCTCCCTTGGAAATTGTCTTTCCTTGACGTTTGTGCGCATGCGCCAGATTAATATCTCCACTTCTGGGGTGTCTGAATATCGATTCAATCGTTTTTCAGCCATTACTCCTAGCATTAGCGATCAGTTATACTTGAGATAAAACTACTTTGTTGACGATGGTTTTTCATTTCTTTTGTCGTCAGTTGAACGAACATGTAGGGAAGTGATTACATGGCCTAAAATTCTTATTGGGAAAATCAAATTTCATTAAGATTTAAATATATTTCTCAGTAAAATATCATATTCACGAGCGCTTTCAATATTTATAAGTTGAGAAGACTATTCAATAATAATTATGAATATACAGCAATATTATTAAATATTCGTTCAAATATTATTTTCGGTAATCTTATAAAATACGATATTTGTATGAAGATACTCACCAATTAAATTATTTTGACAATCATCCATAACACAAGTAGACATAAACTTGCACTTTTAAGTGCTAAATAAATCCACCACCGCGCAGACATATTATGGCATGCTTATTAGTCCCCTACCGGTTTTTGACCGGAGGGGACTATAGGTTTGCCCTCAGTCAGTCAGTCAGTCAGTCAGTCAGTCAGTCAGTCAGTCAGTCAGTCAGTCAGTCAGTCAGTCAGTCAGTCAGTCAGTCAGTCAGTCAGTCCGTCCGTCCGTCCGTCCGTCCGTCCGTCCGTCTGGGCCAACATCCAATGGTTTATGAGGTTCATTCCGTCCATAATTTTAGTTAAATAAAGAAGGAAATCCATGAGGAAAAAAAACACATAAAGATCAAAGGAAAAGCCCCGTAAACCCCAAATGTTGGAACGTCCGTCCGTCAAAAAATCTGGATCCTGACATAACTCAAACAGTCTAAGCTAGGTTTATGAAACTTGGTATGTGGATAGGGGGCAATAAGGGGAATATGCACATCAAAAATATTTTGATTTTGACAAATATTATGGTTGCTATGGCGACAGAAAGAGTGAAAATATGCCCAAATCTGGATCCTGCCATAACTCAGACAGTTTCCAAGCTAGGTTTATGAAACTTGATATGTGGATAAGGGCCAATAAGGGGATTATGCACGTCTAAAGATATTTTGAGGTTGCTATGGCAACAGAAACATTGAAAATGGCTTCAAACCGGTAGGGGACTTCTGTATTGCTTGCAATTCTTAATTACTTGTTCACAATAGTGTTTGTGGTATTAAATACAAAAATTAATATTAAACTAATTATGTTAAGTATTTTAATTAAAAGGATATAATGAGGGCAATTTATATCGAAAATGAACGCACTGGTGTTTGCGTTCTGAAAATATTAAACGCCTAATTTAGGTATGTGGAGAAAATGAAATGCCAGTCCGGTATTCGTTTGAAGTGCACATATAAATACAAATTTTCAAAACCAATTAAGTGTCATAAAACCCATAATCTGAATAAGTAACCAGTGGAAAAGACCCCTTGCTATGTAATTGGTCAACTACGTGTCTGACACATTGTATGATGCAACATATGTCACCGCGGTGGCTATTTAATTGGACATATAGATGCATCCCTTCTGATGTAAGATCTGTATAATATCAGCGGGAGATTAATATTAGGGTAATAAAACAGCTCTTATCCCGATGACTGTAATTTAAAATTAGGGAGCACAGATCATATAAAAATCCAAGTATTCTTTGGATGAATACATACGTCCGTACAGACACCTGTATACATGTATACTCTCTGGTCCGTTGTGTTTGTTTAAATTCATGTATTGTACTTCCCGTTTGTTTTGAAGTATTGACAGTTGATTTTTCGTTCTGTGAAATTGAATTAACTTTTTACATGCGCTGTTGCAGCACATTTTCTCAGGGGAGGGGGCATCCTAATTTATTCTCAAGAAAGAACCGGGCCACCATTTGCTCAGACGGATCCAACCAGTTTTGTGATCTCAGTGGGATAGCCTGATCAAAGTCCAAGCCCTGCACAACTCATGTACACTCGGCAAAACTTATAAGTACACACGTCGTTTTTTCGCTATAACTTTTTTATTTTTTATTATTTTTGCATGAAATTTTGTGCACATGGTATTGACTGTCAAAGGACTGGATAAATACATTTTTTTCTTCAAAATTAAATACAGCGGTTCATTGAACCATCAAACGTCAAAAACCGTAAAACGGCCGTGAAATTGACGCGTATGTGCAAATTATTTTTATGTAAGGTAGATTTGAATTTTAGATTTATTGTCAAATTAAAAAAACACAAAATAATTCGATTTTTCAAACAACAACATGGTGTTTTTTTACTTTAAAAAATATT
Source organism: Spisula solida (assembly GCA_947247005.1). NCBI lineage: Eukaryota > Metazoa > Mollusca > Bivalvia > Venerida > Mactridae > Spisula > Spisula solida. Next base: position 24,336,837 of record OX365952.1, on the reverse strand, counting down.
TTTTATTGTTATGGTCAAGGGGAGTTAACCATGTTTCAAATTGCATTTTTTATCAGAAGTCGATATTTCTAAACCTAAATTGGGCTTGTTCCTATTATTGTTTTCTTTATTTCTGTGTCCATGATAGAAACATATACTTGAAACCGTACTGTATCAGCGCAGCGGGGCCATATGTGCATTAGCAACCTGACAATTGCCCGATGAACACACGGCATTATTGTGTTTTTTTAGATTCTGCTGTTGGCATCATTAATTTGTTCTGTTTGTGACAATTTAAATCAGATGTTAAAAACATCGATTGTATTGTAATTCTACATATCCAATCCACATATGTTGAAATTTTCAGCACGATCAAACACGCATTGGCCGAGCTATGGGCAAATTAACAAGTGTGTACTTATAAGTTTTGCAGAGTGTATTTATATTTACAGGACAACCAAATTCAAGTGGGTCTGAACAACTCTCTTGAGCCGCGCATAAATTAATACATGTATTGTGTGACTCATTCACGGGATTTGGGGTACGAGGCCAACACCCTATCACACTATTTTATTTTACAAATTTGCGGGTATCGAATATGCCAACATCTTAAAACCATATTGACAACGTAAATTGTACAATTTCACAAATACCATAATATCAAACTTTACATATATCAAAGTAGAAGTACGCTTGAGAGATTGGCGTTGAATAATTGGATTACTTCACTTTTAATATTTAAAAAAACTATGGAGCACACGAAAAATAAAACAGTGTGCTTAATTTTACCAGATACGTTAAAAGATTATTATCGTGATAAGCGAACAAACAATATCCTTCGTACATGTACGTGCCGTACTTCACTTCAGTGTAGTTATCATTTATAATTACCTCCATTTATGGTTCATTATGCACAACATTCGAAGTCCACAGTGTGTCATTCATTGCATCTAGTGAGTATATAACCTTGCTTGAAATATCCATTTTTTGGATATGGATGGTGAGGTTTATGTCTGACTCTTGCGTGGATGGCTAGGCACTGCTGGTGTTTCTATGTGGATTTGGATTGTCAATATTGCTACAATTTTTGCAGTCCCACAAAACATTTTAACTTTATATTTACTGTCTGCATCATTATAAATAATGTAACAGTAGTTAATGAAACTATGTTTCATTTATGAATAGTGGTTGTATTTTCCATTTTGTGTTCCTGCACAGACTAATTGATAATGCCGATCTTTTTCAGTTTTTTAAGAATGGATCCTTTAAGATACAAAATCAGAGGGTCTGGAATAAGAGGATTTAAATACCATAAAAATGATTGGGTTGCTAAAAAGAATACCATTTTGGAAGTGAGACTTGATGATAGTAAATGTTTGGTAGTTTATACTGATCAAAATATTCGTGCTGGTACCATAGCTGAGGAACTACAGAAAGATCTGAGAGAATTTCTATATACTAAACCATCCTCAAAGATCACAGTGACCGTAACCAGTTCAAAACCAGTTTGGTCAAAGGTCAAACGCAAAGGTAAAGAATTACCTTGTGATATACTCCTTATTGGCGAAGACTGCCCTGCAGTAATGAATGATATACTAGCAATACAGGAAGGTTTGTAAATACTTCATCAAGATATCACTGAATAACAATACTTGATTTCAGATATTTGACATGGGGTTTGGCATTTGACATACCAGATAAATAATTATTTTACCAATGGAAAATAGAATATAACAGTTCACCTTAAAAAAAGTTATGATTTATGCAAGTTTGTCAGTTGTCAACACCTCATTAAAACATCTAAACAATAATAAATAAACATCCTCATGTATAATATATATCAAGTGAGAATTTCTTTAAATTCTATGTGGTCAAAGTCGGATTTAAACAATGTAAACATATTTAATTTTGTATCTTGGCTTATGAAAATAACAAATACATGAAAATATGTTTTATCCGTGTTATTTAAAATTGAATGAACAAATTTCATCTCAACTGTAGCCCACGGTTTTTCAGAAATAAAAAGATTAAAGAAAGAAGATGGCTTGGAATTATCTGGCAGAATGATGCCCAAGGTATGTATTGATGTAAGAGGAAAACTAAATGTTACTGATTATTCTGGGTGATACTCTTAATGTTGAATGTTTAGACCATTATAAAACAATTTTGCCCAAATTATCTGCCCTTTTCAACTTAAAAATCCACGTTAAAGATTAAGCACCACCTTAAAAAAGTCCATTGACATGATACTGCTTTGATACTTGTTGAACATTATGTCCCAAACTCATACACAGGAGTAGGTAACACTGTCAATAATTTTGCTCAAATTATCTGCCTTTTTCGATTAAAACCTGGGTTAAAGTTTAGGTACAATCTCAAATATTTTCAAAGCCCTTAGACATATTGCTACGATACTTTGTAATACTCTTGTGTAGGTAAGCTTACATTTGCTTATTCTTGGCATCTTGGTGGAATAGATATCACTTTGATGGATTAAATTGAGTATCACTCTTTGTTCATCGTCTGCTTTCAGGACCAGAAGTATTGTCTAGAGGCAGAATATGTCATTCATGTATAACATATTCATGGCTTCTATCTGGAGTTGATGTATCAGTGTTCTGTTCAATGAATTACTTTAAATCAAACATTTTCTGAACTGCCTTTACATTCAGCCGACATTGTGATATCATTAACATAAATACAATTTGAAGTTATCAGACCTGAAGAAATTTTAAATTGCATGAAGGAAACCCTACACTATCCATAAATGCTGTTGGAACACAGCTATCTTTTAAACTGCTTGTTAAAACATTTGTTCAAAAACTAGGTCACCAGGTCACTGGCTTGCACCATAAAATCTTGCTGATTTTGCAATTTTCACAACACTGTCAGTGTACTTACGTGATATTTGTGTACCTCTTGATCTTTATCATTTCAGATGAGAAAGAAAGCAGAGGAGTCTGCAGCAGCTGGTGCCGCGAACCCCACTGATAATGATAGACCAGAGGAGACTGCCGAAGCACAAGGTGCAGATAATAAGGATAATGGCTGTATCGAACGATTAGAAGAGACTTCAGCAGCAGGGGATGCAGATAATCATGCAAGTAATGAACAATCTGAGGAGAATGCAGCAGATGATGACAAAAATGCAGATAAAGATGAGGTAATCTTTAAAAAAAATTACTAATCGAAAAGTGAAACCTGTTCACTAACACAAAACTAGTCATTAGAAATTGTGATTTAATTGGTGTGCCTGTAACACTAACATGCATGTGTCAACAGTCTATTGTCTTGGTTAATTATGTCTATGAAAGTGTTTTATTTATGGTTATGAACGTCAACCCTTCAGGTTTATTAGCATGTGAAGGTGTATATGAAGCTGGTATTTTGTCTTTATGGAGAGTAATGTATCTACTCTCAGTTCTCTTAATGTTAGAAAACCTGCATACATGATATTTCCTTGTCTCTTGTTTTCATTTTCTTTTATTTGTCTAAACCTTGCCTATAAAATGGGAAAGCTTCGACCCAGGATCGTCAAACATCATACATGGTTAACCAATAACTAAGACCTTCCAATTTTGTGGCCAGGAGGTCAAAATTACAATTACAGTCTAACTTGTATTAAGCGACCACTCTGGGGAAGGTCTGAAAAGGGTCGCTTAACGGAACGGTCGTTTAACACAAATGTAAGAAACATTAAGTGTAATTAAAGAATTTCTGATTTTAGGCTGTCTGATTACTTTTGAACTTCCAATGATAAACATCAGTGTGTAAATAAATTTTATGATGATTCTTACTTGTATGCATAGTCTTCATAAGCATTTCAATTTAATATTTTAATAATCTTACTGATATACTAGTATTACACAATGCAATTAATGTAAGTCAGTTTTGCTTGCACTCGAAGAAAAAAAACCGGAATAGTCCGGGGGTTTAGCCTAATCTAAATGAACGGAGACTGCAAGCTGATTGCAGCAAAAGATACAACAATTAATCCGTAATAATATGTATAATTGGATTAAAATCATCTGAATGACATGCCCTATGGACACAATTGTGATTATCAATGGTGTTAATTGGGACCCAATTAACAAAAGACAAACTAAGTGTGAACAAACAATGATTTTTGACGAGGTATCAGGTATAAATTAACAACCTGTCACTTCAAACGACCAGTGATTTAGAATTTTTTGGTTGCTTAATGCAATTTTACCAATGAATAATTGTGCTTAAACAGTGGTCGCTGGTCGCGTAAGACAAAAGTCACTTAATACAATTGACATATAGAGCAAATATGGTCGGGAGGATTTGAAACTGGTCGTTTAAGACAAAGGTCGCTTAATACGTGTAGTCGCTAGTACAAGTTGGACTGTACTGTAAAATCATATATTTTTCGTGGGAATTAAATTTAGTTTATTTTGCATAAAATGCATTTTTAGCTCACCTGTCACAAAGTGACAGAGTGAGCTTTTGTGATCACTCTTCGTCCGTCGTCCGTCCGTCCGTCGTCCGTCCGTCCGTCAACAATTGGCTTGTGTAGACACTAGAGGTCACAATTTTAGCCTAATCCTTATGAAACTTGGTCACAATGATCATCTCAACAAAATCTAGGCCAAGTTCGATATTGGGTCATCTGGGGTCAAAAACTAGGTCACTAGGTCAAATTATAGAAAAACCTTGTGTAGTCACTAGAGGTCACAATTTTGACTTAATATTTATGAAACTTGGTCACAATGATCATCCTAACAAAATCTAGGTCAAGTTTGATATTGGGTCATCCGGGGTCAAAAACTAGGTCACAAGGTCAAATCATAGAAAAACCTTGTGTAGGCACTAGAGGTCACAATTTTGGCCTAATCTTTATGAAACTTAATCACAATGATCATCTCAACAAAATCTAGGTCAAGTTTGATATTGGGTCATCCGGGGTCAAAAACTAGGTCACAAGGTATTCAAATAATAGAAAAACTTTGTGTAGTCACTAGAGGTCACAGTTTTAGCATAATCTTTATGAAACTTGGTCACAATGATCAACACAACAAAATGTAGGTCAAGTTCGATATTGGGTCATCTGGGGTCAAAAACTAGGTCACAAGGTCAAATCATAGAAAAACCTTGCGTAGTCACTAGAGGTCACAGCTTTGACCTGATCGTTACGAAACTTGTTTACAATGATCATAACAACAAAATCTAGGTCAAGTGCGATATTGGGTCATCTTGGGTCAAAAACTAGGTCACATTGTCAAATCATAGAAAAACCTTGCATAGTCACTAGAGGTCACAATTTTGGTCTAATCTTTATGAAACTTGGTCACGATGATCATCTCAACAAAATCTAGATCAAGTTTGATATTGGGTGATCCGGGGTAAAAAACTAGGTCACAAGGTCAAATAATTGAAAAACCTTGTGTAGTCACTAGAGGTCACAGTTTTGGCTTGATCTTCAAGAAACTTGGTCACAATGATCATCTCAACAAAATCTAGGTCAAATTCGATATTGGGTCATCTGGGGTAAAAAAGTAGGTCATTAGGTCAATCATATAAAAACCTTGTGTAGTCACTAGAGGTCACAATATTGGCCTAATCTGTATAAAACTTGGTCACAATGACCATCTCAACAAAATCTAGGTCAAGTTCGACAGGTGAGCGACCTAGGGCCCTTTGGGCCCTCTTGTTGTAAATTTGTGGATTATAGAACATGAAAGTGTAAACCCATGTCTGAATTTGAGAGGTCGATTAATCATGGAGATTAGATTTCGTGGTTGAGTTTAACAACGAAATCAACCAAACTTAAACTCCCTCGAAAAATAATTATTTTTTACAGCATCTTTGTTGCAAAACTTTAACCTTGCATACGGTGGGAATTATCTTCTATTCTTATAACAATCACATGTAGCTGTATCATTGATAAAGAGTAAAAAAAAAATATTTTATAAAATTTATGTTATCTTAGAAAGGTGCATTAATTTTGTACTATAGTGGTCAGATTTTCATGGAATCAAAAACAAAAATCGGCTTTCGATATCTTCATAAAGTAGTTACATTCAAAGACAACATCGTTAGAACGTAACCTCTATGGAAAATCCCATCAAAATTGATCAACTAGTTAAAAATTTATATCATGAAGTGTATACCACGGTGTCCAAAATTTTTTTGTTTACTCTTTATTAATGATATAGTTACCTATGATTACAATATGCAGTTTTTCTGATACCTATAAATGGCATAGTAGGCGTAGTTAGAGAAACTTTAATATTTTCCAGAATACTAACAGTTCCAACAAAACCACCAAACGAAAGATGACATCAGATGCCGATGAACCTGTCCCTAAAGTTAGGAAGGAGCCAGTGCCATCGGTATGATTTATATTTTTAGCTTGACTTTCCGAAGAAAGACTTGAGCTATTGTTGTCGCTCAGTCATCTGCATCTGTCTTAGCTAAGTTTTCATTTTCAGTTTTTCATAAGACAACATGGTGCAAAACCTGTCAAAGGTATCCTTTTAAAACTTGGTAAGGACAATCCATTTCAACAAGGCAGATAATCTTGGGTCATCTTGAGTACCATTCACAACTTCGTTAACAACTTTGTCTAATCGAGAAAAGCCGTGTAATAGAAAATTTTATTGTTTCATTGATTTTGTCTGGACAACTTCCAATGCACAGTAGTACTGCATTGATAGGTTCAGGACTGGTGTTGTAACATGTATATGAAGAAGCTGTGTATATAACTAAAACATGTTTTTTGCACAACTTTTCAAAGAAAATTGTCTTGTCAGCATCGCCTGCGTGTGCGTTGGTTAAGTTTATTGTCAGAGTAATTTTCTCAAAGACTTTCAAAGGAATCCACTTGAAACTCAACATAGTTATGCACCATCACAATGGGAGTCCATACTGACAAGACTGGTAACCCTGTGACCTATATTTATGAGTTATCTGCCTTTGTTATTCTTAGAATCTTCAATCACAGATGAGGAAGGGTTTTATCAAGCATTAGTAAGTTGTATGCGGTGCTCTTGTTAGAATTGGTGACATCATATAATTTTATGACTGGTTGGATTGTGATATTTATAAGGGCACCTAAATGCCCATTTTGTCCAGGTTTTTGTATGCTTCTTCTTTTCATGTTTATAAATACAAAAATGTATTTGGTTATTGTAGACTTCAGCAACACAGCCTCAGCTGGGACGGGCTGATGAAAGTATGTATATAATTTTGTTGTCTGTATGTTAAAGAAATCATGTTTGACTTTTATACACCTGTTGAAACTGGGACATGGTATGTAACACCTTTGGCAGGCAGACAGCATCCAGTAATTTTGTTTGTACTCTAATTCCAACAGTTTTCATTTGATCGTCTTCAAACTTGTTGACATTGTTTTTGATATGTAGGCCACGTTCAATTATTATACCCCCACACAACGAGTTGTAAGGGGGGAATACTGGATTCAGCTTGTCTGTCCATCTGTCCGTAGACGCATTCTTGTGGACGCAACTCCTCCTACAGTTTTGGCATGATTTCGCTCAAACTTTCACAAATGAACAACCTCAACATATAGATGTGCATAAAGAAAGGAATTTGCGCTGCGATGAATTTTGGCAGAATTATGGCCCTTTGCTGGCAGGGTATATTAGTCTGCCGAATGGCGACAGCTCTAGTTTAGATCAGCCCAGGCCTTCTTGGGTGATGGTCCTTTAATTACCAAAAGGATGGGGAATTGACCTTGTCTGTACTCTAGTTCAAACAGTTTTCATTTAATCGTCTTCAGACATGGTGACAATGTTTATGGGCATAATATTTAGGCCAAGTTCAATTATAAATGAAATTAGCCAAGGCCTTCTTGGGTTATGGTCCTTTAATTACGAAACAAAAGTGAAATTTCCCTTTCTGTACTCTCATTTTCAGTTTTTACAGTTTTCATCTGATCATTTTCAAACTTGTTGACATTGTTTACACAATATCTAGGCCAAGTTCAATTGAGGCCCAGTCAGCCCAGGTCTTCATGGATTATGGCCCTTTAATTACCAAAATAAATGTGAAAGTGACCTTGTCTGTACTCTAATTCAAAGTTAGACTATTATGGGTAACAACAACAACAAAATATATAATTAATACAAGATATACAGTATAAATTTCAAAATTTGTTAAAAACTGCGCAGTCTTAACAATATTAAATTTTATCACTTCAAGATGAGATATAAATCATATTCAATACAAACAAGCATAACTTCTATTTATTTGGTTGTGTTAATGGAAATCAGCAAAACCTTAAGTCAATCTGGTCTCATACTAGTTGCGTGCTAATGAATGTACATAGTCCAATTAATTTAAAAAAAATATATGTCAGGTCTCAATACTAGTAGTCCAGTGGTAAGCTTTTGTGATCACTCTTTGTCCGTCAACCCTCAATCATTCGTTCACAATTTGCTTGTGTAAACACAGTTTTGTCTGATCTTGATGAGAGTTGGTCACTTTTACAGCTCGACACTATCTAGGTCGAGTTTGAAATTGTGTCATCCGGGGTAAAAACTAGGTAAAATTATAGAAAAACCTTGTGTAGTCACTAGAGGTCACAATTTTGGCCTTACCTTCATGACAGGTCATAATGATCATCTCAACAATATCCAGGTTAAGTTCAATTTGGGTCATTCATGGTTGAGAACAAGGTCACCAGGTCAAATCATAGAAAAATCTTGTGAAGTCCCCCAAGGTAACTATTTAAGCCTAATCTTCATGAAACTTTGTCACATCTCAACGAAATCTAGGTAAAGATTGATAATGAGTAATATGAGGTCAAAAACTAGGTCACTCGATCAAATCATACAAAAACCTTGTTTAGTCACTAGAGGTCACAATTTTACCTTAATCTTCATGACACTTGATCACAATGGGCATCTCAACAAAATGTAGGTGAAATTTGATATTGGGTTATCTGGGGTCAAAAACTAGGTCACTAGGTCAAATCATATAAAAACCATGTGTAGTCACTAGAGATCACAATTTTGGCCTAATCTTCATGACACTTGATTACAATGAGCATCTCAACAAAATGTAGGTGAAATTTGATGTTGGATTATCTGGGGTCAAAAACTAGGTCACTAGGTCAAATAATAGAAAAACCATGTGTAGTCACTAGAGGTCACAATCTTTATGACACAAAGGTCACAATGATCATCTCAACAATATCTAGGTTAAGGTGATTCATAACTCTTCAGTTGAGAATCGGTGTAAATAAGACGTATTGAAAGCGTCTGACTACCATGATGAAATAGTACGAAAAACTTACAATTGGTGTGTCAGCATGTTCTCTCATGTCTTAAAATCGCGAATTAACTGTATAGTTATTACTATATTATACTATAATAAGCTTGCAGAATAAAGCTATAGCTGAAATTTTATGAGCCATTTATTCCAAACGTTGAAACACCAACACTCGCGAATACTAGCTACAACGTATGCGAAACGTAATACAAAATTCTATCCAAGTTTTAACATTTGTTTAGCAAGCATCCCGTCTACTTTAGAGGCAGGTTCTTTTGCATTTATTTCGTAAGAATATAGACTAGCTAATGCAATAGAGCATGGGCTCATCTTTAAATATACACATTTTTCAAAAAAAATTATCGCGAAAACTACGTACAACGTATTCAAAACGTTGACGTATTTTGTAAACTCTCCTGGTTTTCGACATTTCCAAAATCACTTAAGTGTCAATTAAACAAATTTAGCCGAGCAACTGCCGTGAAATTTGGGACAAAACTTCTATATTAGTTACTCTACTGGTTGCATGTACGAAAACAGCCAAAAGCAGCTTGAAGTCTGCTTGTGCATTATGCTGATAGTTGCTTTTGGCTGTCAATGGATGATTTTATCTACGAAGATTCAAAGAGCTTTTAAAACTGCTAGTGTTCTTATGAACAGGGTTTGCAAGCAACCCTTTTTAGCTCGACTATTCGAAGAAAAAAAGTCTAGCTATTGTCGTGACGGGATCATGTGCGTCTGCATTGGTTAAGTTATTTGTCAGGGTCATTTTCTATCAAAGGTATCTACTTGAAACTCAACATCGTTATTCACCATCACAAGGGGAGTCCATATTGACTGTGACCTATATTTATGGAGTTATCTGCCCTTGTTTGGACTTAGTACATAGAAACAGTGGCAAATTTTACACATAAACTGAATTTTCTCAAAACACTTTCAAAGCTTTCAACTTGAAAGTCAATACACTTGTGGAATGAGATGACCTAAATCTACTGACAAGAGGAAACAAATCTATCCAGCATTTTACAAGAGTTATTCCCCTTTTCTGACATTGAATCTTACACTAAAATTTCAATTACTCAAAGACTATCAAAGGTATCCACTTGAAACTAAACATTGTTATTCACCATCACAAGGGGAGTTTATTCAGACAAGGCAACCCTGTAACCTATTTTTAGCTCACCCGTCACAAAGTGACAAGGTGAGCTTTTGTGATCGCTCTTCGTCCGTCGTCCGTCCGTCCGTTCACAATTGCTTGTGAACACACTATAGGTCACAAATTTAGCCTGATCAATATGAAACTTGATCACAATGATCATCTTCATACAATCTAGGTCAAGTTCGATATTGGGTCATCTGGGGTCAAAAACTAGGTCACTAGGCCAAATCAAAGGAAAACCTTGTGAACACATTAGAGGTCACAATTTGAGCCTAATCTTTATGAAACTTGATCACAATGATCATCTCTATAAAATCTAGGTCAAGTTCGATATTGGGTCATCTGGGATCAAAAACAAGGTCACAATGTCAACTATAAAAATCACAATTTCAACCGACATTTTCCTGAGGGCCGTGGGTTCAACCCCCACTGGAACCATAATTTTTTTTAGCTCACCTGTCACAAAGTGACAAGGTGAGCTTTTGTGATCGCTCTTCGTCCGTCGTCCGTCCGTCCGTTCACAATTGCTTGTGAACACACTATAGGTCACAAATTTAGCCTGATCAATATGAAACTTGATCACAATGATCATCTTCATACAATCTAGGTCAAGTCCGATATTGGGTCATCTGGGGTCAAAAACTAGGTCACTAGGCCAAATCAAAGGAAAACCTTGTGAACACATTAGAGGTCACAATTTGAGCCTAATCTTTATGAAACTTGATCACAATGATCATCTCTATAAAATCTAGGTCAAGTTCGATATTGGGTCATCTGGGGTTAAAAACTAGGTCACGAGGCCAAATCATTGAAAAAGCTTGTGAACACACTAGAGGTCGCAATTTGAGCCTAATCTTTATGAAACTTAATCATAATGATCATCTCTATAAAATCTAGATCAAGTTCGATATTGGGTCATCTGGGGTCAAAAACTAGGTCACAAGGCCAAATCATTGAAAAAGCTTGTGAACACACTAGAGATCACAATTTTGACCTTATCTTTATGAAACTTGGTCACAGTGATCATCTCAACAAAATCTAGGTCAAGTTCGATATTGGGTCATCCGGGGTCAAAAACTAGGTCACAAGGTCAAATCATAGAAAAACCTTGTGTAGTCACTAGAGGTCACAATTTTGCCTTAATCTTTATGAAACTTGGTCAAAATGATCATCTCAACAAAATCTGGGTCAAGTTCGATATTGGGTCATCCGGGGTCCAAAGCTAGGTCACAAGGTCAAATCATAGAAAAATCTTGTGTAGAGACTAGAGGTCACAATTTTGGCCCAATCTTTATCAAACTTGGTCAGAATGATCATCTCAACAAAATCTAGGTCACTTCGATATTGGGTTAACCGGGGTCAAAAACTAGGTCACAAGGTCAAATAATAGAATAACCTTGTGTAGTCACTAGAGGTCACAATTTTGACTTAATCTTTATGAAACTTGGTCACTATGATCATCTCAACAAAATCTAGGTCAAATTTGATATTGGATCGTCCGGGGTCAAAAACTAGGTCATAAGGTCAAATCATAGAAAAACCTTGTTTAGTCTCTAGAGGTCACAGTTTTAGCATAATCTTTAAGAAACTTGGTCACAATGATCATCACAACAAAATCAAGGTCAATTTCGATATTGGGTCATCCGGGGTCAAAAACTAGGTCACAAGGTCAAATCATAGAAAAATATTGTGTAGTCAGTAGGTCACAATTTTGGTCTAATCTTTATGAAACTCGGTCTCAATGATTATCTCAACAAAATCTAGGCCAATTTAAATATTGGGTCATCAGGGGTCAAAAACTAGGTCACAAGTTCAAATATTAGAAAAACTTTGTGTAGTCACTAGAGGTCACAGTTTTGGCCTGATCTTTACGAAACTTGGTCACAATTAACATCTCAACGAAATCTAGGTCAAATTAGATATTGGTTTATCTGGGGTTAAAAACTATGTCATTAGGACAAATCAAATGAAAACCTTGTGTAGTCACTAGAGGTTACAATATTGGCCTAATCTGTATGAAACTTGGTCACAATGATCATCTCACCAAAATCTAGGTCAAGTTAGACAGGTGAGCGACCTAGGGCCCTTTGGGCCCTCTTGTTTTTTTTTTGTTTTTTTAACTGTTTAGGTATTGTTTTGTCTTTATAGCATGTATTTGTACAGTAATATGGAAAAAATATTTTTTCCAAAATATTTTGTTTAAATTATAGGTCAAATCATAGAAAAACCTTGTGTAGTCACCAGAGGTTACAATTTCATTTTAATCTTAACAAAACTTGGTCACAATGATCATGTCAACAAAATCTAGGCCAAGTTCGATATTGGGTCATCTGGGGTCAAAAACAAGGTCACAATGTCAATTGACATTTTCCTGAGGGTCGTGGGTTCAAACCCCACTGGAACCATAATTTTTAATTTTATTTTTTTAAGTATTTAGGTATTGTTTGGTCTTTATACCATTTATTTGTACAGTTATATGGAGAAAAATAATTTTTTTCCAATATATTTTGTTTAAATTATAGGTCAGATCATAGAAAAACTGTGTAGTCACCAGAGGTCACAATTTCGACTTAATCTTTATGAAATTTGGTCCTAATGATCATCTCAACACAATCTAGTATAAGTTTGATATTAATTAAGTCATCTGGGGTCAAAAGCTAGGTAACATGGTCAAATCATAAACTTGCAATAGAGGCTGAATTTCCTTAAATCTTATTCAGAAAATGTGTAGGGTCACCATAGGTGTGTGCATGCACTAGTACGACAGGTGAGCGACCTAGGGCCCTTTGGGCCCTCTTGTTATGAGTTATCTGCTCTTTTTACTCTTAGAATTTTGACTCAAAGATGAGCAAGGTTACTATCAAGTACGAGAAAGTTGAGCGTCCAGCACTCGTAGGCGGTGCTCTTGTTAAAAAGTAGCTTACAGTTAACATAATACTTTTAAAAAATGGTTACACAGTCATGTCTGTCAGAACGACATGTTGCAGGACAACAGTTTGAATGTAGGTAGATCTCAATCCTTGAAAACATTAACCAATCAATTCCAGACTCATAAATTGTATTGACATGTTTTGTTTTTTTTAATTTCAGAAATTTTAATATTCAGATATCAGTTTCTGTTAGTCGAAATTGGCACAGAAGTTCTGAAGGCATTGTTTGATAACCATGTGGGCAATGATCTGATGGTTTATTTGGACGCCAAACCTACCAAGTACACTGTACTCAAGCGTTTGATGTTCATGAAGAAGCCTGTAATTACCAAATCTCAACAGGAGCTTTTGCCACCAAAAGACAAAAAGCCATCTTCATCCAATTTTGACATTACTCTTCTGAGTTGTCTCTTAAGGAACATTTGTTTACAGCCCCTTGATCCTCTACAAGCTGATATAGCAACATTAAGGATATGTCGAAATTACGTATGTACTATTATTTTGCAAAATGTCATATGAGTAATTAGACCAGAAAAATGTCAAAGTTTATAGTTGCTCTAGTGTTAGTTATGGTCCTAATCTTGGAAGTCTGTATACCCCTGCGAATGATGTTTTAAGGATGGAATGTAGGAGAGGATCAATCTTTTGCAAAAAGACACCCAATATAAAAAGTAACACAATGAATAACATCAAAAAGGCTATACATAAAAGCTACGGTTATTTAGCAGTACTATTGGAATTGGATATGTCAAAAAGATTGACATTGTCAAAAATGTAGACATAACGAGTTTAGTGATCATGTCTGATGATGTCCCCGCTTGGTCTCCCTAACCACTGGCTGGATTTGAATACTACTTTACCAAGCCTAGTTATGCATAGTGTCAGGATTTTTCCCAACTATTATTAATACCAGAGTTATGGCCCTTTAATTATCAAAAATCAATTTGATGCCATTGTTCTCCTTAATCATTATCAGATTTCAATGAAACATCACATGACTATTTGGTGCCATAGTTGGTTGTGCATAACGTCAGAAATTTTAGGTGGGTGAATATTGCCAGAGTTATGATCCTGTGGGACAGTAGTTCAGTCTTTTTACTGCTGAAAATACTAGTAGGTTATTTATTGCTGAAACTAGGGCATTCAGCTTTTTATAGCAGAAACTAGGTCACTCAGCTTTTTGACAGCTGGGACTTGAGCTTTCAATGCTGTGACAGCTGAAACTAGGGCTTTCAGCAGTTAAGTTCATTTTCTCATTCAGTTATGTGTTGGGCAATGAGCCATATAATTGTGGTATACTGCAATGTTTTTATGTTTTCTGTGCTCCACTGGTTTAATTGAGTGCTGCCTTCCCTGTCCGATTTTCTATTATCTTTATGTTTTTGTGTCAAAAACCTTCTAGTTTAAAACTTATCTAATGGTCATAGCGTGCTTTAAACAATGCATTCATCGTGTACCAGTGTTTGATAAGCGCGCTATGACCATTAGTTGTTGATGCGCCATAAAACAGCACTAAATCTTACATGAATATATTAGTGGCTGAAATTATTATTTCTTTTCAGTTGTCACATAGTGGTACAGTGTTTATTTCCAAAACAGACTTCGACTCAAAATGGACTGAGCTATATGAGGTACAGATAACATATCTTGATTAGTACAATAACGTTGTTTCTTAGTCTTCAGCGTATAATAAAGTGAGCTATGTGCTAATATGATAATTAGGGTATAAATGAAATTTATGTTTTTATTCTTTGTTTATAATAATCTATGGCAATGTTTTATTAAAACCCATGTTCTATCTTGGGGTCACACATTCTTGTCTTTTGGTCTGTCCACAAATGTGGTGTGTGCCATTTCTTTAACCATGGTGAAAACTTCACAAGACTAGTTTTAACTAGTACCAAGTCTTGTATATCGGCAGCATGCTATCCTCAACTTTCAGTGAGTGATTGCCCTTTGGTATATAAATTCATATCATACTTATGTCATGCCAGTATATAACGGTGTTCATTATCTTTAGTGATAACTACTGTAGGACTAGGTCACCTGGGCTTGTTTCTCTGTATGTTTGCCCTCCGTCGGGCCGTCCGTCAGTCTGTCGGTCCGTCAAAAATCTGGATCCTGACATAACTCAAACAGTTTCCAAGCTAGGTTTCTGAAACTTGGTATGTGGATAAGGGGCAATAAGGGGAATATGCACATCTAAAAATATTTTGATTCTGACAAAAATTGTGGTTGCTATGGCGACAGAAAGAGTGAAAATTTGCCCAAATCTGGATCCTGCCATAACTCAAACAGTTTCCAAGCTATGTTTATAAAACTTGATATGTGGATAGGGGGATTATGCATGTCCAAACATATTTTGATTCTTACAAAAATTGTGGTTGCTATGGCAACAGAAACATTGAAAATGGCTTCAAACCGGTAGGGGACTTCTGTATTGCTTGCAATTCTTAATTACTTGTTTAAATTACTCTTTGAGTAGTGTTAAAATAAATATTGTAATTCTGCAGATTCTGGACAAACTAAATAAAGATGGTAAATGTGGAATTACAGACTTGGAGTCTAAAATAGATGCTGCAAAAGACATGGCAATTGATGAGAAAATGAAAGAGCGATATGATACGATGTTAAAGCTTTGGGATGAAATGGATCAAGCATTAGATCGTGGTATTGGAAATCTCCAAAAGACAGCAGATGGTATTAGAGAAGATGTGTCTGGTGTGAAGGAAGATGTGTCTATAATGAAGAAAGATATGTTGGGTGTGAAGAAAGATGTGTCTGATACGAAGGACAATGTGTCTAAAATGAAAAAAGATGTATCTGATATAGCAGAAATTAAGGAAAACGTGTCTGATTTGAAGGATGGGCAATCAGATTTGAAGGATAAAATCACCAAACAGATGTCTGAAATGGATGAAAAAATAAACCAGTTAACTAAGAAATAAATCTTGCACATCTAGTTGGTCGATAACATAGGTTTGTAACTGATTGTATCAATTAATACATGCGTAGTGGCATGCCTCTTTGAGACAATGTTTATAAGATTCATGTTAGTTCACTGAATATAAAGTGCTCCTTACTGAGCTATTATGATTAGTCATGTCATCCAACATTTGGCTTCAAATGACATAACTTTAAGTTTCTTCAAGACTTGGCTTATATGAATTTAATTCATTGTTGATTTCTATATTTCTACAAATCCCTCCAATCATCCGAAAGCAAGCTTGGTAAGATTCCTAACATGCAACTTCTCCATCATAGGTCGGGTATATACATGCCGTATTTAGGGGCAAATGATTGGAAGCTGACAGCATGTACAATTACCAATGAGCTACTATCCCCCCCCCCACTATTTAAGGCTTTCTGTATGTCAATCACTAAGGACGGTTTATAATTTTCTGGTATTTGTCTTTTTGTTGTCCAAATTGTTTCTGGGTGACAACCTGGCCAAGGAGCATCAAACTTGGTTTGTTGGTAGGTCATGTCCAATAGTGACTCTTATTGTTTTTGGGTCTAAGGTCTTGGGAACGTCAGTCATCAAGGGGGCATTTCATGTTCAATGAGCTTTTGTTTTGACTAATCTTAATGCAGCAACTGTAACAATTACAATGTACTTTAATATTTAGTGTTATTGGTGTTTCTTAACCCTCAACTTGTTGTTTTTATTCACAGAAAAACACCTTTTCTTGGGACAACAGATGATGGTTTAGAGAGGACGGATATCAATATGTTGTCTTAAATTGGCAGTAATGCACAATGTAGTATGGAATGTAGAATTCAGCGAATGTTGAATCAGCATGTTGATGTACATAACCAACAAGGTCCAACATGCTATAATTGATCATTTTGCCATGTTTATGGCAGGCATGAGCATTTACTGCATACATGAGGTTCACCTAATTTTGAAGTGTTACACACTGTTGACTTTCTCAATGAAAACTATTTGTTGATTGCAAATTATTGCAAATTATACTTGACACATGTTACAGTCTTCATTCACTTGTTGTAACATGCATGGTGATAATGTTTGTCTCTGTAATATCTACTCAATATTTGAAACTTGGTCATCCTTGATAATGACTAGGTCACCAAATCAAAGAAAACCATTGCTTTCATTCTGTGGTCAAAGTTTTACCGAATGTGTATGAAACTTGGTCACAATGTTTGTCTCTATAGTATTATAGGTATGTAGAGCTAATTTGAAATTGGGTCGATTGAATACAAATTGTACACTGTGGAGGTAATACTTTTCAGGTTTTGACTTCTTTAAAAAAAAACTTGTCATAATGTTTGTCTCTGTAATATTAAGGCCAAGTTTGAAATTGGGCCTTAGTCGTGGTCGCTGCTAAGGTCTAATCGTTTAAATGTTTAGTGCGTGACCTTGAACCATCTTTGTCCTCTGGTTTAAAACAAGTTTTATGTAATTTTTAAGCAAATGATTTTGTAACTTAACTGTTAATGTATGTAAATGATTTATTGAAATTGTTAAGTATTAATTGTATTGTTGAATTTATCATACATGTTATTGTACATTTTTTATGCCCCGGCACCTACTGTTGCGGGAGGTATATAGTGATTGTCCTGTCACTCCATTTGTTCGCCCGTCTATCCCATTAGCAATGTTAACCAAAATGTTAAAGTTTTTAAATCTCAAATATTTTCAAATTCCATCAAGGCATTACTTGTCATACTTGTTTGCACTGTCAACGGCATGTAACTCTATCCAGCTTTTTAACAGTATGATGATCCCTGATTGACTTAGCTAGTTATACAAAGGACATGTCTTCCATCGGGGCATAAGCGTTTATTAAAACCAGTCTTGTTTTACATATTTTTTATATTGATTTAACCCAGTCACACTTGAGCTGGAATAGGCCAGAGTATGGTCAAAATGTCAGATTGTGGTATGAGTCAATTCAAAAATTTGCAGGTTTTCTTGTTCCTATTGAATAATTAACACATAAATGGGATAAATCATATAGTTTAACATTCATTATGTAAAGCTATATTCCGGTAATACATACTGCATGTTTCAACACTGCAAAACTGAATGATATGTCATCAATAAATTGTTAAATTTGGTGTTTTACTATCTACAACTGAGAAACAATTGATGCACCAGTACCACAGTGCCATGCTTTTATTAAGTATTTCACGTAAGCATAACTATGTTATAAGATAAAAGATAAGATATACTGTTTATGTGCAGCTGATGATGATGATTAATTACTACACTGAAAAATATAACTAACAAAAACATAAAATGAATATTGTACAATAATAACTTTTGTGTCTTTGGTGAAACGAAGTCAATCAGGTACCTAACTTTGTACCATGATCCCCCCAAAAATACTAATCACTTCTTTTGTTTTAAAGACTTTCACTTCCTGCCCACATCAGCAATGAATGTTTCTCAATTTAATAAATGCTGCAAAAACTATCGACAATTCAATGTATGTATCCTTAGGTGTATTTATTTTTCTTTGTCTGTGATGAAAAGCTGTTCATTATGCGTCTGAAAGCATATTTTCCAGAATAGTTTTGTTTTGATTTAAGAAAAATGTACAAATGAGTGAAGTATTGCCAGTATCAAAGTACTATAAATGATGTGTAGGTTTTTTGCTTTTCATCACAGACAAAGAAAGAAAATACTAAATTTAATATAATGTTACACCCCTGACATTTTCTTTAATAAAATCAACTGTTGCTAACACATTGTCAGCCTTTCTGTGTTTGCATCGATATATTTGGTATCAGTGAATATAGCACACAATTCTGCAAAACCTGTTATCTCCAATTTAGTCTTAGATTTGACCAATTTGGCAAATTAATATTTTTGTCTATGGTATAACATACTTGTCAGTGGTGTAACGCAGTGTCTGTGGTGTGACAATATTGTACATTTAATCAGGTTTGGGATGTAATTAAAATGAACACAAGTTTTATAATGTATGCATCTTAGATATGACCTCTTAAAGATAACATGGAAATGTTACTATTACGAAAGAAAAAATATACAACACTGATTTGTTTGTAATATATACACTACAAATAGTCCTAAAAAATGTTAAGATTTGATATTGAACCATTGTATTGTTATAAAATTCTCAGTAACTCATTCAATTTACAATTTCAGCAAAATGTATTCAGAAATGAGTATTTTTCGTTACTGTGGACTTGAAAAGTGATAATAAGTTCAGAGTTATTTTTTTTATATCATCTTAAACAAAGGTGGAAACTATACATACATATTCAAGAAAAGTTTAGACAATAAAATTGTACAGTTAAGACCATCATATTTGACCAAATATATTTATGAAATTGTGGGTGCTAAAAACCTGCAAGTTTTGAAATTGACTCATATATTTCTAGATTCCCTGAGTGTATTCTAAAATTGCGCTTGCGTTCCAAGTGCTATGCTTCTGCTCAGCCTCAAGTTTCAAAATATAGAATAACCCAGTTCATACTCTATAGTCGGGATACAACAAGTACCTAATTGTATAAATGCTGCTGAACGTTTAAACAAGCAGTTAAGAAACGAATCATACACTTGTATAAAAATGAATAAATAATTATTTGCTTGGTTAACTGTTTACAATGACACTAACCAGTTGCCACATGGGAATTAACATCGTCACAATTAAAAAATAAAGCCTGACCAAAGCATAGTCGGAACAGGTACTCGAGATTAGAGTGATTGTACCCGAAATGTCCCAAAAATAAATCAAGGCGAGTTTGAAGCGAATTATAAAAGTATTAGGATAGAATTTTCCCAAAACCTAAGTTCTTTGGTCATTTCAGCGTTTCTCCTTATAACAGTTCATACGAGGAGTGTTCAAAAAGAAATGCAGTTTACTCTATAACTTTTTATTAACAAAACCATTTACAATGAACTCTCTTTTACACATTGCACACAAATTAACCTTTAAATTCAAGATAAAAGGTATGTTTTGTCCTCTGCAAAAGGTACTACACTCATGCACTGTAATATGGCGGACCACATAGGTTTCCTGGAACCGTACCTATGATCTTCTGCATGCAATTTTAGTTTTCTAGGAACTTAAAATTATTCGCATATGATTAGGTCTACATAACAGATTTGGTGATACAGTATTCTCATGTGTATTATGTTCAAAAACGACTTTACAGTAGAAGCCCTGTGCGAAGAGGCATTTTTATGAAAAACGTGCATATGGTCTATTCCATAAACAATTTGACGCTATATGAAATATTTCTGAAGTTTTCCATGCACACAATATCTATAGAACCTTCTTGTAACATATCTGTCCATTGGTTCTGGTTTTTGAATTGCAAGCCCTTTGTGGATGAAGAAAATCAAATGAATCATTTCCATCAGTGACTTAGTGTGTTTTACAATTACAGATTTCTTAGAATTTCTGTGAGCACATTATATGATGTTTCCGCTTCATTCTTGGTTGATGATAGTGAGCGTATGTCCCTTCCTTTATTATACTAAGTAAAAACTTCTCTTGAAAGTACTGAGGGTATAACTTTAAAATAATATGACGTTTTGGGCACCACGTAATGAGCATGGTAACAAGTGGGCACAACTGTTGTTAACTTCAAGAATTTTCTTCTAAATGAAGTGAAATTGGGATCAACTCGAGATTGTACGAGCAGCTAACAATGCAACTTTTACTATTGTAGCTTTGAGACGAATATTATACTTTTTATCAATGTTGAGTCTGATTGTTGTTGTTTTCAGTTGACCACATTTGTTGTTTGCTTTCAGATGCTATTGACCTACTTTGAAACATTTAATAAAAGTGTTACAATGCTGAAAGACATATAACGATGTCCTTTTATCTAAAAAAGTTCATCATGTATAAATGTATCACTTAAATTAAGTTCAGACCTTTCTTTGATATAAGGCATATTTTCAGTCAGTTTGCCGATATGTTTTTCGAACGTTTTTAGATCATCTGATTTTTGAAAAAAAGATTAGTTATTGTCATCACTTGATCGGCATCGGCGTTGCATGGTTAAGTTTTGTGTTTAGGTAAACTTTTTTCATAAACTTTCGAATGCAAAGCTTTGAAACTTGCAACACTTGTTCACCATCAATACCTGAGCCTGTAAAGCAAGACCCATAACTCTGATCTTCCTTTTGTAAGAATTATTGCCCCTTTTTGGACTAAGAAAATAAAATGCCTTGGTTAACTTTTGCGTTTAGGTCCACTTTTCTCCTAAACTATCAGAGTTATTGCTTTGAAACTTTCAACACTTGTTCACCATCAATACCTGATCATGTCAAGCAAGACTCATAACTCTGATCTGCATTTTGTATGAGTTATTGCCCCTTATTGGACTTAGAAAATTCCTTGGTTAAGTTTTGTGTTAAGGTCCACTTTTCTCATACACTATTTGGGCTATTGCTTTAAAACTTTCAACACTTGTTCATGATCAATACCTGACCATGTTAAGCAAGAACCATAACTCTGATCTGAAGTTTGTGTGAGTTATTGCCCCTTTTTTGACTCAGAAAATTCCTTGGTTAAGTTTTGTGTTTAGGTCCACTTTTCTCATACACTATGTGGGCTTTTGCTTTGAAACTTTCAAGACTTGTTCATAATCAATACCTGACCATGTCAAGCAAGAAACATAACTCTGATCTGCATTTTTTGTGAGTTATTGTCCCTTTTTGGACTTAGAACATTTCTTGGTTAAGTTTTGTGTTTAGATCCACTTTTCTCATACACTATGTGGGCTATTGCTTTTAAACTTTCAATACTTGTTCACCATCAACACCTGACCATGTAAAGTCAGAACCATAACTCTGAACTTTATTTTGCAAGAGTTATTGCCCCTTTTTAGACTTAGTAAATTCCTCGGTAAAGTTTTGTGTTTAGGTCCACTTTTCTCCTAAACTATCTGAGTTATTGCTTTAAAACTTTCAACACTCATTCACCATCAATACCTGACCATGTCAAGCATGACCTGTAACTCTGATCAGCATTTTGCAAGAGTTATTGCTCCTTTTTTTCACCATCAATTCCTTACTTTTGTAAGCAAGACTAATAACACTGCCCTACTTTATGCAACGGTAATGGGCCTTTTTTACACTGACAATGATCAGATGAGTGTCTGCACCCGCAAGACAATGGGTACAAGTTTGAAGCACAAAACCCCATAACACTACCAAGATATGAATGGAATTGCATTTCTTTTCGAACACCCCTCATATTTTAATTTCAATCCAACTGATTTTGTCTCATTCTTGCTTTTTCGATACTAGTGTAACTGGGGTATTATGCATCTTGCAATGTTCATGACAAGAGTTCTTACTTTCGGTCTTTTATGATTGTATGATATTTAAGATTGCTGTCTGGCGTTTTATTAGCATTTGAGACAAAGCATTTTTGTGAGGAAAACAATCAAATTCAGAGATAACTCTAGTTTTGATTTGTGTGTAAATATTGTTTGCATGGATGTTAAAGTGATATGTGTTCAGTATATGACATAGTGTGTGTAGTATGACCATTGCATACTCTGATATAATCAGACTTATGTTCAGTACATGACATAGTGTGTGTAGTATGACCATTGCATACTCTGATATAATCAGGCTTATGTTCAGTACATGACATAGTGTGTGTAGTATGACCATTGCATACTCTGATATAATCAGGCTTATGTTCAGTACATGACATAGTGTGTGTAGTATGACCATTGCATACTCTGATATAATCAGGCTTATGTTCAGTACATGACATAGTGTGTGTAGTATGACCATTGCATACTCTGATATAATCAGGCTTATGTTCAGTACATGACATAGTGTGTGTAGTATGACCATTGCATACTCTGATATAATCAGGCTTATGTTCAGTACATGACATAGTGTGTGTAGTATGATTATTGTATACTCTGATATAATCAGACTTATGTTCAGTACATGACATAGTGTGTGTAGTATGATTATTGTATACTTGATATAATCAGACTTATGTTCAGTACATGACATAGTGTGTGTAGTATGATTATTGTATACTCTGATATAATCAGGCTTATGTTCAGTACATTACATAGTGTATGTAGTATGATTATTGTATACTCTGATATAATCAGACTTATGTTCAGTACATGACATAGTGTGTGTAGTATGATTATTGTATACTCTGATATAATCAGACTTATGTTCAGTACATGACATAGTGTGTGTAGTATGATTATTGTATACTCTGATATAATCAGGCTTATGTTCAGTACATGACATAGTGTGTGTAGTATGATTATTGTATACTCTGATATAATCAGGCTTATGTTCAGTACATGACATAGTGTGTGTAGTATGATTATTGTATACTCTGATATAATCAGACTTATGTTCAGTACATGACATAGTGTGTGTAGTATGATTATTGTATACTCTGATATAATCAGACTTATGTTCAGTACATGACATAGTGTGCGTAGCATGATCGTTTCACACTTCGATATAATCAGACTTATGTGTGCATTTTAGTACTTAAGTATTATTTTAATTTATCATGGATTTAATCCTTTGTGATATAGTCTTGTCATACTAGTAGTTATCAGACTTGCTAATTTGCATCATTGTTACTAGTCTCTGGCCTTAGATTGTCTTGTGTTTTCTTAAATATACTTCTCCAGTTCAAGTTTCAGACTGAGCCAGTGTATTCATCAGCAGGCCTGATTTATTATGACATATAACATATGACAGATATTCACCTATTCAAACTGTTTGTCAACATTTTTTAAAACATTTTCTAATAAACAGTTAACTGTATTTTGAAAATATTTCTCTCATATTTGACCGTCTCTTCTAGCATTACTATTGCTTGCTGCAAAGCTTCCATACTTTCATGGATGTTGTATATGAACACTCTCCTAACGCCTGTATCCCCTTATCTCATTTTGACCTAAACTTTGACCTAATTGTGGACTTAGACTTGTTGAAAGGCCAATTTCTTGGTTAACCCAAATTGACCGTTTCTTCTAGCATTACTATGGCTCGCTACAAAGCTTTCATACTTGCATGAATGTTGTATATGAACACTCTCCTAGTTATTTTCAAAGATGCTGCTGGAAAACCTGCCTACATCTACTGACAACAGAAAACAAATATATCCAGCATTTTATAACAGTTATTCCCCTTTTCTGACCTTGATTTTTACACAAAAATGTCAATTTCTCAATGACTGTCAACTGTATGCATTTGAAACTCAACTTAGTTATTCACCATCGCAAAGGGGTCCATACTGACAAGGCTGATAACCTACAGTGCCCACCAAAAATAAGTATGCAGTAAAAAATTGTTGCAAAATTAAACTTGGTTAAATTATTCAATACCTGTGTATCAGACGATCACAATTGTACTAGTTTCTGAAACTACAGTAACTAAATGCGTAAAAATAGAGATAGAAATAAAGATGAAGATGTTCGGAACTAAAATAACCATGTGATCAAAAAGGCTGAATTTTCCATCTGTTTGTGACAAAGTTATGATTCAAGAGAGACAAAGAAACTTTAGATTTTGCACCTAGAGTACCAATTAATGTATGTCCATTCTATTTATTAAACAAAAATATTCCTTTTCTTCAAATATATTGTTGCTTCTCTGTTCTGTAAATAGAATTAGTACAGACAAGTAAGTGGGCAAATAACATCTGTATACTTATTTTTGGTGGGCAGTGTATATTACTCTTAGCATTTGCACTCGCAGATGAGAAAGAGTACTTTCAAGTTAGCACTCGTAGGCAGTGCTCCTGTATACCTATTGTATTCGCTCACAGATGAGCAAGGGTACTATCAAGTAAGTCGAGAGTCCACCACTCTTGGGCGGTGCTCATGTTTATATCCCCAGCTTTATTTAACAATCAAATTTAATGTACTTATTGAATGGCTTCTTAAGACAGGTTAGACTGTATTGTTAATAAATGCTTAATTATATGATTTTTCTCTTTATGTCACGTTAATTGCTGGAAGCACGCATGTTAATTATAATTAACATGCGTGCTGGAAGTGATCGTATGAATATTGTTAAGAATAATACATTAGTAGCATCTATTGCCAGCATGACAATCTGCGTTTTACGATATCTTTCAATGTACTATATATTGACTTGTATTAATATAATTATCTAAGTTGACATGATCTCTTTCAAATGTCATTCACGTGAAATTTCTTGTAAATAAAATATAATATATCAAATTTTTGTATTTGTTGTTTAGTGTTGATAGCTAACTATGTCTGACCGAACGTATGTACACCCCTGTCTCAAAGTGGAAGGGGATCATATAAATGGTCTCCATCCGTGAGTACCGACTGTAACACAATCGTGTCCGCTCTATAACATTTAACACATGAAACTTATAAATAGCAGAAGACGACATGCCAGAACACCTGTTCCGACTAGATTTTCGTATATCCAGTCAATGGCACTAAGTGTGTGCTTTTTAGCTCACCTGTCACATACATGTAGCACAGGAATTTAATTGCATTGCGTTCCTTGTCAAAGTGGCAAGGTGAGCTTTTGTGATTGTTTTTTGTCCGTCTCAGTCCGTCCGTCCGTCCGTTAGACATTTCACCATTAACACTCTAGCACTTTCAATTTTGCTTTGAAACTTGGTCAGTAGTTGTATCTCAATGAAATATAGTTCAAGTTCGAATTTGTGTCATGTGGGGTCAAAAACTAGGTCAAAAGGTCAAATAATAGGAAAACCTTGTTAACACTGTGGCCACATTTTTGCTTTAATCTTCATAAAGTTAAGTCAAAATGTTTATCTTGGTGACCTTAAGGTCAAGTTCGAAGTTGGGTCAAAAACTAGGTCAAATAATAGGAAAACCTTGTTAACACTCTGGTGGCCACATTTTTGCTTTAATCTTCATAAAGTTTGGTCAAAATGTTTATCTTGGTGACCTGAAGGTCAAGTTCGAAGTTGGGTCAAAAACTAGGTCAAAAGGTCAAATAATAGGAAAACCTTGTTAATACTCTGGTGGCCACATTTTTGCTTTAATCTTCATGAAATGTGGTCAAAAATGTTTATCTTGGTGACCTTAAGGTCAAGTAGTAAAAGTTCGAAGTGGGGTCATGTTGGGTCAAAAACTAGGTCAAAAGGTCTAATAATAGGGAAACCTTGTTAACACTGGTGGCCACATTTTTGGTCAAGTATGAAGTTGGGTCATGTGGGGTCAAAAACTAGGTCAAACAATAAGAAAACCTTGTTAACACTCTGGAGGCCACATTTTGGCTTCACACGCATTCTCAAAATTTGGGCCAATCTTGATGGTACAGAAATGAAAAATCTGACCTTTAAGTTCATTCAAAATATCTATTTGAAATGAAAGTCGAACATCTTTAGCAACATTTTTCATACATGCCCTCATCAATAAACACATACATTTTTAGCTCACCTGTCACAAAGTTACAGAGTGAGCTTTTGTGATCACTCTTCGTTTCAAATTTTAAACTTAAATTTTACGTGATACTAAATTGTATTTTACGTGACGAATAAAAACATGCTGACCATACGGTAGACACTCAGTATGACTTTAGCTCTAGAATATTAATTATGCTGCACCATTTTCTTTCAAGAATAAACTGAAGTTATAACCCACATGTCAATAAATAAAACATTCTGTTGAAAAGCAAATAATAGGTCACTCAAAATAAACATACCCTAAATTTTATTTTTATTCAAATTCCAAAGTTTTTGCATGTACATACCGACTGCAAACATCAAATGCGTCAAAATGGCACAGTATAAGATATGGTTCATGTGACTGTTAGTGCTGCCATCTCGCTTTTTTAAAAAGGCGTCACGTAAGTATACCGTCACGTAAAACTTTTTCAGCTTTTGGGTGCATTTTTTTCTCATTTTTTGTCAATTTCAGATGATTCAATTTTTCATGCAGTTAAATTCGAAAGACCTCAGATATATAACAAGGACTAAATGACTATTCCTCAATAAATATGCGATTTATGGGCGTCACGTAAGAATACAACATGAATTACCCTAACTAGTTATACATGAAATAAACTGAATTATAAAATATTTGGGCGTGTTTTGTTGTAAAATATGTGTATTTATCAATAGTATATGAGCCAGTATCCAGAAAAACCTGCTATTTTGACAAAAATATTGAATTTAAGATTTTCCAAAGTATTACAGAATAATGTTAAATAAGCAAATGTCAAAAGAAATTATGTTAATATCTTGAGTTTTAAGGATGTTACAGCTGTTTTTGTAGAGTCCCTATTCGGAGCTTTTTGTGTGACGTCGCAAACGTCATTCACACGTTATTCGACGTAACTGAAATAAGTTTTTCATTATTACACTATTTGATCAATTCTTGACATAAACTGTTCAAAATAGTTCCAAATTCTATCATTATGTTTCACTTTTCAAAATATATATCAAAATCGAAACAACTAAGTCCTCGTTTTTCTCAATCGGAGTACTTTTCTGAAATTGGTCACCATAGCAACGAAGTATGTGTTTTCGACATAATTCACAGGAAAATTTAAAGCTAAGGTATAGTACTAAATGGGTCAATTACTTAAAATAGAATCAATAGATAATTGAGCCAGTCTCCAGGAAAACCTGCTATTTTGACAAAAATGTTGACTTTAAGATTTTCCATAGTATTACAGGATAATGTTAAATAAGCAAATTGCAAAAGAAATTGTGTTAATATCCTGAGTTTTAAGAAAGTTACAGCTGTTTTTGTAGAGTCCCTATTCGGAGCTTTTTGTGTGACGTCGCAAAAGTCATTCAAACGTTATTCAACGTAACTGAAATAAGTATTACATTTTTACACCATTTGATCAATGCTGGACATAAACTGTTCAAAATAGTACCAAATTCTATAATTATGTTTCACTTTTCAAAATATATATCAAAATTGAAATTGTTTGCATTCAGAGAAAGGCTACTTCTGTTTTAAACAACTACATCCTCGTTTGTCTCAATCGGAGTACTTTTCTGAAATTGGTCACCATAGCAACGAAGTATGTGTTTTCGACATAATTCATAGGAAAATTTAAAGCTAAGGTATAAAACTATATGGGTCAATTACTTAAAATAGAATCAATAGATATGTATTTTTCCTTATTTTAGAGCTTTATCAAAATCTTGTTACATATAGTAATTACATAATGTCATTATAGCAGGTTTTCCTGGAGACTGGCTCATATGTATTTTTCCTTATTTTAGAGCTTTATCAAAATCTTGTTACATATAGTAATTACATAATGTCATTATAGCAGGTTTTCCTGGAGACTGGCTCATATGTATTTTTCCTTATTTTAGAGCTTTTTCAAAATCTTGTTACATATAGTAATTACATTATGTCATTATAGCAGGTTTTCCTGGAGACTGGCTCATATATATTTGTGAACAGTCTGGTTTATTGAATTGATAAATTACCTAAAACTTAACTTAGCAATCACATCCACAAAACAGTGTCACGTAAAATACCTCGTATCTGTGACACGAGGACTGTCAAAAATATATGAACTATATAAGTCCGTGTTACTCTCGCACAGATATTGGAGCATTTTCCAACATATAAGCATACATTTAAACAACACAATTTAAGGCTTAAAATATATTTCTATTTGCAAGAAACATTTGAATTTTATGTTTTGTGCTTGTGACAGTCGATTTTGAGCAGGGTGTCGTATCTTGTAAGCATGCAAATGTTGTAAAAAAGCATTTATAATTTCAAGTGTCTATAGTATTTAATTTTGAGGAAATATATAGTACTAACGCTACAAACTAACGATAGCACTTTCGTAAGCGTATATACATTATTAAGTACACTAAAGTAGCTGTGACAGGCAATTGGCCCAAATTTTGAGAATGCGTTTTAATCTTCATGGCGTTTGGTCAAAATGTTTATCTTGATCACCTTAAGGTCAATTTCAAAGTTTGACCATGTTTAGCAGGTGAGCGACGCAGGATCTATGATCCTCTTGTTAGCTTACCTGTCACATACATGTAGCACAGGAATTTAATCGTTTAATTATATTGCGTTCCTTGTCTTTATAATAAATGTATAGAGCGATTTTGAATGGGTCGACTGCTATGATATTTTATGGATAGAATTTCAAATTCCTGTGCACATAGTGACCCATGAGCTTTTGTGATCGCTCTTCGTCCGTCCATCCAAAATTACCTGCGAACACACTTGAGACAAAAAAAGCTAGAGAGAAATGAGGAATCAAAAAGGGGAGAAAAATTGAGAACACAAATGTCGAGAAAAACTGAGGACATTGTAGGGAGAAACTGAAACAACAAAACGGGGACAAATTGAGAACATAAACACCAAGCATAAAAAGAGGAAGAAAAATTGATGACACAAAAAGGGAAAAATTGAGGACATAAAAATGGAGAAAATTGATGACACAAAAATAGGGAGAGAAATCGAGGACACAAAAAACGGAAGGAAAAAAGGAACAAAAAATTGAGGACACAAAAACGGGAGAAAAAACGAGTACACTCAAAAGGGAGAAAACTTGAGGACACAAAAAAGGGAAAATATTGAGGCACAAAAACGGGTGACAAACCGAGGACACAAAAGGGGGAGACAATCTGAGGGCACAAAACGGGAGATAAACTGAGTGCGTAACCGTGATAAAAACTAAAAGGGGAGGGGGATTAAGGCCATAAAAGGGAGAAAAATTGTGGACACAAAAAAGGAAGAAAAATTGAGGACACAAAAAGGCGACAAACGAAAGACACAAAAAGGGGAGAAAATTTACAATTACTTTTGCTCATAGATTTATTTTACTTCATGTAGTGCACAAAAGTTGATTAAAATTGAAGCACCTTACATGTAACCGATTTTAGAAAAAAACATTGTGTAGTCACTAGACGTCAAAAGTTTTGCATTACCTTTATGAAACTTGGAAACCAAGATCATCTCAACAAAATCTCGGGTAAAAAACTATAGCACTAGAAATCATAGAAATGCATTGTATAGTCACTAGATGTCACAATGTTGGCCTAATACGTATCTATGAAACTTTGTCACAGTGATAGTCAAAATCTAGGTTAAGTTCGATATTGGCTTTTCCGGTGTCCACAATGAGGTCACTTGGTCAAATCATAAAAAAAGCTCGTGTATGATACAAAACCTGTATTTTTCCATCAATGCCAGTTTGGCCATAGTGGTTTGTGACGTCATTTTTGACGTGGTCTGGTATTTGCCTCGAATGTTAGACAAAAGTAAACCCTTGGTGAGAAATGTATTAACAACCAGAGATAGTGCCCACTTTTAGTATCGGCTATATTTCGTCAAAATCGAGTGAAAAATATGATACTTACAGTGCTTTTTAGCTCTTAGTCGACGCTATTTGGCTGCCAGTCTTACCTAAAAATGACGTCACAAACCACCTGGTATGGCCACACTTAATGTAAGTTAGTCAGAATCTAGGTTGAGTTTCAATATGGGTTATCTCATGTAAATTTATACCAATATCTGAATCTGAAGAGCTTGTACATGCAATTTCGACTGCATTTCCTCGAATCTTAGTTAGAAGTTGTATATGATATTACAGGTCACTATGGGGCCTGTATGCACAAAAAAGTACCACGACAGGTGAGCGCCCATACATCGAAACGTTTAAAGTATTTAACTTCTTCATATGGAAGACCATAGATGTTGTAAAACACTGTCTTATTATGTTAATAAGTAGGGTTGATATGTCTAAACACATGCTTATTAACACTACTGTTTAACATATTAAGGCGGTTTCTATACACATAAACAATACAATGCTTTTATTAAGTTCTTAATTTAACATTATTTTATACGTGTATGTCCATGTATGAGTACATAGCTTATGTAGCTTAGTGAATAAGGGTTTGTGTTTTCACTGTAGTCTACATTATCTGTATACACACTTGTAAGCGACATATCTAAATAAATCTAAATACGGGCCTCATAAATTTCGATTTCATCACAGCAATGTTAATCTCGCTGATCACGGATTATTACAGTTAAAAAATGACAGTAAACAACAATGGAATACCAGATTACCTCCCTGCGTTATAGTGTCCAAATTCAAGTAATATCAATATACAATAAAGAATAAAATTGTTTAAATAAGTAATTAAAAATTATGAAATTTGAAATGGGAGTAGGTAGAATGTAATTATAATTCTACATACATTTTTGTCAACATCTGATGAATAGATTTTTAACAATTCAAAATTTAGACATAGATTCTTCGTCGCAAACAAGTTTTAAAGAAGAAATACTAATCTTCAAGCTGTAAACACAATGTTGTCAGGGTTACACAGATGAACGTTTAAAATTATAGTTTCTTCGGGTATGGAGACATACGTGTGTCGTCTTGTAACGTATCTGTCTATCAAAAATGTTGTTGTTTCCTCACCAAAACAACATGGTATGTTCATTAATTTCAAACAAAACAATAATGCATAGCTATGATGACACGTTTATTCAAGTTTGAGCACAAAACATATCGTTATGAATCTCCAATTGCATCATCTTTATAGTGGCGTAACGTATCTGTTGCTAACGTAAAGCTGTTGAAGAACTAACTATTACAAATGTTTCAAAACATGTATAATGTAATATGCAGACTGCAGCATAACAATAAGGAAACCACGGTTCACATGTACTATAAACCAAATGGTACTTGTCAAATTGGCGTGGTGTATTCACCTCGTCTGTATCTTAATTGTGAAAGGATCTCTAAATATAAGCTGTATGTGTTCAGCACACAACAGAAAATGAATGAAAGAACTTCACTTACAAACACCTTTTCTCAATTAAGTTTGAATTGAGACCAAATTTAGCAAATTAAAATTGGTAGTAATGAAAAGTTATTACATTAAAAGCTAGCGTGGTAAAAAGTCCCCGCTATCTTAGAGGCAGTAAACTGTGAACATCTTGGACAGTCTAGATGACACTGTAGCAGACGCAGCTAGAACAAATAGGACCTAAGTCACTTACAATTGCATAAATCATTATATTTACTTATTTAGTCAATATTTATGTCAGAATTTGAAAATAAAAGCGAAAAACAGATACGTTACGTAGTTAAACAGATACGTTACGAGATGTTATGAAGCTTTTTATTTGAATTAAGTGCAATAATTTTGAAATTAGTTTCTATATATTAACAAACAATTATAGAGTGTGTGTTTTCAATATGATAATATTGAAATTTAGCCATGATGGACGAGAATTAACTCGCGTTTTAAGGTCACTCTATAATTCTCCAAAAAGCACCATCCGAATATGCACGTAAGTGCATTCAATATGACGATGGGTGATCTCTGGAAGTCATCTTCCCATAGTGGGTCACTTAACAATGTAATTTATGAACACTGACAGGAGTAAGGTGCTTAAAATGCACGTATTTTAGCAGATATACAGATAAAAATATATGCCGTAACGTAACTGTTCAGTGTAACGTATCATCTGTCAAACAAAAGTTTAAGCACATGAAAAATTAAGATTATAGGGTATTTGTTTGATTATTTCTACATAATTGCAATCCTTCGATGATATTCTAAGTGAAAATCATTTATTTGTGCAACAGCTACATGTGCTTATTGAATAATTTCACAAAACGCACGTAACGTATCTGTTTTAAAATTTTGAAGATGTCAGTTCACTGTTTAAATCTTTATCCAATTAGTCAAAATGCCCATGAAATGATGAAAAATACGTGTTTATCCATCTAATATTTTGACATATTAGCAGAGTAACGTATCTGTTGCCAAAATCGCCGACAAAGTCTCACTCAATGAACAGGACATAAAATCCGAGTTTCTATCAATTAATTGCTGATATTTATTCGGGTACACCCTTTTTACACCATATGAAACATTACTTTAAGAATTCTGTACATTATTATTACACATAACAATCCAGTGTAGTTGCCAATGACATAGTATCGCCGACAAGTATTTTTGACAGAATTCGGGCTTTATATAGCATTTATGACGCTCAAAATGTTTGCAAAAGACTAAAATCTGCTTTGATTCTGACAGTACATATGCTTATGTGTAATATCTAGCATTGAGCAAGTACTAATTTATTCATTTTACAAGAAAATCAGGGCATTTTTTCCGTTCTGTTTATCTATCTGTAGAATGAACGTTAAGACAGACAGTTCCCGTTACTTATATAATATGAAGTAACAGTTTATGGGGGAGACTGACTGGAGAACATGCGCATATTAAAAAATTAACTTTGAAAAGGATGAGCTAAAAGTTTGTCTACCACACATGTGGCTGAGCGGAGGGGTTTTGTCAACCTTTGATAATTTTCATCCACCTGTATAATTATAAAATCAAAGCACTGAAAGTACAGCTGTGTGGCGTACTGATACCATTAAAACCAATATCGAATAAAGGTTGCATCAACATTTTATGCTCGAGTTCTGATAAGCCCAGTCTCATTAAAACGTTTGTGCTGCCCAAGACACCAAGCGAACCAACAGTTGCATGGAACTTACTATGCTGAGCGTCAAGCAAAGGATATTTACAATGACCATTTTAACGACTTGGAGAGTTCACCCGGTGTCAAGATAATTACATGTAGTCACTGGGAAGTCGCCGTATAACTGAATACAGTGGGAATTAAAACAGTACAAACGAACAAGCAGTACAGGACTATTGTTTTCCTGACCCTTTGAGTGGCAACATTCTTCCTCATAATTACATAACTTGTTTTGTTGCTGTGTACTGTCAGCCATCTTGAAATACTGGAAGCAGGCTAGATAAACAATGAGAAATTCATGCCCTTGGTCAAATTATGTCGAGCATCGGCGCGCACGTTGAAAAAATCACCAACTTAAATGTGCCAGGTTATTCTTATCCCACCATGTATAAATAAGAAATGATCTGTACAAACTTTAATTTGACCTTTGACCTCCAACACTGACATTGACCTTTGAAAGAGGAACTTGGCGTTGCTCATGACACTCAAATTGATAGATGTTAACATTCGTGCCAATTTTAAGATTGGTCAATGCATGACAAAGGAATAGTTTGACAAATTTCAACTTGACCTTTGATCTCCAACTGTGACCTTTACCGGGGGTTGGGCATGACACCTTGCCTCATTGAGGATAACATTCATGCCAAATATAAGAAAGATTGGTCAATCCATGACAAAGTTATGTTCCGGACAAGCTTCATTTTGACCTTTGACCTCCATCTGTGACATCGACCTTTGAGATAAGAACCTGGTGGTTAGGCATGACATTCCGCCTCATGGAGGTAAATATTTATGCCAAAAATAAGAAAGATTGGTCAAAGCATGACAAAGTTATGGTCCGGACAAACTTCAGTTCGACCTTTGACATCCAACTGCAGAGTGGAACCTTGGGATTGGCCAGGACACTCCGCCTCATGGAGATAAACATTTATGCTAAATATAAGAAAGAATGGTCAGTGCATGACAAAGTCATGGTCGGACAAGATTCAATTTGACATTTGACCTGAAACTGTGACCCTGACCTCTGAGATATGAACCTGGGTGTTGGGTATAACACTCGACCTCATGCTAAATATAAGAAAGATTGGTCAATGCATAACAAAGTAATAGTCCGGACAAGTTTTAGTTCGATCTTTGACCACCAACTGTGACGACCTTTGAGATAGGAACCCGCGGGTTGTGCATGTCACTCATCCTCATGGAGGTGAACATTCAAGCCTAATTTAATCAAGATTGGTTAAAGCATAACAAAGTTATTGTCTTGACAAAATCGGACGGACGCACTTACGCACACACATACACTAAAAGTGGCGACTAAGTCTCACTCACCGCAAGCAGGCTCAAAAACAAACTTACCCCTGTCAAAGACCTTCAATAGATATTTCAGGGTTGACCGCTGTAGAAAACTTCCATTTATAACTAACCGACCCCTGCCGCTGTAGAAAACTTCCACTCATAACTAACCGACCCTTGTTAGAGACCTTTAATAGATCTTTCAGGGTTGACCAATATAGAAAACTGGCTCTTACAACTAACCGACGCCTGTCAGAGACCTTAAATAGACATTTCAGGGTTGACCGCAGTAGAAAACTACCACTTATAACTAACCGACCCCTATCAGAGACCTTAAATAGATATTACAGGGTTGACCGCAGTAGAAAACTTCAATTTATAACTACCCGACTCCTGTAAGAAAACTTAAATAGATATTTCAGGGTTGACCGTTGTAGAAAACTTCTAATTATAACTAAACAACCCCTGCCAAAGACCTTAAATAGATGTTTCAGGGTTAACTGCTGTAAACAACGTTCAATTATAACTAACTGACCCCTGTCAGATGCCTTAAACAGATAATACGTGGTTGACCGCAGTCGAAAACTTCAATTTATAAATAACCGCTTCCTGTAAGAAACCTTAAATAGATATTTCAGGGTTGGCCGCTGTAGAAAACTTCTAATTATAACTAAACAACCCCTGCCAAAGACCTTAGATATATGTTTCAGGGTTAACTGTTGTAGAAAACCTTCAATTATAAATAGCCGACCCCTGTCAGAGGCCTTAAATAGATATTACAGGGTTGACCGCAGTAGAAAACTACCACTTATAACTAACTGACTGCCTGCCAGAGACATTCAATAGATATTAAAGGGTTGACCGCAATAGAAAACTTCCAATTATAACTAAACAACCCCTGGCACAGACCTTAAATAGATGTTTCAGGGTTAACCGCTGTAGAAAACCTCCAATTATAACTAACCGACCCCTGTCAGAGGACTTAAATAGATATTACAGGGTTGACCGCAGTTGAAAACTACCACTTATAACTACCCGACTCTTGTAAGAAACCTTAAGCAGATATTAATGGGTTGACCGAAGTAGAAAACTTTCAATTTTAACTAACAGACCCCTGTCAGAGGCCTTAAATAGATATTACAGGGTTGACCGCAGTAGAAAACTACCACTTATAACTAACTGACTTACTGCCAGAGACATTAAATAGATATTACAGGGTTGACTGCAGTAGAAAACTTCAATTTATAACTACCCGACTCTTGTAAGAAACCTTAAACAGATATTACAGGATTGACCGCAGTAGAAAACTTCAATTTATAACTTACCAACTCCTGTAAGAAACCTTAAATAGATATTTCAGTGTTGACTGCGGTAAAAAACTTCCAATTATAACTAAACAACCCCTGTCACAGACCTTAAATAGATGTTTCAGGGTTGACCGCAGTAGAAAACTACCACTTATAACAGGCCCGGATCCAGAAAATTTTGACTGGGGGCCCAGATAATTTTTTGGAAGTGACTAGAGGTCCGGTAACCGGACCTCTAGACAATGCGTGTAGGACAGGCTAGAGGTCCGGTAATTGATTTCATATGTATAAACCATTTTATTTCGTGTCAAGAATTTAAATGACATAAACAAGTGTTTACCATGTATTTGACATAAATGTAAAACATTGACTGGGAATAACAGTGATCGCGAGTGTTTCGATAGTTTTGTCTGTGTTGAACAACATGCAATATCCAGCACTTTAAGCTTTTAAAATCAGAAGTAAAGGTATTAAAATTGTACTGCTACATCAACATACAATATGACGAGTTTACCAAAAATTAGAATATAACCTACATTATGAGCCAATGAAAACGTCGAATTTTGGCGGTTAAATGAAAATTTAATCATTAAAATTTTCTCTTCACAGACTTGACGTCATGCGTTGGCGCTACTTTCTATCGGCCAATCAGAATGTAAAATGTTATATTCTAAGTTAGTTAGAACATATTAAGTAAATTTTAATGACTAAAAAGGACTCGCTTCGCTTCGCTCGCTCCGCCCTTTTTAATCATTAAAATTTACTTAATATGTTCTAACTATAACATAAATAAAAGTAGTTTCTTTCAATCCCCTAAAATTTACAAATCAGGCGTCAAATTATTAAAATTCACTGTTCGCTACATAATCAGACATGTAACGTTCATTTTTAAGCAATTATTTAAATAAACTTAGAATATAACCTACATTATGAGCCAATGAAACGCCGCATTTTGGCGGTTAACTGAAAATTTAATCATTAACATTTCTCTTCACAGACTTTACGTCATGCGTTGGCGCTACTTTCTATCGGCCAATCAGAATGCAGAATGTTATATTCTAAGTTAGTTAGAACATATTAAGTAAATTTTAATGACTAAAAAGGACTCGCTTCGCTTCGCTCGCTCCGCCCTTTTTAATCATTAAAATTTACTTAATATGTTCTAACTATAACATGTATGTTTGTCCCATTGAAGATTTTATCAAATAAGAACTTTAAATTTTATATTTAGACGTTATTTATTGAAATTAACTGCAAAAAATCGAAATACATAGCCCATGAAATAAACAATATTATATCTATATCTAAAAGTTTCCACTGGTTCAGATAGATTTTTTAGTAAACTTTAACTTTTAGTAAAAATCATGAAATTTTATGCACTATACCGTCTTTAAAACATTAAAATTCAATGCTAGACACATGGAAATTTAGAAAAAATGTGCCCCCCCCCCCCCGAAATATTTTGAATTAAACTCGTTTTTCTAGCTTTTAAGGTTTTAAATCTCACCTGAAATTATTAAAATTGCACTGTTACAAAATGTCATTATCAGAAATAAATCTATCAACAAGAAAATTTCGATATGTCGGGTCACTATTTTTAAATCGGTCAGTTCACACGTTTTAGTAACATAGATCACATAAATCATGATCTTTCAGACGCTATAAAATCATTTGGGAAAGCGTCTAATTGATTCAGATTGGGTATAATTAGGGCCTGGATAAACAACAGGGGGCACATTTTATTGCCTTCGCTTCCGCTATATGTAATATACAGAGATTGTTATCACAAAATAACGACCCATAGCCTAATCGATTGGTAATATTTTAAGGATTTTAACGTTTTTAGTCTGTATAAAATGGTCACTCTGAGGCCAACTGGGGGGACACGGGCCCCTTGTGCCCCCCCCCCCCCCCCCGGTGGAACCGGGCCTGTATAACTGGCAGGAAGTCAGATGTTTCAGAGTTGACAGCTGTATAAAACTTCCAAGCGTCGTAGCATTTTGAGTTATAAAGTCACCATATTACATATTGTTTTAGGTATTTCGATTTAAATTAGTTGTAAATAAATATAGCTAGACATATGTGACAATACTATAACGTTTAATTGGTTTAAAACGTTTATGATTCGCTTTGACAGCTTTTGTCAAGATTCGACTCAAAGCCAACCCAAGTTCTATCCCTTGGATTTGTCGTCGTAGTAGTTTGGGCTATAAAGTCATCATT
Organism: Spisula solida; assembly: GCA_947247005.1. NCBI lineage: Eukaryota > Metazoa > Mollusca > Bivalvia > Venerida > Mactridae > Spisula > Spisula solida. The sequence goes on along the minus strand of OX365952.1, from coordinate 24,298,216 downwards.
TTACATATTGTTTCAGGTATTTCAATTTAAATTAGTTGAAATACATATATCTGGGCAGGTGTGACAATATTATAATGTTTAATGATTAAAAACGGTTATGTTTCGCTTCGACGTCCTTTATCTAGATTTCGAGTCTTGTAAGAAACCGAAAACAGTCTTTGGTAGCAGGAATATAGTCCATGCGGAATGATTTGCTATAAATATCCTCTAAAAATAAAAGTCTGATATAATTGTTGGTCTATATATATGCTTGTAATATTGTTCAAGTCATAGAACTATTTATTTGCGGAGGCCTAAAGTCGTTAAATTGGTCGTAAGCTGAAAAGTGGTAATATCATTATACGCCACACAAAAATGGCGATTCCACGTGATCACGTGACTGTGTGAAACCGGCTTCGAGTGTAGTAATTTTTTAGCAACACGATATTCCATTAAACAATTGATCTTTTTAATTAGTGAACATAATCTCCTTTCATAAAGAAGACATCTACTTAGTGTATTTTAAAGATAGTTTTAGTCATTGGCGGTTTTTACAAGCATGCAAACGCTTTAGAACTACTTTACCTATAACTATTTCAGCTTCCCGCCACCAGTGAAAACATGCTATTTCTATTTATAGCATCAATGTTTGTATACAACATAATTAGGTAATCGTCTACAATGTTCAGCGGCGGAGTGATTTTAATTAAAACCGTGGGACTTTCTCTGCCTTGACGGTTAACAGGCCTTTGGTAGTAGAAATATAGTCCATGCGGAATGATTTGCTATAAATATCCTCTAAATATAAAAGTCTGATATAATTGTTGGTCTTAATATTAATAAGTGTTGGTAATGTAAACAAATTGGGTTCAATGATACGTGTAACCTGTGTAGCATGCTTGTAATATTGTTCAAATCATATAACTATTTATTGGCGGAGGCCTTAAGGTGTTAAATTGGTCGTAAGCTGAAAAGTGGTAATATCATTGTGTGGCGTACAAGTACTACCCTAAATAATTGGGATGAACATATTTACATTACAAAATACTGTTATAAAATTATAAAATATGATATCATAACCACGGAAATACATTAGACGGAATGGCAACTCATTTAACTCCCACTATTTTCCTATATAGGCCGCCATAGTGGAATGAAATATCGCGATCGGCTTACCTGTACGAGACTTAGCGAGACTTGACGAGATTCTCAAGTTGGCGCTATTTTTCCCGCTAGTCGCCGCCATCTTGGATTATTTCACCAATTCAGCCTGATTTGTCAATGAGATATTTGTTTTCATTTAAAGAAACTCTTCGTCTAAATAAGCAAAGATGGGTGTTTATTTGTTCCGTTGTGTGTTTGGAACGTTTTTAAATAGATAGTCTGGACGATTCATCTGTCAATTGTGACATAGACCACATTTTCTGTGACCTATCCTGATCGATAAATTTTCAATCGACGGGTTTTCTTCTTCTTCTTCTTCCATTAAAGTACAGACACCATTCTGGTGTAAACTCGTACTGGCGCATGGCGGTGAAAGAGGTGTCTGTACATTATTTACAGTGAAAATTTAAAAGTTCAGCTATTTATAGTGTGGTTAAAAACGTCCAATACGAGTCTAGCGTAGGGTGACTGACTGCACTTCCCTCTTGAAGCTGTCAATGGTAAGGCAGCTGATGGCTGACTGGGGAAGGCTGTTCCATAGGCGAATGGTGTCTGGGAAGAAGGATCTCTGGTAGCATAGGGTTCTGGCGAAAGGTACCATGTAGGCGAGTCCATGACCTCTAACTGAGCAGATAGGAGTGAGGTGTGTTGTAGGGACTTCAACCAGCTGGTATACAATCCGGTACATCATGGTGACCTTGGCTTGTGCCCTGCGCTCTTGAAGTGACGGCCACTGGAGCTGCTGCAGCATCGATGTCACGCTGCTGGTCCTTCTGTAGTCTGAGAAGACCATTCGTGCTGATCTTTGCTGCACCATCTCCAACTTCCGTACATTGGCATCAGTGAAGGGATCCCAGATGATTGAGGAATATTCCACTAGTGGCCTCACCAACGTCTGATAGCAGAGTTCTTTGGTCTTCCTGGGGCATTGACTGATGTTTCTCTGGAGGAATGATCTAGCGTTGTTGGCTTTCTTGGTGATGGTGTTGATATGATGGTTCCAGTTGAGTGATTTTTGGAAGTTGAGGCCTAAATATTTTGCTGTTTCTGCTTCTTCTAGTATGTGTCCGTGAATGTTGTAGGGTAGTTTGATGGGTCTTCTTTTGTTAGTGATATGTAAGATCTGGCATTTCTGGGGGTGAAATTCCATAAGCCAGTCTTTATCCCATCTTTGTAGGCCATCTAAGTCACGCTGTAAGGCTAGGGCATCTTCTTCTGTCTTGATGTTTCGGTAGAGCGCACAATCGTCAGCAAACATTCGAGAGGTGGACTCAGGTGAGATGTATTCAGGTAGGTCATTGATGAAGAGTAGGAATAGTAAGGGTCCTAAGACACTACCTTGTGGGACACCCGAGTCCACTGATGCCTGCGCAGAATGCTTGCCATCTAAAAAGACTGTCTGGCTACGTCCTCCCAGGAATCTGCTTATCCACTTGTGTAGGTTGTTTCTGATGCCATAATAGTGGATCTTCGAGAGGAGACGTAGGTGTGGCACCTTGTCGAAGGCTTTCGAAAAATCCAGTAGTATGACATCAGTCTGTCCTCCAGTATCCATGTTGCTGGCTAGGTCCTGTATGGTCTGGATGAGCTGGGTCTCACATGACCTCCGCTTCCTAAATCCGTGCTGGGCATCTGTAAGGATTTGGTGTTTGTCTAGGTGCTTCATGATTGAGCTGGTGACGATATGCTCTAGTGCCTTACAACTGATTGACGTCAAGGAGACTGGTCTGTAATTCTCAGGTTTGCTTTGATCACCCTTCTTGTATATAGGGACCACATTTGCTGATTTCCATTCATCTGGCATGGTTCCTTGATCCAGCGACGCCTGGAAGAAAAGCGTGTAAATTGGTGTCAATTCAACAGCAAGTTCCTTCAAAAGCCTCGCCGGAAGTTGGTCGGGCCCAGTCGCCTTGTGAGGATCCAATCCAGAGAGGATCTTGTGGACTCCCTTTTCTGTGACAGTGATGTTGTCCACTTGCTGATGGGGGCTTGGTCCCATGTCTGGGATGGTTGAGCTATCTTCATCTTTGTTGAAGACGGACGAGAACTGCTCGTTAAGGATGTTCGCCTTGGTCTCACTGTCTGAGTGTGTGATCCCGGTCTTTGCCTTAAGTGGTGCGACTCCATGGTTTTCTGTTTTCTTACTTTTGATGAAGCTGTAGAATTTCTTAGGATTTGATTGTTGATCTGGGCTGATGATATTGGTGACATAATCGTTATAGGCGGCTTTGCAGGCTTTACGTGATTTCTTTTTGATGTTTTCGTATCTTTTTACATTTCCAGGTGTTTTAGTTGTTTTGGCGGCGTTGTTGTAGGCTCTCTTTTTCCTTCTACTCATGCGCTTTACTTCTCTCGTAATGGATTGCTTCCAATATTTAATTTTTTAAATCCCTAAGGAAACTTATTTGCGACTGTTTTTCTTATAAATCAATATTTTTTGTGATCTTTGGGGTGTCCTCTATTTGTTGAAAATGATCAAACCACTTAGTTTTGTGGTTTTGACACGAAAAAAAGATTTTTTTTGGATAAGCCATGTTCACAATTATCGTGCTTACCGAAGCGCGCAATGCATTATGGGTAGTCGGGTCATAATTAGGCTATTTTTAGACCTGCTTATCCGTTATGTGTATATCCGTGTCATAACTTACAGACAATTAAGTTGACTGCACACTTAATATACCAAATAAAGAATGGTCCATGACATTTGTGCAGTTTACCCTAGAAACCTGCATGTTCACGTTATTGTATTCTTCTCATTATAGTCCATGGGCCAGTGGGGTGAACCCTCACCTCGCTAGGGAATTTCGGACACTATATTTTTCTGAAAGCCTATGATCAGTAATTTTCCAAAGTCTGCACTTTGGCCGTTGGGGCGTTAAGATTATTTGGGGTAAAACGTTAAAAATATGAACGAAAGTGTGAATTTCTGGAGTTGGTTGATTATTATCACATTTAGTAAGTTATTTTGTAATTAAACACTTTCATGGGTTGATATTAACTCATAGTTTAAGTCTGCAAAATTTTAGTCCAGTTTTATTATGCGAAATGGGATATTTTTGGGGTAAAACATTAAAAAATACATGAAAAAGTGCAAAGTTTGAGAATCGGTACACTTTAATGGCAGAATACAGTGTCATTGATCCTTTTTTGGTAATTATGAAAGGCTTTGACCTACCAATACTTTTCCAAAAGTCTGCACTTCAGACATTGAGGCATTCAGCAGGAAAAGCAAAAATAAGATTATCCACTCTGCTTTTAAATGGTGTACAAATTGTAACGAAGTATTCACTTAACTATGCTATAACACATTGTGCCTTACTGTATTTTAATTGCAATTGTGAATACTAATTAAGGCATATTCCCAAAATGTATTTTAACATTTAAATGACAAAAGGTGGGTCTATTATGTAAAATGGCCATCACAATGGCCGCCAAAATGGCCGCCAAAAAGACTAAAATATTGAAAACAGCCGTTCTACTTATTTACAAGTTCTCACAATATGATTTTGAAATATATTTCCATTTTTCACTTTGTTTGCAATGTATGTTATAGTTGGCATCAGTAATATATGTATGGATTGTGTTTAATTATACAATTATTACAAGAGTGGGTGGGGTAAATATACATTCAATTCTAATGTTACTGTACAGCTATTCCTTGTGACACAATGGCTGTGCATCATGGTTGTGTCAGGAATGGCTGTTCTGTGTGGTTGTGAGTATCCAAGAGGACCAGGAATCTCTTGACATTGAAGTTGCCAGTACACATAGTGCAATACATGAGATACCACATGATAGTGCACATCCTATAAGACCATGGATGTGTGTATCCAGTAGTTTAGTCTTCTCATGGTGTGTGTCAGTACCCTACAGTACCAGAAATACATGCACCTACTACCTAGTGGTATTGGGTGTTCCTAATGGTTGTCTGTATCCAACAAGACCAGTAATGTATGTACCTAGTGTTGGAGAGTGCTTAATTTGACCAGGAATGATTGTACATGAAGTATATAACAGGATCCGGAATAGTGGCTATGCATACCAAATAAGACCATGAATGTATGTACATGCACGCATGTTAATTAAATGTATATGACACTCTATATTAACGTAAATATGCTGCCGCTTACACATACCAATCGGCCGATAAAAATGTTACCGCGTTAAGCGTAAAACGCACTAGTCAAATTCTACCCTGCTTTATGTAAGACCTCATAATTTTCGTATCTGTTATCCGATTTTAAATATTTAAAGCTTGTAATGAAGCAGAGATATATGTCTGTCTTTTAATACAACATTCATCACGATACCCTAGTTATTAAATCCACGGCGACGAGTAAGAATCCGTTCCGCGTAAAAGTAAGTTTAAAATACCACTTTTTTACCAAATAAAAATACAACCAACGGTCGAAAATCATCAAATATGAATTTAATTTTCGATCGATTTTGTTCATTAAAACTTGTTTTAAAAGCTAATACTTTAAGGTTTTATAAAATGTAAAACTTATTTATAAAGCAATTGTGAGTTGTCGACCGCCAACGATTTGATTAAACTTCGTGCATTTATGTACTAATTATTGCAAATAAATTTTCAAAATGGCGGAATCACGTCGAAAAGCGTGTGAAACGAGCACCTGCACACCTTCCATGCGCTTATTGAAAACATATTTTTGATTGAAACTTGTTTAAATTGTGAGATTAAATACGTTTTGAGGTACTGGTTGTACTTTTTTCTGGTTTCTATTGGTTCTGTCTTTACAAAATGGAGTCAAAAATAGTGATTTTTGTCACGATGCGGGACTATTTTTTTCGGTAGCTGTATTGAACTTGCGGACTTATTGCCGAATGTTAATTATAAAATGGCGATTATTTACAATATAACCTGCTATTAAATGCATTTTGAGAGGTATTGGTTGCATTAAATTACGAACCATGATGCTTGCTTTTGAAAAAATCGCCACAAAAGATGATCAATGGTCGGCGTAGTTTACATCAAACATTATTATGAATACGTCCGTTCTGTTTTATTTCGTTGGCGGTCGACAACTCGCAAATGCTTTAAAAATAGGTTTTACATTTTATAAAACCTTACAGTATAAGCTTTTAAAACAAGCTTTAATGAACAAAATCGCTCGAAAATTAAATTAATATTTGATGATTTTCGACCGTTGATTGATTTTTTATTTGGTAAAAAACGGGATATTTTAAACTTACTTTTACTCGGAACGGATTCTTACTCGTCGTCGTGGATTTAATTATTAGGGTATCGTGATGAATGTTGTATAAATAGACAGAAATATATCTCTGCTTCATTACAAGCTTTAAATATTCAAAATCGGATAATAGATAGTAAAATTATGAGGTCTTATATAAAGTAGGGTAGAATGTGACTAGTGCGTTTCACGCTTACCGCGGTAACATCGTTAATCGGTCGATGCGGCAGCATATTTACCAATTTTACATACGTGAATATAGAGTGTCATATACATTTAATTAACGTGCGTGGTACATGTAATAGTAAATGATGGTAGTGAGTACCAAATAGGACCTATAACGGTTGTGTATTGTAGCTGCAAGTACTTTATCACACTACTTATGCATGTACATGGTGGTTACGGGTACCCACTTAGTCTAGGAATGTATGTATCCAGTGGTTATGAGTACCTAATAAAGTCAGGACTGTCTGTACATCGTGGTAATCATGACCCAATCAGACAAAAAATGACCGCACCTAGTGGTTGTTAGTACCTAATCCGTCTGCAATCGTCTGTACATTGTGGTTTTGAGTATACAATAGGACAAGGATTGCATGGGTCATGATAGTTGTGGGTACCCAATAGGACTTGAAATGTATGTACTTAGTCGATATGAGTATCTAATTAGACCATGCTTCATGTACATGGGGTTAGTGATTACCCAATTTGAAAAACAATGTCACAGCTGTTATAAAGACAAGGAATGTCTCTACATGGTGTCAATAGGACAAGGAATGTGTGATCCCAATAGTTATCTGTACTCAATAAGACCAATAATGTATGTACATGTAACTAGTGATTGAGAGATGAGATGTCTTAACATGATGATGTTCAGTATCTATCCGGAACAGGAATGTCTGTTAATCGTGGTTATTGGTACCCAATACGACCAGGAATGTATGTATATGCATGGTAGTCAGTACCCACAGGGACCAATAATGGCTGCGTATAGTGGCTGTGAGGACTCGATTATACCACTTATGCATGAACATAGTGGCTGTGAGTACCCACTAGGACTACGAATGTATGCATCTAGTGGTTATGTATCCCTGATAGGGCCAGGACTACCTGTAGATGGGGGTAGCAGTGACCAAATAGAACAGCATATGACCGCACCTAGTGGTTGTTAGTGCCCAACCCAGCCACAAATGGCTGTACATTGTGGTTTTGTGTATTCAATACGGCCAGGCATGCATGTACATGGTAGTTGGGGTACCCACTATGACTAGGAATGTATGTATGAGTATCCAATAAGAACATAATAGTCTGTACACGGGGGTAGTGATTACCCAATAGGACAACAAATGGTCGCACCTAGTAGTTGGTAGTTCCCAATCCGACAAATGATTTTGTACATGAAGGTTTCGAGTAGCTCATATGTTATGAGTGGTCAATAAGGCCAAGCATGTAGCCAAGCATGATCGGCAGTATCCAACAAGAATGTCTGAACCTGGTGGTTATGAGTATCCTATATGACCAGCAATATATGTACATGGTGGAAATGAGTACCCAATTGCACCTATAATGCCTGTACATGGTGGTTCTGAGTACCAAATAGGACCAGGAATGTCTGTATATGGAGGTTTAAGTCCCCACTATGACTGGGCATGTATGTACTTTAATAAGCTGTTACGAGTACCCAAATAGAACATGGTAAGTATGACTACCCATTGAGACGAGGAATGAATGTACCTACTAGTGGTTATGAGTACCCAGTCTGACCAGCAATATCTGTATAAGTATGGTGGTTTTGAATATCAAATATAACTAGGAATGGTATTGGCTATGCTATCAAATTAGACTAGGACTGTCTGTACATGGTGGTAGTTACTACCCGATAGGACAACTGATGTCTGTATATATAATAGGGTCGTTTTTAGTACTGAATAGAACCAATATTGCATGTAATGGTTGGTCGTTTGTACCAATTAGGACTAGGTATGGATGTACTTAGTGGTTTAATAATAATTTACCAAACAGTACCAGAACTGCTTATGTATGGTTAGAATGTAATTTTGAATACCCATTAGGACTAGGCATGTCCGTACCGGATGGTCGTATGTTGCAACTAGGACACCAATTCCCAAAAATCACACTTTCCCGCAAAGTATCTCATGTAACTACAAATTTATCACATTAATATTATTTAGTTACAAAAAAATATCATAAGAATGGTTTTATTGTAATTCACAGATTCCTAATATTCCCACTTTTCGGTTTATATCTTTTGATGTTTTACCCCAAAAATATCACACTTTGCGTAATAACATGGCTTTAATTTTTTGCAGTCTGAAACTGCACTATAATATCTTTCAATTACAGTATTTTTTTATAAAAAAATAAATAAATGCCAATGCAGTCCACAGATTCCAAATATTAGCACTTTTCACTTATAATTTTTAGCGTTTTACCCCAAAAAAGCCATTTTGCACAATAGCAGCACTCTGATTTGTTCAGTCTAGATAGGACAAGTTTATATCTACCTGTTACAGGGATTTATTTTAAAATAAAATAATAAATAAGATTGTAGTTAACCAATTCCAAAACATTGTACTTTTCGTTTATATTTTTTGACGTTTTACCCAAAAAATCTTAACGCCCCTATGGCCAAAGTGCAGACTTTAGGAAAATACTCCAGGGACCGTATGCTTTCAGAAAAATATAGTGACCAAAATTCCCTAGGGGGGAGGGGTGTATTGGTGGCTCGTGGACTATTAAAAAACTAAGTTTATATGTATAATAAAATATTATTTTTGTTTTGATTTTGAAGAACATGATCTATCGATGTCAAGAAGTTTATTAGGATAAAACATGGTCACAGATATTGTTAATTATGCATATTGTTTTTACAAGATACAAAATAATGTTAATTTATTCAGTATCGGAGTATTCATGTAATCAAACATTTTTTCCAACAAACAAATTATTTGCATTTTATTTTGTGTTTAGAAGTTTAAAACGGACATGTTTAAAACGCGGCCAAACTGCGTGCAACTGCGGCCAAGTGCGGCCAAATCTGCGGCCACAGAATGGGTTGGCCGAGGTATCTGCGGTCAAAAGTTTAACGGCTATATATCAGTATTTTAGCAATTATTGTGATGTTTTGTGATATTTTGTTGTTTATTTTGGTTGTATAAGTGAGTGTGATGATATAGAATGCATTTGTTTTTTTATTTTATATATTTATCATTCATATGATAAAATTATGAAGTAGATATGTATAATACGAAGCGTGATATATATACGGACATATGCGATCAAGCTTGTAATCTTGTATCAGTGTATATTGTTTTTTGTGTGTTTGATATAGAATAAACGTATTTTAAATAATGTTTATGTTAGGTCTGTCACAGGGCTACTTGGGTAAGATATTCAAGTCAACACTTTGGCGTAGGTTCGAATTACGTTTAATGATAAAGGTCAAGAATAAAGAAGAAGCCTAAAACAAAAGAATATAATGATTTAGCAATTTAGACAAATAAGTTTTAACCAATACATAATTTCATATTAATCAAGAAGTTCGCGCGTTCTAATACAATACATACAATTACAAAGCAAATAACAAATAAAACCTTACCACAGTAGTGAACATCTGATATCACTCAAAGTTATAATATAATCAAAATGATTTGATTAATTACATAAAGTATCAACTATACTGAAGATAAGGTACGTTTATCTCGTAAGAGATCTGACATGGGAGTGACATTAAAACTCATATCGTAGGGACGCGCAAACTGACATCTCATTCATCCAATCTAATCAAACCTTTCATACAACATATATAACAGACAAGACAATTGGACAACAGGACAAAACAACAAGTTTTACAAACAGGTTTCACATAACACGCACGGACACTCATACTAATTGCCCTCATCGGCAACTTGGACCCGACATTGCCCGTAACCTACGAACAATGACGAAGATCTCGAGTTGATCAATCAGCAGACGACAAAACAAGACGATACGATACAGTATTTACAAGAAACAGCGCATGCGCGATAAAGATAAATAAAATTGCCGCATTAACCGTGCGGTGTTACCCACAGGTAACTGTATCATTAATAAACAGTACCTAAAAAAAACATTTTTTTTTTGTTAAATTTAGAATTCTTATACAAGGTGTATTTCCATGAATTGACCAGGTATCAAAAACAAGAATTGGCTTTCGATATCTTCATAAAGTAATTATATTCGTAAAAAACATGACTATAACTACTTTCATGCGAAATCCCATCGAAATTGGTCAAGTAGTTAAACAGTTATACCATAAATACTTTTCACGGTGACCAACCGGTCACTGGGGTGGACTCAATAAAAACAAATATATAATGTAGGGTTATGGTTCTTTCACACTGCACTTCCTATCAATGAGGTCTATTCACCTATGAAGTTTCAAATTGATATCTCTAATACTGTATAAGTTATGGCCCGGACAAGAATAAAGTATGAAAAATTACAAAGGGGAATAACTAAAAACATATGCAATCAAGAGTTATGCTTCTTGTGCACTGCACTTCCCCTCAATGAGGTCTATTCACCTAAGAAGTTTCAAATTGATATCTCTAATACTTTTCAAGTTATGGCCCGGACAAAAGTGTGACGGATGGACAGACGGACGGACAAAGCGGCGACTATATGCTCACCCTTTGGGGAGCATAAAAATACACAATTAGGTCCTCCTGCATTTTAAATGCGGACTTGGGATTCGATGACGGTGCAGTTACATTGTACCTAGGGTTTTTCTACTTCACTCACAGTTTCTGGGAGCTGAAAATATTGGCTGTCATTTTGAGGTATTTCAGCTCTACAGAGGTTAAATTTATAGCTATGCTCATTCAGGTTATTGTAAAAAGGTAAACAACAAATTAAGTCCTTTGGCAATGACTTATTAAATATGTTAAAAGCTAAACATGCATTTCTAAATTATTTAGCTCTCAATAAAGCAATTAAAACTGTTAAAAGGTACAAAGGTCTATTTTCATTTTAATATTTTTTTCGAACTGACAAATATTCATTCATACTGACAAATATTCATTCGGACTGACAACATTTTGACCGTCATGTGGATAAGGCAAATTATTTGCTGAACTGTCGTGCGGATAAGGAAAATAATCGGCACAACCGACGTGCGGATAAGAAAATTAATCAGTATAATCATCGTGCAAATAAGGAAAATAATTTACGAGACTGTCTTGCGGATAAGGAAAACAATTCAATTATTGGCACAACTGTCTTGCGCATCAGGAAAATAATTGGCATGACCATCATGCGCATAAGGAAAATAAATGGTACGACTGTCGTGCGGCGGATAATGAAAATAATTGGCACGACCATCATGCGCATAAGGAAAATAATTGGTACGACTGTCGTTCGGATAACCAAAGTAATCGGGACGACTGTCAGACGCATGAGGAAAATAATAATTGGCATGACTGTCAATCATGTGGGCAAGAAAAAAAATTGGCCGACCATCATGCAGATAAGGAAGATAATCGACAACATACTGTTAAAAAGGATTTCACTAGCAAATGATTAACGATGCTCACCCAAGACTGCCCAGCTCGACTGAATCAATCTAATGTCAAAAGTCTGTGATATTTATTCATTTTGGTTACTGAACTTTTATAAGATTTCAGATTTTATCATTTATTTAACAGTTTTCAATAGTGTTAAATTCGTGCAGTCACAGTGTAGCACACGATGCCTTGTACTGATGAAACAATTGGCGTGCAAAACGAAATAGCAAAGCACAATAGATGCATAACATTGTTCAAAAGTTGTTTACATTTTTTAACATTTTGGGTCGAATCAGTACGAGTACGACAGTGACTTACTTCAAGGTCTGTATCGGATGTTGATGAAATTGCATATCTACGTTCGTTATGAGTATTAAAGAAGATTTTCCTTGTTTAACAAGTACTTGTAATCAGTTATTTGCGGCTATTTTTGATAAGTATAGTTTTATCAAAACAATGCTATATCTACTTCCGCCGTCATGTTTAAAACGCGACCAAACTGCGGGCAAGTGCGGCCAAATCAAGCAACTTTAAAAATCATCAAGATATTGTTCATAATATATGAAAACTACTTATATAATCACAATAAACAGCACAATATCACAATAATTGCTAAAATACTGATATGTTACCGTTAAACTTTTGGAAGCAAGTACCCGGGCCAACCCATTCTGTAGTCTGGTTCCCTGTCGTTCTATATTTGTTGAGTAGTGATAGGGGAGGTAATCCAGACTACCCATTATGTGGCCGCAGATTCGGTAGTTTGACCGCGTTTAAACAAGTCTATTTATAGTACAGAATTTATGAATAGACTAATTCCGGCGGCTCAACATTTTTTTATCAAATTAATGTATAAATTTCAGCAATTTCTTTTCTTTTCATTATCTATAATTGATAAATAAGAAAATTTATATGAAACTCTATATTATTGTTTTCATGCGAAAACATCAGCATCATTGGTAAACGAATACAACTATCGATAAAATTAGCGATCAGTTCAGTAGTAGAAAAAATAGACACCTCAGCTAGTCTACGGAAAAAGGGATCAGCAATTAAATTATTAATACGGAAACATTTTTTATTTTAATTACGAACATTATCCATCCAAAAAATGTCATTTATGGTAGGATCAATGAGAATTTAAATGTGTTTGTATAGGTATCAATTAATAGCTTCAAAATCCACGCAAACAAATTTATTCATTTTAATAACTATCAGTAACTTGTCCTTTCACGTCCAGGAGAGAAATTTGATTGGTATTCCATAAGATAGCCGCCCTGGGCGGCTATCAACAAGACTAATTTTTATGCAAAGCATCAAAGACGGCGCACATGATTTTTTCAACGGTAATATTTATATGTCAAGACTGATCAGTGTTTATAACGAAGCATGTATAGTGCTAACAAGATTTCACTTTTAGGGCTTCTCTGTTTATAAAAGCCAGTAGTGCATCTGAAGTATAATAATTGAACAGTTGAAAAGTGTGTATCAGTATTATGACCATAACGTTGTTCTTTTATTCATGCTTGAAAAAATTGCTTTGTCAATATGCAAGGGTAAATGTGGTGAATTTGGTTAATGTGTTTAAGATTATGGTAACTGTGTCTATGGCAAGCCAAATGTCCAATAATTTCGTAAACCCATGTTCACGGTCGTAAAACTAGGTTTTGCGGTCGATAAACTAGGTTTTACGAACGTAAAACCAGGTTTTACGAATGTTAACCCATATTTTCGAGCGAAAACATAGGATAACGTCGTTAACCATAGTTCACGCTCGTAAACATAGGTTCACGTTCGTAAACATAGGTTCACGTTCGTAAACCTATGTTTACGGTCGAAAACATGGGTTGTATTTCGTAAACTATGGTTTACGAGCGTGAACCAGGGTTTACCAGCGTAAACATAGGTTAATGGTCGTAAACATAGGATAACGACCGAAATCAGCAGTTAAATCGAGAAACCTAGTTTATCAAACGTAAAACTAAGATTTTGAAATAAACTATGAATTTCGGGCGTAAACATGGGTTTACGGACGTGAACCTATGTTTACGAGCGTGAACCTATGTTTACGAACGTGAACCTATGTTTACGAACGTTAACCCATGTTTTCGAGCGTGAACTATAGTTCACGGGCCTGGCATGTATTTCTTGTGTCCAGTTATTACGTGAACCATGGTTTACGGTCGAAAAACTAGGATTAACGACCGATAAACTAGGTTTTTCGAACGTAAATGCAAATTAAGCTGTTTTTTCAATCGAAATCATAGGATAACGCCGTAAACTATAGTTCACGCTCGTAAACATAGGTTCACGCTCGTAAACATAGGTTCACGTTCGTAAACCTATATTTACGGTCGAAAACATGGGTTGCAGTTCGTAAACATAGGTTCACGCTCGTAAACATAAGATAACGACCGTAAACCATAGTTTACGGACGTGAACCCATGTTTACGAGCGTAAAACCAGGTTTATCGAATTGTATTTATGATTGTCGACCAGTATCTATGATTTACGAGCAAAGCCAATCAAAACATCGTATTGCCAAAATGGGAATCAAGAAACTGGAAATATTTCTCAGAAGACTAAAATGGTGGACTATTTAGAAATTGATGAATAAGAAAAATCGCGGTTAAAGCGTAATTTACGTCACAATACATGATCGGACCAGAGGGACAGACCAGGCTGGATGAAACCCCACGGAAGGGAGGGAGACCTTAGATACATATGCGTACAACATATACGAGCATGCTAAGCACTGCATGAGTGCACCTACCTCTAATTTCGTTTAGAAAGTGTGGCTTTTTAATGTGTCCAGTGCATAACACCGATACACAGCTTTCTTGCACATTTAACAAGATAATTTGAAGTTCACATGGTCAGATATAGCGGAAATGATACAAATACAATTTCATAAATATCTCGTTCCCATGCCGGCGATTTACACAGGACCTCTAGATTGACATCCTAGTGCGATAGCACAGAGCTATAAGACCTGTTTTAACTAGTCATTAACTCTTATGGTAGATGATTTAATCATTTTATATACATGTAATTGATGTTATATACACGACGTAAGCGTACGTAGATCTATCTAGACTTCAAAGTAGATCTTTCTCGGACCTACATGTATAATTAGACTAGGCTTACTAACACATGATTTTATAAAAAACGATTCTACAGCGAAATTAATGTTCTATTAATTGCCTAGCATCGGATCATAATGCGAAAATAAGAATGTGCGAACATCAACGAAGATCTATAGACAGCTATATTGAATATTTAATATGATCGTTTTTTGCGTATGACGTCATATTGCTATAACAGAAATTGTTTTGAGCCGACCCCCAATTAGCGTGACTGGCGTTTAGTGCGCATGTCTCGACAAATCGAGGATTTCTTGAGCGCTTGTACTTTCGGTTTGAGAAAACTGGTTTAAGTAAACACTTGCATATCTTTTACATTTTGGGTTAGTATTTGTGAATTTACGTTGATTGAATGTGAATTAGCTTGTTGTTAGTAACTATGCTGGTTTTCCGGCCAAAATCGGAATAACTACCTTCAATGGACGATGTGGGGATCTGAAAACAGAAGGTGTGATTCGATTGGCTGAACTCGTAAACCATAGATACAAGTTCGTAATGCATGGATACGGGAGTGTAAAACATAGTTACGAGCGTAAATCATAGATACGACATTCGTAAACCATAGTTTACGGGCGTGAACATATGTTTACGGTCGAAAACATGGGTTGTAGTTCGTAAACCTAGGTTTACGCTCGTAAACTATGGTTCACGCTCGTAAACATAGGTTCACGTTC
Source organism: Spisula solida (assembly GCA_947247005.1). Classification (NCBI taxonomy): domain Eukaryota; kingdom Metazoa; phylum Mollusca; class Bivalvia; order Venerida; family Mactridae; genus Spisula; species Spisula solida. Next base: position 24,282,479 of record OX365952.1, on the reverse strand, counting down.
GTAAACCTATATTTACGGTCTAAAACATGGGTTGCAGTTCGTAAACATAGGTTCACGCTCGTAAACATAAGATAACGACCGTCAACCATAGTTTACGGACGTGAACCCATGTTTACGAGCGTAAAACCTAGTTTTTCGAACGTGAACATGGGTTTACGTAATTATTGGACAATTTACTTGCAATAACCATATTTTACGAGCAACAACCTATGTTTACGGGCGTGAACTTGGGTTTACGAGCGTAAACCATAGTTCACGAACGTGAACCTATGTTTACGTTCGTTAAACTAAGTTTCTCGGACATAACTATCAATTTCAGTCGTTATCCTATGTTCACGAGTGTGAACCCATGTTTACGCTCGTAAACCCATGTTCACGTTCGTAAACCCATGTTCACGGGCGTAAACCCATGTTTACGGTCGAAAACACAGGTTAATGTTCGTAAACTGTAGTTTACGCTCGTGAACCGGGGTTCACAAGCGTAAACATAGGATAACGGCCGTAAACATAGGATAACGGTCGAAATTCATAGTTCAATCGAGAAACCTAGTTTATCGAACGTAAACCCATGTTCACGAGCGTGAACTATGGTTTACGACTGTTATCCTATGTTTTCGCTCGAAAATACAGGTTAATATTCGTAAAACCTGGTTTATCGACCGTAAAACCTAGTTTTACGACCGTGAACATGGGTTTACGCAATTATTGGACATTTGGCTTGCCATATGTGTCTAAAGAATTTAAATTTAAAGAAAACAAGTCACTGAAAATTGCAACCAATACAGAAGTCCCCTACCGATGTGAAGCCATGACCTTTTTATTATTTTCAGTGCTTCTGTTGCCGGTACACTTAGACAGGCATACATGTACACTTTAATACTAATATGTTGGATACATAAAACTTGCTTGTTTAATTGATCATCGGAAAGCAAATTACTGATCTTGGTATTCGACTTATTATTTAAAATAATGTAAGTGTTTGTTGTTTGTGCGTTTCATCAAATAATATGTAAATTGTAACTGTACAGACTTAATATGGACTAGTGTTTGTTTACCTTTCAGACCAGTATGACTGCCTTGTGCAGCTAATCCTTTATCATCAATTCAACGACGAAACTTAACATTTAACATAGACAGTTATCCAGACAGTTAAATTGTTTGGCCTTATCGTCATGCTTGACTAATTGCAATATTAAGTAAGCACTAAATAATTGGAACTAGTTAGATATACTGTAATAGTTCAGATGGTAAAGCTAAGCAATTGTAACTGAGTGATTCAAGTTCAACCCATAAATAAGTCATAAAAAGTATTTTTTTGAATTCATCACAATACTTTTAATATTATTTTTATATTTTCTTTGTGAGTATTAAGGATTTGTTGATTATATAATTTTCTTTCTTGTATCATGGTATTGATAATATATTTCAATTCAACTAATATGGCAAGAATATACAATCATTACAATCCAAACGAATTTTACTTCAGTTCATCTGCTGTATCATGGTCTGAGTTACAGTCACACTCAGACACTTTATCTGTAGCTTCGTGTTGGTAGTTAAAATACTTAAGTAATAGAAGATTGAAAATCTCGTGCTTCAATTATAATACATGTACACACTACGTTAATTGTGTAAATGTATATTCAGGCTTTACACTCATTATGGCTTTAATAGCTTTAAATACATGTATGTATTGGACAGAATGGATTATTTAAGCCATTTTTCTGTAAAAATCTTAATTTTAAAATTAATAACGATGAACGACAACAAATAAAAAAAATACATACAATTTGACAAGGTTTCGAACCCGCAGCCAAAAATACCGATATCGTTAGGAAGTGTCTACGCACTAAACCACACGGCTATGAACTTTGTTCTATTAGATGGATGGTTAAAATGATTTATAAGTACAAACTTAACCACGGTTTACCTAATTCAGTCAATTGACATAGTCCGAAGCAGAAAACATTGTATCACGTGACTGCCACATTATCCTGCACGGACTATACACCATTTCTATTGCATTAATTACCCAAACAAATACATATTTTAAACTTAAAATCATAATCTTGACCGCTTAACATTCTACCCACTGATGACAGATGTGCAAAATCGCTATCTCCGCCGATGAATAATTACTGTTGAAGTTGATTTATTGTGCATTATTTGGCCCACTGATGTTAATTGAATAATTATTTATAACTTCTTTTTTGTTTAAATATCTATAAAAAAATATTTACATTTTATATAAAATTACTTTTCTGTAAAAATTACATGTATATAGAAATGACTTTTATTAGAAATGATTATTACTAATTTCGTCAATTCATATTATTTATATTAGTTATATACGTGAGGTAATCAAAAAGAAATTAGACAAATGCTATAAAAATATCATATTCGTTTAGGTGCCTTTAATGCCAATTTGTACGTGTAAATTATAATTTTCTACTATAAGTAGTGATTTATTAATATAACGTTATATATAAGGTGTCGCGCTATGTCGCCGCACATCAAAACGGCGTCAGTTTTCGCCGTATGATATGGAAAAGCATACGACTAATAATGTATTAATTATTCCTGCAACATTTGTCGATTGAACTTGACATAACGTCAAAGCATTGAATAATCGTGGATTGAAACGGTTTTGATGTAAATGTGTTTGTTTTAAATATATGACGTGAAAACTAACTGTACCGAATCGAAAATCACGTCTGCGAAAAATCACAGCTTGAAAATATACAGTTTTAGCACAAACAAGAAGAAAGTCTAAACAAACCTTTTAAATGATGAAACGGGCTTCGAGAGAGAAGTCTGCCGGACGTATACTTATATATCGTTAGTACAAAATGTTTTTGACGGAAAATAAAATTAGTATATCAAGTAGAGGCCCGAAATGCATTAGATGAGCGGTCAATTTTGAACGTCACTCGCCAAAACGGACGTCATACACAGAAGCCGCCTTTAGAATGATCGAATAATTATTTAACATATTCTTGATGTTTTATTTCAAATGAAATGTTTTTATACAAACAAACTTTTTCTTGCTAAATACTGAATAAATGGTAAATTTATGCAATACAGAAAGAGATATGAGCGATTTATTGGAGCAATGTGACGTTCGAATAGTAAAACCGTTGACGTACATGACGTCATTGACGTCAATCGTGTGCGGCGAGTCACTGTACCCAAGGTTGTAAAACTGCTGATACATGTATCTATTCAAGTAATAAAAGAATATTTATGAAACTCAGCAGACAGAGAGAGTGTATGTTTTGGTATAGGCGTACAACTTTTCTTGTTTGTATCAGTAATGATTGTCATTTTACAGCGTTTTTCTCATTTCTTTTTTATCACCCCACGTATATATACAAGAAAAGAATGAAGTTCGTCCCCAGAACGTATAAATTAAAAATGAAAGAATAAGTTATGTTTTATTATCAATACGTACTATTTGTGACAAATAATCGAAATTAACCCAATTTGCTTACAAAACATACATGTATTCATTTAAAAAAGCCAAACTAATATAATTACTAGATACCGTACACCCCACTAAACACCGTACAGTGTCTAGATGGAAAAAATAGATACGGTACAGTGAAAGGCTAGATACCGTACACAAGACAATGTTGTTTTTCTTCAATTGCATGCTTGTTAGTTGGTGTTTACTAATGAGGGTTTAAACATAGATGAAGAACATGACAGGTTAGAGTTTAAATCTAAACAGTGTCCTGGGAAACGCATAATTTAGCTGTAATAAAAGGAAAATGTACATTTTTCTGCCTTCTCCTTCAACAGTGATACCTTTCGATGCTGCTTTTCAAAAAATAAGGAAAGATCAGAGGAAATGGCCACATTGGGGCTTTGAAATAAACATTCCGCTGCTTAAATCTGTTCACTTCAAGTGGATCACATAAATATTTATAGAATAATCATTGAAAACTTACCGTCGTCCGAAATCGATTTCCACTTTTACTTTCGTTTTAGTGGGCTATATCCGGTGTACGGTGTCTACCTGTGATTTAATCAAAATACGTTTAACATTGGAAATCCAAGAAAAAAATTTCTTCAAAGTTTTTCAGTGTATTGTTTGGATAGTTCATACATACTGTTATAGATTATTGACGAAAGGTTTTTTGGTGAATTATTTGGATCATAGTCATTTAATCGTGACCAATACGTGACGATTTTTTCTTCCATATCGAGTGCTATTGGTTTACATCCTGTTTCTCCGTATACCATGTAATTTGGGGTTGATCGTTTTAGATTTAAGATATGTTTAAGAAATTTCAACTGGATGCGCTCTATGACATCCAGGTTACCATATCCCTATACTTCAGCCCCATATAACAATATTGGTTTTACTCTTGTTAAAAATATCAATTTGTAAGTCAATCGAAAGACTTAAACGGTTTGAATTCTTAATTAAACTATACATAGCTCTTGTAGCCTGGGAAGCAATATGACTTTTGCATTTTTAAATGACCCACTTTTACTAAAATAAATTCCTAAATACTTGTATTCACTTACTATTTCTAAAGGTTCGCCATTTAATGTAAAATTATAAACCATTTGATTTCCCATTGTTTACTGTAAGTTTCCACTCTTTACAATACTGTTCATACACTTGAAGAGCATTTTGGAAGTCTTCTTCTGATTGTGATAAAATTACTGTGTCGTCTGCGTAAAGTAAAATAAATATCTTAAGGAATGTGTTTAATTCATTATCACGCTGTTCCCTTGTAACTGTAACCCCTTCTGTTTGATTGTTATTTAAGAAATAATCATTTAGGTCATTCAGAAATAGTGAAAAGAGTAAGGGTGATAGGTTTTCGCCTTGTCTTACTCCTATATTACAGGAGAAAGATTGAGATAACATCGAGTTTACACTAACACATGATTTAATATTTTGATACATATTTTTTATAAGAGTTAAACATTTACCGATTATTCTGACATAAAATATTTTTTTGCCATAACCCGTTTCTCCATTCAGTATCAAAAGCTTGTTTCAAATCAATGAAAGCACAGAACAGTTTTTTATTTCTATTATTAACATATTGTATAAGGTGTTGTAATATGAACATATTGTCGGAAGTAGAAAACCCCTTCCTAAAACCGGCTTGACTATTATGTATTATATCTGAGTCATCTACATAACTAGTTATTCTATTATTTATTATACTAGTAAAAAGTTTCCCAAGACAACTGGGTAATGTTATTGGTCTATAATTTTCTGGTTTACTTGCGTCACCTTTATTCTTATAAATAGGGTTTATAATTCCAATTGTCCATGATTCTGGAACTACTCCATTTTCAAATATAAGATTAAATAATTTTAAATATACATTTTTCATGAGTTGGTAAGAAATTTTAATTTGTTCATTTACTATTTGGTCTATACCACTGGCTTTGTTGTTTTTCAGACTTTTAATTGCTTATTCAATTTCTTGGTTTGTTATAGGACGGTTTATGATATCATTTTGTTCGTTATTATTCGCGGTGGTATCAATTGAATCATCGTTTACATGGTTGACATTTTTAAAGAAGTCATGAAGATCATCAAGATTTGCTTTAGTTGTACATGGGGAATGTCCACGTAAGATTTTCCAGTACTTTCTTGGGTCACTGTTATTTAGCTTACGTAGTTTTTCAATATGTTTGGCGCTTTGCTTATTTTTGAAGAATTTAAGAGTATTTTTGTATTTTCTGCTACTTTCTTTTAATTTTGTTTTATTTGTATTTGATTTTCTAATTTTATATAAGTATTTTGCTCTATGGAAATTTCGCCTTGCCTTTTTACATTGTGTTCCAAACCATGTTTGCCTAATGTACAATATACAGCATACTTTGATTTGTACACTTAATCACAACTCAAACGCAACACCTATATTTTTTATTATTTCTCAACTATTTCTTATGCGACTTGGTTAAAATGTGGCTTTTTAATAGATACATGTGTACGAGCCAGTCTCAAGGGCTAATGTACATCATGTATGGCAAACAGATTCACTATAGGGCTCATGTCCGAGCTATATCTAGGCCAGTTGTCAATATGTATGAGGTCAAATGTTAGTACTTTCTTGGACGTATCCTGGTTTTGAAGCTAGCTCGTTATAATAAGTGGTTTCAGCTTTCTTAAAAATGCTGACACACTAAATGACTTTGATATATATCTATGAACTGTTGAGGTGGTTAAAGTTCACCTTAATACCTTTTGCTTCTTACTAAGCTTTCTTGTTGATTGTACTTAATAATTATAAATTAATATTTATATTTTGCTTCATGGGGATTGTTTATGAATATTTTGAAGGTTACATGCTTCCCTTTTATTTTGCCAACTCACCACTTTCTCACAGCTTTCATTTTTTCGTTGCAAAACGATTCAATTTTCACAAGATTTTCATCATCTCTGTTACTTTAAAACTTCGTTTTCCCAAAATGAATGCTCAGACAACAATGTCTCATCAAAAAATGAAAGTTTCCATGTAAGTCGGCAAAAAATACCAGGAAATGACACCATAGGCAAAATCATATTGTCATGTCCTGTTTTAAAGCAAATCATAATAATAAGTACCAATTTTAGCAGTAGAGATCACTTTTACACACTCTCACAAAACAACAGTCAAATTCATTGTTAATTAAATAAGTTATTAGGGTTTTAGGTAGGTCCCCGTTTTTTTTGGGACACCCTGTAGTACTGTGACGTAACGTCAAAAGTTGCGACCCATTAGCGTAACACAATACGCGTAACGTCAAAATTTTGCGAAATTTTTAGTTTGTACACGGTAAAAGGGGTCACCTAAATGCTATCATTTTACATCAGGCAAATTTTTTATTTCATATTATATTTTTAATACATAACATATTAACATTACATCATATTTCAAATGTAATACAAACACTATAAAAGTGCATATTATTCGCTTAAATAACACCTTAATATAAGTGTGTGTTTTTTCTTTCAAATGGCGTCATTTTTTTAAGGTGGGACAATTTTAAGTATCCCTCATCTGTATATAGAAATGTCATTATTGCAGGTATTTCAAAGACAAGACCCTTATTTTACACAGGAAAATAAGCGAATTGAGAAAACAAATTAAAATACAAAAAGCAAATATGGAAAAGTGTTTATTTTTGTATATTGAAATACTGAGTATTTTTTTATTTATTTTTTTTAAAGTGGGACAATTTGAAGTACTCTTAGTCCGGTCACTACAACAAAGCATATGCTTATATTTCCTTTATTATTACTTATACAGATTATGTGAAGGAAGCGAACGAAACTTAGCTAACAATCGTTAAATTTTATGAGTTAATAAATTTTGTCATCATTTTAAAGCTCAACATGTCTTTTTTTTTTGCTATTTTAAGGGAAAATGACGCAACACACTAGCTCCGAAAAACACATCCATCTCGTTTATTAACGTATGCACCGTCAAAATTACACCACTAACGTATTCACGTTCCAAGACAACTCATGCAAAATTTGCCGAATTTTCAGTTCCGCTCAATAGAATCATTTAATATAAGGTACTGCGTCTTTAAAATAAATGTTACATATGACGCACGCTTTTTCGGCATTTTTTACACGCAATTGGTGTGTTTTTACGTATTAACGTTATTAAACTATTACATTTTAATAATTTATTAAAGCCCTATTATTTCTGTGTATTTTGATACTTTTGTGAAGAAAATAGGATAAATAGTAATTAAATACTTCATATTTTTAATTATCACGCCAACGAATTTTAGCATGGGTCGCAACTTTTGACGTTACGTCTATAAGTTTAGCACAAGAGAACAGTGCAATAATTTAAAATCGAGCATAACCTTTTGTGAAAAGAATACAATATTATATTCTATCAAATTGGGGATTTCATTCACCTCTGAGAAATTTATAAAGATTTCATTGGTAGTTAAAGTAGGTCAACATCCAAGCTAGACAGCTAACGCTGAAAAATAAGTATATGGGAAAACAAACGGCATGTATTCGCAAAAAGGAAACTCTTGCAGCCTCATGAGTTGGATGATGTTTCGTTCTTAAGATTAGGTTAAACATTAGTTTAGTTTATTACAAGTTTAAAACATACAAAACGATACAGTGAGGTGATAACAAAGGGGGTATTTCGAACCGTTACGCGGTCAAGACGTCGTTTACATCATCTTCGAAACAAGATAAAAAAAAATTGGAGGCGTTTGAAAAGATGTGGACAGTCGAACCAGCTAAACCCGTTCTATATGGCGATGTCATTGTACATGGAGACTTAATAACTTTGTGTACAAAAGCTTTCCAAATACGGAACGAGATTTCCTTATACCGTTTATATAGATATACGTTGGCTTCTCTATCTGTTTTGTATCACTTGACAAAATCACACACCTGATAGTACGGCGGATAAGCTCAGAATATTCGTGAGTTCAACGTAAATTATATCGTACAATATATAACTGAGCATCATGCCACTGCCCCCCCCCCCCCCTTTATATTGTTTTGACAGCACATGGTTAATATGCAGTGCCAATCAGAAATAAGTATACAATTGCAAAATCCAACTTGGTTAAATTATTCAATGGATTTATCTGTTTATTAGACGGTCACAAATAATATACTAGTTTCTGCAACTACAGATACTTAATGAGTCATACAACTGTTCCGAATTAAAATAATAATGTGACCCAATCTACAGGCAGCATTTTTAATAGTTATATGACAAAGTTACCTTTCAAGCCGGACAAAGAAGGTACTGTGCTAAGTTGTTCTGCAAATAGTGTTGTTACACATTAAAAAGTAAATAAGAAAACATCTTTGTACTGACTGGATACTAATTACTGGTGGGCAGTATTAAGCCAAGTGGACACTCTCAGAGGCAGATGATTGGACTGGTGATAAACTAAAAGGATGCTACTACAACAAGATTGTCTAGTGTGCAGTAGTGAGGAGTTGAGACATTTCTATTGATGAGGGACTTTCGTAGCATGATGTAAGCGATTAGCATCAACTCAAGTCAATCAAGCATTTAACACTTGTGAATCTAGTCTATAACAGCTAGGGTAACATATCTGGATTCGCAGTACCACATCTGTATCTTCATTGATTTTAAGTCTGTCCTTGCCAGACACCCCGGCCAATAATCCTCGAAAAGAGGCGTTAGGGCTAGGCAGTATTAATAGATAAAGCTTCACTACTGACAGTGGCGCTGTACTAGCTTAGTTCTGAATATGATAATATCTGAGGGGGAATAGTTGGTAGAGTGCCTGACTTGCTTGCAAAGGGGTCGTGTGGTAGAATCCTGCATTGGGTAGATATTTTTTCTGCTTAAAGTACAATAAAGACAACAATTTTAATTTGGACATTTGCAGGCTAGATCTATATCTGTGGAACAACGTACAAAAGCATGCAGATGCAATGGCTATCCTCTCAGTCTGTTGGAAACAAAACAGTCGATAATTCGTCCTAAGATTAGATTGCACTGACAGTTCAAGGCTTCAAAATTAAACTGAGGTCAGTGAGGAAGATTTTAGTGATTCAGAAGCCCGGTTAGCTGAGTTGGGAGAGTGCTCAACTACAAGCAGGGATCGTGGGTTTGCATCCGGCACTTGGTCGATTCGTTTTCTCATCAAAATCCGATAATATTTACATCATAAAATGCGAAATAAAAGAACAACCAGAATTTAATATGTCAATGTATGCCTGTCTAAAATACCTTTCCATGCCTTATCCTTGTCGGCATTCGACAAGGATGAAGACAGTTTGTCTTCTATTACGTCGTGCTGCTGAAAATAGCCCTGTCGGAGCGCCGCTGACTCCTCGGCAGTCCAATTGCTCTTTCTTTTCTTCAGCGGCGGCTCCGACATTGTTGACATTAATTTGCAGACGACAAATTGTTTACCATTTTGACAGGTGCGCGCGCAGTATCGGTTTATCAATCTCCAATTGAAGAGTTACGGACTAGTTCTACGTAAGTGGAAAAAATGCGTACGTTGCTTTAGTGAAACGCACGTACGTTTTCCGTAAGATATGCCTAAGTTTGAATTGAACGTAAAAACTTACGCAAATCGTTAGTATCTTAGTGAAACGGCGCCCTGTTCGTTCATCCTATTCAAATTATTATTATTATTATCACATTATTCTGTATTTTCGAAAAACAAGAGTGTCGATTCTCCATTAAACATTGGTATCCCAATATTTTAGAATATTTTAGAAATCGACTGACCTAATATTCTATTTTTGCTTTGTTTGCGCATTACTTAAATCATGTACGTGTATCCGACAATCATGTCTGGACGAAGTTTGCTGCATTGAAGAGTAAACAGTAACGCATGTTTTTCTTTGTTCATTTTCATTTATGTAACCCATGTTGCTTATTTTGTTATTTGTTCGTTTCTTTCTTCGAGCTTTGTAAGTTGTTGTTCGACAGATATATCGGTCAGCTGGCCTAATGTTATATATACGGAATATCACTGCAGTGTGTTGATCCGTTGGGCCGTATTACCTCGAGTTGCTTGTGTAATGTCGTATCTCACGAGACCGCTAGGTCGAGTGAGATGCGGTATGGCGCAAGCAACGAGAGGTAATACGGCTTAACGGATCAACACCACTGCAGTGATATTCCTTTTATTATATACCTTCAAAAGTGAAAAAAGCGCTTTTACGCGCGAAAATGCGTTTGATGTGTATACACTGACGTCACGAACGTCGGCATATTTTCGGCATAAAACGCGACGCCCATTCATAAAAAGGCAATTGTTTACGTCGTGGCGTCATTGACGTTGGTATATGTTCGGCATATAACACGTCAGACATGCATGACACGGATTCGGAAAACCAGACATGTATGATACGGAAAATGCAATCTGTCGCGTTGTATTCCACTGGGCGATTTGGCCTGTATTTGTGACAATACATTGCTAGGTATATAATAAATACGGAATATCACTGCAGTGTGTTGATCCGTTGGGCCGTACTACCTCGAGTTGCTTGTGTAATGCCGTATCTCACGAGACCGCTAGGTCGAGTGAGATGCGGTATGGCGCAAGCAACGAGAGGTAATACGGCTTAACGGATCAACACCACTGCAGGGATATTCCTTTTATTATGTATAACTCGTCAGACATGCATGATACGGATTCGGAAAACCAGACATGTATGATACGGAAAATGCAATATGTCGCGTTGTATTCCACTGGGCGATTTGGCCTGTATTCGTGACAATACATTGCTAGGTATATTTATATATAATAAAACCAGTGATCATGCATTTGTAAACTACTAATGCACATGAACCTGTTCCTCTACAGACGAATCAAGAATTTCTCCACATAACATAGAGCACATATATAGTTCAGTATTGAGGACAAACATTTAATAACATCAAGTTGTTTCTAATTGGGTGAATAATATATTTATTTATTGTCAATGAAGTCAATAACACACACAGGTCAGTCATAGCCTTGTCCCCGAAATTTACTTAATAAATTCAACAAACCAAAAAAAATGATTACAAAGATCTTAACACACAGATTGGACACTCAGTTGAAAGCTGGGAGAAAATGCAAAATAGTTTCTGTTATTTTGCATCAAAAGTTTTATTTATAATCCTTTTTTAATGACCAATGTCTAATTTTGAAGAGCTAAGTTTCTTCTATTGTATGAGGTAACTTGTTTCTGTCTAGCTCTTATATAATTCAAAAATTATGATTAGAATGAGACAAATCGAATATTTTCAGATAAACTTTGAATTTCCATTAAAATGAGAGTAGGTCTGGCTCTTTGATGTCTATTGTTTTATTCCTTGGCTGATTTCAATAAATGAGGTATCATTGTAAAGCTGAAAAATAATACATCTGTTGCATAGACTTATAAGTTTTTGTCTGGTTTCATTAAAACAGGAGATACAAGGTTTTGAATAAAATGAAAAGAGATTTGGTACATCATTCAAATCTTTGTATTTTTAGATCTTTGATGATAAATATGAAATATAATATAATTCACATTCAAGCATATAAATTTTAGCATATTGCAATATAATTCAACTCTTAACATGATGAAAGACTCTAAACATTTCACACTCAGTTTAATTGCATACAGAATGGTATTTATCACACAATTTATCAACCCCTTGTTCACACCTGCTTGACAATAACCATGCCTATCACAAAATCAGTTTAAAAATCTTCTTCCTGCTGAAGTGCAGGGCTCTCTCTGGAGCATCAACGCACATATATCTGTGAGGCGAAAAACGCTGTATATTTGTGCGTTGATGCTCCAGAGAGAGCCAGTGCACTTCAATGCGAAGAAGAAGTACTACGACAGGTGAGCGACCTAGGGCCCTTTGGTCCCTCTTGTTCATATTATAATAGGGACTCATTTTTTACAGTGATAAAGAAGTGCGCCGAAGAGTAACGACGGCGACAACAGCAACTGGCGGTTTATAAGAAATTGAAATTGGATTGTTATAAACTATTCTTCTAAAACTATTACTTATTGAACACTGGTTTGTTGTTTTATTTATTCACAGTTCAGCAACGCTTTAATTGTAACCATTTTGTGTAATGATCCTTCAAATATAACGAAGTAAAATATCACAAATGGATTTGTCACCTGTTTTCGCGACACTTATCATTTTCGGGGGAGCATAGGCGGCACTATACAGTAGATTAGAGTCTCGGTGAACTGTCCGCTGTCTACAAATACAATTTGATGTCCCAAAAATTCCTCACAGCAGCCTGAAGCAAATTAATATCATTTTCTGATTTGTATTAACTAGGCATTAGAAAAAAACAGTATCTGTATCTTCCAATAGATTATTATTAGATACATCACTGTTTGAAAACAGGCCTTATGGAACTATGGGTCATTATCGGTCGGAAAATGATGCTGAAAATCGCCAATTCGGGAACTGTTCAGACTTCCACAGAAAATTACTCGCCAATACTAGGGCTATACACTGCACAGATTCTTGAAGCTCATCCATATTAAGGCAATCGAAATCCAATGAGCTGTCAGCCAGCACTTTTTTGGAGTAAAATGGCAATATCCGGTTTTAGTCCCAGTTGGGACTATTCTTTTTCGAAGTAAAAAATGATCGATTTTCTTGTAGTTTTATTGATCCTTGTCACCCAGACGCTTGAAAATATTCCCGAGTGCGCATGCGCAATATTAAAATTATATCCCCGTGGTATTGGAAATGGCGCACTTAACAGTTTACGTCATTATTTTGTTATAAATATAAAACGTTCATAATTAAAGTGATTGAGCAATGATAGGGCAATTCAATGGGAACATGTTGACACTAAATATCAATAGTCAATTCCATCAATGCATGTTGTATGACTATTACAATGAAAGACACGCTCAGCTTATTATGTCAAGTCCGCGTGATATGAAATGGCGCACCTATCATGTAGGTCCCTAGAGGTAAAAAAATAAAAGGATTCATGATGTAGTTGTTTCCAATTTTATTTTATGGCTATATAGTCCATTTTTATATAATAGTTAGCTTACTTTGTTTACTTCTTAGATAATAAATCAATGATTAGTATCGAGACAGAATTGCACTGGTTACTAATTGCCATTATACTTTTTGAGTCGCCAAGACAACTTGAAGATGTCCAAACAAGTGTTAAATCATCTATTACTGTCATGTAAGAATCATTCATGGCATTTGCATAGTCTGATCTGTCACCAACTTGACTTGGGAATGCCGAAAATATCAATGACAGTTAATATTAACAAAATTTTCAAAACATAATATTTCAGATTTTGACTAGTTTTTTCAGTTTTTCTTAATATGAAAGTTACATCCTTCTGGACACCATTTCCTGTGTTTGACAGTGTGTAGGACATTTTAATCATGTTACATGGTGTTAACATGGATGCCAGTGCTCTTTACAAAAAAAATTTGAAGTTAAAATTTCATTTTACAAATTTGTGGGATTACGATACTTGAGGAATAAAGTGACATAAGAAAATAACAACAAATATGGGTACAGCATACCTTTCGAGTTCTAAAAGCACCAAATTTTACTTTGAACATTGTTTATTTGCATTACAAACCAAAACCATACATCCTTCCAAAAATATACTGGAAATGTATGTCATTTTGGGTCTTAATCTCAAGAAAAGACCACTAATCTCGGGTGCGCCATTTCTAATACCGCGCCACAACCCATACCACCACGATACATTAGGGGGCGTGGCCAAATATGCAAATTTATAAAAAAAGTACCGTTAACAACGTAATGGCCGTTTGATGTACCTCATCGCGGTCCACACTAAGCTTATGTAATTATAAGTCTTTATACAGTAATTGTGTTATTGTAACAAACATAAAGGCACATTTTAGTGTACCGTAATGAAATTATTTGATTCGTCGCTTATATATATCACTACGGTTTTATTCCCATCGTGGTATTTCTTTTCGTGTAATTTCACCATAACTTACAATGCAATTCATTCCGTAAATATTTTAAAGCATTGATGCTACTAGAGGCAATTTAAAGCAAGATCGTCACTAATATATTATACTCCAAAAACATTGAAATGGTTACAGATAACACGAAAAATAATAACACCATGAGACTAAAACCAGAGTATATATATAGCGACGATTTTAACTGTTCGCATTAATGCTACTAGAGCCTGGGAGGGAAGTTTCTCCCGGGAAAAGGGTTTCTTTTGGGGCATCAATACTAGAGAAATAGGCAGGGGCGTACCTGGAGCATATTTGATTGTACTCCCAATGGTAGGGGGTCTGGGTGCATGCTCCCCCAGAAAAACTTTTTGGCAAGGAAATGATTTCCTTGCCATTGAGAGTATCTCAACGATATTTTTACGCCATGCCTTAAGGCAATAAATTGTTTTATTTGTGACAAGTAACATAACACAATTTGGATTACTAATAAGAGCTTGTAGAAGACATGATGCCCAAATGATGCTCAACGTTCCATCGTCCTTTGACCTACCCAGCCCAAAACAAAAGACACTTGTCATGATCAACATCCATCGATCTACTAAGTTTGATGTAAAAAGGTACCTTCATTTTCAGTAAAAACCATTTGTGCACTTATCAATCTTTTCCCCGGGAGGGGCGGTTCTATAGTGGAATTAGACATTTGTAGAATTAGCTGTCAAATTTCACTCACATGTGCAGATGGCCCTGTCTAATTTCTTGGGGTGTGGATGTTCTTGTCAAATATCCCTATTGTAGATTTTCATTACAATGCAACCTGGACAAATCATCTCATTTGCATGAAAAGGGCCTATCTAAAGCATCACTGGCAGACTGTGTGGGCTCCCAAGAAAAACATGTAATAACATTTAACGGAACAATATTGATGATACGCACGATTAGGGAGTGAAAGGAGGGGTGTCCCCCTCGTTAAGCTGACGGGGGTCCTCTCCCACACACACCCCCCCCCCCCCCCCCGAAAAAAAAAGAAAAATAGATTGCGGATGGTCCATTCTGAGCACTTATTCTGTCTCCGAAAGCCCCAATGATCCCCAATGTTATTTCTGGTTTTGCTCACGATTAAAGCAAATAAAAAATAAGTCAAAATGGCACATTCATGTAGCAACATATTCAGTATGTAGACATGGATGCAATTAATGCGGGCGAAGCGAGGTGGAAAAAAATACATTGCGTATGTGTGCAGCATACCACACAAAATCGTTCTCCGATTTTATAATACATGTATTCACTAAAAATTTACGGTGCGAGCTAAGCTAGCTAGAAAAAATAGCACTGCGTATCTGAGTTGCGTACCCTACACTAGATAATGCATGTAGACCTATTTTTATTCACAAATAAGGTTATACTGCTCAGCGCAGCGAGCTCCAAAAATAGCAATGGTTTATTTGAGCAGCATACCCTACAAACTCGTTCTCTGACTGGATAATACATGTACTGACTTATAAAGTTAGTGTGCGAGCGAAACGAGCTAGAAAAATTAGCACTGTGAATTTGAGCAGCATACCGTACAAGTACAAACTGGTTCCCTGACTTGAAAAACGATGGATCTTTTATATGACATAAATCATATTATAAAGTGACTTTTTTATACACACGCTGCATTTGTATGCCCCTCACCCCCCCCCCCTCTGCTTGTGATTTTTATTGGTGATTTCGAATGTTTATGTTTTCAATTTATTTCAGTCCAGATTCGAATTGTACGCACGGGCGTACTGGAGTACGCCTAGTTACGCCCCTGATAGGGGCTCGGATACTTTTGGGGGAAGAAACGCTTTTAAAATATTTACGGAATGAATTGCATTGCACTTGTTGATTGCAGATAACACGAAAAATAATAACACCATGGGACTAAAACCAGAGTATATATATATATAGCGACGATTTTAACAATTTGTATTAATGCTACTAGAGGGAAATTTCTCCCGGGAAAAGGGTTTCTTTTTGGGTATCAATACTAGAGAAAAAGGGGATCGGACACTTTTGGGGGAAGAAACGCTTCAAAACAGTAATGAGCCTAAGGTATATAGTTTTTCTCATTGTTTTCACATTGTCAAACCACCATGGAACCACAAATGGACATATATATATAGACACTTGAAAATATTCCCGAATGCGCATGTGCAATATTACAATTATGCAAATGGGCGTGGCCAAATATGCAAATTTATTCAAGCGTCTCACTGACACCGATTTCAATCCATCCACAATGGTCGTGATTTCATGAAGTAATAATTTTATCAAAAAGAATAGTCCCAACTGGGACTTAAACCGGATATTGCCGGCAAAATTAAAACCCTTGATTTTCTGCATCAAATCTCCATGAAAAGTCAGAATAGCCCTAGTTTCGCATTTTTACTCAATATTTCCAAAAGCTTTGAACAATAAGGGTCACTTGAACGCTTGTCAAAACTTTACAAAATCATCAAATTAAATTAAAATCAAGCCTAAAAAACCATTCTCCATACATGTGTACAAAGTATTTAAACCCAATAACATGATTCTATTTCTAATGCTGATTTTCAACACATACCACCATTTCCAGCCAAATCAAAGTTTTTTACAGGACTACTTGAGTGTATCTGATTTTGGTCCGCGTAGTCATTTGGTGGTTTGTTACCTAAAGACAACCTTTTTTAGCTCACCTGCCACAAAGTGGCAAGGTGAGATTTTGTAAAAAAATTTTGTCCGTCGTCTGTCCGTTAACTTTTTCACCGTTAACACTCTAGTACTCTCAATTTTGCTTTGATCTTCATCAAACTTGGTCAGTAGTTGTATCTCAATGAAATCTAGGTCAAGTTTGAAGTTGGGTCATGTGGGGTCAAAAACTAGGTAAAAAGGTCAAATAATAGGAAAACCTTGTAAACACTCTTGTGGCCACATTTTTGCTTTAATCTTCATCAAACTTGGTTAGTAGTTGTATCTCAATGAAATCTAGGTTAAGTTTGAAGTTGGGTCATGTTGGGTCAAAAACTATGTCAAATAATAGGAAAACCTTGTTAACACTCTTGTGGCCACATTTTTGCTTTAATCTTCATGAAGTTTGGTCAAAATGTTTATCTTAGTTAAGGTCAAGTTTGAAGTTGGGTCATATGTGGTCAAAAACTAGGTCAAAAGGTCAAATAATAGGAAAACCTTGTTAACACTCTGGTGGCCACATTTTTGCTCTGATCTTCATCAAACTTGGTTAGTAGTTGTATCTCAATGAAATCTATGTCAAGTTTGAAGTTGGGTCACATGGTGTCAAAAACTAGGTCAAAAGGTCAAATAATAGGAAATCTTGTTAACACTCTGGAGGCCGCATTATTGCTTTGATCTTCATCAAACTTGGTAAGTAGTTGTATCTCAATGAAATCTAGGTCAAGTTTGGAGTTGGGTCAAGTGGGGTCAAAAACTAGGTCAAGAGGTCAAATAATAGGAAAACCTTGTTAACACTCTGGTGGCCACATTTTTGTTTTAATATTCATGATGTTTGGTCAAAATGTTGATCTTAGTGACCTTAAGGTCAAGTTCGAAGTTGGGTCATGTGGGGTAAAAAACTACGTCAAAAGGTTTTATAATAGGATAACCTTGTTAACACTCTGGTGCCCACATTTTTGCTTTAATATTCATGAAGTTTGGTCAAAATGTTTATCTTGGTGTAAGGTCAAGTTTGAAGTTAGGTCATGTGGGGTCAAAACTAGGTCAAAAGGTCAAATAATAGGAAAACCTTGTTAACACTCTGGCGGCCACATATTTGCTTTAATCTACATGATGTTTTGTCAAAATGTTTATCTTGATGACCTTAAGGTTAAGTTTGAAATTGGTTCATGTGGGGTCAAAAGGTCTAATAATAGGAAAACCTTGTTAACACTTTGGAGGCCACATTTTTGCTTTGAACAATCTTCAAGTAGTTTGGTCAACATGTGTATCTTGATGACCTTAAGGTCAAGTTTGAAGTTGGTTCATGTGGGGTCAATAACTAGGTCAATAGGTCAAATAATAGAAAAACCTTATTAACACTCATGAGGCCTTATTTTTGCTTTAATTTTCATCAACTTTGGTCAAAATGTTTATCTTAATGTCAAGTTCAAAGTTTGGCCATGTTTAGCAGGTGAGCGGCCCAGGATCTATGATCCTCTTGTTTGTTTTTATCTTCATCAACTTTGGTCAAAATATTGTGATTACCTTAAGGTCACTTTCAAAGTTGGGTCATGTGAGGTCAAAAACTAGGTCAATATGTCAAGTAATAGCAAAACCTTGTTTGACCAAGTTTAGCAGGTGAGTGCCCCAGGATCTATGATCCTTTTGTTTACCTTTTTTAGTGGTTTTTTCTTTTTTTCATTACTACTATGCATATGCAGCACAAAACAATCAATTCCAGACCAATTTGGCATGAATTCTGAAATAAAATGACAGACGCCTATGCGCCTTTAATGAGAAATTTGGTCAGCGCCTGCCAAATGTCATGAATACTAAGTGACTTTAAATGGAGTTGTATGTGTGTACAAATGTTGCACTGCACACTAATTCTGGTTTAGATGAATAAATATGTGTCTATTCTTCATATATAATCACAAGAACCCCTGTCTGATATTAAAATAAGGTAAATATTGACATAATATGGTCAGTTTCAGAATTTTTTTAAAAACTTTTTCTGAAATTTTCATGATAAAAATCTAAATTTTCACTTTTTTAGACAAGTTACACAGAAAAAAGTGGTTAAAACCCAAACAGTAATCGGCTTGGCCAAGATAAAGTGGACACTTATGTTGCACGAAGGTCGATTTTTCAAAATGTATTCTTCTTCAAAATTTCATTGGAATTTGTGAGCTATGGCCCTTGTGCATAATATTCTCAGTCGATTTCAATGGCATAGACCGGATAAAAAAGTTACAATCTATTATATAGTAGTACCTGTAAGGGGCTAGGACTATACAAATCTAAGCATAACCTGTTGTTTTCAGATAAAAGATATTGCTTCAGATCATCTTTACTACTTGCTAAGTACTGGCTAAATTATGTCTACACTAGAAACATCAACCAAAAAACTAGCTGCTTTAAGGAGAAAATTATTTTTATCGTGTTGGATTGCAAGCACCATTTAAAGCAAAAAAGAACTATATTTTGCATTTAGCAGTATGGTGTAAATAACAGCTTAATGGGGTTCAAATTACTCTTATATGGTATATAGAAGTGCCTTTGGATGACATACTAAGTATTATTGAAGATACTTTATTTACATTTAAATGCAAAAAACTGAAAACATGGATTTAATGGATTTTTGCACTTCTTTACCACCAAATAGATTTGTTCTTTAACTCAATGTAAAGTGACAAATTGCTGACCCAAAAAATGTCAATGGGGACCTCTCAAAATCCACCAATCAATAGAAATAGCATATAGCCTCAAGAAAATGAAATAAATCAGGGGGTTGCGTATCATATAAGAAAAAATTGGTTCGTCAAACGCGGTGAACATAATTATTTTCTCACACGCGCGGACTGATTCGAAGTCCGTTAGCCACAACCCTACTTTCACTTTCATATTTAAGCCAGAATATCACAATTTTCTAAATAAAACTGTTTCACTACATCACATACATGTGTACAAAGCATTTAAACCCAATAACATGATTCTAATGCTGATTTGTCAACACATACCACCATTTCCAGCCAAATCAAAGTTTTTTACAGGACTACTTGAGTGTATCTGATTTTGGTCCGCGTAGTCATTTGGTGGTTTGTTACCTTCACCATATCGACATTACAGGTTAAAATCCGTTTTCCGGGATAACGGAATTTATTGAGCAACAATGTGTGAGATATTCCGAATGTACGTCAGGGGCGGAAATGCATATAGCGTATAGAGCAACCAGGTACAATAATTGCGATTATTCAGCCAAATGATAAGAATTTGTAAAACGGGTTTTATTGTGTAATGTCGATATCGAGAATAGTTGACGCTTTGCCTGTCCGTCCGTCGTTCCGTCATATACTTTTGTCCGGAGCCTAGCTAAAAAAGTTAGAGGTAGCATCATGAAACGTCATAGGTGGATTGATCTCAATGACTAGA
Organism: Spisula solida; assembly: GCA_947247005.1. Taxonomy (NCBI): domain Eukaryota; kingdom Metazoa; phylum Mollusca; class Bivalvia; order Venerida; family Mactridae; genus Spisula; species Spisula solida. The sequence goes on along the minus strand of OX365952.1, from coordinate 24,261,951 downwards.
AGTGCAGTGCTCAAGAACCACAACTCTACATAACCTATTTTTGGAGTTATTTTCCTTTCAACCTTTGTTTTTTTTCATACTTAGCTTTTTGTCCGGAGCCTAACTCAAATCATGACTAAGGATGCGAGGTATCACCATGAAACTTCATAGGTGTATAGATCGCAATGAATGGAAGTGCTGTGCTCAAGAACCACAACTCTATATAACCTTGAGTTCTTCTTCTTCCGGTGAAGTACAAAATCCCCTCTGGTGCATCGTCATACAATTTATTGTTATTGCCCTTTGTAATTTTTCACACTTAATTCTTGTCCGGGCCATATATTAAAACTCAAACAGTATTAGAGATATAAATTTGAAACTTCATACATGTAGGTGAATAGATATCATTGAAAGGATGTGCAGTGCTCAAGAACCCAGTGATTTTTTTCCTTCTTTATTACTATTAGGGTCCGGAAAAGGGACCCTTTCCCAATTTCTAAATAGGCTATAATTTTCCCAAATTTGAATGGAGAAATTCCCAATAAACAATTTTAAAAAATAATTTTCAAATTCGGACATAAAATGATAAAGTTATGAACATTTTTGACAAGAGGTCAAGCATAAAAGCTCAAAGAAATCAGTAAACATTCAAATGAAATCTCTTTCTGTTTTATTTGGCCTTAATGCTTCATGGAAATTCCCAATTTCAAATTGTCACGACGCGAAAATTCCCAATCTGAACGGACCCGGACCCTTTCCCAAAGAGGCAAAAATTCACTGAGAACCATAACTCTTTATTGCATATTTTTATGCTCCCTGAAGGGTGAGCATATAGTCACCGCTTTGTCCGTCCGTCTGTCCGTCCGTCACACTTTTGTCCATGCAAAAACTTGAACAGTACTAGAGATATCAATATGAAACTTCATAGGTGAATAAACCTTATTCATTGGAAGTGCAGTGCACAAGAACTATAACTCTTGATTGCATATTTTTTTAGTTATTCCCCTTTGTAATTTTTTATACTTAATTCTTGTCTGGGCCATAATTTGAACAGTATTTCAGATATCAATTTGAAACTTCAAAGGTGAATAGACCTCATTGAGAGGAAGTGCAGTGCACAAGAACCATAACTCTTGATTGCAAATTTTTTTAGTTATTCCCCTTTGTAATTTTTCATACTTAATTCTTGTCCGGGCCATAACTTGAACAGTATTAGAGATATCATTTTGAAACTTCATAAGAATAATAACATATTTTTTTAGCAGTTTTTCTGTGACAAACGCCCCACGGGGAGCATACCCTGTCTGTGACGGTTCTTGTTAAAGTTATTCCCATTGTATTTTTTAGCTCCATTATTCGTAGAATAAGGGGAGCTATTGCAGTCACCTGAGCGTCGGTGTCGGCGTAACACTTTTGTTAAAGTTTCGGTACAGGTTTTTTAACCTCTTATATTCTCTTAGTCCTTTGAGATATTGCTTTCATACTTTGCATACTTATTCGCCATCATGACCCCAACCCATATGCAGGAGTAGGTAACTAATCAGGCATTTTGTTGAAATTATGCCCCTTTTTCTACTAAGTGCAAATAGTGTTAAAGTTGAGGTACGGGTTTTTTAACCTAATATCTTCAAAGTGCATTGACATATTGCTTTGATACTTTGCATACTTGTTTACCATCATGACCCATACACAGGGGTAGGTAACTCTATTAAGCATTTTGGTGAAATTATACCCCCTTTTTCAACTTACCCGGTAGTGCAAATGTTTAAAGTTTAGGTACATGTTTTTTTACCTCTTATATTTTCGAAGTGCATTCACATATTGCTACATGTATGCATACTTGTTCTCCATCATAACCCCAACTCCTTCACAGGGATAGGTAACTCTATCAAGCATTTTGGTGAAATTATGCCCCCTTTTGGAAATGCAAATGTTAAAGTTTAGGTATGGTTTTTTTAACCTCTAATATCTTCAAAGTGCATTGACATATTGCTTTGATACTTTGCATACTTGTTCTCCATCATGATCCCAACCCGTACACAGGAGATGATAACTATTTAGCATTTTGTTGAAATTATGCCCCCTTTTGGACTTATAAATGCTTATTTGTTCACCTTCATGACCCAGAGGACATACACATGAGCAGGCAGCAGTCCTGCATTTTGTCCAAATTATCTCCCTTTTTCGACTTAGAAGCCCCAATCTTTATATAGCTGAGGGTAATGCTGCTGTTATGAAACATTTTGTTTTGAATATATAATGATTGTACTATCCTAGCATGGCACTGCGAATAGTGGAGCGCTGTGCGTGGACAACTCTTCACACTTCAATCTTGTCCGGGCCATAACACAAAGAGTATTAGAGATATCAATTTGAAACATCATTTGTGTATTAATCTCATGGACAGGATGTGCAAAGCCCAAGAAAGTTCTACAACTCTTTATTGCATATTTTTGGAGTTATTCACCTTTGTTTTTAGCTCACCTGTCACAAAGTGACAGAGTGAGCTTTTGTGATCACTTGTCGTCCGTCCGTCAACAATTTGCTTGTGTAGACACTAGAGGTCACGATTTTGGCCTAATCTTTATGCAACTTAGTCACAATGATCATCTCAACACAATCTAGGTCAAGTTCGATATTGGGTCATCCGTGTTCAAAAACTAGGTCTCAAGGTCAAATCATAGAAAACCCTTGTGTAGACAGTATAGGTCATATTTTTGACCTAATCTTTATGAAACTTTGTCTCAATGATCATCTGAACAAAATATACGTCAAGTTCGATAATGGGTCATCCGGGGTCAAAAACTAGGTCACTAGGTCAAATCATAAAAAACCTTGTGTAGTCACTAGAGGTCACAATTTTGACTTAATCTTTATGAAACTCAGTCACATTGATCATCTCAACAAAATCTAGGTCAAATTCGATATTGGGTCATCCGGGGTTAAAAACTAGGGCACAAGGTCAAATCATAGAAAAACCTTGTGATTTGTCCATTGTCCGTCTGTCAGTCCGTTAAACTTTTCACCGTTAACACTCTAGCACTTTCAATTTTGCTTTGATCTTCATCAAACTTGGTCAGTAGTTGAACCTTAATAAAATCTAGGCCAAGTTTGAAGTTGGGTCATGTGGGGTCAAAAACTAGGTCAATAGGTCAAATAATAGGAAAACCTTGTTAACATTCTGGAGGTCACATTTTTGCTTTGATCTTCATCAAACTTGGTCAGTAGTTGTACCTCAATGAAATCTAGGTCAAGTTTGAAGTTGGGTCAAGTGGGGTTAAAAACTAGGTCAAAAGGTCAAATAATAGGAAAACCTTGTAAACACTCTGGATGTCACATTTTTGCTTTGATCTTCACCAAATTTGGTCAGTAGTTGTACCTCAATGAAATCTAGGTCAAGTTTGAAGTTGGGTCATGTGGGGTCAAAAACTAGGTCAAAATGTCAAATAATAGGAAAATCTTGTTAACACTGGTGGCCAAATGTTTGCTTTAATCTTCATGAAGTTTGGCAAATATGTTTGTCTTGATTAAGGTCATGTTCAAAATTTCGGTAATGTGGGGTCAAAACTAGGTCAATTTGTCAAATCTTGATGACCTTACGGTCAAGGTCAAAGTTTGACCATGTTTAGCAGGTGAGCGCCACAGGATCTATGATCCTCTTGTTTATTAGGTAGGTAGGGGAAGGGGAAACAAACAATATTTTATTTTGGCCCAACATGGTTGGATATGAGTATAAAAACTAATACTCTGACCTAAAACTTACCTCTGAAAATGGAACATAATGCCAGTGAGGTCATTTTAATTTTTTTCAAAATGTGAAATTACATGTACGCTTTCAAATAGTTTTCATCTAACTGTCTTCAAACTTTGTGACAATGCTTATGGGCCTAATATCTAGGCCAAGTTCAATTACGGGCACAATCGGCACAGGTTTATTGGACAATGGCCCTTGAATTACTTAAATTGAGCAATAGAACCTGTGTTAATTGTTTTTTTAGTTTTTGTAAATATGTACCTCACAGGGTGAGCTTTTGTGATCTGACACCCAAAGTCTTAGTCAATCTCCTCGTTGTTTGTTCCCAATTTCTTGTAAACACACTAGAGGCCACATTTATGGCCCGATCTTCATGGGACTTGGTCAGAATGTTTGTCTCTATGAAATCTAGGCCAAGTTCATACTGGGTCATGTGGGGTCAAAAACCAGGTCACTAGATCAAATCTTAGATAAGCCTTTTGAACACACTAGTAGACACAATTATGCCCCAAACTCCATGAAACCTGGTCAAAATAATTGTCTCTTTGAAATGAAGGTCAAGTTCAAAACTGGGTCATGTTGGGTCAAAACTAGGTCACTAGGTCAAATCTAAATGGTACAATTAATGCATTAAATTAAGAGGACACAATTACGGCTTGGTCTTCAAGAAACTTTGTTAGAATGTTTGTCTCTATAAAATCTAGGCCATGCTAAAACAGTACTAGTAGCATGACTAGTATCTATCAGATTAACATATTTGAGTTGTGTGGAACAGTCTCGGCCCATTTGGTATGTAGCAAAAGCAATGTTGAACAGGTGAGCGATATAGGGCCACCATTGCCCTCTTCTATAATTAGTCCCCTACCGGTTTTTGACCGGAGGGGACTATAGGTTTGCCGTCCGTCAATCAGTCCGTCCATCAAAAAATCTGGATCCTGACATAACTCAAGCAGTTTCCAAGCTAGGTTATGAAACTTGGTATAAATTGTGGTTGCTATGGCAACAGAAACATTGAAAATGGCTTCAAAATGGTAGGGGGGGGACTTCTGTATTGCTTGCAATTCTTAATGACTTGTTTTCATTCACCATGCTCTGGACAGGCGTATTTTGTGGCATTTTTGCTCATGATGTTTTCGAGGAAATACAGATATTACTAGTTTTACATTGTAATTATTAGATATTAATAACTTGATTGCGTTCCAGCTGTGTTATATATTAGATATAATCAACAAATGAAAAATCTCCATCTTTTTCAGTACTTAAAGAATGGATGTGAAATACAGAATAAGAGGGTCTGGAATAAGAGGCTATAACCACACAAAGAATAAATGGCCGATTAAAAAAAATACCTGCTTGGAAGTCAAACTTGAAATTCAGCCTAAAGGTCCATGTTTGAATATCTATACTGTTCAAGGTGCTGATGCTGGCAAAATACCTGCCGAGTTTCAGACTATTCTGAGATCTTTTTTGGAAGCAGAATCAGCAAAGATCGAAGTGAAAGTTACCAGTATGAGTCCAGTAACCAAGGTCAAAATTAGGGGTCCAGAAATACCATGTGATATATTCCTGACTGGTAAGGATACCCATGCAGTCATGAACCCTATATCTAGATTAAAGCAAGGTTTGTATGAAATATTTAATTACAATTTGATTGGATACATTTATTTGGCATCAAGGGCTTAAGCTCCAATATTTTTATTATGCCCCCGCCATGAAATGGTGGAAGGGCATATAGTGTTCACCCTGTTCCTGTGTGCGGGTGTGTGTGTGTTAGAAAATTGTGAAATCGTGTCCGCTCTATAACTTTGTCATTTCTTATTGGATATTTATAAAATTTGGTACAAATGTTCACCACATCAAGACGATGTGTCATGCGCAAGACCAAGTTCCCTAGCTCAAAGGTCATGGTCACACTTAGAGGTCAAGGTTAAAAGGCTCAAATAGGCATGTGATTCCGGTCCACTCTGTAACTTTGTCATTTTTTATTGGATATTTATAATATTTGGCACAAATGTTCACCTTATCAAGACAATGTGTCATGTGCAAGACCCAGGTCGCTAGCTCAAAGGTCAAGGTCACACTTAAAGATCAAAGGTTAGTTTCAGATATTACATTGTAAGTGTTTCGAAATATGAAAAAATTGCTATGGATAACCACATTGAATTTTCATTGCACTATCCATAATATTGACCCCATTCCCCTCCTAAATGAATATTCATTTTTTCCCCATTTTCGGGAAAAAAATCCCCTAAAAAAATAATAAAGAGCCTTCAGCAGTTGCTGTAGCTCTTATTGCTTTAAATTGGCTTTTTTGTTTAGTTAATAATAATATGTATTACTTTTATGATAGTATTGATTATAATTTGATATTTATAAAAGACAAAATTCCCCTTTTTCTTCAAAACAACGCGAAATTCCCCTACCTGAGGGCCCCTGGCCGCAGTCCCAAAATTGTAGTAAGAGCCCTGGACATGTTAAAAAAAGACCCATAACTCTGATCTGCATTTTGCTTATCAATTGTTCATTTTTTAACTAAGAAAATATCTTGGTTAAGTTCTATGTTTCGGTTAACTCTTCTCATAAACTTTGGGAGCTATAGCTTTGAAACTTTGAACACTTGTTCACCATCAATACTTCACCCTGTAAAGCAAGCCCCATAACTCTGATCTACATTTTGCAAGAACAATTGCCCCTTTTTAGCTCACCTGTCACAAAGTGACAGAGTGAGCTTTTGTGATCACTCTTCGTCCGTCGTCCGTACGTCCAAAATTACTTGTGTAGACACTAGAGGTCACAGTTTTAGCTTAACCATTATGAAACTTGGTCACAATGATCATCTCAACAAAATCTAGGTCAAGTTCGATATTGGGTCATCCGGGGTCAAAAACTAGGTCACAAGGTCAAATCATAGAAAAACCTTGTGTAGTCACTAGAGGTCACAATTTTGGCCTAATCTTGATGAAACTTGGTCACAATGATCTTCTCAACAAAATGTAGGTCAAGTTCGATATTGGGTCGTCCGGTGTCAAAAACTAGGTCACAAGGTCAAATCATAGAAAAACCTTTAGTAGTCACTAGAGGTCACAATTTCAACTTAATCTTTATGAAACTTGGTCACAATGATTATGTCAACAAAACCTAGGTCAAGTTCGATATTGGGTCATCCGGGGTCAAAAATTAGGTCACAAGATCAAATTATAGAAAAACCTTGTGTAGTCACTAGGGCTGCGTACTGGTTTATGATATAAATCGAATACAAAATCTAGGTCAAGTTCGATATTGGGTCATGGGGGGTCAAAAACTAGGTCACAAGGTCAAATCATAGAAAAACCTTGTGTAGTCACTTGAGGTCACAATTTTGGCCTAATCTTTATGAAACTTGGTCACAATGATCATGTCAACAAAATCTAGGTCAAGTGCGATATTGGGTCATCCGGGGTTAAAAACTAAGTGACAAGGTCAAATCAGAAAAACCTTGTGTAGTCACTTGAGGTCACAATTTTGGCCTAATCTTTATGAAACTTGTTCACAATGATCTTCTCAACAAAATCTAGGTCAAGTTCGATATTGGGTCATCTGGGGTCAAAAACTAGGTCACAAGGTAAATTCATAGAAAAACTTTGTGTAGGCACTAGAGGTCACAATTTCAACTTAATATTTATAAAACCTGATCACAATGATCATCTCAACAAAATCTAGGTCAAGTTCAATATTGGGTCATCCGGGGTCAAAAACTAGTTCACAAGGTCAAATCATAGAAAAACCTTGTGTAGTCACTAGAGGTCACAATTTCAAATTAATCTTTATGAAACTTGGTCACAATGATCATCTCAACAAAATCTAGGTCAGGTATGATATTGGGTCAACCAGGGTCAAAAATTAGGTCACAAGGTCAAATTATAGAAAAAACCTTGTGTAGTCACTAGAGGTCACAATTTTGGCCTAATCTTTATGAAACTTGGTCAGAATGATCATCTCAACAAAATCTAAGTCAAGTTTGATATTGGGTCATCCGGGGTCAAAAACTAGGTCACAAGGTCAAATCACTTCTATATGTCATTGGGTCTAATTGTGATGCAAATTATAAAGCATAAGGCAATATGAAAACCTTTTACATGCAATAGAGGCTACCATTAGGGGTGCATGAACTACTAGGACAGGTGAGCGACCTATGGCGCTTTGGGCCCTCTTGTTGGAAATATCTTGGTTAAGATTTAAGTTTGGATATACTTTTCTCATACACTGCAGGAGCTATTGCTTTGAACCTTTTAACACTTGTTCACCATTGATACCTAACTTTACAATGCAAAACACATAACTTCATCCTGCCTGAAGGAAGAATTATGGCCCTTTTGGACTTTGAAAATATCTTTGTTAAGTTTTATGTTCCATTATTATTAATTGTTTTGAAACTTTTAACCCACATTTTCACCATCAAAATGCCTAACTCTGCCCTATCGTATGCAAGGTTAATTGGCCTTTTTGTGTCGCCTGAAAAGGCGACATATAGGTGTTACTTTGTCGGCGGCGTCCGAATTTGCTTGTCCGGAGCATAACTTTGTCACCTTAGGTTAAAATGACTCAAGATTTGGTATGCATGTTTCTTGCAATAAGCCAAAGTGCAGTGCGCAAGAACCATAACTCTACCTTGCATTGTTTTTAAATTATTTCCCTTTGATTGATTTTATTAAAACATTTATTGTCCGGAGCATAACTTTGTCACCTAAAGTTCAAATGACTCGATATATGGTAAGCTTGTTTCTTGCAATATGCTGAAGTGCAGTGCACAAGAACCATAACTCTACCTTGTGCCATTTTTTAATTGTTTCCCTTTGATTGATTTTATAAGCATTTCTTGTCCGAGGCATAACTTTGTCACCATAAGTATGAATGACTCCAAAATTGGTATGCATGTTATTGCTGTGACATGAAGTGCAGTGCAGTACAGAGCTACAGATAAGCTTTTGGTGTAATTGGGTAATTACCCCCTGGTTTGTTTTCTAATTGGGTATTTTGTCATTACAATTGGGTATAGTTCGATTTCGAGCATTGAGCCGTGACTGCACTTTTAAAGTTTTAACCATTAATCGATATAGGTTGGTATAGGTTTAATGGAAAATATAAGTAATATAATTAAGGCCGACTATTCTGTGCGTCTGAATGGTCGTGACGGTATAGCGCTTGATACATTGTAAAATAACTTTTGTCTGACCAGGAAAAGTTCGAATCTCACCAAATAAATATATTTTTCTTTTTTTAATTTATATTTACACATTTTTTAATTTATAAATGCACATAACTTGCAATATCCGTGTTATAACAGTATGTGACAAGTCATATTTGTTACATGCTTCAAAATATTTTTAGATCTGGCATGTGTATTGTAGCATGTTATGACGGCTAATCAAAGTAATACAGGTTGTCAGTAAACTCGGAATATCGAAACGATCGCTATAAGTGAAAATGAAAAATAGAATGAATCAACACATTTTCATGGTTTAATTAAAAAAAAAGGTACCTTAGTTTATATACTCTTTAAATAAAATAAAATAATGAATTAAAAATATGAGCGAATTGGGAATTTGAACCACCGAACTTTGGGTTAGAAATCCTGAACGTTGCCGACTGCACTAAACTGTAATTCGATAAGAAACAGATAGATGTAAGAATCACATCATTAAATAATGACATGCGAACGTAATAAACTATGGTCTACCCGCCAAAATGGACTAGTCCGATAGGTCATGGCACAGAGTTCAAAATTGAACTATACCAAAAAGTTTTTACCCCCCAAGTTCAAATCAATTGGGTTATATTTTTTATTGACAAACATTGTATTTTTTAAACATAACATAATCTTCGATATTGGAAGTTACCCACCCACAAAAGACCTGTAACAAGGGAAACTTGGTCATCAAATCCTTAATTTGCTTACAGAAGAATAGTCATGTTTTTTGGTTTAGACGAAACCAATTTGTAACCATCGATAATTTTGTTTAAAATACTGTGGCTGTATAGTTGAATTACTAATTTACTTCATCTATTGTTTGCTTGCAAATTACTTCGCCATCATCGGAACCAGAAGAAAAGAAACTATACAAAGTCATAATTTTTGTCGGTTGTGACAGATTTTTCCTGCCGCGAGCAGCCATGATTAAAAACGAAACCGGAAATTACGGCAAACGGGGTTTACACATTTCCAATCATAGACTGGTTTAATATATTGACTAATTACCGAAATGAACGGAATGGAGAGCACTAGCTTTACCAACACGGTTCTGTACGAAGCGTTCCGAATTGAAATAATCAACCAGTCTACAGAATCGGAAATTGCGTAAATATGTAAACATTGGCTTTTGTTTACATTTTAACGCTCGTGTTTTAAAAGTGTTTACGTTATTCGTATTTTATTTGCGTTTTTGTACGCACTCATTTAAAAATAATTACGTTTTTTTTTTAAATTAATTGCGTAATTACGCAAATACGCAGCTTATCTGTAGCTCTGGTGACTCTACCTTGGGCAGTTTTTGAATGATTCCCCTTTGATTGATTTTATCTGGACATTTTTTTGTCCAGAGCATAACTTTGTCGTTTTTAGTGCAGATGACTTGAGAACTCTTGTGGGTTGGATATGTAGCCCAATAGTGGATAGTTTTCCATGAAAAATGTGCATTTCGTCAGGCAACACATGCGACTCGCGGAGCTTTTATTTACAGTGACGATGGTCAGATGAGCACCTGCGAGGCTGTGCTCTTTTTGTAAAAACAATATTAACATTAAATGTAAATTCTTTTCAGAAATAAAAGACTTGAAGAAAAAAAACACCTGTTACAAGGGCTTAAAAATGGCAAAAATGCCCGTGGTATGTATATTTGTTTGTGCATGTTGAATAGTTCTCAAATGATTTTTAGCTGCATTATTCAAAGAATTAAGAAATTTTCATTTTTGTACCCCCACACTTATTTATAAGTGGGGGGCATATAGCATTGGTGCTGTCCATACGTAACACAGGGGTGTCAATATTCCTGATTTATCCAGAATTCCGGATTTATCTGTCCTGAAAAAGCTGTGCTTTCTGACCAAAATAAAAAAAAAATTGATAAAAATATCTCTAGAAATGCCAAAGTTATGGTCAATTTAATCTGCTATAAAAGATTTTATTCAATACAAAGCTGAGTTTCATATGGAACAACGTGGTTGAAGGCCTCTTGTTAGGCAAAATGGTCGGCCGCTTATGATTTTCAGGATTTTTAATTTGACTCTGTTGACACTCCTGGTAACACAAATCTTGTGTTTTGAATTCCTCATAAACTACTGGGTGGGATTTCTTCAAGCTTTCACAGATGAACAACCTCAATGTATAGATGACCGTTAAGGATGGAATTTTCGCTGCGTCAATTTTGACCAGAGTAATGGCCCTTTGTTACTTTTACTATATACCAGGTATAGTGAAAAATATTGCGTGTTGAACTCCTCATAAACTACTTAGTGGAATTTCTTCAAACTTTTACAGATGAACAACCTCAATGTATAGATGATCGTAAAGGATGGAATTTTTGCTGCCTAAATTTTGACCAGAGTTATGGCCCTTCGTTACTTTTACTATATACACTATAGTGAAAATCTTGTGTGTTGAACTCGTCATAAACTACACGGTGGAATTTCTTCGAACTTTCACTGATGAACAACCTCAATGTATAGATGACCGTAAGGGATGGAATTTTCACTGTGTCAAGTTTGACCAGAGTTATGGCCCTTTGTTACTTTTACTATATACACTATAGTGAAAATCTTGTGTGTTGAACTCGTCATAAACTACACGGTGGAATGTCATTGAACTTTCACTGATGAACAACCTCAATGTATAGGTGACCGTGAAGGATGGAATTTTTGTTTTGTCGATTTTTACCAGAATTATGGCCCGTTGTTACTTTTTTAGCTCACCTGTCACAAAAAGACAGAGTGAGCTTTTGTGATCACTCTTCGTCCGTCGTCCGTCCGTCGTCCGTCCGTCGTCCGTCAACAATTGGCTTGTGTAGACACTAGAGGTCACAATTTTAGCCTAATATTTATGGAACTTGGTCACAATGATCATCTCAACAAAATCCAGGCCAAGTTCGATATTGGGTAATTTGGGGTCAAAAACTAGGTCACTAGGTCAAATCATAGAAAAACCTTGTGTAGTCACTATAGGTCACAATTTAGACTAAATCTTTATGACACTTGGTCAAAATGATCATCCCAACAAAATCTAGGCCAAGTTCGATAATGGGTCATCTGGGGTCAAAAACTAGGTCACTAGGTCAAATCATAGAAAAACCTTGTGTAGTCACTAGAGGTCACAATTTTGACTTAATCTTTATGAAACTTGGTCGCAATGATCATCTGAACAAAATCTAGGTCAAGTTCGATATTGGGTCATCCGGGGTTAAAAACTAGGTCACAAGGTCAAATCATAGAAAAACCTTGTTAAGTCGCTAGAGGTCACAATTTTGACTTAATCTTTATGAAACTCAGTCCCAATGATCATCTCAACAAAATCTAGGTCAAGTTCGATATTGGGTCATCCGGGGTCAAAACTAGGTCACAAGGTCAAATCATAGAAAAACATTGTGTAGTCACTAGAGGTCACAAGTTTGACTTAATCTTTATGAAACTCAGTCACAATGATCATCTCAACAAAATCTAGGTCAAGTTCGATATTGGGTCATCCAGGGTCAAAATCTAGGTCACAAGGTCAAATCATAGAAAAACCTTGTGTAGTCACTGGAGGTCACAATTTTAGTCTAATCTTTATGAAACTCAGTCACACTGATCATCTCAACAAAATGTAGGTCAATTTCGCTATTGGGTCATCCAGGGTCAAAATCTAGGTCACAAGGTCAAATCATAGAAAAACCTTGTGTAGTCACTGGAGGTCACAATTTTAGTCTAATCTTTATGAAACTCAGTCACACTGATCATCTCAACAAAATGTAGGTCAATTTCGCTATTGGGTCATCCAGGGTCAAAATCTAGGTCACAAGGTCAAATCATAGAAAAACCTTGTGTAGTCACTAGAGGTCACACTATTGGCCTAATCTTGATGAAACTTGGTCACAATGATCTTCTCAACAAAATCTAGGTCAAGTCGATATCATAGAACAAATCATAGAACAACCTTGTGTAGTCACTAGAGGTCACAATTTTTACTTAATCTTTATGACACTTGGTCTCAATGATCATCTGAACAAAATCTAGGTCAAGTTCGATATTGAGTCATCTGGGGTCAAGAACTAGGTCACATGGTCAAATCATAGAAAACCTTTTGTAGTCACTAGAGGTCACAATTTCGATCTTATCTTTATGAAACTTGGTCGTAATGATCATCTCAACAAAATCTAGGTCAAGTTCGATATTGAGTCATCTGGGGTCAAGAACTAGGTCACATGGTCAAATCATAGAAAAACCTTTTGTAGTCACTAGTGGTCACAATTTCGACCTTATCTTTATGAAACTTGGTCGCAATGATCATCTCAACAAAATCTAGGTCAAGTTCGGTATTGGTTTATCTGGGGTCAAAAACTAGGTCATTAGGTCAAATCATATAAAAACCTTGTGTAGTCACTAGAGGTCACAATATTGGCCTAATCTGTATGAAACTTGGTCACCATGATCATCTGAACAAAATCCAAGTCAAGTTTAACAGGTGAGTGACCTAGGGCCCTTTGGGCCCTCTTGTATTTAATTATGATGGCCTTTGATATTTTTAAGTCCGCCATCCACCGTCAACCATGCGCCGTCCGCCGTCAACAATTGGACGGTCAACACTCTAGAGGTCATATTTTTGTGCCCCCACACTTATTTATAAGTAGGGGGCATATAGCATTGGTGCTGTCCGTCCGTACGTACGTAAAACAAATCTTGTGTGTTCAACTCCTCATAAACTACTGGGTTGAATTTCTTCAAACTTTCACAGATGAACAACCTCATTGTATAGATGATCGTAAAGGATGGAATTTTCGCTGCGTAAATTTTGACCAAAGTTATGGCCCTTTGTTACTTTTACTATATACCCTATTGTGAAAAATCTTGTGTGTACAACTCCTCATAAACTACTGGTTGGAATTTATTCAAACTTTCACAGATGAACAACCTCAATGTATAGATGATCGTTAAGGATGGAATTTTTGCTGCGTAAATATTGACCAGAGTTATGGCCCTTTGTTACTTTTACTATATACCCTATAGTGAAAAGAACTTGTGTGTTAAACTCCTCATAAACTACTGGTTGGAATTTCTTCAAACTTTCACAGATGAACAACCTCAATGTATAGATGACCGTAAAGGATGGAAGTTTCTCTGCGTAAATTTTGACCAGAGTTATGGCCCTTTGTTACTTTTACTATATACCCTTTAGTGAAAATCTTGTGTGTTGAACTCCTCATAAACTATTGGGTGGAATTTCTTCAAGCTTTCACAGTTGAACAATCTAAATGTATAGGTGACCGTAAAGGATGGAATTGCGTTGTGACGATTTTTACCAGAACTTTGGCCCGTTGTTACTTTTAATTTAATTATGATGGCCTTTGATATGTTAATAGAATTATAGTTCACAAGGCTAAGGAAATTGAATAATTATGTTACCTCAAACTGCTATTCTCCTCTCCTTCCCCATTTGAAAGAATATGTGCTATAATGGGGGCACCCGTGTCTCAAGGACACAATTCTAGTTTACTTAATCTTTTTTAAACTTGGTCACAATGTTTGTCTCTATAAAATCTAGGTCAAGTTCGTAATTTGGTCATCTTGGGTCAAAAACTAGGTCACATCAGAGAAAAACCTTGTTAACACTCTAGAGGTCACATTTTTAGCTCACCTGAGCATGAAGTGCTCAAGGTGAGCTTTTGTGATCGCCCTATGTCCGTCGTCCACCATCAACAGTTTGACTGTTAACACTCTAGAGGTCACAGTTTTCACTTAATATTTATGAAATTTGGCCACAATGTTTGTCTCTATGAAATCCAGATCAAGTTTGTAACTGGGTCATTTGGGATCAAAAACTAGGTCACTAAGTCAAAAAATAGAAACGCCTTCTTAACACTCAAGAGGTCACATTTTTAGCTCATCTGATTTTTAAAAAAAGATGAGTTATTGTCATCACTTGATCGGCGTCGGCGTTGCTTGGTTAAGTTTTGTGTTTAGGTAAACTTTTTTCATAAACAATCAAAGGTATTGCTTTGAAACTTGCAACACTTGTTCACCATCAATACCTGAGCCCGTAAAGCAAGACCCATTACTGATTGGCATTTTGTAAGAATTATTGCCCCTTTTTGGACTGAGAAAGTAAAATGCCTTGGTTAAGTTTTGCGTTTAGGTCCACTTTTCTCCTAAACTATCAGAGTTATTGCTTTGAAACTTTCAACACTTGTTCACCATCAACACCTGACCATGTCAAGCAAGAACCGTAACTCTGATCTGCATTTTGCATGAGTTATTGCCCCTTATTGGACTTAGAAAATTCCTTGGTTAAGTTTTGTGTTTAGGTCCACTTTTCTCATACACTACGTGGGCTATTGCTTTGAAACTTTCAACACTTGTTCACCATCAACACCTGACCATGTCAAGCAAGAAACATAACTCTGATCAGTATTTTGCGAGAGTTATTTCCCCTTTTGGTACTCAGAAAATTTCTTTGTTAAGTTTTGTGTTTAGGTCCACTTTTCTCATGCACTATGTGGGCTATTGCTTTAAAACTTTCACCAACTGTTCATCATCAACACCTGACCATGTCAAGCATGACCCATAACTCTGATCAGTATTTTGCAAGAGTTATTGCCCTTTTTTCACCATCAATACCTCACTTTTTTAAGCAAGACTCATAACACTGCCCTACTTTATGCAAGGATAATGGGCCTTTTTTACAGTGACAATGATCAGATGAGCATCTGCACCCGCAAGGCGGTGCTCTTGTTTACAAAATCTTAATGAAACTTGGTCACAGTGTGTACCTCTATAACTTAAGGTCAAGTTCGCAACTGGGTCACCTGGGGTCAAAAACTAGGTCAACAGACCACATTGAAGAAAAACCTGGTAAACTCTCTACAGGTCACCTACTGTACCTAATCTGAATGAAACTTGGTCACAATGTTTGTCTGTATAAAATCAAGGTCAAGTTTATAAATGGGTCATCTGTGGTCAAAAACTAGGTCACAAGGTCACAGCAAAGAAAAATATTGTTTACACTTGAGGTCACATTTTTTATGTGATACTGTATTCCTAGAAATGGTTTCGTGCATTTCGCGAAGTTTAATAGACGCGAAAATGTTACCTCCAACGAATCCGCGAACGTTTCTAGCTTCTTCATACTAAAATCGCAAAATCATTTGACGAAGGATAATTATACATGACGTGGGAACGTCTGTAGTAAATAAATCCATCCTTATAAAATCTAAGATTAATTGCGTTAATTATCTCAATTTAAACATCAATTTCGATCCTGTAAGAATCGTGCATATTTTAGGCTGTGTAGACATAAACACTGATGACGTTGCGTGTAATGTGCTCAATGTAAACAAGCTCGGGGGTACATGGGTGGGGTGTTAACATTCAGTTTACTTCTACATGCGAAAGTTTGTTTTTGTCATGATTTAAGTCATTGTATTCCTGTTACAGGTATTTACAATAATCATTTCACATTTATTTGTTTAACATATGTTTGGTGGTTAATTTATAATAATAACTATTTACTGGTTTATGTTGACAACACCTAGTTAAAACACTTTATAAAATCCTTTGTTATGAAGAGATTAATTGATCATCGTAATTGTTATCAGGTCAGTTAAGGTCACAATCAATTGAATTTGATCGTGTATACACGGATGATGATGACAAACAGTCCAATTAAAATTGCGAGATGTGTCAAACATACCTTTATGCCGTAGCGACTTTAGTTTCGCGGAATTCGCAGACCATATGATTCCGTGAAAATTTGTAGCCGCGAATATGCCGATGGTATGAAAAGCGCGAAATATTGTATCCGCGAAAGTATCTAGGAATACAGTATTAATGACACTAGGCCACAATGTGTGGCTTTTTGAAATCTAGGTCCATCTGTGGTCAAAAACTAGGTCACCAGGTCACTGATTCTGCCTAAACTGCTAGTCATCAGGTGAGCGCTATAGGGCCATTGGCCCTCTTGTTAATAGAATTATAGTCCCAAGGCTAAAGAAATTGAATAATTATGTTACCTCAAACTGCTTTTCCCCTCTCCTTCTTCATTCGAAAGGATATGTGCTATAATGGGGCACCGGTGTCTCATGGAAACAATTCTAGTTGTTCGTCATCATGAACCCAACCTCTGCACAGGAGTACATGTAGGTAACTCTGTTAAATTTAATCCCTCTTTTTCGACTTCAAAATTTATTGACATATCACATTGATACTTTTCACAGTTATTCATCATCATGACCCCCAGCCTTTGCACATGAGTAGGCGGCGGGGATACAGGGGAATTAGACATACAAATCTTCCCAACATGCGGGAATTAGACGACCTTATCAACTCCCAGTCCTGGGGAATAGACTTTCCTCCAGGAATTTCAACACCGCGAAAGAAGACAGTGATACTTTTATTCGTGTTTTTTTATGTTAAGGTGCGCCGCGGGGCATTATTAAAGTTACCATAGTAACTGCCACATGCTTAGCAAAATGTTTTTTTTGATGAAAATTTGAAAACCAATTCGATATAAGATATTTTAATGTTTGTATGATTTTTGCAGAAATTAGTCAAAAATAGAACAAATGACATGCCCAGTGCACAAACCTTTTGATACCCCAGTGTAAGTGCGTGTGTTAGTGCGTGTGTCCGTCCGACTTTGTCCGGACCCTAACTTTGTTATGCTTTGACCAATGTTTCTTATATATGGCATGAATGTTAACCTCTATGAGGCAGAGTGTCATGCCCACCCCCAGGTTCCTATCTCAAAGGTCAAGGTCACAGTTGGAGGTCAAAGGTCAAATTGAAGCTTGCCAGGACCATAACTTTGTCATAAATTGACCAATCTTTCTTATATTTGACATGAATGTTAACCTTTATGAGAGGTAGTGTTATGCCCAACCCCCAGGGCCCTACCTCAAAGGTCAAGGTCACAGTTGGAGGTCTTAGGTCATATTGAAGTGTTTCCAAAGCATAACTTTTCATACATATACCAATCTTTCTTATATTTATGCCCCCGTATCGATAGATCGGGAGGCATATATAGTGATTCACCTGTCCGTCAGTTCGTCCGTTTGTCTGTTCGTCCGTCCGTCCTGGTTAACCCAAATTGACAGTTTCTTCTAGCATCATTATGGCTTGCTACAAAGCTTCCAAACTTGCATGGATGTTGTATATGAACACTCTCCACACACCTGTATCACCTGACCCCATTTTGACCTTCACCTTGACCTAATTTTGGACTTAGACTTATTTATGGACAAGGCTTCCACAGGGGGCATAAGCGTTTATTGAACGCAGTCTTGTTTTCTTGGATGTTTACATACATTGACCAATCTTTCTTATATTTTGCTTGGATGTTTACCTCCATTAGGTGGAGGGTCATGCCCATCATCAAGGTTCCTTTCTCAAAGGTCAAGATCACAGTTGGAGGTCAAAGGTCAAATTGAAGCTTGTCCAGCCATAACTTTGTCATACATTGGCCAGTCTTCCTTATACATGTATTTGGCATTAGTGTTAACCTCCATGAGGCGGAGTGTCAGGCCTAACACCCAGGTTCCTATCTCAAAGGTCAAGGTCAAAGTTGGAGGTCAAATGTCAAGTTGAAGTTATACCATTACTTTGTCATGCATTGACCAATCTTGCTTATAATTGGCATGAATGTTAACCTCCATGAGGCGCAGTGTCATGCCCAAAACCTTTTTTCCAACGTGCGCCGAGGCTCGACATTATTTTCCCGAGGGCATGAATTTCTATTTTTATGCCCCCGTATCGATAGATCGGGAGGCATATAGTGATTCACCTGTCCGTCCGTTCGTCCGTCCGTCCTGGTTAACCCAAATTGACCGTTTCTTCTAGCATTAATATGGCTTGCTACAAAGCTTTTATACTTGCATGGATGTTGTATATGAACACTCTCCACACACCTGTATCACCTAACCCCATTTTGACCTTCACCTTGACCGAATTTTGGACTTATTTATAAACGAGGCTTCCACAGGGGGCATAAGCGTTTATTGAACGCAGTCTTGTTTTTTATATATATATTGCTTTGATTATACTTTCCAAGCATCACAATGAGAATATTGGAGCACGCTGTTCGTGGACACCTCTGGTTTCGCATATTTTAACTTAACGGCTTTTGCGATAAGCATAATTCTCTACGAACTTTTATAGCCATGAATAGCTGGCATCTTAACAAATCTGTTAAAATGTCTAGCTTGGTCAACAACAAAAAATAGTTAACACTTCCACATGTAAGAGATTGAAAATTCTGACAAAAAATCCATCTTTATGACAACTTCAGTTATAAACATCAAAAATGACCAGAAAGGCAGCACTCAACTTAAACAGCCGAGCAGGGAACAAAAAAAAACACAGACAACAAAATAGTCAACAATTACACGGTACAATGCCCAACACACAATTCTTGAATTGAACAAGAAAATTAACTTAAGGATGTTTGAGCCGTTTGGATCCCTCATTAAGACTTTGTTCCAATTTTGCCAGGATATAGGGAAATCTATTCTGACACAAAAAATGATGAAAAAACACCATGTCACAGAACTCGGTTTCCTAGTAATCAGCCCTGTTTGAAGTGTGTATGAATTATTTTTATAATTACATCGAAATTGGTAATTTGGTGCTGTTGTTCAAATTTTACATTATTATTAGCTCACCTGTCACAAAGTGACAGAGTGAGCTTTTGTGATCACTCTTCGTCCGTCCATCCGTCCGTCCATCAACAATTGGGTTGTGTCCTCTCCTCTCTAATCTTTACAAAACTTGGTCACAATGATCATCTCAACAAAATCAAGGTCAAGTTCGATATTGGGTCATCTGAGGTCAAAAACTAGGTCACTAGGTCAAGTTATAGAAAAACCTTGTGTAGTCACTGGAGGTCAAATTTTTTTTAAATCTTTAAGAAACTTGGTCACAATGATCATGTCAACAAAATCTAGGTAAATTTCGATTTGGGGTCATCTGGGATCATAAACAAGGTCACACTGTCAATTATAAAATTCACAATGTCAATTGACATTTTCCCGAGGGTCACGGGTTCAAACCCCACTGGAACCATAATTTTTATTTTTAAGTGTTTAGGTATTGTTTTGTCTTTTAAGCATGTATTTGTACAGTTATATGGCGGAAAATATTTTGTTTAAATTATAGGTCAAATACAGAGGTTACAATTTCAACTTAATCTTTATGAAACTTTGTCACGATGATCATGTCAACTAAATCTAGGTCAAGTTTGATTTTGGGTCATATGGGGTCAAAAACAAGGTCACAATGTCAATTCACATTTTCCTGAGGGTCGTGGATTCAAACCCCACTGGAACCATAATTTTTTTTTTTTTTTTTTAAGTGTTTTAGTATTTTTTTGTCTTTCTAGCATGTATTTGTACATTTATATGAAGGCAAATATTTTTTCCAAAATATTTTGTTTAAATTATAGGTCAGATCATAGAAAAACCCTGTGTTATCACCAGAGGTCACAATTTCGACTTAATCTTTATGAAATTTGGTCCTAATGATCAGCTCAGCACAATCTAGGTTAAGTTTGATATTAATTAAGTCATCTGGGGTCAAAAGCTAGGTCACATGGTCAAATCATAAAAAAAACTTGCAATAGAGGCTGAATTTTCTTAAATTTTATTCAGAAAATGTGTAGGGTCACCATAGGGGTGTGCATGCACTAGTACGACAGGTGAGCGACCTTGGGCCCTTTGGGCCCTCTTGTTTGATGTCTGTGATCTAAATAATAAAATACTTTTCAATATAGTTTGGGTGTACATTGATATACATGGGCAAGATACCAAAAATGGTACATTTATTTTTTGTCTAATATATTGCTCTTTTATCCCCACCAACTTCATATTTAATGCAGCAAAATAGCACCCAGGTAAAATCCTAATAACTTTTTCCCCACATTAAACTTTTTTTAATATTTGGTTAAATATGTCTAGTGATATAGATCTTCAACATTATGCAATAAAAATAGATTTTAACATGTAGACTTGCTTTTACTTTATATGTACTACCGGTATCAACATCACACTTCGAGACGTATGTACTTTTTAGCTCCACTATTTGTAGAATAAGGGGAGCTATTGCAGTCACCCGAGCATCGGCGTAACACTTTTGTTAAAGTTCAGGTACAGGTTTTTTAACCTCTTATATTCACTTAGTCTTTTAAGATATTGCTTTCATACTTTGCATACATGTTCACCATCATGACCTCAACCCATATGCAGGAGTAGGTAACTGTATCAGGCATTTTGTTGAAATTATGCCTTTTTTCTACTTAGTGCAAATAGTGCAAATGTTTAAAGTTTAGGTACAGGTTTTTTTACCTCAAATATTTTCAAAGTGCATTCACATATTGCTTTGCATACTTGTTCTCCATCATGACCCCAACCCCTACACAGGGGTGGGTAACTCTATCGAGCATTTTGTTGAAATTATGCCCCCTTTTGGACTTGGAAATGCAAATGTTAAAGTTTAGGTACAGGTTTTTTAACTTCTAATATCTTCAAAGTGCATTGACATATTGCTTTGATACTTTGCATACTTGTTCACCATCATGACCCTAACCCATACACAGGGGTAGGTAACTCTATTAAGCATTTTGGTGAAGTTATGCCCCCTTTTTTCAACTTAGTGCAAATGTTAAAGTTTAGGTACATGTTTTTTTACCTCAAATATTTTCAAAGTGCATTCACATATTGCTTTGCATACTTGTTCTCCATCATGACCCCAACCCCTACACAGGGGTGGGTAACTCTATCGAGCATTTTGTTGAAATTATGCCCCCTTTTGGACTTGGAAATGCAAATGTTAAAGTTTAGGTACAGGTTTTTTAACCTCTAGTTTCTTCAAAGTGCATTGATATATTGCTTTGCATACTTGTTCACCATCATGACTCCAACCCATACACAGGGGTAGGTAACTCTGTCAAGCATTTTGGTGAAATTATGCCCCCTTTTTCAACTTAGTGCAAATGTTAAAGTTTAGGTACAGGTTTTTTCACCTCATATATTTTCAAAGTGCATTCACATAATGCTATGCATACTTATATCGGCAAAGTGAATTGATATATTGCTTTGATACTTTGCATACTTTTCACCATCATGACCCCCAACCCCTACACAGGAGAAGATAACTACTAAGCATTTTGTTGAAATTATGCCCCCTTTTGGACTATGAAATGCTTATTTGTTTACCTTCATGACCAAGGGGACCTACACATGAGTAGGTAACGGTCCTGCATAATTTGTCCAAATTATCCCCCCTTTTCGACTTAGAAGCCCCAACCTCTACAAAGCAGAGGGTAATGCTGCTGTTATGAAGCATTTTGTTTTGAATATATAATAATTGTACTATCCTAGCATGGCGCTGCGAATAGTGGAGCGCGCTGTTCGTGGACAGCTGTTGTATATATTTACAGTGACAGCTCTTGTTAATGATCGTTTCAGAAGAAGAAAATAGCAGGTAATGTAAGGCCTGAGGATGCAGCAGGTGATGCAAGCAATGTGAATGACGAAATACTAGAGGAGGAAGCAGAGGCTGATGATGAAATCAATGCAGAGGATGGTACAAATGACAGACAACAGCTAAATTCAGTTGCAGACGGTGCCAACCATGTGGTTGATGATAGAAATGTGAGACCAGAGCTAATTCCAGTTGCAGACCGTGCAAGCAATTGGGTTGATGATAAATTTGGAAGACAAGGGCCAGATTCAGTCGCAGACGGTGCAAAGAATAGGGCAAATGATAAATTTGGAAGTCCAGAGCTAAATTCAGTTGCAGACGGTGCAAACAATGCATATAATGAACAGGTAATTATGAGAATAGAATGAAAGCTGTTCCCTTATATGTTAAAATGCGAAGGTTTCCAATAAAATACTCTTAGTTAAAATTGTGAATTAATGAATGTGTCATGTAGTTGGAACGTGTCTACATTTTCCTAAGTCTGATTACCCTGGCATAACATTACGTTTAGCTTTAGGTTTTGCATGGTATTTGCCTACTAATACACTTATTAATAATTTACTCCCAAGGTCATATCTCAGTTATCACTGCATGTATTGAATTGAACTTCATATTAACTACCATCTGTCATCCGTACCATCATGATACCTCAAATTGGCTCAATGACTGTAAGATCATTCTTTGATGAATTTAATTAAAATTTGGAAAAGTTGTACATAAAGATTGGGTTTTGCAGCTTGACCTTTCATTCAAAAGTTTTGGCTCATTCGAAAGTGCAAAAAATGAAAAAAAAGTTAATGTTGGCTGTAACTTTCAGGTCTATTGACATAATTTGTTCTGTTCATACAACAATTTTTATGGTAACACTACCTACACTACAGATATCTGACCTCGAATTTTAAGTCCAGCAAAATCAATATCAATTCAAATTCACTTGAGCATATTATTATTGCATATGCAGCAATCAATTTTGGCTTATTGCTAATACCCAGGTATGCAGTTTTTCAGTTTTACATTATTATACTTTGATAATTTGTGTTGTTTTAAGAAATTGAATCTTTTAGAATACCAACAGTTCCAATAATTTTTGCACCAAACGAAAGCAGATATCAAAAGACAACTCGCAGACTGACGAACCAATTCCTAAAATTATAAAGACAACAGAGGTATGGTTAGTTTGTTTGATGTGAAAGTAAGTTGAATATCCATCATCTACAATTTGTATTGCTTGTTTTTATTAAGTGTAAACCAGATGTGTTACTGATTCATCTTGTGTGAGAAACTTTGCCACTAGACCAACCCATAGAGAACCTTTATGTCTATTTTCGAAGTCACCGTTTGGCGTATTCTTCATGACAGACAGGTTTTGTGAAGACCCTGCTTATGACAGAAAATAGGGCCGATGGCCTTTAGGTCTCTGATACTCAAAATAGAAAATCAGGTTCATTGAAAGTGTCGTAGTCTAGAGACATTCTTGTTAAATGTAGGCCCCCATATTTGATGAGTGGCCACTATTATATTGCTGTGCACATGCAGGTCTGTATGTAGGTTGGTCTGTAGACAGATGGTTTGGGTTCAAAAACGAGAACTGTTTTGCCCACAATCTTCAAACTTTAAATGGAGGTTGTTCATCAATAGTAGATGCCCCTATTGATTTTGAGTTCAGAAGGTCAAATTTGCTGTGACATTTGACATGAATAGATAGACCAAATGGTTTCCAAATGAATAAATGGTTGGGTGCAGGGTCTTCAAACTTTATAGCGATGTGGTTTACCATCAGTAGTTGACCAACATTGATTTTGAGCTCAGTAGGTTTAGGTCGCAATCCAACCTTGAACATTTCTGACTATTGGGCTGCCATGGGGGCATACGTGTTTCACAAACATCTCTTGTTTATATTCCTGATTATACACGAGCTTATATGTATATTAGTACATTTGATAATTGTAGCCTTCAGCAACCACTTCAGCTACACAGTCACAGCATGGTGTCACCGATGAAAGTATGTATATGGTATTATTAAGTACGGGTATTGTTTATATTATGATAAATCCTTTAAATTATATTATAATAATTTTTTTGTCCCCAGCATCTAGTAATTGTCATTTGTCAATGAACTTAAATATTTGGATATTACTTTGACATTACACTACACACGGTTACCAACAAACAGAAACAGCCATTTTCAAAAATGATTTCCGAGTTATTTTATTCCTTTTTTAGACACCCCTATTCACATTAGAGTCATTAGAAAGAATTGGTCTCAATTTCTACAAGATTTGGATCCACCTACAACATTAGACTCCTTCACTGAGACTGAATATATTACGACCATCGAAGCCCGTGACATAAGAGTAAGTAAACATCTATTGATTCTTGCAGTTCTTTATACAGTTAACGACTGTCAATAAGTTTTTAGTCCCTACCGCATCCAAAAACAAAGAGGACTTTGTTTCACTGCATTTGGTTCTTTATTTGTCCAGACTTTAACTTGCAATGTTCACCATATTGAGGTAGCATGTCACGTCCCGATTTTAGGTATATAGGTCAAATGCCAAGGTAGCACTTCAAGTTCAAGTGTTAAAAATGTACATCATACATTGTTTGGGCTGTAATTTTCTGGTATGATGCTGTACCATAACCCAAATCACTATTAGAGGCCAATTGTTACAATATGCACCAATACTTCCAAAACAAAACGATTGAGGAGAATATGGCCAATTAATACAATTATAATCTTTCGACAATCTTTTGAACATTTGCAGGAATTAAAAAGTACATCTGACAAAATCAGAGAGATTCTTTGCATTGTTCAGAGGAAGGGACCAAAAGGGTATCATGACTTCAAGTCATGTCTAAGGAAGTCAAACCAGGAACACTTAGCAACAATACTTGAAAATACTGAAGAGGAGTTGACAAAGGAGCGAAGTGTTTTTCCTGACGCACTTCAATAGTAGTTAATCCAGCGCATACAAAAAGTCCATTTAGAAATTTTAGGTACAATTTTACATACAAGTATGTATTATTTTATTTGATGTAAGGTTGATCCTATAAATGATTTGTATGTGCTAGGATGTCTGTATTTTTAGCTCCATTATTCTCAGAATAAGGGGAGCTATTGTAGTCACTCGAGCAACGGCTTCGGCATAATGCTAATGTTAAAGTTTAGGTACAACGTTTTTACCTCTAATAACTTCAAAGTCCATTTAATAATGTTTTACATACTTGTTCACCATTATAATACAACCCATACACAGGAGTATGTAACTTTCACGCATTTTGTTGAATTTATGTCCTTTTCAACTCAGAAACTTAGAAATCCATGTTAAAGTTTAGGTACATCTTTTTTAACCTCTAATATCTTCAAAGTCCAATGACACATTGCTTGAATTCTTTTCATACTCTTTCACAATTATAATCCCAACAACTACACAGAAGGAGGAAACTCTGTCAAGCATTTTGTTGAAGTTATGCCCCCCCCCCCCTCCCCCCTTTGGAATAAGAAATGTTAAAAGTTCTGGTACAAGTTTTTTAACCTCTATTATCTTTCCAAATCCATTGACATATTGCATTCACACTTTCCATACTTGTTCACCATCATGACCCTAACTCCTACATAGAAGTAGGCAACCTTTTCGATTTAGAAATTTAAAGTTAGATACAACCTCAATTTTTTTCAAAGTCCATAGACTTATTGCATTTGTTAGCTCACCTGTCACAAAATGACAGAGTGATCTTTTGTTATCACTCTTCGTCTGTCCGTCCACAATTTACTTGGGTAGACGCTACATGTCACAGTTTTGGGCTAATCATTATGAAACTTGGTCACACTGATCATCTTAACAAAATCTTGGTCATGTTTGATATTTGGTCGTCCGGGGTAAAAACTAGGTCACAAGGTCAAATCATAAAAAACATTGCGTAGTCACTAGAGGTCACAATTTTGACCTACTCTTTATGAAATTCAGTCACAATGATCATCTCAACAAAATCTAGGTGAAGTTGGATATTGGGTCATCCCGGGTCCAAAAAGATTATATTAAGTCAGACAGGGAAGGCAGCACTCAACTTAACCAGCTGATCACAGAAAACATTAAAAACACACAAAGCACAATGCCCAACTAAACAAGCGCAGATACACTACGTCAGGTGAAATCATAGTCAGAACTTGGCGTACACTTCAATATGGGTTCACGTGTTGTAAATTAAAGGTCGATTGACAAAATAGCTGTTTAAGGCCTAATGTGGCTGTACGACAATACAAAAACCTTGTACCTGCAGTTGAGGCTGCATTTACCTGATTACCATTAAGAGGCCTGCATGAACTACGGTGTTTCTTTTAATTTTAGGGGAAAGGGGTCCGGGCCCATAAGAGGGGGAAAATTAACGCACGGAAAAGCTGAAAGGGGAATTTTCACTTACTGTTAAATTCTCCTTAAATGTCTTGTATGGTTGTTTATTGGTGGTATTTAAAGTATGGGAGGTAAAAACAAACTATTTTAACCCATTCTGCATTCATTAATCAACACAATTTACTTTATTTATGTGGAAAAAAATTGAGCAAGACCCCAAGGGGAAAATTTAGAAATCTTTGGGGGAAAATATATACTCTGCCGAGAGGGGTAAGGGGCCTAATATCTCCATATATTTTAGCCCAAATAAACACTGAACTATGACAGTTGAGCGACCTAGGGCCCTTTAAACCCTCTTGTTTTGATTATATAATGATTAAACTATCCAAGCATGACACTGAGTATAGTTGAGCTTGCCTAGTTAAAATGTATGGAAATAAATGTAACCTAGATATTTACCTATAACTATTTAGAGTAGTGTTAAAATTGACGTAGATATGCTTGGTTTGCAGATTCTAAGGAGACCAAAATCATACAAGTTGGGTGGCTGACTTTCTAAAACTGCTGCTGCGGACGACATGGACATTGATGAGACAATGCAAAAGGGTTTTGAAATTATTGGGGAATAAATGTATCAAGCATTTGATTACGGTGTATTAAATTCCAGAAAACAGTATTGAATGAAAGACTCGTCTATTTTGAAGATTTTTGGAAAGAAAAACATTGTTTCAATTTTAGAGGTCACAGTTTAGCCTAATTTTTATTATATTATAGAGACCAGGCCAAAATGTGTATTATTGAAATTACTGTAAAGGGCGTATTTTAGTTACGTATGTTAAAATTATTATGCACGTTAGATATTCATGTAAGTCAGTGTTTTGCTAGTTTGAAGTCATGCATAAGGCTGCGTATTTTTAAAAAGTATACTTCTGTTGAGTGTCGCGTTGTGTGTTGTCCTTGTGTATCCAACTACACATGAGACGGTCTCCAGGAAAACCGGCTATTTTGACAAAATATGGATTTGTGTTTTTACCATAATTTGAAAGTTTTATGAATTTCTATTATTTGGCGTTACTGTAACAAGTATTTCATAACTCCAGTATTTAATAAATGCTTGAGTTAAACTTTTCATATTGGATCACATTTTTATGCTCCCCGAAGAAATTTGGGGGAGCATATAGTCAGCGAAATGTCCGGGCTATTTCTCAAGAACCACGGCTCAGATTTTAACAAAACTTCATGGATAGCTTCACTACCAAGTGGAGATGCACATTTCGTCGGCACATTCCGGTTCGCTGATTACATGTATTCACACAGTTATGCCCCTTGGAAGATTTGCACTATAAATTCTTGTCAGCGCTATTTCTCAAGAACCTCTGCTCAGATTTTAATAAAACTTCATGGATAGCTTCACTACCAAGTGGAGATGTGCATATCGTAGGCACGTTCCATTTCTTTGATTATTCACACAGTTATGCCCCTTGGAAGATTTGCACTATAACTATATACTAAATTCTATTCTGCGCTATTTCTAATGAACCACTGCTCAGATTTCATTAAAACTTCATGGATAGTTTCACTACCAAGTGGAAATGCGCATATCGTCAGCACGTTCCGGTTCGCTGATTATTCACACAGTTATGCCCCTTGGAAGATTTGCACTATAAATTCTTGTCTGCGCTATTTCTCAAGAACCTATTTCTCAAGAACCGCTACTCAGATTTTAACAAAACTTCATGGATAGCATCACTACCAAGTGGAGATGCGCATATCGTCAGCACGTTCCGGTTCGCTGATTATTCACACAGTTATGCCCCTTGGAAGATTTGCACTATAACTATAATATTATACTAAATTCTTGTCCACGCTATTTCTCAAGAAACACTGCAAAGATTTTAATAAAACTTCATGGTTAGGTGCAGTACCAAGTGGAGATGCGCATATCATCGGCATGTTCCGGTTCGCTGATTATTCACACAGTTATGCCCCTTGGAAGATCTGCACTATAACTATATACTAATTTGTATAAAACTGTATAACATAACATTTGTCGGAAAACCAAGTTGACTTGTTTGAGCATTTTTTTCCAGTGACAAACATCCCACGGGGAGCATTAACCATCTTTGATGGCTCTTGTGTATTAATGTTAAAAATTTAAAATTATACTTTATTACGTTCGACTGAGACAGGCTTACACTGTCTAATACTTTTAAAATGTGGTTAGTAACCGTTACCATAGCAATGGTGGAAATTATTTCAACAAAATTATATGAGAAATTGTAAAACCAAGAGAAAGTACTATATTATCAAATTACTAAAAACTTAATTCAAGACAGCAAGTTTTCCTGGAGGCAGGCTCATATTTATATTGTTTGTTTATACTCTACCTTTGTTTTGTTTGTTATCATGATGTTATGTATTCATTGTTTATAGTGTGCTCATTGTATACTCTAATCAATTTATATTCAGAATTAAGTGTGCATTGTAGTCTCGTAGTATTATACCTAGGATTTAATCCTAGTGATCTCGTCTGTCATATTTATCAGACCTGCTAATGGTCATCACTGGTCCTAATTTATGTGATTTTTAAAACACATCTCTAGAAAAGGTTTCAGGGTTTGGAAACATCAAATATCAGGCCTGTGTATGTGTATTTATCAGCAGGTCTGATTTATGATACATGTATAATGAATGACTGCTTAGTTCAGGGGTACATGATATGCAGGGGGTAAGTTATTGTTGTCGTTTGCTGTTCGTTAAAATATACTTTAGACAACTTCTCATAAATTTACTGCCATTCGGATTTTGACCACATTTCACTCCAGTAGACATGCGGTTCACTGGCCAATACAAGTTTTTACATTGAAACTTCGTTATTGTCTGTTTTTAATTGGGTCATGTTGGATGAAAAACCACATCAATAGATCAAATTGTAGAAACACTTATAGAACACATATATAATTATACAATAGAGGCTGCATTTTGCGTTGAAAATTCGTGGACCATACTCAGAAAGTTTAATTGTGGGTCAAAGTACTCAGGTGAGTGATATAATACAGTGCCAAAGATGGTCCTTTCGTTATGCATATGAACATAAGTTAAATGTATGTATCCATGAGAGTTATATTAGGAGGTTTTATGTATATAGTAAGATATAACTCTTCATTTAAATGTCATAATCTGCTTCGGTTGTATCTGTGATAACATCAAATGAACCCTATTTTTCTTTTATTATACACCCAGATATTAAATATATGGGAGCTATATTGGGGTCATGCTTGAGTATGTCTGTTGGTGGGTGGTTGGTTGGTCTGTGCATATTTGTCTGCGTTATTTCTCTGTAACCATTGGTTGGATTTGCATGACTCATAAGTACCAAGTCTAGTTGTGCATATCATCGGCGTACCTTGCTTGGATCAATTTTATGGAAGTTATTGCCCTTCGGGGTTTTTCTCCTATAATTTTGTCCGTGCTATTTCTCTGTAACTATAAGTGGGATTTCAACGAAACTTTGAATGACTTATCAACACCAAATCTATTTGCGCATATATCATTGGTCAGATCAATTTTAAGGGAGTTTTTACTCTTTAATTTTGTCGGTGCTATTAACTTGGTTAAAATTTCGAGGAAACTTGTCGTCTTGTCGTATCAGTACCTTGGCCAAATGTCACATAATGGTGGGAGTGGTGTTGTGTCTGTCTTTCAACGAAACTTTGAATGATTCATCAAAACCAAACCTAGACTAAGTTGTGAATATCAGCGAAATTTCGTCGATCTTGAGGACAAATTATATGGAAATTGATATATTCATTCATAAGCATGTTGAAATATATTCATGTATCAAGGCATGCAACAAGATCTACATGATCTAGGCCAGGATAAGATCAATATTTCTTTGAATAATAGATGAGTATGATCTATTGCCAGCATAACAATCTGCATTTTACGATGTTTTTCTATGTACTATATTTTGACATGTATTAATACATCAAAAGTTGGTTGAGCCCTTGATCTCTTTCAAATGACATTCACATGTAATTAATTTGAAAATATAGATATATTAAATCTATACCTAGTTGTTGTATTTGTTGTGTTGTGTTGAGAGCTGACTATGTCTGACAGAACATCTATACATCCCTGTCACAAAGTGGAAGGGGATCATAGGAATGGTCTCCGTCCGTGTGTCCCGACTGTTTCCGCTCCATAACATTTAACTCCTTGGCCGAATTACGTGAAACTTATAAATAACAAATGTTTACCTAATGAAGACGACATGATGCCAGAACCCATGTTCGAACTATATTTTCGTATATCCAGTCAATGGCTCTAAGTGCGCTCTTTTTAGCCCACCTGTCACATACGTGTAGCTCAGGAATTTAATCGCTTGCGTCTTTTACAGGAGGGGTGCATTGTGCTCCTTGTCATTATAATAAATGTATGGAGCGATTTTGAATAGATCGACTGCTATGATATTTTATTGATATATCTCAAATCCCTGTGCACGTAGTGACTGAGCTTTCGTGGTCGCTCTTCGTCCGTCTATCCAAAATTGCTTGTGAACACACTTGAGACAAAAAAGTGAGAGAGAAATGAGGAATCAAAAATGGGAGAAAAAATGGGAACTCAAAAAGGACATGTGAGGGAGAAAAACTTAAACAACATAGAAGGGGACAAATTGAGAACATAAAAAGGGAGAAACACCAAGCACAAAAGGAGGGAGAAAAATTGTAGACACAAAAAGGGAAACACTAAGGACACAAAAATGGAGAAAATTGAGGACACAAATATGGGGAGAGAAATCGAGGACACACTTTTAAAAAGAGAGGAAAAAGGAACAAAAAATTGAGGACTCAAAAACGGGAGAAAAACCGAGTAGTACCCTAGAAATGGGAGAAATATTGAGGACACAAAAACTGAAAAAAAACTGAGGACACTAAAAAGGGTGAAAAATTGAGGACACAAAAACGGGAAACAAACTGATGACACAAAAAGCGGAGAAAAATTGAGGACAAAAAGGTCTGCAAATTTGAGGACACAAAAAAGGTGAGAAAATTTGAGGGCACAAAGGGAGATAAAACTTGAGGACATGAAAGGGGAGAAAAACAGGTCACAAAACGGGAGAAAAACTGAGAGCATAACATTAAGAAAAACTGAGACAACAAAAAATGGAGGGGGGGGGTTGAGGACATAAAAATGGGAGAAACATTGAGGACACAAAAAACTGAGACAAACGGAAGACACAAAAAGGGGAAAAAATTACAATTACTTTTGCACATAGATCTATTTTACTTCATGTAGTGTACAGAAGTTCATTTAAATTAAAGATTATAGAAACACATTTTTGTAGTCACTAGACGTCAAAAGTTTGGCATAACCTTTATGAAACTTGGTAACCAATATCATCTCAACAAAATCTAGGCCAAGTTGGATATTGTGTCATCAGGGTCCAAAACCTGAACACTAGGTTATATCATAGAAATGCATTTTTAGCTCATCTGATTTTTGAAAAAAGTTATTGTCATCACTTGATCGGCGTCGGCGTTGCTTGGTTAAGTTTTGTGTTTAGGTAAACCTTTTTCATAAACTATCAAAGCTATTGCTTTGAAACTTGCAACACTTGTTCACCATCAATACCTGAGCCTGTAAAGCAAGACCCATAACTCTGATCTGCATTTTGTAAGAATTATTGCCCCTTTTTGGACTTAGAAAATATAATGCCTTGGTTAAGTTTTGTGTTTAGGTCCACTTTTCTCCAAAACTATCAGCGTTATTGCTTTGAAACTTTCAACACTTGTTCACCATCAATATCTGACCATGTCAAGCAAGACTCATAACTCTGATCTGCATTTTGCATGAGTTATTGCCCCTTTTTGGACTTAGAAAATTCCTTGGTTAAGTTTTGTGTTTAGGTCCACTTTTCTCATACACTATGTGGGCTTTTGCTTTGAAACTTTCACCACTTGTTCATGATCAATACCTGACCATGTCAAGCAAGAACTATAACTCTGATCTGCATTTTGTGAGTATTTGCCCCTTTTTGGTCTGAGAAAATTCCTTGGTTAAGTTTTGTGTTTAGGTCCACTTTTCTCATATACTATGTGGGCTATTGCTTTGAAACTTTTAACACTTGTTCATGATCAATATCTGACCATGTCAAGCAAGACTCATAACTATGATCTGCATTTTGCATGAGTTATTGCCCCTTTTTGGACTTAGAAAATTCCTTGGTTTAGTTTTGTGTTTAGGTCCACTTTTCTCATACACTATGTGGGCTTTTGCTTTGAAACTTTCAACACTTGTTCATGATCAATACCTGACCATGTCAAGCAAGAACTATAACTCTGATCTGCATTTTGTGAGTATTTGCCCCTTTTTGGTCTCAGAAAATTCCTTGGTTAAGTTATGTGTTTAGGTCCACTTTTCTGGTATGCTATGTGGGCTATTGCTTTGAAACTTTCGACACTTGTTCATGATCAATACCTGACCATGTCAAGCAAGAACCATAACTCTGATCTTCATTTTGTGTGAGTTATTGCCCCTTTTTGAACTCAGAAAATTCCTTGGTTAAATTCTGTGTTTAGGTTCTCTTTTCTCATACACTATGTGGGCTATTGCTTTGAAACTTACAACACTTGTTCACCATCAATACCTCACAATCAATACCTGTCCAGTCAAGCAAGACTCATAACTCTGATCTGCATTTTGCAAGAGTTATTGCCCCTTTTTCGACTTAGTAAATTCCTAGGTTAAGTTTTGTGTTTAGGTCCACTTTTCTCCAAAACTATCTGAGTTATTGCTTTGAAACTTTCAACACTTATTCACCATTGATACCTGACCATGTCAAGCATGACCCATAACTCTGATCAGCATTTTGCAAGAGTTATTGCCCCTTTTTCACCATCAATTCCTCACTTTTTTAAGCAAGACTCATAACACTGCCCTACTTTATGCAAGGGTAATGGGCAATTTTAACAGTGACAATGATCAAATGAGCGTCTGCACCCGCAAGGCGGTGCTCTTGTTAGTAACTAGAGGTCACAATGTTGGCCTAATTAATACGTATTTATGAAACTTTGTCACAGTGATAGTCTGAACAAAATCTTTTTTCTTTTTGGTAAATTTTATTTCAATAGCTCATAAAAATAAACTACAGACACGCTCTAGGGCTTTTGTAAAGACTATCTTAACATTTGGTAATTGAACTACTTTGACATAAACTGTATAATATGCTGAAAAGAGAGAACAATAAACAAGAGAAGATAGTCAATTTAAACATATGAACGTAACTATATAGTAATGGTTGTTTCATAGTTATTATAAATGTATCTGTAATCGTATAGGAGGTTATAATTATAATTTTCAAGTGTTGTAAGTATTATATATTACATCATATAGAATACATGTACATTACACATATATAAACATATACATGAAACAAGACACATATATCATTATTTTACTTACTTATTAAAGCATAGAGCGTATATAAATAATATTATTATATTAATTATAGTCTGAACAAAATCTAGGTTAAGTTCGATATTGGCTTTTCCGGGGTTCAAAATGAGGTCACTTGGTCAAATCATAAAAAAAACTCGTGTATAATACAAAACCTGTATTTTCCATCAATGTCAGTGTGGCCATAGTGGTTTGTGACGTCATTTTTGACGTGGTCTGGCATTTGCCTCGAATGTTAGACAAAAGTAAACCCTTGGTGAGAAATGTATTAACAACCAGAGATAGTGCGCACTTTTCCCCTTAGCATCGGCTATATTTCGTCAAAATCGAGTGAAAAATATTATACTTATATGTATGTCTTTTTTAGCTCTGAGACGACGCTATTTGGCTGCCAGTCTTACCAAAAAATGACGTCACAAACCACCTGGTATGGCCACACTTAATGTAAGTTAGTCAGAATCTATGTTGAGTTTCAATATGGGTTATCTCATGTAAATTTATACAAAGATCTGAATCTGTAGACCCTGTACATGCAACTGTGACTGCATTTTCTCGAATCTTAGTTAGAAGTTGTATATGATATTACAGGTCACTATGGGGCCTGTATGCACACAAAAGTACCTAGACAGGTGAGCGCCCATACATCGAAACGTTTAAAGTATTTAACTTCTTCGTATGGAAGACCATTGCTGTTGTTAAACACTGTCTTATTATGTTAATAAGTAGGGTTATATTGTATTGATGATATGTCTAAACACATGCTTATTAACACTTCTGTTTAACATATTAAGGCGGTTTCTATTAAGTGAACACCACATTTTGAAATTGTAACACTATTTAAAATGATAAGACAGTGTTTAGACCTATAAACTCCACATTTGGGAACATTACACCACATTACAACATGATAACCCTACTGTTTAACATAATAAATCTATGTTACACAGCAACACCACATTTCAATATGATGACCATACTGTTTGGCAAAATAAATCAAGTGTTTACACAGCAACACCTCATTTCAATATAATAACCCTACTGTTTAACATAATAAATCAGTGTTACACAGCAACACCACATTTCAATATGATGACCCTACTGTTTGGCATAATAAATCCGTGTTTACACAGCAACACCTCATTTCAATATAATAACCCTACTGTTTGGCATAATAAATCAATGTTTACACAGCAACACCTTATTTCAATATAATAACCTTACTGTTTGACAAAATAAATCAAGTGTTTACACAGGAACACCTCATTTCAATATGATGACCCTACTGTTTGGCATAATAAATCAATGTTTACACAGCAACACCACATTTCAATATGATGACCCTACTGTTTGACAAAATAAATCAAGTGTTTACACAGGAACACCTCATTTCAATATGATGACCCTACTGTTTGGCTTAATAAATCAGTGTTTACACAGCAACACCTCATTTTAATATGATAACCCTACTGTTTGGCTTAATAAAACAGTGTTTACACAGCAACACTTCATTTCAATATAATAACCCTACTGTTCAATATATAATATGACACATTTTACACAGCAACACCACATTTTGATATGATAACCCTACTGTTTAACATAATAAGGCGGTGCTTAGACGAGTCAAAATAATATTTTGACATGATGAAAAAGTGCTTAGACATAACAACACCATATTTCGACACGATAAACCCGCTGTTTAACATAATAAGACGGTGTTTAACCAAGTCAAAATAATGTTTTGGCTAGTCAACACGAATGTTTGACATGATAAGACGCTTCGTATGGAAGACAACATAATTAGACAGGTATGGCGTTTCAATGTATTTTTATGCTACCCGAAGGGTGGGCATATAGTCGCCGGTTTGTCCGTACTCCCCCACTTGTAGTTGTGGGGTGTGAAACAATAGGCTATATTTAGATTCTATTCATTCCGTTGCTTACGGGGTGCAAAATATTGCTTATGGAGTTTTACAAATACCACACAATGTCAATGAGAACTTCCGTTACACTTTTGTCCGGGCCATTTAAAGGTGAATATATCTCATTGAGGAGAAGTGCAGTGCCTATATAAAAGCCATAACTCTACCTTACGTAGTTTTAATTATCTCCCTTTTTCATACAAATTAAATAATG
Organism: Spisula solida; assembly: GCA_947247005.1. Lineage (NCBI taxonomy): Eukaryota > Metazoa > Mollusca > Bivalvia > Venerida > Mactridae > Spisula > Spisula solida. The sequence goes on along the minus strand of OX365952.1, from coordinate 24,225,582 downwards.
CTCGTCAGTATTCATGGCATTTAATTGAAACTTCACATAAACATAGAGTCCATCAAGTGAAAGTGCAGTGTCGAAGAAATATAACACTACCTTACTTAGTTTTTGAATTATCTCCTTTTTGTATACAAATTTATGCTCTTCCGGTCCATAACTTGAACAGTACTGATGACATTTGATTGAAACGTCACATAATGATATAAACCTTCTAGTGGAAGTGCATTGTCAAATAACCGTAACTCTACATTGTTTTCTTGTTTTGGCTGTATCTGTAATATGTTATTTCCCATTTTGGGACAAGCACTTTCTTGGGGGAGCATAGTTCGGTTTTACCGATTCTTTGTTCATCAAAGCACTTAAACGGAAATCGCAAACTGACGATCAAATTCATTATGATTCCAATATGGTTTGTAAAAGACAATGCACTGACTTATGGTTAAGTCCTGCATATCCTTTTACCAGTTAAAGTAGCAATTCAAAAGTTATAAAGAATTCAAATTTGAACGTAAGTTTAAGATTTTCGTATGTGCTTTGTTTAAACAGTATCCGATATCACCAGTTTTTTAATTAATACCTGGTATGATCCGCATTTTTACTTCCTTGTAGTCGCGTTCATCTATCACATGCAAGGAGGATATGGGACAACATGGTGAGTTTCTATTAAATATTACATTTAATGAGCATTGAATATCTGTATCTACTTTTACGTTGTGTAACCTTTTGTTCTGTATGTTTTTTATTTTGTCCTATGAGTTGCAATATAGCACGTACTGCGTCGGTTTAAAGTATGGAAATAATTTCGTTTTTAACATCTTTTATTTTCATAAGACATATTATACAGCTATACACAATAAAAAGTATACAAACAATTTTGTCAAAGTAAATGTAAAACTAATTCACGACTCTTTATGATATTATTCATTAATGTCATTATGGTGTTATTTCCTGTGTTTTTTTGCTGACTTACGTGGAAAATTTCATCATTTGATAAGACATTGTTGTCTGAGCATTCATTTTGAGAAAAACAAGGTTTTATAGTCACAGAGGTGATGAAAATTTTGTGAAAATCTAAGAACTTTGCAATGCAATTATGAAAGGAGGGGGGGGAGAAAATGGTGAGTTTATTTAAAAAAGGAAAGCAGGCAACCTTCAAAATATTCATTAACATTCACCAAAGAAGCAACATATCAATATTAAGTTATTATTATTGAGAACACCCAACATGAGAGCTTAGATAGAAGCAAAAGGTAATAATGTGAACTTTTATCCAAATAAACAGTTCATAGATATAGATCAGAGTCATTTACTGTGTCAGCATTTATAAGAAAGCAGAAACCACTTATTACAACAAATCAGCAGCCAAAACACGATACTTCACAAAAAGTACTGACATTTAAACTCAAACCTAAGGGCATGTGGCCTAGATATAGCTCGGACATGAGCCTTATGGTTAATCTGTTTCCTATACATGATGAACATTAGTGCATGCATATCCATTTTCCTTGAATAAGGGACACCTGAGATGTCATTTGGGGTCGGCATGTAAATATATACAACAAATGTCTTGTCAAAAGATGAAATTTTCGACGCAAGTCCGCAAAAAACAGGAAATAACACCATATGTAAAATGACGACGTCACTTCCTGTTTTAAAGCAAAACATATTAATAAGTACCTATTTTAGAAGTAGAGATCACTTTTTGGGACACCCTGTATATAGGGGAGGGGGAAGAGTTATGAGGACAGTCGCTTAGAAGAGAGGTTGTGATTGTAAGAAAGGAAAGTAAGAGAAAGATAATAAGAAATGGTTATGGGTTCGGGGAATTTACACAATATCACTATTTGAGTTATGCAAGTTATGAAAACTTCTGCCATTTTCTGTTACAGATTTGGAGTTTGTTTTTGAATAGTGCGATTGTTTGTTCCATTTTTTTTATAGTTAATGTATTCTTTAAATGACTGAATTGTCGGTGGCTGTTTATTGCATTTACATTTAAATATGAAATGTTTTGAAAGCAGTATATTATAGTTGGTAATAAGCCCATCTTCTTCTGTATTCTTTATAATGTTGCAAACTTACGGAAGCGTATCAGGGCCACTAGTTAGCTATAAGTTTCTCGCTAAGTCGACACATTTCGATAAAATTTATTGAAAAAGATGAGAAGTTTATGGGCATTGCAACTTAACTTTTCTCGATATGCTTGATGTTTTTTGTGTTTTCATTTTTAAAATATTTTGCCTTATGAAATACTTCTGTCTTTTCGGTTAACATTTATTCGAAAAAAATCTTACTTCGTGATTTTCGAGAAAAACATTACCACAAGTTGGATATTTTGTATAAAGTCGCGTTATGTTTTTGCCTTTTTTATCATTCATTTCTGAATTTCTGAAAAGGAAGGATGTTGGATTTAACACCAAAGATAATGTATACAATGTATTTACATAGGAGGGCTGAAATCGGTGTTGGTTGGTTCCCAATATGGCAAAGGAGGGCTGAAATCTGTGTTGGTAGGTTCCCAATATGGCATAGGAGGGCTGAAATCTGTGTTGGTGGGTTCCCAATATGGCCTAGGAGGGCTGAAATGTGTGTTGGTAGGTTCCCAATATGGCAAAGGAGGGCTGAAATCTGTGTTGGTGGGTTCCCAATATGGCCTAGGAGGGCTGAAATGTGTGTTGGTAGGTTCCCAATATGGCAAAGGAGGGCTGAAATCTGTGTTGGTGGGTTCCCAATATGGCAAAGGAGGGCTGAAATCTGTGTTGGTAGGTTCCCAATATGGCAAAGGAGAGCTGAAATGTGTGTTGATGGGTTCCCAATATGACGAAGGAGGGCTGAAATCTGTGTTGGTGGGTTCCCAATATGGCCTAGGAGGGCTGAAATGTTTGTTGGAGGGTTCCCAATGAGGCCTGGGATGGCTTAATCTGTAATGTTGAGTACCCGCAATGGCTTTGGTGACTGTACTCAGATTTGGTGGGTACCCAATAGGGTCTGAGATGACTGTACTCTGAGGTTGTGTGTACCAAACGGAACCTGGGATGGCTGTTCTCTGTGGTGATGGGCATCCAATACAGCCCGGGATGTCTGTACTTAGAGGTGGTGGGTACCAAACAGGGCCTGTGATTACTGTACTCTGAGGTGGTTGGTACCAAATGGGGTCTGAGCTGGTTGTTCTCAGTGGTAAAGGGTAGTCAATAGGACCTGTGATGGCTGTTCTCTGTATAGGTGGGTACCCAGTTGGGCCTGAGATGGTTGAACTTGTGGAGGTGAGTACATAAGCTGGCCAGGGGCGGCTGTACTAGGCAGTGTTAAGTACCAAATAGGGCATTGAACGGGTTTCCTCAGTGACTATGAGTATCTCTCAGGCATAGAATGGCTGTACACAGTAGTTGTGAGTAGGGCACAGGGCCTAAGAAGACTGGAAGTGGTAAGTACCACATAGGGATTAGTATGAACATAATTGGTGGTGGGGAATTACCCAATAGAGCCAATGATGGCTATATTGCACCTGGTATGGCAGTATTCAGTTGGTCCGAGTACCCCTTAGGACATAGTATGGTTGTTACCGCTGGTGGTAAGTACCACAGTCAGGTGTGACTGTACTCAATGGTTATGTGTACCACTTAGTGCAAAATATAAACTGTAATTGGTGGTGGTGATTGGGCCTTGGAAGTCTGTACTATGTTGGTGTGACTCCTTTGTACCCTATACAACTTGGTGAGACTGTAATTCATTGGTTATGAGCACCCCTATAGCGTATGAAATCTGTAATTATTTGGGATGAGTACCCTTTTTGGCCTTATATGACTGTAGTTTTGTACTAGTGAGTAACCCATAGTCTTGTACAGCTGTGGTCAGTAATAGTGAGTACCATATTATATAAATATCAGATGCCTGCCTGCGTGACATTGATATTGTCAACCCGAGGGCAGAATGTCACCCCGAGGCGAAGCCGAGGGTGACATTCTGTTTCGAGGGTTGACAATATCAATGTCACGCAGGCAGGCATCTGATATTTATTCTATTATGCCGAACAATCTTACAAGTCTAGCAAAATGTTCAAAGCCATGATTGTGATAGTTATAATATTGTTTTGTTTATTCACATTCTATTTTTTAGAAAATCTTGTATATTTCAGCAGTCAATTAATTAAAATTGACGCAGTTACTTGCCCTTGCATGACATTCAAAATGTCAAGTCGATCACATGACCTGACAGTCAGTTTTCGGTCGATCACGTGTCTTTTAGGTTGGACAGTCAAAATATCTGCCTCTAGGGGTAATGGGACTTTAGCATTGTAATATAAAGTGAGGTATAATAAAGAGACTTACATGTATATGGCTTTACTCAAGTGTTGTGAGTATCTCTTATGGTATACTATGGCTATAATTAAGGGTGGTGAGTACCCAATATGGTCTTGGTCGGCTGTCCTCTTGGTTTTAAGTATCCCATAGGGCCTCAGATATAGTTGGTACCATTAAGAATTCAATAGGAATGGTTGTATTGGGCAGTTGTAAGTACTCCATTGGTTACGGAATGTATGTATAGACAGTGTTATTAGTCCCCATAAGGCCTGGTTGACTATTAAGTGGTTTAATAACCCCTAAGGACATGATATGGGTGTACTTGGTGTTGGTTACACCCCATTCTGGCTTATATATGATGGTGATGAGTACCCAGTCATGCCTGATACTGGTGTAATTGGTTGTGGTAAGCACAACAAAGGGTTTGGTTGAGAGTACCCCTTATGGCTTAGTATGGCTATAATAAGTGGTAGTGACTACCCCATACAGCATTGGATGACTGTACTCTGTGGGTGAGTACCGAATGTGACATTGGGTGGTTGTACTTGACAAGTGTTATGTACCCCATATGGTCTTGGGAAGCCTGTACTTTGCAGTGTTGCATATCCCATAGGGCCTATTTTTCGTAACTTGACCTTGAAATGACCTTGACCTTGACTTCATAGTGGTCAGTCTTGTATGTCCAATGATGCACATTATCAAATGAATAATATCTAAGCAAATATTTGTGACTATATACATAAATAAATAAAAATGCATGAGAACTAAGAATTTAAAGCGTGTTTGTAAATTATGGCGGCCATCTTGGACGCCATCTTGAATTTCCGGGTCCACACCACGTGTTGACAATTTATGCCGGCAGTTCCATATAGTACATACATAGGCGGACAGTTTGGTATATAACATTGCTTGTTCTACTTTAGCTGTCACCTAGCTACCCCCAAAAATCACCAATTGTCACCCCACTATATGAGTTATACCGAAATTTTAACTGAAATGTTGTTTAAAAAAAAACAATATTTTTGAAAGGTTACGTAATTTACATGGCATTTCATATCAATTAACTATTTGTGTAGTTGTACTATAGCTATATACATTATTGAGCTGCATACTAATCAGTACCATCATTTCTTAACTTAACAACGTCATATACGTTGACTGTTTTTTTAATATTCTAGTAATTTCATGCAAAGTAACGTAAATTACGTATGTTATATCACATTGTTTGCCTATAATTTGTACAACTGATAGTTTCAATTTTAAATACATTTAACATACATAAATGTCTTATTTACATTATTTATTGAACAATTGGCAAAATCGCATAGTCACGTATTTTAAATCTCCGTAACTCGTTAAAGCCCCAACAGACACTTGCAAACTTTTGTCTGTGAATGCTACCTACCATACGGTTTAAGAAAATCATAGTGTTGAAAATTCCCGCTGGGGGGAGCAGGGTCAATTGTCAGCGTTATGGGGCGTCGTTTTGTTTACTAGTTTTAAGATATTGTTTATATTTTCATATTCGATTTCTTAATTTCAAAAATTGGTCAGTATTGCGTGATATCAAGATTTCGCTTTTTATATCAAGAAATCATTCTATATCAAGAAAAATACCGGTACTACAATTCATTGTAAAATAGTACTTAAACAGATTAATGTGAAAACACCCATCAAAATAAACACGTTTTTAATGGAGTTTTTATAGGAGCACCGCTTAATACCAATCGTGAAAGCTCGGCCATTTCCAATGCATAAAGGCCGAGGTGATCAGAATGCGCTTAATACGTCACTTGTCGATTGGAAAATAGCGCATTCCCGTTTGAACGTAAATAGTTTCCCGAAATAAAATGTATGTTGTGAAGTAATCCTTGTGCCTATTTTATTAGTCAGTCAGTGCGTCTGTCTAGGCTATGAAACTTACATTGTCTTGTCGTACCCTTAAATGTTTTGCTCTCCTGTTGCTCTGACTTCTAATGGGTTATTGAGTACTTTCTGTGCTACTCGATGGACGTTATTTATATAATGTTTCATGTTTTGCATTCTTTTATTACCTGTCACTGTGGCCTTTTTGTTAGAGGGCATTACATGGCGGGAAACTCTTTTATTTACACTGTAATGTGCTATGAGGTTGTCTATTGGGTAAGTGTGAGGTTTGGTGCACTGTAAAACGTTTAAGCCCCCAGTGACATTTGTCGCTGTCCGTACCAAGGCGGAAGCCCTTTGGTCAACCTTCCTCTATGTTTGTATTGTCCAATTTATAGTAAAAGTACTAAAATACAAAAATATTTCGCCTTTTTGTTGAATTATGTTCATTTTGTATGTGTCATTCTGCAGTTTCGTTGTCCAGCACAAGGCTGCTTCGTATCTTTCAAAATTGCATGTACACTATATATGTGTTGTAGATTGTCCTTGTGGTGTGTGGTGTCCGGTTGTTTTCTCGTCACATGGCCCTCGTTCCGTTTTGGTTTGACTGGCTTAGGCGGCAGACTTTCGGGACGGGTTGCCGTGTTTTCAGTGCTTTGTGTGTTTTTAGTGTTTTGTGTGCTCGGCTGGTTTGGTTAAGTTGAGTGCTGCCTTCCCTGTCTGACTTAATATAATCTTTTTGGTATATGGATATAAGTCTAGAGCTAGGGCTATGAAACTTGGTAGACTGTATGGAAATGAGTCAGAAATGATACTGTGAGGAGAATGTGTAAACCTAAATAGTTTTTGTTCTAACAAAAAGTATGGCTGCTATGGCAATATAAAGTTTATATTTATATTATAAACATTGAAAATGATTTAAAGGACATGGCTTAAACCGGTATGAGACTTCTATATCGCTTGCAATTCTTAGTGACATGTAAATCAAAAACGTGTGTGTACGTCGGATCAACACCAATTCGCTGTTTATATCTATCAAATCGAAATAAAAGTCGATTTTAGTTCCAACAGGAAGCAAAGTCGTTAGTGTCGCTGTCAAACAAGGAACAAAACACACACTCGCCTGAATGTACTGTAAATGTTACTTGACTTAGTATTTCTTCTATCGTCTCATTGATATATTAAGTTTGTCTAGATGCTGATTATGCATGGGAATGTGGAAGAATTCTCCTCAAGCGGTTAATCGATAGCGCTCATTTTTTCTATATAGAAATAAGAAGGGGCAATATAGTTTTTTTCTTAATAACGAAAAAACTAATCAAGTAAACTCTTAGGTGTGAAAAGATCTGTAATTTTTAATGTCTTACACATAAGGTGATATTAATTTCATGTACAATGTATCTTAATAAATATCTCGATCGCCTATTTTGAAGATATTTTATACCACTTTGCTAGTGAGTTATTCCTACAATCTGAGCGTATGACCAAACATGGGTATCTTTAACCTGGATTTTAAATAAATTGACTCAACGTAAACCCTTAGGTGCGAATGGATCCTTACAGCTATAAAAATTACCATCTAAATGATATATATTTCGTTATTTTAAGATAAAATTAATATCGCCTGTTTTAAGGTTCTTTTTGACTAAAATTTACAATTTTTGTCATTCTTAACAGTTGTTGTAGTAGCTTGACAGACGATCGCTCTATCCCGTTTATATCGCCGGTTTCATACTGTTACTGTTTTAATAACAACAAGTAATAAACTTTATATAAGTGGTTGGGTGTATTAATATGAGAAGTTGTAGTTTTCACTTTGATTTTTTTTTAAATTAAACAATTTTCTTGGCAAAGGGAAATTACATAGTAAACGAATGGAAATACTTGCATCAAAACCAAATCTACAATTTAGCAATTCAATTTGGTTGTTACAATTTTACTATTTTAATATTGAAAGTATTGCAATTGTGTTTATAAATTTCTGTTCTGTTTATGTATGTTTTAAAATAATATAAGATTTTGAAGGCTAATGTGCCAATTAAGAAACAGTTAGGTCATACACCAATTTTACTGTTGTGTTAACATTGACAAATAATACAAACTTTTGATGGTATATTGTGTTGAGAACAAAAAAATGAATTATATAATCGTGTCATAGTAGCATTCACTTAAAAAACTTCAAAATTACACGTATTGATAATTTTCAGATATTATTTTTACTGTACATGTATTTATTTTATAGACTGCATATAGTTAAATGACCAATTCAGTTACCATATACAGGTTTATTATAACCCCCACTCCCCATGAAATTGACAAGCGCTAAACAAACACCGGATTTAACAATCCCTTGTATCAATACGTGACGCGTGGCTTGCATTATACATCGATGCATGTTAATTTTGAATTGTCGCGCTGAAATGAACTGATCTTGTATTTTCAAACATCATATTCTAATTTAAATGAGTTCAAGTAAAGAACACAATTATATTAATTATTTTATAGAATTAAAAACTGATTTTAATCATTTTCAGACAATGTTCCTTCCAAAGAATTTCTTTTATCTGATCCATTCAGCGACCAATTAAAACTGATTTTAATCATTTTCAGACAATGTTCCTTCCAAAGAATTTTTTTTATCTGATCCATTAAGCGACCAATTAAAACTGATTTTAATCATTTTCAGACAATGTTCCTTCCAAAGAATTTCTTTAATATGATCCATTCAGCGACCAATTTACTTTAATTACCGCGTGAGGTTGTCAAACAAACACCGGAACAATCACAACTTCAACTTCAAATTTATTGGCAAATTGGCATTTACACAATACCTTTGGCCATTAACAAAACATATATACAGTACAGATGGCCACATATCTACATAAGACTAAACACATTGCATACATAATAACAAATCATATACATGTACAATCAAATCAAACATACACATTTAAATATGTACTATTTAAGAAGCAGGTAAAATATTAAGCTTTTCTTGCCTTAAAAGTAAAGAATCATGTATAAATTTCGCAGTATTTCTTATTGTGCTAGTTTTCTTACTGGAAAATAATCGACCAAATTTTTGTTATGATGAAAATGATACATTTATACAATATTTGTTTCTTAAGTCATGATAAAATGGACAACATGAGATAAAATGATATTCAGATTCAATAACATTCTGATTACAACATTTGCAAAGTCTATCAATTCTATTAACATTTGTACTTCTACCTTTTTCGATTTCCAACGAATGTGAGCTAAGTCTTAATCTTGATAGATCTTTACGAACTTTATCATTTTGAATAATATCCAAGTATTTTTCATATTTGAATTCATGTTTAAACAATCTGTTGTAGTATAATTTGTTGGTTTGCAATAATTGCATTCCAATCTTGAATGTATTGGTCTTTAAGACGTTGTTTAATTAAAGGCATATAATTAGTTTCGGCATTAAATGTTTCCTAAATATAACCAAAACCTAGTTTATCTAATGATGATTTTACTTCAAAAGCCCATGTATTATTTGGAACGTTGTCTATGTATTGTAACTGGTCAATAAAAAAGAGTGTATAGGGTTTTGCGTATATTTCATTACTTTAGTCCAGTATGTGAGTGCTCTTTCCTTACATATTATAGATAGTGGATATCTTCCTAATTCCCCTAGAACAGCTACATTTGATGTTTGGGATTTAACTCCGAGCAAGTGTTTACAAAAGTTAAGGTGTAGTCGGTCAATGTCTTTGTAGTTCTATAGACCCCAAATTTCACAACCGTATAAAATAATTGGAACCATCAGTGAGTCGAATAAACCTAATTTTGTTTTAACATCTAGATTTATCCTACTGAAAGTAGATATCAAGGTATAATATGCCTTAAATGCTTGTTCGTATAATGTTTACACCGCATGTTTAAGACTCCCTGTATAATGAAATTTGATACCTAGATAAGTAAAACAGTCAACAACATCAATAGCTTCACCGTTTACGGTCCATAGAAAATTTCGTCTCGTATTTCGTTTTTCGAATACGCATATTTTTGTTTTGTTTACGTTTATTTTTAACCCGCATTTACTGGAATATTCGTGTACATTGTCTAATAAACTTTGGAGACCAATGGGGTCCGTAGTGAAGAGAGCAATATCATCAGCAAATAATAACATGTATAAAGATTAAAAGTTCAATTTCTTTATTGGTAAGATTATTAAAATTTATTGACTCATTTATATCATTAATGAATAGAATAAATAAACGAGGGCTAAGTGGTTCCCCCTGTTTTACACCGAGCGTAACATCAAATAGTTCAGAAGTACACATATTTTTACAATGACGTATACACGATTTAACATTCATATATATATTGCTTTTACCATATTTATCATTTTACAACTTATACAAGATTTTACCAGTTTTATCCATAGAGCTTCGTGATTTACAGTATCAAACACTTTTTCATAATCTACGAACGCGCAATATAATTATACCCCCGCAAACAAAGTTTGAAGGGGGTATACTGGAGTCACTATGTCTGTCGGGCGGGTGGGCGGGCGATCGGTCGGTCTGTTAGCAAAATCGTGTCCGCTCTGTAACTTTGTCATTTCTTGCTGGATTTTAAAATGGCTTGGTACAAATGTTCACGACATCAAGACGGTGTGTCATGCGCAAGACCCAGGTCCCTAGCTCAAAGGTCAAGGTCTCACAAAGAGGTCAAAGGTCATATAGTCATGCAAGTCGTGTCCTCTCTGTAACTTTGTCGTTTCATACTGGATTTTAACATTGCTTAGTACAAATGTGTACCACATCAAGACGGTGTGTCATGCGCAAGACCCAGGTCCCTAGCTCAAAGGTCAATGTCGCACTTAGAGGTCAAAGGTCATATAGTCATGCAAGTCGTGTCCGCTCTGTAACTTTGTCATTTCTTGCTGGGTTTTAAAATGGCTTGGTACAAATGTTCACCACGTCAAGACGGTGTGTCATGCGCAAGACCCAGGTCCCTAGCTCAAAGGTCAAGGTCACACATAGATGTCAAAGGTTATATAGTTATGCAAGTCGTGTCCTCTCTGTAACTTTGTTGTTTCTTACCGGATTTTAACATTGCTTGGTACAAACGTTTACCACATCAATCAAGTTTTTCTTTAATTGTTTTCCAAAATTTTTGTTTGTTTTTCAAATTTTGTTTTCGAAATTTTGTTTTCGAATATTTTTTCGATTTTTAATTTTTTTTCAAAATTTTTTTTCAACTTTATTTTCGAATTCTTATATAAAAATAATTTTGATTTTTTCAATTTTCAAATTTTTTTTCATTTTTTTAAAAAAAAAATTTATTTCTTTTTTCCGATTTTTTTGTTTGTAGTTTTTTTTTCAATTTTTTTTGCGGAAGACCTAGGTCCCTAGCATAAAGGTCAAGGTCACTTAGAGGTCACAGGTTATATAGTTATGTTTCTTGCTGGATTTTAAAAGATAAAAGTAACTAAAAATGTTCTCGGATTATTTTTACTCAGACTAGATAATATATGTTTTTCTTTTTGATAATAAGCACACTTAGCAGATCGCTTAGCTTTGCAGTATTCATTACGGGCATTCACAAATAAAAATTTTCGTCATTTGCATTTGTACTAAGTAGACGTTTGCGTCTATAAAATTCATTCTTAAAACGTTTACAATTGTTATTAAACCATTCAGATTGTTTTCTCTTTCTTTTAGGATTAGACGTATTAGTTGTCCTACCATGTAAACAAAACGAGATGTCATATATTACATCTGTCATGTCATTTATACTTGTATTTACATCTGTATTTTCAGTCAGTAAGTCATTGATATTTTGTCGAATATGTGTCTTTTGTTGTTTAATTTTTCATTTAGAATATTTTTATCACGATTTTCCCATACGATTTTATCATATGAAATACTTTCAACATTATCTGTTTTCATATTTACTAACTTCAATGCACATGAAATGGGACAGTGATCAGAATATTCGGCTAAATCGTGAACAAGCATGTTTTCTATTAATGAATGAATATTGCTATTACAAATAACAGTCTACAACACTTGCAGATAAACTATTACGTAACATGTTATAACAAGTATATCGTCCCGATTCCTTTCGACCAGTCATTACAAATACTAGATTGCTTACACAGTGATAACAATTTGTTACCAAAAGTATTTGAAGTCTCATCAAACGAAGACCTTTTTCCTGTTGGTATATTATTATCGTTAGGCAGGTCGACATACCGGTGAATGTTAATGTTTTCGACCGTATTTGATATTTGACCAACACGTGCATTGAAGTCGCCGCATAATAATATCACCCATTTGGCTATAAGTTCTAACATTTTCTTCTAATGTTTCAAAAAAGTCATACTCAAATAGTAGAGACTCTCGCTTCTTATAAACACCAGAATCCTCTGGTGGAATATAGCAACAACATAGTAAAATATCATTCAATGTACCAAAATATATCTTACTGAGTTTAATCCATACTATATATTTTTCGTCTGAATCTATAAGATCAATATAACCTTTAAACTTACTTTTGTAATAAATGATTACACCTCCGCTATGTCTTTTAGCTTTTTTGTTACATTTTGGTCTTGGACAAGAAAAGCAGTCATAGTTTTCAATCAACACATTTTTTGTTTTATGGTTCCATGTTTCAGTGAACAATAATATATTATATTTATTTACAAAATTGAGACAATCACTATCATCTAGTTTACTGCACAGCCTTGGACATTCCAAGTTAATAAATTGAGCTGCTTCTCACAGTTGTACTAAGCGTCCTCCATAATGACATGCACGCGTTCGTTTGTCGTAGCTGCTGTATTCGGATCAGCTGGCGCTGTGGTCGAGTTTCCGGATTGATTGGTAACGTGATTTGACGATGAATGGTTCCATGGTTGTTGCATTCGATTTCTTGTCGGTAGTTCCGGTACCGGGCCAGGCGGAGGGTGTTCAGCTGTAACTCTTTGATTATTTATATAGAGAGTGTCATACGAAGGCACTGCACGTTTGTTTTCTGCACGAGGTATGGAATGAGTTTTTTGCGTCGCCCTTGAATGATAGGTTTTGTCCATGTGTGTCTTGATTATCACGCACTATGCGTTTGATCTCCATTTTATCACCATAATAGTTAAATTTTGCAACTATCGGTCTGATTTTACCCCATTCAAACTGTCCTGTACGGTGAACCCTATCAAGCTTAAATCTGTTGCTGCGTCAGCAATCTGAAGTGCGTTGGTACAGAGATCGACGACCTTCTTCTTGCAGTCTTTAGACCTTCTCGCTTCACTGGTCGGTTCCTCGGGTATGTTGAAGAATAGCAAATTGTCTCGCATAAGACGTGATTAAGAATCTATGACGTCATTACGGATGGCTTCATTGTCTCGCTTTAACTGATCGACATCGTTTAAAAGTTTTTCATTTCGTTTTTTTCCATATTTAGCATCATCTCAAACTGATCATGGCTTTTCCTCAGATCATCACAAACTTGACTATCATAAGTTCTACTGGCTTCGAGCTCCATCACCTTTACGTCGACGCCTTTGACAGTAGTTTCGAGGGAAGACACTCGGTTTGAAATGTTAGTAATGCTGTTTTCGATTTTATCAAGTTTGCTCAAATTGTCCCAGATTCAATTGTCCCACAAAACCGCGACGGTGGAGTATTCATGACGCTGATATGGTCTGCTACACTATCGTTTAAACGTTTTACTGGCTGACTAGAGGTAGACATCGATGATGCCTCTTCTTTGTGTCGTTTCTTAGATTTTCCCATATGTGAAACAGCTTTTTGTTATTTTAGGACGCAGTCGATCAAGTATCGTTCAGTTTACAGTTAATATGTATGTCAGTTATAATCTGTGTACTTAGCTATGCATACCATACATTGTCATTCAGTTATACAGCCACACAAACATGGCAAAGTCCCCGAGGAGTTTTTAATCACAATCAGACATAAAACTCTTTATTTCTGTCTCATTTGAATGAAGTGCTAGATTTATATGAGAAATGCATTATCACCATTAACATAAATATATATTCTTTATTTCGTCTCATTTATTGAGGCCCACATGTAAGACTGGCTTTGCCAACTGTGTTGCCTCATTAAAGTATTTATTATTATTATGTACATACATATAACATACAACATTAGCAGAACAGATAAAATGTACATAACCATTTAGTTATGAATTATAAGAGACAATTATCAAATCTTAAAATAATCTGATTATCATAATTAAATTATGTTTTTCATACAAAGATATCCAAACACCTTAAAAGTTGAATATAAATTAATTCCATACGACACTGGATTGAAAACGTTTTTGCAATTAAATATGAATGCCTGTTCAAAATAGGTGGTTGCTTAATATGGAAGACCACAAGAACATGTTTGACAGTACATTAGTTTAATCAGTATATATGTCATCGTTATCTTACTTGTGTGTATTATGTACTACTGCTAAAGGATTGTATAACAATTGTTTTCTTTATCATTTATTTAAATCCCGATACTTGATATGTGTGCTTCTTAAATACAGGTACAGGGGGGTATTCTTGAAAAAAAATGTTTAAACTGAAACACAACTTAAATTGACTAGACCTTCTTTTGTGATCTGATACTCGCATATAAGTTTTACTAATGACATGCTAGATAATGTCTTTATTCTTTCGATTTATGGTATGTGCGTATCATCTTAAGCTACCGGGTTGATATGATAACAAATGTCAATTTCTTAGGCGACTTCTTTATGTAATCATTAATGCAATGTAATGAATGGGATGCTGCACACTGTAAATGAGTAATTCTGTAATTATGTATATTTTCACAAATCAATAAAACTGTACAATTATAGAAGGAAAAATGATCCGATTTATATCCTAACATAAAGTTAATGAACATACAACTTCATGTTCACAGTCAATCATAACTTATGCACATGTATATAACATTATTTAACTACAGGAAAATGGTCATAAATCCACGGGAGGCATCAATTAATATCGACTACATACGCTACACTTTACGCACTATAACCTATAACAATGGGGATAACGTATAGAACGGAAGGGATACCCCTGACGGGTTTTCGACTGTAAATTCCATCGCTTCGGTAAGTAAATCTAGATTTTTCTTTGTTTTGTAAGACGCTTTCAATGAAATCAACCAGCCCACCGTACCCGGCCCGGTCGCTACCTTCAGACCCAAGGCCATTTTCCCTCCAAAAACGATAATATGATTGAGGAGAACACTCGATTCTAGTGCGGTTTTGGTTACTGCACCCCTGACGACCCGTCTACATTTTTTCCAATTTCTGCCGTTTTGCATGGTGTGTTGTTGTTTTATGGGGCCAACTTCGTTGTTTACCTTATTCTAGGTATGCATTTTGCCAAATTAGTTCGATGCAGCCAGGTTATGAGGCAGAATAAACGAAAGAACCACTATGATACCCCTGCATACATAGATTTGGAATCGTACAGCAAGTCAAGTACCTATGTCGATAATTTTCGTCTATACTTCAAGTACTCAAGTGAATTTTAACGGTTAAGTGGAGATCAAAGCGCTGTAGGGAGCGTAGGTGGTATTATACACATGTACATTATGTTCACAACTACACCGGTTTATAGTAAACACAGCGTTGATCTGTCAAATCGAACACACAGGTAAATAAGTATACTTCAGACATAGAAAGGTATGTCAATTTAAAGAGTTTGTTGACATGCATCGATGCGTGCAACGTCTGAATTGCTTGTTTCTGGGTCGATTGCCATGGCAAAATGCGATAGGTTTGACTCGGTTGGTACTCTGAATAGAGACTTCATAATTGCTCCCGGTATTCAAATCTCGGCACAAACGTATCGCAACAGACTCCATGACGCTAATTTACGTGCTCGCCGTACTGTGATATGTCCTCTGTTTGCTGATTCTGGTATATTTGGTATACACCACGGTACGTTTGAACTATTCACTATCTTTCACTCTTAAGCTTTTAGACATATGTTTGGCAAGGTTATAGATCCCACTTGTATATAGGTGATTCTGTGTATATATTTGAATGAATTAGGTGTGTTGCTGTTTGTCGAAATAAGTTTGTTGTGAATACTAGTAGTTGAAACTAGTATATTGCAACTATACTCCCTGACGGGTTCGGAGAGATAGAGTCCCTGCACGTTACACAAAGAACAAGAATATTCTCACAACTGACCAATAATTGACGACAGAATGTTAAATGTCTCTGTCGAAATAGTATGCCAAAATGACATTTTAGTAAAATGTATGGATGCCAAAATACTAATTCTTCAAGAGTTGCTTCCCTTAGATTATAAATTATGCATTTTTTGTTTGCAATTAATTATTTTGTAAACAAACTGACTGGATGCTGTATTTTATTTTCATTCATATTATGGTGTTTTCCACCTTTGGTACTTAACTAACGTGCTCAAAACCCATGGCTCTTTTAAAAGGTTACCAAGTTATTGCTTTTTGAAAAAAAGCCGTTTATAGCCTAATGTGGCTTTAAACCGAAATCGTATACTAACGATTAAATTCAAATTCATTATGATTCCAATATGGTTTGTAAGAGATAATTCACTGACTTATTGTTAATACTTCATATCCAGTTACCAGTTCAAGTAGCAGTTCAAAAGTTATAAAGAATTCAAAATTGAACGTAAGTTTAAGAGTTTCGTATGTGCTTTGATAAAACAGTACCCATATCACCAGTTGGTTAATTAATACCTTGTATGATCAGCATTTTTACTTCCTTGTAGTCTCTCTTATCAATCACATGCAAGAAGGATATGGGACAACATGGTGAGTTTGTATTAAATATTAACTTTATATGAGCATTGAATATATGTATCTACGTTTACGTTGTGTAACCTTTTATTGTGTATGTTTTGTTTTTTAGTAAGTAAGTAAGTAAGTAAGAAAGAAACTACTTTATTTATAGTGGATAACATATTTGACAGAGCCACTTTACAATGTTGTCCTATGAGTTGCAATGTAGCACGTACTGCGTCGGTTTAAAGTAAGGAAACAAATTAAGGAAAATCGATAATCGGTATTTTCTAAAAGTTATTGAAATGTTTTAAAAATGTACTGAATGGAATACCAGAAACCAAACTTGATCATAATTCTCTTTAAAAAATTAGAACATTTATGTACAAATGGAAGTATTCGTTTAAGAATATTGCTCAACAGTAACGTGTTAAAACATGGTGATAATTCACCAAACTGGAAAACTGATCTATCTGAACAAGATAGGGCGGTGGCCGAGTGGTTAGTGCTTTGGACTACTAACCCGGAGATTCCTGTTTCGAATCTCGGGCTGGTCACTTGATATTTTAAAAATGCTTTTCGGTGTTTCCCACCCAACTAGGGATGAACTGGTTGGAATCCGAGAGGTAGCCTCGCGTGCATCGATGCTATACAACGGTATGTTAAAGAACCATGCATACTATTTGGGAAAAGCTAGGGCTGTGCGCCCGGATTCCTTGTATCTTCTCTCGAAACCGGAGGTCATTGGCCATTTAGGTAAGGATTAAACCGAACAATTTCGCACTACGACTTTCTCAGTCGAACGCAAAACATATCCAATAGTTTTTCATAAACAGAACAGAACTTTATTTCACCTAGGTATATATTATGGGACCTATACATTATTAAAAACATTGGGTTATACATAATACAATCAGTCTTCCGGTCATATATAACATTTTATGGACACATAAAAGTCTTTATGTCATTGGAAAGCAGTTAACTACATTCATGATCAAGTACGGTCAGGTACGACCAGTACGGGATTTTAGCTACGCTATTTTTTGACACCGCTATGTGACATGACCTAGCCTAACCAATCAATGAGCTTTAAAATCATTGGTTCCATTATTTTTCGCATGGGTAGAACCCCAGCGAATTCACATTTTTATTTGCTTATTACAGCTTAATTAAGGAATTTCAAAGTTGTTCTTTAATTCCTTGTGATTTATAAATGTTCAGTGGATATTATGGACTAAAGTTTTTGAGGCGGTGACCTCATTTTATCAGTGTAATTAGGTGACGAATGCCCGCAGTTTGCAGTCTGAGTGTGACGTCAGAGCATATGGGGATCGTTTGAATTCCCGCGAGATATCTTACGAGTTTCAACATGGCGGCGCCCTGTGTCTCAAACATACAGCTTTTCGGACATTCGTCCGTTAAGAGGATTTGAGAATTTATTCGTCATACCGACTTGGTCAGTTATAACATGAACTTGCCATGGCATTTAATTCAATACTCGGAAGCAAACGTTCAAGATATGTTGAAATGAAAATGGGCATTTATTGGTGAAATGCCATAAAACCATAACATACAGTAAACTAATGAATTTGTTCTAAAAGACATAACTGGGCGGACAATAAACGCCACAAGGACGGTGTCTCCTTTTGGCGTTTATTGTTCGCCCAGTTATGTCATTTTAGAACATAAACAAATAGTTTGCTTTATCTTATGGTTTTATGGCATTTTCCAAATAAATGCCCATATTCAATTCAACACGTGTGTTCTGTTGTTCCTCTTTCCATACAAGTTCGACCCAGCTTGGGACTGCACATCCCATTCTTTGAACAATACATAAATACATGTGATAGTGAATGTATGGGGAGATTATTATCACTGCAGTAGATAGTATACTACAAGAACGACGAGACAAGTTTACACTTGGTGGCACTTATAACTGCAGTTTTCAATTCCTAATAACGTGTTTGTGAATATATTTTGATGAAATATTGTGTATTTGGTTGTCAGTGTACTATAAGGCATGATAACAGTATGGGTTGAAACAAGAAAAACACGTATCTTTAAAAAGATAAGCAGCATTAAGACAGCAGATAAGTATACTTGTTTTCAATGAAGATGCGGACGTTATTTCATCTCGTTGAAATTGAAAAACATAAATTAAACTAGAATATATACTTATACATGTAAATTGTTTGTCAGTAGATCACAAAAGAATAATAATACAGGTATGTGTAGTAGTCTACTGTCTGTTATATCCGGCAATTATAGTTATAGTGATTCCAAACTCAGATTTTAATATTTAGCACGCATTATGCCTGGGAAAAAACTGTAGACTTACCTTAAATAAACGTCGAAATTATAGACAAAAAGAAATGGGGAAAAAAGAAAATCAGAAAAACTAGGCTCATATTAGATTTGAACTCGCAGCCCTCGTTTCATAAAACATTTCAAAGTAGACGAATACTTAACCGATGAACCTAATTTCGCTACTAAAAGTGTGGTATTTTCCGTTATAAATTCACTCCTTACTTGACCCGGGTCACTTTAAGGTTAACAGTTAACAAAGCGAAACACTAAGTATCGAGGGTAACGCGAACAACAGATCTCTGTGTGTCTCTACTGTACATTTCGTTTACATGTTTAATAGAAATGTATTTTTTTCGCGATATCTTTTGTGATGAGTATATCATATTCTAAGCTATCAGGCTCGTATGTATATTTACTGCTGATTTATTTACAGACGTTTATTGGGTTTTGAGAGGCGATAGCCTCTTTTTACTACCATTGCCCATTTCTTAATACAACCTGAACCGCCTTTAGGCTGCTATGTGAATCCGCATTCAAGTAGTTCCAGAAACTGTCAACATTCCCAATACTGCTTCATATGTTTCTCTAAATGTTTAAACTGATTTAATTCAATCAGCAACATTTGTTTATTCTAAGATCAACAATTATTGTGAAACAGTTCGTTAAATCGATATTTTTGCAGAAAATCACTCCGCCGAGGCCATATCAGACTTGTTTCATAATATGAAAATGACGTGTTCATCTAATGTCCCGGCTGTATAGCTATTTTTAGAAACTTCAGAACAGGGTCACGTGATGGTGTTATCAATGAATCGTAAATCTCGTGCAAAGTACTGTTATGCAATGATATGGTGTCGCTATATACTAGCCGCTTTCTATAGACTGTCTCGCCCTGTGAAGGAAGTGATTACAAGACGGTACTGTAGAATCTGATTAATAGGCGCGTAGTATTATTTTAAAGCCACTTTTGATATACGCATTCAATACACGTATTACATATAAACTAATATGCCCATTTTTACAATTATTTAGATACCCAACATGCCTATATAGTCACATATGTCTATTTTGACATTCAAGACAATGTCGGCAGTAAGAAAACGAACATTAAACGTGTAAAGTCGGTTTAAGCTTTAGTAGCAGCAACCAGATCGCCTCTCATTAGCACTCTCAGTGCTTTGATTAAAGTAGGTCAAGTATCAAGACAGATAGCTAAGCTAAAAGAAATCGTAAGTATGATAGACGATACGGGTTTGATAATTTACGACTAGAATATATATTTGTGAAAATCAAATTAAATATAGTTCTAATTGCCGTGCAAAGAATTGGAATGTGTAAGTTGATTTGAAACAAAATATTTCCAATAGAAAACATATACAAATGCACACATACACGCACATAATTATAACGATAATGTGCCCTGGATAATAAGAAAGACGAGACAAGTTGGTATATTCCACAAAGGTGGATTAATCAGATGTGCACGATTTATCAGTGAAGTTTTTAGTACAATACTGACCTTATATGTTAACTTAGTTATTTCCATAACTAATTCTGCAACAGTTGACCAAACCGATTCATGTTAGTAAATATCACATTATCCTGTGCGCACTATAGCACACGAACACCCAATACCTGTGCCACAAGACAAGATATGAAATATAGGGCTATTGGAAAAAGGGTTATCTTTACAATGGGCATCGTATTTTAAATTGACTTGGTGAATAAAAGTGGTCACCGATCTCGCCTGATAAAAAGCTCGGTTGTTTAGCGATGGGGAAATATGGAATTTTCAAGATCGACGGGTAGATAACTATATATATATCAAATTGGAAAAAAAACTACATTTACAAAAAGTTTACTTTGATTAGTACGTGGGGTGTTCAAAACGAAATGAGACACACGCTGTAAAATGACAATGCATACAGATATAAATAACAAAAGTTGTATGCCTATTACAAAATATATCCTCTCTCTGTGTGCTGAGTTTCATATTTATTCATTTGTTACTTGAATAGTTATCGGCGTTTTCGCAACTTTGGGTTAAGCGACTCGCCGCACAAAATTGACGTCAATGACGTCATGTACGTAAACGGTAACTATTCGCACGTCACATTGCTCAAATAAATAGCTCATATCTCTAAACATATTGCATACAATTGTAATTAATTCAGTATTTAGCAAGAAAGATAGTTTGTTTATATAAAAACATTTCAGTTGTAATAAAATATCACGACTGTCGAATATGTTAAATAATTATTCCATCATCATCATTCTAAGGTCGGTGTCCGCTTATGACGTCCGTCTTGGCAAGCGCCGTCCAAAATTGAACCCTCATCCAATGCATTTCGGGACTCTGCTTGATATAATAAAGTTTATTTTCCGCCACAAAACATTTTGTACTAACGATATATAAGTATACTTCTGCCAGACTTCCCTTCCGATGCCCATTTCATCATTTTAAATTGTTGTTTAGTCTTTTCTCCTAGTTTGTGATAAAACTGTATATATTCAAGCTGTGATTTTTTTTTGCCGAACTATGACGTGGTTTTTGAGACGGTACTGTTACTTTTCACGTCATATATTTAAAACAGACCCACTTACATCAAAACCGTTTTAGTCCGCGGTTATTCAATGTTTTGATGACATGTCCAGTTAATTTGACAAATGTTGGAGGAATATTTAATAAAATACTAGTCATATGCTTTCCCATATCATACGGCAAAAACTAACGACGTTTTGATATGCGGCGACATAGCGAAACACCTTATCTTTAACGTTCTATTAATAAATCACTACTAATAGTAGAAAATTATATTTCACACGTACATATGCACCTAAACGGATATGATATGTTTATGGTTAAAACACGTAAACTTTACAAATTATAGCATTTGTCTCATTTCTTTTTGATCACCCCACGTAATAACTTTAATAAACTTTAATGTCAATAGAAATCTGAAGAGTGATTTATAAATGTGTTATTGTTAAATACGTGATAACTTAAAGTACTGCCTCACATATTGGTGAATTGCAAAAAAACACTGACATCTAAAATAGCTAGAGAAACGTCTGCATTTTATAGTTATTTAGTATTTTTACATAAAAAATTCTATAGGGTATTAATACCCTATAGAATTTGCACTACTATTACTTAAATTGCCTGAAATTTGTTCGCTGTTGATGAAAACGAATTGAAAAACGAACCAAATACCTCACTGATGTTTACGCTGTGGTTTGTTGATGTTACAGTTCGATCATGTGTAAATTGCATAATTCACAAAGCATGTTGGAAGGAAACTTAGGGTTTTTTTAAGAAAACAATACTCAGTGGGCGATATTGACAGTGGTTAAAATTGCTTATTTGCACCAAATCTTTCATAAAGCAACCATCAGTTGCTTTCTATTACATCAATACTTGGTTAGGTTGGAAAAACACGATATACAAACATTTTAGCCCAATCTGTGAGGCAGCACTTTTAATGATGTACGTATGTATACGTCTCGGATAAAAGGGAATACAAAGCAACAGGCTTCAAATTACATATAATTGGTAGAATCTACAGATTGGGCTTAAAATTTTGTATATCTTGATTTTCCAACCTAACCAAGTATTGATGTCAATGTGGTTGTTTATGTGATATACAGGCAACTAAACCAAAATTACGCGAATATTTGACAATTTTATTTTATTTTTGCAATACACCAAACTGTGAGGCAGTCCCTTTAAGCAAATATGCACTATATACGCATACTTCATTTAAACTGAATATAATCCGAATTGGATCAGTGGCAATCACGTTTTTTTACAAAACTTTGATGTACTAGTTTATTGTGGGGACGGCTATTGAAAAAGGCCGAGTTAAAATATTATACTATCGTGCACGTTCGTCTTTATTAAACTTACTGTTTCAGATTGTGCGATAAAATATGACTATTACCTACGGGGCGTCGTTTTGTTTACTATTTTTAAGATGATGTTTATATTTTTATATTCGATTTCTTAATTTCAAAAATTGGTCAGTATTTCTTGATATCAAGATTTCGCTTTTTTATATCAAGAAATCATTTTAAAATTGGTATCAAAAATTCGATTTTAGGTTATAAATACCGGCACTACAATTCATTGTAAAATATTACTCAAACAGATTAATGTGAAAATACCGATCAAAATAAACACGTATTTTTTTTACGGGAAAGCTTGTTATATGAGCACCGCTTAATACGTCACTTGTCGATTGGAAAATAGCGCATTCGCGTTTTGAACGTATATAGTTTGCATAGTTTCCCAAAATAAAATGTATGTTGTGAAGTAAACCTTGTGCCTATTTTAAGTTTTCAACCGGAAGGGGCTATAACCTTGCGCTTCGTCCGACCGCCTGTCAGTCAGTCCGCCTGTCCGTCCGTCACAAATCAGGATACTGGCATAACTCCTGGTTTATGTGGATAGGGGACATTAAGTGTTAATAAGCTATGGCGAAAGTTGGTGTTTATATTCACTAAGGTTAGGTGTATCTACTAAGGTGTTTGCTTGTCAAAATACCGGGTAAAAAATTGAACCCTATCATAAACTAGTATAGTAAGTACGGGGGTCCGGGGGCATGCTCCCCCGGGATTTTTTTTAAAACATTGGACCAATCTGGTGCGTTCTGAGATAAGTTTTTGGTAAGATCAATCAAAATTAAGTCCTTATTTTGTAAACATTTTTACGAATTATTGAACAGATGTCCGAATTCTAGTGGTTTAGTAAGGGGATTTAACATAGCAATGTATTTCTGTAGTCCTTGTAGTTCTTTTCAACAGTTACGTGATCGGGTGATATACATATTACATAGGTTAAAATCATTTTGCGAGCGCAGCGAGCACGAAAATTCACATTTTATACCTTTTAACCAAGGATAAAAGGCAAATTACCTATTACAAGACTATTTTAGGCGGAAAATTATCAATATGTTCTGAATTATTGGGGGGGCCAAACGATATGTTGCCCCCCCCCCTGTCCTAACATTGGGGGGGGGGCTGTCCCCCCCCCTTCTCATACGACCATGGCTTGCAATTCTTAGTGACATGTAAATCAAAGACGTGTGTGGACGTCAAATCAAAACCATTTCCCTGTTTATAGCTATCAAATCGAAATGAAAGTAGATTTTAGTTCCAACAGGAAGCAAAGTCGTTTAATAGCGTCATTGACAACCAAGGAATAAAAGTATTTCTTCACTCGTCTCACTTGATATAAGTTTGTTATGCTAATTATGTATTGGAATAAAACATATCGAAACACCGCGTAATAAAGGCGTAAATTTGAACGTCGCGTAAGATTTACCGGTGCGGAGGTAAAAAAATATGTCGCATTTTGGTGCTGTAAAATACAAAAAGGACGAAATATTTGGGACGTAAGAATCGAAATGATAAATATACAGCTGGGCTGTGTTGTGTTATTAAATATACGCACTTGTGATTTTTGGGAGGCGTTAAGCCTCTCATTACTACCATTGCCCATTTTTTAATACAACATTAACCGCCTTTAGGCTGCTATGTGAATCCGCATTCAAGTACTGTCAACATTCCCAATACTGCTACATATGTTTCTCCAAATTTTTAAACTGATTTAATTCACCCAGCGTTGAACCTTTGTTTATTCTAAGTTCAACAATTATTGTGAAACTGTTCGTTAAATCGATATTTTTGAAGATATTCACTACGCCGGGCCGATAACGAACTTGTTTCATAATATGAAAATGACGTGTTCATCAAATGTCCCGGCTGTATAGCTATTTTTAGAAACTTCAGACCACGGTCAAGTGATGGTTTTATCAATGAATCGTATACCGTCTGTAAAGTACTGTTATGCAATCATATTGTGTCGCTATACTAGCTAACCGCTTTCTATAGACTGTCTGTGAGGGAAGTAATTACAAGACGGTACTGTAGAATCTGATAAATAGGCACGTAGTATTATTTTAAAGCCACTTTTGATATACGCATTCAATACACTATTACATATAAATTGATATGCACCTTTTAACAATTATTTAGATACCCAACATGCCTATATAGTCACATATGCCTATTTTGACATGCAAGACAAGATCGGCAGTAAGAAAACGAACATTAAACGTGTAAAGTCGGTTTAAGCTTTAGTAGCAGCAACCAGATTGCCTCCCACCAGCACTCTCAGTGCTTTGGTTAAATTACTACGCATCAAAGCGTGCCGTTGTGCGAACTTTTCGTAACTTGTTAACCGTATTGACCCAAACCCATGCACATGACAACTCTATCGAATATTTCCCCCACATTTTGGCTAAGGAATCCATGTTAAAGGTTAAGGCACTACCTCAAATATTTCTAAAAGTAATGCATGAATTGCTTTGCATACAGTACATTGCATTCATCATTATAGCCTCCAACCTCAACAAAAAAAAGGATGTGACTTTATCAAGCATTTTAAAATCAGAGTACATTGTACATGTTTTGTATTAACATAAAGAGAGTTAATTGAAAATGCCATGTTAAAGTTAATGAACATGTGTTTAACCTCTTATATTTTCAAAGTCCTTTGACATATTGCTTTGATACTTTGCATACTTGTTTTCCATCATAACCCCAACCCATACACAGGAGAAGGTAGCTCTATCAAGCATTTTATAGAATGTATGTCCCTCTTTTTCAACTTAGTGCAAATGTTTAGATTTGGGTACATGTTTTTAAATCTTTAACATATTCAAAGTGCATTGATTTGATACGTTACATACTTGTTCACCATCATGACCACACCCCCTACACAGGGGTAGGTAACTATATCAAGTATTTTGTTGAAATCATGCCATCTTTGGACTAAGAAATGAAAATGTTAAAGTTTACATACAAGTTTTAAACCACTCATATGTTTAAAGTGCATTGACATATTGCTTTGATACTTTGAATACGTGTTCACCATCATGACACTTACACAGGGGTAGGTAACTCTATCAAACATTTTGTTGAAATTGTGCCCCCTTTTGGACATAGAAGTGCAAATGTTAAAGTTTAGGTATAAGCGCATTGGCATATTGCTTTTATACTTTGCATACTTGTTCACCATCATGACGCCATGACCAACACAGGAGCAGGTAACTTTGTCAAGGATTTTTTTCACAATGTCTGCGCTTTCCGACTTCAAATTCCCAACCTCTACTCAGAAGGGGGTAATGCTGCGGCTATGAAGCATTTTGTTTTGATTATATAATCCTAGCATGACACAGATGTAGTGGACAGCTCTTGTTTATAAACCTAATAAATATAAATGCTTCATAGCTTTTTATCGTACATGTAGCTCAGGTTTCCAAGTTATGTTAACGTTTCTTAATTGTGACATATATTTTGAAGCACCCTGCGCATGTACAATATGTTTGTATTTTACATGAAAATCAATCTTGCAAAACTGTCAATGTGTACTTCAGAATCCTGCGACTTGTTATTGCCCATACTTGTATTTCTTCCTTCTTGAGACCTCTTTCCCGTTAAAATATTTTTATTTCGTTTCAGGCAACGAGTAATTTCTCAGCAAAGGGGTAAATATGTTTTTGTACCTTCATAAAAATATCTATTCGTTTTCCATTTCGTAACGATAATTTGGCTCACCAGAATACTTATTGATGTCGCTATAGAAACATGTACGTTGTATGACCTTACCAATTATGATTTTATTTATTTATAAAATAAATTGTCTCGGAAACTATGCGGTCAAATGAGATGCAGTCTTGTCAACCATTCAAACTTGTCGAATTTCTACGGCGAGAAATTGCCATTGGATCCATTTTGAACAGGGTCAATAAATCTTCGAGCTACACCGGCTCAATGGGGTGCGACATTGAAATAATAGCATGCATGTATAACATTATATAAATATCAGATGACTGTCTGCGTGACATTGATATTGTCAACCCGAGGGCAGAATGTCACCTCGTTTCGAGAGATGACAATATCAATGTCACGCAGACAGGCATCTGATATTTATTGTACTATACCGAACACTATTATAAGTCTAGCAAAACATTATTATACTTCTCTTTTTTCTGCAATGCTTAAGTCCCATTCCCCCAGAAACAGATATTTTGACTGTCATCAACAGTTCCAACCTTTTTGACACGTGATCGACCGAAAACGGACTGTCAGGTCATGTGATCGACCTGACATTTTGAATGTCATGCAAGGGCAAGTAACTGCGTCGATCTTAGGTCTTTGGCTGTGGAAATATACAAGATTTTCTAAAAATAGACTGATACAAGCAGACAACTACAACAAATCTGTATTCAAAACGACACTTTTCCTTTATTCAACAAAAATGGTAAAAGCTAAGACTTAAAGTTATAGCTTATATAACACAAGTTCTAGATAATTTCTAAAAATATAGATCTATTAGTTAAAGAAATCGGTAAAAGGGCCTACACATAAAATAGAATGGGAAATTGATACACAACAATGTATGAACGCACAGTCGTGTCTACTGTTTATAATTATGATAATCTTAGCAGTGAAAGTTTTGCTAGACTTAATAGTGTTCGGTATAATAAAATAAATATCAGATGCCTGCCTGCGTGACATTGATATTATCATCCCTCGAAACGGAATGTCTCCCTCGGCTTCGCCTCGTGGTGACATTCTGCCCTCGGGTTGACAATATCAATGTCACGCAGACAGGCATCTGTTATTTATATATTATTGATCACAGAGATTTAGAGGGATGGTTATACATCTGTCATCATTCCAAGTTGTTTGGAGAGAAGAAAGAATTAAGATGGATGGTTCTATATACAGATAGGAGAATGTTGAAAATATATAAGGTAAGGTACTGTTAGAGACGTCATTATCGTAACTACACGCAAAAAAATAAATTAAGGGTCAATACTTAGGTTCATAGGTTTTTTAAATGTATAAGTCAAATTGTGTTTTGCTTTAGACACACCAGTACTTGTGTATACATGTGTTTATCAACCCGTAACAGCTCAATTATTCCTTGCATGTCAATGAAAACACTACATCCATCAAAATCAAGTGAAAAATGTATAGTAAACGACTTTGGAAAAAGTACCTGGACAGAGGATTATATTTATCATTGTTATACATTAAACATATTGTACTGATTTCAGGATCCAGCGAAGAAGGACAAAAAAGCAACATCTGTGCATTTGTTGGTATGAACTATTTTATATTTTCTCCCTATTCGATTTATCTCCCGTTTCGTTCCCGAATCTTTATATCAAACTTTCAACAGCATCCCTCCTCGCATGTTTGGTATATACTAAGCTAAAGATGAGCGCAAAATAAACACAAAATTGTATCAAGTTTCATTGTTGTGTTTTATAAAAACTTCGTGATATTTTGGAGGAACACATGTGTGTATGGTTTTCGTACATCTTAATGAATACGGTAGCGCACATATAATCCAAAGCCGCACAAAAATGATGGCAGCGACTAGCCACCCACGAAAGAGTCAGACATAGAACGAACCATCCATATACCCAAAAAATGGATATATCAAGTAAGCCTATACGCTTACTCACACTGGGGACTTCGATTTATTTGCATAATTAACAATAAAGGTGGGAAATTTTGAACAATAACTACACTGAAGTGAAGTAACACTTGTAATTTTGTAATTGATAGGGTGCACAAGTTGATATTGCCTCTATAGATCCGTTGAAAATTATTATACTGTCTGATGACATGAAGACCAAAATCAAAGGTAAATAGAAGAACATTTGTATGATCATTTGAATTTATAAGCGTCATAGATTCTATCATTCAGTTTCACAGCATGCTATAAATACATACTCGTATATATCTTAACTTAATATTGATTCAAAAGTTCCAAATAAACTTCAATACAACCCAAGACCTCGAAATACATTGTCTTAGTTTCGTTTATATGAGTTTTAGCTCCACTATTGGTAGAATAACAGGAGCTATTGCAGTCACCGGAGCGTCAGCCTCTGCGTCTGCGTCGGCGTAATGCTTATGTTAAAATTTAGGTACAGGTTTTTAACCTCTAATATATTCAAATTGCATTGTCATATAGCTTTGATACTTTGCATACTTGTTCAACATCATGACACCAACCCCTTCACAGAGATTGGTAACTCTAACAAACATTGTTTGAAATTATACCCCCTTTTGGACTTAGAAATGCAAATGTTTAAGTACACGTGTTAAACCTCTAATATTGACATATTGCTTTGATACTTTGTACACTTGTTCCCAACCCATGTGCAGAAGTAGGTAACTATAGAAAGCATTTTGTTGAAAGTATGCACCTGTTTTAAATTAGTGCAAATGTTTAAGTTTAGGTACACGTTTTTTAACGTCTTATATCTTCAAAATGTGTTGACATATTGCTTTGATACTTTGCATACTTGCTCATTATCATGACCCCAACCTCTACACATGAGTAGATAACTCTATTTAGCATGCCCTTTTTTGGGCTTGGAAATGCAAATGTTAAAGTTTAGGTACAAGTTTTTCAACCTCTTATATCTTCAATGTGCATTATCATGTTCCTTTGATACTTTGCTTACTTCTTCACCTTTATAACCCCAAGACTCTGTCCTGCATTTTGTCCAAATTATCTCCCTTTTTCTACTTTAGAGCCCCAACCTTTAGACAGCAGAGGGTAATGCTGCTGATATGAAGGATTTTGTTTTGAATATATAATGATTATACCTCTAATATCCTAGCATGACACTATGAATAGTGCAGCGCAGTGGCTTTTCGTGGTCGGTTCTAATATTTCTCGTTATAGAATACATTTTTATCTTGTTGCTGACCAGAAACACATTGGCGCAAATCGTGAACGCATGTTTGCGCTATTGAAGACTTGTACTTGTGTTTCTACATCTATATATTATACATACGTTCTCAGTTAGGAATATTCCATTTTCTGTAAACTGTTGATCAAAAGAATTATTCTTTGAACATATTTAGCCAATACAGCAGACGAATGTACCCGTTGGGGGAAGGCCTTGCAATATTGTACAGAGTTACAGGTATGACACTATTGAAAACAACTAACAAACAACAAATAACTGGAATTGAAACCCTTACAAAAGTCCTATTCGAATGCTGACTGTTTCCCTTACTGCTAATATTTCACTTTTGACATCTGAAAGTAGGACCTGTAGCTATTTAGTTGTATCTTTTCTTTCTCTAGCGCCCATTCATCGCCACAACAAAGCGAAAATGCGAAAATGTAACAATGCAAAAAGTCGACTTTGTCATGTCTTTTTATTGTTACATTTTCGCTTTGTTGTGGCAAAGTAGCGAAAATACGACATACAAAGGTCGACAATACGACACCTAGAATTAGTCGTGTTTTCGCCTTACATCTGTCGCATCTTTGCTTGTTCGTGGCGAAAATTTAACAAAACGAAAATGCAACAATGCGATAATGTAACAATGCGAAAAAGTCGACTTGTTGTGTTTTCGCATTTTCGCTTTGTTGTGGCGGCAAAGCGAAATCTAACTATGCGAAAATGTTACAATGCAAAAAAATCGACTTTGTCGTTTTGTCGCATTGTTACATTTTCGCCACGAAGAAGCAAATATACGACTGATGTTTGGTGTCGTATTGTCACCCTTTATCTGTCTTATCTTCACTTTTTTGCCACAACAATACGAAAATGTAACAATGCGAAGATACGAGAAAGGATAAATCAGCCTCCATAATAATCAAATCACAGTTTTGCACGTAATGCATGATATACGGGTACTGTTTTATTACAACATTACATAGAAGATTATGAACAAATAAACTGCATATTCTTAAATATAGGATTTTGTATCTACAAATCCTATATATTAAGCAAAAACGGACTATTAACGTCGACACTACATCATTACTAAAAACAGAACTTAATATAATAAGAAAATACCCAAAATCCAACTAAAAAATACAAACTGATTGACACGTTTTTGAACCATATTTAAGATAACAGAACTACAAGTATTATACGAATCTGTATCAAACTGTTTCTATTCATACTGTTTCGTTTTATTTTGTTATACGTAGATCTAATATATATAAAAATGAATTGAAATAAAATATAAAAGAGAAAAAAGTTTTATTACAGCATTTGGGGATATTGTAAAGTTAACCTCAAATTTACTGTATAAGCCGCGTCAGGCGGAAAAGGTCCTTATCGTAAATGACGTTATACCGAGAAATATGACGTCAACATATAAAGTCACATGATGCCGTTTCAAAATGGCGGCGCCCTGATGTTATATACGTGATCAAAAGTAAACAAATGTAAGCGTATGCATGCACTTATTGCTGGTTTACTGTTCATATGTTGTATTGATTTAGAAAATATGGTTTGTTTCTCTAAGTTTGTCTATGTAACAATTCATTGAAAATTTATATTCTGTAAAATGTTTACTGTTATGAGTCGATGGCCAATATTAAATAAAATAATTGGCATTGCAGAATGCAGACGGTGTGTTATGTTGCAGCAAAGAACTTTCAAATAATATCAGCATAAATTGTAATACGAACTTAAATAACATAGGAGACTTGTGATCGGCGTGTGTTATTTCCTATCTAGTATACCATGTGGTGTATTAACTTGATGTGTTTTCTGTGTTACAGCATGAAAACATTGTCGAGGAGTCAATCGACGGTTCTGAGATGCAGGTAGGATAAAAGTACTTCGAAATACTTTTAATAGTCAACCATTTGTTTGTGATGTTATGTTAAGCATATGCTACAATTTGCCTTTTTCCTTGATGTAGGAATTAATGAATTGCTATAGGCAATTGACCTTTCTGCAGACGCATCGTAGCCATGTCCCCTATAGTTACGGGTATTCGTTGTTGCTACGCAAGTCTAAGCTTTCATTAAAATGACATCTAATACGTAGATGTCGTGTGATGCTCTTGGTACAATTTCGGTAAATAGTTCGCTTTTAGTCAATGTTTTGAAAATATTGTAAAACATAAGTATGTGCCAACTTAAAACTTGCAAATCGACGATTTTTAATCGAAGAATTTTACGTAAACAGGAACTAAATTAGAGCAAAACAGTCTACGAATAAGCAGACACTCAAACGCGTAATTTTGCCGCTCAATCAGAATGTGATTAGTTGAATGTGCATCTTTCAAACCCCACATCGCTACGTAATATGTGTACACGGTTTTGTCTTTGACAGTCAGCAAATTAACAAATTTAACAAAAAAAATAATATAGTTTTCTAACATAACGTTAAAACTTTTGGATCAAGTGCAATAATTTGGGCTACACATATTTTATATGCACCATTATACTAAAACTAAATAAGACCTAAATTATAAGTTAGTTAAAATTGCAATGTGAAATATACCTTGATGATCTCGCTTAGATTCGTATCTGGGAACTTAGTCGGGGTTCAGTGATATACGGGGGTGTCTTGTTGATTGTCAATAAACAATATGTGACACATATCGGTTTTCGCCAGGACAGGGGAACAGTATGAGGTCAGTTAGTTTTATTAGAGACTTTAGATAACATCTATAGTCTCTGGTTTTAAACATAATTACTATATATGTTTAGTAGTAATGTGTATATATCTGACAGGTCTCTGATCTAGTATAGATACTTTGAAATAAACCTGTACATGTACATATCTATTATGATCTGGACCATACAGTACATACATTTTAAATATATATTTTATAAGCCTTGGAGATTGAATGCATGTAGCTCCGCAAGTATATCAACTGAAAGCGCTTTAACTATTACATAGACCAAAACAACATGATGTTCAATACCGGTATTATTAAAACACTTCACACTCATCTTTGATGGGAAAACCCACATTCACGTTATTGGGGAGTTATGAGTCCTTATTCTATAACAAACAATAAACTAATTTCACGAGTCTATGGTTTAAAATATTTATTTTTTAAAACAGTCATATCAAATTTAAGACGAAACTTTCTAGTTTCTCAACATGTAATTATTCCGAATTATGTTCATGTAAATATCAATGATATTACTTCTAAATCCGACTATATTTGAGACAAAATATACATATGTAGCTACTACTTCCGAGGCCCTATGGATATAATATATTAATTTACTTTCATGACATTGCTATCAAATTAAAGTTGAAATTCTCTAGTTTCTAAACATACCAATATTTTGAAAATGAGTTAATTATTTATGAAATAAGGCTTAATTTAATATTGCACAATTAACATTGATTTTAGCTTGTCTAATGTCCAGGTTGTCCTACATGATGGCGGCGATAAATCATTGCCGAAATGCTGCAATGCGATTGGCTAACGCCACCTGTCAATCAAAATCGGCAGAAAGGTCAATGAATGCATTGTAATGATCGGTATTGATCGCGGTGGAAATTTGATGTAAGCGTACAAGCATCATATCGGAAACGGTGTGATCGTAGCGAAATCGTAGCACAAAAGTCGATCGGACGTTCAGGTGAAGTTTTTTTTGTCAATGTTCTTGGTATTGACGCCGATCTCGTCCCGATTCATACTTTTAGTCAGGTCTTGGCAGATCGACATGATCGTAATAAGAGCGCAGCCCAGTGTGATAGGGGTCTTAGCGATATTCATAGTCTTCATTATAACGGAATCAATCGCAGTGAGAAGGCTGGCGAATAAATGGTATTAGTCTATATAACGTTGAAACGGGATAAAATTGGTATTGCTAACTACTAGTAACGGGGTATTATTCGTGCATATGTCCATTATATTAACAAACGATCTATTGTAAAATCTGAATATTGTTTGTATGGTTACTTTACAAAGAGGGATGTGCGTGTATTGTTTTAAAAATCCATAAATGGGGATGATGGGGATAATTGCCATGATTATACACGAATATAAACATTAAGACTTTGGTTGCAAACTTTTTATCTGGATGTTTTAAGAGCCATTTAAAGAACCACGACCAGTGAGGCTTGCCATACTATATTTTCATTTAAAGGGTTATCTTCTATTGTCTTTGCAAAACTTGGGTACTTATTGTTCTGAAGTATTTACTTGGTATCCATTAATATTCGTGCTTTTTTGTTATTGTATACCGCAGAAATAATAAACATGATAGGACGGGTAAGCCTGGACTATTCGTGAAGTCCAGGGAAATAATTTCGCACAATATTACAACAAATGCATACTTTTCTTCAGTACGGCCATGACAGCATTGAGGTCTCTTCGAGTACAAGAACAGACCTATCGGTGAGCATATTATATTATTATATAGCTCATTATTATTCATGAGCAATATACAGGTTATGATTGGCCGAGAGTCCATGGCGTGATACGCGATATTTTGAATGTTACCTTTTTCGGGACGATTGTAGTATTTTCATTGAGAATGCATCACCAACGTGAGTTATAATGTCATGTAGGCGAAATCAAAGCATTGCTGAGAACGTACTTTGACCTTTGCAGTCAGTGTTTAAGAATGGTGTGTAAATGTAAAACATAGGATTAGCATAATGCATTATACTTTTTGTATACAGCTTATTAGTTCACTGCATCCCTGATTTATTTTATCGTAGAACTTATTGTGGACTTCGTAATTCCTTGTAAGTCTTTTTTAACACGATCTTTCAAACCAATCCGTATTCAGTAATCAGGTGACGATTATGTTTTACAGTCGATATATTGTCTGATTACAGTTGATTTATTGTTTATCTAGTATCTACAGTTTATTTATTGTCTATCACTACCCTGGTCACACTAATTTCGCCCGGCACATATGTCGACCAGCAACGGGCTTAGGTATTTCCCAGTCATTTTGCAGATTAGTGAGTGAACCTTAATTATCGAGCCATCTAATTAGATCTTAATGATAAATGCAACAGGTGAAGTCTGTTCAAAAATGCGATAATTAGGACGCCATATATTATCTAATTTATTTCGTCGAGTGTGGTTCCGATAGTAAACAGGATCGTTTACTAGGACCTGAAACTTGACATCGGTCACGTTGTTATTAGCGTATTCGTTGCGTTTCTTCTTTGTCTTATATCTAAACATGTGAACCTGCAGAAATGCCCTATGTTGTTGTTCTATGGCTATTTTATGTGGAGTTTACCCTGATATTTACGCCTTGGTCTTAGAATGTTATCCATTGGCAGAATAATAATTGGTTTCGTATTTCAAGAAACTACACTTTTTTAATTTTAGTCTCAACTTGTGTTCTCTAAGCCTATCACATACCAAATATGAACCAAAAGGTCATCCAATGTTTCTGAGAAAATTAAGATATCATCTAAGTTAGCTGTGGTAAAGTCGGACAACCCATCAAGGGCACGGTGCATGAGTTCCTGAAAAATCGCTGGGGCGTTAGTCAAGCCGAATGACATAACGTGGAACTCATATAACCCCTTATGACATACAAATGCAGTCCTACACTTATCTTTATCTTCCATTGATACTTGCCAGTATTTAGATTTAAGGTCGAGCGAAATATTTAGCTTTTCTTAACAATGCAGGTATGGCATCAATAATTGGCAACGGAAATTACTTTGTTTTTGTTATCTCATTTAATTGCCTAAATATACACAGAACCTTTTTGTACCATCCTTTTTATCATCAACAACAACAGGAAATGACCATACTGAACTTCTTCGTGAGATTACATTCGCATCCAACATTTCATCTACCGCC
This sequence comes from Spisula solida, assembly GCA_947247005.1. NCBI lineage: Eukaryota > Metazoa > Mollusca > Bivalvia > Venerida > Mactridae > Spisula > Spisula solida. The sequence continues at coordinate 24,189,680 of OX365952.1, read as the reverse complement.
TTCTCAATGACTTTCCTTTTATTTAGCTGTGTACGATAGGGTTTCAGTTTAATAGGTTTGTTACGATCTGTATCTATTCTCATCTTAACCGTGTCTGTATGGGTATGTTAAGCGGCAGAGTCTGCAAAGAGGTCCTCATTTATAGACAAAATGCCAGTAACCTGATTTCTTTACATTGGTGGAATGTCTACATTATCAAAAGAAGATGTCTTCTCTCGACTAATTGAATCATTATTATCTCGTTTACCTACCTATTGAATTTTTATAGTGGCTAATGAGCTGATAGTTGCTACGGGTGAACCCTTCTTAACAGCTAATGTTTAACAGGTGGTATTCATCAAAAGATTATCTTATGACTCATGGGTAGTTTAACGACTGAATTTGTTAGAAGCAATCCAGCTTCGTTTCTAATGCAACCGTTTTCCAGAGTCAACACATCTCATTATCAGGTAAATTCGGATGCTTTTGGACTTTACAATAACAAATATGGGCTGTTTACGGAGGTATTTTGACCTTTGACTTCGTACGAACTATTGATGCTACATGTATATCGTCAATAAATGGAACATAGGTATTCTCGACTCGTATACATTTCATATCTTGATACACGTGAACGCCATGTGATTGCAACCAGTCAACTCTGAGAATAACGTTTCTATATAGATTCCGCACAACATATTATTTATGACTCATCTTTATACTGCCAATTCGAAACTCGATATCGGTGAAGCCGTCTACATGAAGAGGAGTGATACCAGCTGTAGCTAAATTTAAACAACTTTTCCTTTGTTTCGGTTTTGAATGTAAATTATCATAAACCCGTCTATGAATAAGAGACACTTGAGCACATGAATCCAACAATACCCTATATAATGTTTCTCAAACTTCAATAACAAAGAATTTGCATTAATATTAGCCAAAAACAAATACTCTATTTGTATGTTTTTTGCATTTTCTTGAGATATGCTGTAGGCAACTTTTGATTTTTAGGTGAGATAAGCCAGACTTGACGGACATGTCAGATAGTATCAGTTGTTTATTCAAAAAGTGATATAATTCAAACCACAGACATGCCAGATAAGGTGTGTCAATATGTATAATTTGGGATTAATACAATACATTTTTTACGAAACTGATAGAAACATATATTGAAACAATTAGGCAATAGTAACTGTTAATGATAATCCTAGAATGAATGATTGCTAGATTAACCAAATAAGTGCATGTTCACTACATTTGCGGAACTTATAGAAAAACATATTGAAATAATGAAGCTACACTTGTGTTACAATCGCATGATACGAGAGATGCCCCACTTGTATTTAAACAGTATTGAACATCGAATAGTTTTAAGCAGACACGATATAAAATGATTAACTCTTTTGTATCGTGTAGAGGGTGTTGGGTAGCTTTTTGAAGTGCAACCACTCCCATAGAAACACACAGAAGGTGTTGGTTGAAAATCGATATTCCATTTCCGTAAAGACAGTGAAATATCTTTTTTAAACTCATACTCAACTGCTTCTAAACGCTGAACAGATGCCATGATATGAGATCATATACGTCCGACTTTCGCATTGATCAGTGTTTTAACAGACATGATGTCATATATAGGCGCCAAAGTCTGTCGGCCAATCAAAATGATAGACGTTACATTCTAAGTTAGTTAGAACTTATAAAAGCATTAGCTCGAACAGTAAAGATCAAAAACGCTTTATCCACATACAATTACTAGTACAATGTATATGGGAAACAAAAGGTACCTCATAATTTGGAAGCTGTTTTTCTCTTTCATACAGTTAAACCATAGTTTTGTTCATTCCAATGCCAAAATATATATACCAAATGATACAGTGAGTGTCTAACAACGGGAGTAGTTCGACATTTACCCTGTAAGGACGTTGTATATGTCATCTTCAAATCAATTGCAATACAATGTTCAAGGCAAAATTGTTATACATAAATATGTCATGCCAGGAGAACGAAGACAAGATTTAGTCAAAATCTAATTATTTGTTTTGTTTACACTATCTTTATAAAAAAGGTCGTTCGTTCGTTTATTTAGATTAAAGTGTTTGTTATTGTTTTCCAGCATATTTGTGTTTGCACGATTGACTTCGGAACAACATATTCAACTTGGGCCTTCTTATTTACTTCTGATTTTAAAACTGACCCAACCAAGAGTTATGTTAAAGTGTGGAACGCAGGAGGAGGAGGAGGCGCGTTACAATCCGATAAATGTCCTACTACTGTGCTTATCAGGCCAGACGGTACTACTATTGAGGCTTTCGGATATGAAGCTGAAAATGCTTACGCAGAATTGGCAACCATTAACAAACATAGCTCGTACTATTACTTTAGCAGATTCAAAATGGTTCTCCATAAAAGGCTAGGGGAGGTAAGTATTACAGGCGTTTGAAACACGCAAAAGTTAATGTTTAACTACTAACAAAAAATAAGATATCTTGCATATAGGTTGATAAATATGTATTTTCATAAAATAAAATACTTAATATGTAATACCCCAATCAAACGACTCTCGAATCAGCCGGAATGGGCCCGAATGAGTCGGAATGAAGAAAGAATAAACTTTCGAAACACATTCCGAATGATAACTCGAATTGACCAAACTTATTACAGCTTTGTCAAAATGCCGTAGGAATACTTCAAATACCATTCAAATACAATTCTTATATACTTCGAGTATAACTCGAATACACTTCGAGTCCGCCTGGAATGATAGCGGATATCGTGCACGCATATGTTTTCAAAATACGGTAAACACAAGCATCGGACCGTTTTGCACGGGATTATGCACGGGTTGTGCACGGGTAGTGTGTTTAATATTAGTACCTATAATGGCTTTAAGTAATGTTTCGAATATAGTCAGAATGCCGTAAGAATATTTAAAATTTAATCAGAATGTCGGAAGAATACACTTCGGTAGCCGTTCGATATTTCATCCGACTTCGAATGTATCTCGAAAGTTTTGAACATGCGCAAAACATTCGAAGTGGACACAGGAATGGGCCGGAATATATCGAATGCACTACGAATTGACTCAGCATGCAGACAGAATGTTTCGAATGCATTTCGATCATGAAGGAATACACCTCGAATTGCTATTCCTACGGCATTCCGGCTTATTCCGACGCCGTGTGATCTGGACAGTATCAATAAATACAGAGAGTTTTGAATAACAGTTTATTCATATTTATTTTAATATGTATTTTATTTCAAACGAAATAGGTTTAGAGCATGTTAAAACATTCAAACTGGCCCGAACATATGGAATGTACTCGGGATGCAGTCGGAATACATTTCGAACATACAAGAATGTACCACGAATTGCTATTCCTACGGCATTCCGGCTCATTCCGACTCTCGTGTGATTGGGGTATAAGTATTTGTCCGAAAATCTACCTTTATCATAAAAAAATTGTTTGTTTAAACCGACTGGCAAGCAACGAACAGATTGATAGGGTGTGGCGTTTGGCTTTTTGAAGGCTAAATACTCCTTTAGAAGCACCAAGAAAGTATTAATAGGGCATAGATATATCGTTTCTGTGAAGAATATCTGCATTATTCGTCACTAGAAGGGTATTTTACGTTCTGTTGCAAATGACACAAAATGTTAAAAAATGCCAAAAAGAGACGATTTCCTTCAAAAATCGTAACCATTGGTATTATGATAACAAGGATAACACCAATAACCAAAATGGGTATTTCAATGAAATAGGAGTATCCTTCGGCACTACCAATTAAGTAATTTCGACAATGATGAATCCATACCTTCAAAAAACAATCGGTTTCCACCAGCGATTTTACCAAAACATACAAGAGAGACAATTGTCTTAAACTCTCGTATATGCTGTAACGGAATTAATTTTGATAACTTTAGTCACCTCTGATGAGATCATGCTTCATCAATGAGATATTTACGGTAAAAGAAAATATTGCTATTTAAGACATGTCTTCTAGATTACCAAAAAGTTAACATACGTTAAGAAACACGAGTTTCGAACCCGGTTGCTTGACTTGTGCTGTTGTTTGTTAAGACTAATAAAATAGAAGTCATATGTATCCTACAAAGTGAAAAATTAGCGTACGGTACTGTGCCCCTAACGTTTAAAATCTTGCCACATCTCATTCCTGACGACAATGTCTGGAACATGGTGTTTTCATCAATACTCAGCTTCATATCCTATCACAAACACACATTTCGATACCTAATAAGAACACGAATCCCAAGTATGTTACACCAGAATAGTGAATGCCGAAGTCTTACAATCCTGCATTCATAGACATGGAATATTAACGTTAGAGCAGCTATAATAACACTCGATCAATGTTTACACCATCAATGGGGGTTTTCGTTCTTTAAAAAGCCGAACTCCTCACCCTTAACAGAATTGGTGATTTCGGCTCGAATCATATTGCAAACAAACCAAACTGTGAGTGCACATTTTACCTGACACATTATTTTACGCGGTTCAAAAGAGTTATTTGATTTATATCGGGTTAGCCTGAAAATATCGGATATTCAACGGTGTTCAAATATAGGTGGGGCACCTCTCGTAGCACGGCAGTCTGGAAGTTAAATTCATACTGTTGATAATAGTCTCCAATGGCAATGTCCGAACAATCTATTGGTAAGTGGCAAGCAATGGTTGATGCACAACACACTTGTGAAATACTTAACAATAATCTTTTATCAATGTATATCTCGTGTGCTAAATTGGAGTACATTTTAATACATGTACGTATGACGTTCTGTCTTTAGGGCTTGGATCGGGAAGTAAAAATTGAAGATATAAACGGTCGAACCCTTCGAGCCATAGATGTAGTATCAATGACTATAAAATACCTTAAAGATGACATGATGAGTGAGTTAAACAAACAAATAATAACAAGTGCAACTGATGACAATATCAAATGGGTTCTTACTGTTCCAGCCATTTGGACTGATGGAGCAAAACAATTCATGAGAGAAGCTGGTATTCAGGTAAAGTGTTCTGTGTTATTGAAGCATATCATATACATCGTGCTAGACAAGACTAGAGCAATACCAAAGAAATTGATTCAATCGGCACTGCTTAATATAGATTTATCACTTACTGTAATAAGTTAGAATTCGGTGAAAATGCTTCAAAATGCTTTCAAATGTAGTATTTACCATAATGAGGCGTAATACTTATGACTAATGGTGTATTATGACCTTTATGACGCTCGGTGAATGATTTTTAGCTAGACTATTTGAAGAATAAGGAGAGCTAGTGTACACATACAAGCGTCGGTGACACATTCTTTAACCTTGTTTCATTTTCAATTAATTACACAATACGTGATTTCTTTTCACTGGATTTTGCAGCCATGTAATCAATCAAATAAGATAACTCTTGATTTAATAAAGTTTTATTCCGACATAATAATACAGGCTGGTATCGATTCGGAAAGACTATCATTGGCTCTAGAACCGGAAGCAGCCTCTATCTTGTGTAGACATATTCCTATGGACGGTATTGGAGTTGCTGGGTTAGCAGTCGGTTCCAGATACTTAGTGTTAGATGCTGGAGGTAGGAGTATTTCGGTATACCGGTCAGGCATTAAAGGGACTGCCTCACGTATTGGTGTATTGCAAAAATAAAATTAAATTGTCAAATATTCATGCAATTTTGGTATAGTTTCCTGTATATGCCATAAACAACCACATTGACATAAAAAATTACTTGCGAAACATCGGCATTTTGTAGTAATTTAGCATTTTTACAACTAAATTCTATAGGGTATTAATTTCCTATAGAATTAGCACTACTATCACTTAAATTGTCTGAAATTTGTTTCCATTCGATGAAAACGAATTGCGAAACGAACCGAATACCTCACAGATGTTTCGGCTTTAGTTTGTTGAAGTTACAGTTTGATCATGTGTGAATCACATAATTCACAGAACAAAAAATACAAAAATACTGAGTGCCAAATATCAAGAGTGATTTAAATTGCTTACATGCCATAAATATTTCATAAAGCAACCACCAGTGACTTTCTATTATATAAATACTTGGTAAGGTAGGAAAATTACGTCATACAAATTTTTTAGCACGATCTGTGAGGCAGCACCTTTAAAACAACACCATGAGCAAAAGGCCGTACCCGTCTTTATATTCAAGTTTGAAGAACCAACATAATTTATTAATAAATGTTTAAGTTATTTTTAACGGTACATTAATTGGATTAATTTGAATAAATCACGTAGAAATTGTAACGTTACGACATGACAATTATGGCGAAATTATGACTTAACGCATATTTTAAAGCCCGGCGCCGTTGACGTTACATTTTATTTTCTGCATGGTACTGGAACTGTCTTCTAAAACAAAATGTTATTTTCAATGATAACTCTCTTTAATCCATTGAAAATGATAAAATGTAAGACATAGAATTATGTATGCCATACATACTAAGAGTATATTATACGCTGCCACAACATAACGTTACTAGATCTAGTCTTGTTAGTCGGGCTAATGGGTTAAGTGAAGCCTCGTGTATGAAACACACTGCAACACTGCATGAGTGTGACAAATTGCTATTATGCAATCCGCTGACTCTAATAAACATTTTCCGAATTTCTTTGTTTTAGGTGGCACGATTGATGTAACAATACATGAAGTAGAAGGTGATACTGGTCGTTTGAAAGAATTACATGCAGCTTGTGGAGGACCATGGGGTGGTACGTGTGTCGACAAGGCATTTAGGGAGCTTCTGAAGGACGTGTTTGGTGAGAATGTTGTTCAAAGTCTCCGAAATGATCACATGGATGATTGGATCTACTTCTGGCGTTCGTTCGAAATAAAAAAGAGGGATGTCAGGCATCTCGACACTGTACAGGAAGTGACTCTGAGAATACCACTGTCTCTAAGAGAAACATATCAAAATATAATGGGAATTGATCTACCAACTGGAATAAGTACTGGACCATACCGTTCAAGGATTCGTGTTGACAGAGACAAGCTGCACCTTAAACCAGACTTGATTAGAAATTTGTATGATGAATCTATCACACATACTATAGACCTTCTTATTAAATTAAGGACAGAGCAACCGTTTGATACCATTTTAATGGTAGGGGGATTTTCCGAATCAAAGCTACTTCAAGATGCAGTCAACCATAATTTCGGCGACCGGAATGTCATTATTCCAAGCGGATGCTCTACCACAATCGTGAAAGGTGCTTTAATTTGGGGACATATGCCACATATGATTTCACAGCGTGTTTTAAAGTACACATATGGCATTGGCACATCGGAGATAGTTGACATAAACGATAAGAATCATCAAAATTGTAATCGAGATACATATGACCAGAACTTGCACTGCATGGACATATTCGTTAAGCACATTGAAATAGGACAAGAAATAAAATACGGAGAAACATTGACCCAGACATACCATCCTCGTAAGAGAAACCAACAAGACATTGACATTCCAGTGTACGCTTCAAACGAACCAGATCCTCTACATGTGTTTGACAAAGGGTGTAAATTTCTTGGAAGACTTGCTATTAGGCTGAGAGAACCAGCAAAACATCCTGACAAAGTACGAATACTGGTGCACTTTACTTTTAGCGGAACCGAGTTGGTGGTTGACGGAGAAGAAGAGGGCAGTGATGAAAAGGTGACAGTTACACTGAATTGTCTTGGTTAATATAGGTTACGTGTATGATACTGACAGTGAAAACTGCACAGCTATGTCAAAATAGCCGGAATATCAAATCAAAGGAATTCATAGGCTACTGCTTAGTGGTTTTGATTAATTGATTAAAGTTGGTTGCTTGTGTTAAGACAAAGGTTGTTATTGAATGATAGGCCAGAAGGTGTCAATATTACTACCACTAAACATAATGGTGCAAGTGCTGTACATTTACACTCATCATGTAGGTTCGATGGAGATATGGATTCTTCTAAATTAATCTTGTCAAATGTTGAATATCTGTTTCGGTGGCTTTGTCACTTTCCTTTTGGAAATATACAATGTATTACTTTTTTATGTAGATCTGTGTATTGACGCAGCTTGGTGGCTTATTATTTATTCTTGTTGGAACTATACTACTTTGTGATATCCTTTCCGCTACCATATCGTACTAATGCAGACTCGCCGGGATGGCCATTTCGGCCTTCCGTAGTTTTTTACCTAAATGCCCAAATTCGGGAATTTTGCTGTGATGGGTACACAGGCATCCCAGACTACAGGATATTACGGGCCCAGGGTCGTGCACATGTTTTGGTACCGCTAGACCCCTTTAAAGAGGGCTTTGAACGTAGATTTTACAAAACTGAAATTACTGGTCTTACCCGCCATTGCGGCACGATTCTCTGGGGAATTGCATTAACATTTAGCGCCAAAAAGTTTTTATTTTTCTATAGAAGGAATATAAGGCAAGACAAAGGGGTTAAGATCAATGCCCTAAAGGGGCCAAAAAGTAGGCCTGTCAAGCTAAAAAAAAAGAAAAAAAGTTTTTCGCGCAATGGTCACCGTCACATCGTCATTTCCGGTGAAATGTTGACAATGTTCCTACTTTCGGTTAGGGGCAAGTGTGTAGCATCCGGATGTATCGAGTTTCTATCAGTGCTGCAAGTCAATCGTGTCTCAGGGACGGGGTATAGGGACCATATGAATTTCTCACCGCCCCCCCCCAAAAAAAATCGTGGTAGCGGAAAGGATATCAGTGTATTGACACTGATTTTGATTTTATGATTAAAATATATAATCCGGACATATATATTATAATCGTTTATTATTCATTCTAACATTAGCCAGCCTTGTAAGCATTGGGGATGGAGCACTTGCTTGTCACATGAACGATCCTAGATCGAATACTGGATCGGGTATGTTATGTTTTTCTGTACCCTTGTGGATAAGGTGTTAGATGATGGCCTAAGTAAAAGGTCAGTGCTGGTTGTAGACCAAGTCAACATGGCTGAATGTGTACGATACACGGAGCCTAACATTGATAAAAACGTATCGGGTTCCCTGGTGTAATCAAGCAAACTTTTATCACGACGTATGAATACAGGGTCATAGATATCTCCAGTTACAAGGTGAGTAAGTATCTATATCAGATATCAGATTTCAATTAACATAGTGGTTAATAGTGTGATTTTGATACAAACAAACAGGTAAGTTATTACATATTATATTATGACAAGAGGTTACGAGTCGAACATGAAATGTAGCACTCAACAGAAACAGCAGAACACGAAAGACTCAAAACAAACAGTATACGAAATGATACATCTGCATGAGAGTAAGTAACGATTTATTTATAGAGTGGCCCCGGTGAAAATGAATACTGAGACAACGGTGTGATTTGATGGCTTTTGATTGACTATTTAAGTAATTATTATTGTTGACGGATTTGGAGCGTAAAATCAGATACAGTACACGTACCATGTGAAATGCGAAACATGAGGATTAGAAAGTGAAGCAGCAGTCAACTGGAATAGCAGGACACAAAAGCCACAAAATGATACACGAACAAGCACAATGCGCAAGCACACGCTTAGTGTTTCTAAAGACACCGCCGCCGCTTCTGTATTGTTTTTGGGATGTGGATGGTTCGTCCTATATCTGACTCTTGCGTGGATGGATAGGCGCTGCCGTCGGTTCTGTGTGGCTTTGGATTGTCTGTGCGCTACATTATTTGATTTGCCTGTGTATTACAGTTCTTTATATGTCAATCTTTAAGTAATTAACGAAAGACAAGGCTTACTGCACTAGAATATACTGTTGTTTGGCTTTGTTAGCAATGTTTTTCATCTATTTATTTTAACCTTGTGTATTAAACAACGATCCAATAAAACCATTTACTGAAAACGAATATACAGTGGCACGGGAGTCGAAGTCGAACGCATGACTAGGGTTTACAATATTGACACGAAAATCATGCATGTCATGAATGTTGAAACACATTGATCACCTTTCAATTAAATCGTTGTTTGATATCCAATTGAAGTAAAAAGAATAACACAAATCGGTGCGCGACAGACAAGTATAGATCTGCATGAAAGTAGCCCCAGTGAAAATGATGAATACTGAGTTTTTATGACCTTTGATAGGTTATTTAAGTTTGATAAGCGTTATGATTGAAGGTTTTGGAGGTTAAATCAAATCTAGTACCATGTTCTAGTAACTTATGTTGAAATGCTAAATTAGGGGATTAGAAAGGGAAGCAGTCGCACAAAAAGAAAAAGCACAAATTACAAGCACATTTCACAAGGTCAACTCCGAAATGAGCAAGAAAAAAAAAGTCCACAAATACCAGGGCCCGTTCCATGGACATATCTTCAGCGCTTATTGAGAGCATACCAAAGTGAACCCATACAATTTTGAGTATACATGTATTTATAATAATTTTAGTACACACAACTTCGATTTAATGTACTAGCTGTTGTAGTCGCTCAAAATATCATATGGAAATGGTCGAACCTTAGCTAAGAAACGTCCCAAGGTCTTTCATTTTTCTGACGCACTGAATTACAAACATGTATTTCCTCAAAGTTGTCTATTATGGTTAACGAGGAAATGTTTTGTTATTTCTGTACATAGGAGTCTCTATAAAATAATAATTATAACATACACTATTTAAATTAAAACTAACTAGTTAGTGTTTTGTAAAGCATGATACGATACAATTTGCAAACGCGTAACTATGCTAATTATATCACATTTTACATTTAAGGTGGACATTGAATGTGAATACCTAGGATAAGTTCTACAAGACCAACTAACAATGAAATCAATTATTTTACTGAGTCTTCTGCTTCCGGTCACGTGGGCAGCGTATAAAGGAGGGGACTGCCCGGTACCGTGTCGGTGCTACAAATTTTTAGGCGTCCAGTCCGCATACTGCAATGGGACTGGAATAAAAACTGTCCCACACGGTATTCCGAACAACACACAGCTACTAGATCTATCTAGCAACCCAATACCATTCATTAAAGTCGGAGCTATTGAACAGTTGCCCAATCTTCAATATATTGTATTTAATAATAATGGCTACCACGAAGGAAGCATAGAACCAGGTGCCTTGGATTTACCTCAGCTCACAAACATCGATTTGGATGATAATTTGTATACTTCAATACCAACGTCGTTGCCAAGGAAAATGACGTCACTTCAAATGACGTCTAACCCAATCACATTACTGAAAGCACATAGTTTCGTTGGGTATCCATATCTACAGGAAATTGATTTAAGTTACACCGGACTGTGTCAGATAGAAGAAGGGACATTCCATACACTGAGTGATCTGCAGAGTGTAAGAATAACGTTCAACAATTTGACGAACGACGCCATTCCTTCAAATTTGTTTTCAAAAAATCTGAATTTGACTCAGATTTCAATGAGGTATGTACATATAATAGTTTTCCTGTATCTGTGACCTTCGTCAGACTTAAACATGATACTGAACTAATGAAATCAAATCAGTGATATGTGATCTATGTAGACAGTATGTACATTACATGTGGTATTAGTACTCAACTTGACTGACTGTTGTTAGTAAAGGTATCAGCTATGTTAAGCATGTAAATGCAGATTACCAGTTTTATACAGTAAATATTATCATGAATTATAAATAAATACGCAACGGTTTCTTCTAACCTAACCTGCTTTAATATACAATAAATGTGTAATTACTCAAGTTATTAAAATATCAGTGCAACCTCTATAGTGGCCTTCCTTGAACAACACCTTCAAAGTGTTCCACAAAGTTTGCTGTTCTTAGAAAACTGTACAACGATTTTATACTTAGTCAGAAGTGAGAGTCGATCGTTTTAAAAGCACTAAAACCTGGGGGCCGTTTCATAAACATATATTAGCAAAGATAAGTAATAATTGTGAGAGCATACTAAGATAACACCTATACGGCTCCAGAACAAGTAAATAGGACAACCATTTGAACCCTTGAAAACTCGTCTCATTATTTAGTTTGTATTAATATCGAGGTTAAACAACGAGATAATCATTGATTATGGACCTTCAAATTGTGGACTTTTCAGGTGATATTAAGTTAAAGGTTAACTGTACAATGTGATTGTTTGTTTACAGGTTCAACAAATTTAAACAGTTGCTGATGAATCTTCCGGCCTCTATACAGTACTTAGATTATGTGGGTAATCATATAAAGACGATACATTCATACGCCTTCAATTCGACACCAAACATACAAAGTATGGAATTCTGGGAAGGCCAAGTAAGTATGCAACCTCCACAATAAGAATTTCTCTTCGCAAAGCATCTTTATTCATTATCGATCTACTAAATGATAGATAACTGACATTGCATTCAAAATTTCCTTTACCCAAACTCGCCATTTTCACAAATATATTCTCATATTCTCATTTTTTAACAGATTACAACGATAGAAGACAATGCATTCTATGGATTATCAAAGACGACTGGTCTGGACTTTATGCAGGACCAAATTGCTTCCACTATCACCCAGGACACGTTCAACGGTTTGACCGGCCTGCAGACATTATATCTTGATATAAACAACATCAGTAAAATAGAAGTCGGTGCATTTCGATCATTCAAATCTTTAGGGTCACTATGGTTACAAGGGAATCTGCTGACGTCACTGGAACCGGAAGTTCTTGAAGTAAAGTACATTCCCCATCTATCTGAGCTATATATAGACGGCAATCCATGGTACTGTGATTGTCACTTACGTTGGTTGAGAGAAAAAGTCAACAATGCTTCATACGTGATTCAAGATCCACACCTGATTGTATGTGCTGGACCCAGTAAAGTGGCGGGAAAAGCTTGGGATGTACTTAAACCTTCTGACTTTGTTTGTCCGTGATGCCAAGCAACATATTCATTTGAAATATGATTGCAGGATAGCATCATATTAATGTATACATGTACTTAGCTAGATAATATTGTCACTTATGTCATGATAACTGATGAGGTTTGGAGTTCGATTACTGAAATAAATCCTATATCATCTCTGTTAATTACTCACTCACAAAGATCCGCCCAACAAGGACTACTTTGATTTTTCATCAAACTCGACTTTTAAATGACAAACATTTAATGTCAGAAAGAAAACTAGTCATTGGCTTAATATCCTTTCTCTTAGTTAGCTTACATACGTTAGTGCAGATGTCATTCAAAATTCTCAAACTAGGTTGTTTTGACATATAGCCTAATGCTACAGTTAATTTTGCTCTATGTTCTATATAAACGTTTGTTATGATAAAACAATCAATCTATAATTCAGGTAAATATTCTTACATGAATCCTGTATAACTAACCTAGCGATAAAATTCTGACCCAAAAAAGCATCGAAATATGCTTGGTGCCTTGGTTAAAAGTTATTGTTTATCAATCTGCGCACCGCTACGCCATGTGAAGTAATTGGCTAATTTTCACAAATAGACGATTGTATTTAAACCACTAATATATAAAATCTGGCATTCGGATTTCATTAACTCTGCTATTTTCTACTTATGTTCAATATCATAAATTCACATTACCTGTACAGTATTCGGTAAACTTTCAAAGAATAATCACCATCAAACAGAGGAACTATTTTCTGTGTATGCTCGTCCGTATTTTTAGTAACGACAGCCTTTTCATTGTAGTCTAAGACCTAGTTGATCAACTGTGTTTACATAAAATAGCATGCAATTGACCTTTCTGTCGATTTTGACTGACAGGTGGTGGCGTCAGCCAATGCATATTCCTATAAATATGGCATGGTTAATATGAATGCATGTACATGTATGTCTATACAGCAACAACTTATGCCAGGCCATCCATTCCCTACACCTATCCATGTGATTGGAAGTGAAATCAGGAGTGAGACAAGGCTGCCTTCTCTCGCCTAGATTTCGAAAGGATAAGCTTGCATGAACGAATTGTCTGAAAACGTTGAATTAGTTTCATGCTCTATGTGTTCAGGAGAGTTAATTAATTGTGACGTAGTAGTGTATGATGAAAGCAAATAAAACTATTCATTGATAAAGATATTGAAAAGTAGATAACAATATTGATGAATTTGTTGTTGTAAGAATCAATTTTAAATGCTCTTTTGTGGTTGACAACTAAGGTTCAATGAGCAATACAGATACTTTAGTACTTCAGAATAAATGTTATAATTAAGTCTTAATAAAAGAAGGTTGCGGGGTGGGCACAAAAGGCATTTGGCAGATCCACTAAAACAATCCGATAGGGAATGCAGCGTATACAGCACTCGAAGGAAACATCAGAGCACAAATAAACATATCAAAATGTAACAGGAAAACGAAAGGCATAATACACACAAAAAGGTACAACACAGCTCGCAAGAACGTTTACAAGTCAATCTAACTCCAAACTTGGCAGGGCGATAATATGGGCCCGCATATGGAGCAAGATCAATGTATATATACAAATGTAAGGTCATGGCTGAAAACGACGCGATGAAGACAAACAAAGTTTAACGCAGATAAAATAAATAAACAAACGATAGAAATTAAGTAGAGTGTCACATACACTGTATATGTCTGAGTTACAAGATGAGATTAAGATAATCATTATCTAGTATCAAATAGTGGACTTAACATGTAGTGGTTAATATATTCATTCATATGGATACTTGCAAATTGGTAAGTTTACACTAAACAAATCGTATAAGTGTACATGTATGTATTTACTCATAGCTAGGTCAATACGTTTTTGATCTTAATGAAATTTCTAAGATATGTAGCTAGGATATGTAGGAAAACAATTCAATTGTTTTATTACAAACTCATCACAAATCTTTCAAACAGAATAAACAGACGACGACAACAACAAAAGTTAATGTTGCACATTTTGTGCCGTGTGTCCGTCGGACGTTTGTCAGGTTGTTAATGTAGCTGTGTACCTGTTTTGCTGATAAAGTTTGTTTTCAAGTACCTGTGCTTATCACGAAGACAGCAATAAAAACAATGATCAAAACAAAGCCCTATTTAGGTTAAGAAACACCGACTTTTTCACATTATATTACAATTATAAACGGATTACCTCCCCTTGACTATCAAATGACAACAATCTAAAAATGTGTGCAGAAATTTTAATAAATAATAGGTATAAATTAACACGCGCACGTTTATAAGATGTGTTAAATGAAGTTCTAACATAATTTTATTTTATTATGACTTCTTGGTCAAGAACGACTTTCAAAACCAGGAATAAGAATAATTTTTATCTTCCTCACATGCACATAGTTTAAATCTATGAGCGTTATTGTGATATACATGGCTTTTTCCCGAGCAGAAGCCTTCATGCTTGATTGACATGTGTAACTATTTGACTTATTCATCAGTTTAATATACATAGGACTGTAAATTGCTAGTTACACATGTAAATCTACATAGGACTGCATATTGTCAGTTTGCATACGCAATAGTTTATTATTTCGGGATTTACAAATAATGATATAAACTTACAACACATTTGTATTTTAATTAGTTTAGAATTCCTGATACGATAAACAAGATGACCCAAAGGCCCCTAGGTCGCTCACCTGTCGTCGTAGTGCATGCAAGCCCTGTAATTTGACCTAGTGACCTCACACTTGACCTACATTTTGTTGTGATGATCATTGTGACCAATTTTCATAAAGATGAGGCTAAAATGGTGACCTCTAGTGACTATACAAGGATTTCTTATGATTTTATCTAGTGACCTAGTTTTTTACCCAGGATGACCCATATCAAACTTAACATAGATTGCGTTAAAATAATCATTGTGACAAAGTTTCATAAAGATGAGGCTTAACTGGTGACCTCTAGTGACAACACAAGGTTTTCCTATGATTTGACCTAGTGACCTAGTTTTTGACTTGGATGACCCAAAATAAATCTTGACCTAGATCTTGCTGAGATGATCATTGTGACCAAATGTCATTAAAGATTAGGTCAAAATTGTGACCTCTAGTGACTACAACGGGTTTTTTTATTATTTGACCTTGTGACCTCGTTTTTGACCCCGGAAGACCCAATATCAAACTTGACCTAGAATTTGTTAGGATGCTCATTGTGACGAAGTTTCATAAAGGTCAAGTCCAAATTGTGACCTCTAGTGTCTACAAAGTTGTTTTCTATGATTTGACCTTGTGACCAAGTTTTTGACACCGGAAGACCCAATATCGATCTTGACCTAGAATTTCTTGAGATGATCATTGTGACCAAGTTTAATAAATATTAAGTCGAAATTATGACCTCTAGTGACTACACAAGGTTTTTCTATGATTTGACCTTATGACCTAGTTTTTGACACCGGATGACCCAATATCAAACTTGACCTAGATTTAGTTGAGATGATCATTGTGACTAAGTTTCATAAAGAGTAGGTCAAAATTGTGACCTCTAGTGACCTAGTTTTTACCTCAGATGACCCAATATCGAACTTGGTCTAGATTTTGTTGAGATGATCATTGTGACCAAGTTTCATAAAGATTAGGCCAAAATTGTGACCTCTATAGAGGACACAACCCAATTTTTCACGGACGGACGGACGTACGCACCCACTTGGCATTGTGGTTTGTGGAACAATAGGCTATATTTAGATTAAATTCATTCCGAAACCCCATAAGCAACATTTTGCACCCCGTAAGCAACGGAATGAATAGAATCTAAATATAGCCTATTGTTCCACACCCCACAACGTCAAGTGGGCACGTACGGACGGACGAAGAGTGATCACAAAAGATCACTCTGTCACTTTGTGACAGGTGAGCTAAAAAATAAATTGGAATAAAGTTCGTGACCGGCTGTGTGTGATGATGTATCATATTTTACATTCAAGGTGAATACCTAGGATACGTTCGATCAGACCAGCCAACAATGAAATCAATTATTTTACTGAGTCTTCTGCTTCCGGTCACGTGGGCAGCGTATAAAGGAGGAGACTGTCCGGTACCGTGTCGGTGCTACAAATTTGAAGGCATCCAGTCCGCATACTGCAATGGGACCGGTATAAAAACTGTTCCACACGGTATTCCGAACAACACACAACTACTAGATCTATCTAACAACCTAATACCATTCATTAAAGTCGGAGCTATTGAACAGTTACCCAATCTTCAATACATTGTACTTAATTCAAATGGTTATCACGAAGGCAGCATTGAACCCGGAGCCTTGGATTTACCTCAGCTTTCAAACATCGATTTGGATGATAATTTGTACACTTCAATACCAACGTCGTTGCCAAGAAAAATGACGTCACTTCAAATGATGTCTAATCCAATCGCTTTGCTCAAAGCGCTTAGTTTCCTTGGGTATCCATATCTTCAAGAAGTGGTTTTGGACTACACTGGACTGCGCCAGATAGAAGAAGGGACATTCCATACACTGAGTGATCTTCTGAGTGTTAGAATAGCGTTCAACAATTTGACGAACGACGCCATTCCTTCGAGTTTGTTTTCAAAAAATCTGAATTTGACTATGATTTCAATGAGGTACGTAAATGTTATGCATCTACGCTTTAAAATTTAGCAGACCCTAATCACTACATCGAACGTATTAGGAAATCAAAACAAAGATACGTGGATACACTGTGGTGTTTGTATGTTCGGTGTACTCGATTTGAATGATTTGAGAGCAAAATTAGGGGAAACTTATGTTCAGCATGTGGCAAACTAGAATTTATTAAGGAATACCCACTTATGACCTGTCTTGATGAAGGTTCTTTTCAGTATATAGAGTTAAAACTCTAAACGCTGTAACTCTATGTATGTCAACTAAAGGACACACAGTTGGTTTACAGCATTTAGGCCAGTCATTTGTATACAAACAATGTTATATCTTAACAAAGTATTTATATATTGTTTGAGACATTTTAATCGGACAAAAAGTCAGTATTTTACCCACTGAGAAACATACTCATCCATACACTTTTTGTTAAATAAAGAAATTAATAAGAGAAAATACAATGTTTATAATCATACACAATGGTATGTAAACAGAAGACTTTCCTGAATAAACGAGTTATACATCTCAAAAGGTCACCTATGGGACTAGCATTGAACATTATACAACTTATTCAGAAACTTTCCTGTCCTCTTTTCCTATGTGGACTCTCTAGCTTGCATCTCACATTTATAATACAAAACTCATTATCTTAGCTGTCTATCTATATACATGTATAAGAACTGAAGGTTACTAGTAGTTTGCCACTTGTTACCGTCATATGAACAATGTAATTGTGTTATTTGTATGTTAACATAGGCCTGTGGCGTACTGAAGTTATCTATCTTGTTTGAAACTGAAAATATAATTATCGATTATCAATTACATGTACATGATTTGTAAATACACAAGTTTCTGTACATACATTCCTCCAAACATTTTCTCCTTTAATATACTACATTGTATTTCATTTATTTTATAACTTTGAAAATCTAAGAGTTGCTCATTCTAAATCAACAGGTTTAACAACTTGGATCGACTGCTGACGAATCTTCCACCATCTATACAGTACTTAGATTATGTGGGTAATCATATAAAGACGATACATTCATACGCCTTCAATTCAACACCAAACATACATACTATGGAATTCTGGGAAGGTCAAGTAAGTAAAAATGACGTACTAGTAAAAAGAATCGTGTGTAATTAACGTTATGTGACGTCATGGCAACGTTATTAATGCAAGATGATTGCAAATATAATTTAGCTGCTAGTTTTCAACGGTACAGAATATTATAAGGATATGTAAACATTTAAAAGTACCCTTCCACGTTTAAGTACGGAGAGTAGTTAGTTGTTGCTATCGTGGGAAAATAGTATCAATTAAGCCATTTGGTTAGGGTTCAGTATTAAATTGGAGTCAACCGCCTTTACTTCGCTCATTCTGTCGTGGACAATAAGGTGGCAAGAATGTTAACATTAGTCATATAACTTGATTGGCAATCGAATTTACTGTAAAATGTCATACTGTTATAATAAGGAATTTCAAATTGAACAGCTGCCATCGCAGTTTACTCGATATCCTTTCCGCTACTATAGCGTACTAATGCAGACTCGCCGGGATGGCCATTTCGGCCTTCCGTAGTTTACGACCTAAATGCCCAAATTCGAAAATTTTGCTGTCATGGGTACACATGCATCCCAGACTAAAGGATATTACGGGCCAAAGGTCGTGCACAGGTTTTTGGGCCCGCTGCCCCCTTTAAAGAGGGCTTTGAACGTAGATTTTCCAAACTGAAATTACTGGTCCTACCCGCCATTGCGGTACGATTCCCTGTGGAATTGCATTAACATTTAGCGGCAAAAAGTTCTAATTTTTCTATAGAAGGAATATAAGGCTAGACAAAGCGGTCATGATCGTTACCCTAAAGGGGCTCAAAAGTAGGCCTACCAAGCTAAAAAAGTTTTTCGCGCAAGGGTCACCGTCACATCGTCATTTCCGGTGACCTTTAGTCGAAATGTTGACAATTTTTCCTACTTTCACTTTGGACCGGATGTATCGAGTTTTTATAGTGCTGCAAGTCAATAGTGTTTTAGGGACGAGGTATAGGGACCATATGAATTTCTCAAGGCCCCCCCCCCCCCCCAAAAAAAATCGTGGTAGCGGAAAGGATACGAACTGTTCACAACCAAACATTATCATTGATTTCATTTCCACTGAATTCTCGATATGAAATGCCTTTCGAAATCTTTCATTTTCCACTAATCGTTTATACTTTCTATACACATAATATTGACTTCCGTTGTCTTTGCAGATAACAACAATAGAAGACAATGCATTCTATGGATTATCAAATACCACTATACTGGATTTCATGCAGGACCAAATTGCTTCTACAATTACTAAAGATACTTTCAACGGTTTGACCGGCCTGCAGACATTATATCTTGATATAAACAACATCAGTAAAATAGAAGACGGGGCATTTCGTTCATTCATTTCTTTAGAGTCACTATGGTTACAAGGGAACCCATTTTACTGTGATTGTCACTTACGTTGGCTGAGAGAAAAGGTGAACAATGCATCGTATGTGATTCAAGATCCACATATGATGGCATGTGCAGGACCAAGTAAAGTGGCTGGAAAGACTTGGGATGTTCTTAAACCTTCTGACTTTGTTTGTCCGTGATTTTGTTTCATTTAAGGCCAAGAAAATTATCCTTATAAGAGTTAATGAAAGTAGCAGCGTCATCCATAAATAATAACTTTATACATATTTATTTCCAAAAAAACATGGACAATTGTTCATATCATACAAATGATTCACTTGTAACACAAAATATAATAATGCATTTTATATGATTATTTAGGGAAATCAGTTTCAAACCAAAACGATAGAAAGTGTCCCCTGAAGCTACCACACACGCTTGCAAAAAAACTCAAAATGCTGTAAAAAAGAATAATACATGTATGTTACCTCCATATAGGTACAAAGGGCGATAACAATTGATCCGTGAATAACGTTCCGTAGATATGTACAACTTGGTTTGGTATTTCGTGAACTTCCAATGGTAAATAGCGCGGATATTTTATCAACCTAAACGTGTCCTCATTATTATACACTAAACCCCCCATATATTATGTATAGCTTGCACATTTGACTTGCAGCTAATTAATCCTCGTGTGTTTTCGTTATTGTACCGTAAGAATGTTTTGATTAGTTAAAATAACAGCTCTGATTGGACAACAGATAAGCACAGATATTCAATGATACTATGTTAAATGTGATAAGTTATGCGTGGCTTTGGTGGATACTGAAATATAAGCTACAATAACAAATTGAGTAACTTTTTCACTTTTTTCACAAGCAATATACTAACTAGTATGCACTTTCGTGATAAAGGATATCCAGTATTATGGTACGTTAATCAGTCAAGGTCAAGCCATTATCTCCAGACATCTTTACATACTTGTGATTAAATTGTTTTACACTCTGGATATAATCAGTGGTAAGTAACAATAATTATGTATATTTTACTTCAAAATTTTATTCATAAAGACACGTCATTTATTTTAAAATACTCTTCTGTTCCTTATGAGTAATAATAATTTATCATTCCGGTTTTCTAACGTCACCTAATATACGCACTACATTTTGTATATCCTTTTCATTTTCTTAAAAGCTATATAGTCTGTTCAAATGTTTCGTATGTATTTTCAATTGAATGATATTTGTGCAACCAAAATACGAATTGATCTACAATGTCGAAATATATTTCGTTGAATACGACTATTCCAGCGCACTTAAAATGTAACCGAGGTAAGTACGCGTGGTTTTATGTCAGAATTCTTCCACGGGCTCCTGTGTCTGCTGCTTCTGTTACTTCTTCTGTTTGTTTACAGGTTTATCCAAAGGTCGTTATATCGAAACAAAGCACGAGTTCAAGATGAAGTTTGAAGTGTGTATATTGTTTAGCATCCTGTCAATCACGTGGGCAGCATATAAAGGAGACACGTGTCCTTCACCATGTCGATGTTTTAAATTCTTTGGTGTCCAATCAGCATACTGCAATGGGACGGGAATAAAATCCGTTCCACGCGGTATCCCTAGCAACACACAACTTCTAGACCTCTCCTACAACCCAATACCGTTCATTAAAGTTGGAGATATCGAACAACTGCCAAATCTTGAATATATTGTCCTCGGTTCAAACAAGTTTAATGAAGGAAGTATTGAAGCCGGCGCTCTGGACTTGCCGAAGCTTACAAACATTGATTTAGGAGACAATTCTTACACATCTATACCAAATATCTTACCAGAGAAAACAACATCATTAATAATGTCTTACAACAACATTACCTTGTTAAAAACTCACAGTTTTTACAGATATTCTGCTCTAGAACTATTAGATCTAACTAACAATAAAATACATCGTATTGAAGAAGGGACTTTCTCAAACTTGTTCCAACTGACAGAAATCCGACTGCCATTCAACAATCTAACTAACTACGGTATACCACCAAATGTGTTCTCAAAGAATTTGAACTTGACACAGATATCGTTAGGGTAAGTTGTTTCGACTGTGACAAACGTCATTACAATGCAATTGCTTGATACTCATCCAAGTGGTGTTTTTTTTTCAAAATGATCCATTGTTTCGATTTTGATCGATTGGAATCTTTTAGATAATTTTAATACTTTCCATGACCTCTCTTTAAAGTTATTGACCAGCTTGATGAATGTTTTTGAAACTGAAAGGTACTGGACAGAACCCAAAAACAATACCTTTGTATCAGCAATCCTCTTAGTATGTAACGTGTATGGTGAATCAAAGTGTTATTACAACCCAGTGTTGCGTGCTTTTATAAAAGACGTTCATTTGTATTTCGTTCAACCTTAAAGTTCACTGCAACGGTGCTAGTCTCCACATCCACTCTGAACAGTTCTGTTAGCTTGTACCAGGGATTATAGATATATGTTATCTATAGTGCCGGTATCTGCTTGTACAATGTACATCCTTTGCAAGTGCTGTGTGTATTTCAGGTACAACAATTTGAGCGAGTTGCTGACGAACCTGCCTGCATCCCTACATGTCATCGACTATAGTGCTAACAATATTAGAACAATCCGTTCATATGCATTCAGTTCTACACCAAATCTACAAGCCTTAGAATTCCTAGATGGGAAGGTAATAACCTACAGACATGTAGGAATTATGATGTTAAAATGACCAGTCCACGAACGTTTTGAAAACTTCTGATTAACTAATATGTCTAAACTAGAAATTCATGCCCTCGGGCATGTCGAGCCTCCGCGCAAGTTGAAAGAAGCACCAACTTAAATGTTACATCTAATCCCACCATGCATAAACAAGAAATGATCTCACAAACTTTGACCTCCAACACAGACCTTGACCTTTGAGAGAGGAACCTGGGGTTGGACATGAAGCTCCAATTAATAGAGGTTAGCATTCATGCCAATTATAAGCAAGATTGGTCAATGCATTACAAAGTGATGGTCTGGACAAACTTCTACTTGACCTTTGACCTCCGACTGTGACCTTGACCTTTGAGATAGAAACCTGGGGGTTTGGCATGACACTCTGTCTCATGGATGTTAACATTCATGCCAAATATAAGAAAGATTGGTCAATGCATGACAAAGTTAGGCTCTGGACAAGCTTCAATTTGACCTTTGACCTCCAACTGTGACCTTGACCTTTGAGATAGGAACCTGGGGTTGGACATGACGCTCCGCCTCATGGAGGTTAACAATCATGCCAAATAAAAGAAAGATTGGTCAATGAATGACAAAGTTATGGTTCGGACAAGCTTCAATTTGACCTTTGACCTACCAACTGTGACCTTTGAGATAAGATAGGAACCTGGGGGTTGTGCATGACACTCCTCATGGAGGGGAACATTCAAGCCAAATATAAGCAAGATTGGTCAAAGCATAACAAAGTTATTGTCCGGACCAATTAGGACGGATGCAGGCACACACACACCAAAAGCGGGGACTAAGTCTCGCTAACCGAAAGCGGGCTCGACAAAAAATGAGTCTGAGTAAACTACTTTTATGCTCTGAATTACATGCAATCTTTTGATAACCATGTGGAAATATATTTGATCATAGTATACCACTCCATGGTAGAGTTCTATGGCCAGATGTTATCATGGTTATGAAAAAGGATTCCACGACGGCAAATTCCTGATGCATTCTTGACTTGCATGATAAAACTTTGCCAATGTTCACCTCTCTCAGACATGGTTTACAAAGCTTTCACAACAGACGTAATTGTACAGTGAACAAGGTGTTCTTTTAAACATCTGAAATACCCTATTTGTTGTGTCAACTTTTTCTTCAAATACCTTTTTATGGTCTGTAGGAAAGTTCATTTCTTCAAGTACAGCAACTCCAGACTCGGATTATTCGGTAATTGTAGGACCCCCTTGTACCAGTATCACCATACTACATATTTGATGTATAATTACTATAGTAGTCGAATGTCTTTGTCAGTGGTGTCCTGATGTGGGGCGCTCCATTTCTTCTGAATAATAAGAATTTGGGCGGCTCATAACTTTTATCAACGTTTTACAGGTAACTACAATTGAAGACAATGCATTTTTTGGTTTGAACAAAATGATAACATTGGATTTTTTGGGAAATGAAGTATCTACCACAATCACCAAGGATACTTTCAATGGCTTGACAGGTTTGAAGAACTTGTATATTGACGTCAACAATATCAGTAAAATAGAAGTCGGTGCATTTCGATCATTCAGTTCTTTAGGGTCACTATGGCTACAAGGGAATCTGCTGACGTCACTGGAACCTGAAGTTCTTGAAGTAAAGTATATTCCCCGTCTATCTGAGCTATATATAGACGGCAATCCATGGTACTGTGATTGTCACTTACGTTGGTTGAGAGAAAAAGTCAACAATGCTTCATACGTGATTCAAGATCCACATCTGATTGTATGTGCTGGACCCAGTAAAGTGGCGGGAAAAGCTTGGGATGTACTTAAACCTTCTGACTTTGTGTGTCCGTGATTAAGGCCAACCAGAACAAATACCTTGAATTTTAAAATACTCATGGTAGTAATCCCCATTTGTTGATTGTTAGTTCCATCAGCGAATTGTTGTTTTTCTCAAATGGCTCTGAAAGAACTGAAAATTATGAGATCCGAGTTCCGTCCGAGCATTACATCATTTTTCATTTCCGTCAGAGCCATATGATAATAGATAGTACAATTGCCTGAGGAAACTGAGAAGTGGTGTATCGGGATTAATACCTTGATACCTACCTTCCACCAGACTCATCTTGTAACAAGGTTAATCTATGATTTGACCAAGTCACCTAGTAGGGGACTAATAAGGAAAATATATAACAATACATTTTACTCCTCTTTATTTACTGCACCAATATGTGTGTATGTTGTATGTTCAGTATTCATTAAACATATCATTGACCATAATGTACTATACAGAGATCATAGCATAATAGTTGATTTCTGAATGTTTCATCATTTTCATATTTGATTCATATAACTGGTTTTTGGTGAATACAAAGATAGCATACATTTATATCACTTTAAAAGCACACTGGAGAATTACTTTCCAGTTCCCGCTGGTTTCTGCATTGAACATACAAATGTAAGACCAGATTTGACAACATAAGTGATAACCTATCTATAATCTGACATAAAGTCCACACATAGTGAAGTCCTCATATAGTCACATAGTACAGTTCTCATACAGTCACATAGTAAACTCCTCATATAATCACATAGTACAGTTCTCATATAGTCACATAGTGAAGTCCTCATATAGTCACATAGTACAGTTCTCATACAGTCACATAGTAAACTCCTCATATAGTCACATAGTAAAGTTCTCATATAGTCACATAGTGAAGTCCTCATATTGTCACATAGTGAACTCCTCACAGGGTCACATAGTGAAGTCCTCACATTGCCACACTGTGAAGTCCTCACATAGTGAAGTTCTCACATAGTGAAGTCCTCACATAGTAAAGTCTTCTCATAGTGAAGTTCTCACACAGTGAAGTTCTCACATAGTGAAGTCCTCACATAGTAAAGTCTTCTCATAGTGAAGTTCTCACACAGTGAAGTCCTCGCAAAGTGAAGTTCTCACATAGTGAAGTCCTCACATAGTGAAGTCCTCATAAAGTGAAGTTCTCACATAGTGAAGTCCTCACATAGTCACTTAGTAAATTTCTCACATACATGTAGTGAAGTTCTCACATAGTGAGGTTCTCACATATTGAAGTCCTCACATAGTCACTTAGCAAAGTTCTCACATAGTGAAGTTCTCACATAGTGAAGTCCTCACATAGTCACTTAGTAAAGTTCTCACATAGTGAAGTTCTCACATAGTGAAATTCTCACATAGTAAAGTCCTCATATTGTCACATAGTGAAGTCCTCATATAGTGAAGTCCTCGCATAGTGAAGTCCTCACATAGTGAAGTCCTCGGATAGTCACATAGTGAAGTCCTCGCATAGTCACATAGTGAAGTCCTCACATAGTCACATAGTAAAGTCCTCACATAGTGAAGTCCTCATATAGTCACATAGTAAAGTCCTCACATAGTCACATAGTAAAGTCCTCACATAGTCACATAGTGAAGTCCTCATATAGTTAAGTCCTCACATAGTCACATAGTGAAGTCCTCATATAGTGAAGTCCTCAGAGAGTCTGATCTGTAGGTAACATACTGCCAATAAATTTGTTCCATCATGCAACAAGACTTCAACATACCAAACCAGCAGCCCATCAGTGTATGTCATTGTTTATGGTATATACAGTACATGGTTTAAGCAATTTCAAGGTTAAAATAAACCCATCCTTAAATCACATGGAACACATTTTGTAGCACAATTTCATAGAAGGTAGTATGTCCATCTCAAGTTTCATCTGCACGAGATTTACGTTTCTTTGACTTGCCGCCTTCAGCTTCAGATGATGTTCTTCGGCGCCTCGACTCCTCCTCCTGAAATGAAGGTCACATAAAATCATTATTACTAAACTGTTTAATTTCCAAAATGAGAAAGAAAACAAGTTATGAACGTTTATGCCAATATTCCTTAATAATCTTATACTTAAGACTTTTATACTTAAGCTTTTATACTTAAGTTTTTTATAAAAATAAAAAATATTCTGACACTGATTAATAGAGCAAGCATAATCAATAGAACATATTTTGAAAGCAGGAACAACACAGAAAATGTTCACAAGCGAAATTATCACTCGCATAATCAGTTAAAATTCACTGAATTCCCAGACACAAAACAAAAATTTGCCAAGCAAAAGTTACTGCTATTCTTATTGTTCAATGCGTAACAAGACAGCAAAGAAAAATTGAAAATTAGTCAGAACATATTATCTGATGACATTGAATGAGAGTATACCCCCCTAGGTATTTCAAAAATTTCCAGACCTTAAAAGATAATTTTTCAAAATTGGTGACAATCCTGACGTGTTTTCAGCGATGCATCGAAGTCGAGAAATTCTCATGAAATTTGCAAAATCGTAAAACATTGTTACCTTATCACTGCTTTCATTCCTCCTTGTTGGACGTAATAACTTGGCCTCTGTGTTCTGTACCATCAATTGTGTACTCACATATTGCTGAAAGATGGAATACTCAACAGGTTCAACATGAATCATCATATTATTGTCAAATATATGAGCATTACAAATTCAACTTTAACTGAACACAGAGTTTCTCAATGTCTGTCAACCTAATAGATAAACTATCACCACACAGTATAATGCACCTATCAATATTTCGCCCAAGGGGCAATAGTGGGCATACATAAGACGATTCCTGCAGTTGGGAATTTGACATGGTTTTTGGTACCGTAAATAGAATTTGGGCAAATTTTAGATCCCTCATTGGGAAATTTAGATGCTGCAAAACATGCAGACTACCATTTAAAGATAGTGGGTCATTTGATATTCCAAGCATCTCCCACTGTGGGGATTTAAACAAAATCTTTGGCTCTAGGGTGAGGAGTTAGACCCAAAAAAAATTGTCTAATTCCCCCTTGGTCTGACCACCGCTCCCCCATACACCCCCTTAGGGCAAAATATTTATAGAGGCATGAAACAAAGAAATATTTAAATTGTTATACATGGACGATGGCCAGGTAAATACTAGTTTATTCAACTGTTTTGTCAGGCATGACAGTTTTTATCGCTCGGTACAAGACACACCGGAAGAAGAAGAAGGTCTTAATCTGAGGTGATGAATACACTGAACATTTACTTCATGTGATAGCTAGAATTGTTGAAAATAGCAGCAATCTACCTCGATATGTTCCAGTACATCATTGTACATTTCAATGGCCATTCTATACACATCGTGGTTGGCATTATTGTACATTATAGCATTGGTAAACATTAACATCATGTCTCGTTGAAACTCTATTGTCGTACGAATTGTCCCATTCTCAATCTGTCTTTTTATCATGGTAAGGTCCTTGGGTCTGTAATACAAAACTAAGTATTTAAGGGCTGATCCAGGAAATAAGGGCTGATTCAGAAAATAAGGCTTAGGGCAAGAATGACTCTTCAAAAAATAGCCACACCCACAGAAATAGAATTAAGAAACACACACATTATTGTTAAACTTCTTCATACACTGCCACACACATTATTAGATGTGCTGTAATATGAACTAATGCACAGCATATGTAGCGGACTATGTCAGTTGTCCTACATTATTTGTAACATGCTCATCTAGTACTGGATTTTTTGGTGATGCATAACTTCACAAAAAATTGTTTGGTTACGAAGTTACGAATCTGGAGCAAGCCGTTTCCAAAAGGCGCTACCGAGCGCTTTCCTACGTCTATGCAACCTATCGAAGCGGTTCGTTGCACAAGAAAGCGCGCGATAGCGGTTTGATACGAAATATTGGGTACAAAGTAACGAAAGACGATACAAACCTGCTATCGTTTGTCAGTCCGAATGAACACGAATAATACACGTTTTTCAATTTGTTTATTTCTAGGTCTACTTAATTCAGGGGTAACTAATTTAAAAATGAATAATTAGATATAAACACTGATAACAACTGATTTCTAGGCCTTATTTGATATTTTATCTTTTTTTAATGGGTTGCATGAGCATACCAGATAGTACTTTTGTTCAAAAGAAAAGGCTATTTTCATTTCAATTAATCATATTACGATTAAATATCAAACATCTTTAATCTTAATCACCTTTTTTCGTTAAATAAACCCTGCAAATCGTCACAACATAAAAGAGATTTAGACGGAAAATTACGGGTTTTATTGTATCCAATAACGACAACAACAACATGTAATTAGTTTTCGCGACCTTCATCCCGCGAATATTTTTTGACGATTTTGGAGGGATTTTTTAATTACATCTCGGCGAGGAATTACGAAAATGCATTTGTTTTACTTTCTTTACAATAACCTACAACTACGATGTGGATTATCACCGTCCGGTCTAGATACGTAAATACCCGAAACGGACTTTAATTAATTGTATTGCAAACTTTGCGATGGGAAATAACCGAAACTTGTGTCTTTTTCATTAGATTTTCTTAAGATTGGTTGATATTTCGCGCATATGAACAATTCCCGCTCGACTTACTTCGTTATCTCAGAGTAATCATGTGTCTCATAACAGTTTGTAGCATCGTTTATGCACTGAAAAGGTTAAAATTTCCTTCCGAAGTGGGCAAAAACATGGCTGCCTTTTTTGTGTCCAAACATTTAGGAAATAGCCCTCCCCATATAAAAAGATTGGTTGCATAGCAACCATGGAAGACTGATAATTATTATCTTTTCTTTTCTAGACAGGGGCCTACGCTAGTTTTGGAATATTTTTAAACATCATTAAAAAATAAAAGAAAATTTATGAGCTGGCGAATATCGCATTTTTATTTTTTTTGTTATTCTATTAGCAGCCATTTTCTAGTATCTTTGCTTCAGTGCGGGATTTTAACACAAACTGTTAGATCCATTAGTGAATTCAAACTCTGACCAAACCACATGCACACGTGTTATCGTAAAGCGGAACGACATCCGCAGGCCTTGCGGCCTGCGTATTGTCCGCTATAAATGCTCCCTGAAGTAATGCTCTCTAAAAAGTCCCGGGGCAATGCTAGATATCGGAGCAATGCTAGATTTTCTTTCGAAGTTTTCTTAAAAATAGGATTTTATTTTCAAAAACTTAATGATATTTTTGGTTTCGATTTTTATCTATTCTTGTTAATAATTCAGGCTTCTATTGTAAGTTTTCGACCAAATTAATGGATAATTGTTATGAAACGGGAAAACTTGAATAGTACTGCTGCCTCTCCAAAGTGGCCCACCTTGAGCAACAGCCTCTCTATAGCAAAGCAATATCAATTTGTTCCAGAAGTAACCATTCACTATTTATTTTACCTCTGCATAACATATGGTATTATTCTAAAGAGATTGTACTGTATAAGACTATAAACGTTTATATACGTTTAAAGGTGGAAGGATACTTTTAAAAAACAAGACTGCGTTCAATAAACGCTTATGCCCCCATGGAAGCCTTGCCCATAAAAAGCTAAGTCAATCAAGGGCCATAATTCTGTAATAATGTTAGATAATGATACATGGCTTTGATAATGTAAGGGGCTTATGATGGTAAACAAGTATGCCAAGTTTTAAGGCAACACCATGACAAACATGATGTAAAACGAAAC
Organism: Spisula solida; assembly: GCA_947247005.1. Classification (NCBI taxonomy): domain Eukaryota; kingdom Metazoa; phylum Mollusca; class Bivalvia; order Venerida; family Mactridae; genus Spisula; species Spisula solida. Next base: position 24,159,496 of record OX365952.1, on the reverse strand, counting down.
TGTCAATTTGGTTTAACCAAGAATTAGACGCTTAATAAGTCTAAGTCCAAAATTAGGTCAATGTGACGGTCAAAATGAGGTTAGGTGATATAGGTGTGTAGAGAATGTTCAAATACAACAACCATGCAAGTATGAAAGCTTTGTAGCAAGCCATATTAATGCTAGAAAAAAACTGTCAATTTGGGTTAACCAAGAATTTGGCCCTCCAATAAGTCTAAGTCCAAATTAGGTCAAGGTTAAGGTCGAAATGGTGTCAAATGATACAGGTGTGTAGAGAGTGTTCATATACAACATCCATGCAAGTATGGAAGCTTGGTAGCAAGCCATAACAAGACTGCGTTCAATAAACGCTTATGCCCCCTGTGAAAGCCTTGTCCATAAATAAGTCTAAGTCCAAAATTAGGTCAAGGTGAAGGTCAAAATGGGGTCAGGTGATACAGGTGTGTGGAGAGTGTTCATATACAACATCCATGCAAGTTTGGAAGCTTTGTAGCAAGCCATAATGATGCTAGAAGAAACGGTCAATTTGGGTTAACCAGGACGGACGAACGGACGAACGGACGAACGGACGAACGAGCGGACGAACGGACGGACAGGTGAATCACTATATGCCTCCCCATCTATCGATAGGGGGGCATAAAAATGCTAGAAGAAACGGTCAATTGGGGTTAACCAGGAATTTGACCCTTCAATAAGTCTAAGTCCAAAATTAGGTCAAGGTGAAGGTCAAAATGAGGTCAGGTGATACAGGCATGTAGAGAGTGTTCATATACAACATCCATGCAAGTATGAAAGCTTTGTAGCAAGCCATATTAATGCTAGAAGAAACGGTCAATTTGGGTTAACCAGGACGGACGAACGAACGGACGGACAGGTGAATCACTATATGCCTCCCCATCTATCGATAGGGGGGCATAAAAATGCTAGAAGAAACGGTCAATTTGGGTTAACCAGGAATTTGACCCTTCAATAAGTCTAAGTCCAAAATTAGGTCAAGGTGAAGGTCAAAATGGGGTCAGGTGATACAGGCATGTAGAGAGTGTTCATATACAACATCCATGCAAGTATGAAAGCTTTGTAGCAAGCCATATTAATGCTAGAAGAAACGGTCAATTTGGGTTAACTAAGAATTTGGCCCTTCAATAAGTCTAAGTCCAAAATTAGGTCAAGGTGAAGGTCAAAATGAGGTCAGGTGATACAGGGGTGTGGAGAGTGTTCATATACAACATCCATGCAAGTATGGAAGCTTTTTTAGCAAGCCATAATAATGCTAGAAGAAACTGTCAATTTGGGTTAACCAAGAATTTGGCCCTTCAATAAGTCTAAGTCCAAAATTAGGTCAAGGTGAAGGTCAAAATGAGGTCAGGTGATACAGGCGTGTGGAGAGAGTTCATATACAACATCCATGCAAGTATGGAAGCTTTGTATCAAGCCATAATAATGCTAGAAGAAACTGTCAATTTGGGTTAACCAGGATGGACAGACGAATGGACAGACGGACGAAAGAACGAACGGACGGACGAACGGACGGACAGGTGAATCACTATATGCCTCCCCATCTATCGATAGGGGGGCATAAAAATCTTATCCTAATTTGTATCATTGGAAACTAGAAGCTTTTTACATTTCAATGGTGTATCTTCTATGGAGTCGGCAAATAGCTTAAAGTTTCCAACGGTACCAACTAATATAAGGATATGTAAAAAAAAAGTACCCTTCCACATTAAAGTCAGGAAGCATGGAAAATAGGATGTGCATATAAATGACCTTGAAATTAATTTCTTCTGGCATATGGGAAATTTTAAAAGCTCAAACTTCAGATTGATCTCAAATTTAGTCTCTAAATTTGAGTAAAATCTAAATTTGAGTTTAGATTTCTACTTGAGATGCTTCGGGAGATCGGGCCAGAACTCAGGGTTTTCTTGACATATGATATGGAATGTATTAGAGTTGTGATATTTACCTTCTAACAACACTTGAATATCCAGGCGCTATATCATCAGTGACTGGATGTAAGAACACATTGGCATACCTGTAAACATGTATCATAGCAACAGTTTATATCACCCGTGACTTGATGTAAGAACACATTGGCATACCTGTAAACATGTATCATAGCAACAGTTTATATCACCCGTGACTTGATGTAAGAACACATTGGCATACCTGTAAACATGTATCATAGCAACAGTTTATATCATCAGTGACTTGATGTAAGAACACATTGGCATACCTGTAAACATGTAGCATAGCAACAGTTTATATCATCAGTGACTTGATGTAAGAACACATTGGCATACCTGTAAACATGTATCATAGCAACAGTTTATATCACCCGTGACTGGATGTAAGAACACATTGGCATACCTGTAAACATGTATCATAGCAACAGTTTATATCATCAGTGACTGGATATAAGAACACATTGGCATACCTGTAAACATGTATCATAGCAACAGTTTATATCACCCGTGACTTGATGTAAGAACACATTGGCATACCTGTAAACATGTATCATAGCAACAGTTTATATCATCAGTGACTGGATATAAGAACACATTGGCATACCTGTAAACATGTATCATAGCAACAGTTTATATCATCAGTGACTGGATGTAAGAACACATTGGCATACCTGTAAACATGTATCATAGCAACAGTTTATATCACCCGTGACTTGATGTAAGAACACATTGGCATACCTGTAAACATGTATCATAGCAACAGTTTATATCATCAGTGACTTGATGTAAGAACACATTGGCATACCTGTAAACATGTATCATAGCAACAGTTGATATCAGATGGGTCCAATGAAGCAAATTTAGTCTTGGATTTGTAGTCTTTAGTGATGTAAAAGTCACATGGTATTGCTACACTGATATGTGTGTGGTTCAATGACTGATGTTATGTATTTTTAGCATATATCTTGTATTTTATGGCAAACAGTTGACCTATCGTGTTGTCATGGAATCAAATATCAACCAGTACTTAGTTGCTCTTCTAGAATAACTAGGAACTACTCCACATGGGCTAGAGGAAGATGAGAAATGAACATGTTATAAAGCCATGATCTGCCTGCCAAAAATCAAAGTTATAACATTTTGAGTGACAGCATGATGCTCTTACCACTACACTTTATAAACTTGATGAAGACAGGGGTTCTATTTGACTTGGGAGTAGGGGTTTTGACCCTTAAAATTTTCAAAAAGCCACATTTCGACTAAGCCACTTTTTGACTCTCGAGACTGGTTTGAATGATCATTTTCTCTTAAAATCAGGGGTCTTTTGCCTTTAAAATGGTCGAATTAGTCTAAAGTATCAAAATAACTCTTCAGATTCAGGAGTTAGTGGAACCCCTGTGAAGGACTTATGATTGGCGCTCGTGGAACTCTGTGAAGGACGTATGATTGGTGCTAGTGGAACTCTGTGAAGGACGTATGATTGGTGCTAGTGGAACTCTGTGAAGGACGTATGATTGGTGCTAGTGGAACTCTGTGAAGGACGTATGATTGGTGCTAGTGGAACTCCTATGAACGACTTATGATTGGTGCTAGTGGAACCCCTATGAAGGACTTATGATTGGTGCTAGTGGAACTCCTATGAACGACTTATGATTGGTGCTAGTGGAACCCCTATGAAGGACTTATGATTGGTGCTAGTGGAACCCCTATGAAGGACTTATGATTGGTGCTAGTGGAACTCCTATGAAGGACTTATGATTGGTGCTAGTGGAACTCCTATGAAGGACTTATGATTGGTGCTAGTGGTACTCCTGTGGAGGACGTATGATTGGTGCTAGTGGAACTCTGTGAAGGACGTATGATTGGCGCTAGTGGAACTCTGTGAAGGACGTATGATTGGTGCTAGTGGAACTCCTGTGGAGGACGTATGATGGGTGCTAGTGGAACTCCTGTGGAGGACGTATGATTGGTGCTAGTGGAACTCCTATGAAGGACTTATGATTGGTGCTAGTGGAACTCCTATGAATGACTTATGATTGGTGCTAGTGGAACTCCTATGAAGGACTTATGATTGGTGCTAGTGGAACTCCTATGAAGGACTTATGATTGGTGCTAGTGGAATTCCTATGAAGGACTTATGATGGGTGCTAGTGGAACTCCTATGAAGGACTTACAATTGGTGCTAGTGGAAACTCCTATGAAGGACTTATGATTGGTGCTAGTGGAACCCCTGTGAAGAACTTATGATTGGTGCTAGTGGAACCCCTATGAAGGACTTATGATTGGTGCTAGTGGAACTCCTATGAAGGACTTATGATTGGTGCTAGTGGAACTCCTATGAAGGACTTATGATTGGTGCTAGTGGAACTCCTGTGGAGGACGTATGATTGGAGCTAGTGGAACTCTGTGAAGGACGTATGATTGGCGCTAGTGGAACTCTGTGAAGGACGTATGATTGGTGCTAGTGGAACTCCTGTGGAGGACGTATGATGGGTGCTAGTGGAACTCCTGTGGAGGACGTATGATTGGTGCTAGTGGAACTCCTATGAAGGACTTATGATTGGTGCTAGTGGAACTCCTATGAAGGACTTATGATTGGTGCTAGTGGAACTCCTAAGAAGGACTTATGATTGGTGCTAGTGGAACTCCTATGAAGGACTTATGATTGGTGCTAGTGGAACTCCTATGAAGGACTTACAATTGGTGCTAGTGGAAACTCCTATGAAGGACTTATGATTGGTGCTAGTGGAACTCCTATGAAGGACTTATGATTGGTGCTAGTGGAACTCCTATGAAGGACTTATGATTGGTGCTAGTGGAACTCCTATGAAGGACTTATGATTGGTGCTAGTGGAACTCCTATGAAGGACTTATGATTGGTGCTAGTGGAACCCCTGTGAAGAACTTACTTATGATTGGCTGCAATCCTCCACACCAACATAATGGATTTCTTCCAGGCTTTATAGGCTTTATCATCTTCAGTGTCAGAACTGTTTACAATAAAAAAATACAAGGATAACACATTAAGGCTATATGCAGGCAGAATTGTATTTGTATATACGAGGGGTGTTCGGAAAGTTTCATGATAAGAGCCGTGATATTTTTATTTCTTAAAATTTTTCTATGAATTTTTCTACAAAAAAATATCAGGAAAAACATCACGAAATAAAACAAAACTTGTCCCGAAACTCTGCGAACACCCCTCGTATCATAGTAGGAGTAGAAGGACAAGTTTACATAAGATCTATACTTAACACATCAAGCAGGAATAAAATAAGAATGGCCATGAAGGAAAGAGCAGATTTCTATACTCGTAGTTAAACAACACTTCCACATAGGTAAACATCCCTTCTGAAAATATGCCATATGACAAAGAACTCCTCTACCTGTGAAAGAATGAAGCTGTCACAGAAGAACCAGCCCCATCTAGTATTCAACCCATGACCACTCATGTGACAGGCTAATACTTTATTAAGACTGCTTATTAATGATTGAAAAGCTGACATTATAATGAATGCAATAATTAGATGCAAACTTTACCAGTGTGAGCTGTGAGGACTGTTAGGTATAGATTCTGACAAAGCAATGTTGCCTGCTGTCGCAAGAATGAGGCTTGAATCACCATCATCATCAGTTGTTTCAGCATCGCTTGGCCGGGAGCTCATGTCATCCTATAAATACATGGTTATTGTGAAGGTATGTATAAATACATTCATTTACATGGCAGATACATGTAATACTGTCAAATCATTGATTTTCGGGGGGATTAATTTTCGTTTTCTCATGGACGAGCTATATTGCGAAATTAAATCCCATCAAATTATTGACCTCAAAAATACGTAACAAGAGATTTTCTATCAATATTTTAAATCCAGGAACTTAAGAAATCACCAAATTACCAAAATCCACAAAATTTAATACCTGCGAAATTTAATGATTTTACAACAAAAAGAAGTTACAGTTGAGCACATGCTGAGATTTAGGTAACTTCCTAACTTCCTAGTTTAAAATGACATAATTATTGCCCACAATTTTATCAACCAAGAATGATAAAATCAACATAAAGTATAGTCCAGAGAATTTGACACGACTCTCGAACTGTCATTAGCATAATTTAACAGCTGATATAGTATCTATATTTATCATTCCGTTTAGATGTTTTCACAAGCGGAAGGTATGACGAAGACGCTCGGTCTGTTATTACCAACACAAATCTAAAAAACCGATATTGCATGATTTGCTTGCGGAAATTTATATATTCAATGCAACAACCTTGTAATATATTCATGCATAAAGGTCAGGATCATGTCAAATTCTCTGAGCTATATAAACATAAGGTAGAAGATGAAAACAAGCTTATTTGCATAAGAAATATCGAACTATCACACAATATGACCAGTGCTAGTTCACTTGTTATTAACTTATCTATATAGATACAGACAAGTACCTGTAAAGATATTACGGCTACAGAAGGATGAGAACCAACCAACAAATCTGTTTGTAAAACCACAAATTGGAACAGTAGGAAGGTGTCTGTATTGACAGGTTAAATATCATTTAATCAAGGAAAATGATCTAATTTGAGATAAAATTGGTGGTCTTTGCAGAGATGTTGTGTAAATATGGCATTGTTAGCTGGTGGAGTTTAACACAGGTTTGACTGTATACAAGTAATGAGTACTTACAGCATTGGAACGTCTGGTAGATCTAAAACTACCTCGTCTAGTACTTGCTGAGCCTCGACCACCTGGTACAATACAAGCAATTTATGATAAGTGATTATAGACAACACTATGTGTTGCTTCTAACTAAATACTAGAAAAAATATGTGTCTCTCACAAAGATCAAACGTCATCCGACGTGAATTCCTGACAATATGCATAGCTAATCATGATAAAAAAGTATTCATGTGAAGTTTCAATGATAGCCAACCATTGGTTAAGGAGAACAAACATGGACAAAATTTGTAACATGTATCTGACAAGAAAAAGCGTCATATATAAACAGTTTACGACACCTAAGAATACAAGTTTTAAAGAGCAATAAGTGGTCTGAATTTTGCAGAAAGTTTTTTTTTAAGGTAATATAGCTTAAGTAAGACCTTAAGCCTAATATTACAGGCTTTGAGTACAAAGTTCACTATTGTCGGATTTCCATGAGTATTTCATACAAAAATCACCTACCATATTATCATTAAGCAAAAATACACAGTTTCTGGAAGGAATATACATCAAAATTCTATAAATGTAGTTATATAATAAATGCAAAATAACAGACTTACATAACCAATAACTTAAATTTTTTCATGGAATTAGGGCTAATATTTGTTATCACATTAATCAAGTTTGGTACTTCTATAATATAATAATATCACAGACTACAAGTTCTCCTACCTCTAGATCGTCTAGAGCTTGACTTGCTCCCGGCTTCACTGACTCTAGATGATATACTGCTAGCAGGAGATGCTGGTTCCTCACGTATCAATACATCATCATCTATATCACTGGCTGGTGGCGGTACTTCACTCACCTCAATCGTCTCATCAACACTCGGCTGTACAATATATAACATACATGTTCATAGTCAATGGAAAACAGCCTTCTAAATAGGGACCAGGCCCTGCTCAAGTAGAAATCTCTACTCAAATTGAGATTTTGCTCAAATCAGAGGCTAGCAATTTTACTGATATTAGCTTATCAGCAAAACACCGAAGTGCAAATGTAGCGACACAATCAAAGCAGGTTGAGTTTTTCAAGTTTTATTTCTGACCATTTCTGATATTAGCTTAAAATAGTGTTTCTGCTTTGTGGTCCAGTCTCTCATGGAAATTACTACAAAGACAAATGACAATATTTGAAATGAGATTTATCTCAAACTGAGATTCTTTGGGAGATCGGGGCCGGAACACTGCAGAAACTCGAGTCCAGCAGTTACATAATTCCCAGAGTACCATTTCATCAAAACACTTAATCTTAATCTTACAAACAACTTTGTATTATTATTTTAAAATGTGAAAAGCGTTTCAGTCATATGGAGGCACCCTGTCCCATAACATTATCCCAACATTTGGAGAACCAGCAGTTACCATAAACTAGCTATGCAGAGCGTCAAGCAAGGCAGATATACCAGTACTTTTTTAACAACTTTGGTATGTCACAGCTGTTCCCCTTGGATTACATGACCAATCACCCTATTCACATGACTTGTCATCCTAGGATCACAATATCAGTCATAAAATGTGTTAGGAACAAGAGATGTGTGTAAAACACGTATGCCCCCCATGGCAGCCCAAAAGTCAGAAATAGTGAAGGTCGCAGTGACCTTGACATTTGCCCTACTGACCTCAAAATCAATAGGGGTTATCTACTGTGCTGACCAACCTCCATATAAAGTTTGAAGATCCTAGGGCAAAGCGTTCTTGAGTTATTGAACGGAAACCATTTTATACGACCGAACGACTGACAGACCGACCGATATGTGCAAAGCAATAAACCCCCTCATCAAAGATGGGGGGCATAAAAAAGGAAATACATCAAGACTACTATAATCTTACTATATGTATTTCTTCCTTAGGTTGAGATTTGACGGGACTCTCGTGTGTTGTAACTTCCACTGTTTCATCCACTTCCATCTCATGAACAACAACAATCTCCTCCTTGATATCCATAGTTTCTACTTCAATCTCTGTAATACATACAGTATATATCATGTTTAACCCTTAACTACATGGAGACAATCTTTGACACATAAACCTACCATATCCTCATACAGATGTATTTGGAAAGCAAAGACATAGAGGTAGGGCCTAAGCTTCCGGGATTGAGAGGTCCCAGGTTCGATCCCCGTCTGTGCCACCACTTAATTTCTCTGAGCAAGAATAATCTACAATCATTGTCCATGCTCCGCTCAACCATGGTGTGAATAGTACCTGTGAAGGCGGTGTTTGTACAAGTTCAATACCCGGTATCCCTGGGCACCGTATCTCGATGTTGACTGAGTGCTGCAGGGGTCCTTAGGTAGCCAAATGACCAGGGGAAGTTAAAATGTCAAAGGGTGACTTAACAGCTGAACTGCTGAAAGCAACCCCGAGAACTTGTAACTTTTTTTTCTTTTTATGTATTTCAATGTCAAACTTCTATGCAGATCAATTATAGGTCACTTATAAGTGTCCATCAAAAAAAATTAGTTTATTAACTGGAACAAAGTTACTTCATATTTAAGTTTATCAGTGCAGTACTGTAGTGAATGTTTCAGTAAAATTAGTAGCAATAGAAACAAAATGTCTAATTGGTTAACAAGCAAGTGCTCTATTCAATGCACTAACTGGGCAATACACTATGTTGAATGCTCGATTCATTTCACAAACTGGACAACACACTCTATGTTGAGTGCTCTTTACCCGAAACTGACTGAGCCACATACTCTATGTTGAGTAGATTCACAGCACTAACTGGACAGAACACACTATGACTTACCAGGTTCAGTAGTTATAACATCAACTTCAGACTTCACCTCGGTCAGTACAACTTCTTCTGGTTCAATCTTGATGTTTGTTGCAATCATGGATATTTCTGTACCACCCACATCTACCATAATACAATATACACATAACCTATGTATTATACACATATCAGCGTATTGTCACAAATACTTGTCAGATCGCGCAGCGAAATATAGAATGTCAAATTTAATTGTCTGTATCATGTTCGCGTAAGTATCTCAAGGTCGTATTCTATTACTGTTGAAAATACATTAACACTTCTTTGCAAAGTAAAAGATTTAATGATATTTGTTCTTTGTTTTCAATTTATAGATATAAAATAAGCATGCTGCAGTCGTGTTGATATGTTGGGTCGTATTACCTCTAGTTGCTTTCGTAATGCTACATCTCAGAGATATGGCCTTACACAAGCAACTCCTCAAGGAAAATTTGACAAATTTCATAATATTCTGTATTAGTAAGAATTGCACCCATGATAAAATGTTGATGTTGTGATGATAATAGCTGCATTTTAATAGAGCTGTGATTGATTCAGTATGAGACATATCTACAATATAGTATACAAAAATACCTAAAATAGGTAGAATAGACATAAAACCCTATCGATTTCTCTGTTTAATATGAAACAATCTACTTCTCTGTATGTCCCGGCCAGGGTCCAGTGGTTAGTGAGCTGGATTTGTAACACAGTGATCCAGGTTCAACTTCCAGTCATGAAAGGTCAAACCTTTCCATGAAAATTCTAACTACAATATTGATTCTCCTCCACATGTGGAGAAGTTGCTGGATTCTTGTGGAAGTTAGTAATGGTTGGGATATAGTACAGGAAAAACTTGTTGTCAATCAGCCGCTATAATATAATTGAACAAGGGCAAATCTATATCCCCCCTCCCAAATTATTTGGTGGGGGCTTAAAAATTGTTGGGAAATGGCGTGAAACAAACAAACTTCTCTGCAAGAACACTGACCTTGTGTCGCTATATCAGACACAGTAATATCAGTATCTGTCTGCTGATTGGTCAGTAGGATTAAAGCCTCCTGATTGGCTGCTTTTAAGGCGTGGCTGGCTTCCGCTTCCTGTAAATTAAAAGAACATAATAAACAAACATAAAGTCAGAATAGCAAAACCATTTGACCAGAGGCCAGTGTAGAGAACGCTTCACACAAGTTTGTAGCAGGTTTTGTCGAAGTTTATCAAGAGAATCCATTGAGTTATGCAAACATGTGCAATATGCCCGCCCAGTGAGATTACAACCAGAATCAAATCCTTTCATTGGACAACTCAATTCTAGATTTACATATATAAACATCTGACAACTGATCAACTACTTAAGATGAATTGATTTAAGCTATTTCAATGTTCAGGGCATAAAAATCCTGCATGAAATACCACAGCAGGAGATGTTTATGAAACATGTTCAACAATTACTGACAGCCATGTAATTATTGTGACCTTGACCTCTGACCAGCTGATCAATAGCTAGAGGGGTCATTAAGAGATTATGGGCAATCTCACTATCTTACATATGCATAGAAATACACACTAACTTTTTCGAGGGGGCATTATCATACAAGTTGAGCCAATTCAGCAAGTTTGTCAAAGTAATAAATACAAACAAACGTAAATTTTGTCAACTTCCCACAAGTGCCAAATCCAGAGGTACATGAAAAATATCCTAGACCACCTATATAATTATATACATTTAAATATAGGTGGCTTATCATACTTTTCTCAGACCTGGACTGGTATTCACAAACTTAAGTTAAAAATTTGAGCTGCTGATATTTCCTGCAAGTTGAAGAATAATCCATGTTTTCTTAGTTATTTAAAATAGTAGCTGTTTAAACAATAATTCAAAACTTTGTAACAAATCAATAATATTGAATTTCTTGTTTAGCAGATACACTTAAGATATTTTACAATGCATACATATGACATTTTATATTTTTGATGTAGCTATGTAATCTCTTTGTACTGATATATGTTTAAATTGAATAAAAAAAATAAGGAAATTTTTGGTATTCTACGACAGCTGCTTTGTGAGTACCATCCCTGTGCCCCAGACTATCACTCATATGACTAATACCTCTTTGACTTGTTGTAGACCATCGACAGACAACTGTTTACTCTGTAGTAATGATGATAAGAGAGGTGATGTGGGTGGTACTGTCTTGGAATCCTGTGGAACATTGGGTGGTATCTCTATGGTGATAGGTTGTATATGTGTGGGTGTGGTCGGTAACTCATCATCTGTAGTCTGTAATATAACAAACATTATATGTGCGGTGTCAATAACTGATCAACCAGTACTGATAGATTGAGAAATACATATCCAGGTTACATCAATTTTGGGGATTTTTTTTGCAGGAATAGTAAAGTTTATTCTAATTTATTTAAGGTCAATGTTATCCATTGCCACAAGGGTATGACAGAAGAGAAGCCAGTTTTCCTTTTATGCTGAGCGTCTTGCAAGGGAATTTCTTGTACCATTTTTATTTCGTCTTTGGTATGACGCAACATGGGATCTAACCCAGGACCTCCAGCAATCTAAGCGGATGCTTCACAGCTGGGCTATTGAGGAGATGGTCCGATCTCCAAAGCATCTCAAGCACAAAATTCAACCAAAATTACAGTGTAAATTTGAGAAAACTCGAAGTTGAAGCTCTTAAAGTTTAACTGTAATAAATTCAGAACAATGATTATGTTTTGTGATACAAATTTTTATTCCAGTCTTAAATGGTGATTGTTAATAGACTCAAAGATATTTGATAATATTTGAGATGAGATTTAGCTAAGATTGAGTTGCTTCAGGAGATCGGACCCCAATGTGAATGCCACAGGCATGTAGGGGTGTAACGCTCACCTCACGATAAGATATGTACCTTAAATTTTTCTTATGGTTTTGTAGATTTCGGTTCAATATGATATTCTCTTAACAACAGCTTAAAATACTTCTAATTTTTAAGAGAGTTGGTCAACCTTCTAGACAATGACAATATGAAGTATATTTTAAGCAATTCAAAACCACTGATACGTGATAATTATCCAAAATCCGTAGGCAGCAGCATGTTTCCGTTGTTAGAATATTATTAATTAATAAAAAATCTCGTACCAAACTGTATCAAAATTTAGTAGCATTGTACCATGAACCAAGTGGAACTTTTTTGCTGTTCATCGTGTATCGCAGTATACCCTTACACCTCTTCTGGGATTTAACACTTACCTCAACATTGAGTGTTTCTGGAATGGAATCTTGAGTACACTCATCTATCTCAGACACTGAGCTGACTGTAACACAATGTGAATGACACACTGGCATGTAACACTTACCTCAACATTGAGTGTTTCTGGAATGGAATCTTGAGTACTCTCATCTATCTCAGACACTGAGCTGACCGTGCTCGACGTTCTCTGTATGCTAGATTGTTTTCTTAACGCTACAAAAAAATGTAGTTAATAGAAACTTCAAAGTACATAAAATGTCAATGATGCTACAGTAAAGTGGATATTTCTGCAGGTCAAAAAGTCAGCAAATTTTGTAGACATTTGTCATTCACAAAAATTAATTTTTTTAAGGTAGAGGATAATTTATTCTAGAGGAAATTTTAAAGAATTTAGTAAATTTGCCAATACTACCTACATTGCAAACTTAACCTATTAAACAGCATAGCTTCACACTGATTTCATCATTAAGCCTTAACCAGATAATGTGCATAACAAGTTGTATTTTAAGTCATATGCTCGGTTGTACCAGAACTTTTTTGCACGATTTTGTGCAAGTTTTCTTAAGCTTTTTGTCGGACAATGACAATCATCTTCATAATTATGAAGTTAGTGAATGGCCCAAGATTGTAAACACATGTAAAATAACTCTATTAAGGACTACATGTTGCTGGCTTAGAATGAGAAGGTCATAAGTACATAAATCAATATTTTGAGAAAACAAGAAAAAAACTGTCTGATAACTACTCTTTACAAGCTTTTTAAACTTCGGTTTGGTCAATATGAGCAGTTCCGATTTTCATGAAAATAGGCTCGTAAGAAGCGCCTCGTGATGCAGATTTCAAATAAGCATGAGTCTTATACAACCTTCTCATTCTAAGCCAGCGATGTATATATTATGTTTTTCGGGGGGGGGGGGGGGGGGGGGGCGTGGGGGTTTAAAACCGACACTGATATTTTCAACCAATATACAGTGCGTTTACAGAGCTACAGATAAGGTTTTGGTCTATTGGGTATTTTACCCCCTACTTTCAATTTTGATTGGGTTTTGACAAATTTTAATTGGGTATTTAATAAAACTCATAGGGTAAATGATCTTTTATATATACTATTTTCACTAAAAAATCATTTTCAATTTGAGTATTTCAGATTGTCTTTGCTTTTTCATACTCCCTTCTCTCAAAATCTGTTGGGTTTTTATGAAAATTAATTGGGTAATTACCCCAATACACAGCTTATCTGTAGCTCTGTGTTTACAATAACAGTGTTCCTAACTGAAGTTAGAATTGACAATATATTTAACAATAATTTACTATTTTTCAATCTAGTAGCACATGTCAACAATGATTAAGACATTCAACAAAAATTATAATTTTCAATTCATTCAGTTTATAACAAAGAGTAAGGAAGACAATCATATTTCATACACAAAGGGAGACCACTCACCCAGTGCTTTAGCTCTTTCTGCAGCTTCCTCCGCAAGTTTTCTCCCTTCTTCCAACTTCTTCTCCTCAGCAGCTTTCTTGTCACTGTACACCAACATATATCAATAGATTTACATACATAATAATGCAAAATTCAAGATTGTATTACAAAAAATGAGTTCCAAAAGTTGTTACAGAAATTATAATTTAGTTCTTAAAAATACACGAAACTGCTTCCAGATGCCAACTGGTACTGTAATACTTTAATCTTTCACCAACATTTGCCTGGAACCATTTTTGAAACATTTTTCATTGCTAAAAAGTAGTACTTAGTATATATACAAGTATCTTCTGTACTCGTTAAGAAGTTTCATTTGTGCTTGACAATATAAATATATGGGTGAAAGAATGCCAGTTAACCTGTAAATATAAGAATAACATTTAATATAAACATTGACATGACATCTACTCACGCTTGAATTTTTTCCCACAATTCTCGGATTTCCCCATCATGTTTTCCAGCTCGAATTTCTTCAACTTCTGCCTTCAGTTGTCTGAATGATTTAGAGAAAGATGCAAACATCAATGGCTTTGTGTATATATATGTCATGTTTTTAATGCTATAAATTAAAACGCTCCAGATAATCTTTTAAACAATCTAACATCACAGCAAATTTACGGTTAACAAGATATGATTAAACCTCTCATAAAGACCACTTCAACATGAATCAACAAGAATTTCAAGCAATACAGAAGTCCCCTACCGGTTTTCAATGTTTCTGTTGCCAAAGCAACTACAATCATTATATTTTTCGACATGCATAATCCCCTTATTGCCCCCTATCCACATACCAAGTTTCATAAACCTAGCTTGGAAACTGTTTCAGTTATGTCAGGATCCAGATTTTTTGACTGACGGTACTGTTTTGTTCATTATTTAACCTCAATATTGTGACGAAATCAAATAACAAAACCAGTTTCTAAGGATCTCAATCTAGGGGTTATTATTGAATTTTACAATACAATTGCTGTCAGACAGTGCAGTAAGCATACTAGTAGAAAATAGTGGTAAGACAGGGGTTGTAGTATTATGGACTTGGTGGGCCTACCCTGGTAACATTTTAAAAAGAAAACACACGCAGATTCCACAAAACAATGGTTTCAAACAAGGGCCATTACTCTGCAGAAACTTGGGTCTGGGAAAAACAATACAAGTGCACAACTTCCAATACTGATAAGCGATAAGCATTCCTGCCAAGCTTCAAAACTTCAAGCGGTTTGTATCTATGAAGCACAAAAAGGTTGAAACAAATCTAACAAACAAGACTGCGTTCAATAAACGCATATGCCCCAATGGATGCCTTGTCCATAAAAAAGTCAATCAGGGGCCATAATTCTGTTAAAATGTTGGATACTGTATCACGATCTATCAATACGGGGGCATAAAAAACTGAATAAGATTCATTCAGACCCAACCTTGAACTCTCAGTAACATGTAGTCAGTAACAGCAGACTTCCTGAAACCTGTTAATATCAAATTATCATTTTTTTATCTGTTTTGGTCTGACAGACAATTTATTTTTGGTCTGAAAGTTTTTCAGCCTTTGCCAGTCCAAACACTTTTCACGGCAATTGACCCCTGTTATATCCAGGGCAATTGACCCCTGTTATATCCATGGCAATTGACCCCTTTCATATCCATGGCAATTGACCCCTGTTAAATCCATGGCAATTGACCCCTGTTATACCCATGGCAATTGAACCTTGTTATATTCATGGCAATTGACCCCTGTTATATCCATGGCAATTGACCCCTGTTATATTCATAGCAAATGACCCCTTTTATATCCATGGCAATTGACCCCTGTTATATACAAGACAATTGACCCCTGTTATATCCATGGCAATTGACCCCTGTTATATTTTTGGCAATTGACCCTTGTTATATTCATGGCAATTGACCCCTGTTATATACAAGACAATTGACCCCTGTTATATCCCTGGCAATTGACCCCTTTTATATCAATGGCGACTGACTCCTGTTATATTTATGGCAATTGACCCTTGTTATATTCATGGCAATTGACCCCTGTTATATCCATGGCCATTGACCCCTGTTATATTCATGGCAATTGACCCCTGTTATATACAAGACAATTGACCCCTGTTATATCCATGTCAATTGACCCCTTTTACATCCATGGCGACTGACTCCTGTTATATTTATGGCAATTGACCCTTGTTATATCCATGGCAATTGACCCTTGTTATATCCATGGCAATTGACCCCTGTTATATCCATGGCAATTGATCCCTGTTAAATCCATGGCAATTGACCCCTGTTAAATCCATGGCTATTGACCCCTGTTATTTCCATGACAATTGAACCCTGTTATATCCATGACAATTGACCCTTGTTATTTTCATGGCAATTGACCCATGTTATATCCATGGCAATTGACCCCTGTTATATTGATGGCAATTGACCCCTTTTATATCCATGGCAATTGACCCCTGTTATATACAAGACAATTGACCCTTGTTATATCCATGGCAATTGACCCCTGTTATATTTATGGCAAATGACCCTTGTTATATTCATGGCAATTGACCCCTGTTATATACAAGATAATTGACCCCTGTTATATACAAGACAATATACCTCTGTTATATCCATGGCAATTGACCCCTTTTATATCCATGGTGACTGACTCCTGTTATATTTATGGCAATTGACCCTTTTTATATTCATGGCAATTGACCCCTGTTATATCCATGGCAATTGACCCCTGTTATATTCATGGCAATTGACCCCTGTTATATACAAGACAATTGACCCCCTGTTATATCCATGGCAATTGACCCCTTTTATATCCATGGCGACTGACTCCTGTTATATTTATGGCAATTGACCCTTGTTATATCCATGGCAATTGACCCCTGTTATATCCATGGCAATTGACCCTTGTTATATTCATGGCAATTGACCCCTGTTAGATACAAGACAATTGACCCCTGTTATATTCATGGCAATTGACCCCTTTTATACCCATGGCGACTGACTCCTGTTATATGTATGGCAATTGACCCCTCACCTCTGAGGCAAAAGAGGCCTGCCCTGTTATATCCATGGCAATTGACCCCTGTTATATCCATGAAAATTGACCCCTGTTATGTCCATGGCAATTGACCCCTGTTATATCCATGATAATTCTTACTTGTATCTTTGTTGTTCTTCCTTGATAAGTTCTTTGAGTTCTTCAATTCGTTCTATGGTCAATTTCCGTACAATCTGATTGGCTGGAGTCTCTGCGACCTCACGTTCACCTTTCTCACCACGTTTACGTCTAAAACCATAAACAAACAATTATAGCTATCCTATAAAAACATGATAAATACACCCAGGTACTGCCCACACACAGTTAAGTTAGCTGAAGATGAAAACAATCAAAGGGCAATTTATAAGTGAAAATTTATAAGAGTATAACATGCCACTAATATTCATAACTACCAGTAGGCTTGGTAAATTATTAACAAGTACAAATGTAATATAAAGTTTTGAAGAAATTGTTACAAAGAATTAGCATACAAATTTTATGTACAGGCATACAGAAAACATCACTCTGATATCACTCCTTTATACTTCAGGGGTGTCAACAAGGCCAAATTAAAAATCAGGAAAGTCCTATGCGGCCGACCATTTTTGCCAAACAAGAGATCTCAATGACATTATTTCCATAATTAACTCAGTTTGTATTAAAGAAAATCCTTCATAACAGATTAACTTTGCAATAACTTTGCCATTTCTTGAGATATTTTCATCAAATAACTTTTATTTTGGTCTGAAGCCATTGCTCTATCAGGAATAAGAAATCCGGAATTCCGGAAAATTGACACCCCTGATACTTGCATCTTGGGCCTGGAGTATAAAACTAGAAATGTTTCCATGAGACATGGGTGTCCCCATTATGCACATATCATTTCAAATGGGAAAGGAGAGGGGAATAGCAGTTGAGGTAACATCATTATTCAATTTCTTTAGCCTTGCAGACTATTGTTCTATTAAAAATATCAAAGGTCCATCATATAGCAAAAGTAACAAAGGGCCATAATTCTGGTAAAATTGGCACAACAAAAATTCCATCTTTTGAGGTCATCAATACATTTAGGTTGTTCATCTGTGAAAGTTTGAAGGAACTCCACCCAACCGTTTATGAAGAGTAGAACACACAAGATTTGCGTTACATCCGTAAATACGTACGGATGGACGTTCAGACGTACCGACGGACGGACAGCACCAATGCTATATGCCCCCACTTATAAATAAATGAGGGGGGCACAAAAAGCATTAAACAAAAACAGAACACTAAATATGTTTAACTTCATACTCAACGATGTATTAAATTGTCATTGGACCTTACTTGTTACACTTTTTTCAGGCAGGTCATACTTGTTAAAGATCGGTATCATTACAGCAAAAATCATGAGTCAAAACATTGAAAACAAGCAGTTGCTAAAAGATTAAATGGTAGCATACTTTGGAGTCTCGGCTTTTTCCAGTAAATCTGCATACTGCAATGCACAGTTCTGAAACAAACAAATAACAAGTCATAACTTTAGGCCATCCTTAAAAGATTTCTGGTTTGCTGTGCTCCGACCCTGATTATTTATGTTGGTATGTAGGTATTATAACCATGGTGACTTTACTATTGTCCCAGTGTTCTTTCCCTATTTTGGAAACATATCACATGGTTTTGAGATTGGGAATCTTAACAGCGTTTTGGTCAAATTTGGAAAAAGTACAAATTTAATATTCAACATGTATATAATACATGTTACGATGGAACTTATTTGTGTGAAGTTACCTGTAACTTGGTGTTTTTGATACTCAAATTTAGTTGTACTAGCTATTTTGTTCAGATGTTTTTTACTTTGAATTGGAAATTTTGTACATGAAAATGGGAAAAAAGATGATTTTCAATTGGGACATATGCCAGAAGGCATTATGGAGCAGTAATAAAGTAAGCGCAAACAAACTGTTGACAAAACGAGGGCTCGGTGCAAAACAGTTGTAACTACATATGATTTTAGAAGGAGTTACAACTTGCACAAAGCCCTCGCAAATGGCAGATGACAAGCATAAAGAAATCTTAATGGCTAAAATTGCTTACATCGTGTGAGACAAGTTTCCATAGTAACACAGGTGAGACATAATGCCCAATCCTGAATATAAAATGCAAGTCTACTTTGGATGCCACTACGCTGTCAAATTATCACACATCCCTATTCAACATTGTTCTGCTGTTGACCTTCAGCTTATGAAATTTCAAATGGCCATTTATAACATAGTCAATACTTTGAATATCTTCATCAAATAACTTTTATTTTCTGTAGAAAAAAAATCTTTCTATTGCAGAGAATTCATATAATTCCAGACCGGTAGGACCCCTGTTGATAACTCTCCAGAACATTGGCATCTTTAAACTTAGTGGACAGCCCTCGACGTTGCATGTCCAATGCAATATAACTTATTACAACATACCTTTTGTGAAATCCAATCTTGCGGACGATTGTCCTGAACAAATGGTTTTATAGCACGACTTACAGACACCCTGTAATAAATACATCAAATATATATATCCAACTGAAAATATCACTGACCATTTAACATGTCTGCGTATGAAAAGTGTTCATTTCTTAAAGTCAATGATCCTTTAATAGGTCAGTGAATGATAAGATATCTGCTAACAGATATAAGAGGTAAGCTGATTACTAAGATCACCTCTTTTAGCGGTATGTTAACCAGGGGTTCCACTAGCTTCTGAATCTGAAGGGTTATTTTGATCTATGTGACTGAATTTAACCCATGATCTTAAGAGAAAATGACACTTCAAACCAAATCTTGAGGATCAAAATGTGACTTTTAGGAAATTTCAAGGGTAAAAACCCTGTCAAAACTCCTGGTTAACCTATAAAATAGCTAAACCTCTCAACGTAGGACATTAAAACTGATCAATCAAAAGGATTAAGTTAGATGTTTCAAGATAATTGGTCAACATTTTTATAAACCTACCAGTTCTGATCACCACTCTTTTTCACGGAAGAAGCTAAAGCTAGACGTTCTCGTACAGACCATTTATCCAATGGCCTTTTCGGTAATCTGTAGCCTACAAAAGAAATATACACATCAAATATAAATAATAATAAAAAGCCTTTGGAATATTCTACCATATTTTTTTCTTTCAATTTATACTCATTTATTTACAGTCGATTGTGAAACAAGACTTTCTAACTTATACTTATCACTCTCGACATATTCCTGATGTTATCCATCACCACAAGGCAGCTGAAATTAGGAAGTTTCATACGGTAAACCTAAAGCCTACCAAAGAAAAATACACAATTAATCTAAAGAAAGCTTTTGGATAACTCCAATATATCAGATCAAGAATACTTTCGTTTTTAAGTCCATAATCTAATTAGAATTTGAATATTGACATAACATTCCAACAACTGTAATCAGGAAAAATTTCATACTGTAATCCTATCTAACCAATTACGAACAGGACTATCTAACTAATTACGAACAGGACCATTTAACCAATTACCAACATGACTTTCTAACCAATTACCAACAGAACTATCTACCAATTATCAACATGGCCATGTAACCAATTACCAACATGACAATTTAACCAATTATGTAAAGCAAACAATTTATGTGCCGCCGAGTTGCTTACCATTTTAGCTAATTTTAGCATTTTAAACTACTTCAGTACTTGACAGTCGGCAAAACTGAACAGTTTTCCTATATACTCAACAAAGTTACTGCAGAAGTCACTTGCCCGAATCAACAATTACTTGTCTCGGTCCAATAACTGGACAAGTGCTCATTTAGCAGATTGCCGTTTTTACAGGTTACACATAGTATCCTCAATATACCTATTACATTAACATTTGTACCAAGTATTATAAATATCCAATAAGAAATGACAAAGTTACAGAGCGGACACAATTTTGTGCCTTTTAACCTTTGACCTCTAAGTGTGACCTTGACCTTTGAGCTAGGAGCCTGGGTCTTGCGCATGACACACCGTCTTGATGTGGTTAACATTTGTACCAAGTAATATAAATATCCCATATGAAATGACATAGTTACAGAGCGGACACGATTCACATGCCTATTTGAGCCTTTTAATATTTGACCTCTAAGTATGACCTTGACCTTTGAGGTAGGGACCTGGGTCTTGCGCATGACACACCGTCTTTATGTGGTGAACATTTTTACAAAACAATTTTAAAATCCAGTAAAAAACAACAAAGTTACAGAGTGGACACGACTTGGATGCCTTTATAACCTTTGACCTCTAAGTGTGACCTTGACCTTTGAGGTAGGGGCCTGGATCTTGCGCATGACACATCGTCTTGATGTGGCGAACATTTGTACCAAGAGATTTTAAAATCCAGTAAGAAATGACAAAGTTACAGAGCGGACACGATTTTGCTAACAGACAGACCGACCGACCGCCCGACAGACACGGTGACTCCAGTAGACCCCCTTCAAACTTTGTTTGCGGGGGTATAACAATCTGAGTATCAAATCCGTTTGCACATGCTCGCTGCCAGCTTCAGTCACACTTCATTTGCAAACACCGGGGCTTCTTGTCAACCACTTTTAGTCCAGAAATATTGTCATTGATACCGATAAATTCACGTTTTTGTTGATCAATGTATTAAAGCTGAATCAAGCTTGCAAGCCCAATCGGACAATATCACCAGCATGATGAAATTAACCAAGTTTCCTCATAATTATTATTAGATACTCATTAAAAATGAATTTATTGCAAAAATGGAATAAAAACAATACAATTATTAACAAAGAAATGTATTTATAATTTCATTGAAGTTGTCTCCCTTCTAATGCTTTGAAAATAAATTAATGTTTGTACATTTTAACGTTATTTAAGTGATGCCGACCATGAAACCCTGAGCAAATGAATGAATTAACATTTTTATTCATTATATTGGCAAAATAACTTATCAAGTGTGACAATTAATACGGTAAAGCAAACAATTTATGAGCCGCCGAGTTGCTTACCAATGGGCGCAGCCATCTTGGTTTTGGACAGTCTAAAATCCGGTGCGAGTACGGGCGTCCGGACCTATAATGAATGGGCTACACTGAATGTATCTTGTTGTCTCGTACATCGGTGCTTCTTAACAGTTCCATCTGCACATGCGCACTCGCTCAAACAAGTTCAAACAATGTCTACACCAATTTTGAAAGAAAAATTGTTAACTTAACTAATAAAAGCAAAAAACTATTACTAATATTTATGAAAATACGTAAAATTATAGCTTTTCTATGTCTAGGTCGGTGCTCTGAATCATGTTGACTGGTAACGTAAAATCCGTTCTTCCTAAATTTTTTTACTGTATTGGGGCCCCATGTGTTGAAATTTTAAATTTGTTTTTAAATTAAGTAAATTTGGAGCAGTACTTATCAAAATGTGTTGCAGTCTGGGTGTTATAGTATGTGGTATTTACATAAAATGCGTAATGAATTCGTATTAAAGGACGACAATGCTAGTACAGCCCATCGTGCGAGAGTCGTCAATCAGTACCTTGATGACCAATTGGTTGAACGTGTGGAATGGCCAGCTAGGTCTCCAGATATTAACCCAATAGAACATGCAAGAAAAAATGCAACTCTCTTCTCTTTCTCCTCCTGAGAATAAAATGCTATCTTGACCAAAAAACAGAAAACTGTTTTTCAATTCCTATATTCTTCCTCATCTTGACTACTGTATCACAATATGGGGAAATTCAACTTCACAACTCATTGACAGGCTATTAAAATTTCAAAAACGTGCTGCAAGAATTATTCTAGACAAAGACTTTGATTCACCATCTGCAGAGCCTTTTCAGAGATTGAGATGGATGACTGTCTATGAAAGAATAGACTAGTATTTAAAAGCTTGACCAATACGGCTTGAGAATACTTCAGTTCAAAATTTCAAATTACAAATTACCCCAATCAAACATTAATGTCAGCCACAAACAATCTCCTACACATGCCTAAACCTAATCTAGAAATCTTCAGAAAGTCAATCTCAATGGCTGGGCCAAAACTTTGGAATTACCTTACTCAAAACATAAGAAATGCAAAAACATTAAACACATTTAAGTCAAGATACATTTAGTACAACTTTCCACAATGGGCTGACAGCGTTGCTGCTTAGCCTACATCAGACACTATTGTTGTATGTGAATAAGCCTATGTTGAAAATTCCATTGCATTATATCTGTTATATTCTCAGACTTTTATTTTTCACCAATGCCATTAATAACTGAAGTTCATTATATGTTGTTTATTATGCACATTGTCATTTATACATTGTATATGCTTTTCATTGTTATTGTTATATTTTTGTCTGTTGTCTGTTTACTTTCCAGTGGACCATATTGAAAATTGATATTACTGTCAAATATGTAATCCACCATATATAAAGTCGTTATTATTATTATTATTATTAAAATCAGCCATCAACCAGAAATGAGCTGCTTGCTGTCCTTACTGGGGAATGGGGCCTTGTTCTACAAAAAGGGACATCAAAAATCTCATACGCAGCTTTCAGACCCGTGTCACAGACTTTAACCGAGATCGAGGAGGTCATATCCATTTCTAAGATTTAACTGGTTTCCATATTTATTGTGATAAGCCATGTGTTGAATAACCCACCTACCAACTCCCAAACACTTCAAAACTTATGTTGGTTGTCTTTGAGTATTAAATCGGGTGCTACTGTTTGTGAAACATATGTTAATTTATGTTTAAATTGGTCACAGATTTTTGGATTTTCGTTTGATATAAACTTCGACACGTAAAATGGTATGTCTTTACATAAAATACACTCAACAAAAAAATTATGTCGTAAGTATTTTTTTTCTTGAGTGAATTTTATGTGATAAGAATAAAAATCAACAACATAACACACTTCAATCAATGTCACTTACATAGTATACTTGTATAATTTAGTGTACAATTTGCATCTCACGACGTAATAATGTGGAATTTATATAATTAGTATATGCCCTGCTCAATACTATATAATGAACTAAATGTATATTAAATACATGTATATTATATACATGTACATGTATATATATATATAGAACACCCGTACTCCAGACTGTTTCCATGGATATATTTCGTCTGGATATACATTGTAGTTCCTTTTCCTTGCTATATAATTATTATATGCATGTTAAATGCCACCATATACAGCCCCAATCCCATTGCTCCAGTTTGTCTGGTAGCTTGATGCACAGGGTATTGGCGCATATTTTTTTACGTCTGTCTTAAATGTCACATACATGTATATATACACACACCACACCTTTCAGCAAAAATAGAAGGTGGACAAGTGGTCTAGTGGTAAGGGCTACTAACTGCTGATCTGAAGGTTGTGGGTTCAATCCCTACTCCAGACGGTCAAAAACAGAAATGCTTTTCAGTGTTTCCCACCTGACATAACTAAAATTACTATCAGTCTTTGGACGAGAAGTCACGTGTATGATGCTCTACATCGGCACGTAAAAGAACCAGGGATGCTTCTGGAACTGGGGCATGTTCTGTACTTGCACTATCACCCAAAACCTAAAGTAACTAGCCTCTTCTGGGGGCCTCGCCCATATGGATTTTCGGTGGCGAGGATTAATAAAAGCAAATAAACAGCAACAATCTCGTGACAAATATCTTGCTGTTCGATAAAAAGTATGATTTGTCAGCGAGTGATTAACACAAATTCAAATGATCCTGTGGTAAAAAAGTCAGAAATCCACGAAATTGCCAACAATTACGTCAGTTTTAGCTGATATCAATATCGACGTCCACACAATTCAAAAAAAAACACGCAGATTCAACAATTGAAATTACAATTTTGCAAATGCCATGATCATGATACCAATACGTAACAATACATGTATAAACATTGTAAAACATAACGTTTCTTTTCATTTTTGTAATTTGTTTTACTAAAATCGTTAGTTTTCGCTATTCCATAACCGAGATAAACACATAAGCTTACGTCGCATACGCATAACCACTAAACCACCAAAACAAGTAAACAGTTTATGGTCCGCATCGAGGGTCTGTGGGTTTTACTAGAACGAATAGACTGAATGCACAGTGTGGTTGACGACTGTGGTAACTAAAACATACGCAGACAAACCACGTGGCGACAACACCAGTAGTACATAATAATTATATTCTGAAAAGTTAAATAAAACCGTCGATTGCCTTTTTGGTCTCTTTAAAATGGCAAACAGTACCGAAGACTGAAACGACAAAGTCTCAACCATATCGTCAAACAACTTCACAAAGAGCGAAAACAACAGTTCCTGGTACAGAGCTGCTAGTACCTGGAATATAAATTCCAAGACAGGATGCTCCCAATGGCAGACCCAAAGTACCAGGGATGGAAGAAAAGGGAAAACAATATATTAAGCTCTACAGTAATCTGAAGTGGATTCGTGAATAGATTCGTGATAGATCAGCAGAATAGAGAGTTTCGAAATGCAGGGAGTGGAGTACAGTTCAACGGTCTCAACTGTCTCACTGTGTCTTCCAGTCTAGTAGACAAGAGATGTTCCAACTGCAACGTGAGACACACGCGTTCTTAAACACCGCACTCCAACTGTCTGGGCGAAGGGAAAGGAGACAAAAGTCAAATAATAATAATAATGTATTTCTAATGGAAAGTAGGACTATGACTATCGGATACCCTAACTAGGCGCCGCAGTCAAAACAACATACCTGTCGGAACAAAGATTTCTACACAAGCGGGCATAGCTAGAAATGAAGCTGCTGACACCATTGCGAAAGAAGCAGCCAAGAAAGCTCAAACCCAATCCCATGTGTAGAAGCACATACATGTAGTTTGCTTCTACGGTGAGATTTGAAAACTCTGCTGAAGCACAAATTAGATTAGCAGATCATAAACGGAGCTACGTACAACGTAAATACTAGTAGTTTATGACAAATGAAAACAGGCACATCCAACTATCATCTTCTGGATGTCAGTGCGGGGCAAAGGAGCAGGCACAACTCCATATACAAGGAATTAATGTTTGATCCGTGTCCATTGAGACCAAACGGCCGGGGAGATTTCAGCAACATACAGAAGACGGTGTCGTTCATTAGCAGTAGCTTGCTGTGGCTGCATTTATGCTTCTCTTGTGTCGGAAAGGTACGTGATAATGACTCATGTTCATTCATCTCTGACTGTCCGATTGTTTGAACCATCAGTGTGGGCGCGGCTCCATGTCTTTGCTGATCATAGCTAAGCTCTTCTGAATGTTTAGTTGTCGGAAGTCAAGACGAGGAACTGCAAGTTGCACAGTTACTAAAGACAGTTCGTTCTGATGTTATCCAGTTGGTCTGTATGCCTAATGCATGTTCTGATGTTCTCCAGTTGGTCTGTATGCCTAATGCGTGTTCTGATGTTCTCCAGTTGGTCTGTATGCCTAATGCGTGTTCTGATGTTCTCCAGTTGGTCTGTATGCCTAATGCGTGTTCTGGTGTTCTCCAGTTGGTCTGTATGCCTAATGCATGTTCTGATGTTCTCCAGTTGATGTTCTCCAGTTGGTCTGTATGCCTAATGCGTGTTCTGATGTTCTCCAGTTGGTCTGTATGCCTAATGCGTGTTCTGATGTTCTCTAGTTGGTCTGTATGCCTATTGCATGCTCTAGTGGTGTTGTGGCTATATTTACCTCTGTTGCATTCTCTCTGCTTCCTGTACAAAGCTGCTAGGACTGAGTTGGGGTAAAGTTACAGCCACCAATTTGGCGGCCATATATGATGGTCTTTGACATTGTACATTCAAACATGACTTTGGTACATCTATAGTATACGGGCTGGATAAATGCCACATGTGTAGACTTTGCAGCACCTGTTATGATCAATAATGATGGTGATGATGGATCCTGCGCATTCTCCAAATGCTGTCGGTTAGTCTAGTTTGGCTATAGCTAGTGAATCAGGCAGCTGAACTGTACTTTAAATGGGGGTCTATCTGCGTTTCTGTAATGGTCCATGGCAGTTCTCTCTTGACATATCCGCATGGATGTCTTTAGTACAGAATGTTATGTCCCGGTTTATAATGTTATCCACTTCCCCTGAAGCATCGTTTGTTGCTATATCCCAAACTTCGGCAATGACTCACTGTTTAAAAACAATGAATTGTCATCTTCTGATGGAATATTTCCAGGGACACGGCTTTATTATTTGTAGAGTAAATATGTAGATCTATACATGATTGTAAAGGAGCAGGTTAAAATAAACTTAGAACGTGCAATTCCCTGTCAATCATCCATGGTTATAGGTTTTAGCATTGGTGTTGTACCGGACTACTTGCCCGTGTGTTTTTTTTATCTTTTTATGGTGTATCCGTCCTGTCTATATTTTCAAGGTGTTTCCCGGTTTCAGCTGGGTTTCCTGAGTGCAACATTCAACGGATGTATTGTAGTTCTGTCTTCTTGTTGAAGAACTCCGTTCACGGCATCATGTTTGAAGTCTCGTGTTGTCTGCTTCTCTCCCTTGGCTTTTTGTATCTTAATGTACAAAAATGTAGTTGTGTTTGTCCCAATCTCATTAAAATCAGACCCTAACATTTAGCTATAAATCAGTGTAAAGTAGTGTAGCGTTATATGGATTTGATTTAAATGAGATTGTGTTTGTCCAAATACGTATGATTTCATGTACACCAGTACATACGCTCGTGGGCCGGACAATTGCAACTCAAATGGGAAACAGAACTTCTTCAAGACAATTACAGTTCGATCGTGGCGATGCGCTTTAAGTCAGACGTTCGAGGGAAACGAGTGTCGGTAGATATCTAGTCTGCAGAAAGGTACTAGGAACTTCAGAAAATGACCTCAGTGCTCGGGATTGATGTGTGGTCGTGTGTACATGGGATGTCTACTAGCCCGTGTACTACCCTGGACGCCTGCTGTACACTATCATCAGCTCACTTGTAGGGGTTGCCAATGGAGATTTGACTGAAACTGTTGGTTGTTCTGTAGTTGCCATTGATGACACCGCGTGAACAGTCTCAAGTTGGTTGATGTTGGTTGGAGTGTATGGGTCCAAAACCGTACTCAAGTATCGGCCTCCATGAGCGTTTATAGATGCTGTATACATTTAGCAAGGTTTCTTCGAAGGAAGGCCAATGAGTTGTTTGCCTTTTTGCTGTTGCCGAGTACCGTATACTGGTACTCTGGATAGGACAGGTCGTCCAACAGGTTTACAAATACACCAGTGTATTTTCCGTTTGGTATTGATGGTGTTTTTCATTTTCGTAATACGGATTAGCTCCTGCTTGCTTGGGTTGAATGCCACCATCCAGTCACTCTCCCGACAGGGGCATAGCTAGGCTTGAATTGATGTTACGCACTCAAGCCTTCATGTTGGTATTTATGGTTGGGGGTCTTCATGATTGTGGAAATTTTGGACTTTAATGCCATTTTGGCCATATTTAACATTTTTATATTTTTACTTTTCAAATTAATGTTACGCACGTGTGTAAGTGATAATCACTGGCTACGCCCATGTCGACTTCTGCAGCTTGTCTATGTCTTCCTGTAGATAAACGACAATTGATGTAGAGCGCGTATCTTCCTGTACAGGAGACTGTGGTCTGTTCAGGTAAGTCATTGATATATATGCTAGTAAAAGCAGGTGTCTCAAGACTGATCGCTGGGGGAACTCAAGAGGTAACTGGCAACCCTCTACTAACAACTATGACCTGTACATGTATGTGGATAAGGGAAACTCTTAATCCAACTCAGCACGTTTCCTCAGATTCCCTAGTGATGAAGCTAGTGGTTTGCGAGGGACTACATCAAATGCCTTGCTGAAAACGAGTAGCACGGTGTCTACTTATTCAGCATCGTCAAGTGCCTGGGTGAGATCTCAGAATGAAAGGAGCTGCTGGTCGTCTGTGGATATTAGTATTTTCTTCGTAAATCCGTAATGAGCATAACTAAAAATGTTGTATCGGTCTAAGTGATCCATTATCTGGCTGTGTAAGACACGTCTCATGATCTTGCAGAAGATTGTATTAGAGATTTAAGCAGAGCATTATGATATCTACCATCGGGATTCGAACGGCTGTTGTCATTTGTAAATGGTATCATGCATATACATTCCGAATAGCCCGACAATTTGACTTTCAATAAGACCAATACCACAGAACCACCCTATCCGAGTTGAGGAATCCGAATGCAAAAACATACTAAGTCTACTGTTGTTGAGATTCAGTTGCATTCACCGAGGGGGCGAACGTTCTTAATACAATGTGCAATCACCGAGGGGGCGAACATTCGTAATACAATGTGCAATCACCGTGGGTCGATCGTTCTCAACACTATGAGCATGCACCGACGGGTCGATCGTTCTCAACACAATGTGCATGCACCGTGGGTCGATGGTACTCAATACAATGTACACGCACCGTGGGGTCGATCGTTCTCAACACAATGAGCATGCACCGACGGGTCGATCGTTCTCTACGCAATGAGCATGCACCGACGGGTCGATCGTTCTCAACACAATGTGCATGCACCGACGGGTCGATCGTTCTCAACACAGTGAGCATTCACCGACGGGTCGATCGTTCTCAACACAATGTGCATTCACCTTGGAGTCGATCGATCTCAACACAATGGGCATGCACCGACGGGTCGATCGTTCTCAACACAATGAGCATTCACCGACGGGTCGATCGTTCTCAACACAATATGCATTCACCGTGGGGTCGATCGTTCTCAATACAATGGGCATGCACCGACGGGTCGATCGTTCTCAACACAATGTGCATGCACCGTGGGTCGATGGTACTCAACACAATGTGCATTCACCGTGGGGTCGATCTTTCTCAACACAATGGGCATGCACCGTGGGTCGATGGTACTCTTAAAACAATGTGCATTCACCGTGGGGTCGATCGTTCTCAATGCAATGTGCATGCACCGTGGGTCGATCGTTCTCAACACAATGAGCATTCACCGACGGGTCGATCGTTCTCCACACAATGTGCATGCACCGTGGGTCGATGGTACTCAACACAATGTGCATTCACCGTGGGTCGATCTTTCTCAACACAATGGGCATGCACCGTGGGTCGATGGTACTCTTAAAACAATGTGCATTCACCGTGGGTCGATCTTTCTCAACACAATGGGCATGCACCGTGGGTTGATGGTACTCTTAAAAACAATGTGCATTCACCGTGGGGTCGATCGTTCTCAACACAATGTGCATGCACCGTGGGTCGATCATTCTCAACACAATGGGCATGCACCCTGGGGTCGATCATTCTCAAAACAATGTGCATTCACCGTGGGGTCGATCGTTCTCAACACAATGTGCATGCACCGTGGGTCGATCATTCTCAACACAATGGGTATGCACCCTGGGGTCGATCGTTCTCAACACAATGTGTATGCACCGTGGATCGATCGTTCTCAACACAATGGGTATGCACCCTGGGGTCGATCGTTCTCAACACAATGTGTATGCACCGTGGATCGATCGTTCTCAACACAATGGGCATGCACCGTGGGGTCGATCGTTCTCAATGCAATGTGCATGCACCGTGGGTCGATCTTTCTCAACACAATGGGCATGCACCGTGGGGTCGATCGTTCTCAACACAATGTGCATGCATCGTGGGTCGATCATTCTCAACACAATGGGCATGCACAGTGGGGTCGATCGGTCTCAACACAATGTGTATGCACCGTGGATCGATCATTCTCAACACAATGAGCATGCACCGTGGGGTCGATCGTTCTCAACACAATGTGTATGCACCGTGGATCGATCATTCTCAACACAATGGGTATGCTCCGTGAGTCGATCGTTCTCAACACAATGTGTATGCACCGTGGATCGATCATTCTCAACACAATGGGCATGCTCCGTGAGTCGATCGTTCTCAACACAATGTGTATGCACCGTGGATCGATCGTTCTCAACACAATGGGCATGCACCATGGGGTCGATCGTTCTCAATGGAATGTGCATGCACCGTGGGTCTACTCAACACAATGTGCATGCACCGTGAGGTCGATCGTTCTCAACACAATGAGCATGCACCGTGGGGTCGATCGTTTTCAATACCATGTGCATGCAGCGTGGGTCGATGGTACTCAACACAATGGGCATGCACCGTGGGTCGATGGTACTCAACACAATGTGCATTAATCGTGAGGTCGATCATTCTCTACACAATGTGCATGCACCATGGGTCGATCATTCTCAACACTATGTGCATGCACCTTGGGGGTCGATTGTTCTCCACACAAGGTGTGTCCGAGGCTTGAACCCATTATGGAATTGGTACAGGCAAGTCTACACCTATATCGATATGTTACATGAACTCAATTACATTTGACTATTATGTGGTGGGTGAGTATTGGTAAAAAATAAGAAATCAATGGAAATCAATAAAAAAAGTTATAATTAAGTAAAATGTTCCAAGAAAGAAGAATAAGAAAGTGACGACATTATAACGGTAAAAGCTTAAAAATAAACATGATATTATGCCTATGGGCATTAAATTATTTATGATTTAGCCGGTAAAAGGATGTACAGGCTGTGTATTTCTGAGGAAGGCCATCTACAAAAATGGTCACCAGCATATAGTACGATTGACCCAATTCTGGTGGCTAGGGTGAATGACACCATGGTGCGTTTTATGCTAAAAATATAAGCCAACAGATAGATCTACATTTAATAAATCAAATGGTTATAATTTTCAGAAAACATACAACAAAATCGATAATAGAAGTTCAAATCATTTACTTTAATGTAAGGTTATTGCTTAAAGTACATTTTAGCGCACATTATAATATTATATCAAAGTGGTTGAATACACAATACGTATTCGTTTGAGACGGTCCCCCAATATAATGACAGGTGTCACAGTAATGGGCCAAATCTAAAATTTTGGAACGAGGCCAAAACTGTAACGAAATCTTAAGATATTCATCATTGCACAATATTAACTTCAAACAAAACTCGTCGAAATAAGCATCCTTTTACATGATAAACATTGTAATTTTGCGGCTAGTCACGCGAAATAAACAATTTATTTCTGTCTCATAGAACGTCCGAATGCAGAAAATATGGGAGATCTGTCAGATCAGCGCCTCGTGCGTATTCTCGATATAACAACAATTTCTTTTTAAAACCAGTTTAATATGTAAATGAACAACTAAATCAAATGTATACAAAGTAAACATCAGACGCAAGTGCGATTTTGATAGTATATGCCTTATTTTTAATTTTTGGACTACTTATTTACGCGGTGGTAGCTAACCTAATGACCTTCCAGATGTCAAAGTTGTACTGTGTATCATTGCGCAGCGTAATCTTGTGAGTAGACATTCCAACGGATAATTTGGTAAAATTTCTCTGGATTTTGGAATAATTTTACTCATTATGGATACGTAGTGTGTAATATGGCTTGCCGATATAGGGAAGAATTAGTTGGAAAACGCTTTATCTCCGTTAGGAGTCCACAAAAGCTAAAAATCCAAAAAATCTCCGAGTGGGAATGGCGGTCTGGTGTTGTACGGGCCGTATCCAGTAAAGATTTCAGTAGTCTCGATCTATCTGTGAGTATATATTATTTTTATTCGTATAAGAACTTCGAATTCAAATTGATCTTTAGTAGTTTGCCGTATTTTTAGTTGCATCCAGTTGAGGAAACTCGAACTCGATGAAACGTGTCACGTTTTTCTTGCGGACGGGATGGATTTTGGGACGTGACTGCACGGGTTTTTCGAGAGATCGTTTCCTCAAATTCCTGACAATTGTGTGAACACTGGACAACAATTTGTTCGTGTTTTAAAGTGTGAGAATTGAATGATTATTTTAAATTGAACCTGATAAACTTTCTAAAAAACTTATCATACTTTTCTGTCCTGTTGCTGAAATAGTCTGTCTGTTGTTTTTTTTTAGGTCAGAAAGGCCCAGGTAATTGTTGTCTGTATACCCTGATTTTTAAAAGTGGGTTGTCCATGACTTTAGGTAGAACCTAAATAAACAAAAATTTAATTAATGGGCGCACAAATAATGGTATAAGATGGAACCAGTTTCATGGCCCTGGTAAATTAGTACCGTAAAAGTAGTCAGGATGTTTCAGGAATTTCAACATTTTTAGTGTCCAAAAATTGGCTGTATTTTTCATTATTAAACTTAACGCATAAAAACTGATTTTGTCCATACGTTAACAGGACGAAAACCATGCATAAAAATAAGATTCACACGCTGTTAACGTCCGGTCTACGTATGCTCATTTCAGGACCCGCCGGCGACTATAAACGTTATACAGCGTCATATGAACAGTAATCTCCATTTTATTTCTAACTACTTATTAGTTTTCTATAATATTAAATTATAAATTTAAACAAACTCACAGTATCCATGTTTTCTTGGTATTTGCCGATCCCGGAAGTCGACGCTCATAACAATAACTGACATGACGTTACATTTGATTTCGCGACGTCGCCACAAATCTCCCTTAAAAATATCATTATTATGAAATACGAAGGCATAAATTTATGTTTTGTAGGCTATAATAGCGTTTACGCATGCATTTTTGGGCTGTAACATCTGCAGAGTCCCATGGGATGGTTGGTGCCCAAGCCCGGAGGGGACTATAGGTTTGCCGTCAGTACGACTACGTCCGTCAAAAAATCTGGACATAACTGAAACAGTTTGCTAGCTAGGTTCATGAAACTTGGTATGTGGATTAGGGGCAATAAGGGGAATATTCATGTCAAAAAATATTTTGATTCTGACAAAAATTGTGTTTGCTATGGCAACAGAAACATTGAAAATGGCTTCAAACCAGGATCTGTATTGCTTGCAATTCTTAATGACTTGTTTTGCTTGATGTATATTGACATTTTTCAGGATTTTCAGAATTTTCCCGTGTAGTTCAAAATAAGCCTCAAAATAAGGTTGCATACATGTACATGACACAAAAAACTGTTATTTCGCAGGCTCATAGTCAGGTGTAGCCACGCAAACTGAGGCAAGTAATTTTAGAAATAAACATGCTTTTAAGAAGAAAATCCTCAATTTCGTGAAATATACTCGTATAAAATATTTGTTTCATTGCTTTTTCATGTCTGAATACCGTACGGCCTTGTTTCGCATAATCCCCTCTCAAAGAAAAAATGTTTGAAAATCACACATATTCCCATATGATATGTCCCAGTCTCACAAAGCAAACAAGAACACTGTGGTGACTGGCATTTCTAGACAAATTTGTCTTGTTGACAGTCAGTAAAGTCCCAAGTCGTCTTTTAATTTGAGGTAACTTCATCATAATCATCGGCCTCCAAAATTCTAGAATAGAAATTTAATTTTCTGTGATCACAAATAAAATAAAATTTGGTCTTTTCATTAAAAATCAACAAAATTTCTGTTTATTTTCTAAAACAGTGAAAATAACAAAATGATAAATTCACTGTTATATATTTAACTTATTTTCACTGCTTAATTTCCATTGATAGCAAATAGTAAAGACTTTTAGAGTGAATAATAACTGATGTTGGGGTTATAACCCTCTCATAATGATATTTGTCAATTACCGCTTTTGGGAATTTGAAGTTGTCCGACCTACTACTGAAAATCCCAGTCGTAACTGTACTTTTGTTTGCCTTTCAGGAAACACCATTTTATTCTGTGTCTGTAAAAATATAAAGCTACAGGTCTGAAAAATAATTAGAGAGAAAACCCCTACCTATCCACCTAAAAATTATTAAAATTATTTTAATCAAATTCCAACCTACATACAAAATGTACATGTACTGTAGTACTATCTAGACAACCCACTTCATCAAATTTATGGGTTGGGTAACTCCAAACAAAGACGTTTTCATTTGTTATTTTAAAAATAAAATATTGTAGAGTCTCAGCAAAGTTTTGGTATATTTAAACTTGACAAGTGTGCTTATAAAAGTTAGTGAAAAGTTTCATTTGATCTGGTTAACTATTATAGACTAGTAATCAGTGATGAGCCAGAAAATTCAAAATAAGATTTGTATAAATTATCATTGTACAATCATGATTAAGCAAACTTGACTGTTGAGCTTCAATTTTCAAACTTGTGTCTAAAATGGAACTTTGAAGTTTGAGAGCCAAAATGCAATTTCAAGAACCAAATGAAAGCCCCCAAGGTTGTCAAGATACAAATGTAACAAGCTATCTGATGGTACATGTACAACCTCCCACCAGTAAAACTAGGTCAGCAATCAGATAGCCTACAGGGTGCAAAATGTATCAAGCAATCACAGCCCCTGATACCGTATGAAATTGGAATGTCTAACTGTTCAAACACCTCATACATGTATGCTGTATACAATTGTACCAGTACTCTGATACATGTATGTAATCTTGTTTTGTGGTCCACAATGTCTCAGAATATCGCTTCTGTACTATTTCCAATTGTCGTCATATGTCAGTACCAATAGGTAGCTCATTTCTTTCTGCCTCAATTTAGAATATTTACGGTTTCCCATTCTTCCAGAAAAATTTAATTATTGAACAATTTACTTCCGTGAACAATAGAATTTTTTCATGTGTAACATGAAGTGATGTGCCATCATTTAGTGAGGTAAGAAAACCATTGAAAAGTCTATGTGACGTCACCCCCTGGCTCTGGCAGTGTGGTTAAAAAGATAATTAAAATAACTTACATGCTTAATACATGACAAAGGTAAATCAGGGGTCCTACTATTCCAGAAAAATCTGGAAATCAAGATTTGCTCCAAAATTCAAGCTTCAAAACCCTGAGTCCCAGGTCAAATGAAAGCCCTGTTGCTGCACTAGAAAGAATGAACATTTCTCCAGAAAATAAAAGTTGTATGATAAAAAAATCAAGTAATTCTTTGCAATTATTTCATAGCTGTCTAGTGTATTTTGACAATAGAACAATGTTTGAACTTGGAACTGAGTTTTGGAGTAAGGGTGTGTGCTAATGGCCGCCTGGAAACAGACTTGTGAGTCGCAAGTTGAAGCAGCAACTTGTTTTCAGGATTGGGCATTATGCCTCAGCAGGAACTCTGTAAATGCATGCGGTGGTAATATTGGGCGACATTATTTTAAGCAGGTGGGGATTAAATGATATACACATTTATAAGTAGTGTCTGGACTTCCAAGTTTTGTAAAATGTGCTATTCCTGGGGCTGGTGTATACTAGTTTGAATTGGGAAAAACATGTAAATGGCCAGTTGTTTGCCGATTATGCCAATAAAATTGTATTGTATTATTATTTTCTTTTGTGTGAAGGTCAATTTTATAAGGCAAAATATTCCTGCAACCTGAACAACTACATGGAACTCATAGTTTAATACATTCCTAGTCTAGAAGTGGTTGATTTGCAACCGTGTATATGTACCTTTATGTAATAATATGTTTCATACTGTTGTGTGTAAAAACAGTAAGTCCTTGAAATACATGATTTGTGTAGCAGGTGTGTAGTAGAAGAACTTGCCTGTACAGTCCTATGTATGATACACTCTGTGGTATTGTTATACACTCCTGTGTGAGTGCTATAAATATAACTGAATTTATGTGAAATGCATTGTCTGTCTGTTTATATTGGTCTGTGTTTCCATACATTAATTTATAATAAGTGGGGGGGGGGGGTCTGTAGTTTCTCCATTCTTCCATTTTCTTTGAGTGACACAAGTTCAGACATCCCGAAATTTGCAGGTCTGATGGACAAGTCCAGAATATTTTTATATGGTGCGCTGTGTTTCAATCTGGAACCAGTCCGACTGACCGGCATTTATCCACAACTGTCATTTATCAAAATGGCATCGTTTGACAACTTTGAAGATGCGCAAGCACAATGTAAAGACAAAACTGCCATCAAACACACAGAGTATAAAGAAACAGAAAAAACACATGCATACTCTTCATGAAAATTGATGAAACATCATAGCTGGTTAGTTAGATCACAAGCCTAAGCAATTATATCACAAAATACAGAGTTTTGAAATTCCCCATTATCCGGTCATTACAGTATGTAAAGATTACAGGTTGGAAACGCTTTTTTCTGGCCCCTACACAAATTTGTTATTTAACGCATCAACGGGCTAGGAAATGGTTGAAATCGGGTCTAGATATGTTGTACTACGTAAAACAATCAATATATCTTTCATTTACCATGTTTAAGTTACATTTTAGGCAAGTGGCTGTTTTGGATTTCATGACTGTCTTATATATAGTAATGACCGGATAATGGGGAATCTCAAAACTCCGAATTTTTTTCAGCCTGTGGTTAGATTGGACAATAATTTGGGTGTAAAAACACATTTATTCAGAGTTCCATATAAAAGTGTTTATCGTTCTTTTTTGGTGCGGCAGTTTTGCTTTTGGTGCAGCAGTTTGTAAGACCTTACCGGACCAAGTGTCCTGACATTTTTGCCAACTTTCCAGATGTCTGAAGTTTTTAATTATTAAATTTTGTAAGACTATTTCAGGTGGTCAAGCATTCATACCATTTTGTAAGACATTTTCAGGTGGTCAAGCATTCATACCGGTAAACACTATCTTTCTACCTTGTTGTACCAAGTTCAAAGTGATATTTCTCGTCAGATTTAGTACCAATTTGCTAATGAATATATGTTATTTTTAGTTCAGAAAAATTAATAATACAGCTCACTTCTCGGTGTTCACAGTTTTGTTTGATTATTGTACCAGTTGGTTATGTTTGAAGAAAGCTCAATGACCTTAGGGTTCATGGTTTTATCGCTACATGATCTGTAGTACATGTACCATGTGTACCATATTTTGTTGAGAGTTGAATGGCCTGAAGCTATTTGAACAGCTCTGGTTAGTGATAATACTATATTAGAAAATATGTGTCCCTTGTCATAGCTTTATTACCTTACTTCAAAGCTGTATATTATCCTTGGACATCGTTTTTTAATAACTTTTAGACGGGACCATCTCCGAAGTCTGAACTCTATATATTATATGCTTTAAAAATATATAGTCCTGTTGCTATGAAAGTATAATCTTCAGATGTGCTGTCATCCCGAAATTCGCTTGTCCGACGGACAAGTCCAGAAGAATCGTTTTTCAATCCGGAACCGGTCCGTCTGACTGGCCTTTATCCACCACTGTCAAAAATAAAAAGGGCGTCATTAAACAACTTTGACGATGCGCAAGCACGTAATAAGATTAGTTAAATTGTGATTCAGTGCATAGAGTATAGGAGGGATCACCTTACTATTATTCTTCTACCGGTTTTTGACCCGAGGGGACTATAGGTTTGCTGTCCGTCAAAAAATCTGGATTCTGACATAACTGAAACAGTTTCCTAGCTAGGTTTATGAAACTTGGTATGTGGATAGGGGGCAACAAGGGGATTAATGCATGTCTAAAAATATTTGGATTCTGGCAAAAATTGTGGTTGCTATGGCGACAAAGAGTGAAAATATGCCAAAATCTGGACCCTGCCATAACTCAAACAGTTTCCAAGCTAGGTTTATGAAACTTGATATGTGGATAGGGCCAATAATAAAATATTGTTTGTTTCCCCTCCCCCAGCCGACCGTTGAAAATGGTCGCGACCGAAAATATTTTTTTGAAGTTGGCCAAAAAAAATTATTTTTTTCGTAAAAAACGTCCGGGTGCGAATAAATTCCGGGCAAATAAATTTCCTTGGGGAAATGAATTTGCTTGGGGAAGCCACCGTTAAACGGCGGCTGTTATATAGAGAAAAAAAGCCCTGATAATATACATATTTTTTCTTACTGTAATGATTAAATGTAAGTTTTATTTAACTATCAATTCTTCATGTCAAACTTTGATTTCACCCATCATGCTCTATTTAATTGGGACTAAATGGTGATAACCATTCACATCATTATGTGATCTCTGACTGACCTTCTTTAATCAACATTAATACACTAATTTCTTATCAGTTGCACACATCACACCTCCATCAGCAGTAGGTTTTATTGAATGCTTAAATTGTCATGACTGGGTGCTATGCAATCTACTTGTACACACAGGATGTCATAATGAAAGTCCAATATACAGGTCACTACCACTATGGTAGATGCCAAGATATTTAGTTAGCCCCCAATTAATTCATTCAAAATGGTATCTAGCCAGCCACCTGGGGGGAGGGCTTCAGCCCCAAAGCCATACCCCACCAAATACATCCCTGTTAATAGGGCCTGTCTTGGTCAGTTGACATTGATACTGACTTGTTTAACAGTGTACCAACTCATAGCATTAATGATAAAGTTTATAAAAAAAATATTTCAATAAAAAAATATTTTCCCTACCTACCTACCCTACCCTAGCTGGTTAGGGTCGCGAGAGGGGAAACTAACATATTTTTAAAGTCGGCCTAGGGGACAATAAGTCTAAATGCCATGGCAACAGAAACATAGAAAATGGCTACAAACTGGTAGGCAGAGCTACAGATAAGGTTTTCGTCAATTGGGTATTTTACCCCCGAGTTTCAATTTGAATTGGGTTTTGACAAATTTGAATTGGGTATTTAATAAAACTCAATGGGTAAATAAGCTTTTATGCACCGTTTTTCACTATAACATCCTTTTCTATTTGGGTATTTCAAATCGTCTTTGCTTTTTCTTACTCCCTACTCTCAAAATCTATTGGGTTTTTAGCTCACCTGAGCACGAAGTGCTCACTGGTGAGCTTTTAGGATAGGTGGCTGTCCGGCGTCCGTCGTCGTCCGTCGTCGTCCGTCGTCCGTCAACAATTCCTTTAAATGACTTCTTCTCCTAAACCAATTGATGGAATTTAACCAAATTTCACAGGAATGATCCTTGGGTGGTCCTCTTTCAAAGTTGTTCAAATGGTTCTGGTTAATTTATTAATTAGGTCACAGGAGCTAAAAATAGATTTTAAAAAGTGAAAACTTAAAAAATCTTCTTCTCTGAAACCACAGGGCCTACAGCTTTGATATTTTGCATGAAGCTTCATCATGAGATCCTCTACAAAGATTGTTAAAATTTTGCCCCTGGGGTCAAAACTGCACCCGTCCCGGGGGTCACTTGTTTTGCAATAGAGTTATAGAGAGAAATCTTTGAAAATCTTTTCCTCTGAAACCACAAGACCTACAACTTTGATATTTTGCATGTAACATCATAATTATTGGGGTCCTCTAACAAGATTGTACAAATTTTACCCCCATGGGGTTAAAATAGCCCCCTACCCCAGTCACTATGTTATTGTAGAAATCTTTGAAAATCTTCTCTTATACCACAATGCAGACTCCCACTGACCTCACCTTTAGATAAGAAATAATGTTGGATATTTCTTTCTTGCTGACATTAATGACTTTTCAATGAGATATACTAAACCCTGACTCTGGTATCTGAATTCAAACATGTGTAGACCATCTGGTCATTTGTTCAGTCAGTAGGAGAAGTTTATTGTGTGTTCAGCTAGTTAATGGTCAGTTATGTCACCTTACAGTTATGCTAGCATATCAGGTTACATGAGCCTGCCAGGTATTACAAGACTAGATAATCAGGCCCAAAATAAAATGTAGCTATACATGGAAGAAGTTGATTTATTTGATAAAATATTAAGCAAATTGCTTTATATTTAGATCATCTAACAAATCATTAATGAAAATTATACAATTGTAGTCAATTAAGAAAATTGTATGTTTTACAGTATCAAACTTGTACCATGTTTGTTAAGCAACCGTTGTCTTATAATTATAATCAATTTGATTATTTCAATCCATTATTTCACAAAATATCATGCCCATAAAGTGTATATATTTGCATACAAGTTAGTTGTGTTTTATATTCTCCCACCAAATATATCCCTCAATCTAAGGCTAACCTTAATAAATTCTTTGGTTGGAGTTACTCTATCTACTCACGAAAATCCCAGCAACATATTTGGCCTTCAGGAGACATTTTTTACTTTAATGAGATTATTAAGTGTTCGTAAAAAATAATTAAAAACATTCCCTACTTACCTACCCGCCTAAACATTTCTGTGTAACTCCAAACAAAGAATTTTTTAAGGTCAGCCTGAGATATTTGGGGTAAATTGCTTTCTACATGTCAGCTGTCTGGTACACTAAATGGTTTCAGATCAATAACTCGATAACAGTTTGGCCTAAGATCATCAAACTTTGCTTTGAGGTTGGTTATCATCAATAGATGACCCCTATAATGTTTTTTGAGGTCATTAAATAAACAGATAAGGTCATTAACCTTAAACATAATTATCATAGAGGCATATCCTACTATTCCGGAATAATCCGAGAATCAGGATTAGCTGCACTAAAAAAATGAACTTCTATGTAGAAAAAGTTCATTTCTCGACTTAACATCACTCGAATATTACTCAGGTGAGCGATCCAGGGCCTTCTGGGCCCTCTTGTTTAAGAAATATAATTGGGTAATTACCCCAATACGCAGCTTATCTGTAGCTCTGGGTAGGGGACTTCTGTATTGCTTGCAATTCTTAATGACTTGTTCATATATAATACAGAATGCCCACCGGCAATCTATTGGATAAATGAACAATAAAATCCTGTAATTCACCAATACCTAGCTGGTGGGCACATAATTTGCATATCATTACCTCTGTATACAAACATGATCTCCCCTATAAAGAAACGGGAAAACACATGACAGTATACTTTCCATGAAAAATGGATTAAATATCGTAGCTGGTTACATTTGTAGTTCAATTGAACAAAACTTGTGTGTTAAAACACATTCATTCAGAGTTCCAAAAAATGTTTTATGATCATTTTTTGGTCGGGCAGTTTTGCTTTTGGTACAGCTGTTTGTAAGACCTTATCGGACCGAATGTCTGTCCATTTTTGCCAACTTACAGAATGTCTGGATGTGTACAGAATTTGCTAACATTTATTGATCTCACCTGATCATGAAATGTTTATGAATGCTCAAGGCATTGAACCAATTAAGTTTGTTGATTGTCCCTCTCCTTTGTCATGATGCCCTATATATCGCTGTGTCTATCCTTTGTCATCTAATATTTGACTATTTTGCTCTCTAGCATTTGCATATCCATCAATCCTGACCAAATTTGGATACAATGTATTGATGCATATTAAAGTCTTGGACAAATAGTTAGCTTTATTGCCAATAATAAATGAATAATTATAAATGGCAATTCCGGTGAGTCACGAGTCACAAGTTCCAAAACTGAAAGGGACAGAAATTAGCTATTTTGGTTTATTTGTAATCCAGTCTATTTGAACCTTCATGACACATTGTAATTTTTAGAAACTGGGTCATGTGGAAAAAAAACCTTGTAAATCTCTAGATTAATGAAGGCTAAACTGAATGGTCATGTGAATGGTGACGGCCCCATTAAAACTAGATCATCTGGGAACCAGAATCAAGTCACTAAGTCAAATTCTGTAGAACTTTCTACATTTTCTACATTGAACTAAAAACCCTTAAGATTGAACTGTATGTTTTGGACACACCTGAATTGATATCTTTTGAAACTTTTGATTTTAATTGTATATATTATGTATTTATATAAACTTTTGATTTTGACTGTATTGTATGATGCGTCTTGACCATCATTTTTGTTTTGTATTGTAAATGGTCAAAGGCATTGATAATGTTGATTTATCAAATAAATGTATGTACATGTGTATGTAAACAGTATGATATCCACGTACCCCCCATGAATTAATATTTGACATTTTAGTAAACTAAAACAGGGCTATAAATAAATCAATATTTGATCATTATGTTCAATCTGTGTATCGGTTTACAATGTTCACAGACTTTATACCCCAGTAAAAATTTTAAAGAAAACTCATTTCACTGCTGTTCACAGTTTACATTTATTCATAATGTTAATTGATCATGTGTCTGTTTAATATGTGCACAACAGTTGGGATGTAACATCAGTGACTTTAAAGGGACATGCCTCTTGTATAGCTACAACTTTATTATTATGTTAAACCATGTGACTTGCACATGTATTTGTTTATCTGACACCAAAATCTTTACATGCAAATCTATTTTTAGTAACAAATTTTGAATGTTTTGAATTTCCGTTAGAACATCATTCCATATGACACCATAAATTATACATATACAACTGTAGCATTTTCTCACAATGTACCAAATTCAACAAAATGAAATGTTTTGGCTGATTCAAAGTGAAGTATATCATTATTTACATTTAGTGGATGTTTTTTGTGCTTTGTCCCTTTAAGTACTTAGCTTTAAGAGCACAATATGCTAGCATTACTTGACTGACAGATCTATACCACAGTGTGTATGTCTGCATGAATTTAAATTACTGTCAACAGTTGTAAAGAAATTATTAAGCCATTAAAACATTTTATCAGTTCCCACTAGAAAATGGAATAAGAGAATTCAAGCTAAACTTGTGATGTATAAATGTACTGGCTGTCTGGAATGAAAGCATATGTAGAATTATGGGAGTTATTACTGGAGTTGGAAGACTGCCAACTGGCTTTCAATTTACTCTGATTGTCTTGATGACTTGTCAAGTGTCCACTTCTTGTTGTGGGTGAGACTATATAGCATGAAGACAACTCTAGTGTTGAAACATTCACAACTGTTCATGAAATTTGTCCATAAAAACAAACTGACTGATCTGATACTTGTTGAAACATGGTGATTTGGTGTGTGTGTGTGGGGGGGGGGGGGGTTAGTGCACATATACCTGAATCTAATGTGCTCCAACATTTGGTGAAGTTTTTTTTTTGGTTGGAATTATTACCAATATTTTCGGCTGTACCTGTAGTATTTCCCACCTTTTTGCAAGCCTTGACATATATTATAAAGGGTGTGGTGTTGTGATCACCAAATTCCGTTGTGCACCCTCTGTCATCAACAAATTGCCTGTTAACTTGGCCCCAATGTTTGTGTCTATAAAATATAGTTAAAGCTTGCAACTGCGTTATCTTTGGTAAAAACTGGCTAACTGGAGGCTGTATGAAAAAAAAACCTTGTTAATACTCAATAGGTCAGGTTTGACAAAGTCTTGAAATAGTAAACCCTGGTCACAATGCGTGTCTCTGTAAAATTTAGGTCAAGTTTGCAAAGTTCTTTAAATATTGTTTTAAATGGTGACTATCCAATCACATTATCCCAGCACTAACTTATTAATAATATTATAAACTGAGTATCAAGCATTGGAGATCTATGTTCAACGACCTTGGTATGAGTTGAATCTGAGTCTTAACACTCGAAGCTGATGCTCAATCACTGGGTTATTGAGGCGGATTATTCATTTAACTTACAAGGTCTTTCATAGATCTTCCTTAGTATGCATGTGTTAAATTTTGCCTATCATTGTTGATAGGTCACACATACCTCTTCCATTGTTTGTATACATTTCTTATTTGTTCATTTGTTGCTGATTTGATACAATGCAGGTGTTTGTATGTTGATGGATGT
Organism: Spisula solida; assembly: GCA_947247005.1. Taxonomy (NCBI): domain Eukaryota; kingdom Metazoa; phylum Mollusca; class Bivalvia; order Venerida; family Mactridae; genus Spisula; species Spisula solida. The sequence goes on along the minus strand of OX365952.1, from coordinate 24,114,868 downwards.
GACACCATCCAATTCAAGCTCTAAATTCTTCGCCTTTCTGTAAACTATGCATGGTACATGATCTTCATACAGGCGGACAGACTCCAGACTCGGGTCTATGTTTCTCTTTGTTTATAAATAAAACTACAAATGCTGCCTTCTGATAACCATTTCACGGCCAGCCTCTCATTCTGTTATTGCTTGCATTATAAATTTTATTAGCAGTACTTACAACAAATGTACTAGTTCAAAAATGTAACATACTGAATATGCTAATATGCTCAGTAATTGTAATATTAATAGCATTGTTGATGAAGAGTAAATATTTATGAACAGCTACTAGGTGCAGTTTTAACTGTTTATGAAGCTGTTGCCAGGAACATGTAGAAGGAAGAAAGTTATTGGTTTTCTGTATTTTTATCAGCTCACCTGAGTACAAAGGTGAGCTTTTGTGATTGCCCTATGACCGTCGTCCGTTATTCACCGTCTGTCGTCCACCGTCAATTTGACTGTTAACACTCCAGAGGTCACAGTTTTCATTTAATCCTTATGAAACTTGGTTACAATGTCTGTCTTTATGAAATCTAGGTCAAGTTCATAACTGGGTCATCTATGGTAAAAAACTTGGTGATCAGATCACATCAAAGAAAAACCTTTGTGACACTCTAGAGGTCACATTTTTGAAATAATCTGAATAAAACTTGGTAACAATGTATGTCTTTATCAAATCTCTGTTAGGTTCGTAATTGGGTTATCTGGGATAAACACTAGGTCACATAAAAGCCTTGTTACACTCTAAGAGGTCACATTTTTTACATAATATCAATGAAAATTGGTCACAATGTATGTCTCTATTAAATCTAGGCCAATTAAGTTCGCAACTTGATCATCTTGGTTAAAAACTAGGTCACCGGGTCACATTGAAGAAAACCTTGTTAACACTCTATAAGTCACAATTTTTACCTAATCCTTATGAAACTTGGTCACAATGTTTGTCTAGGTTCGAAATTAGGTCATCTGAAGTAAAGAACTAGGTCACCAGGTCACATGAAAGAAAAACCTTGTTCATTTATTACCTCATCTTTATTAAAACTTTCCATAATGTGTGTCACTGTAAAATCTAAATAAATTATTAAGGATACTGATTCTGTCTAAACTGCTAGTCATCAGGTGAGTGCTTTAGGGCCAATGACCCTCTTGTTTAGTGTTGGGCTTAGTTGCCATGGTGTTGCTGTGGAAGTTCACAGGCAATCTATGTGGTTTTTAGTTGGGTCTGAGGTATGTAGTAAGCTTGTGGTGTAGTATGAGGTGTGTGATGCCCTTGAGTTGTGTCTGAGGTTCGCAATGTCACATGCAGTGCTTTTAAACAATTTGATGTATTCCAATGCATATTGACATAAATGATAAGCATGATAAAAAGAAGCATTCTAATATCTCCCAATAGCAAAGTCATTGTGACAGACAGTGCAGCTGCAGTTTTGTTTAATTTTGTGGGCGTGTTCGATTTTCAGAACAAATAAATTTCCTTCCATTTGTAGAGAACACATCAATATACCAATTGTTTATAATACGAAATACAAATTATAGTGCAGCGCTAATTAATTGTTATGATGTATCCAAATTGAATTTAGACTCGGCATATATTGTAGTTTAGCAATGGAAGAATTTTAAGTTAAATATCAAGTGATACGTATGAATCTGACTGATAAATCGTATATTAAATATATTAGAAAGAATAATGACCAGACATAATTGTGTGGTTTGGTTCCGATTTTGATTAATTCAAATGAGAACCATGTAAATTTGCAGCATTTAACTTGCATCTAGCTTATAAGTGTCTTTGTTGACTTGATTTATTATGATAAAACAAAAATAGAGGTATAATACATTTCTCGATAAGGCAGAAATTAATCAAAGCCTGTGAGGACTGTTCGGAGCAAGGGCCAAAATTAATCAAAGCCTGTGAGCACTGTTTGGAGCAGTGTCTTAAAAGATTGCATTTGTAATTATCCTGGCTTAAACAACTGCAAGTAAAATGTTCTCCACTGTCAGTATGCTATTAATCCACTACTTAAAGTGAAATAAAAATATAGATATGCTAACGATATCAATTGTTTCAAGCTTTAGATTTTATGAATGATGAGTAAATGTTTAATCAAACAACTATAAATTAAAAACACCAGTTTGTATTTCTAAAAATAAAAGTTTGATTCTAGTTAACTTGGAAACTAACCCTATTTTATACACTACTATATTATGTTAGAGCAAAGTACATGTACCATAAGAAAGAAACATTCACTATTTTTGTGTGAGTTAGTTACATAAAGCTATGGCATTACCTTGTTTTGGGAGGTTATCTCTTATCAAAAGATGTATTTTAGGGTTCCATTTATGTAATTTTCTTGATGCATGCCCTTATTATGTAATACGCTTGTCCTTTAACATTCCACGGTAGTTGCTCTGGATTGATTATATTTTGATGCGATAAAGTGTGTTGTCAAGTCTCTTATCTCTATGAATTTTACATTATATGAGTTCATTTTTTGTTCACATATAAGTTTTTGTCTTATTTGATTTATTAGGGCTCGGTCAAGTTTCGTTGACAACGTGCTTAAATAAAGTTTTAACAAATGATTTAAGATTTGCAATATTTTGTAAGGTAAATGTATAGAGTGCTGGTAAACCAACTGATCTGTCAAGAGTGCCGTTCATGCTGTCACTGTATGGACCTGCGGCTTTTATTATTGGGTATTTTTGAGTCAAATTTGTAAACTACAAATACAGTCAAGACTGTCTGAGCGACCTCCTGAATAAAATGAATCCCTGTCTATAATTTATAAGAAATGTACACATACATACTAGGTACATATAATTATATACATGCACTGCTGGAAGTTTTATATTATGAAATGCAAGTATGGTTGAAGAAGATAAGGACAACAAGAAAGTGCTGAACAGGCTGAGGAGTCAATGTAACCAGGGGCATGTTGACGATGTTTATATAAAATTATATTGTATTTCATTTCAGCCAGTAGTAGATTTATTTGTATTTTTTTAAAAATTTTAATGCATTGAAAATATTTTTGTTTAATTTCAGGTTCTGATAGAATTTGACGATATCGACTGGACTCGTCGTGAGTGGGTCCGTGTACACGATATCTTCCAATTGTTCCTTGTGGAACACACACTGGTTTGGGCAGAGAGGCCTGACCCAGATAAACCAAGACAGTCTCTCTCTTGGCCTGGACTGGTAAGTTGTTTTATTATTTAAATTTCAATATGAAACCAAATTATTTTGGTGTACCAGTTTGCTATCTGCCAAAACAAGATGATTTTGGTTTTTGACTTGATTTAGAATTGATTGGCCTCGATATTCAATTATTCATGAGAGGTAGTTCAGTTTGCTGTAAACTTGTATATGTATATTTAATGCAAAAATAACTTTTAGCTGTGATTGAGTATCTTGGTTGTTTGAATATTTATCAATAATGTTAAAATTGCTATCCACAGATGTTGATTTGCTAATCAAAGGTTTAAACACTACAGCTCATGTCTGGTCAGAATTTCAATGTTCATTGTTGTTTAACTTTATATAATAGAAGCGTTTCATTGTGAGTTCTTTGCGTATGAATCAAAATCAGTCGACCATGTGCAGAAAATAAAGAGGATTAAAATTCTTGGTATGGATGTTTTCATTATGAGTCAAGGCTTTGTATTGCTGTTTTCTATTTAACTTAAAATGGACTGTGTGAATTGCTGAAATTTTAATAAATAGATCACACTCTTATAACTGTGTACCAAATATTGTCATAGGTCCACACAGAAGGTATGGAGATTAGATTTCTGAAAACTAGGTCAAGGCTCTAGATCTATATGTTTGCGACAAGTAAAGTCACAATTTTTATGTTATGGTTCAGTACTTTCTTTAGACAAGTTTGTTTATGGTTAATCTTACTTTTGACTTTCATAAGTGTATAGAAGTTATAATTTGTTTGTATTTTGTGTGGGTTATGTAAACAAGCTTTGGCTTAAGTTGCGAAATATTGCTCAATATTCTATATGAAGACCAAACAATGATTCTTTGCATGTTTTCTGTTAAAAAAAACATTACGCAATCAAGATTCTACAAAATGTTCTCAAAAGTTGCAAATTATTGATGTCTGCGGTATGCTGCGACTCAGCTTGGTCTCGTTTTATGATAATTACGAACAAAATAGCACAGCCGATTTGCATTTAATCGTATTTTCTTCCCTGATACATTTTGAGTTATTTGCTTTGCATATTTTTTGGTGCAGATTTTAATAGAAGGTTTCGTATCGATTTGTGTTTCATCTTCTGCACCAGAAATTCTCCAATGGCTTCTCTTGTGTTAGAATATCTGGAACGGCAGTTTTTGCGGAGAAGAAAAGGCCCGTGAAAGTGTTACTGTCAGAATGGATGGATTAACACATTAGTTATCTGCTGGCATAGTAAACGTTGTGCACATGATTCAGTCTTTCTCTATGCATTGCACGTCTCGACTCTCGGAGAAGAAAATAGTTGTGCAAATTTTGTCCCAATAGCCGTCGGTTTAGATTTAGTTCTCGAGACACTTCCAGTATATTATATTATTACACAATTTTACCATCCTACACAATGTCTTTGTGTTGTATGGGTTGGTGGTATCACAGGTAACTGTATCATTAATAAACAATACCTAAAAAAAAATAATTTTTTTTTGTTAAATTTATAATTCTTATACAAGGTATATTTCCCGGAGAAGTGATCGTACAGTCACTGGGTGTATTTTGTTTTTTTCATAATTTAAAGCATTTACGGCATTAATCATCTATTTAAAGCTGTGGGTGATCAAAAACATCTTTGTGAATCGAAAGCATTCGAAAACATGCTTAAATTTACCTTCGTACGATATAATTCATTGTTTAAACTTTGATTTTATTTTTCGAGGGCGATAAACGCTGTAGGAACGGCTGTAGTGGTTTTTAGTGTGTCTGACGGGTATTTCGAACGTATTTTATAACGGTCGTTTTCATTGGCGTAGTATACATCATTTGTACGCTGGTAACCAAGTCCTGGGAAACCCCAATGAAATCAACCAATGAAAATCGTTGTTACAAAAAGGAAATCACGCGCATCATTCGGAACGTTCGCACAAACATGGAGTCATTTTGACATTTAAATATGCAAACGATTCGTTTTTCGGCTTACACGTATACATTCACTGAAGTGAACATGTGTCAACCAGGTAAATCTGTTCCAACTTTTTCGTTCTTTAATTTTACCGCATTATTATGTTTCTTCACAACGGTAAATTCGACATAATTATGGTGGTGATTTCCTCAATATTTCCGTTTTTTTGTTTTTATTTAGTCCACCCCAGTGATCGGGTGGATACCGTATTACGTATTTATGGCATAACTGTTTAACTACTTGACCAATTTCGATGGGATTTCGCATGCAAGTAGTTATAGTCATGTTTTTTACGGATATAATTACTTTATGAAGATATCGAAAGCCAATTCTTGTTTTTGATACCTGGTCAATTCATGGAAATACACCTTGTATAAGAATTATAAATTTAACAAAAAAAAATTTTTTTTTTAGGTACTGTTTATTAATGATACAGTTACCTGTGGGTGGTATCACAAATATTTCAACATTGGATTGACCTTGCTGCACCCAGGGCAAATTTCGGTAATTTCCGTATCAAGTGACCATTCTAACTTGGTTTGTTAACAAAGGGGTTAAAATAGTTTATCATCCAACTGTAGGTCAAACTTAGTCATGAATGTTCTAAACAGGTGTTTATTTATATCTTATGTCCATTGACTGTTTGCACTTTAGTTATAATACTGCCTCATGGAGGACACTTGTGAGAAACTGGGGACTACCATCATAATGGCTAACTTCAATATGCTATACATATAGCATACTGTAATCAACTTCTTACAGATAACAATGCACTTCAACATTAGAGGTTGATTGTCCCTTGTAATTAAGATAAATAGAATGTTCCAGATATCCCTATGATACACAGTCAGTTGCCATAACTATGAGTAAATAACATCACATGTACATGCATGCTTTTTAGTACTCGCAAAACGCTATGATTTATACATGTTCGTTGAATCTTCAAATGTTCATGTACATTGTATACATGTGTTACATGTACTTTCAAAACCATCAGCTGTTCCAAAAACTCATGTTAGCTTCAAAAATATTCTTATATGTTTTGTTGCTATGAGCTTATCCAAGCATGTCAAGCCTTCATACTGAGCTATTTATGTAAGCAAGTAACTTGGTCCTCTGTTGTTTATCAAGAACATTCTCATCTATCAACAATCGCTTCAAACAGACAATGTCCTCGTAAACTATCCAGGACTTCTCTAGCTATAGGCTGAACCTTAAACAACTGACCTAAATAAAATTTTATGAAACTGTGAATGCACAGCCTCAATAGGTTATTGTGGTGCAGTGTCCACTTGAAATCTTTGATGTAGGAGGTTGTGAGTTGACTCTCTAGTTGAAATAAGTGGGACCCATATTTATAATACCGCCTTGCTTGGCACTCAACATTAAAACATTGCCAGTAAAACTGGCTTCTCTTCTTCCTTCCCATGCTGATTGATACCATCAGAATGAGGAGTGGAGAGTGATTAATAATTAAGTTGTAACAATTGTTTAAATGTGAGATCCACCTAAAACAAGCTAGCGTTAATTAAAAGAATTAAGACGATTTTGAAAGTGAGGTTGAACTGGTCATTTGGTGACTGTCCACAAAATTTGCGATAATCATTTTTACCTGCGATAAATATGGTCACCAGTGAAAGCTTTTGATTATTTGTTGACATATTGTTCTATTAAATTATAGTAGTATCAAATTATTGAGCTATTGGGATTAGTATGGCAATATTGCCCCCCAGAAAAAATGGATGCAACATTGCTTTTTACCAGGCATTTGTGACGGTATTTAAACATTTTTGAGGGAGTTTTGATCTGGGAATTTTTTTTGTTTTAGCTTTGAAAAGGGTAACAATTAAATTAAGTGAGCTATCTGCAGCCATAGGGACTTGCATAATGCATTTTGTCTGCAAAAATCTGGTAATCGTGTGTTTCAATGCACATTGGTGGTAAACACTTTCTGAACACATTATTCAGTTTTGGAGTCTCCGTCTATTGTGTGAAAAGTGAAAAAAAATCTCCAGAGTGAATTGCTCTGCAGGAAAAGCGAAGCTACTTTTAGAATTGATTAGATTTTTGTGGAAGATAAAATGGTAGCATCTGGTATTATGAGAGTTCTCAAGCAGCCATGTTTTATTCTGACCTACATTGTGCATTATAGAGATGGAAGTACTTATCTTTGCTTTAGCTTTTTCACTAATAAATTTTTCTCTCTCTCTTGACTGTTCTTGTGTTGGCTACATTGTTAATCGGGTAGTATGTTGATAGAATGGGAGAATTTTTTTTCCTGTCAGCAACTGTTATATAATTATATTCTTGTTAGGTTTATATAATAATCGTGACTTGTATTTTTGCTTCTTAAGATATTTTTGGATTGTTATCTTGTAGAACTATTAAGAGAAACCCAATCTTTATGGTAACACCACCAACCCAAAGCATATAGTAATAATAAATCAGTTTTGGGCAAGCAGAAAATTTTAAGTCTGATTAAGGGCAAGTGTGAAATTTTGGTGAATACATACTTGAAATAAATAAAGACACACCGATGACAACAAAGTCTTTACGCTAACCTACTAGCCTGAAGCCCGAGGCTAGTGAACTTGAATTCGACTAGTTTATATTATGGTGTTCAAAATGTATCAGTTAACTCTAGAGTTTACAGGAATTCCAGCTATTGGCCTAAAAACTTTAATGCGTCGGATGACTGGTATATATGTACATATTCATGATGTTCTTTTGTTCAGTAATGAGTTACATAGAAGTATAATTTTCGGCTTATGGTTCAGGTTGGTCAGACTCGTAGCATTTAGTGCAATAGTGCTAATTAATGTAATGCACTGAATTGTTTTAGGCAAAGCGAGGAAACTGATAGGTTAGGCTTGGAAAGAAAATTTGCTCACCTTGCTTAAACGATTTGGTTTAGATTTTAGCTGAAATATTGAATGATCTAATCGAAAAGAAATGTGTATCGCTTTTTTCCAATGACATTTGCTTTTGGTTGACATTTTAGCGAGAGAGATATTTACTTTGCCTTGTGGCTTTGGTTTAAGCTTACTGGCGACATGAAAACTAAATTCTTTTAACTTCGGATTAATTCAAAACTTTAAAATGCCAGTTTCATCTTGACTTTAGGTCCTTACCATAAAATGCATGTTTATTTTCCACGTATGCCCGGGCGATTTTCAATTGTTGGATGTGGATTTCGTCCTTAGATATATTAAAATACTACTTGCAGGAATAGAACACTGGTTCAATACCGAACTTCTATTCAATTATACATGCTGTGTGTATTTTAGAAATTCTAGATTGTTTATGTACGATAAAAACCTTATAAATATGGAATACAGTTGTATTTTTTTCTATTGTTCAAAACTCAAGGAAGGAAACTATGGCATATTTATGATTTTCTGAATAGAACATTGATTCATAGAAATGGCAAGAATGGAATAATAATTGTGGAAGCTAAATTAATACCATTGAGCTTGGACGGGTTTGAATAGGTTAACATTTTCTTTGTCATACACTATCAGATTAAATTGGGCCCAATAATAATACCGTAAAGATTAATGGAATAAAGATTTTGAAGTAATACGACTTTGCTTATAATGTTTGTCTGAATCGATATTGTTGCCTCTTTTGTATGTCATGGTAGAATAAATTTGTGTAAGGTAACCACTTAGTGCGAGAGGAACCGTTATTTATTGGCCGGTACTAGAGTTGGAAATTTATAATGTTAGTGTTGAAAATATGTAATTTTAAAAGTCCTGAAGTCCTGTATACTTGTGAAGTATTATGCCATATGACACCATAAATTCAGTTATGATATCTTTATATAGCGATAGTCCACCTTGCATGTTCTATTTGATCTTAGCTTTTGACTGCTGTGTCTGCAAAATTAGAAAGTCCACCATTGCAAACATTGAAAAGTAAAGAAAGTTCTGATGTACTGGTATTGCAAGGTTACCCACCAGTGTGTCTACTGAGACTAGTGTATTCCAGCATTGTCAATAATTTTACCCTTCAGTTTGCATTAGTCAGGAATTGATGTGTCCCAGAGGCTGGACACTGTATTGACATGTTGTAAAATTGTATGGATCTTTGTAATTTCATTTGTGTCAAATATCTGTAATTAAATTAATACTTAATTAGATTATTCGCTGAGCTGAGGAAAAAACTATATTTATTTAGGTTTCAAGTACTGGGACATACATGTTAGTATCAATAGTTTGATGGTATAGTTTACCATTCTCATTTTTTATGACAAGCACGCAATTTTATATCTACATTATAGCTGCAATGTAAATTCAAAACAACAGTAACTGTTACTACTGGGCATGCATTAATCCCCTAGGTTAACTGGTTTCAATGTGGAATACATCATAAATCTAGGTTAATTTTGGTTTTGAATAATTGATCTACGGGCTTGCAATTATTTATTGGTTGTGAAAATTATCATGAAAGCATTATGCGATCTTGTACCTTACTAGTTTCTTAAAGTCCTTTTAATAAGCAGTGACCATGTATACCATTGAGAATGAGGTTTTCTGAGTCAGTGATTTATTAATGCAATCAACCTATAATAATCAATTAACATTGATGGATGTACACAGAATGTATCAGGGTATAATAATATATTATTCTTGCAAAGTTTGGCATGTCTGTATTACATTGTTTTGAGTCTAGATCACAGTCTAGTCAGCTGATAATCTTAAAGACCATATTGTGGCAATGTGGCAGTATGAACATACAGTAGTTTTGTTCAGGAAACCTGGTTTATAACTGTTCTGTAATTTACATTTATTGGTGTATAAACTGAAGTTAGTGCAGAATTAATGATGCTTTTAATAGCACAAGATAACCGTAAACAACTATCTGTTACACTGTTACATACAGAAATGAAAACATGCTCATGTGCTGATTTTCTACACAATTGTTCAGAGTCTTCTTTTCATGTCTCTTTCTAATTTCCCTTAATGTTTTAGTTGGTAGACATTTAATCATTATAATGGTAGACTATCAGTTTTATAAGCTCTAGAATAAATTAAGTTCCTCAATTTTTTTGGACATATTTTGGAGACATAATGAATTGCTAACTTCAATTTTGGCGTTCTGACATTAGCTGTCTTTAAAAAGCAATGAAATTCAGATTAATGAATGTTTTGATGTCAAGCTATCTTAGAATATAAAAAAGTTTTGTTAATATCAGTGCAATTTATTCTACCTTTAGATCATTAACTACTGAAAAGTAAAATATGCTTTATACTTTCAAATAAAAGCTTATAATTTCCTTTTAATTAAATTATTTTTAGGATCACATTTACCCATTGATTTTCTTGTTGATATTTATCAAACAGTCTTTATTCTAATTGAAAAGATCTGTGTATTCAGTGTGTTCTGATGTTCTAATTTAACTTTGGCGGCCATCTTGTTGAACTACTTTCTAAAGATAACATTCAGGGACTGTCTCAAAACAATTTTAGTCATATTTATTTGACTATATGCACATAATAATTGCTTTATGTATGTTTGGCAACAACATGGTCTTATTTATTTATTAATCATTTCAATAATTATTTGAGAAATAAAATGGTATATAAAATAAAAACAATTTGATCAACATTGAAAAAATTGTCTTGATAATTATGATAATTTAATTATTATCTTATGTCATGATTAATATTATTGCATCAGAATATGGTTAATGAAGTAATTCTTGTACTGTACACATATTTACCATAATCTTGTCATTTCTGATTTTCACTCATTGTTTTAGCAAGAATGAAAAGTTCTTAATATTAAATAAACAAAAATGATTGAATCATTCTGAACTTGGTATAATTTGGCTATTGTCTTGATTAAGTGTTCTTGTAATTTCTTTGTTGAAACACGGACATTTAAGTACAGAATTGAGTTATCACTTTTCTTAATCTGGGGGTAAAATAATTTCGGATTTTAATGCTTCTGTCAGTTGGTTTATTATTGTTGGTTCAATCCGTTTACAAAACTTTTTTTGGAGGATTTTCATGCAACTTCATTATATAAATTTTCATTATGAGGTGTTGCAGTGCTTACGTGTGCAGGTTATGATCGTCTTGTGGCCATCTTTGATTTTCTCAAAGCTATGTCTGACAGAGATGTATTGTGGGAGTATTCAATCATTTTCAGAGATAGCTCCACTTCTATCTTAAACCAGATAAACAATAGATAATTTGTATTCACAAAAAAGGAAATGGTGATTAGCAGCGGAAACCCTGCTTCGTGAATAGAATCATTAGAATCTGTGGGCATGTAACTATTTTATTTATCATGAACAGTATGGTAAAATGTAATGAATTTTAGAAATTTGTAAGATGTTGGATAATAATTTTATGGAACTGCTCAGCATAGTGTATCGTGGCATAAAATATTTTGTTTAATACACCCCTTGCTCTGGTAAAAAAGTAAAGTAGTTAGTTGACCAAAAAGATCACTTCCAATTATTTTGAAATTATGCAAATATTTGCCAAATGTTGTGAAGAACCAAAGCCTTAAATTTAGAACAACAATGGTCTGATGTGAAGACCCAATTTTCTGGTATGACCCCCTAGTTGTCTTTTTAGTAAAATGTTGCTGTATTTGAAAAATATTGGTACAGTTAGCAGTAAAGTAAGTGAGCTGCGGATATTATCCATTGGTTAGTGTGCTGGATTTGTAACCTGGTGATTCAAATTCATGTTTTGGTTATGACAGGTCATGCATGTTCATGAAAATTGACACTACAGTACCTGTTTTCCTCCACATGTGGAGAAGTTGCTGGTTCCTTTTGGATAAATAAGTTACGACTGGTTAGGATACAGTCCTGGAAAACTGTAAAAGTAAATCGACCACTGTACAGTACAGGTTATTGAACAAAAGGAGAGAATTATGCATGAAAGTCAGTATCTCGTGTTTTTCTCTACTAAAAGGTCAGAGGTCAATGATTTCTGGTGACCTATTGATTATTTCCTAGATGGTATTGTTCTTTACTTCTTGAATTATAGATTGATGTCCTGGTTATAGGGAGAAAAGACAAATTAGGGCATTTCCTCCACATACATGAATTTACATAAATCTGCATACTATTTTGAACATTGTTGTTACTGTATACGTACATTGAACTAAGAAGACTTAGTGCAGTATTGTTAATGTTGTACATGTAATTTACTTCATTAAAGTATTCTGGCAAATTTAATCATTGCATCGTACAATTACTTCCTTGAAGTACATATGGGCATGCATTTGTTGATTCTTATCTCTGCAGAATTGCTAAAATAAAAAAAGATTGTATGCATGCTATTTGATCTAGAAAACATATTTCTCCCTGCTAGAGAATTCCAGCTTGATGTTTTTTCCCATTTTTCCCCTCTTGATTTCTCTCACTGTTCATAATATGCATTTCCTTTGAGGAATTCATTGAAGAATGATGACCTGTTATTGATTCTATGGCCCAGCAGTATCTTCGGATGCTTTCTGTGGACCTAGCATTGATTTTCCTCCTAGCCCTACTACTGTCAGTGCTTGCTATTAGAATATGGCAGATCAATTTTTACGTCCAGGATAAAAGACAGCGAGTTTGATGTTGCTTCTTGAAAACACACTACGCTCACTTGTAATTGAATTCAGTTTTCAGCTCATGTTGTCGAACATGGAGAAAGTATGTTGAACATGGAGAAAGTACATGGGGATTCGACTGTAATTAACTTTACTAAATGCTTTTTGTTCTTTCCTGGCAATAAATATGTTCGAATTATGTCTGTTTATTGCATTAATGCCAAGGCATGAATTGTTTTATTGTACTTGAAATCCTTTTATTTTTCCAGGCTCTGAGTGTTTTTTTAATCTTGTTTGTATTCTTGCCATGTAGACTTGGACATTTAGTTGTTTCTGTATTTTTACTGTTGACTGCAGGAATTGCTTGTACCCTTATTTTCTATGTTCCTATTTAAGCATTTACTAAATCATTATAACTGGTATATATCTGCAGGGATGGGCAGTTCTTTAGATTTACTCAAAATTGTGTCTGTCCTGAGCCACATATTTAACCCTTTACTCCATGAGTCTATAGATACAACATTTTACTTGCGTAATGGATTTAACACTGCTCCATATATACAACTTTTCACACCCCTAATGTTTGGGAGTCCTGGTCCTTCTTACATTAGTCCTGCATGATGAGAGACCATCATTTGAGAAAACTTGTTACAGTATAAAATTATAGCCTACCTGGACCAACAGTGACATGTTAATCAGTCATATGTTTGACAGATAACAGTACAAGTGTAATAACTAGGTTAATTACTAGGGCAACTCAAAAAGATAATATTTCTGTCTCTTCATGTTTCGACATAACAAAATAAAGACGAATGGAGGTCAAGGGCAAAAAATGTGCAAAATTCCAACACTAGTGTCACAAAAATGATAGCAGTATATAAAGTTAATATGCATTGTCCAGTCAAAGGATACATCAAAAGTGGCTACTAAAAGCAGAATGATGGCTATTAGTATCAATCTAAAATATTTGAGATTTATTCTGTCCGCTGTGGGCTGCTTAAAGACAGGTGATTGACCTCAAAAATTCGTTTGACTGAAGTTGACAGTAAGATCTATGGTTTTGTAGGTAAAAAGATCTCGTTAATTTGTCTTAAAAATCAACTTGTTTGATCAATTGAGAATTTAGATGTATAAAAAATGATGAAATTGTATTAAATCACTGTGTGCAAAGTTTTGACTTACGTTTTTATCAACTTGCTAGGTCTTGTTTACATTCTTGGAGATAATGAGTGCTAATATTTTAATAGTGGACATTTTCTGCGCTAATTGTTGCTAATATTTTAATAGTGGACATTTTCTGAGCCATGTGATGCTAATACTTAGTGGACAATTTCTGCACTGAAGGTTGCTTATACAGTGTATAAACGAGTCAACTTCCGGTTATCGCAATATAATGAGTACACATTGAATTGTATAGTCTTGCAATAAGTCATACAGTGATAGGTAATCACCAAATGTTTCAATCACAATAAGTCATACAAGTTGAATTGTATAGTATCCGAATAAGTCATACAATGATTTGGTTTATACATGGTGATATTGTGCTTTGGTCTAAAGAAGAATAAAAGAGTTAGATCTGTCTTCCTATGTCACTTTGTGATTTGGCCGTCTGAGTCTCTGACAATGATGGAGGATTGGATGTGGAACTAAAGAAAACGCTCCTTTAACAAAAACGGTATCAAAGTCAACTTGGCTTCAAACTGATAATTGAGTTCTATTATCACTGGTTGCCTGTGTTATTCAATCATATTATCACCATATAATTATATTCTATATATATAGAAAGAAATGTTTGCGATGAGTTATTATTTATATATGATAATGAAGGAAATATAGAGTGATGAAGTCAGCAGTGTTGGATTTTAAGTTGGCTCATTTCATGTGTACTCACCTGTAACTGTATAATGTATGTTTACCATATTTTAAGTAAGGTGAATTGGCTTCTAAACTTATACTTTATTTTATAATTCATAACCTCTTTTTATTACATATGGGCGTTTGCATTTTGTGCACTTTTGCATGAAAACTGTGTCACTGCTATTTCCATACTCATAATTTTGTATGATACATAAGGTATAGTCCGGAGAATTTGACCCCAATCTCGACCTTTTCTATTAGCATAATTTAACAGCTGATAATAATGTTGTCTATATTTATAATCCCGGTTGTATGTTTTCATAAGCGGGAAGCATCGCGAAGATGCTAAATAGTGTAATACAAACACAAAAGTAAAGGACCAATAATGCACGATTTGCTAATAATATATGCAACGCAAGAACCTTGTTTTCCTGGACTGTATTTTAACTGGTCAGTACTAACTTACCTAGGAACTTCTGTGGAGGAAAATTGACATTAAAGTTTCATAGAAGGGTAATATGACTACCGCGATCGAGAATCGAACCGAACCCGGATCGCCTAGTAACAGATCCTGCACTCTATAATCACTTGACCACGGGGCAATAAATAAATTCTGTAAAGAAGACTGTTTTGTCAAAAGTTTTCAAAATAAAGCTATAATTTTGAAGAATCAAATGAATGCTGATCATGCGATATTAAATGTAAGAGATCATCCCTTTAAGCATAATTATGTACATGGATCTGAACCATGCATTGTCCATTTTTAATATTTACTTCACTGATCAAAACAATGCAGTTATTAATAACTAACTACATGTACACACTCGTGACTTATTTACTATCCAAATCTTAAATCTTTTGAGTGTGGGTCTTTAGGAAAATGTTATCCGTAGTTTTGCAATTGTTTCATAGCTATTGTCTGCAACTACAGTGCAGCAAATTAGCTGTAATGTCCTGCTTCAAATTCTGTTATGCATAGTATATACCGCCGGTTTAATTTACATTTAAGATCATTTTGTTATTTCCAAAATGAGTGCAGTGATGACTACTTCCTTGCACAGATTTCCTTTCATAGCATGTTCCCTGTATACCAGAATATTTTATCAGCTGTGTATTGTGTGTGTATTAGCATGTTTACACTGCCGAAAGTAGTCCCGGCTAAGTGAGGGGTGATCTCAACACATTATTTGCTATTGATAAAAGTTGACTGACCTAGTTTTATAGGTTGTAAGTATATGACAACACAAAGCAAAGTTGTTGGACTGCTTAGCTATAGAAGATTTTGCTATAAATAGTTTCCTTTGTGAAATAGTCATATTGTTCATTGAAATATTTATTTGGCATGCAAATATGGCTCATTGATGGTGTAGTGTATTGATGATAAAAATGTATTAGAATTGTTGTTCTATTTTATACATTATCAATTATGAATGAGAAGAATTTTATCTTTGGGTGATCTAACACTTAAATGTTGTCTTAATGTCTGTCAAGTCTTTTGAAATCTATACTGTGTATTGGTGTGTAGAAATATTGATTATACTCTTAACCTACTTGGTACTTAACTTGATTCAAGGTTCCCCTCAGGTGTTCTTGCAGTTTGGAAAGAAACTTGTAAATATTTCAGAGCATTAACTTTAATTATCACCTAAATTTCCTGTGACTGAAGAGATGTTATTCTTGATCACATCATAAATCGTTTTCTTAATAAATAAGCAGTATAGCATTACATACTGAGCCAGGGATCTATTTGATATTACAAATTTCTTAGAAAATTATTTTTTGTTGTGTTTAGTGTCTAGTTAATCTGCTGATGAAGTGTGTGTTGTCATGTTGCTAGATTCATGTTTCTGATGACAACCAATCTTAATGTTACTGATGTTACTTTGCAGTTACCATGGTAACAAATGTGCTTTAATTCTCAGTTTATCGTTTCTAAGAAATAAGAATAAATAGTGGAAACTTTGTTTAATTTATGGAAAGGACAAATATTTCTTATGTGTAGAAATGTTCTTTGTTTCTGAACAGTTGATTATGAATATGATTCTTTCTTTTTTAATAGCATATTAAAGGAAATACAAAAAGTGGTTGTTGTTTTTAATAAGAATTAAAAGGCAAAAACCATGACAGTCATTAGCATACTTGGCCACAAATAAAATCTTAGCTCATGGTATTTGTAAGAGAAAATGAACTGATCTCAAAATATGTTGATAATTGAACTTTCGAGAAATTGACTGCTTTTGTGAGAGAAATGTAACTGTAAGTGGTGTGAGAAATTGAACTGTACCTGTGAGGGAAATTGTACTGTAAGTAGTGTGAGAAATTGAACTGTAAGTGGTGAGGGGAATTGAACTGTAAGTGGTGTGAGAAATTGAACTGTTAGAGGTGAGGGGAATTGAACTGTAACTGGTGTAAGAAAATGTACTATAAGTTGTGAGGGGAATTAAACTGAATTGAACTGTTAGAGGTGAGGGGAATTGAACTGTTACCTTTGTGAGAAATGGAACTATAAGTGGTGTGAGAAATTGAACTGTTAAGAGGTGTGAGAAATTGAACTGTAAGTGGTGTGAGAAATTGAACTGTTAGAGGTGAGGGGAATTGAACTGCTAGAGGTGAGGGGAATTGAACTGTTAGAGGTGAGGGGAATTGAATTGTAAGTGGTGTGAGAAATTGAACTGTATGTGGTGTGAGAAATTGAACTGATAGAGGTGAGGGGAATTGAACTGTTAGAGGTGAGGGGAATTGAACTGTTAGAGATGAGGGGAATTGAATTGTAAGTGGTGTGAGAAATTGAACTGTAAGTGGTGTGAGAAATTGAACTGTTAGAGGTGAGGGGAATTGAACTGTTAGAGGTGAGGGGAATTGAACTGTTAGAGGTGAGGGGAATTGAACTGTAAGTGGTGTGAGAAATTGAACTGTAAGTGGTGTGAGAAATTGAACTGTAAGTGGTGTGAGAAATTGAACTGTAACAAACATTAGTGAGAGAAATTGAACTAAAATGTACATGTAAACATTTTAGAGAATTGTACTCTTTATTATTGTGTGTGAGCAAATGGGAACTGTAACTCACAATGATGGGAACTGTAACTCACAATGATGGGAACTGTAACCCACAATGATGGGAACTGTAACTCACAATGATGGGAACTGTAACACACAATGATGGGAACTGTAACTCACAATGATGGGAACTGTAACTCACAATGATGGGAACTGTAACCCACAATGATGGGAACTGTAACTCACAATGATGGGAACTGTAACCCACAATGATGGGAACTGTAACTCACAATGATGGGAACTGTAACTCACAATGATGGGAACTGTAACTCACAATAATGGGAACTGTAACCTACAATGATGGGAACTGTAGCCCACAATGACGGGAACTGTAGCCCACAATGACGGGAACTGTAACCCACAATGATGGGAACTGTAACTCACAATGATGGGAACTGTAACTCACAATGATGGGAACTGTAACCCACAATGATGGGAACTGTAACCCACAATGATGGGAACTGTAACCCACAATGATGGGAACTGTAACTCACAATGATGGGAACTGTAACCCACAATGATGGGAACTGTAACTCACAATGATGAGGAAATAAGGGAGTATGTCTTACAGAGGCAAGCCATGACTTTGTACCTTCACTGTACATATGTTTTTCTGTTTGGAGATGGCTTTGATTCTTTGATCTACAATTTATTACCAGTGCTATTATCATTAAGAGAGTATGTTCTAGGCTTCTCATGTCTGAATGTTTACTGAAATATTGTGGTTATAGTTGTAAATTGACTGTTATTGCTTGTCTGTGACTTGGTTTTTCGTGCAAAATCGCATTTAAAAGAGAAAAATGTTGAAAGAAAGGTAATTTAGAAAAAGCTGATCATATGAAGTACTTGTGATTTTGTTTAGATTGAACCAATGTATAGTGATGATTGTTGAAAGCTACTTTTCTTGTTTCACTTGGGGTAAGGGGTATATAGAGACGCTCAAACTGTGTGCTTCAAATTGAATTTTCTCTATAAGTCAATGTTTAAATATCACTGAAACATTTATGAATTCATTTCATTAGCAACTTCCATAAATGTGAATTCTATCATCCATACATTCATCAACTCAAGAGATCTACTTGGCTCACAAATATTAAGCTTTGGGTTGAAAACTTGAAATCACTTAACTTATGCTGGGTTTACCTGGTATTCACAACAGACCATTTATAGCATATATTTTTTGCATCTTTGAATATTAAGCTGTAGTGGGTCATATTTGGGTACATTTAACATTTAATATAGAATTATGTTTTATCCATGTTTCCTATCTATTTGCAGAGCTTCCGAGCTGTAGTAGATAAAGCCGGACTTGCTGGATGTAAGCGGAAACCAGTGGAATTCCTCGTGGACAGATTTCTTGGCCTAGTGGAAGAGAAAGAAATACAAATATTTCAGGTACTATAATAATAATCAAATATTGTTTGGTTTAGTAAATGGCAGTCCTGGCTGGCGGCCAGTATACAAATATTGGTGATGGATAGTATACCATATATCAAGACTCAGTGATGCCTGCAATATTTTTCATTTTTTCGGAAACAATGCACCTGATTTCATTTATACTAATTCGCTTAAATTGGTGCCCTATAATAGCTGACTGAGTGCTCATATTGTTATATTTTGTTTAGTACTATAGATGTAGAGTAGGTAGAGGTTGTGTCTGGATGGTGTTTTGGGTTGAAGGTTACTTAATTCCAGAGGGAGAGTATTTTGTGTCAGACTGAAGGTTGTACATGTTGAGAGGGAGGTTTTTGTATTGAGGTGAAGGTCACTTACATTTATTTGAGAAAAAGATTTGTTTGTTGGGGTGTAGGTCACTTAAATTACGTTAGAAAGGAGGAAGAGTTGCGTGTTGTGTGAAGGTAATTTACTTAGGGAGGGTAGATTGTGTGTTGGGGGTGAAGGTCACTTATGTTGGGAAGAAGGTTTGCTTGTTAGGGTGTAGGTTACATACGTTATGACGGATAGATTGTGTCTTTGGGTTAAGGACATTTGGGCAAGGACTGCTGCTTTATATACATTCTTTACTAAAACATAGCAAAATGACACTCTGGTATTTAAGTATGGGATTGTTTGCCATACTTGATAAATCAGACTTTTGTGTTAAGTGGCAAAACATGATGGTTTAAATGTTTTGTGTATGTCATTGATCACTGAAATGGGAACACATACAAAAAAACCCAGAAATATTGTTTTTCTGATGAATAATTGAAATAAATTCATTCTGTTTACAGTGAAATTTTATATAAATCCAGTCATAAATTGGCGAAGAAAATTGACAAAATAACCCCCAAAATGCATAAATTTTCAGTGTTTCTGGCTGAAAGAGAAAAATTATATGACTTTCTATAGACCCTGTAAATACTGAGGAATAAAATATTAGGTTACACGATGAATAATGATGTTTTCATACTGACCTAGTTTCATTGAAAATACTGTTGTTATTGCGAAATATTTATACTTTCTATACTTGTTTGATGTATAAAATGAAGATAAAATCTGCTCATTATTTAAAACATTTGAAATTCGTCCTCCTACTGTCTACATTAGATTGATGGGTAATTCCATTTAAATATGTCATAAATATATGTTAGTGGATGGAATACAAAATGAAGATAAATGGGATGATAATGCATTGATAATTTCTTACTAATCAAATTGAGTTTAGAAACTTATTTCCATTGCTGTTGACTTGCCAACTTTTTCTCATTTAGTCATTAGTCCCAAGGTGGTCTGTGGTTGATACCCAGGGTGGAGTACTTATGCTGTTCCCCGGGTGGTCTGTGGTTGATTTCCAGGAATAGGCTGTTTCCCCCGGGTTGTCTGTGGTTGATACCCAGGATTGAGTACTAAGGCTGTTTCCCCCAGTTGGTCTGTGGTTGATACCCTGGGTTGAGTACTAAGGCTGTCCCCTGGATGGTCTGTGGTTGATACCCTGGGTTGAGTACTAAGGCTGTCCCCCGGATGGTCTGTGGTTGATACCCAGGGTTGAGTACTAAGGCTGTTCCCTCGGTTGTCTGTGATCGATTCCCAGGGTTGAGTACTAGGCTGTTCCCCTTGATGGTCTGTGGTTGATACCCAGGGTTGAATACTAAGGCTGTTCCCCAGGGTGGTCCGTGATTGATTCCCAGGCTTGAGTACTAGGCTGTTTCCCCGGGTTGTCTGTGTTTGATACTTAGGGTTGACAGGCTTCGCGAAAGTGAGAAAAAAAGGCCGGACATCCGGTCCGGCATAAAATAAATTTGGCCGGACCGAATCAATTTGGCCGGACCGAACAATATTAATAGGAAACAGTTTTTTGTTGAGATTTGTATTCACAAAATGTGTTTCGGGAAATAACATACTGAAGACAGAGTACAGTATAAGTATTCGTCAAATCAGCGTCTTTTTGCAAATTAGTTCTCTTTCCGTCCTATAAACAACCAACCTGCGCATGCGCATTGTTAAATTACCGGAAATAATGCTTCGTACCGATAAATTTCGAACCAGACGATACGAAAATTTTGACGGACATTCGGACCGGCGAGCTATAATTTTTGTCGGACCAAACTGATTTTCACCGGTCATGACCGGCGGTCCGGCGACTTTCGCGAAGCCTGGGTTGAGTACTAGGCTGTTTCCCTTGATGGTCTGTGATTGATACCCAGGGTTGAGTACTAAGGCTGTTCCCCCAGATGGTCTGTGGTTGATACCCAGGGTTGAGTACTAAGGCTGTTCCCCCGGGTGGTCTGTGGTTGATACCCAGGCTTGAATACTAAGGCTGTTCCCCAGGGTGGTCCGTGATTGATTCCCAGGCTTGAGTACTAGGCTGTTTCCCTTGGTGGTCTGTGATTGATACCCAGGGTTGAGTACTAAGGCTGTTCCCCCAGATGGTCTGTGGTTGATACCCAGGGTTGAGTACTAAGGCTGTTCCCCCGGGTGGTCTGTGGTTGATACCCAGGGTTGAATACTAAGGCTGTTCCCCAGGGTGGTCCGTGATAGATTCCCAGGCTTGAGTACTAGGCTGTTTCCCTTGGTGGTCTGTGATTGATACCCAGGGTTGAGTACTAAGGCTGTTCCCCCGGATGGTCTGTGGTTGAAACCCAGGGTTGAGTACTAAGGCTGTTCCCCCGGATGGTCTGTGGTTGATACCCAGGGTTGAGTACTAAGGCTGTTCCCCCGGGTGGTCTGTGATTGATTCCGAGGGTTGAGTACTAAGGCTGTTCCCCCATGTGGTCTGTGGTTGATACCCAGGGTTGAGTACTAAGGCTGTTCCCCGGGTTGTCTGTGTTTGATACCCAGGGTTGAGTGCTAAGGCTGTTCCCCTGGGTGGTCTGTGATTGATACCCACGGTTGAATACTAAGGCTGTTCCCCTGGGTCATCTGTGATTGATACCCAGTACTAGGCTGTTTTCCCCCGGGTTGTCTGTGTTTGATACCAAGGGTTGAGTACTAGGCTGTTTTCCCCCGGGTTGTCTGTGTTTGATACCAAGGGTTGAGTACTAGGCTGTTTTCCCCCGGGTTGTATGTGTTTGATACCAAGGGTTGAGTACTAGGCTGTTTCCCTGGGTTGTCTGTGTTTGATACCAAGGGTTGAGTACTAGGCTGTTTTCCCCCGGGTTGTCTGTGATTGATACCAAGGGTTGAGTACTAGGCTGTTTCCCTGGGTTGTTTGTGATTGATACCAAGGGTTGAGTACTAGGCTGTTTTCCCCCGGGTTGTCTGTGTTTGATACCAAGGGTTGAGTACTAGGCTGTTTCCCTGGGTTGTCTGTGATTGATACCAAGGGTTGAGTACTAGGCTGTTTCCCTGGGTTGTCTGTGTTTGATACCAAGGGTTGAGTACTAGGCTGTTTTCCCCCGGGTTGTCTGTGTTTGATACCAAGGGTTGAGTACTAGGCTGTTTCCCTGGGTTGTCTGTGATTGATACCAAGGGTTGAGTACTAGGCTGTTTCCCTGGGTGGTCTATGATTGATACCAAGGGTTGAGTACTAGGCTGTTTCCCTGGGTTGTCTGTGTTTGATACCAAGGGTTGAGTACTAGGCTGTTTCCCTGGGTTGTCTGCGATTAGTACTAGGCTGTTTCCCTGGGTTGTCTGTGTTTGATACCAAGGGTTGAGTACTAGGCTGTTTCCCTGGGTTGTCTGTGATTGATACCAAGGGTTGAGTACTAGGCTGTTTCCCCGGGTTGTCTGTGTTTGATACCAAGGGTTGAGTACTAGGCTGTTTCCCTGGGTTGTCTGTGTTTGATACCAAGGGTTGAGTACTAGGCTGTTTTCCCCCGGGTTGTCTGTGTTTGATACCAAGGGTTGAGTACTAGGCTGTTTCCCTGGGTTGTCTGTGATTGATACCAAGGGTTGAGTACTAGGCTGTTTCCCTGGGTGGTCTATGATTGATACCAAGGGTTGAGTACTAGGCTGTTTCCCTGGGTTGTCTGTGTTTGATACCAAGGGTTGAGTACTAGGCTGTTTCCCTGGGTTGTCTGGGATTAGTACTAGGCTGTTTCCCTGGGTTGTCTGTGTTTGGTACCAAGGGTTGAGTACTAGGCTGTTTCCCTGGGTTGTCTGTGATTGATACCAAGGGTTGAGTACTAGGCTGTTTCCCTGGGTTGTCTGTGATTGATACCAAGGGTTGAGTACTGGGCTGTTTCCCTGGGTTGTCTGTGTTTGATACCAAGGGTTGAGTACTAGGCTGTTTCCCTGGGTTGTCTGTGTTTGATACCCAGGGTTGACTACTAGGCTGTTTCCCTGGGGTCTGTGGTTGCAATTTTTGTTTTGTAAATATTCATGCCCAAGAAATGTAGAATCAGACTGGTCTTAATTAAAACAACTTTTCAGTAGTTGTTAAAACTGTGCCTCTCCTATCCCATGTATTTGCTTTATAAAAAATCTTAAGATTTCATGTCAATATTGATACTGATCCAATATGTTACACGGTGCCTTGCAATGCCAATGAAAAAACAACAGCTTGATGTAATGTGTGTATTGATCATAGGATGGTATGTATGATGGTTGAATTCATTCTCTCTCCGTCATCCAAGTCAACTGTCCAGAAATTGTGATCGATTAGTTTGAATTATATTGGGAATATCAATATAAGCCACAGATGGTATTACTAGACGCGGTTATTGTACCAAGATTACCATATATATATATATACATTGTATTCTACCATTTATTCTACTGAAACTATCTGTTGATGTGAATTGAGCCGCTTGTCCTTGACTTACGGGGTGATTTTCTTACATACATATATGTTTATAAATAAGTCTAATATATGGCCTTGAGCACTTGGTGAATAACCTTGATGGTGTGATGATCTGGTAATAATACTTGTATTTTACAAACTGATCAAATATAGACCTAATGGCTGTGATCCAGTGGTTAGTATGGTGGATTTGTAACACGGAGAAACTGGTTTGATTCTCGTATACGGCAGGCCATGCTCTTCCATCAAAATATTATCGTCAATGTTGATTTTCCTCCACATGTGGAGAAGTTGCTGGTTCTTGGTGGAAGAGTAAGTTAGTACTGGCTAAGATACAGTCTAGGACAACTCGAATCTGTGGCTGTATATAATCGAAAAAATTGTTGAGAAACAGAGTTAAACCCGAATAAACGAATCTGACACATTGGGTGGATTTGTACAGTGTCACTTTGGTTCTATGTTCATAATTACATTATATATTTTGTATTTTTGGGTTGAAATGTACTCAGTCATGCTGGTGTATACACTTATCATGGTTAGTTTTATCCAGTTATTTTCAGCAGTTTTCCTATTTTCTTTGTATGCTTTTTCTCCCCAGTAACATGTGTTTTCTCTCAACTTCCATTTTCTGTTAATTCATGATGATGTTTGTTACAGAAATGGATTCTGTGTTAGATAACACAGTTTGTCCTTGCATGTTGTGTTTCTGTAATATTGCATTGATTCCTTCTTTGAATCTAAATGATTTTGAGTTCTGTTGACGTCATTTAAATTCGAGTTTAAATTTTACTGGCGCTATTGAAAGTGCTTGAATTAATTCTGTATTTTATTGAATAAATTTTAATTTTCTTCTGTGTATGTTTAGAAAAATTGCTGGTCTTGGACTTGCAAGGACCTGAGAGCAAATACTCTTGTCTTTGGTGGTATAATAATAATTATGCTTTTATATTGGCTGGCTGCTTATGTCAGGTATACTTTATTCTTGTGTTCAGAGTTGACCAAAATATTAAGTCATTGTTTTATCCTCCCATGTTTATTATCAGAAGTAACATTTTTGTCTTTGATTATAATTATTGTAGATTTGTGTTTCGGTTCCAAATGAAGATTCAGTACCAGACATGCCAAATTGCCTGAGTCATTTGGTGAAGCCTTTGTCTTTTGTTACTGCAAATATTTGCATGTTCTCTATTGAATACAAATGTTTTGGTAGGATGTTACAAATGCTCATATGCTGCTGCTGCCGCCTTT
Source organism: Spisula solida (assembly GCA_947247005.1). Classification (NCBI taxonomy): domain Eukaryota; kingdom Metazoa; phylum Mollusca; class Bivalvia; order Venerida; family Mactridae; genus Spisula; species Spisula solida. The sequence goes on along the minus strand of OX365952.1, from coordinate 24,089,796 downwards.
TTATGCCCTCAAGTGAAGAATATAGCAAGTCCATTGATTTATTCTGACATTATCTTGGTCATATCTTTGTTTAATATACATGCTTTGTGGGATTTTGAAATCACATATGGAGATTTTTTTTTGTCACACAATACCCAGAATCCTGACCTCCAAAGTCAAGGTCACTCCCCACCCCTATAGCCATGGCATCGGTGCCGTGAAGACAAATCTTGTTTGATTTATTTCCTGGGTATAAATTAACATAGATAAGTTCCTCTGACAGAAAGAACAAATTGTCTCCTTTGAAGCCTGTACAATTTTTGGTTGCCTAGATGTTATGATAATCTTACCCATGAGATAAGAGACCTAGACAATATGCATGGGTGAAAAACTAGAGGCGACATTCTGATAAACTGCAGATTGCAATGAGATATGAACTTGTCTTGACATTGTTAATGTTATAAATATATATATACAACTGTAACATTTGTGTGTATTTTAACAACAGAGGGAGCTGATGAATGATACTGCCCCCTATGACAAAACAACATCCATTATTTATGTTGGTGTGACAAGTCAGGGAAAACCAACCACTACCATACCTTGTATGTTGACAGTGATATATCACTGTATCCAATCTCTTGACAGAAAATTATGAGTAATACCCACAGCTAGCTGAAAATGTACTGTTGTGTGACATCTAGACCAGTGTCTCCTCAGTAGACCACAAGTGTTTTGGCTGTACTGTCAATGCATCCAATGTAATGGTTGTAAGGAAATAGGGTGTCACAATTGTTTTAAGGAGACAGGATGCTGGGACGGACACAGGATTTTGGTGTTAACAGGTGCAATATTGACATCCCCCCTCAGAAAAGCTGAGCGAACGGAGCGAAATTGATAAAAATGATATAAGTACAGCATGCCCATGAAGTTATTTTGCAAGCAACGTGAGCATGAAAAATACATACCGTATTCATAGTTTTGCACAAAGAACAAAAGACAAATTGCCAGTGCTACAGCAATTGTATGCAGATATACACCTTCCACCGCCTGCCCTAAATCCGTCCTTAGGATGTCAAGATGGCTGTAAGAAGACAGGTGGCGGGATGGTTGTATGGTTACAGGGTGTCGGGATGGTTGTAAGGAAACAGAGTGTCGGGATGGTTGTAAGGAGACAGGGTGTTGAGATGGTTGTAAGGAAACAGGGTGTCGGGATGGTTGTAAGGTAACAGAGTGTCGGGATGGTTGTAAGGAGACAGGGTGTTGAGATGGTTGTAAGGAGACAGGGTGTTGAGATGGTTGTAAGGAAACAGGGTGTTGAGATGGTTGTAAGGAGACAGGGTGTTGAGATGGTTGTAAGGAAACAGGGTGTCGGGATGGTTGTAAGGTAACAGAGTGTCGGGATGGTTGTAAGGAGACAGGGTGTTGAGATGGTTGTAAGGAAACAGGGTGTCGGGATGGTTGTAAGGAAACAGGGTGTCGGGATGGTTGTAAGGAGACAGGGTGTTGAGATGGTTGTAAGGTGTTGAGATGTTGTAAGGTTACAGGGTGACGGGATGGTTGTATGGTTACAGGGTGTCGGGACGGTTGTAAGGAAACAGAGTGTCGGGATGGTTGTAAGGAGACAGGGTGTTGAGATGGTTGTAAGGTGTTGACATGTTGTAAGGAGACAGGGTGTCGGGATGGTTGTAAGGAAACAGGGTTTCGGAATGGTTGTACAGTGTAATCTGAGAAAACCGAACACCCTTCGGACCGCCTGATTTGTTCGGATTTCACAAAAGTTCGGTATTGTGAAACTACAACTATTTTGTTAACTTTTGTATACAGTTTTTCACACATTCCCTGGGGTTATTCAACAAATTAATTGTTTGGTAATTTGTTTGTTCGGTATTTAAGGTTTGATTTGTGTGTACTGATACTAGTTGGGGGACAAAGAAGCCGTCGGTATTCAGATTTCGCAAGGTTCCGGTTTTTCAAACATCTTTTACATTGAATTAAAGAAAAGAAATTTCGGGACCAAAATATTTGGTCGGTTTTGACAACATTCCGGTTTTCCCACGTGTCGGTTTTCTCAGATTACACTGTATAAGGAGACAGTGTGCCTTAAAGGTTGTAAGAAGAAGGGTCACAGTGTTGGGATGGTGATAAGGGACAGGGTGTCAGGATGGTTGTAAGATTACAGGGTGTCAGGATGGTTGTAAGGTTACAGGGTGTCAGAATGGTTGTAAGGTTACAGGGTGTCAGAATGGTTGTAAGGTTACAGGGTGTCAGGATGGTTGTAAGGTTACAGGGTGTCGGGATGGTTGTAAGGTTACAGGGTGTCAGGATGGTTGTAAGGAGACAGGTTGTCAGGATGGTTGTAAGGTTACAGGGTGCCAGGATGGTTGTAAGGTTACAGGGTGTCAGGATGGTTGTAAGGAGACAGGTTGTCAGGATGGTTGTAAGGTTACAGGGTGTCAGAATGGTTGTAAGGTTACAGGGTGTCAGAATGGTTGTAAGGTTACAGGGTGTCAGGATGGTTGTAAGGTTACAGGGTGTCGGGATGGTTGTAAGGTTACAGGGTGTCAGGATGGTTGTAAGGTTACAGGGTGTCGGGATGGTTGTAAGGTTACAGGGTGTCGGGATGGTTGTAAGGTTACAGGGTGTCGGGATGATTGTAAGGTTACAGGGTGTCGGGATGGTTGTAAGGAGACAGGGTGTCAGAATGGTTGTAAGGTTACAGGGTGTCGGGATGGTTGTAAGGGTGTCGGGATGGTTGTAAGGTTACAGGGTGTCAGAATGGTTGTAAGGTTACAGGGTGTCAGAATGGTTGTAAGGTTACAGGGTGTCAGGGTGGTTGTAAGGTTACAGGGTGTCAGAATGGTTGTAAGGTTACAGGGTGTCAGGATGGTCGTAAGGTTACAGGGTGTCAGGATGGTTGTAAGGTTACTGGGTGTCAGGATGGTTGTTAGGTTACAGGGTGTCAGGGTGGTTGTAAGGAGACAGGTTGTCGGTATGATTTTAAGGTACCAGGGTGTCAGAATGGTTGTAAGGAGAACCACATTCGTATTCTTGCCTGGAAATTATTTTCCAAAAAAAACCTATCATTTTAATCAAAACTATCTGGAAGCATTGTAATTTACAATTTAATTTTTTTTAATGATTTTTAATGATTTTTCATTTTTATAGTTGAAACAATTCATACATATACAAAGTGATAGTTGTTTCTGTTTACATTTATGCTTGGTAATGCATTAATGTAGGCTTTAAAGATATTACTCAGGTAAAATGAGAGCAGATTTTAATTAAGTGATTTCATACGTTTGAGATGGCCCCTCCAGTATATAGATGTATGGTATATGGGTTAACATTAGAAAGTCATCCATCCAACCTTTTGATCTATGGCTTACAAATATTGATATAAGTACCTGTAGGGGTACCTGTCTTTGTTGTGAAGTTATTAGCTCCATGTATTATCTCTCTGTGTGTATATCCAATGAGAATGGTTGGTGAGGTTTTATGTCAATTTGTTTTGTGATAGTCATTGATTTGATTTTATGATAATCAAATATACCTGGGATAGGTCACAGGTGAAAAATTACGACCTTTGATGTTTGTACAGTTAAGTTGTCACATGCTTTGGGTATAAAATCTGTTTAAATTTAATATGTGAAGTTTTGGTGTTAGACTGGTGTAACTGTTGTTGTACCAGACTGGGGTTGAGTAGATATACTGCCAACTGTCTGTAACATTATCATGTGAGGTGGCCTTGTTGGAATGCCGTAAAATCTTAAAGTTTTGATAAAAACTTTGATGTTTTGACATGGTCATATTAAAATAAAGAGAATTAAAATAATTAGAAAGTTATAAACTTTTAATCCTGTATAGTATTTTATATACATTTTAAAGCCTGTCTGTTCAAGGATGTCTATAACATGTGTTTTGTTCAAGGATAGTCTTTAGCATTGTGTTTCTTGCTGCCTACACGTCTGTCTGTCTGTTCACATGACCTTGTTACAAACCAGGATATTGGTTCTGTACTGTTATATAGGGTTTGAATTTATAAATGAATTTATAAATTAGTGACCATCATATATACTATAGGAGCTTTAGAGGGCGCCGTCTCGTGAATATGAGGTAACGGGTTCGAATCTGTACCATATGAAGGTAATTCCTTTGACTGGTTGGCTCAGCGTCTGGTACTTCGTATGACTCAAATACTATCTGTTTCATAATACAATGAGAAGGCAGTATTAAAAAGATGTCAGCTAGCCTATGTATTGAATCAAAGATTTATAAGTTCATCTTTACACCAGTCCACAACCATATCAAAAATATTGTCTGAACTAGAGTGTTCCTTTCAAGGGGTTTCAATGAAACCCTGCACAAAGATGGCATAATCTGGTGCGTCACAGGTCTGTACTCAGACTGCCTTTAACAGCCAAGCAAGGGAGATAATCACTAGTATAATTGTTCAATCTTTTGGACTTTCCTTTATAACTGAGGTATGTTATCATGTGTTTTCCACAAGAAAAATCCTTTAACTCTGAAATGAAGACTACCTCTTTCAAATACCCCCCTGTGGCAAAAATTAGCGTTTCTTCCTGGAATAGTAGGGCTAGGGCCTTGTCACTTTAGTTGTATTTCAATGACCGATGCCATGTTGAAGTTGTACTTTAAGAAGTGCTGTTGACATATACAGGTGGTATTCATCATTTATCAGAAGAATGGTTGTCATTGTTAACATAGCTGAACATGGTGTGTGTGTATAATATACACAGCATCAGTATCACTAGGAATAGTATCAAACCTGTCATGAATGTTGATATATCTGTATATACCTGCTGCCAAGATCTTTAAATGATAGCCCAGTACTCCCAGTTACCTGATGATACCAGTACCATGTGTACAATCATTCTGTCTGTAGACATATTAATTACATATGTGCCATTTCTTATCAACTGTTGGTTGGATTATAACGGAACTAAACAAGTGACCTAAGTCATGCTAGTAGTTCATATCATATGCTAAGGTAAATTTCCAGTGAGTTACTGCCCTTGGACCATACACAGGGTGACTCGGTAACATACTGTAACTGTGGCTGGGAAGTATGTTATGCTTCATCATTGATTTGAATATTCTAAATATCCATGCTTGGCTATGTGTATGTCTGTGCACTGGATATTTCTTGGGTTCCACATGACAAAAGTTCTCATAACTACGAATTATGGTGATCTGTTCATGAAACATGCATTGTTGCGATTTATTAACTTATATAACTTACAACTGCCATCAAACAAAGATCATTTTAGTCCCTGCCAAATAAAGAGACAAATAAGCTAAAAATGCCAGATACTTGAAAATGCATACTATAGTCACTACAGTAGCTACATTGGCAATGTGAAGTATATATAATAAAGTACAATCAAACCTGTCTATGAAGACCACAGTTAATATGAACTGCACAAATGCTCATTGAAGACAGGTGGTTTCTATTAACAGATTAAATATCATATATAAGATCAATTAGTGATTTTTACAGACAGGTTTTGTGATATAGTGGTCTTTGTTTACAGGTGGCATTTGTCACATGTTTGACTGGATATGTTTAGATTTGCAAATACCATTACAGTCCAATTTTCCAAAACAAACCACTTACTTACTTACTTCTACATCACTCAGACATTGTAACATACATAAATTTGTACCATAGTTTAAAATTATAAAAAATCCTATATTTCTATTTCATTTGCTTAATGTTTGAATTTGACCTAAATATTGTCCCCCCCCCCCCTTCTAAAGTGGTCTGGTTTAAGGGATTTTGCTTTCAACATTGGTTATATGTCTGTTTTCATCAATCAATGGTTACACCATGTTAAACTTAGTATCATGTTAAGACTTTAAGTTCAATGTTTTTATCGGAGTTACTTCCCTTGCACTGTAAGAAAGAAGAGAATCAAAGGAATAAGAAGAGATTATATTTTATTACTTTGTGGCTCGTTTTTAATCATGTCGCTTCAGTGACCTTCAGATAAATGGTATATAAACCTATATGCAGTTAAAGAAATATCACACACCTAGGGGTAAAACAAACACGTTTTGCTTGTACATTGTTGAAGTATAATGTTGAAGACAAGTTCTATTTTATTGAAAATATATTTGAATTGATTTGCTTTAATTTAATGTGTTCTGCTTTTCTGGTTTTATTTATTTAAACAATTGTTGATTGAACTTGCTAATACCATATTTATTCTCCGTATTAAAGTGACAAATATTGACTGAAGTAATGTTATGTCAACTTCGTAATGTTTACTCCAGCTTGTTGAATTTAGCTTTATGTCAGAACATGACTTGTAATCCAGTGTAAAAAGGCGGGATTGAGGACGGGGTTCTCTATTTTCTCTTCAATGATAAACAATTAATTGCATTTCTGATTCCTTGACAATCTATCATATTCCAGTTTATTTGTTTTGGTTTTCGCACTGTTTGTTGATGGTGTTTTACATTTGTGGTCTGGTGACCTAGAAAGTGCTCCTGGTACTCCCAACTGGTCTTTATCGGTGCTTCTGCAAGCAACTGACATCTTCACATATCATTTTTGTGTTAGACTTGATAATATACAGATACAAGTTCTGTCAAGTTAGTTACATGGGTGAAAGTTTTTCAGGCACATGCCTGAACTTCAGGTTTTTGAGAGGCCAAAAAGCCTGTTTTTCTCTACTTTGCCTATATAAATTGTCAGTTTTTGAGGATTTCAGGTTTTTCAGAATTTCAAACGTTCACCCGCATGCAAGTATTGATGAAGGTTTTATTGTGATCTACTACAATGTGAATCAATAGTACAAGCTGAATATTTAATTAGTGATTGTACTATATTGATGAAAGTTGTTATCTCATAGCTTCTATTTATTCTCCTACATTGTAAATGTTATCAGCATTTGTATACCACAACAGATAGGCAAACATAAATCTTACAGATTGACAGCTGTTGTAATACTAATATACTATAAAACCATTATTGTAGGTGATTGCTTCGGTGGATGAACTCCACCACAAAATTGTATCTCGATGATTGATTACATAGCCTCAGTAATATGTAACTGTAATGGTTTTACCATCCAGTGTTTTTAAATCACATGAGTTGATGACCCCCCCCCCTCCCCCCAATCAACATTTAATCAAAATCTTCAAAATTTAATACCCACAAAAATGAAAGATTTTACTATAATGTTAAATATACTACAGTATGATTCTACATACTGACCCCTTGTCTTATTCCACTTGATTGGATACTTAAGAGATATCATACTCAGATATTGAAGTAATTATATTATTAATGATAATACTAACCATGATATGAACTTACAAGATAAATAAGATAGGGTATACTATAATATTACAACCTATACTAGTTGAGAAGGGAAATATCTTTCCTGGCATCTCAAGTTCTAACCTACATCCAGAATGATTCTATTTATCGATTCCCGGAGTTTCCAATTATGTCTGTTCCATATATACAGTTAAATCTTCTATTACTTGCATGGATTGCCTTTGTTTCCTGGTGTTATATATTGCCATTGTCTGTGAGCATATTGCAATCATCTCTTTGATTCTAGTTTATTACATCAGTGGTACAGAGCTGTATTGAGGTTTTGAAATAGGTGTAGGTCTTTGATCAGTCTGGTACATGTAACCTACTTGCTGACAGCTGGGTGGGTGGAGCATTGTTGGTTAGGTCTAGCATGACAAAGTATATAACTAGTCTCTCTTCAGCAGTAAATTAAGGGGCACTGAATATGCAGTTGCTTACAGAAGTTGCCTGTTTATTCAATACAGTACTGTACATGTTGTTTGAGGTATTGACACATTATCTCATTGCCTAATGAAAAACAAAACTGAAAACTTCAGCTCTTGCATCCTGCAGGATAAATCATGGATACCCAAATTGTCTAAAATGGGGGTAACCCAGAATCCGAATTTTAAGAATTCCTAGTTCATAAATTATAGTGTGAAATGCTGAATATATTTTGGTCTTGTGGAACAAGTCTTACTGCAGGGCTCGACACTAACACTGGTCCGCTGGTCCGAGACCAGTGAAAATCCATAAGGACCAGTGAAAATTCTTGAGGACCAGTAACTGTCCTATTTACAAATTTGGCGCTTTTGCCCTGTCGGACCAGTGGCCAAAATAGTTAGTGTCTAGGCCTGTACTGCACTATGAATGTATCGGTATATTTAATTTTACTGTTCGACCAGCACAGTTTGTAGTTCTGGCTTCTTATTGTGTTATTTATTTGTGTTCTTCAGGAAGGAGATGAAAATAGTCACCCAACAGCCTTCTCGAGACAAAAAGTACAAGCATGTTTAAAGGAGTGGTTGGATTACCAGGACGGACAGAAGATTTTATTAACCACACCCACAGTACTTGTAGGATACAGGCTGGAAGTATACCGTGCTGAGGGAACTACACAGTGGTATACAGCTGTCATACAATCATATAACCATTCTACAAAGGTAACTAACATACAGTTATAATGTTTATACATTGTAAGCCAGTCCTACCTACACATTGCTCTGTCTGAATCCCAAGTGCATTATCAACATGTCTGGGTTTTGAATCTGTGGTAAGGGAGGACATGTCATTTGTCCTTTGTTGTTGTTGTCATTATTTACTGACTATCATTGATAGGATAGCTGGCATGAATGATATAGTAGAACTTTGATGCCTCAAACTGGCTTGAGACCGAGGAGGGGGGATAGTTAGAGCCATCTACCTGTTAAATTCACCTAGACTGTATACTAGTTCATACCGGTAGTCAATTTGCCCGGGAACGAAGAATCTGTTTGAGATTTCTAGGGTGTTTGGGGTATCAAATTTCTATTGTAGTTTTACTGGTATTCTATAATATTTCGCAGCTTTAAAGTCAATGTTAAAATCTGGTTTTATGCTGCTGTGTTTTATGCTGCTGTGTGATACTTGAAATGCAGAGAATTAAAACTTGTGTTCGTGTTTTTCCTATGGTGAATGGAAATAACTTGCTCCTGGCAGTTCACTATTGCTGCTGCTTAATGTTTTGCTGTCTTTAAAATTGTCTTCTTTTACATTTGTTCCCCCAGTCGGACAGCAAATCGATACTATAGCACTGTTCAGAGAATGAAGAAACTTGTCTATTGATTATAGAGGCAGCTGATAACCTAATTCTGTCTGCATAATCTTTGTTATGAAATCGGCTTATTGAGGAGAATATCGACTTGGGTCTGACTCATGCAGATGTTCGGTTAGATATTCTTGGGATTTAATTTTTTGGCAGGTTTTTGCTGTATTATTAAAATTTATTGCTTGTTTTCTCGTGATCGTGCGTTTCATCATTATTCTGGTAATTTTAGGAGTTTTAGTGGTGATATAAATGAGACTTTGTGACCCTGTTCCGTGCAACGCTGATAGCATGCCTTTGATTTATTCTTTTACTAGCAGTGAAGCTTCCCTATTGCTCCTATTATTTGCAATTTTTTGCACTAAAGGCCAGAGCAGGGTTACGGAACTAAATTACTCAATTAATATCGTGCATATTTTCTCCCCGTTTTAATCCGTGTCTGAATATTTCTCTGCTCCTATTTAAATTTAAACACCATAAATTGCTTTGTTACAGAATTTGGACTCTCGACCCAGTTTACTGACAACCATAAATTGTAATTATTTGCTAGTGTACAACTGTTGGTCAGATTGTCTTGCTAGAGTTGCTGGCCCTTACTTATTTCTATGTATGAACTTTTAGCACTGTGATATATATTTGTTGGTATACAGTTTTCTAGCTGCGCCCGTGGTTTGTGCACTGTGATATATATTTGTTGGTATACAGTTTTCTAGCTGCGCCCGTGGTTTGTGCACTGGATTTGTAATCTGAGCTCAATATCCTGAAGCAGCAGGACATACCCTTCCATGAAAATTTGACAGTTTGTCCTCCCCATGTGGAGACATTTCTGGTAACAGTGGTTTCCACAATCGATTGTTCCAACTTGAGAACATTTCTCAGATGAGCTACCTTAAGTTGTCTTGGCCCTCTTGTGCCTACCTACCTATCCTCTTTGTCCCCAGTGGGACATAAGGCCACTTTCATAGCCCTCTTGTGCTTTGCATATTCATGTGAGCTTGCAAATGTGTGCCTGGGAACTTGGACACATTTTCGTTACCAGCACCCGGGGGGGGGGGGAATAGTGCCTCTGTCCCATGTGATTACATTTTTTGGTGTTACAGATCATGTTTTATATTGGAAGATTTATAATGATGAGTGGGGAGGTTTTGTTGGGAAACATTTGTATCCATTCCATTAAGAAGAAGAATAATTGATCCTCCACACCTAAGGTTATGTATGCAGCTCTACTTCTCCAGTGCAAATAGAGACAAATTGCTTTCCATCATATAAAAGTATGGAACAAATTATGTTTTATTGACAAACATTGGAAATAACAACTGATCTAAATTACTTTTACTCTGTTATTGCATTGTTTATTGGGAAACTATCTAAGTGGTTTGGGAATAATACAAGTTTTATGCCCCATTGTCTGGCAGGCCATTTGGAGCATGACATTCCTGGCTTCGATTTTCTGTTTTGTTGTGTGTCTATTGTAGCTGCAGTATTCAGGAGTAATTGACTTCCATTCACAAAACCAGTTTAGTCATGTTTGTTTCTATGGGCTATCTCCAGACTGCTGGAATAAATGAACAGTCAGAGTCACATAAATGTTGCTTGATGGATAGGTCAGACTCACATAAATATAGTTTTGTGCAAATGTGGTTGGTTCTGTAATCATAGGTTTAGCATCACATGGCAGTCTCAGAGTCTTTTACTCAAATTACTGATTCAATGATTATTGGTAGTGTTTCAGTTGTGCTTAAAGTTTGTGTCCTTCATTGAGCAGTGGGGCACTGTAACCTCACTGCAACATGCACATGCGACTGCTGAGGTGAAATGACATTCAGTAATATTAACAAACCAAGATGTTGTTTGAAACAAGTAGATCTATCTAGCCTACATTCCTGAAACTTTGGATTTTGAGGTCTCACTTCAATGTCAAGGTCACATTGACCTTTGAATGATTGGCATAGATGTTTTACACTTCTTTCTTGTTCCATTTGGTAATAAAAGTACTTATAAAGTGGGGAACATGTAACATGCATTGCGAGAATAAAACATCTGTCTTCCATTTAAACCTTCAATTATTTACACTGAAAGTTGGCACTTTCACAAAAATATCTTTTTGAGAAAATCCCCACCAGCTTAGTAATCATTGTTTATTTTTCTTAGCTTCCCTCCAGAAGCCTAATTGATGTTAGGAATACTTGTGTTGCCATGGTAAATGATTTACTTTACCTAGGAATTGTATCCATCTGAAAAACAGGTTGTAAACATCCAGGAATTTACCTGGAACTGTTCAGGAAACTGTTTCATGAATGTTTTATGTTTCTTTTAGTAGATAGGGAAAACTCATTAGAGGAATATTGCAGCTCGTTGTAGTGCATGTGTCTTAGAACTTCTGTAGAACATTTCTCTTATTTTGATATAGTGGTGCCTTTTTAGCTTTCTTCAGATGAAGATTAGAACATATGTGAGATAGCATTTGGCATCTTTGTTGGGGAAAAATGTATTCAGTATGATAGTGTTTCTGCCATTACTGTCAAAATAACAGTCTGCCCTGTGTCAGAGGTCACCAGTCCTCCCTGTGTCAGAGGTCGCCAGTCCTCCCTGTGTCAGAGGTCACCAGTCCGCCCTGTGTCAGAGGTCACCAGTCTTCCCTGTGTCAGACGTCACCAGAAATACAGTCCTCCCTGTGTCAGAGGTCACCAGCCCACCCTGTGTCAAAGGTCACCAGTCCTCCCTGTGTCAAGAGGTCACCAATGCAATCCTCCCTGTGTCAGAGGTCACCAGTCCTCCCTGTGTCAGAGGTCACCAGTCCACCCTGTGTCAGAGGTCAGCAGTCCATCCTGTGTCAGAGGTCACCAGTCATCCATGTGTCAGAGGTCACCAATACAGTCCACCCTGTGTCAGAGGTCACCAGTCATCCATGTGGCAGAGGTCACCAATACAGTCCTCCCTGTGTCAGAGGTCACCAGTCATCCCTGTGTCAGAGGTCACCAGTCCATCCTGTGTCAGAGGTCACCAATACAGTCATCCCTGTGTCAGAGGTCACCAATACAGTCCAGTCTGTGTCAGAGGTCACCAGTCATCCCTGTGTCAGAGGTCACCAATACAATCCTCCCTGTGTCAGAGGTCACCAGTCCACCCTGTGTCGGAGGTCACCGGTCATCCCTGTGTCAGAGGTCACCTGTCCACCCTGTGTCAGAGGTCACCAGTCCTCCCTGTGTCAGAGGTCACCAGTCCATCCTGTGGCAGAGGTCACCAGTCCTCCCTGTGGCAGAGGTCACCAGTCCTCCCTGTGGCAGAGGTCACCAATACAGTCCTCCCTGTGTCAGAGGTCACCAGTCCTCCCTGTGTCAGAGGTCACCAGTCCTCCCTGTGTCAGAGGTCACCCGTCCTCCCTGTGTCAGAGGTCACCAGTCCTTCCTGTGTCAGAGGTCACCCTGTGTCAGAGGTCACCAATACAGTCCACCTTGTGTCAGAGGTCACCAGTTATCCCTTTTTCAGTGGTCACCAGTCCATCCTGTGTCAGAGGTCACCAGTCCTCCCTGTGTCAGAGGTCACCAGTCATCCCTGTGTCAGAGGTCACCAGTCCATCCTGTGTCAGAGGTCACCAGTCCTCCCTGTGTCAGAGGTCACCAATACAGTCCACCCTGTGTCAGAGGTCACTAATACAGTCCTCCCTGTGTCAGAGGTCACCAGTCCTCCCTGTGTCAGAGGTCACCAGTCATCCCTGTGTCAGAGGTCACCAGTCCATCCTGTGTCAGAGGTCACCAGTCCTCCCTGTGTCAGAGGTCACCAATACAGTCCACCCTGTGTCAGAGGTCACTAATACTGTCCTCCCTGTGTCAGAGGTCACCAGTCCTCCCTGTGTCAGAGGTCACCAATACAGTCCACCCTGTGTAAGAGGTCACCAGTCATCCCTGTGTCAGAGGTCACCAATACAATTCTCCCTGTGTCAGAGGTCACCAGTCCTCCCTGTGGTCACCAGAAATACATTCCTCTCTGTCAGAGGTCACCAGTAATGCAGTCCACCCTTTGTCAGAGTTCACCCAGATTATGCAACCACCCACCTTACAATTGCAAATATTTCAGCCATTTTTAAGTCCCCCCTGCAGGGTTTACCTTCTTACTTTGAATTCAATTTGTTTAAACAACAGCTTGTTTTAAATGGCTAAAGATATTTGATGTACCTCTGTATAGGCTAAACTTGACTACAAATATTACTTTTTGTGTGAGCTCATTTCACTCCTGTCACCTTAGTTTGTGTCAATATGAAACAACAAAAAGTCTTTATCTACCAACTTCTCTTATTTCATTATTAATATTTATCCAGTGATCTTCACAGGCAATTAATTAAACAGGTAGATTCCTCAATCAATATGTAAAACTATACCTGCACTCTATGCTGCTGCTGATAGAGGTGACTTTGTAAATAGAAATTCTCTGATGACAAGATTCGTATTGCGCAGAATTAATGTCAATATGGTGTATGGTATGCTGTGAGAGTTATTACTGTGTTTGTATCATATTGATCTGTTTTAACACTTTGATCAGCATGTTTTCTCCCTGACAAATTACCAGGTGTAACTCAGTCATAAACAGCTATTCTGAAAGTTATTCAATTCTAATTTTTATACAGTCAATTTACCTGTCTTGTGGTTGTTTAGCATTCTTTATCCATAATTATGTTTGTTACAAAAAGTAGCTTAGGTTTTTCTATTCATCTGTAAATTACAGCACATTTGGTAATGACTAATGTTCCCTTGCTTTTCAAACCAGAAGCAAAAACCTCTCAAAGACACCATTCTGTACAAGAACAGCCAATTGAAGAGTTATTTTGGCATTCAATACATTTTCATGAAAATGAGTACATTTTCATGAAAATGGTAACATTTCGATTCTGATTTTGCATAGAATCCAGGATTATGCCTGAGGTTGTCCAGTTGTATTATATTGTTTGCCAAGTAGACAAATTATGTTCTTGTATTCTACTGTATTAGTTGATGTGCCAGAGAATGGAGCCAAGTTTTAATTTGAGAAACTCGGATGTTGCCAAATAGTTGACCCTGGCAGGTTGTATGTGGTGTTATCAGAAATTGTGTGGTGAGGATGCCAGTGATAGTAGGAAGAGTTTGTGAAATATTTATTGATAGATATCTTCCTAGAGTTTTTGATACAAGTCTCGTCATTGTGGTATAGGGTGTTTCATTTTTTGAACTTTTTCCTTGATCGCTTAGATAATTAAACCAACTGTTCTCTAGTATAAACAATATTCCCAGACTAAATTTCAGCTCAATCCAAAAATGTCTTGATCCCCCCCTACCGAGTTGAAATTTTGACCCAAAGACGACATGTAGGCATTTTTCACTCCAAAAAGGTTTCTTTAATAGCCAATTCCACCAACATTATTTTGTTATATTTGTGTAAGATGAATGATTTGTGGTCGTTTGAATCCATTTATGTCCATATTTTATTATATAAGGATCCAAATTATATACTGGACCAGTTCATTTCATAGCAAAAAGGTGTGTTTTTCTGAAAATTAAAGAAAATTAGAAATTATCAGATATTCTCAATTCACAAACTTTAAGGGCCCAAATTGAGAACTGCTATGTTTTTAAACACTTTATAATGTACTAATGCGATTTTACATGACTCTATAATTAAACAAAATTAACTATATACATGTACCGTAAATAATCGGCCATAAGTCGTAGGGTGACTTTTAGCTAAGAAGTCGAGATTTTTGTCGATACTGTACCCTTTCATAAGTCGCCGGTAGACTTTTCAATTTTTTGTGAAAGCTGAATGTTTGTCCCCAGGATCAATATGCATTCTATTGACATAAAAAATTTCTAGTAACTGAGATAAAAACTTAAATCCAATTCACAAACATTTTTGTTATATTTACAAGTTATGTCTGAATAGTAATAGTATGCAACAGATTGTTTTGTCTTACTGTTGGAACTTCAAGACGATATATACTGATTATCATTCACTCCCCGTTCAGCAACATCATTCGCCACTTCAAGGTTTGTCACAACATTTCCCATTGTTGTACTTTCGAATATTCTCCACTGACCAGGAACATTGTGATCTGGGCAACATATATTACCATAACATAAAATAGAAACCACGACTCAGGTCCAATAATCAGATCCATTGGATGGTTCGCTGTTGTTATACCAGTTGGAAAGTCAGATTTTGGAAGTTTGTGGCCTCTGTGACTTATAAGTTAAGAGCCATAACTTCCTTGACATCGGGTGCCACAGACTTGCCAAGCAAGAAGAGGAAGATCAAGGGTGTCTTAGAAGGAAATTATGCGTGCGATTGGAGCATCAATGGGTGCACGTGTGTAGCCATCAGGTCCCATAACTCGAAGCCCAATCATGGTGGAATTGCATACATACTGGCTTGAAGGAACCCTGTCCATGGAAAGAGAACTTTATTGCATTCTTTCTAGTTTGGTGTGACTCATGATTGCTATATTGGGCAGCATAGCAAGCTTCAATAACAATCTGACAGAGTGAAACACACTAGGAGCTTTAATTACAAATGCATCCCAAAGTGCCACAGACCGATATCTTAAGCAAGCGGTCGCCTAGGTACTTGTTTTAAAATAAGTTCACATAGTTATCGGTGGTTGGTGGTTACAACGTCAATTTGAGGTAGATGGGGCGCTAAAA
The DNA here is from genome assembly GCA_947247005.1 of Spisula solida. Lineage (NCBI taxonomy): Eukaryota > Metazoa > Mollusca > Bivalvia > Venerida > Mactridae > Spisula > Spisula solida. Next base: position 24,074,012 of record OX365952.1, on the reverse strand, counting down.
TGTCACTTGTTTCTCGGTTATTGCTGGTGAGAGGGGGGGAAATATTCAGGCCTATTCTAATTGGTGAACATGTACCTGAGAGAACCTTTATAAATTGCTCAGACTCTGTTTGACATGTTAAGCATGGATACTATCCAATGATTTTCTCAAATCACAACTTATATATAATCGATTTGTGAATGGGTCAGTAACTCTAGATGTCTCCTTGACAGTTTTACAAATATCAAATATACAAGTTGTGGACCAATATAATCAGCATGTCTAAATTGACTGACTTGAAATGGAGTTTCCCAAATGAAACACTCAGTCCAAATGCATGCTTTGTGGCTACAGAGCATGGAACCAACGATGACCTAAATATTGAAATAAGTGGAGTTTATCAAAATATGTCTTGGAAAACCAAGGAAATGTGAAGATTCGGTTCCTTGAAGGTTGTATGAGCAACATGTTATAATTCGTTGAATGCACTAGTTTGACGCTTGGTCAATTATTCTGTAAGCACTGGCTGTGGGATTTTCTCTTTGGTCGCACCCTGTTCATATATGTAGATGGCACTGTCATGATGCTGTATGAATAGAAAGTCACATTTATGTGCCTGTCACTCAACTTACCACTCAATCTATCTCCCCCTGTCAATTTTTTATTATCATTTATAACAGTATATACTGTTATAGAAAGTATGAATGCATCATTGCCGTCCCAAGTTTAAAGAAACGTTCTAATATATGGTTAATTTTGTATAAAACAATGATTATACCTGTAAAATCAAATTAGTTCATCATAACGTATTCAAAAGCATGACAGTTCTTACCAAAATTAGATGACTTTTTATAAGAGCAGGGTGATTTGGACCTGGGATGTTTGTTAAGGAAAAAATCTTCAAAAATTTCAAATTTTCTATAATTTCAGAAAATCACCACTTTTTGCTATAAAATGAACTGATCCCGTATATAATTTGGACCGTTCTATTGTAAAATATTGACATAAATGGGTTTAAACAACCTCAATTCATTCATCTTACACAAATACAACAAAATAATATTGGTGGAACTGGCTATTTAAGAAACCTTTTCGGAGTGAAAAATGCCTACATGCCGTCTTTTGGCCAAAATTTCAACTCGGTAGGGGGGGATCAAGACATTTTTGGATTGAGCTGAAATTTGGTCTGGGAATATTGTTTATACTAGAGAACAGTTGGTTTAATTATCTAAGCGATCAAAGAAAAAGTTCAAAAAATGAAACACCCTATTGTGGTATCCCTGTGTTTCACACTTTTGATTTAAAGATCATTGAAATTACCATGATGCACTGAATTTTTGTTTTGTTGTCATTTTGTGAATTCTAGGGGGTTGATGCATCTATGTTTTGAACCTTTTATTTGAAGTTTCGTTATTTACTCTGACAGGGCAAGTGAGTAGAACTACATATTCAAGCCTAGTCCTTATCCTACATAGAAGCTCATGATGGATTCTTATAATCTTACTAACTTGAATCCCACTTGAAAGTTGGACCGTCATTTTGGCATGGTTCCTTGCTTGAACTTCTCGCTCCCTAATGCAGGCACATAAGAGAAAGTTGAAGCATAATTCTTCTGTAAGTCAGCTGTTCTATAAGTATTATGTATGTATATTTCAGACATTATCTGTGACAGATGACACTGTGTTAGAGGAGCACAATGAGGATCCTACATTAATACAGATGCACCTCATTGATGACGGAGGTAAGAATTTACTATATCATAGAGTCCATTTAGTATACTCTGTAAACATAACACATGCAGATCCTGATCAGTCACAGTGGTCAGTCATATCATGCACACCTACAGCAATTTTTCTCAGGGGTCTGGCCGGAGTTTTAGCCCTGACAAACTAGTGTACAATAAGACATTTTTGCCAAAACTCCAATGGGTCTGGACCCCTCTGTCCCCAGGCTCCCGGATCCGCACATGCATATAGTCGAACCTTTGTTCAACAACCACCTGACTTAAGTAGTCAATAATATAAAATCCCAGTTGGTGATTTATATATATATATATATATTAAACAATCACATTTGGTGTATACCATCATTGTCTGACTGTTTTAAGGCAGGTTATACTGTACATCATTCTACATCTCCATATTGCAACACTTGTGGAGGCTTTCTACTTGGCACCAGACATAAAGTCCAGTCAGGGTAAGAATCCAGTGACATAGTGGTCAAGTCCACTATTACAGTGTAAAACAAATTATAAAGGCTTATACATACAACTATATAATTTCAATGCTAAACTAATATACTATATTCGCTCTACCTGTTTTGACAATGATTGTAATCATTTGTGTATACACATAAAGTGCAACGTCACTGTCACTGACGGGACCGTATAACTGGTTTAACTTTGTCCGCTTTGCCTGTACAAAAGCATTATGTACACATGGGCTGCTGACATAATATTATAACTTGTATATTGTCACAGATGCTGTGATTTGCTTATGTCTTAAGTATTTTTCTTAAGTCTCTTGATGCTTTCTATAAAGCATTGCAAATGAACAGAAAAACTTCCCAAGGTTATTGTAGAGTACTGAATCTAATGAGGTTACTGTATTGTATTGTTTGTGTAATTTTGGTATAAAAATGTGTTTTTGCTGTATTCATTGTAGTACAAATGAATCAACCAGTTTATGGTATTGCACAAACATATAAATCAACAAACACATACATATAAATCAACAAGCTTATGGTATTGCACAAACATATAATTATACCCCAGATACATAGTATATGGGGGCTATATTGGAGTCATGCTTGAGGTTGGTTGGTTAGTTGGTTGGTTGGTTGGTTGGTTGGTTGGTTGGTTGGTTGGTCTGTTGGTTGGTCCGTATAATTTTGTCCGCGCTATTTCTCTGCAACAATTGGTCGGATTTCAAAGAAACTTTGCATGACTGATCAGTACCAAGTCTAGTTGTGCATATCATCGGCACACGTCGGTCGGATGAATTTTAGGGGGGTTATGGCCCTTTGTTTTTTTGTACTTATAAATTTTGTCCGCGCTATTTCTCTGCAACCATTGGTCGGATTTCAACGAAACTTTGCATGACTGATCAGTACCAAGTCTAGTTGTGCATATCCTCGACGCTCATTAGTCGGATCAATTTTAAGGTAGTTATGGTCCTTTGTTTTTTTACACTTTTAAATTTTGTCTGCGCTATTTCTCTGTAACCATTGGTCAGATTTCAATGAAACTTTGCATGAATGATCGCTACCAATTCTAGTTGTGCATATCGTCAGCACACGTTGGACGGATCCATTTTTAAAGTAGTTTTGGCCTTTTGATTTTTTACACTTATAAATATTGTCTGCACTATTTATCAGCAACCAATGGTCGGATTTCAATGAAGCTGCATAACCGATCAGTACCAAGTCTAGTTTTGCATATCTGACTGTGTCAAGCAGTTTCTGGGGGTATTCATCACATTCAGTGATATTTCTTGTTCAACAAGCTTATGGTATTGCACAAACATATAAATCAACAAGCTTATGGTATTGCCCAAACATATAAATCAACAAGCTTATGGTATTGCACAAACATATAAATCAACAAGCTTATGGTATTGCACAAACATATAAATCAGCAAGCTTATGGTATTGCACAAACATATATATCAACAAGCTTATGGTATTGCACAAACATATAAATCAGCAAGCTTATGGTATTGCACAAACATATAAATCAACAAGCACGAACATATAATAAATCAACTAACATATGGAATAATGTGGAACAGACTGGTATAATCTACTTGTATCATCAAATACCAAACAAAACATTACAAGCTTGAAAGAAAGCCTGTTTTAATATCAGAATATCTGTTTATTCCATGATATCTTAGTTTTATTAATGTGAATGTTTTTTTCCCAGCATAGTGCATCTAGATGCCTAGATTCCTGTCAGGAACTTATCGATCGAAGCATTAAAGTGATATTTCCTTGTCAGACTGAAGGCTGTTGGGATTAAAAAACATTATCTAGGAGCAATCAGATTTCTCTAGACATTGGTTTTGTGGCTTCTAGAGAAACTGGGGAAACCTGATTATTCTCATTAGTATTTCCTGGAACATTGCTGCCATGGAATGTGACTTTTGGTGATACTGGGGATATTTGTGAGTGGAGGAGACGAGAGTGATAGTGGTGATAGTGTCACCGATACTGTCACCGTGGTGATTCATTATGCTTCATTTGGTCTCTAGCACAATGGTGATAGTGTCACCGATACTGTCACCGTGGTGATTCATTATGCTTCATTTGGTCTCTAGCACAATGGTGATAGTGTCACCGATACTGTCACCGTGGTGATTCATTATGCTTCATTTGATCTCTAGCACAGTGGTGATAGTGTCACCGATACTGTCACCGTGGTGATTCATTATGCTTCATTTGGTCTCTAGCACAATGGTGATAGTGTCACCGATACTGTCACCGTGGTGATTCATTATGCTTCATTTGGTCTCTAGCACAGTGGTGATAGTGTCACCGATACTGTCACCGTGGTGATTCATTATGCTTTATTTGGTCTCTAGCACAATGTGATACTTGGCCAATATATAAGTTGTATTTTAACGAAAGTGTTTCAGTTCCACCTAGGGTTGTCTAATCATATGCAGACTACCCTGTCACATTGTTAGGGGCCTGCACACAGGGTAAGTGTGGGTGCCCTATAGTAATAGCCATTCATTAGTGTATCGTTCTACTGTCCAGAAACTTTGTGTTGGCCATGCCAAAGGCCATCAAGCAGGGTGGTGGCTGCCAAAAAACTGACAAAAAACCAGTTAGCCAAAATAGCAATTTCAACTTACAAGTATTTCCTGACCTACTTTCTACCTCTTGGCTACAATTAGTATGAGAACTTGATAAATCCCCTGATATGACTCCACCTAACCAGTAATTTAACATCACCCATTACACTTGAATGATGTAGCTTTATTGCATTCTAATTCATTGTTTGCATGACATTATGCACTGTTACACCCATGTGCCTTCAATGATTTCCTTTCTGTTTAACCTCATGTTTTCTTTGTTATCTAACTTGTTATCAGATTCAGGTGAATGAGCCGGGCTTCTTAAATTTCAATGCAAAACCTAACTAAGGGGAAATCTCAAAATTATGAAAGATTTAAACCATGCACAATTTTTGCTAATTAATAAGATTTTGAGATGCGTTTTGCATCAAGGAAATTTCACATTTTACATATATAAATGGTTACAGAAAAACAAACTTTTTCTGACAGATGAGTGCATTGTTGGCAGCATTTAAACATGTAAAGGTTATTTCTGTTGATGTAAAGCATAAATTCATGCTGGCAGAAAGTTTGAGGGGGCTTTGTGCCAACTTTTGATCTGTGACCTTTATGCCTTTCTGATGCATAATATTGTCTGGCTATATAAACTTTAATCCATTCTGTCAACTGTTCAAAATTAGTTTCATTATCTTTCAAATCATATGTTTTGTTTTGTTTTAAAAATCTATAAAAGGAATCTAAACTACTTTAAATAGGAGGAAATTTCGTGCCAAATAGGTTGAAGAGGATTGGTGGAAGCCTCTTCTGAATAGGTGAAGTCTCGTGCTGAATAAGTGAACTTTCGTATCTGTCTTGTCTTAAAATTCTTGAAACAAAAGGGTCCAGTCTGAAATACCCCAACATGATGATTTTGCATGAGCGGTAGGGTTGCATAGGGGTAGTGTTTTCCTTTCTTTTGCTTATGCAGCAATTCGCAGGCCTGGCAAGGGTTTATTCATAGAAATATTTGTAATTACAGTAGCCTGTACAGTTGGCAAGTATATTATTGCCAATCTATAGCGCACTTAAAACTTGGTGAAGTTGATACCAATACAGCAGCTGCTCACACAGATTATATTTCCTAATTACCACCATGCTTTTCCTGTTAGTTGATTACTGAAAAAAAATCAAATATTTATAGGTCTTCCCTATCTTTGGTAAAGTCTCTTGAAACTTGATGAAGGGAGTTTTCGCAGTTGTGTGTTTATGACATGAGTCTTCTGTTTCTAAAACGAATGTGTAATTAAAAATCTATGCTCACTATCAGTGCGACTTTGTACTTAATTTAACTCAATATGAAAATAAATAACAATTATTTTGTGAAATTAGGGGAATGTTCGTTGTTTGGACTTAGCTTGCCTGTCTATAGTCTTTTTGCGTTTGACTAAGACAATCATTGTGTGTAGTCATTCTGTTTAAGTCGTGCCTAATTGGCCAATGAACTCCGGCTACCAAGGAAGAGACTGAAAGTTCGTGCTATAAAGGAATCCTAGCACGCTGCTCTAGTTTTTTCCAAATAGACTTCAAGGTTCTCTAATGTGCCGGTTTATAGCACCGTTTCACGAAAGATTACTTCTGGGTTTGCAACCAGTTCATCTCTAGTTGGGTGGGAAACGCTTTGAAGCATTTCTGATATTTCCAGTGCCCCGGCAGAGGTTCAAACCAGGAACCTCTGGATTAGAAGTTGAGAGCGCTATAACCATACAGCCATAGTTGTTGTTATATACTTACTGAGGTCATATTCTGAGTTGTTTATAACAAGTACATGAAGGTTATCAAAACATGGTTAACCAGCACAAAAACAGACCAGCGATACATTACATGTGGGAGGCTTATAATGTTCATTATCTTTATGTTATAACATTTTTGTTAGTTTCCCACGCTTGCCAGCTGAGAGATGATTACCTCTTATGTCAACTAGATTCCCAGAAAAGATTCTGAGAAGAGGAATCAATCTTCAAAGTAATTCAGGAAAAAAATTATGTTTTCCCTCTTCTGAGAGAAAATATCATCAAACATAGGTTTTATGTAGTGAAGATTGTATTGTTTGGAAATTGGCATTTTGTCTGATATTTTTTATGATACTTTATTATTATGGTAGTAAAACATACTTGAGTATAGCACAGAAGCCTCAGTAGCCTTGTGGTTGTTTTGCTTCGGTTGCAAGTGCGAGAGGTCTCCGGGTTTATTCCAGGTTGGACATAGTCTATAAAAATGGAAAATGGTACTGGTATGTCTCCCTTGCTTGAGGCTTAGCAAAGACTATTTTATTAGTTGCAGGTAACTGCTGGTCCCCCCCCCCTCCTCCAGGAGGTGTTCCAGGTAACTGCTGGTTCCCCCCTCCTCCAGGAGGTGTTCTAGGTAACTGCTGGTTCCCCCCTCCTCCGGGAGGTGTTCCAGGTAACTGCTGGTTCCCCCCTCCTCCGGGAGGTGTTCCAGGTAACTGCTGGTCCCCCCCTCCTCCAGGAGGTGTTCCAGGTAAATGCTGGTTCCCCCCTCCTCCAGGAGGTGTTCCAGGTAACTGCTGGTCCCACCCTTCCTCCAGGAGGTGTTCCAGGTAAATGCTGGTTCCCCCCTCCCTGGGAGGTGTTCCAGGTAACTGCTGGTTCTCCCCCTCCCTGGGAGGTGTTCCAGGTAACTGCTGACCCCCCCCCCCCCTGGGAGGTGTCGGGATGTCAGGATATGTGACTGAGTAGTCACTGTTGTCGAATGGGACCTTAGAAACAATAACATATAAAGCACACATTAGATACAGTATCATATAAAACAGACACTGAGTAAAGGGTTAAGGTGTATAAGCATTTGTCTGTGTATTTGCTATATGATGCCTGTATCTTATCTCACTCTGAACATGTTGTCTAGTTTCATCATTTGATTGAGAGCATGGTATGTTTTGGGAAGTTTTCCAAGATAGGAACATGTAAACAGGTGTAGAAATGGATGATTAACAAACTAGGAAGCTGTTGAACCAAGAAACGCTGGAAGAAAACACATTCTGTTAACATTCTTTATGTGTTAAAAATATTTTGAAGCAGACAGCTTAGTGTACTGGAGTCATTTTCATTGATGTTACCTTGTTAATATTCTCCTGACTTCATTTGCCTTGCTAATATGACAGAAATCGCATGTGAATATTCTAAGATTTAAATCCCTATATGATCCCATCTTGAACTCTCTCAGCGAAGGCTGTGATTGAATTTGCAATAGGACAAAGTTAATGTGACATTTATGACAAATTTCAAATCTTTTCCTGGAACATGTATTGATCTTGGTAATTAGATGTTGCCTTCTCTGTTTATTTGTTTGTTTATTCGAGTTGAACAAGGCTGTTTCTTAACAATTGTTCAGTTAAATAGACAGTGGCAGATTCACCCAAGTTTTGTTTTCCTGCAGTACTATCAGACTTTATGTTGTTGTCAAATTTGCATGGAAAGGTATGACTGGCCACAACCGAGAATCAAACCTGGATTGGTTGGTTACAAATCACCTCCTTGAATGGAGGTATTTATTGAGCCATTCTTGCTACTTTCATTGATGTCGCTCTGTTGGTATGGAATGTATGACTTCTGTTGTGTTGAATTACTATGGTGACGTTTCAGGCGATGTGGTGCCTTCTAAAATATGTTTGTGCCTCCCAGGTGATGTGGTGCCTTCTAAAATATGTTTGTGCCTCCCAGGTGATGTGGTGCCTTTTAAACTCCTGCGCCTCACATTTGATGTGGTGCCTACTAAATGCCTGCATCTCCCAGTGCCTGTAAATGTAGGTCACATGATAGCTTGATGCCTTAATCCTTATTACATCAGTTAAAATTTCAAAAACCATGTCATGTATATGTTTGTTTGTGTGACCTTGACATCTTCACTGGCTGTATCATCATTAATTTACCTAGCTTAGAACAAATATATACCAACTACATTCTTTTCAAATTAATATTCTGGCTTATGGCACTTAAAAGTTTGGGCAATTAATGTTATAAGGAGGAGCTTGTTTAATTTGAGAATACATTCAATGGTCTCATTATAGTTAAGTGGTATGTTATCTCTGATGTTCGCATTTATTTCAGTGCATCTGCAATCTGGCTCTCTGATTCTAAATGAACTTTTGATGGATGGATCTTTGACAGCATGCAATTTTGTGGAAGATATCACCCCTAAGATCTTGTCTGTAATTGATTGAAGTTTTAGATTTGCTTGACTCTTGTAGCCATGTTGTCAGAGGGGGATTTTAAAAAAGCATTTTTACCGGACTGAAGTGGAATCCAAATAAGGCGACATTTGAGTCATTTTTCTCTCTTATTTGAATGAAAACATTAGCAAATGACTAATGGAGTATTCAATATTATTGTCGTTAAAGATCTTAAAGAAATGACTCCACCAGGGAAGTTTATGGTAGGAAGAGTAATATGACAACTATGGTGATGCCACGAATGGCATTATTAAACATACAATTTGCATAAGTTCATTCTTAGAGTCATGAAACTGCATTAATGTTGTTTGCCTACTGAGAATTAATATGTCATGTGTTTTTGGCAAATGTAATAATTATGTAAAATTGCAGTCTGCATATTCAATCAGGTCACATTTTTGACCCTTGATTGCAATGCCTATTTTTCATTGATTTCACTTCGAATTATTTTTTCAGTTTTCACTTAGAGATAATGTAAGGACACAATACGTCAACCTGTGGGTTTTATTCAGATTTTCTTAATTGGATTCCTAGGATCCCATGTAGGCTTTTTGGCCATGCAGGCTTTTTGGCCATGCAGGCTTTTTGGCCATGCAGGCTTTTTGGAAGTTCTGGATGAATTTGGAGATCACATTATTTATTATTTGAGAATTCCAAGATGCATACCAGTTGGTAAATGCACATGCTCTGTCTAGTAAGTCTGTCAGTGCTGCAAAAAACTGGAATCCAGCAAATCCTTGAACCATGAGTGAGGAGTGTGGTGTATTTCACTGCTGGTATGTCATGCCTTGAAATCTCCCTTTGACCTAATTTGTTAAATTGAAGACAAAGTTTGAAGCTCATGTAGGGAAAGCAGCTTTAAGGTGGATTCATCTTCTTGTATTTTGTCTGCTTCAGGGCTAAATCTAATATACACAATCGTGTTACAGGCCAAGATTCTGCTGTTTGGTGTGATCCCAAATGGGGACATACTAGATTGATTAAGAAATGATTTGCCCTGGAGGGGAGGGGGGGGGGGGGGGTTGGGGTTCTTCAGAGAAAAGATTAGTTTCCTAGAACGTGATTTATTTTTAAATTTAGGATAAAACTAATTTTGTTGTCTTATCTATGTAAATTTGGGCATGGTAAATTGGTTCAAGTTAATTAAAGCTGTATATTCTGTTTTTCAAGTAACAATCTTCCTGGAAGATAATTCAAGCTTTCTTCAGGACTTTGTGTGACAGTCGACTGATTGCATGGTGACACTGTCGTATCCAGGAGGATACTAAATTTCTCATTAATTTCGTGCAGCTGTTGTTTTTAATACGGTATTGCAGAGTTGGGTAATGTTTCAGTGCTATGGAATTTACAATGGTCGCTTTCTGGTGATAAAATGGTTGCCATGGGAATTAAGGAGACTTTGTGATATTCTTATTATATTGTCCCTATGACATAAAGGGGTGTTGGAGTGGCTGAATAGAGGTGAGAGAATGCAATTTCCCTGGATAGTCGTCATGCAATCCATTGTCAGAATAAATTAACAATGAATGATTGTATTTGGTGGCTTGTTGAGGAATGTTGGGATAAAATCAATTGTCAAGGTTTGAAAACATAAAAAATGTGACAATGATTGGCATTTGTTATTTTGTTTGTGGTTAGAAGTTTAGAAGTTCGCTTTGTGTATGGTATGCCAATCTTTTTGAAGCCCCTGGTTGTTGAGCAAAGGTCTGATTGTGGAGCTATCGGTATGTCAATCTGTTTGAAGCCCCTGGTTGTTGAGCAAAGGTCTGATTGTTGAGCTATCGGTTTGTCAATTTGATTGAAGCCTCTGGTTGTTGAGCAAAGGTCTGATTGGTGAGCTATCGGTATGTCAATCTGTTTGAAGCCCCTGGTTGTTGAGCAAAGGTCTGATTGTTGAGCTATCGGTATGTCAATCTGTTTGAAGCCCTGGGTTGTTGAGCAAAGGTCCGATTGGTGAGCTATCGGTATGTCAATCTGTTTGAAGCCCTGGGTTGTTGAGCAAAGGTCCGATTGTTGAGCTATCGGTATGTCAATCTGTTTTAAGCCCGGGGTTGTTGAGCAAAGGTCCGATTGGTGAGCTATCGGTATGTCAATCTGTTTGAAGCCCCAGGTTGTTGAGCAAAGGTCCGATTGGTGAGCTATCGGTATGTCAATTTGTTTGAAGCCTCTGGTTGTTGAGCAAAGGTCTGATTGGTGAGCTATCCGTATGTCAATCTGTTTGAAGTCCCAGGTTGTTGAGCAAAGGTCTGATTGTTGAGCTATCCGTATGTCAATCTGTTTGAAGCCCCTGGTTGTTGAGCAAAGGTCTGATTGTTGAGCTATCGTGTTATATTTAGTTCCCAACCATGTCCATAATGCAGGACCCTGCCTTACCCTGGTTGTTAAAACGTCACCTTATTCACTGTGTTGTGATTTGCATAGATTATCTTCTGTGAGGCTAAAATTGTTTTGTTCCTGCTGAAAGTTGAAGTGGGCACCTTTAATGGGTTTCATGAAATACGTTAGAGAAGATTGAGATAGATTCTAATTGAGCACTAGAGGTTAATGTAGATAAACCCTCCAATGTCAGGCTTGTACTAATGAATGATATTGGATTGTTGTTATTGGAATAATGAAATCAGGCTGCTGCTCACAGTAAACTTAGTGTATCACAATATTCGAGATTTGGTAATAACCTTCATCATTCCTCCTAGAATCCCCGTAGAAGTTATACATGTCAGTCCTTCTGACCCAAACATGGGTGACAGATGTAACTTACTAGAGAACGCTAATGAGACTTCAGTCCTCAACCTTAACAGGAAGGTTGGTCATTACCTATTCAAGAGTACCAGTGATAACCTAGTCATTATTATATAAATTAGTTTATATTACTGTGCAGTTTATTGTTCCAGGGTAATACCATGTTATATATTGGCAATATCTAGTAGTAACTAAGGACCTTCACCAACAAATCCAATACTTTTAATGATGTTGTATAATACAGTATTGCAGGAAATCTGTATTGATTTGGCACCATTGTTTCCATGCATTGTTCCTGGTGTAATTGGAATTTATGGATGATTGTGATAAGGTATTAGCCATAATGGAATGAGTGGAATCAATGTCTACTGCTGCTGTTGCTATAGATGGTATTACCACATGGCTGATAGAGGTGATCAATCTAAAACTTCCCGGATGTAAGTGACACTTTGTCAATAAAACACACTTAAAATCGTACTGGTCGTAGACAAGTTTTTTTGCATTCTGCATGTAGTTCCATGTTGCTTATTGGCATCAAAGATCGTTGGCACTGGTGTTCTATTCTGTTGAGAGGTTATTGACATAAACAGTATGTTAAGTCTATGTCGGCTTCCATGACACTGACAACTCACTATATTTCCTTCGTTGGCCTAATTGCCCGGTATGCCTCATCTACACCTCCCTTCATGCCCTGACTGCCTGGTATGCCTCCTCTACACCTGCCTCTATGCCCTGACTGCCTGGTATGCCTCCTCTACACCTGTCTCTATGCCCTGACTGCCTGGTATGCCTCCTCTTCACCTGCCTCTATGCCCTGACTGCCTGGTATGCCTCCTCTACACCTGCCTCTATGCCCTGACTGCCTGGTATGCCTCCTCTACACCTGCCTAGAGCTATGCCCTGACTGCCTGGTATGCCTCCTCTACACCTGCCTAGAGCTATGCCCTGACTGCCTTGTATGCCTCCTCTACACCTGCCTCTGTGCCCTGACTGCCTGGTATGCCTCCTCTTCACCTGCCTCTATGCCCTAACTGCCTGGTATGCCTCCTCTACACCTGCCTCTTTGCCCTGACTGCCTGGTATGCCTCCTCTACACCTGCCTCTGTGCCCTGACTGCCTGGTATGCCTCCTTTGTCGGCCTAGTCCATGGTATATACCCCAACTGCCGTGTGTTACGACTGAGGTTTTATTATGACTCATTATCTATGAGTGCATGCTCACAGTCCCATCATTTATTGATTCTGATGACCAGTTTTCATGTAACTCTTGACATTACTTGATGTATCCATGAAATATCACTGATCACCAAGTCCTGACAGACTCCATTTTGTAATCATAAAAACTTTTTTACTTTCATTTGGCATCTATTTTCTGGCATTCCCAGAGTATGAATATAAATCTGCCAGAATTTTATGAGATATTAAATTGGCAAGAGTTTTGTTAGCTTCCTTTTATTGATAGAAAAGTGTTTTTGTTATTATTGAGCCTAAAAATAGTGCAAGAATTTGTTCATTCAAATAATTAACTATGCAGAAAAAGTTTTATAATGGAGGTTGATATACCATAATATGTAAAACTGCACATATAATTTTAGTAATGGTTTCTGAGTATGAAGTTATTACATTTTTGTGTCAAGTGGGTTTAAGTGTCTTCGTGTAAAAAGCGAGTTTATGTGGGGTCTGCTCGCAGAATATACTGGTACCTATTGTATGTAGGACTCTTACAGGGCTCAACACTAACACTGGTCCGCTGGTCCGAGACCAGTGAAAATCCAGAAGGACCAGTGAAAATTCTGGAGGACCAGAAACTGTCCTATTTACAAATTTGGCGCTTTTGCCCTGTCGGACCAGTGGCCAAAAAAGTTAGTGTCTAGGCCTGTCTTAAGTCTATTATAACTTCAGATTGTAATTTGCCATGAGGGGGTACCATAAGCTATCCTTGGGCCAAAATGCCCTTGAAAAGGACTTGGATTTGAAAAAAAGGGTAAATTTTAGTCTATTCTAACTTTTTATTTGAATTCAAAACAGTTGAACAGTGGAGATGCCATAATTTCTGGAAACAATGTAAATTAGTCCTTAAACATGGGCAAAGAGTACTTCAAAGGTACTTGAGGTTTTGGGGGTTCTGTATGAGTAGCCAGTATTATTATAGTAATAACTGATGCATCAAATTTGGCTGTCTAAAGAAAGATGCTGTTAATATAGTATATTGAACAATTATAAAAATTACCAATTTTGGTTTAAAAAATGTTATAAAAATGTCCGATTTGGTTGTTATAATTGGATGTTGAAGAAAGACAGTTGATTGCTTAATTAAGATAATGACTGGCATTGGTTGGCTTGTCTGTATATTTGTAATCAATGCCTCTAGAAGCTGTAGAGCATCAACTTTGTCGGAGCAGTTGTTGGATATCACATTCATTAAGCTTGTAGAAGTACATTGATTAAGTAGTGTGTATATATCTGCCAGTGTTTGTTTGGAGGAAATAAAATGCTACTCTACATTGACATATGATTGATACATTGGATACTTGGAGAGTTGTACAAGGACCAGCAGGGAGGAGATAGATTCACATACAACCTAATAGCTATTTGTGATCGATATCAAATAGCTGTTGTTTTCTCTCCTACTCTCTGGTATTGGCAAAGGTATTGTCTGTCCATCAGTGAGAAAAACTTGTTGCATCGTATGGGCAGACACTGTGCACTATTAATCTCCGTCAATTCTTGGTAGTGCTTCAAGCTGATTTCATCTGTGTTGAACTGGCGTGAAGAATTTGGCTTTGAAAATATGGATATTTTGTTGGTAAAGCTGGAGTATTTATGCATGTGAAGGTATGTTTTGTGTATCCTGTCTTCAATAATTCAAAGGGTAATGTGTGAAATTATTTGGGAATTATGGCACTGATTAATCTTAGGCATGTACTACAATCATGGGTGTTTTTGTTATTGTACCATAAGGATATGCTAACTCTTGAAATAACAAACCTAATCGAATAACTGACACTATGCTGGGAATATTCATGAGTAAATAAGTTCACACCATATGTGTTGATTGTAAACTTGTTTGTTTACAGTTTTGCCACAATTTTTTTTCTGGCCTGTTACTCTTCAGTTGAATGTCAGTTCTGAATTGTCGTTAATGTCCGCCCATACTATCTTTTCTTAACTTCTCCCACTATATTAAAGTATTCAAAGGTTTACAATTTCTGCATGTTTACACTGTAAACTCAAAAATGGTGGAGATAAGTTCTACATGATTTTTTAATATTTTTGATTGATAACAAATTAAATTTTTTCTTCAAAGCTACCTTTACTGTTTGAGTATATGATATAATAAATAGAATGCTTTTGAAGGGTAATTTCGTATGAAAAGAAGTATTTTGATATTGTTTGTTTAACTTGAGTGGATGACCTTGTCGTGCCGAATCTATTTGTGGTTATCAAACCACAGCCAATAGTACAACTTTGATATATTACAGGTAAAATATGTATTTGTTAACCATATAATTTATACCTGGCGGCTTATTGCTATATTTTATGCAAACAATGTTTGATAATGGGGATTTGAAAACGGAGAGGCACTCAAGAGTAGAATGTAAATAGTCGATTTAATGATAGCTAACATGGGGTTTATTCATCTGTAAGGATTGGTTTAAAGTTTTATACCAACCGTGGTATGAAGAAAAACAATTTGAAATAGACTTTATATAGGTGGTCGTATGACGCAAGCAAATATAGATGAAATACAATCTATTCAGGTCGGGGAACCATGAGCTTTATTATACGGTATACCGCTAACATGTGCCGGATACCAGACACTTGAAAAAAACAGAGTTTGTGTTAGTCACGGATGTACTTAATGTTTGTGTGATTGCGGTTGGTAAATTGAGTCACTTGTCAAGGTAGGAGGTGTTTAATAGATTATATACTCTTATGTCAAATTGTTTAGCATGCTTGAACTGATTCTTAGTGTATGAGGCTATAGGGGGATAATTTTAATATAGTTTATGGGATTGGTATCCCTTGTGGCTCAGGGAAAGTAATTGGCACATATTTCATGATAGTGCTTGTTATTGATGAGATGTTTTTGTACTGTGCTGAACTATAAACAAGTTCATACCTTAATTGTAACATACAGGACTAAATGATAACAAGTATTTGATTGTGTGTTGGATATTATGTAATAAACAGTGATATTGTGTGTTGTAATCAATAGTTGTATTAATATAATTATCTTTAATTGATTGTGATTCAAATGATTTTCATATACATCTTGTGATGATGTGTTTTACAAACTGATGACTACTGTTGTGTTATAATATTATCATATCAGCTTGTATTGAGAGTGATTAAAACAATGGATTTTCATGCTGGCTTGAACTCGTACCTTGGGAGAATGAACGGTTGGATAGGTCATGAGGTTCCAGTGTTTCATAGTGTTGATAGGGGTTATAACCAACCAATGCCTGGATGTTCCAACATCCATCCACTATCTGTCATACAAGATATGCCGGCTATATATGACCCTAATAATTACCCACAAAAACTATGTGTGCCAGCCGAGAGGATGTGGGCTCAAGTTCCTGGTGGGATTATGGATGTATACCGCGGTGAGAGATGGTGGCCTGACCGGACTCCGTATGTAGGTCAGGGAAGGTTATGGTCTGAACCACCAGTTGATCCGACCCGGTCACATGTACACATGTATCATAGACCGGGGCTTTTGAGTGGAGCAAATGAGTTGTTAGATGCTAATTTTGTTGGAATAAAACATGATGTAGCTATAAATGAGGAGCCTGGTAATAGTTATATATTGTTTTGTATTTGTTTCAATCACATTCTGTCTAGACTGTTCATTGATGCAAAACATTACATTGTAATGATGTTTCGTGTGGGGTCTCTGTGAGGTTTCGATCTGCTCTCTCTATCTCTGCCAATCCTATACTTATGTTGTATGAACCTTGATGGCATTATTGTAATAATGGGTTCTATGTTGGCTGAAACCTTCCATCTTATGGCGCTCATTTAATTACCTTCGTGTCTTATTATGAAGTTCCTCATCATGATATCACATGATGACGTCAATTAGTCACTTGGATATGTTTGTAATATATTAATTGTTAAGCTTACATAAATTTTATTTGTTATGCTCGAGAAAATTCCAGTTCTAATCAGAAATGCTACAGTCATTATACTGATGCTGAGAATTCCTGTTTTATCCAGGGGTCTTTGACCAGACAACCTCAATTCCCTCATTTGTCCTTGTAGACTACTTTCAATGGCTTCTTCAGGCTTTACATTGATATACCCGGTAATGATATCTCAAATATGTGTATTTATATGATTTCTTGTCTGATTTTATATATTGAATAGAAATGATGGGAGTATAAAAGCTTTATATTGAAATTGTGCGGTCTTGTGAATTATGTATCGCTAGAGGGCTTGATTTTCAATTCTCTTATACTTGATGAACTGATAAAAAGCGAGACAAAAAGTAGAGAAATTCAATGAAAATGAATGATTTCCCCGATGTCAAGTAGGTTTATTCTAAATTTCAATGCGTCATGCTTATAATGAGTTATCCCATCTCACGTAAATCCTAGGATATCGTTAATAGCAGGTCAGGCCGTTCAGTGACTTGACAGATTTCAGATTTGAGCTTAATATTGATATTAAGTGGAGGGGAAAATTGTCTTTGACATTAACTAGTTTTTGTACTTTGGTAACCTCTCATTATGTCTATAATCTTGCCATAACCGATGTTATATTGGGAAATATCTGACATAACATCACAGTAAAGAAATTCTCTGCTTGATTGAAAAAAATTCTTGTTTTATTTTGGTGGTTTCTGGAATGATTCTCTCTGATGTCAAGGTCAATATCGTAGTATAATAATGAGGTCAAGGTCAATATTGTAATAGAATGATGAGGTCAAGGTCAATATCGTAAATGAAAACAAGAGTATATGTTTCTCATTAATGATTGTCTTGAGGATCAGTATGGTGTATTGTACTTATTGTTGTGCTGTTTCTGGAGGTGTTTGGTTTTCTGTGTCATCTTGCTGACACTGTCTGTATCAATACAAGCTTGTAGTGTGGGCAGGGAAGATAAAGGCAATAACTTTCTCAATTTTACATTCTTCTGCTGGGATTTGTTTCCTTAATTGTCAGCTTTATAATTTTGCGTTTTTACAGAAATGTTCAACATAGCTCCCTACATTCGTAAGTTTTTGCCATTTCTCTCTCGGTGAGGTCACATGACATTGGAATCCTCTGGTGATGGCATTCCTCCCAAAATAGTGCAGTCAAAATATATATCAAATATATCTGCTTAAGGCAGGTTGCTGTGCAGGGATGTAATTTTCCTGATTTATCAGGAATTCCAGATTTATCATTCATTGAAGAGCAATGGCTTCTGACCAAAATAAAAGTTATTTGATGGAAATGTCTCATGAAATGGCAAAGTTACAGTAAATTTAATCTGCTGAAGGATTTTCTTTTATACAAACTGAGTTAAATGTGGAATCAATGTCATTGAAAGCCTCATGTTTGGCAAAGGGGTTGGCCGCATATGTTTTGTTTTTAATTTGGCCCTGTTGACACCCCTGCTGTGTAATATTACAGGTATTTAATATAAAAATGCAGTTAAGACTTCTTAAGTCAGGTGGTTGCTTAATTCAGGTGACTTACTAACCCTGGTTTGTCTGTATATAAGACAGACAGATGTTTAATCCAGGTGACCACTAATACAGGCTTGTCTGTACGTTAGAAATGACAAGGTTATTTGAAAGTACAAGGTATATTTTCCTGTTTACATGTTTGTTGGTTATAGGTATCTAGATGAATGTTGTTAGTGGTATATTATTGTTATGTGGTATGTTATTGTATATTTTCAGTTGTTGATTCTATTCTGCGTGGCGTAGAGATTGGTGGTATTGCACCAAGAAGACGACCTCGCGCTGTCAAACAAGAAAAAGAACAGCAAGGCTCAACTGTAAGTACTTATATGTGCATCATTGTAAAAAAGAAACATTGTATTCTTCATGATCTTGTATGTGTTTGTACAGGGATTGCAGTGTGCTTATAATAGCGCTGCACAAGAAAAACATTGATGTAAAACATACAATAACGCAGCAAAGTTGGAACTTACCACATAGAATGTGCAATTAAGTCAGTAAATGTCTGGAAGTTTTAATATCACAATTAGGTTGGATACAATGTCAATAAGGTCCCCATTGTCACTTACCCATTGTCACTGATCTTTGTACCATGATAGAACATGCAGAGACATAGTTTTCATCATTGGTAAATTGTAGTCCTTGTAGGTCAAAGGTCAAGGTCACTGTGAGCTTGAAAATAAATGACTTATTCATAGCTAAATAAATTGACCTCTGTGAAATAAGTGCAACAGGTGGCTGTAATTGTAATGACCTACTGATGTCATTAACCAGCTTTGCTCAGAGAGTTGATAACAATGTCACTGTGGTACCATATTTGATGATAACAATGTTATTAACTTAGTGGCTGGTACCATATTTAATGATAACAATGTTATTAACTTAGTAGCTGGTACCATATTTGATGATAACAATGTTATTAACTTAGTGGCTGGTACCATATTTGATGATAACAATGTTATTAACTTAGTGGCTGGTACCATATTTGGTCAAGGCATTGTGTCATATTATGCTGGTGGTTGTCAAGTTACTGTGACATCTATATTAGATATAATGAGCTGGATACCAGGAGTATGGGTAGGGTTGGTACAACATCCGTGTAACCAGCTGTCAGTATGTATGAAGTTACCATAATGCTGCTTCTAATGTTGCTTCCACTTGTGTTTATGTCAGTTGTGATAAATATAGTATGCTTGTTGTTATCTGGTGAAGAGTTCATGTTGGAAACAGATTGATGTTGTTTCCCTTACTGATACAAGCAGTAGGTATAATCTACGAGTACAATTTGTTCATATATCAATCAATCACCTTTGTTTTTGTTCCTGTGCCAAGCTTTGTCTGAATGGAAATAAGTGAGGTATTTTAACATGTTTAACAGGGGGAATGTGGGTGTGCAGGTATTCACTCTATGGTGACTATATACTGCTAGAGTCATTGACTTAATTTCACACAAAACATGTTTACAACAATTGTGTACAGTATAGTACGGCTCTTTTGTTTAGATTCCAGCATTTGGTTTATATTATGTATGAATTATCTTTGTTCAAATTTTGTTCATAGTATATTTTTTATCCTGGGCTATGAAGAAGCAGGGTATATATGCTTTACTCATGTCCATCTGTCTGTCCAATTTAGTCTGTTGTATACCAAACCATGTCCAATTGATAACTTAAACTATAGAATGCTTCAATGTATGGACTTGAAACTTACACATATACCCTGTTTCTAGTGAGGTCAGCTGAGGTTAAAATGTCAAGGTCACATTGATAATTCATCTGAGTGGATAAAAGGTGAAGTGGAACTAGTCTAGAGGTTTGACAGCTGAGCTAGCATGTTGTCCTGTCTGGATTGTCCATAGATAAAACAGTCCTTGAAACACCAATTTTAAAATCCACTTGTCAATGTGGCTTATATACTTGTTTAAATTGGGAATTCATGTCTCAAAAATTTGTTCAAATTATGGCTTGGTGCAACTATGACATCAAGGTCCTTGAAACAAGGTCTTCCTGTTACCACATAAACAGTATCATATTATTATCATGCCCCCCCCCCCCTCCCTCTGATGAAGGGGGTTTATTGCTTTGTACACACAATCAGTCCAATTTCATACTTGGGTCTATAGTCCTCAAACTTCATATGGAGGTTTTTCGTGACCTTGAAATGAACTCAGAACACAGTGACCTTTAAAGCAAAATCATTAAGTAGTTTTACAAACATCTCTTGTTGTAAACTAAATAACAGGAAATTATATATTACTACAGGAATATAAGCCAAAGTATGTTCATTCTGTTCATAAATACTGAATACGCCTTTCTATAGTATCGCATAATATAGTAATGACATTGTACTTGCCTATATTTAATTGTTAATGTAAATGTACTTGTTTATCTTAGTATGGTTGTAAATGATTATATTTGTAAGGTCAAATTCCTAAGTTCAAGATTACATTGTCTATCTCTGTGGTAATCAATTGTGTTACTTGTTTTGAAATGAAACATGTATGTTGAAGCGACTATAAAACTCATGTTATAAGTATGTATCAATTGCTTCAGGAAACTACAATTGGCTACATTTAATAGGATTCATGGAAATGTCTACTCATTTACTAGTTCATTGGGGTGCAAATAGAATGTATGGGTAACATAAAGGGTAGACTTGTTGGATTATGTATCTCGATTTATCCCAATTTGAATTGGCCCTGAGGTGATATTCAATATTGATCTTATTTATTTAGAGAATAAGGATAGCCAATCATATTGCCTGTTACTGACCAAGAGTTTAATATGGTGTGATCTGATTGATTGTCCTTACCCTTAAGTGAAGTAAGATCAATATTGAATATCACCCCTGCACTTGTTGAAACTGGCCTTAAGTTGCACTGGCATCAATTGGGTATACCTGAGGGACATGCCGATAGTCTGACTGAAACCATACGGGATACACTTGTTCCCCCAGTCTTCCTAACAAAACATAGGGGCCATGAAATAAGACTATTGGTACTAGTTGGAATAGGCTTTTTTGCGGTGCACCGATCATGTGATTTGGATATCCAGATTATGCACAATCAAGTGCTGCTCCTATTCTCGATTCTTCCAGTTTTAGAGTATCTATGGTAGATTTTAGCATTGCCACATGTCTGTTGTTTTCTAATTTCGTAGTTTTTCTTTGTGATATTTTATCTTGTCATTCACATTCTTTGGTTGATTAGCTTCAGAAGTATCTTTACCTTTTATGGAAGGCTTGACTTATGCGTGTCTGTCCGCCTGTCTGTACTTGATTCAGGATACGGGTGGTATGACACTTTACTGATAGTTGAATCACTTTGTTACAGATAATCAGCTGGTTTTTGTGTGTTCTCTTTGTGAAATGTTTACTAACCAGATAAACTGCCCAGGATTCATTAAATTAATCTTAACTGACAACACCTGATGTCAGTCTAAAGTCATTGAACAGGTCAATATACTTGACTGATTGGTTTGTAGGATTTGTAGTAAGCTTCTTATAGCGCTTGTGTCCTTGGTTTGTCCTTGGTTTGTAGTAAGCTTTCGATGATGGTGTTCTTGGTTTGTAGTTAGCTTGTAAGCGATGGTGTCCTTGGTTTGTAGTTAGCTTGTTAGTGATGGTGTCCTTGGTTTGTAGTTAGCTTGTTAGCGATGGTGTCCTTGGTTTGTAGTAAGCTTGTTATTGTAGTTAGCTTGTTAGTGATGTTGTCCTTGGTTTGTAGTCAGCTTGTTAGTGATGGTGTCCTTGGTTTGTAGTTAGCTTGTTAGTGATGGTGTCCTTGGTTTGTAGTAAGCTTTCAGTTACGGTGTCCTTGGTTTTTAGCTTCTTTATAGTTCTCATGTTCTTGGTTTGTAGTAAGCTTATTTCAATGCTGGTGTCCTTGGTTTGAAGTAAAGGACTACCGGTGTCCTTTATTTGAAGTAAAGGACTACTAGTATCCTTGATTTGAAGTAAAGGACTACCAGTGCCCTTGGTTTGAAGTAAAGGACTACCATTGTCCTAGGTTTGAAGTAAAGGACTGCAAGTGTCCTTGGTTTGAAGTAAATGACTGTTGGTGTCCTAGATTTGTAATAAGCTTCTTAATGAGGGTGTCTTTGGCTTGAAGTAAATTTAATATGAGGTATTGGGTTACTTATTTTTCTGGTGACTATCGTCAAAAGGCAGGTTAATGTGCTCAAAAGTTGGCCCTACAGGTACATAGGGGTGGCACAGACTTCTAAAAAGGGACGTTAAAAGGGGACGGGAAATAATTACCTGCAAATCTACATTTTAACGCTGTATAATACAATTTACTGTGTTAATATTTACCTATTGAAGCTCATTCCTATGTCAAAATTAATGTGTTTGCCAAGTAGTGTTTGCCAATTTACTGAATGCAATCCAAATTCCAAAATAGTTTTGTATAGTGTGGAATAGTTTATTAATTTGCTTTTCGATCAATCTTTATCAATTATTTAATATCCGAGTCAGGCAATGTTTGACAATGAACAGTAGCCTGAAATGGAATTGTTAAAAATACCGAGGAATATTGACTGTTACGTGCTTCCAAACAATGTTAGAAGTTGGTATTGTATGACTTCATTGATTGACTACAAGTCTAAACTAGATTTCAAACGGTCAATGTCATTTCGTGCTACAAAACAGTTAAAATATAACTATGATTAAGTAGTGTCCTGAATATAATGGGTCATAGTACCCAGTTGTTGGCACCGTTTATAATGGCTTGTCTTGTTTTGTCCAGCTACCAATAATAAACCTATTAAGCTATTACATACTTATCTGTACTTTATTATAATATGTAAAAAAACGTTAAGTAATTGGTATGAAATCCCTTTCACAAGATTATGACTGTTTCAAAAAGTATTTAATACTTGCTTGATCTGCCTGTGGTTATAGTTTTACATTTTTACAACTTTATAATCAGTGTGGGTTCTAATCCTTTGATCTTCCAAGTTCACCTGTTTTTGTCCCAATTTTGTGGACCTTGTCAAAGCAAGTTTGTGAACCTTGTTGAAGATAGTTTTGTCAACGCAAGTTTGTGGACCTTGTCATTGCAAGTTTGTGGACCTTGTCAATGCAAGTTTGTTGACCTTTGTCAACGTAAGTTAGTGGACCTTGTCAACGCAAGTTGGTTGACCTTGTCAACGCAAGAAGGGTTCTATGATTAAAACCCTTGTTAGTAAATGTCCACGAAGAGGATTTTAACAAGTAAAGAAGTTGAAGTTGATATTGGTGTACCTTCCAGTTTATAGATTATGCAATAAAACAATTGTATCTGTTCGCTTAGCATCAAAGAACATAGCATAGAGCCAAAGTAGCACTAACCCTTCTGTGAATATTCACAATCCAAGCATAGAGCCAGAGTAGCACTAACCCTTCTGTGAATATTCACAATCCTGGGGGAATTAGTGGATCAAGTTTGTGTTTGTATAATTACAATCTTCAATGTGACATCATCTTGTTACATGTAGTCCCAATACTCGGTTCTTTGACCTATTAATACACTACAGTAGATAGGGGACCAGTTGACTCTTGTTTGGCTTATGACCAAAGGTTGAATGCGATGTTATCACAATGTTCTACATGTAGATTGCAATCAGTACAAGTGGAGAGTAATTAGGTAAATGAGATTGTACAGAGATACACACAGTGACTGTATGTCCCAGTTTCCCCTCAGTGTACTGAGATTGTACAGAGATACACACAGTGACTGTATGTCCCAGTTTCCCCTCAGTCTACTATAATCATGATCAAATCCTGAATAAGTTCACTTATCTTTGGATGTTTAAATTTATTTTAATATGATGAAAAATTGAGGTAGAAGTTTGTCGCCCTGTATATTTAACTGATTTATGGGGATTTACTTTAATATTAATGTGTCTAGTTATGATATGTGTCTCCTGTTTAATGAATGCTATTTATTATGTCTGAATGTATAACAATGTTACTGGTACTTCAATAGGTTTGTTGCCTTTCCTGTGTGATTGATTATCATGATGGTTTGTATACCAATTATGAGGGTGGGCGGCTATCAATGAAGCAAGCTGTAGTCGTCTTCGTGTCTTTAATTAATTTTGGGCATACATATTGCCAGCAAGTTACACCCTGCAGTAAAACAGACTCATAATAATCTAAGTTTAGAGAAAGACTTGGTGAAATAATAATCTTTTGAGTTAGCTTTTCTTTCTGCTGAGATAAGCCTTTTATAGCATTATAGGTTGTTAAGCTATGTTAAATACTCCCCTGCTGGCGAACTATTCCTTACTGGTATTTGTTAGGTCACAAAAGCCTATTAGATCAATTCAATGGAAGAAAATTGAAAGCCACTGTGATTAACAGTATATTTCTTATCTTTATTCTTGGTGAACAAAATCAATCTAGATTGTTGAACAAGTCCTTGGCTGTGCTCCCAATGTAATTTCCTTCTGTTAATGACAGCTATTGAAGAATTTAGTCTTGAAAATTACATTTTGTGTTATAATTACAGACTGGGGAAATATCTGCTTAAGGGAAAGTCTTTGTCTGATTTATGACTGTCTATATATAATACAATCTTGTCTTGGACTTGTATTCCATGAATAAAATCAGGTCAATGACTATTTATTTTGTAATTGTGGGTTGTTAAGACTTCAAAGCAATTCTTTGTATGCAATTATTGGGCTCTGCAGGACATTCACGTATTGGTGCCCTAAATGTTTGCCTGATATGTTCTACTTACACCGTGTAAATCAGGTGTGCATGGTGGTATTTTGTTTAATCAAGTAGAGCTGTGGGTTCAAGTTCAAACTTAATGGCCAAACAACCAATAGGTTTGTAAACTGACAGTTCTGGCCATAAATTTATGTTGTTATATATAAATATGGTATCAAGTCAGTGTAGTGTAGGTATGTATTATATAGGAAG
Source organism: Spisula solida (assembly GCA_947247005.1). NCBI lineage: Eukaryota > Metazoa > Mollusca > Bivalvia > Venerida > Mactridae > Spisula > Spisula solida. Next base: position 24,048,686 of record OX365952.1, on the reverse strand, counting down.
AATTGGTTTGTACACACACTCGTCATTATAGCCTTTGTGCACACGTTATAAAAAGACTCCAATAACTTTCTGTAATGGCACTCTTGTGATTCCATTAAAACATGTAGGATAGAAAGCTAGAAAGTAAATCCTGATAATCTCCTATGTCTAGGTATGGTCAATAGTCTGCTTTCCCCTGATGTCACACAAACCATTAACGCGCGTGTTGTCACAATCTGTCATTGTCCTACGCCCACTGAGAGCTACAATACTGTTGTTAGTGTATCGATTGTGTTGTCTCCGTGCTCGTGTCACTATAATAATGCTATTTATGTAATACTTGTCTCTAAATTATTCATCACTATTCCAATAATAAATGATTCTACTTGCTACAGAGCTATTGTTAATCATCATTAATGTAAATATGTATCAGTGTCTTGGTTAGGACATCATGATCAGTCTGATGTTTCTCCAGGACATCATGATCAGTCTGATGTTTCTCCAGGACATCATGATCAGTCTGATGTTTCTCCAGGACATCATGATCAGTCTGATGTTTCACCAGGACATCATGATCAGTCTGATGTTTCTCCAGGACATCATGATTAGTCTGATGTTTCACCAGGACATCATGATTAGTCTGATGTTTCTCCAGGACATCATGATCAGTCTGATGTTTCACCAGGACATCATGATTAGTCTGATGTTTCACCAGGACATCATGATTAGTCTGATGTTTCTCCAGGACATCATGATTAGTCTGATGTTTCTCCAGGACATCATGATTAGTCTGATGTTTCTCCAGGACATCATGATTAGTCTGATGTTTCTCCAGGACATCATGATTAGCATGATGTTTTTCCTCGGTCCTCAGTACACTACATGACATGTATTCGGTTCCTGCAAAGTCTTGGGGTGGATTGCCTTGTGGGTGAGCATCGGCTTTCGAGTGTGTGATGTCTGGGGTTTGATCTCAGGTGGCCACATTCCAAAGTCTGTTATAAATGGTACAAGTATATCTCTCTTGCTTGGGAGGTAACTGCTGGTTCACCCACTGTCTGAGGGTGGGATTGGGTCTCAATATGACTGGAAAAAAAACTGCTGACCAGTGGGACTTCAAAACAACAGAATAGAGGGAGAGTTAGAGAAAAGTCTCCTAAAGTCTCTGGTGATGGTGGATTGTGGATTTTTGTTCCATTTTGTATGACAAGTTGATTTACAGACCTGCCCTTCTCGTAGTACTAGGATCCATTTCAGGCTTAAACAACATAAGTGTATGTGTATTTTATGACCAGGCCTATTTATTCAACATGAATGCTTGTTAAAAGAGCTAAAGGTAGGGTATGGATTTAAAATTGATTTACACTTCATTGAAACTATCAATGTCAATTATAAGGAACAAAGCTTTTCTTGTGTGTACATGACTACAAGTATTTTGTTCTTTCAACTTTTCCGCTAAGTGTCAGCAATTTGAATAACTTATCATTCGGTTTTGAAGTAAGGTTGCCTTAAATGTTAGCCACAGTGTTTTGTTCATTTTGAAACCAATTTGTTCCGGTGACTAAGCATATTTTTATATTCTGATCTTACTGATAGGTAGATAGTGTGACATTTCACATAAAGGCTTTAATGTAATTTGAAAGTTGGTTCAATTTAGCTCTAGGCATATCTTGTATTTGTTTAGCTTTGTAAATAGACTTTGACTTAGTTGATAAAAGTTTCTAAGTGTGGAGAAAAGATGAAATCAAAGTTATAAATGGGTACTTTATTTAACATGTGCCTGGTTTATTTTCTGTACATGCTTGTGAATAGCCTAACTTTGTCAGATCATGTTGAACTATTAACTACTTAAAAACTTTTCATATAAACCTAAGGGCTTCTTAGTAGAATATGTATACCTGTACCCCACCCACGTTTTGTCTTGTCATGTGACCTGGAGTGGTTGTTAAACAGGGCTCATGAATTGATGGTTTCTGTGTGAATTGCCAGTCAGCACTGTCAATCAAGAACTATATTGACCTAGAATAGGATTATAATTTAACATTTAATTATAAAACGGCCATGTTGAATAATTAAGGCAATAAATTCCCTTGAAGAAAACTTTCGAATACCTTTGACAATAACTTATAGGTAGAGTGATCACTAAACTGCCACTCTTTCAACCAGTCCACTGAGTTTGTTTGCGAGTTTGTTTTCATGAGACTGTGCCTGATCATTCATGTCCAATGACCTTCGACTTCAAATGAAGTGTCCGGGTGATCTCTGTATAAACTTGCTGACTGGTAACCGGCATTAGTTTGCATTGATCTCCTTGATCTATAACTGTGTAACTAGAACCAGTCTTGTAGTGAATACCTATGATCAGCGTACATATTACTGTAGATCAATATGTTTGTCTGATATCCTGCAGGGGGAAAGCCTACACCAGCAACCTGTTACCCATTCTCTCTTGTTATCTTTATAACTTGATAAGGTCAGTATTCTCTGGTTAATGTGCAACATCCTGATAATGAATCTCATGTCCTGGAGGGGGTATTCCCCCCTTAGTTACTCAGACATTGTTTTACTTGCATGGCTGCATGCTGTGCTGTTCTTTTCACAGATTAAAAAAAAATGCACAAAATTCTTTTGAAAGCTTCCCTGTACACGTAATTGTACTGTTGATACAACCCCCTAGTCAAGTATAATGGTTGTATTGTTGATAGCACTTGTCTGTCAGCTTAATGACTTTAGGCAGAGTATGTATGGAGTTGATGTATTAAAACTGTATACTACATGTTAAGCTATGCTTGACATGCTATAGTTTAGCCTGGAGTCAGTATTTACGGTGGTAAAAATATCCTGTTTTACATGATAAATGCTCTGAATGTGTAGATTACACTATGCTCTCTGGACTATCTTTATACATTGGCTGAACAAACAGCAGGGTTGGTTTGGCTGTTCTCGCTAGCAAATTTAGGTCAATTTGATTTCTGAAGGCCGCATGTATATGATTTGTCTTACTTGGGCTCCAAAAGCCTATGGTTTTTAATGCAGTTACCTGGACAGAAGTGTTTTAATGAAAAACAATATTGAATGGAATATATGATACATGTTTAAAACTTGGTGATCAGTTTAAGTGCGGTTTATAAGGTAAGCTTAGTACAAGTTTTTACCGCTATTTTAGTTTTCCTTTGGGCTCTTGTTGTTGCGTGTGGGGACTAGCGAGAGAGGTGGGCTTATAATTGTTAATTTCTATTGTAATAATTTAATTACAGTTTATCTATGTTTTGATTATTTTTCTTGTGGTTTGAGTCAACACTTATTGTGGTGTACAAAATGTTCAAAAGTTAACAATGTCTCGATGTGTTTGTCTCGTTATAAACATCTATTACAGTATAACTGATGTTGTCACTTCATAAAAGTTGATATTGGCTAGCGTTTCCCACATATATGTCAATATTTCATTAGCGGTACTTTCCTCGTGTTGAGCAAGGTAAGAGTATAGATGTATGTCGAGATAGCCTCCTCATATCACGTTCTCCTTGCACATGGTCATATGTACATATGTCGCACATATATTATTAGCGTATGTGAATCATGGTATGTGATAATTACATATCGGCTTCAGTTACCAGAGTTATTGGTTCATTTGTACCTATACTCGTATAATCTCATTTCTCTCCTGTTGAATAATACATTAAGTCTGTGAATCTATATACTTCATGCGTGCGTGGACTGGGGAATTTTTTCATGCAGACATTTTTCACGTCGATTTTCGTGGAGTAGTTATCCTGTGAATAATGAATGTTACATTAATGTCTGGGAGTTAACTAAATATTTGCGAAGTTGTATTCTACTTAGTGTGGCGTATGATAGACGGTGTCGGTGAGTGATCTATTTAACATATTGTTGCGTGATCTATCATCATGTTGGGATATTAAGCTTGTCTATATTTATTATATGTATTGCATGCACTGATATTGATATATATTATATATTCTACACTGGGGCACCCGGACAGGTTTAATGATTGTATGGTTGTTAATTGGTGGATATATTAAACAGCTAGTGTTCTAGATTTTACTCCATATATATGTTATATTCAATGTATGTTATGGTGGCAGAGGAGGGTAGAGATCCTGCCTGTCTCAAAGTATTTCTTTTTCATGTTACTCATAGGGCCCGTGACCCTTCTCAAGAAGGGGTCAGGGAAGGGGCCCACGGGGAGATGGATGGGGACCATTATGCCTATGTCAAACCATAGTTGTCTGTTAATGTTTGTTATATGATAATTATGTAGACTGATAAAACTCTGTATTTCGATTTGCTGTATAAAACATATGATTGATTGTCTGTCTTGGTTTACCTTTGAGTTGATTCAGATAAAGCAGCTAAATCAACGTTCAGTAGTTCAGTTTGTATATCAGCTACCTGTATAACATGAAGGTCAAACAATGACAGACTGTTTATTCATGTACACCTATATGGCCGGGTCATGATACCTTGTTGGCATTAATTGATTATACTGCAGTTAATAATGGAGCTGGTGTGTATCAGCGGTGTTGATAATATCGGTCAGTAGACCGTGCAAGCTTGCCTTTTGTCATTAGTATGACTTATTCTTCAAATTGTATGATTTATTCATTTATTCTCCTAGTTGTTGCCTATTGCTAGTTCATGTGATCGCAATCCGTCATTGTTGACCTTTAAAGTGTTCTGAAAATAGCCTCTTTGTGTGGAGTCAGCCATGTACAATATCAATCGCCTTAGTTGTATGTGTACTTGGCAATATGCCAGCCGAATGGAAAGAAAAACACATTCCGACATTGTATAGATTACAGAGGCTCTAATGGGGGCGAAATGTGATAGACATTTATCAACATCGTGGCCGAATTATACAAACAAAGAGCCTTGGGAGAACTGCACAGTGTCACTGTGGCTGGTCGGGCTTGATTATAAACAGTGGTTATAGTTTATGTGTGAGTGATACAATACTCGTGTACTGGGTGGTGGGTGGGGGTATGTGCAACAAATGGGGGGAGGAGTTGTAACCCAGTGATGTGGATTACATCATTGTTTTCCTGCTGATGTTTACTCTAGTTCTACTTAGACTAAAGATAAATAAGGCTGATATATGGAGAGAATTTTTGTACGGATAATAATATGGAGGGAGAGAATTTATTGATGTCGTTTTCTCTTATTTGCCTGTCTATTTCTGATGTCATAAACATGATGGGTAGACAGGAAGAGGTACTGGTTGGGTGTGTTGTTTTGTTTCCCTGTAAAACCTTAGATATGATTTGTTTAATTTCCGGTGTCATTCTGTCTGTCTACTGTTTCATTTCTATCGACCTGTTGTATGTAAACATGAAATACGTACTTGGGGTGTTCAGTAGCATTTTTATCTAGCATTTCACTATAGCAATAAAAGTATTGTGTTTGGTTAAAACTTGGTTGACAAAATTATGGGTATTTTAAAGCATCGTTATTTGAACGGAATTACTGATCTGCTTCGTTGCAGTGAATTTAATGGCCACTCAGGTTCAAGTATGCCAAGTATAGCTGAATTTCAAGTACGGTTGACCTTCTTATCGTATGGTAGTTGTTTTGTGGTATAGTTTACGTCATTGTGAAATATAAGATTTCATGCCGCTCATTATAATGTTCGCTGATACATACACTTTAATGGTGTTGTGTGTTCAAATGGTACTCTGTTCTTTATGTGATGATAAATTGTGATTGTTTTTTATTCCACATCAAGGCAGACTCCAGTGGTCTATATGATAGAGTGATCGCTTTGGGTGCGGTTTAAGTTGTGGTTCTGCTCAAAGGTCAGGACACAATGATGTACAAGTATAGTTGCTTGGTGCTTGGTGTATGAGGGTGGTCGCAGGACTAATAATAAATATAAGTCAGGATATGACAGGATAAAACTGTCAATGGGGTCCCCTCACCCCATAAAGGATAAAACTGTCAATGGGGTCCCCTCACCCCATAAAAGAATTGCCAAGTGTTAATGTTAGACATTTATGTGAAGTTATCTTGTTGTGTTGAGTCAGTCTGCCTATCTGTGAGTAGATTATCACATGCATGAACTTTCCTACATGGACTGAGACAATAACTTGATTTACAAGCCAGATAAACAACACGGGATGACTGTTGGCAATGGTTCAGCGTTGTATATCAGATGGATGTAATGTATTTATGTTGGGATTATATCTCACAGCTATGTATTGGTTATCTACAGTTTACTCGACATTTACTGATCTGATTACAACCCGAGATAAAAGTCTGTTACACGGCTTTGTTTTCTATACGAATGTAGCCCATAGTGGTAAAAATAAGCAGATTATAACCATGTATTTTGTAAAGGTCAAAGCTGTATATAAATGTATAATCAGAGTACTGCATGGATAAGCATATTGAGCTCTGGGACAAAATATTAATTAGAGGATTTTTATAAGCATGTTTGATATCTAGATTAATGTAGGTCACCCAAAGTATATGATACATGTATAAGTTATATCAGTTGCAGGCTTTGTGGTTGTGGGATAGTACAGTGTTGCACTGGGACTGGTTGGTTTTAATGACATGCTGTATTTTAATACTTGGCATATACATTTATCAAGTATCATAGCCATCTGTTCATCCGAAATGTTACACCTATAAATGGTTTATTGTTCAAATTCATTCTAATACCTAATAATATCCTGTCAGGGTAGTTTTGGAAGTTCCTTCATGCAATGAATCATCTATCAGTAATGTTCCCATAACATTGTAAACAAAAAATCTAGATTTAAAAAAAGGGCCCATCATGATATAATGTTACGTACATTTGTACTTGCTGAATACAGATTTTACTTGTTGTGCCAATTATGAATGTGCTTTAAGTTCAAGGTCGCCATCATTCACTGTCTGTCATAATGTAAAGGTCAAGGTCACATCCTTGTTTTGTTTGTCATCATGATAACACCAGATCATGTATCAGAGTGTGTGCAGCTTTAACATTTATACAACACTTGACATCGTGGGATTTTGATACATTGTCAGTTGATATATGATGACTTCTGCACTCAAATTGTGTTAAATTTTCATGATGAGGATCTGGTATATTTGAAATGAGAGAAATATAATGTTTACCGAATGTACTAGATAACCAGGCATGTCCACACAGCTCCGGGTGTTTGTGGGGTGTTTGTCATTGTTTGTTGTACCAAAGTTTATCTCCACCTGTTGAATTAAAGGTGAGTGAAGGTATTTATGTGAAGATAACGTGGCGATAATGGATAATGACGTACAAGACCTTGATCAAACTTTTCTATCATCTCTATGCGTGAGCATGCTTATCTAAATGTTATTGGTGTTTATACATAGTTATGTGCCTAGGCTAATGACCCGGATCCACTAGGGAATGAATGCTTGTAACTGAAAAAGGATTTAGTGTATAGCCCTGCTCAAATCAATGAACTTTTGTCAGTCCATATGTGCTAGAATGTGACTGTTGAATTATTAATAACCATGAAATTCAATAGCATTGATATTGAATGCAACATGGAAATAAAGGCTTCATCAATAGTTACAGTGAGCTAGGGGCAGAATAGTAAGCTAAAAAAAGAGATTTTGTAAAAATTCTGATGAAATAATTGTTATTATAACAGTTTGCTTTATTTGTTTGCTATGTTTTATAGCCATATTGGGTTGTTAATGTTTCTTTCTGTTGACAGAATTGCAGGTCTTTTCTACTGCTTTATAACCGTTGTGGTAGGGTGTTACACATGATATCCACCCAGACAGCAAGATCTTATTGTCTTGTGATTTCTAATTTCAGACTCGTACTAGTAACTCCACTGTGATCCATCCTTCTACACCTTCCACCTCATCTCGTTGTTCCCTTCCCAAGAAATCGCGGACTCCTCAACAATCTACAGCATCATTGTCATCATCAACATCAGTTGTAGCATCTACAGTATCAGTACCTTCACCATCTCTCAGTAGCGAAGATTGTTCCACGAAGGAGGAAACAAAAGGTAATTCGCATTGTTAAATCATAGCCTTGTAACAGCTCTGGCCTGAAGCATTTCAAGTAAAAATCTCATATCAATTTGAGATTTTGTTAAAATCAGAGTCAGAATTAGAGATAAATCTGAAGCCTCAGCTCTTGAAATGTTACTGTAATAAACTCAGAATAACACCTGTTCCGTGATGCTAATTTTGAGTCCAGCCTCGAATGGAAATTAAATAGACACATGCAAATATTTGAGATGAGATCTTGCTCTGATTGAGATGCTTAGAGAGATCGGGGCCTGTTGTCACCGATATGTTCAGGAATGTTTATAACCCATATACAAGGGATGGTTTCTGTAAAAACCCTGTATTATTTGCATGGTATGTTTTTCTTTTAATCAGTTTCGAAAGTTATCAGTGGTTAGAGATTAGGGTTACCCAAAGCACAAAAAGATGGTAACTTTCAAGCAATGCAAGTTTGGAACTGGTACCTTAATATCTATTGCAACATTTTGGTACCTTTAATTCGGAGTGTTTCAACTTTTTGGACCGAACCAAAATTACCAGTGATATCCATTTATGTAAATTCTCAGCCTCTGTGAATGATGGAATTATGGTGACTTCCTGGTTGAAGCAATTTGTTATTCTGATTTCCCTTGATTTGTTCCCTGGGGGAAGTCTGTAACGTAAGTTCTTAGAGAGCCTGACATCAGTCCAACAGCACTCAAGCATTTCTGTAAGAAATTAATGGTGGTCTGTAAATTGTTGCCAGGAATAAATTCTAGCATGAGCCACATAGCAGCTAATTACAGCCTACTGCATTAACAGAAGGTTTGTTTATGTGATAATTTTCGATTCGGTTTATAGAAAATTGCAGAAAACAAATTAATGCTCTCTTCAAACGTCTGTAAGGATGGTCATAATTGTGCAAAACTGAGGAAGACCAGAATGTAGATTATTCAACTAACATGCGCACTGCGGCACTTCTATGTACACATGTTTCAAGTAAATTCCTTTTTCCAGAATGCAATGTAATAAAACACGGTCTGCCATTCTAAGATTTCTCTAATTATAGTTTGACAACAAACAGGGGTGTTCAACATATGTCTGAAACTCCAAACATTCAAGTACAAGGGAAGTCTGGGTTTAGATTTTGATGGGATGAAAAAAATCCACAATTTTATGACATAAATTTCAAGCATGAAGTGGTGAGAACATTGTGCCCTATCAAAATCACACCCTATCAAAATCATGCTACCAGATCAGGCTTTAGTAATACACATTATTTATCTTTAAAAACTTATCCTTATACCCCCCTATCAGCGGTTTATGTAATGGGAAACATTGAAATATATTACGTTAAAGTACTTAAATCATTAAAATATCAACAATGTGTAATACAGGCTTTTCCCTCAATCCTTGGAGTACTTTCTATAGGCTTTCTATTGGCTATTTTGTGTTAATTCAGAACTTTAAATTAATGTACTTATATCCCTGATATAAGCTGATTAAACCTTATTTACATCTGCTTGTAATTTAACCTGTTGTAGGCTTTCAAAACATGTTTACTTTTTTAATCGCCTTATCATGCACATGCAACGTTACGCAGGAAATGTTAAATTTCATGTCTGTCAGTGTTGCTATGCACGTTTCCTCTCGTTTTTTTTCTCTCTCTGGATGAGTCATGCCCTGCGCGTAAGATTGTGTCGTTAGTTTATCAGGGAAACTTGTTTTTCTGCTGGCGTTTCACAAATACCATATGCCTTTATTGTTTAGTCTGCCCCAAATAGACATGTTCAGTTTAATCATTTTGCCAAATGTTAGGTCAAATTCTTCAAGATCTTTTTGTCCTTGTGGATTGTTAAACTATTGTTAAGGCGATATATAAGAATAGATTTCATACCAACTAAAGACAAATTTGATTAAACAATTGAATGAAGTCACTGATTTAACTTATTAACTTTGTTCGTGTTTTTTGCAACAGAATTTTATTTGATATCTTACTTGATTGCCCAATGTAGATATTTGGACTGTTCAGGACTATGTGTTATTGTATGATATATTATGTTGTAAACGCAAACTGCTATCTAACCTTTATTAAACATTCACTTGCTGGATACAAAGAGATGGCCATCTAAACCAGGTTCATTCCAAATACAGGTGTGTGAAGTTTAAAAATGATTGGTGTAGAATGTAGGTTAATTTTCTTGTGTACTTTCGTATTGAATGACAGTTTTGTTTATAGCGACCTTATTCAGGCCTTCCCCAGGGTGTTTGTTTAATACAAGTTTGACTGTATGTAGACACTTGGTTGGTCAGAGATATGTATTGTATTCTACCTCTGACCTGTATGTGCTAATAAACAGTGAACAATTATCAATGTTTAGGAGAGGAAATGACTAAACTTGTAGGTCAATACTTGCGGTTTGTGGTCATGTGGGGAGAGAAAGTCCACAATGTGACTGACAACAAACTGCCATTATAGTAACCCACTCCATATTTATACTGGTAACTTGTGGATCTAATTATTGAAGAATTATTGGACTGGGCTACATAATATTGATCATTGGATGCTCCAGCACCTATTTAGTACCATTATTCTCAGTCTTTTATTACCCTCATTTGTAAAGTGATGGTTGGAAAGTTGTTAAGAGTAGATAGTGTTGACATTCATTATAATTGAACTCTGCTTGAAGGCGATGGAGAATAATTGATGATTTTGTTTAGTGGTTTATTGATATGCTCAATAAGCATGGGACGACATCACTCTGGTGATGGATTGCTTGTCACTACACATTGCCTTCAGGGACTTGAAAAAACATAGGTTGTGGGGGGGGGGACTTTCTCAAAACTTTGACAGTGTTAGACATTCTGATATAGTGTTCACACATAATAGTTTTACCTATATCTATCAGACTTCCTCATTTCATCTAATTTTATATGATCTTTCAACCAGATTGATTGAAATAAATTGTTTATATTTGGTTAAACTGCCACAGGGCTGTGTGGTGTCCATGTAATTATCTAGGGTAATGTGTTAAATATGTAAAGAACTAATGTTAAAACTGGTATATAGGTATATAGGTTCAGTCTGCTGGGATTCATTTAATAATCAGCTGTTTAATATTGTTAGTTATCTTTGGTGGTTAATTATTCAGTTAGCATTCTTTGATGTCTGTGATCTAGGTTTTAAGGTCTATTTCTACAAAGGCATGCATGTACTATATACCTTTACACAGATGAGCGCCTTAGTTGCCTTTGTCACATTGCTATAACACTAAACATATAAGCTACACAAGCAACGTGATGTATGAACATATAAAAACAGGATATTTCAGACCGCTATTCATTAATATTGCAGCTAGCGCCCACATGCAATTCTGCGTTTATTGAGATGGCATCCACTTTCTGTCATTGATTACTCTCCCCATTTGCCTGCAATGGGTGACAGTTTCACAGTAACTCCAATGTAATTAGATTGTAGCTTGTAGTTTAACATTCTGTAGGGACAATGTCTGATGGTATTTCAGCAAAATTCTTCAAACCTAATTTGTTTTTCTTGAAGACTCATTTTCCTAGAGAATTCCCATGATAGTGGTTGTCAGACTACCATATGCAGCAGACATAATGCTATTGGGTATGACTAATTCATCATCGGCACCCCTCACTGTGTTTGATCTAAAACCGACCATTACATGTGCATTTCGCTGTACAAAGAAACACTGGGCTAACTTTAGCATTGCCATAATGACATAGTGTCTCCCTACATTTCTCTGTAATCATTTTCATTCTGTTTTTGTCTGTTATTTTGAGAAGTCCATATCTCTAAGGCTTTCTTGTTATTCTGTGTACTCTGTTTGGTAATTGATTGCTTCTATTATAACGCAATGTCTGTCTCTATTTAGTTGAACTATGTCTGTATGATCATAAAATGTCGTTATATTTGTCTGTTTGTTTCTCATTCCCTTTCACCAGTATGTATGGTAGCAGGGACAAAACATGATTAATATTCTGTTGGTATTTAGCTGGTTAGATCAGCTGACCATCGTATGACTTTAAATGATTTATTACATGTACATACAGGTAGAAATAAACTATCTACTAGGCCACATACTCCTGTAACTGGTTTGGTCAACTTATGAAATCCAATGAAAACAAACACACCTGGAAGGGAGGCATGTATGAAGGTCAATTTTTGAAAACCTGATGAAAACAGAAGTGACCATTAACTGGTATCCTCTTGGTCACCTAACAGCACTATCTCCTGTCCTCCTTTTAACAGATGGTCTCTAATGACCGGCAAATGACAAAAATCCCTCCTCTCATAACTCATGACTTCAGGCTTTCATTCCCTTTATGTTAGCGAACTCTAACTCTGTTCTTGCCCTTGTCTTTTCCATTGCTATAAGGTTCTGTTTGTTAACAGAGAAAATTACAGTGTCACTGATAGCTGACTGGTCAATATTCTGTAATTTCCGGGGTGTGCTTTAAACTACTGACAGTAATGCTTATGTCTTTAATATTGTGAGAATGGAGTTGGACAGGAAACGTACTGATCTGGAATGAGCAGTCTGGTAGATTACCATTGTCTAATACCCTCTCTACCAATGTCAGTTGATGCATATTAACAACTCCCAGCAAAAAGCTTTCTCCACTGCATCCTCTGAGGCTTGGTAAAGATGTTATTGATTATTTAGAGTTTCTAGAGACTAGCCAAGTAAATAGGAAGCGTAATAAAGCTGATGGAGAAGGTATTGTGAATTATTTAACATGATCAGACATTAGGGAGATAGATCAACTACATTTAGTGGAGAATATGTCTGTGAAAATGCATCCCAAGTTCTTGTGTATCATAGTATTGCAGGCATATTGTCTAGCATCAGAAACCATGATATATGTATGTTATATTTAACTTGATCTTATACTCTTGTTTCAATCACTTAGTTTGTGCTGCAGTGCAACATTGCCCCAAACTGGCATCCACCCTGGGTTACTGTATCTAGTTTGTGCAACATTGCCCCGAACTGCCATCCACCCTGGGTTGCTGTATCTGGTAAAGCATTAATTATCACCATAATCTCATTTATATGCAAGTATTATTCTGGCAATGTTATAAACCTTTTTCCCTGCCAGCTTAAATTGAACATACGTATTGCGCCTAGTGTGGTTTGAACATTTCGAGGGTTGCCCGCAAGCCTGTCGTAACTGCTTATTATTAAAGAAGGATGTACTGTAGTCTTGCAGGCAACCCTCGATTTACTGAATGCCGCCATCGACTAGTCTGACCCTTTCTAAACAGTGAAAACCTAGGCTAAAAATTAGTTAAAGCAGAAAGTCTATATTTGTACTATTTTAATCTCCTGTTATTCTGGGAATGGCGGACAACAGCCTCTATTCAAGTGTTTAGTCACTGTTTGTGATTACTAGTGTGTCTCCTGTGTGCTAGTATTGCTAATTCTACTATGCTTAGATAATATCGACCACATTAGCGTGGTTAAGATAGTGGTTAAGATAGTGTCGACCACATGTGCAGAGATATATAATTATATAGGCTTGTCCGCTTGTCGACATTCTGTTCAACAAAATTATGTTGAGATAGTCCCCAGTAGAAACCCCCCCATTGGATATACTGCAACCCATTTTATGATCTGTACACAGCTGTCACTGACTGAGGTAAAAAGAGCTTTAGCTATGTGAATATAGGCAGTGTTTGTAAAGTAATCCTGCTATAGAAAATATATTTGTTATACAGAGGAGAGATTTATTTAGCCAAAGTTTTTGTTGGTCGGCTGTTCTCGTACATTTGTATAACAGTTTATCACATGTTTTAATATGTACTTGCTGAATATTGGATTGTTTCAACATTTTTGGATTAATTTTTAATGGAATACTTAAGGAGGTAAAGTACCGTTTTGGTTTAAAAATATATTTATTGTAAAAAATATGTTTTATGGCTGTTTGGGGTGATTTTGTTGTGTTATAGGGATTTAAGTGGTGAAAAGGTTGACTAATAAACATTTGCTTAAATCACCTTGTATACTGGTGTAAGATTAACATATGGCGAAGGTTTATTTTCTTCAGATGTCTGTTTTGAGGACATTTCTTGTTCATTCTCATATATAGGATTTCATTTGTATGTTGTTATAATGTTTCCAGCATACTAATTTGTAAATACACTTTATCGCCTCCCTTTCCCATGCCGCTCATATTCACTTCTATTTAACATACGCTAAGGACTTGATTTGTCAATATACGCAAACGACTTGTACGCCCTTGTACCTGTATTACTTGTAGGCATCTTTATTTAAAAACACATTTAGGTTTTTGAAACACATTTCATATTTACTTTGAAATATTTTTCATAGGTGATCACCATAAATTCACTTTAATTTCAAACTTTAAGTAATCTATTACGGTACGGAAAGTAACATCATTTTTAGTTGCCGTATGTACCAACACCCGCCAGTTTTTTGTCATTTGTCCTCCAGGGCTTCAAAATGATTTAATCATGTAGCCAAGATCTCTGATTGAGATAAACATATCACATGACGTGTACCCATACCATATCTCTCACATAAAAAGATTGTCAAAGATTGTCGCTGATTCAGGGTTTAAAATGTTAACATTAAGTTGGGTAGGTCGATCTTTTGTATCGGTATTCAAAGGGTAATTACAGAGCCATATTTCGTCTTGTTCCACTCCAGCGATTCGGAAGGCAGATAGAATCAAATTACCGAATGAAATGTAAACAAGTTATTTCCTTTCAATGATCAATTTCAACCTACAACAATTATGACTGGCTGTTAGTCTCACTGGTATTGTATGTGATTTTACTGCAAGATGTGGGTCATGCTCGATGTATTTTGCAATAAAACATGTCCTAGCTGCACGACGAAAATCGTATTTTAATAGCGTACCTTGGAAGGTCATACGGAATGCTTGTATAGTGTTAAGGCGTTCCTTTCATGGGAACTGTGTGTCAGGTGTATTTATGTAAGGTGAATAAAGAGACAGGTGAGAATTACGTAAACCGGCACGTAGCTATGTCAATATATTTTAAATATGAAATTCTTGATGGTATATATTAAAGGACTTTAAACTGTTATTGTACAAGGTTAGAAAGGATTGTCTGTTTTCTGAGTTCTGCAATTCCTTTCTGTGTTGATAAAAAACATTTCCCTTACAAATGCCACAACCTTTCATAAAAACTTATATGCATGTTTCAAGTTCATGACCATTAGCTATTGATGCGCCATAAAACGTGTTTACTTAATTTAAACTAATAAATACTGGGTGATGCTTGTTCTGTGCGTATGTTCTACATACGTAGGTATATACAATACGTTGCACCATGGGTTTATTTTCAACATGCTTTACTAAATGCATGATGTTTATTAGGATAGCCGACTTGTAAAAACCACTGGATGCGTGCCATGAATATTATAAACAGTAAGCTTTGATTCCCAGAAATCAGCAGCCTTTAGACTGCTGCTGCCAAACCGATTATGTCTGCCAGAAACACATGGCATACTGACAGCCTAAACACTTACACTACATGTAAGACTTCCGTAGCAAAAACAGTACTGAACACCCCACAGGCTAGGCTTATATACTATTGCGCTTTACATGCAGTTTATTGACCTTGCACGTGTTACAGATTATTTGGTCTGATAGTGCTAGCACGCACAGCATATTCAATTTATTGTAAAACAGTCAATGACTTGATTTGAAGCATCCACCTTTCTAAAGCAGCCAGTTTGATTAAATCACAATTGGTCGTTTGTATTCCTTATAACATTTGCCTGCATCATATTATTTGTCCGTGACTGTATTATGTTAGGTTACCATAAAATTTTGGTCCTTGTATTGTTTGTACTAGTTCCAAAAAAATGAAGTTGTTCTTCATATGTTTGGATGATCTTGTTTTGCTTTGAAGATTAGTATCAAGTTAAATGAACACTATGAAATCTTAAAAACTGTAAGTTTAAAGAGTCGCAATTTTTTAGGCATGGAATGTCTTTGTGAATGACACGAAGACCGACGACAAAAACATTTTCTTTCTCTTGCCCTGATTCTCTTCACTTTTGGCAGTTGGCAACAACCATGGTTAATATTTGCAGAAATAATTATGTTGAGTATTGTTGAATGTTTGCTGGTATGGCAATCATGCATTCATAGTCTCTGAATGTCGGGTAATCACTTACAGCACACACATAGGTAGTTACGCAAGTCTTTACTGCTACTGATTAAGCAGTTAACAAATGTGGCATGAGTAATACAATTTACACAGAAATATTTGTGGGTAATTTGCCGATAATAGGCTATTTCAGGATTGTTTAGTCGTCTTTATTGCAGCATTCCATCATCTTACACAGTAAAACCAGTTTTATGGTTAGTGTGGTTGGTTTTTCACTCCTGTTTGAAAAATATTGTAGTCGTTTAAATTATGTTTCCCTGGAGGTGTTTGTCAGCGTTAAGTTGTGTCATTCTCCTGTCTGTTTGTCACTGAACAGGCATGATGGCCGCTCTGTATCTTTATATGGAAATATTGATTGGTTTATAGAATAGCGTGAAGGACATTTAGTAACTTAATACCCTGACATTATAATTAATAGCTGTAGCATAACAGCATATCAATCCTTCAGGTTAATCCAAGCTATTTGTGTCATCTTGTTTGTGGTGTAGGAACAGGAGAGTCTGTTAGAGAGGCTGTATAAGCTATATCTGTGTTGTTTTGGATAGGAAGTGTGTTTTTACTATAACTTTGTGTCTGTTGTTTCAAACGTTTGTATATTTCTTCATTTCAGGGACAGATAAGCCTAATGTAAAACAAAAAACTCCCAATTCCAAAGATAGAAAAAGAAAGGGTGAAACATCATGTGTGAACGATAATTTGAATTCAAAGAGACGTTTAAAACCAACATTGAATAGAACCGAGTCAGCAGATTCACAAGGTTCCGATACTGAAGTAAGTCAACCACTGAGAGTATCACCACGGAATATTCCGGCTAAAGAGCGGATACGACCGCAAAGAAACCGTGAAAGAGACAAAGAAAGTGTTGTTGATAAGACTAAGGAAGTGAATACAGAAAATACAAACAGTAATAAAACTACGAATATAGGTAAAACAGACAATAGCCATATTCAGAACAAACCTAAGTTATCAAGATCTCGGCAAAGAAAAGAGGAAAAGTTAGAATCATCACCTGTATTACGGCGTACTGATTCACCAAGAAATCGCTCGGAGCGTACAGATTCTCCTAAAGCCACACCTAGCTCACCAAGGAGAAGGTCCGCAAGTCGGACACCGGTGGACGGAGATGCAGAGCCTGTGATCAAAACCACTTCAGGGAGTAAAAAAGATAAAAAGACTGTTGATAAAGGTGATAAGAAAGTTAGCAGCAACTGTGCCAAATCAGACAAAGGTGATAAAGTTGAAGTTACTCAAATATTGACAGAAAAACCTAGCTCAAGTAAGTCAGTACCCGGTGATAATGTTTGTGATGTAAAAAACACTGAACGTAAGGATATAGTGGATGAAAAAGTGAAAGAAATAAAAAGTGCTTTGAAAAAGAAGGAACAAGAATCAGGGAATGTGTGTAGTGAAGTAAAAGAGAAAAAGTCTGTGAAAGCACCATGTCAGGAAAAGGAAACTAGAAGGACGGAGAAAAAGAAAGACAATGCCAATTCTCAGGTAAAACCCATTGATAGTAAGAAAAGTGTTGATGCCAAAAAAAGTCAGCGCATCAGTGCGGAAAAAAGTTCTATCAATGAATCAGGTGATAATATGCACTATATAAAAAAGAAACAATCATTACTTACTGGAGGTGCTTCTGCTGGAACGCCGCAAAATAGTGGAGTACCCACCTCCAACATTGACTTCAATCAATCGGTTACTGATCAGATTGCACGCGCAGAGAAATTATCTACTTTAAATGGTGAAGAGAAAGCGGGATCAGTGTCAAGCACTTTGTCTTCTCCTGTGTCTGAACGTGAAAGTGAGAGGGAAAATCTTTCTATATCCAGGGTTAATAAGTTTATAGGCTCATTAAACAATTCTTTACAAAATACAAACACTAACTCTAGTTGGTCTCAGGACGAGCGTTCGCAATCACGGAACAGTGACGGTCGGTGTAGTTCAGGCCTAAGTGGTGATGAAGCTTATCGACCTGGATCTCGATTTGACGATTTGAAAAGTTCCAAAAGTAGTACTGCATCGAGTCCATTAATTGTTGACAAAAGTGAACCTGTTCAAATATACAGGGACCCTGAATTGATGAGCAAAAATCCAGTTCGAAGTAATGTGCCTGTTCCCAGCATGCATAATCCTCACAAGTCTTACCCGCAGGTTCACAATCCAATACCTACACATACACAAGCATCTCGACCAGCCAGTGTAGGTATGACCTCAACAACATCATTATCAAACGCAATGGAACGTTCATCACGTACCCCGGTCATACCATCAGTTGCATACCCATCTCCATTAATAGGGCCATCCATACCGGGAGCATCATTGTCAAGTCTCTTACCACCGGGTCTACATCAGTTAGATCCAGCCACCTTGGCCATACATCAGCAGCTTGCAGTGCAACAGCATCAAGTAGCTGCTGCCATAGCAGCATCAGAACAATATAGAAATGCTTTGTCAATGTCATACCCACCTCCAAGAGGTGCGCTAAACAAATCACAACTTGAACATTTGTGGCAGCAAAAATATCCTTCAGTTCCCATTCCTCCTCCTTGGCTGCTTGCCAAGCATCAAGATGATCTCGTCCGGGATGTGCGTATTCTCCATGAGCAAGAACAAATGGAGCGGGAACGACAAGATCGCATAGAACGAGAGCGTGAGAGAGACATACGGGAAAGAGAACGCAAAGAAAGAGATAGAAGAGAAAGAGAACGATTGGAAAAGGAACGTCTTGAAAGGTAGGCAAAATTTTCTAATTGTCGCTTGTTTTTTAATGATTTTAATTCCTCAAATTTCAGAAATGTATGGTTGGATCATTCCATAATGAATTTCGGTTACACACTGTTTTATCAAGGCCAAAATGTACTCTTTCCCCCCCCCCCCCAGTATACGTGCTTGGCTTTGTCTATACAGGAGATTGCAGTACAGGTCAACTTGCATGAGAAACACATTCCTGTGTCTTTTATCATCACCGTGAATACTTGGTTGTCTGCAGCAAAAAAACACATAATGATGTTTCCCACAGAAATGTTTCTACATTCTTTGTTTCTCCTGAGGACTGTTGTCAATCTTGCCAAGTCGGCTTAAATATCTCAGGAAATCAATATCACAAGCTGAAGGGGAGTGTCATTATATTTCTTCCTGAATGTATTGAGTGGAAGAAGACCTTCATTATGCATACGACCTTCACCTTAACATTATTGATCCACAGTGTTAACCGGCCATCTTTGTATGACTGAATCAATGCTTTCTACCATCTTTCCTTGCTGATGGTTACTGTGTTGTAAACCGGGAGTGGATATTTGTTTTGCATCAAGAAAAATTTACAGGTACTCTCTTGCTTGTGTATTTGAAAATTGCATTTCATTAACACTTATTGTACTTGTTGCTGGAAAACTATCCTGTCAGTTAGTGCATGAGTCATACAGTGTGTGTGGTTCATACAGGGACAAGGTGCCGCTATGCACATAATTATGCTAGTATTCTTGCAAGCGGAATTGGTAATTTCATGGTTACAAAGTTATGTACTGTGTTCACAATTCTGTTGCATTTATCTTGCATTGTGTTGCTATTTATACAATAGGCTCCAGCCATGTTTTATATTTTGCATTGTCCAAGTTTTCATACAAAGGGCATTGTCTCATACTGCTACAAAATTTTCTTGTGAATTTTGGATTTTGGGCAACTCTTCCTAATGTTATGCGTGTATCTGCATAGTGCTTTGCTGTATAATTTCAACCAGGCCTTGACACTAACTATTTTGGGCACTGGTCCGACAGGCCAAAAGTGCAAAATTTGTAAATAGGACAGTTACTGGTCCTCAAGAATTTTCACTGGTCCTTCTGGAATTTCACTGGTCTCGGACCAGCGGACCATTGTTAGTGTCGAGCCCTGTCAACTGACATGTTTATATTCCTCGAGTAAAGTGAATTGTTTTGCAGATTTAAGTTCGGTTATAAAGAAAGAGGACCGAATTCTCAGTTATTTTGTGATTTTTCAAAGCTTCTTTGTCCCTTGTTGAATGGTGGTTGATTGATGAACTGCCTCATAATTCCCTGAAGTTTTAAATCATGATAGATTCTCAAGGGATGAGGTCAATAGTGTTATTGTGATTATAGAAATAGCTGACTGGTTGGCTTGCAGCTTGGTAACAGTGTATTTACATAAGACGTCAGTGCTATCACCGACAGTTATCTTAGCCTTCATACCCCGGCAACCTTGATAGTGTACCTCTAGATCAATAATTGAATGCCTTTATGAGTGGGTCTGTCTAGTTATCTTTCTATTCTCTGCACATAGAGGAAATAATATTCCATGTACTTGGAATGAGATAATGCACTGATACCTGTTAACCAAAAAAAGTTTCATATTTTAGTGTAAGTATGTAAGATGAGATTTATGAACAGTTTCTCTGGGAAACTAGTTTTCTTTGTTCTGCTGGTTACTGCAAGGTACACATGCTATCAGCTGACCTATTTATAGTATATTTTATGAGATTGCATTAAGTGGTTGTAAGATGTATGAATTTAGTTATAAAACTTGCACTATGTATGCAATGAAATATTTATATCTAGATATTTTGAGATTTAAAAAAAGTGGTTTGTTATACTTATGTCTGTTACTAGTGCATATAATGCAGCTGTTTTGCCAATAGCATTCCACCAGATCTTAGTTTTGATATCTTAACATATTTGTAGGGCGTTATCTATAATGCTACAGCCATTACAACAAGGTCTTAAACAACTACATGGCTGACATGCTGTAAGAAAATGTGGATCCTAAGTGTGTGTTTTTGTTGATGTATATTATGCATACTTCTTGCCATATGTATTTATTTATGCGGTGAATGTGGTTGTTTTGACAGCTGAAGTCAGTCAGATGTTACTGATAGTTAGTGGAAATGCCTGGAGGCAGTTAGCTGATGTCATTCATTCAGTGCATAAACGTGTGTATGTTGGGATTGAAGCTGTCAGCTCACTGGTCATAAATCACACTCTGATACATGTATGTCCCTATATACCTACACATGTATGTCTGTATGACATTCATATATCCTACTCCACCTAACACTATGCATTAGGCCTTACCAACTTCCCCCAATATTGCAGTAGTGGTACTATAGTAGTGCCGCATACTCCGGATGGGAACCAGACAAAAACCTGCTCTACAAAACAGCCTAGTCGAAAAGGCAAATTATCCCGCTCTGGCCGGGGGGTCAATGGTCAGTGCACTCGAGAATTGTAACCCAAAGTTCTGTGTTCAATACCTGGTTGCAGCAGGTCATACCCTTCCACGAAAATATGAGAACAATGTTGCTTTCCTCCACATGTGGAGAAGTAACTGTCTCCTTGTGGAAGGGTAGGTTTGAAAATATGAGAACAATGTTGCTTTCCTCCACATGTGGAGAAGTTGCTGTCTCTTTGTGGAAGGGTAGGTTAATAATGGTTAGATAAACAGGCCACGCAGGGTATAAGAAACATAAACATGCATTATCAAGAAGTACTATACTTGGTTTATTGGTGCATTGTAAAAGGAGGCATGTGCATATGGTTTAATGAAAGTTTAAACTGGTCTGGTAACTACACTTGGCTTATGAAAACACTCCCTAGCTGAGGAAATCCTCTATCCTCCTTTGTTGTAGTAAACCAGGTCATAGTGATCCATGTGGTATCTGATAAGCTATGTGTGTATGTGTACACATCCTCAGCCAAGCAGAACCATTTCTCCTACAAATCTGCTCAGTTTGAATGCAGTATGTTTGTATAATGACCTTTACATCAGCCTAGCTATACATGTGCTAGCTTTTGTATGCTGTTTCTTAGAGATATTTGCTGGCTGCAAGGTTAAATAGTGTCTGTGCATGTGGAGAGGAAGTGTAACTTGTAAGGTGTGTAAATCTTTCAACTTCTTTCTTACTGTACCGGTAGTTTGTTGACTTTGTTATAAATGTGTTATAATTTTTCATAAATTTTGAAAATTTCAGAGAAAGAAGGGAACGTGAAAAGGTTGAACAAGAAAGAGCAGAACGTGAACGTCAGGAGCGAGAAAAACAGGAGAAAGACCGACAGGAGCGTGAGCATCGTGAGAGGTTAGAGCGGGAACGTAACAGGATACTGAAGGAGTCTGTCGACTCACACGCTGCCGTGGAGCAACATTTCTCCGAGTCGTTACGCCTGGCCAGTCAGCGGGTAAGTGTACTATATTGTATATATTGTGTAATGTTTGGAGGAATGAGCTATGATGGTGTTTGTATGGATGATCTATCTGATATTTATTCATTACTAACACATTGCCTGGAGAATGTTTATATAACTACAACATTGCACTCTTATATCTTCTTCACCGCTGTAATCATGATCGATGATGACTCGATGAACATTACCAATGCCTTATTGTGAACCTAGTACATCAATAAACATGTATGATTCCCGTCATCTTAACATAATTAACATACTGTGTTACAATCTTCGTTTGTCTTGACTTTGTTACTTACTGCATATTCATTATAGGTATCACTTATTATAATTTTGATCATTTTGTACTGGCCTAGAAATAAGTGAAGAGTGTTTAAATCAACTATGTATCGGTCGACCGAGTTATCCTCATTTCCTGTTATTCAGGATTACCATAATGGAAAACTACTTAAACCCAGGTTGAAAATTTAAATCCGTATTTAAATCTATGCAGCGCAATGGGAAATTCAATAAAATTAAATTTGTAAATTTTCTGAATCTGTGTGTGGAAATTTAGACTGGTTTACAAATCTAATTATCTGCCAACGTGAACCAGTCTGGCAAAATGGGGAATGTAAGAGAACCAGTCAAGTATTGCATGCACTGTATGCTCTTTCTGTGAAGAAATATTTTTTGTTGGTGAAAAGATTCACTGAACATACGCCATATAAATGGCTGGTATTTTGATGGGAAAATTGCTAATTATAGTATTTACGTAGTCTGTACTCAGTGCAGACGCATACTCTTTCATCTTAGAGGACACGCATAATAAATAAGATTATTAACCCACCCCTGCTGAGGTAAATATCGGGCGACATCGTAATTTATGCTTAACTACTCTGACCGATTTACAAGCTTTAATACATATCAGTGCATGGTAGCATCTGCTATTATTTTATTTACCGACTCTGACGGTCTGCTCCGGTGGTCGAGCTCAGGTTTTTAATGAATTAATCGTAAAAAATGTACTTTTACTGTGTATTCAACCTTGGTTATTGTGCTTAGATAATAGATTTAAAATCATGATATACTATTAATATACTGAAGTATTCAAATTTGGAGAATGTAAAACTTATGTGAATCATTTCTTGTTTTTGTATTTTTGCCCCAATAAAGAATTGGAAGAGTGGTCCGAAACATCCTACTAACATGGACGGTTTCCGCTATTCTAATGCTAGCTATCGACAAAAATACATGGTAAATGTGTGTATATATTATTGTGTATTTATACCCTCTGGTGTCTCGATCTACATTGTAACCTTGACGTTGTCCAAGCTTTACTGTTTCTGTTATATTTCTATACTTCTATGGAACTTTAGTTTCTGTATTGATTTGAGCTGTGTAGTATAGTTTGATATGATTGTTGGTTTCATTGATCTCCTCTCCCTGCCCCCTTTGTTTGTATTGCATTCTAAACTAATTTGATTAATGTGTTCAGAGTGAGCTAGTTGTGTGTAGTTTGATCATTCGGCTGTACGCTATCAGCAATGTTTGTTTGAAGTATTTGCATGCCGAGTCTTCCCACCACCCCCCCTTCCTCCTCCTTGTGCCAAAGTATGAGAGACAAAACAATAATGCATGATGGGAGATGATGAATTGCTCTGTGTAGCGTTACCGCCCTCTGGTTGCTTCCGATGATCCTGTACTGCATGCATGCTGGGGAATGAATGTTATAAGTGGGTGTGTAATGGTCTGATATGGCCTTGTTGTTGTTGTTCCTGTGGCATGCTGTTTCCACGAGATTAGCGTGAGACAAGACACCTGAATGGTGATTTAATCTAAATGCATAACTCGTCTCCTGGATATTTTATAATTATGCTTCAAAATAGCTTGTATTATTTTCATACATTGCATCTGTCATGATCTAGAGGCATGCTATGATACGATGCCGCTGGCTACATTTTCCGATTCGTGTCCTTTTGGACTATTTATGTCGTCTCGTTTTTTCATGGTTATTCTGTTGTCATGGTAACACCATGTGACATTTTCTTCCAATATGTGCCTGGTGTTATTGTAATGTAGTTTAATCAATGTCTGTGGCGTGGAGGATGAATGTATACGTCAATGTTTGACTGTTGATATTTGTCAGCAGGGATAGCACTACATACAATCACCGATCTATAATCATATTGATCCCATCTATGACCTTCTGCTAACACATATATTAATTCATATTTCTGCAATCAATAAAATAATGATGTTATACATTCACCAGACTAATGTATCATACATACAATAGAAACATTGTACTTTTGTTATGACTGCTGTCCAGAAGTTACTGATTAAAGTAGTACCATAGGCCCCTGGATTTGTAACATGTGATTCAGGTTCGTTTCCCTGTTACAGCAGGTCATACCCGTCAATGACGATTTAATTGACAATTTTTCTCCACATGTGGAGTAGTTACTAGTTCCGTTTCTTGTGAATGGGTAAGTTAGTACTGGTTACACTACAGTTCAGGAAAACTGGTTGGTTAAATTGACCATCTTATATAACTGAAAGGAGTTAAACCCAAATAAATAATGATGAACATAAGTGCAAGTCGCTATCTGGGTGATAACTGATAAGGCTAGGTATGTGACAGAAAAAACATTTGTAAACAGTGTCCTTTTGTCCTTGGTATGTCGGGTTAATCTGAATGTCAATAAAATGACTATAAATTATACATGTTTTATATAGTCAGCCTTGTTATTGTGGTGATCCTGAGTTTACTGTATTTAAAGCTATAAGTATATCAATCAGAAGCGCAACATATTGTTTCTAAAGCATGTCTATTGTTATATATATGACAATTGTTGAGCTGTTTTCCAATTATTAGGTACTATAATAAATGTTGTTGTTTCCTGTTGAATGAGTAATTATACTGTGTGACCGTAGTCCTTGTGATATATTTAGCTGTAATTTGTTGTAACTTGTTAAGTATGTAACATAAACTAAGTAACTCGTATTGATCAATGCGGTAATTTAAACACAATAGTATGACGTCAATGGTCTAAATTTGGATCAATATCTGGCTAATGGTTTTGTCCTCATTCTAATCTGTTTTAAATAACATTGATTTTTTCTTTAGGTAATCTGTATACTTTACTACAAAAACTACTTGTAAGATTGACACTAATGGCTTTTCTTTCACTCCTGTTTACATGAAGTATTGAACTGTTCAATTAGTCTGAAATCTCCTTTATGACCTGTTAATTTACAGGTGATTTAATACTGATAGTAATAGATCCATTCTGGCATTGTGTTAATGTTATAAATGTAGTAATTATGCCTGTGATCAGCTAATTGTCCTCTGTGATAAAAGCTGTGGGACTCTAGATACCCCAAACTGCCTTTAAACTGGGGAAAATAGTTTGAGCCATCTATACCTGTTTGAGGCATCGTCTCTGTATTTGTATATCATCATTTTGTCGGGACCCAAGATCCTGTTTGAGGTTCAAGGTATTCAAGGCATAAAACTGTTTGAGGCATCAAAGTTCTTCTGTATGTAAATAAATTAATAATCCAAAGCTTTGGGGTGGATGGAATGACTTGGTTACTCTGGAAACCAGAGCCAGTGTTCTGTAATATCAGACCCTAATATTACCCCAAAATCTTTGATTAGAATCTTATGTAATCGTTACATGATGAATTCATCTATATTTCTTACTGATAACACATTTGCAGAGCCATGTTTGTATTCCCAGGCTATTGATGAATACTGTTAGTATTGATTTGTCTGTGAAATAATTTCCTTTACTGTAGCCGGTTGATTTAATAAAGATCCTAAAGATCTCGAAGGTTATTGCTTCATTTACTCTGCTTACATGGTCTGTGGAGTGTTATATTAACAAGCTAGCACATATTCTCCCAAACTTATTGCGTTATGTAACTTATGTTATTTCATGATGTATGAATGTATGTTACAGGCTGCGCAGACTGGGATGTGGCCTCCACCATCCATCACCCTAGGGACCGGCAAACCCAAGTCTGAGTCTCAACATGGCTCCAAGATGGGCGAAATTATGCCAGAGGAGAAAATCAAAATGGTAATATATTGTTTTCTCATAGTTATATTCAGAATTGATGCGCAAAAAATGTGTTTCAGTTGTACAATATATATGTGTACTTCTTCTGCATACTTTCGGGCAGACAGTCATGTTTGTAAGTCATATCTACAAACAAAAAAGTACTTGGAATTAAAAAGAAGACTGAAGTACAAATGTTTAATCTTTTGTCATTATAGTGCTTAAAGGCTAACTCATTTATAACCTTCGTCTTGAACCCCTGACTTGACCAAATCTGGTAATTTGCCAGAATGCTATTGTGTGATCTAAACCCTTAATAATCATGAACTGTAAGGATTGTTTAGTGGGCAGCTTGACCAACCTTTTCCAGGGGTCAATGTGACAATAACATGACTATACAATGTATATGAGTGTACTATGCTATAAGTGTATTGATCTGTTGATATAAGCTGGCCTATGGTGGACTGTGGTCACAGTGTGGGGCTATAGCTTGTATATATAACATGTATACAATGACTGTGTTCTATCAATATCTGACAGATCTAGTGAACTACAGTATTGATGATATCTTTCCTGCTAGAATAGTACTCCTGCATGCTTCCAAATGGC
The DNA here is from genome assembly GCA_947247005.1 of Spisula solida. NCBI lineage: Eukaryota > Metazoa > Mollusca > Bivalvia > Venerida > Mactridae > Spisula > Spisula solida. Next base: position 24,021,681 of record OX365952.1, on the reverse strand, counting down.
TGGAGTAAAATTAAACATTTATGAAGCTTACGAGAGTATTGTTACTATTGGGTGTGTGTTTATAGATCTCAATGCTTTCGCTGTTGTCAGCAGCTTGATAGATGATTAAAAACTATTGATTTCCTACACCATTAATGTATTAATGATTCACGAGAATGGATCTAGTTGTATATGGGGGTGTTACACTTGTTACACCATGTCAGTTCTTGTGGGAAAATCCATATCATAGACCTGGCGTGAAACTGTCCTAACTCTAGTCTTTGTTGATAAATAGTTGAAGTAGCTTTGTTCTGAACTTCACAGATACCTAATGTAAGCTTATAGTTGATTGATTTTTTACTGTTATTGAAGTATGAATTGGTTTTATTGAACTGTAAACTTTGAGGGATTGATTTAGGGGGGGGGGGGTAGAGTTGTATTGACTAATGAGGGAATATCATTTTTCTGTCTCTGGCATGAGATGTGCCAATTACTGCTTCATTATTGGTTCAATAGTACACAAAGATTTTTTTCTCAGTGAAATATTATACTGTGTATGACAGTGTAAGCATTGCTGCCTGCGTATCAATATAGTTTCAATGACTGGCTCCTGTTACAATGTTTGAATTGGAACTGGTTATTATTGGCTTTGATTATATTATGTTTAGTCTGGCATGTTCCGAGATTGAAAAATGTCTGCGTATTGCAGCTGTCATTATTGTCGACAGTCGAATCTAGAGGAGATTGTATTTGGTGAATTTCCCATCCTTTCATGGAGGAATGTATTGATGTTATAAAATGGGGAAAATTCAATCTCATTGAGATGTCTCCTTGCATGTGAATTGATGTTTTCTGATAGTTTTAGTCTTAGTAGAACAGTTCCATTGAAGAGAAATAAATCTCTCGAAGATGCTGCCAATTTCACCATACTCCCGCTATGGCTGATGCTGCCAATTTCACCATACTCCCGCTATGGCTGATGCTGCCAATTTCACCATACTCCCGCCATGGCTGTGACTCACAAAATACTGTTATAAGCTTTAATGTCTAATCAATGTATTTTGTGGGGTTTTGTAAAAAAAGCCACTTTATGGCATCCTAAATTAGTAGATGTCAAAAAGCCCTAAAAAGTAAAAAAAAATATGCAGTAATGTGTACAAGTCCCCTCCGGGTTGATTGAAGTAGGTGATTTAATTGTAAGGAATTTATTTTATGGCTGACTTCATGCAGAAAATCAATGAACTTTAATCCCCTGTCTCCAATATGTATAATTATACAGTGTTTAAGGGGATTGTGATGAGATATTTATTCCAAGAATTAATTGCCTGAGAACATGAAATCTATTCCTGATACTTTATTTTAATCAATTAAGCCTAAATGTATACCATGCTGTGAAAACTTCATCACAGTATGTTTATCTGGGTCAACATTGTTAGTGATTGTCAATCAAGTATTAAATTGGAGTTATTTATATAAACGGTCTTTGTATAGCACAAAGAGTTTGACCCGATTCTCAACCTTCAAATTGCATAATTAAACAGTTGATTTCTTGTCTATATTTATAACTCCTGTTGTATCACAAAGACTCCTAGTGTAATACAAACACAAATCTAAAGGACCGATTTTGCACTGATTTGCTCCTGGAAATTAATATATATAATGGAAGAACCTTGTAATATATTCATGCATAAAGGTTTGGATAGGGCCAAATTCTCTGTACTATATAAGTCTAGGATTGAATTGCTGTAACATTAATGCTGACACGTCTCCTTTAATCCATCTTTCTCTTATTGTAGGAGCAGCAACGTGAGTCAGATTACCGGTATGCTGAGATGATGCGTAAACATCAGGAGATGATGTCGCATCAGGAAGAACATATGAAATATTACGCTAAACATCAAGGACTCGGCGAACACAAAGTCGATATTAAACAAGAATTCCGTAAAGAACTAGGAGCTGGTCCGTATGACGGTCATGTGAAACGTGAGCCGGGTTCAAGCTCCGGTGGAATAAAACAGGAAGTGCAAGCAAACTTTAGTTTATATGGTTACAAACCTGATAAGTTTTCATTCATCACTACTGATCAGTTACAATCGTATGAACTTGAGAAGATAAAAGGTGAGAAATCTATGATGGACACCAAAGTGAGTCGTGCTCAGTCACCGCGAAAGAAGGACTTGTCAGTCCCTCCTCCATTGATTAAAGACTCTAAGCCCTATAGTTCTGTGATAGTGGAAAATAAAACAAAAGACATGAACATTCATAAGACATCAAGTCCTCTGTATTCACCGCGTATGTCACCGCATCATCATCCTAAACCAGCACATACACCAGAACGTCCGCATTCCAGTCACTCCAGTCCTGGCGCACAAGGTATGAATCCCATGGCTGCACATTCGCAGCATGTAGCTAATCTCAGAGCAGACGCAGCCAGACAGACCTCAAGATCTCAAAGCCCTCTACGAATAGCCAGCCCACAGCAGTTATCTGCCGCAGTAATGGAGCCAATGGATTACAGGTGTAACGCAAGTGTGAACAAAACGCGTGGCAGCCCGGGCTCAAACTCCAGCTCTCATCCATCAAGTGTGAACTCATCCTCATTTTCTCCGGCAATAGCTCAAGCCCCGGTATCATTACCTCATACTTCTGTACCATTCACATATAGTTTAATACAGCAAGGTCTCGTTCCTAACCCTATATATTCCAACAACAATTCAACCGGGAAGACAACAGAGTCACAACGTACCGTGTCAGTGACTGGTACGGCGCAGGTTCCCCGGGCTGCACAATCACCACAGTCTGGTAACCGAGATCATCTTTCACAACCACAGCAACCACAGAGTGCAATGACATCAAAGAGGAAAGGACCTAAGGAAGGTACAAATCGTAAACGACAGAAAGGTCAAGAAGGTCAAGCTCAGAATCCTCAAGTTACTAATAGTAACAATCCATTGAATTTGTCAATACCATGTACGACTCCTCAAATTGTATCCAATCAGTCACCGTATACAACAGGCAGTGGTAGTGCGTCATCTATTGCTGTAACCACCGCCCAAGCTGGAGCTCCTCCTACTGTCTCATCATCGCAGGCTGTGGTCAACAACCGTCTTCATGGTCTAACTGGTTTTATGGACAGTTTTAAATCATTTGTTGAGAATACAGTTCAGAATGCTTTTATGTCAGATGCTGACCTTACAAAAACCAAAGATGGTGCTATGAAGAAACCTCATAGTGCTAGTGACTTACAAAAACTTCAGGCGCAGCAACAACAAATGTTGCAGCAACAACAACAGCAGCAACAACAACAACAACAACAAAAGACGCAGCCTTATAAACCTAAGAGCAGTCTGGAACGTTCTTGTACACCAGTTATATCCTCTCAGCAAAGTTCACAGAATGAAGAGGCATCTAATTTATCAAATAGTGGAAACAGTAATTCAGCAATGTCATATGTTGATAGTATTAATCGTGTAGCTAACGGACAGATAGACACTGATAGTGATACGTTAAGTGCTCCTAGTCCACCACCACATCTGAAACAGGACAGTACTACTCCATCCCCTCACAAATCAGCTAAACACCCAAATCTGAAAAAAGCTTGGCTTCAGCGGCATTCAGACGAGGACAAACTGGAAGCTAAACCACCAGTCGAGGTTTCTGGTCCACCAGTCGTTGCAGATGGCGTGAATACCACTAACACAAACAATCCAACTACATGTAATGATCTCGAAAAAGATAATGAAGTGAAAAACTGTTACGTAAAAATATCAAACATTTCTCCGACTAAAGAAAATGGGAATAAGTCGCCAATAAGTGGGAATAAGTCGCCAATAAGTGGGAATAAGTCGCCAATTAGTGGGAATAAGTCGCCAATTTGTGGGAATAAGTCACCAATTAGTGGAAATAAGTCACCGATAAGTGGGAATAAATCACCAATAAGCAATGTGTCAACCGCAGTAGCATTGCCGAATGGAAATATTGAAAAATTGGAGAATGACGAATCTACGACTTCAGCCTCTGAAACTGAGACTCAGGTGAGTGAATATTGTTGTATGTTGTTTATGTGTTGTTATGTAAGAAGCAAAACCGACATTCCTGGCAGATAATGATTGTTAACAGTATGTTAATTGACCTCAATGTAATTCTGACAGTACAATATTATCCAGTTTGCTTCATGGTAATACCAGTTCTACTTTGTATTCCTTTGTGCATCAATTTAGTTTTAGTTTAAACAGAAAGCCATTCCTCATGCTATCAGTCGATGGAATGCTGCGATTATTTTGATTCTGCCTTGTGGCTTCTGCATTATCCAAATTCTAAGGAGATAAAAAATGTATTATGACAAAATCTTACAGGATGTGATAAGTTTCTGTATAAATAAATGGACTTCTGTGATTTATGTTTTTGTCTTGGTGTAATGCGTTTAATAAAACTGTCAGAGAGATCGGAGCATGAATGATTTTGCTCAGATTTATTGTAATTTGGTTGTTGGTAAAAATATTGATGGTTCATAGATCTTTTTTACTAAGATAAGACTGAATAAATAGCCCAACTGGTAAATCCAGTCGATGGAGCATGTGTACAAAGTCAAAAGATACTAGAAAATCAGACAGGGAAGGCAGCACTCAACTTAAATAACTGAGCACAGAAAACATATAAACATCCCACAATTGGTCAATTACGCGGCACTATGTCACACTTAGTGATTTAGATTCTAAAACTTGGTCATGCAGGTTGTATTCCTCCGTGATAAGTCTACTGAAGTCATGTTTGGATTGTTCTCCACATGTGGAGAAGATATTCCTCCGTGATAAGTCTACTGAAGTCATGTTTGGATTGTTCTCCACATGTGGAGAAGATATTCCTCCGTGATAAGGCTACTGAAGTCATGTTTGGATTGTCCTCCACATGTGGAGAAGATATTCCTCTGTGATAAGGCTACTGAAGTCATGTTTGGATTGTTCTCCACATGTGGAGAAGATATTCCTCTGTGATAAGTCTACTGAAGTCATGTTTGGATTGTTCTCCACATGTGGAGAAGATATTCCTCCGTGATAAGGCTACTGAAGTCATGTTTGGATTGTCCTCCACATGTGGAGAAGATATTCCTCTGTGATAAGGCTACTGAAGTCATGTTTGGATTGTCCTCCACATGTAGAGAAGATATTCCTCTGTGATAAGGCTACTGAAGTCATGTTAGGATTGTCCTCCACATGTGGAGAAGATGTCAGTAAGAAGAGCAAGTTGGTACTGGTTGATCGTTCATTCCAGGAAATTGATTAGGACAATGTATGGTTGTACCACCACTGTATGAGACTAAAAAATGGTTGAATACCGTTGCTGTACACAATAAAAACAAAAGGAAGACTATAACAGTGTCTTTTGGGCTGGGTAGAGATTGTTAGAAATCCTACTAATGTTGCATATTTGAGAGCCATAATGGTGAAGTGAAATAAGTTGACAGCCTCTGAGAGAATTGATGAGCTTAAGTTAGTGCATAATCATTAATGTTATCTTGTATTTACTGCATCCTTACAAATGTATACAACATGTTACAGCCAGCAGATGGTAGTTCCAACTCTTTGAAGAGATCCAAAAAGAAGGAACGCAACAATAATCCCAAAAAACCAAAGTTAGACATTGACGAGAATTCATCGGGTAGTACCACCCAAAGCAAGAAAAAGTCAAGTCGGAGAAGCAAGGAGTCGAAAACAAAGGTATGTAGCTGCCCTCGAGTGATAAGTCATAGCTAAGCTTAGTTATAGCTGCACTCGAGTGATTAAGATATAGCTGCACTCGAGTGATAAGTCATATGGAGGATTATTGTATCTCATGTACATGTCTTATGTTTAATTCATGCAAACTCATTCCTCTATGGCACAGGTGGCGCATTGAATTTTCATTCATGTCTATACAGTATGGGGAATAAATTAATGAATACACCCATTAATTAAAGCCATGTTATTGATATTAGCTAAGGGGGAGTGCATTTAGTATGGTTTCCTATCTGGCATATGGAATGTTTCCCCAGGGGTTATTATATAGACAAACTGTTTATGTAGAGAAGAGTTATTAATGTAAACATATAATGGAAATGCTAACTGCTAATACCAGGTCTTAGTTTTTGTCAGAAACCGAAGATCTGTTCTGTTAGGGTATTTGCACCGACTTCAACTCGACTTCAATGTGCCTTGATAGCTTAACAATCTTGTACTGAGAATGTTCCAACTTGGTAAAGTGGTTAGGAGTTGTATGGTACTCAAGCTGAAATGTGTGAGTGTAACATATACACTTCATGAACATCTGCTTTTTATTTCATGTCTGTTTTAATTGATGTAACACCAGAGAGAACATGTAGATCGTGTGGTGGGAACCATGTGGTGGGAACCGGCTTCTTAGAATACTAGAAACTGGAAGCAATTTGGTTCCCAGCCAAAACATGATGTGGTTACACTATGCAAGATGAGATGGTTTTTGTAATGCATGATAAATGTGTTAAAGATGTTGATCTAGGTGTATACACTGATAACTAAACTAGGATCATTTACAAGACTTTCTATAGATATTATTGGTTTCATGGAATGGTAAAGATAACCACATATAGCTAGACACTGGTGTTAAACCCATACTGACAGGGTGTAGGGTGGGGTGTTCTCTTCTTCTTCTCCTGGATATCTGACCCAGGCTTAATGTAGACAATATCAGTGAACCGGTTGAGAAATGTCGGTTGAGAAATGTTGGTTGAAATGTTGGTTGAGAAATGTCGGTCAGTGAATGGTAACAGATCCTGAGAGATAATTTGTCTGTCTGAAAATCTGACATCCAGCCAATTTGGCGAATAATGTTCACATCCTTTTCATTATAATTGTACGAATTCATCTTAAACAGTTTTACAAAAACCAGTTAAGATAAATGGCCTGACATTGTCATTATATTATTCTTAGCTGCCACAAAAAAACATGACATCATCCTCTAGCTTGTCTTATAATTTATGACAATGTTGAAAGGAAGTTATACATTGTAGGGGAACATCTAACAATGATTTATAACAATTGTTGAATTACGTGCCACGTTTAACTACAGTAACCACTTGACCTAGTCCTTCTACTTTTCTGCGTATTTGTTGTTATCTCTGCTGACATCATATACTGGTTTTACTATGAAACCACGATTTATTACTGTTGGCCATGTGTGAAAGCTATGAAAATTTGATGAACTTTCAAACCATTGGCTCTTCACACATTTTCTTGTAATAGTTGGACTGTCTGTCTGATTCATACCTCTGGGCTATGTAGGTCAATAAACAAGGCAGTTTTATATTGATTTCACATGATTGATAACAGTTTATGACAAATTTCTGGTTTTTATTTGCTCGAGGCTTATCTTATAAAAATTATTTTGAGATGGTCCCTGAGACTTTTACCATTACTTTATGTGTATCTGTCAGCTTTTGTTGCCTAGTAAGTGTGTGTCTAAAAATAAGGATTGCCTCAATCATGTTTATATAGACATTTATGTGAAGTGTCTTTGAAGCATATAGCTTATGATGTCAAGAAACTTTGAGAAGACAATCCTTAGAGATATATCGGCCTTGTAAATAGATCATACATGTCGTTGATGAGCTATCGAGTATTTGACCACAACCTTGTTAAACAGGAGGAAAGATTTTGTTGTAAAAACCTGGAACATCATTTATGACAAGATGCATTAATCATGCTTGGTTAGTCTTAAGTAGGTCATGTCCTTTGTAGTGATGAATTTACCAGTGTAGTAGAAATAAAACTTCTTTTTTCTCACTTGACCTTTGTGATAACGCATGCCCCTTGACTAGTTTAAGTGCATATTGATTTAATGGTTATGGACTGGTTCTGGATTGTGGTTTTATGATGTCTGCTTCTCAAGTTGACTGGCATTCTGTCTTTGTTATTGACCTTGATGTCTTACAAGTTACAACTCCTCTGGTAATAATTGCATGTATGACTAATTACCCTATGATCGGAGCAAGCTTATAAATATGTAATAGACTGGTTTCTTAATCTCTCTATTTATTATGATTTTTGAAACATTTGGAACCCTTCTGTTTTTTAGTCTGGTGCGGACAATATGTCAGAAGAACAAATCAAGAAAATTGTTGAAAACTGCAGAGAGTCTGTGAAAGAGAAAGAAATTAAACAAACCGAAGAAGCTTACGACAAATCCTTAGATTCCGATGATGTTGCTGATCCAAAACAAGAGCAGACTGACATGGAAACAGAAGAAACCCAGGATTCAGAAAGTAACCGAAAGACTGAAAAGAAAGACAAAAAGAAGAATAAAGACAAGAAAGATAAGAAAAATAAGAAAGACAAACAATTGAAAGAGAAGGAAAAAGAAAAAGAAAAAGAAAAAGAGAGGGAAAAAGAAAGGGAAAAAGAGAGGGAAAAAGAGAGGGAGAAGGAAAAATCTGAGGACGAGCTTGATCCTATTCCTGAAAACGTCTATATCCCTCCACCATCCATGTTTAAAGAATCTGAACAAAAAGGTGGGTATTATATACATTATAATGATTAGGATCCGCTTATCCTGAAATCTGTCACCATAGTTACCTAGATGGATTATAGCATGCTAGGTTTCGCTTTGTCCAATAATCCTTTTCAATTGTATTGATGTAAGAGCTATGGAGTTATCATGTTACCTAGATGAAACTAATACAGCGCTAGAATTGTTTGATGAATAGATGGCCTTCCTTATACATTACCTGGATGAATATAATACAGAGCTAGAAGTATTGATTGATGGATAGATGGCCTTCAGTTGTTTCATGTTTTAGATGATTACATGGCATTGTATGTTGTGTTCAGTTTTTGTAAGCCTGGTGTGATCTGCACTAATTGCTTTCCTTTGTACTCTATGTACTCAGGTAAGATTGTTAGACAGGATGTTGACATTATCTTCAATTATCTCTTGTATTTATGGTGGTAATTGTTGCTGCAATTTATGTTGTTTTTGTCCACTGTTGTATGATGGGCCAACAAATAATGCCAGTCTTTATGTATGATATTTCCCTGAAATCATCAACTTAATTAATGTACTCTTGTCAGGAAAGTTGATTGCCACTTTGTTTACGCCTATTTCGGAGCATTTCCCCCTCCTAGTGGATTGGCCGCTGACAAGGGTTCTACTATCATCCTGGTCCTGTGCAAGCTTCTCAAGCTTATTGACTTGTATTGTGACACAAAATATGAATACTTATCCCTTTGCACTGCATACTATAATCTAACATGTCTTTAACAGTATTTCAAAAGATACATCAACTGTGGCTGCTTAGATTAGATGGCTGTTCAATACTGACTGGCGCTTATAATTTAAAAATGATTGTGTGGTATTAGATTATATCAACTGTTGCTTAATTTACACAGTCAGGTGACCATAATGCATCACTGTAAATGAATTGTTCTTTTAATGATGGTATTCATTTCTTATTAACAGTTCAGCAGACAACATTTTCAAAGCCTCTTGTTCGAGTACCGGATTCTGTTCTGAGGAAAACCTGTGAACCCTTTCTTCAAGATGGCTCATGTAGTGAGGTAACACCAAAGTTGATGAAGTGTCGAGAATGTAAGATGACCCCTACCCAGCGTGGTAAAACTGTTCCCAACATATTCTGCAGATTCTACGCTTTCAGAAGGTACTGTCAATTCAACATTTATCAGTCATTTGTACAACATGTTTTTATGCCGTCGCCAAATATTGTAGGGGGTAGATTTGCTGTTACTGGCTATACATCTTGCTGTTTGCAAATTGACCATGTCCTGTATACTTCATTCATATATTGTAAAATCTAAGCTCTCTATGTATATGTTTATGCCGAGCATAGCCTTTATTTGCCAGTCAGCTTTATGCTGAAATATGGCAGGCATATATGTGTGCCCCCACCCGGATTTGAACCCGGGTCCCCAGATTAGACGGCAAGCGCGCTAACCATTGAGCTACGAAGGCCACTATGTAGATCTATATGTTTATAACTTTTTCATTCACCAAGTCTTTGTTACTGTACATCCTAGGCTACAGTAGTCATGCTATAAACATCACACTCTACATATTTTCATTGTCATAAATTTGTCATTTCTAAATTTACAATGCAAATTTATTATTCTTTCCGCCATTGTTAAGAGGACTATTAACATAATGATTTAAATGCTAGACTGGTTTAATGCCTACTTTTTGTGAGCGTTTGAATCCAAGAAAATGATATATGACATAGTTTTAAGTGCGTCTCTACCTTAAGATACACAGGTCTGTTCTGTTTTAAATGGTAGTGACAGTTTTGACAAGGAACATAATGGTAATCTATGATTAATGAGGGCTGTTAAAGTGAGTGTTGTAGTTTTATAAAAAATGGTAGTTGAGTTCATGTATGTAGGCGAGAGTACTTATGTAGATGTAATACAAGTTGTTGCTTGTTATACATACATTATACATTGAGTGTCTGGAAATTGAGACAAAAATGAATACAGGTCATGCGTTCAAACATCAGGTCATGCGTTCATACATCATGCTTTCGTACATCATGTGTTCTTACATCTTTGTCTGCCCGTTAAATTATCAGCAGATGTGATGTATGTACTGCCATTTGGCGCATTTGACTGGAAACTTTCTGTTGAGCTAGTACTGTGTAGTGGTTCTCTCCGCCTTGCATTATACTTAATGATTTCCTAGTTGAATGAAGTTTTACGAAATAAGACTGTAAAGCAATTTTCTCAATGTAGAATATGATTCATTAAGTATGTGGAGCAATGGAAGACATACATATAATCCATACATTGAAATAAGATTGGGTCAATGGCCAATATTTCCCAGTCCGATATTGATAATAAACATATTAGCCTTCCTTTCTGACATTTATTCATCTCATTATGAATAGACTTCTGAATTCTTCTACATTGATTTCCTTGTAAACCTTCAGTTTCACTAGCTTTGCAACAACCTTGAAATTGAGATACATTTTGTTGAGTTTAGTTCTGTATATTTACCTTGTATCTCATGATTGCAGGTTGAAGTACAGCCAACGTGGGTTTGTGACCATTGATGGTTTCTCTGAGTTATCTGACGCTGAACAAGATGACATAGATCCATGGATACCTAAATCACCCATCATTGAACCCAAGATAGACGTTGAGACAGCAAGGTTCATCATAGGTCGTGTAGGGGATAAATTCTGTGAACTTGTTCAACAAGAGAAGCAATCTCATGTTTGTGCTGGTGATAAAGGTAGGCAGAATCTTCCTATAGATATGTTTATCTCGTATAGATCTCTCACTTAACTACTTATTCTGTTGCCCCATCTTTCTTCTTCCCCACCGAAAGTCTTTGGTACACCCTGGAACAGCGAGCCAAGTGTTGTTGTGTTTGACTCGCTAGTGTAAAATCATAATAATCCCATCTCTTATCCTTCTCTGGTACCTTTAAAGCCTAGGATGTTAATTTTAAGAATACAAAATTATGTTATATTTACTATATTGCTCTTCAAGCTCCTCCGCTTGTCCTCAGCTGAGAGTGGTGCATATTACCGATTTGGTATCCCTGATAATCAGCATCCAAATACTTCAGTCATATGAACTATTTATCAATATTGGGTTAAATGAATTTTGTGTCTGGTCAAAGGGAGACAACTCTAGTAGTTAAATATTTACAGGTTCTGTGTCTGCCTGTGTTTGTTGCCGTTTGTTTATAGTCTAGTGTGTTGTATTTCAGCTAAAGCAGCGTGGAAGCGAGCAGTCACATGTGTACGTGAGATGTTTGTTTATAGTCTAGTTTTGTGTATTTCAGCTAAAGTCGCGTGGAAGCGAGCAGTTACGGGTGTACGTGAGATGTGCGATGTATGTGATACAACATTGTTCAACATGCACTGGGTCTGTCATAAATGTGGTTTTGTTGTATGTCTGGATTGTTACAATGTGAAGTCAGAGATGGAGGAGGACGAGGTACAAAGTGAGCAGGAAGATGGTGAGAGTAAGGAGGAACAACGTCAGTGGTTAACATGTAGTGCTAACAGACAGGCTCACGATGTCGATAAACTCATGTTAACACAGATCATTCCTGCTGATGGTGAGTACCTATATCATGTCACCTTACTTGTCCACCAACATCAATCTGCCCTGCATTCAACGAAAAATAACGTGACGCACGTTTCATACCGGGTACGAAATGCGCGTCACATTTTTCATTGAACGCAGGGGAGATTTTATTGCTATAGCCGCTCAGTTTATTCATGTTCTAGTTTCCACTCTTGGGAATTCAATGAAATTCTACATATTTACATGTTATATTATTACTCATGTTGTTTATATTGTTATTTTAGTACATGTTAACATAATGATAGTTAACAGTGCATAAATAAGTAATTGATCAAGGAAACTTTATTATCTATCATAGTATTATGTGTTTCGGTACGATCATATCAATCAAGTGTTATGAGTGTAAACATACATAATGCTACTGAAAAAACACGGAACTTTAACAACACAGTTATATAGAAGTATACAATGATTATTATGTAGATTCTTGCGGCTTGTGGTAATAAGTGACTGAGTACAAAATTTTGTTGATGAACCAACAAAAATACGATTTATGGTTTAAACATGTGGTGTTAAATAAAAATAACTTATGGTATAAAAATGTGGTTTTAAATAAAAAAAGAATTTATGGTTTACCTAATATTACCTATGTGGTGTTAACTGTTGTATATTTGTCTGTTTCAGCACTGTGGGAAGTCGGTCGTATGGTGCATGAAGTGAGGGACAAATGGAATATCCTTCGAGCGTGTCCGTGTAGTCCAAAAAATAACACCAAAAAGAATGGAATTAGAAACGATTTAATGAATGACGCAATCAAACACATGTCACCGAAAAAAAAATTAGTGAATGGAGTTGGTGGTGAGGAGAAATCGAAAACCAAAAATGGAAATATAAAAAATGCTGTTTATAATCCAGACAGTTCGTCTCCATTAAGTTTGTTGGCCGACGTCGCTTCTATGGATTCTGAAAAGACAAGGGAGAGAAGTGAGTCACCGCTACTCTCTAAAAAGAAGGAAGGAAAGAATGGCAAATCGTATAATCCTATCACAGAGCCTGTGTCTCCGGGAAGTAGTGAGAAAAAGATGCCACCAAGTTGTTCAACATTACGCGAACTGTTAACAAAAACCGCCGGTAGTAAAGTGAAAAATAACAATGAGTCAAGTAAAAAGAAGTCGAAAAATACGAGTTCTTTATGTGACATTATTCAAAATGTGGTGGATAAACAAGCCCCTAAGGAACCTGAAAGGGTTTTACCAAAATCTGTTGATGAAGAGAAAGAACCAATGAAATTATTGCATTATAAACCCCGGTATGGTTCAGGACATAATCTCGTGCGGGAAACACCCATTATTGTTCACAATCTTACTGAAACTAGTGTTCTCTACCCGGACGTTCCTCATTCCTGGCTGTGTGATGGTCGATTATTACGACTTCATGAACCCAGACATAGGGGTAACTTAAAAATTTTCATGGAACAATGGAAACGTGGCCAGCCAGTTCTTGTGTCTGGTGTGGATAAATATTGTAACAATGACCTTTGGAAACCTGCCTACTTCTCAAAACATTTTGGAGAGTTTGAGAATGATTTGATCAACTGTAGAACTAGCTGTCTGGTCGTCAATCAACCGATGAAACATTTCTGGGATGGTTTTAGCTGTATGGAAGGTGAGTTGTGAATTTTACAGTAATTTGTAGGTTTCATGTTTGTGTAGTTTCGCTTGATGCTTAGCATAGTTAGTTGTAGAGCATCCACTTTAAGCATGAGAGGTCTTGAATGCGATCCCAGGCTGTGACATACCAAAGAAAATGGTATTGGTAATCTCTTGCTTGATGCTCAACATAGTAAGTCCTAAGTAATTGATGGTTCAACCAGTGTCAGAATCAAGTAATTGGTTAGTCACCATAGTACTGTTTTATCAAAGGAAATCGTAAACTTGCGTCTCAATTTAAATTTTTAATTATTCTTAAAATCTACACATGGGGACAGATATTGATTGGAAGTCCTTGACTGAATAATAATTAATATTGAACAATGCTTTGCCACAACATGTAGCCGTTAAAGAGCTATAAACAATTTAAATTTGCTTATAAGTTTATGATTTCCGTAAGTGCTTTGATAAAACAGTACCCAGGTGTCGGAAATACTGAACATTGCAGTTAAAACAATATTTAATTTTTTTGTCTGACTTTTTGCAATGTTTTCCTGTGGAGAATATAACACCACTGCCTAATGTGTTTCAAAATAATAAAAAACAACACTATACTATTTGATATCAAACGGTTTCCATGGAAACTCACAAGGAAGCAGTATGAAATTAAATCGACTTTTAAGGAATATGAAACTATTAAATTCACTTTTTCCCTGTATTGTACAATATAATTGAATGGTTATTATTTTGATATTGTGTTGTCGTGGCAACGGTAATACTGGTTATGAGGGATTGGTGTGAGAAAAACACAAACACTTTTAAACCTCATGTACGATACAATTATAATCGCACTTTGATGTGTTCTATTAATAGAGTGTTATTTTAGATACTGTTTATTTCCTTGTTTTGAACACCTCCATTTTGTTTTACAGAACGTCTAGTTGATGAAGAAGGGACACCCATGTTGTTGAAACTGAAGGATTGGCCTCCTGGTGATGATTTCAGTGACATACTTCCACAACAGTTCAATGATTTAATGCAATCACTTCCTCTACCTGAATACACACGACGTGATGGAAGGTTAAACCTTGTATCTCGACTTCCAGACTTTCTAGTCAAACCTGATCTTGGTCCTAAGATGTATATAGCTTACGGGTCGGCCCAGTATCCGAAGGAAGGTACTACAAACCTTCATCTTGATGTATCTGATGCTGCCAATGTGATGGTGTATGTTGGATACCTGGAAGAAGAAGAAAGAGGTTACGTAGAGAAAGACCGAGAGACATTGAAAGCTATGGAGATGGCAAGATGTGACCCTATCACAAAACGTCGTATCCGAGAAGTGCGGGAAACACCAGGAGCTCTGTGGCATATCTTTGATGCTGTAGATGCTGACAAGATCCGAGATTTCTTAAATAAGGTCAGTAATATGACAATGAAATGAAGACATGTCAAGTTTTGATGTCCGATAAAAATACTTCTGGAAAATATTTATTATGTCTATTGAACAGTCATGCAATATCGGTAATCAGTTAATTTTAAATTTTTGTTTTAATAACTGAAACATTGATTTACCGGTAAGGAAGTTTGTTCATGAACAAATATGGCAACATAGTGATCTAGTGGTAGAAGGCCTGACATGTCATCTAAAAGTAGGAAATTGTAGACTCAAGGAGCTGTGGTCTGTCGCCTATATTTAATAGACAAGTACTGGTTAGCCGCCATCAAAAGTCATTGGCATAATTCAGGCATGTAAGTAAGATAATGAACTTATGATGAATATTTGAATGGAATCAATGTATACAAATGATGATAATAGAATGTTATATTTGTATGTTTTCAGGTTGGTAAGGAACGAGGCGAGACAATAGAACAACATCATGACCCCATTCACGATCAGAGCTGGTATCTGGATGAAAACCTACGTGACAGACTGGCCAAGGAGTATGGAGTCCTTGGTTATACAATCTTACAGTGTGTTGGTGACTCTATATTTATCCCCGCTGGTGCACCGCATCAAGTACGCAATCTGAACAATTGTATTAAAGTGGCGGAGGACTTTGTCTCTCCGGAGAATGTCCACCATTGTTTCCAACTGACACAGGAGTTCCGTCATCTGTCGGAGGGACATTCTAACCACGAGGATAAGCTACAGATTAAGAACATAGTGTATCATGCGGTGAAAGATGCCACAGCCGTACTAAATGATGCCGATCCTAACGATATTGACAACTAATATACTGAAACCACCGTGTTAGTTTTACTGGATATTCTGAAACAGTTGATGTTTATAACTGAGCTACAAAACAAGTGTGATTAACGTACCTGTGCTTATACATTTTGTATACCAAAGCATTGATAGTGCTGACAGAAGGACCGTGTTGATGATATGACCATGTTGACTGTAGGACGTGTTCCCAACAGTGTTAAGAGGAGGGCATATCGTATTCCATGAATGGACATCTGTATCTCTTAACACAAGAAAACAAAAACCAGTGTTGTAGTAGTGATAATGTAGCGAGATACATATATTGGTGCCCTGGATGAGGGAACTGTTAAAAGTTGCTATAATGTGATCATATATGAACATCACAAGGAATTCATAGGAGGTTATTTTAACATTCCTTGTGAAAATGGATAGAGATACCATGTTGTGCTCGTCACTGTTTGGCCATGTTTTAAGTTTATGACGCCTGAGATAGGACTCTGTACAATCAGTCATGTGCTTACACTTGGTCTGCTGGTGATAGGGCCAGTATGTATACTGTGACAGACATGGTTCAAACATTTGTTAGTTTTTCGAATGGAATCAAGTCGGAACAAACAAATCACTTGTGGGATTGATTGTTAATCGATTCACAAAGACATCAGGAAAATTGTTGCTTACATTTCTAGGTTTTTTTATCGGGGAGTTCATTGTGAAGTCATGAAACTTTCCTCCTGTATTGATCTCAAATTACTGAACATTAAACATATTCTTTGTTATTGTTTCTTTTTGTCATTATTATTATTGTCATTATTGTACATACGCCTGGATCATGCTACCAGAATGACCGTCGTCAGGTGTGGCACGACAGGAACTGTGATCAACGTTCTATGTTAAAACATCCTTCTTTCATCTATATTGATTCTCATACTTTTTGAAATTTATTTCTTGAAAATTCTTCAACATCACATAATTATATACATTAGAAATTATTATAGGAAGTACATTTTTTAATTATAAATATGTAGAAAAAAACTAGGTGTGAGTTTATTTCATTATTTTATCGTCGTGATACATTTATAATTATATAAGCAGGGAATGCTTCTCTATAGGGCTTAACATTATCATGTGTCGGGGAATTGTCTGGGCTTCAATCCACATGCTAACGGAGAAGGTTTTCCGTTACATCATTTTTTGCACAAAAATCAGTCTGTCTCAAAATTGTCTTCATTTTCATTATTAAATGCTGAATATGTGTTCAAGAACTTGTTGTTATAATTACAAAACATTTAACTATTATTTAAAGTGATACAGCTGTTTTATGCTTTGGTAATAAAAACAACTTTATTATTACATTACTGTGCTTTTTCAACTTGCATATCTATTTTTCTTTGATTAAAATAATCTTATATGTGTAGAAGCATAGAGCATCTTAATTGCTATAGAATGTAGGAAGAATAACCGGTTATGATAGATCTTTATAATATATATAATATACGCTCAGTTAGTATATACCACTTATATATATGATACCTGTGTGTGTAATAATACTAGTATCATCCGGTTATTTTAGTTATTTGAACGACAGTAATAGAGTTTTTCTATGTATTTATATGATGTGTATTTGTCGTATAACAAAATGTGTGACACTTGTCCTTTGATTGTTAACCACTTAAAGATCGTTTATCGTCTTGTACTTGTGTAGCGTTTTATTACAATATTTCTCCTTTGCCAGAACCCAGTATCGGTTTTGTATCAGTGCAAATAGGCATCAACAACCTGTTTTATTTTATTCATCACTCTGATGCCTATATGTACTTATATTGTGTTATGTTACATTATTAATTTACTATTGACTCTTGTTGTTATTGTACATAAAAAACTATAGAGGCTATTTTTTATATAAAAGAAAATCTAGCACATGATTATACATAAATATATATATATGGCTATTACGTCATGATCTAGCAAAATGCTGGACAAAAAGTACAAAAATACGCTAGAAGTGTTGGGTACATAATGTTCCTAATAAAAAAGATTTCTGAATATTAAATTCTGTTTGTTTTATTTATCTACTGTATTTTATCTAGTTGCCATAGCAACATTGAAACATGCATCTTGATTGTGGGATTCGAACCTATACTGCACGGTGCCATTGCCTAGCTATGCGAAGTACAAAAACATCGCGCAACAACTCCAGGAAAAAGGCTGTCAAAATAACCAGTATTTCATCACACCATGCCAGTAATGGGCTGATAAGTGGATAACAACACTGACCATATGGGGCAACATTTTACAGCCTCCACAGTGTACAAATAGCGCTGTTGTGAAATAAATATTTGCACTAATATTGAGATTCAAACCTAAACCTAGCAAAGCCAATGACTTGTCATCAGCCTATACTCCACATGCAAAGCCAATGACTTGTCATCAGTCTATACTCCACATGCAAAGCCAATGACTTGTCATCGGCTTATACTCTACATGCAAAGCCAATGACTTGTCATCAGTCTATACTCTACATGCAAAGCAAATGACTTGTCATCAGTCTATACTCCACATGCAAAGCCAATGACTTGTCATCGACCTATACTCCACATGCAAAGCCAATGACTTGTCATCGACCTATACTCTACATGCAAAGCCAATGACTTGTCATCGACCTATACTCCACATGCAAAGCCAATGACTTGTCATCGGCCTATACTCCACATGCAAAGCCAATGACTTGTCATCGGCCTATACTCCACATGCAAAGCCAATGACTTGTCATCGGCCTATACTCCACATGCAAAGCCAATGACTTGTCATCGGCCTATACTCCACTTGCAAAGCCAATGACTTGTCATCGGCCTATACTCCACATGCAAAGCAAATGACTTGTCATCGGCCTATACTCCACATGCAAAGCAAATGACTTGTCATCGGCCTATACTCCACATGCAAAGCAAATGACTTATCATCGACCAATACTCCACATGCAAAGCAAACAACTTGTCATCGGCCTATACTCCACATGCAAAGCAAATGACTTATAATTGACCTATACTCCACATGCAAAGCAAACAACTTGTCATCGGCCTATACTCCACATGCAAAGCAAACAACTTGTCATCGGCCTATACTCCACATGCAAAGCAAAAGACTTATCATCGACCAATACTCCACATGCAAAGCAAACAACTTGTCATCGGCCTATACTCCACATGCAAAGCAAATGACTTATGATCGGCCTATACTCCACATGCAAAGCAAATGACTTATCATCGGCCTATACTCTACATGCAAAGCAAATGACTTATCATCGGCCTATACTCTACATGCAAAGCAAATGACTTGTCATCGGCCTATACTCCACATGCAAAGCAAACAACTTGTCATCGGCTTTTACTCTACATACAATGCAAATGACTTGTCATCGGCTTATACTCTACATGCAAAGCAAATAACTTATCATACGCTTTTACTCCACATGTGGAGCATATGACTTACAATCAGCTAGAACTAACTACATTTTTCATACATGTATGCAGATGATAGACTATTGCTAATGTTGTGGAAGAACTTGAAATAATTTGAATTAGGTCCATAGAACTACCAACTGAAACCTAATAAGGATGTAAAAAGGTATTTGGGGAGTGGTGGCCTAGAGGTAAGGCGCGCGCTTCGGGATCGAGAGCTCCCAGGTTCAACCCCCGTCTGGACAACTGCTTAATTTCTCCGAGCAAGAATAACCCACATGCTCCACTAGGCAAAGGTGTAGATTTGTACCTGTGAGGACGGTGTCTGTACATGTTCGATAGTCCTGGGGGCTGCAGATCGATGTTGGTTGCACACCTACCAGGAGTGAAATGGTCTCCCAATGGTGGCTCGAACGCAGGTTCCATAGGTAGCCCTAATACCAGGGGAAGTTAAAATGTCAGAGGGTGGCTGAACGGCTGAAAGCAGCCCTCGAAAATTGCTAACTTTTTATGCCCCCGTATCTAAAGATCGGGAGGCATATAGTGATGCACCTGTCCGTCCGTCCGTCCGTTCGTTCGGTTGTTCGTTCGTCCGTCCTGGTTAACCCAAATTGACCGTTTCTTCTACCATTAATATGGCTTGCTACAAAGCTTTTATACTTGCATGGATGTTGTATATGAACACTCTCCACACACCTGTATCACCTAACCCCATTTTGACCTTCACCTTGACCTAATTTTGGACTTATTTATAGACAAGGCTTCCACAGGGGGCATAAGCGTTTATTGAACGCAGTCTTGTTTTATTTGAAAAAGCTTATCAAGAATAAACATTAACAAGTAGAGTATCCCTTCATATGTTTTGCGACTGATATAGTGTAGAGAATTTGGCACGACTCCACCTTCTATTAGCATAATTTAACAGCTCGTTTATTGTCTATATTTATAACCCCGGTTGTATGTTTGCATTAGGGGAAAGTAACACGAAGACGCTTGAGGTGTAATACGAATATAAATCTAAAGGACCGACGCAAGAACCTTGTAATATATTCATGCATAAAGGTCAGAATTATAATCTCAGTGCTATACAATGCAGGTTTTTTAACATAATGGTGAAAGGGAAGTAACTCGGACTAGAATAATGCAAATATAGGCGTAGTGGTCAAAGGGGGGTAACTCAAATACTAAATTTACTAATCTGAAACCAGACTACTTTGGTAATTAGCTAATTGACCGGTGACATAAAGATGTGACATACGAGTAAAAATAATAGCCAGCGTTTTAATGTATGTCTTAATTAAAAATTTTGTGTGTGTGTTGGTTGAAATATAAATGAATGTTTCGTTGGGTTACACAAATCCCATTTTGACTGTACAATTAGTCCCCCTTTACTACTGATTGATTGCCTCCCTTGTCAATATTGAACAAGGTCGTATGGATTGCTCCCCTTCTTTCTAGAAATTTCTACACATTTCTACATGTTTCTAGATGAAGATAAAAATAGAAACCTGCAGAATATACTCAAACTTTCTAGACAATTCAACGTAAATAGTATATAAACCCCAGCGTCTCTACTCCAACAATCAATTACAACTTGAACACATTACGACATATAATATCTAGATCTACGGGAAATCAAAGAATACGAGAGTTATATGATCTTTGGTGAAATTAACTTTTGTGAAAGGGACTTTTTGGCGCGAATTGAACTTTGTGAATCGTATACTCTACAAACAAGAAACAACACTACAAGATGAGTGGACCGGCTATTGGTATAGATTTGGGAACAACTTACTCGTGCGTCGGTATTTTCCAGCACGGAAAAGTTGAGATAATCGCTAATGACCAGGGAAACAGGACCACGCCTAGTTATGTGGCGTTCACGGATAGTGAGAGATTGGTCGGAGATGCTGCTAAGAATCAGGTAAGTTGAAATATTCTGTTTATCTCGGTATAATCACTCAATTTTAAGCCTTTATTTTCCAGTTTTTCCTCTAAGTTTTGTAAATTAATTAACAGAACATCGTGATTGGATATTATTATTGCTATAATCTCTATAGTCTCTGTCATTTCCCACAAATAAATTGTCACTACGTACCTTGAAATCAGTGATATTTATGCTTGATTGTTGAGTGACAAAAGAAATTATTCGTTTTAATTCCGGGTTTCATAAATTATAAAAAATAATATATAAACCTACTAGTATAGCTTTGTTTTCTGAAATATAGTATCCGATGTAATCGCCAATCCAATTATACATCTTCAATCCGATTATTGTAATGTAAATTATCGTGGAAAGTAAAAAGATACAATTATTCAACTCAGACTTCTGTTTTTATTACTTTTAGTAGAAAAAATAACGGTTTTTCATTATTTGTGATTTCAGGCAGCGATGAATCCTGGCAACACTGTGTTTGATGCAAAGAGATTGATAGGACGGAAGTATGACGATACATCAGTTCAGAACGATATGAAGCATTGGCCGTTCAGAGTGGTCAACAAGGACGGAACACCTAAAATACAGGCGGAATACAAAGGAGACATGAAGACGTTTGCCCCTGAAGAAATCAGTTCAATGGTACTGACTAAGATGAAGGAGACTGCAGAAGCATATCTGGGTCAAAAAGTCACAAATGCTGTGGTAACTGTCCCCGCATACTTTAATGACGCTCAAAGATTAGCTACAAAAGATGCCGGAGCAATCGCTGGTCTAAACGTAATGAGAATTGTAAACGAACCGACAGCAGCTGCCCTTGCTTACGGACTTGATAAACACTTGAACGATGAAAAGAATGTGCTGATATTTGATCTTGGAGGTGGCACATTTGATGTGTCAATACTTACCATAGATGAAGGGTCGATATTCGAGGTTAGATCTACAGCAGGAGATACACACTTGGGTGGTGAAGATTTTGATAACAGAATGGTTAGTCATTTTGTGCAAGAGTTCAAGAGAAAACATGGAAAGGACATTACGAAGAATGCTCGCAGCCTACGACGTCTTAGAACAGCATGTGAACGTGCAAAGAGAACATTGTCAAGCAGCACTGAAGCCAGTGTAGAGATAGACTCATTGTTTGAAGGAATTGACTTTTATACTAAAGTAACCCGAGCAAGATTTGAAGAGTTGTGTGCTGATCTATTTAGATCAACAATGGAACCAGTAGAAAAGGCACTCAGAGATGCTAAATTAGATAAATCCAAAATTCACGAAGTCGTTCTTGTTGGAGGATCAACACGAATTCCTAAAATACAAAAACTGCTCCAAGATTTTATGAATGGTAAAGAATTAAATAAGTCAATTAATCCTGACGAAGCTGTAGCATACGGTGCTGCTGTCCAGGCCGCCATTCTGTCTGGAGACAAATCTGACGCCATTAAAGATGTACTCCTTGTCGATGTGGCGCCGTTGTCACTTGGAATTGAAACTGCTGGTGGAGTCATGACCAAGATTATTGAACGAAACACGAAAATTCCTACCAAGGCTTCTCAGATATTCACCACATACTCTGATAACCAACCCGGAGTCAGTATTCAAATATTCGAAGGAGAACGTGTTATGACAAAGGACAATAACTTACTAGGGCGGTTTGAACTTACTGGAATACCTCCAGCTCCACGCGGTGTACCTCAGATTGAAGTCACATTCGATATTGACGCTAACGGTACACTAAATGTCTCCGCTCAAGATAAGAGCAATGGAAAATCCAAGAACATCACAATTACCAATGACAGAGGTCGTTTGTCAAAGGACGATATTGACAGAATGGTGAACGAGGCCGAAAAATACAGAGAAGCAGATGAGAAACAAAAACTTAAGATTGAAGCTAGAAATAAGCTAGAGAATTATGTGTTTAGTGTTAAACAAGCAGCTACAGAGTCTGCAAGCGATAAACTATCATCTGATGACAAAGACACTGCTGTTAATGCATGTAACGAATGTCTAAAATGGTTAGATAATAACACCATGGCTGATAAGGAAGAGTATGATTATAAACTTGAAGAACTTCAGAAAAAGATGTCACCAATCATGATGAAGCTCCATGGTGGTGCTGGACAAGGTGGAGCACAACGACCATCAGATGGTAGACCTGAACCGACTGTTGAAGAGATGGATTAAACTATTCACATGGAAACATTGAACTTATGGAACACTTAATTCGTTACTCCATATAGGCGTATACCATGCAGTATTAAGAAAATATAGGACCTACAGTGTGCACATATCGCATTTGTTTTTGTGTTTTGAAATGGTTAAAGCATAATTATATAAAAAAAATTTTGTAAAATATGTTTGTATCTGCATACTGGTACTTGGATTGTCTCCACTAGCTGGAAGCATACTCATTATTGATAATTGAAAACTAATTGGTAATGACATTAATTCTATATGTAAAATAAATGGATAATAAGTGAGTTAATTTAATATTCAGTTATTGTTATAATTATAATCTGACTACCACACATTGACTTTAAAAGTTTAAAATATGTGTAGATGTATTAATATGAGATACTTGTTTTATGTTAATTTATGTAACGTGCCATTCTTTTGTTTAATGTATGTACTGGTATTTGCATACACATGTATGTATTTAATTTTGTTTTATATGATGATGTTTCAATATTATAAATAAAATATCGTTTCAAAACTAGTTTGTATTTTTTTGGATAAATTGCTTATTTAGCTTATTTGGCTTGACTGGAGTTGACCAGAAAGCATGAATATAGACATCCAAGTGGGGAAATCACCTTTTCTGTAAGTTCGCTGGGAATTAATTACACAGAAGTAATTGACTGAATATTGATCTCTGGTCCCAATTCCGCGTAAAAACTCAGTTATTGCTCAGCTGAGACTGCCATTTTAAAAACATATTTTGTTGGTAAATGACTTTGTTTGCTTGTATATATTGTTTCATCAAAGTTAGATGCAAATTTAATAGAGCAATACATGACACGCCCTTATTACAGAAAATAGTGCTTTAGAGTTATAAACATCTAAAGTAAAAACTTAAGTCTGTTATATCAAGCTCAAGTACGAAGTTCATTACTTTTGGATTTCCATGAGCATTTCATACAAACATTACCTACTAAATAGTTATTTAGCAATAAATACACAGTTTCTGGTAGCAAACTACATCACAAGACTATTATTGTAGTCATAATATAATAGTTCAAAATAACATTCTCAGTTGAGCAACAACTTTTAGTAGTTTTTTCGTGGAATTTGACTTGGTTTATGAATATACTTATCCAAAATGATAAGCATCACAACCTAGTTTTGTTTTGATTACATTGGTATTAACGAGTTGATCTCGACTAATTTTTTCCTGGAACTAATTGTCAATCAGTTCTAACTTCGACATTCCCGCAAACAAATGACAACTTCTCTAAATTCATACAAAAGAAAACATTGGAAAACAATCGTTTACTTCTAGTGTTAATAAATCTTGGCAAATTTATTTCACACGCATTTATCATCAGAAATCGAGAAAATGTGGAGCTATTGGCAATATTTCGGCAAACTAGGGTCATAAACATTGATGTCTGGACATTATTATATATTTGCAATTTTCACTGATATGTTACTTAAGAGCATAGAGTGAGAACAAAAATGGGACGGGGATGGTAGACAATAATTCAGAATATTTAAGAAAACGAAAGGGCTCAAGCAAACAGACTTGTATGTATACCATCACTGTAACATAACACCAACAACTCGTTAAAAAGGGTCATCCTTTTAAAACAGTTTGTTTAAAAGAATGTGTGTGCCTTTCAGTACTCGTTCACAAACAAATTGGAAAATGTCACGAGCTAAAATGCATACCATGGTAACATTATAACTACAGGGAACAAACTTAGTTTTTTACTGAAAAAGGTGTAATTTAATAAAGATATCCAAGCTCATAAATATGTTTCATAATTATTTCTTTGTGAGAGTTTGTTCCTTATTCTGTTGACTATGTCTCCAACAACGAACTTTGACTCTTAATGTCATGTTGATTTTGTGAACGAGCAAGATTTGCAATGAAATTGCTGTCATGCTTCAATAAATTCGCTTTGATATTTATTTTTGTCTCACCTCATGAGTAAATGTAGATCATCATAATACAATTCTTAATTTTATCCAACAACTTAAATTTGAAGACAAAAAACAATTGAAAGAACATTGCACAATCTCATTATGGATTAGACTATATTCCCTTAATGTACAGTTATATCCTTTCCGCTACCACGGGGTTATGAGAAATTCATATGGTCCCTATACCCCGTCCCTGAGACACTCGACTTGCAGCACTGATAAAAACTCGATACACCCGGATGCTATACACCTACTCTAAACCGAAAGTAGAAAAAAAATGTCAATATTTCGACTAAAGGTCACCGGAAATGACGATGTGACGGTGACCCTTGCGCGAATAACTTTTTTTTTTGGCGCTAAATGTTAATGCAATACCACAGGGAATCGTACCGCAATGGCGGGTAGGACCAGTAATTTCAGTTTTGTAAAATATACGTTCAAAGCCCTCTTTAAAGGGGTCTAGCGGGCCCAAAAACCTGTGCACGACCCTGGGCCCGTAATATCCTGTAGTCTGGGATGCCTGTGTACCCATGACAGCAAAATTCCCGAATTTGGGCATTTAGGTCGAAAACTACGGAAGGCCGAAATGGCCATCTCGGCGACTCTGCATAAGTACGCTATGGTAGCGGAAAGGATATCGGAATAATTAGCCGACTTTGCTGTTCGACACTTGAACCATACATACGAATTTGCTGAAGTACATGTAAATGCAAAGTACACTTTTCTGTGGATCAAAAATCTGTTTTATTTTATGAGAGTTGGCCCGGTTGATTTATGAAGATATACCAATTTGTATTTTAATCGGCATTGTACTTGAAGATAATTAAGGTTTATGGGTACCCAGTGTGATCGCTGACGGACTATATCTAGAACTCATGTGAATGAGTGACGAGGAATATGTAGTGATGATTGGGATGTGAGCGGGCTGTATTTCCACCTTATCTACTGCGACATGCATTACAGATGTTTCCCTCTTCTTGCAGTTGAAGGTTATTGTGACATGCATTGCAGAAGGTTACTGTGACATGCATTGCAGAAGTTTTACTCTTTCAGTTGAAGGCATATGTTGGGGTCACCTGTTTCCCATGCTGAGGTTTGATTATGCTTTTCTATTGTGTATTAGGCTGTGACTGGTCTGCAATATGTATCAGAGAAGAGTTCCAACACACTGGATGTGTTTTTTTTATTCTGGATACATATTTCAAGTTTGTGCCGAGTATCGTTTGTGCCGAGTGTCGTTTGTGCTTAGTGTCTCCATCGAAATACAATTGATGTGTAGTGTAAAAGTCAGCGGTACTAAAATGAGACTAAGTATTGTCATTCAAGTTTTGACGAAACCGAATGTGATTTACCAATATTCAAATACTGTCCATCATTTGGTCCAAGTAAGGAAAGTACTCGTGAAGTAGCTTACCTAACGTCAAGTATAGATGGACCAAGCTAAATTGGCAAATGCTTTGCTGTGAAAATTGTCCTGACGAGCCAAAACAGGATGTTTTATAAAACTTTGACAAATTCGGTCACCGTTTTTATTCACATCTAAAAACATGCCAAATTAGCTCGGTACATCAAGTACATTTTGAAGTACAGTGCAACCTCTCCAGAGGGGCCCGCCATACAGCCATAGGCACATGGTTTCAAATTATCTGAGCGTGTCCTATGTAAAGAGAAGGTAGTGCAGCGGCCATGTTTAGCCGCAACCGACATGACGTAACATGAATTGGTATCCGAATTTGCTATGATAACTCTGGATAAACTGGGTACCAGCTTTCGTAACGTCATATCCGTTGCGGCTAAACATGACTGCTGTACTACAGCCTCTTTGTATTTGGTACTTTGTGTAACAATAAGGACTTGTTAAATACCGAAACCATGTACCTATGCATATAGCCACCTATAATCACTATTCGTTATCAATGATATCTTCCAGAACAACCTGTGTTTTTCAAAGGCGTTGGTCACAGGGGGTTCTACTGTATTTAATAAAATGCATTAAATTTTTGGATTTTATATTTATTGGCATAATGTATATAAGCTTCTTATTACATAATCTAAGGAGATACTGATGTAACAATGTACAAGTTCATTCCGGTAGTTTATAGACCCCATCTTTCAATGAGTTCTTCAGCGAATTCTACAGCTGATACTTGTGGGGCTTGTAGACGATAACGATAATTACTGAGGTATCTCACTGGACCTTCTGGTGTTATAGCTGTAATGTAGACCCTTCCAAACGACATGGATGATAGTTGGAAATCTGTAGAATCATATTCGATCTGTGGAAGAATTAGAATATCTATCAAATTTTTTGTTTTGAATATTTGATATGGCAACGTTGAAAGGACGTTTGTTCCAGATCGATGTTGCCATAGAATATCAAGAATATCTTCAGCTGTATTGTAGAAAATAAAAACAGGATCCCATAATTCGTACTTATCCGTCGTCTCAGATTTGTTATTTTAATTCAGTTAATATAGTAACTAGGGTATGATGAAAACACGACCGTGCATTAGATATTTATACAAGGCTGCACTCAGTGAGCTGTAGTTGGTGGGGGCACTATATAATAACCGAATTATGTGCTATAAGGTTTATCTTAATGCGGTAGGGACAAACTACCACACCAAGAAGTAGCCATGTTGCGTATTTGTAACGCTATACTTATACGTTATGTACTTGGATGGCGGCACTCAAACATAAACGACAGAGAGCACGAAAGACCCCACACAAACACCAGATTACAAGCAGACTCTACGCCAAAATGATAAATGACAACCGAAACACTGGAAGCTGATATATTGCATGTGGTTGTATAATTATATGGATATATCGATCGTATGCATTCATAAACTATGTACCTCTGAAAGAATTGGTATTCCCTCAAGTGGATGACCATTGGCAATGTGAAGTTCACTGAATTCTCCCATCGTTGCTTGCATGTTGGCTTGATCCATCATCACTTGATCTCCGCATACTGAAAAACAAAGAAAAATGAAAGTTCCAAAACCAAACTTGTAGTTCATCGAGATGGTCGATCATTTAATTGGGGATCAAAGTACACGGGTTTTATGATTTTAAGTGGTTTATAGAGAAATGTGTCCCGATGGTATTTGACGATTGAAATTCTGTTTTAAGTTATTTACTGGGTTCAAAATCACTTTAAGGATATTAACAAATACTGTGTTCTACCTTAATTTAAAAAAAGTCATCACGATATTACCAAAAAGAAATTGTATTGACAAGATTATGTCGACGATCCGGATCAAGTGCACGTTTCTTGGCATTCGTTTTGGAAGTATCAGGAGGTCAATTAACATGTCATTTAGTTCGGATTTGGAAACTCCAGAAAATGTCATTTAACATTTTAGGTTTCAAGCTCCTATTTGATAATTGGACAGGCAGTACAAAAACCTACCTCCAGCTATCATTGCAGTTTGATCACCAAGGAATGGTGTACATGTAGAACATCTCTCCATACATTGTCGAGCCTCTGGACCGATCTCTTCCATACGTTTAGCAAGGTATTTATGTCTGAGCAGAGCAAATCGTCGGGCAGACATTCCTAAACCGTTCACATCACGACGCTTTCGTCCAAGGAAACCTAAATTAAATGTGAAATAATAATCAAGATCTAACAGACACAAACAAACTGTCTAAATTCGATTAAACAAGACTGCGTTCAATAAATGCTTATGCCACCATGTCAAGTCAATCAGCGGCCATAATTCTGTTAAAATGTGTTTTAGTATTATTCCATTGTGTTACATGACACGTAAGGGGATCATGATGGTAAACAAGTATGTCAAGTTTGAAAGCAATGCCTTGATGGACATGTAAGACGAAACGGGTCAATTTGGGTTAACCCAAGAATTGGACTTTTCAAGAAGTCTAAGTCCAAAAGTATGTCAATGTGAAGGTCGAAATGAGGTCAGGTGATGTATGTGAAAAGTGTTCAAATACAACATCCATGCAAGTATGAAAGCTTTGTAGCAAGCCGTATTAATGCTAGACGAAACGGTCAATTTGGTTTCACCACGGACGGACGGACAGGTCAATTACTATATGCCTCCAGATCTATCGGTACGGAGGCATAAAAACAAACCCATAATATATGTTGTTATAGTTCGCCGGGGAAAACACTAGCCGTATCAATATCAATAAACAAAGCAAATTATAAACACTGCATGGTCGACTGGCCACCAATTATCAGTGTAGATTAAAATATTATATCATTAATAGTGTATATGCACAAGATTGAACAAAAATGAATTTCGAAAATGTATTTAATTTTCATTTTATTTGTAAACTAAGGCTAGTGTTATCTCCGGCGAACTATACCTACGAAATGTCACGTCACATGACCGGTGAATGTTATGCGCGTGATATTGGACCGAGAGAGACAAAGTATGGATGGTTATATCATCAACGTTCAAAACCTTTAAACGACAGTTCACAAAACTACGCTAATTTTGGTGTACACTAAAATAAGGTTAAGCAATCGCATGTTTAGAGAACAAGTACTTACTGAATGTATTTCCGAGAGAATTACCCCAGCTGTTGAATGTGTTACCAATACCACTGCCTAAATCTCCCATGAAGTTAGAGAATCCATTCCAGCCAGACGAGAACGTATTTCCCATATCACCGAACAAGTTGCCCATACCATTGAAAGCGCCTGAAAAAATGCACACAATAGTCAAATATCAAATATATTCCGATAAAAAAGGTTCTCATTGAGTCAAAAATGCGCAACTGCACGGTGTGTAGTCCCAAAGGTTATCTCCAGAATGGAGAGGATAATCTGTATTTTGACGGTAAAAAAACTCCATAACAAAACAAAAGCATGCAATGATAATGATCACTTCGCGCTATGCAAGACATGAATTCAAGTTAGAATGGAATGATTACCGATGTTTAAGTACATTATGGACTTAGCCTAACAGGACAGTAAATGTATAAAGGCGGCAAACCCAAATGCACACAAAGATCGACGACATATGTAAGTGATAGTATACAAGGAATAATTTTGAGACTTACTGTTAAATCCGGACCCGATGGAACCAAAGTCGAATGTATTTTCGAACCAATTACCAACATCACCAAAGAAGCCACCAATGTCTTGCCATCCCTGCCAGTCAACGAACGACTCCCCAGCATTGGAGAACCAATTATCTACCGCGCCAAGTGAAGCCGTGAAAAAGTTGCCAGAAGCCCTGAAATACAGCGGAGTGTTATTTTGATGTACAATAAACATAACAGGTGACGCAGCAATGACGAAAGCAAAACATTTACAAAGTGCTTCTGCCAATGCTGTACAATGTAGTTAATAAATGCCGTGCGGTAAACGGTGTAGTATTGACCCGTTTATATATAATTAGCGTAAAGTTTTATTCATGTACCGTAGCAATGGCGCTTGTATTAATTATGAATTATATTTTCTAATGTGTCATGGAAAAATGCATGTACATAATTTTAAGAATCAAACAGAATTTAAACGCAAACTGGGTGTTGCACATTTGCACAGTTTTGTAAAACGTCCTGAAATGAGGCATAATTCTCATTACATACCCTTCACATCGGCTCCTGGCACACGATTGACATTCTCCTTGTCTGGCGACAATGTCTTCTCTACATTCCTTCATTGTTTCATTTTGTCTGGCGATAGCTGGCTGTAATATTTGATACTCGGACTGAAGGTGTTGACCAATTGTTTGGTAAAATACACCCTGGAATCCTGAAATAGAAACAATACTGTTCAATAAACGCTTATAAATGTCCCACGGAAGCCTTATCCATAAAACGCTAAGTCAATCAGGGGCCATAATTCTCACGGTTAAAATGTTGGATATAGTTACAAGGCTTTGACAATACAATGGGTTTGATGGTTAACAAGTATGCCACGTTTGAAAGCAATGCCTTGATGTACTTGATGTAAGACGAAATGGTCAATTATGGGTTAAACAAGAATTTGGCCCTTAACTATGATTAAGTCCGAAATTTGGTCAATGTTAAGGTCAAAATGAGGTAATGTGATATAGGCGTGAAGAGAGTGTTCAAATATACTGATGTCAAGACAAAACGCCACAATGACGATAGTAACTTTATTTTCCACAATTTTCCTGTTATTATCGAAACACCGTAATATTATATATCTCGCTAAGTATGCGCCTACCGAAGCGAAAATATAGTACCAATCTGGTCCCGATGTGCCCAGGTATGGTTGGACGCACGATTCTGACGTGCGTCCGATGCTCCTTTACCAGGAGGTAGTTCCGGTCGACAAAAGGGCAGTTTATGCTGAAGTAAATTTACAATGTGAAATTCACAAGGAAATTTGGAAACATGAATTAAATTGTCCCGACTAAAAATGAAAATTGAGTAAGGGATTTCGGAATGCTAGAAAATGCTGGCATATTGATGTCGTTGGACGTTGTTGACTTGTAATTGTGGTCAGACTGATGTAACCAGCACATTTCCTGAATTACATTACTATGGAACAAACATAGCGTCATTTATCGCCGTTAACGTCTGCTTCGAAAAGGCGTGAGCACGCTATATCAAGGCACGTGCTGTTTAACTTGTGTGGATCTTCCAGGAAATACACGATACTGACATTTTGGGTAGGGTTTTGTTTTTGTATTGCAATTTTGAACGTCAATAATATCAAATGAGAATTTGCAGGCATGTTTGCACATCTCTATATTTTAGTCTTTGAGAAGAAATTGTATTGTTACTATCCTAACGTATGAAGTATCCAAACATAGGTAGGTGTAGGTTTTTGACGTCAGTATACAACACCCATGAAAGTATATGAAAGCTTTGTATCAAGTCATATTGATGTAAGACGAGACCTCATACTGATGGACAGCAAAGTCGATTACTATTTGCTTCTCGATCTATTGATACGGGGACATTAAGTTAATAGTTTAGTTCTGTGGACATCAATTAAGAATGTAAGACTAGGTTAGTCCGGTGATAACACGTGCAGCAGGCTTTGTTAATAAAAATGCAATGCTTTTCCGATGCCCATTTTCTTCATTCCTAAGCATTTATTCTTATCTACACTGATAACAAGCGACAAGTCGACCGTGCGGTGTTTATATTAGCGCGTGTATTTAGGTCTTTGTACTATTCATGTTTATTTATTGTTAAGGCTAGAGTTATCTCGGCGAGTTTTACTAGTAGGTTTGTCGGAAGTCGTACACTACGATGGCATGTGCTGACATGGGCAATGCTAATAATGAATGCTTACCTTGTAAGGTGTTTGGGTCCACCACATCACTGAGGGCAGGCGACGCAACCAAAGCGAGACATAGTACAATAGGCAACATCTGAAATAAACAATGTTTTACTGAGATGTTTCGGTCCAATTCCGACAGCGACCATGTGGCTAGTACAAATGGACAAATCGTGGACGAATTAGGGTAATTTGTTAACTGAAATCATACATTAGATATTCTGATCAAATATGAAAATGTGTTTTCTCGAATTGAATTTTTTTGGGTAAACAGTACTCACTTAGTTCAATGAAAAACAATAAATTGCATAATTATGTACTCTTAATGAGCTTGACAATGTCTTGAAAATACGGGCCATGTCTAATTCCCGCTACATGTAACGTTAGGGTTCATCAAATTCCCGCACATCGTTAAAAAATTCATGTCCAATTCCCCGCATCCACGCCTTCCCCTCACACTGGGAGAGAAGTGCAAAATCTATTATCCATGTGATGACAGATCTATTTCCCAAATCAATTACATGTATATTAATGGTATATGTTCACGTTAAAACAAAATATTGAATTCGACTTAGTTTTAACAATGGACATTTAATGGACACAGGAGGTTGACCGTCAAAAAACATGACAATGCATGGCTTTTTTTGTACATACTAGTAATACAATGAATAGAACGTTTCTTCTGTGGATAGAATCACGTGAATGTGACGTGATTAAATTATAAATGCATACGTAAAAATCTATTCTGATGCGCTCATTCACTCGGGACACAATTTCAGTTTTAATTAAAAGCAAGTTGCTTCTTTAACATTCCGCAGGTACTTTCGACATTGAATATTCACTGGACGGGAAGAGGTAAGATTGTTTACATGTATAACATTGCAATTCGTGTCAGTCAATTACAATTTAACAGTTTGTGTACGGACACACCCGTATTTGAAAAAGGCATTAAAAGTGGTGAAGCAGATGACCTGCGAAATGTCAGAACTATGACTCTTCATGCAATAGATTTTCTTAAGTCATTATTAGAGAGGTTGCGATACGAACGTGTACGGACTATGTATACGT
This sequence comes from Spisula solida, assembly GCA_947247005.1. NCBI lineage: Eukaryota > Metazoa > Mollusca > Bivalvia > Venerida > Mactridae > Spisula > Spisula solida. The sequence continues at coordinate 23,987,946 of OX365952.1, read as the reverse complement.
GTAGCTACGCGTACATGTATTATGTACACGTGGCAATTAAAATTGGATTGCGAAAAGACAGCGTGTGCGTGTAACATCACATGACAGTGGTGACATGATTTCTTCGTGATTAAATAATGACTGTTTATATAAACTCAATAAAACCACGGGCAATGAATTATTGGGTTTCCCGTGCATATGCATACCTATGTGACATAGTACACATTATATTTTCGTCTGTCATATGTCGGGTAACTTGTAGAATACCTGGATGACGAAATACTCAAAAGTAGATTTGATGTACACGTTACAAGTTGACTTTCGAAACCTCTAATAATATAGAAATAACTGAAAAGGCTACCTACTGTGGACTTGCGTTTAAGAGAATAAGAATGCAATCAATATAAAAACGGCGTCCGGAGAATTGACAGGACCCCAGACCTTCTATTACCATAATTTAACATCTGATAATATTATCTATATTTATAATCCAAGTTGTATGTTTTCATAAGCGTGATGTATGGCGATGACGCTCAATGTGTACTACCAACACAAATCTTATACAAAAGTCTTGATATTGGGGAAATTTATATATTTAACGGAAGAACTTTGTAATATATTCATGCAAAAAGGTCAGGATCACGTCCACGTATCCGTGCTGTACTGGAATTATATGTCCAGTTAATTAATAATGCCAGTAAATTCTACAGTAATTCGAGTATACTACACTACGCCGAATTTCTAATTGACCACCCTATAAAATTTGATACAATGTGATATATTCAATAAATACATATGAAGTTGCGTTATGTTTTCATTCCAAACATTATTCTATAAATTAACAGAAATAAAACACGTGTTTAGGTACAAAATCATCCATGCGGAACGGTTAGTGCGAAATAGCTTTTGTGCGCGTGGCGCTCGTGCAAGGCATGAAATATGTCCGTATTTTGTTGGAATGCATTCTCTGGATTGCCTTTTATGAAAAACATAAAACCTCGCGAGAATGAGCAACGGCAACGCGCTCAAGCCGTCAGATGTATGCATGCACTTTAAACTTCTGTTCGACCACGTGTATTTTGAAATATATTTTAGTAAAAGTGTTTGCAGAAGAATACAGATCGAAAACCCGATTATGTCTACTTACATTTATAGGAAAACATGTTTCCCATAGTATTTTGCGGTAGATTAAAACGTAAATGAAGAGTTTGCATTTTTTTAAAAGACGTGTGGCGCACTTCGCTGTTTTGGGTGGTGGTACCCAACATTTGGAGGGCTTTGGCGAGTTCCACATTATTCAATCTCTCAAAGTTTAATGTTTTTCATATAAGGCAATCCACAGGATACTGTACGACCAAATACAAACATACTCCATGCCGAGCACGAGGACCATGTGCACAAAAGCCAGTTCGCACTAACCGTTCCGCATGTGATTTTGCACATAAACACGTGTTTTATTTCTGTAAATCGATAGATTAACGTGTAGAATGAAACCATAACACAACTTCATATGTATTGATTGAATATATCACATAGTATCAGATTTTATTGGGTGGGCAATTAGAAATTCGGCGTAGCGTAGAAATACAAACAGTAGCCAAGCGAGAGTGAACATCAGCAAAACAAATAATTTTAAGTTCAATGTAAAATAGATTGCTTTGCGAATTAAACATGTAAACGCATATGAAACATTTCAACCAGGAACGAAATGCAAAACCATGTCTAGATAAAAATAAAGTATAAAATCACTAAAAATGAACAAACAATTAAGAAAGTTGATAATAAATAGCTTACCTTTATGTGATGTTCAGCAACGACTTCAGTAGGTTGTGGGTGACCACACTACACACTGGATGCCTTTATATACCCTCCATACAGAAACCCCGTGAAATGTGCACGGAATCTCCGTGTATCTCGCAAAACATGCTGGTATGTCGCTGTATTTGTTGTAGCAAACGTTAAGGTAGTCAAACACGGTAGTGGTTCTAAAATTGTATTTACACAAACAAACGTATTCATGTTTGCCATTTCTAAACATTTAGGAGCGTGCGAACTATGATTTGTTTTGTGTCGTATGTTTGAAAAAAGATAATAACAAATCGGACATGGGTGGCAAGAGCGTAGCACGAAATGCACAAAATACACACAGGCATAAAAAGTGAAACTGGAAAGTTACTAAAGCAACCTACTCCGACAGCCTACATCGCAACAGTCAGTGAAACAAACCCGAAGTAAGATCCAGCGGACAAGAACGAATTACAAGGACGCGCACATTTAGCAACATTTAACAGAAACTATTTTGAATAAAAGAATCAGCCTTACGCTGGACAATACATAGTAGCTAAAAGGCACATACACCCCGCCACTAAAATAATCCAAGTCAGTTAAACAAAAAACTGCACATTGGTGTTTTTGGATTTTATTTTGTTATTCTCCTTACTCCTTATAAACTGGACAATGCATGTATACGTACATAAGCGTAGCTTGGCTGCATGGCTTTCTATATTCTTTAAACTGTTGTTGGTTTGGTTTTTGGTGCGGTATGGCATTATACAAAATGTGGACTTGATTGTCCACAAACATGCACTTTCTTTTGAATCTTTTGGAACAGTTTGTCACTATCTTCAAATAGTCAATGACCTGAGTTAGCATTGATTTTCTTATTAGTACGAACATAAGTTGAAATGTACGGTCCAGTAAGGATAATGTGAAAGTTATGTTTTATTTTATGTGTACACAAAATATTGCAACCATTGTGTATGAAGAGGTTAGGTATTTTAGTTTAGCATGGATATGATACATGGCTGGATAAGCCTTAATAATTGGTTTTACAACATCATTCCAAAAAAATGTATCGAGAGCCGTTACCGAGTCAATCAATAGGTAGATAACAACCTGAGATGCCAGTAAAATGCTTAGGAATGTTCGCCATGAATAGTGGACTTAACGACTGTGTCACTCTATTATTGTCCAAACTGGACAGTACACTAAATCTAATTTTATTTAAAAACGATCAGTTAACAAAACATTATAAACAGACCTGTTTCCGGACATCCTACCTTAAGGCCACAAAGTCTAATCTATAATGGGAAAGTGCACGCTTTTTCAAAATTACTTCTTTCATTAATTTGGCCCTGTGATTTTTTAAAAAATAATGTGTATTTAAGGACTAAAGTGTTGATATATCCTGAAAGAAAAATATAGTAGCTACTGTCGATTCAAAGATATCTGTCAAACCCGCCAGAATGTTCCATTTCTGAATAGGTTAATGTATGTATTGACCAATCAGCGCTCTTATTTTACTCATACCATTTTTGACCATGGCTTTATGTATTAAAATAAGCGCAAAATATTTCAATAGCGTTCTTAGCGTAATGCGTTAAATGCATGGTATCAGCATAACTCATTGGTGAAATCCAAGTAAAGGTTCGAATCCAGTCTGATACGCTTTTTCTTTGTTATGCTTTTTATAATGTTTTTTTTCCTGATGTTTTTATACCAACGAATTAGTGTTATCATACCTTTCTTTGCGAAAAAAGTAGCTGGCTTGATATAGATACGCTATGATTTTTTATATTTACTAGTACATTGAATGCAAAAAGTGCAGAAATTTCCAGCTTCGTAGGATGAACTCAATCTTGGTGTGCTGGAATACAAATGCGAGCATCCAGTTTATTCATTGTATGTATGTATTCACCGATATGAGCAAAATTATTAATATAAAAGTCATAGTTCAAGCAAAATTTTAAAAAATCTAGGCATTGTTAGGAATTGAACCCGCAGTAAATTGTATACATTTTCAAAATAAGACTCACAGAACCATAGCTGTTAACCACTCGGCTATAGGGTAGTTAAAGTTTTCATTATTTAAATGTACTAATGATGTAAGAATTTAGTCCTGACACATCTGTAATAAATCGATCGTGTCGAATGTTTGTTTACGCGGTTGTGACAGATAACTTTGAATCAACAGTACACGCTGATACCCGTAATACTAGTATACCATTTCAATGAATAATAAACCTACTCGGCTACAAATGTGACAGGCCCTTTTATAGTCGGCAATTCTGTTAGTAGCCTGTCGGTAAACAGCAGTAAAATCTGATTTGGCCGAGGGAGTATTAGGGTACGTGCTGACTGCCTATGGTATGTTGTGAGCAAGATCCAGGTCTCTAACTCAAAGGTCAATGCCACACTTAGAGGTCAAGCGTCAAAATTAGCATTATAGACCTTGTCCGGTCGTATCTCCCTTATGCATTGCCACTTTTAAACATAAATTGGCATAATTGTTAAACACCAGTGAATTAAATACCCTTTTTGCATTATAACCCATTAGTCTCATACATCATTTTGTAGCCTAAAGTTCAAATAATCTATACCAATCAGTGTTTTTGTTATATTCACTTGTTATAAAATATATTTATAAAAAGTTAATTACATTATAGGTATACATTTTTCAAAATGTCAGTCTCATTTATTTGGTAACAAAATGTTAGAAAAATTAGAAATTTAGTTGCCAAATTTTGTATCAAGGTCATGCCTGCCCATTTATTTAAATAAAAACAGTCAAAATACATTGATTTTGAACAATAAAATACATCAACATGAATTAAAAGCTATCACATTACATGTGTATGTGTAAAGGCCTACTTTTAATAAATCATAAATAGTTTAAGGTATGATGGGCCTGATGGACCAGATAGTTGTTGGTTTGTCCATAACAGATTTTATCGGGTCTATAAGACTTCAAATTCGATTATTTGGACAAGTTTTAAGTTGCCACGAAATAACTGAAACAGGTTGATGGAAAATTAATTAAAGCTTTAGTATTTCTGTCAATAATAAACATATTTAAGTACGATATTCCTTTCCATTGTATTTTATATACCAAAGGAATGGCTTATTTATCTTTAGTCGTACTGGTCCCTGATAATTGTTGTTCCGTCCGTTAGCCCGTTTCTTTTGATATTGGAAAAACTGCTGTATTTGGTCAGTTTGTTAGTTAAAATGGTTAAATATAACTAAAAAAACTACTTGCAGACGTTAATATAGCATGGCAGTAACCTCACACCATACGTTAACTTACCCAGCACGTTGAAACATTTGCACGGACTATTATTCGTGTGGATTGAAATATTAATGACCGATTTTACACAAACTGTAGGTGATCGAGCAACGATCCAGACAATCGGCGAACAAAACAGTGTTTGTAATGATTTTACCAATATAATTAAGGATGTGGAGTGAGAACAAAAGTGGGAGGGGTGTGGTAAACAATAACACAGAATTTTTGAGAAAATAAAAGGGCTCAAGCAGACAGACTTGTTGTATACTATCACTGTAACTGTAACACCAACAACTCGTTAAAAAAGAGCCATCCTTTTGAAATAGTTGCCTATTGCTTTTGTTATTTTAGCTAAAATAAAGTTTGACAGTAAGCCTTGTAACACATCTCAGATTATCAATTCGCTAACTTGTGCAACATGTATTGAGTAAGGAAAATGCTGATATTGATGTTTCATTGGGACTTAAATTAAACCGTAAGTAATATATTGTATTCGATGTCATCATTCGTTATGAACGACGTATTATGAACACCGCATCATAATGGTTTCGTCGATAAACTGTCGCACTACTTTAATTCATCTTTGGCGCATGAATATAAATTTGCTACATAGCGCGTAATTTGTAAACGAACGAGATGACAACTGTAATAAATACTTGGATTTCTATGTTATTTTTGAAAGATCGTTTGTAAAGTTGATATACGATCTTGCCATCGATTATGTTGATGACTGTGTTTGAAAAACATGTTGCTGTACGTTTATTGCGGTGACAGGAGGGAGTCAACATGGCGACTTCCTTGTCGAAATTACACATCGACATGAAGGTGTTTTCTCGTAAACAAAACATCAGCATCTAATTTCAAGCCTGGCATGCCCTTGCGACGATTGATTATATTGAAGTACATGTATATCCAATGAGTTCGTATTATAAAATACAATAATGATAACGTTTGACATTTTGAAAAAAATGTTGTCTTTTTCATGCAAAAATCGCCTTTATTTTAGTGTTAGCATTTGAATTAGGCGACTATATGGCATATTTCAAATCACACGCAAGTGCTACAATGGTATCTTAAAATATATGATAAAATCAGATGGCATAAGCTGTTTGAAATAGTTTTTTCAAGTGTGTGTTTTATAAGCATTTTCAAATGGTAAGATAAACGTTTGTCCTACCACAGAAACTACAACACTGTAATAAGTTTAATTCATTTATTTTGATTTTAAGGTTTGGCAATATATTTGTCATGGCTGGAATTGTATAATCATACATGTATAAATAAACAATTAGCATATTACTTAAATTGTCAAGTACAGTATGTTCCGTCATCGGTCACAACTGTTATGATAGAATATGCCAAAAAGGGACGTGAACGCAGCAGAGCCGAGAGAATGGACCTTCCGCCACCAGCGGTCTATCATAACCCCAAACCAGCCATGAACAAATGTATACCAACAACGCTAATCAATCTATAAACATACAGTGACCACCATAAATTCATACCAAGTGTATCTCGGTACCTCAAAAAACGCACGCTATGTCTTATTCTCAAACGTTTGTAAAGTAGTATTACATAGTATCCTTTCAACAGTTCTGAAAGTACCTGTCAACCAAATATTTTATGCCTATCAACAAAGCGTGCGTTTCTAAATGTACTGAGTATATTTCCATACTTTTATAACTGTAATAAACATAAAAAGTCAATAAGGCATGTAAAAATGTATAACCTAAAACAGCACTAATAAGGAAACATAACATTTCCACTTTCCAAGAAAGTCAATGAAACAGCCCCACACGTATTTAACATTATGTCACAGCCCAGGGCAGATAGGTGGACCCCATCTGCCTGGATAAGCCATGGGTCCGGGCGATATGCCTGGGTAAGTTTGATGACACGACCACCATTATTGATTATAAAAGAGCGGATACCCCTATTTATTCGCTTTCGAATTTTTTCTGCAACAGTACTCAATGTAATATAGTATAATATACCTGGGTAATATCTGTGACCAGGCAATCAGGGAAATATGGACCTAATGTCCTTTAAAGTGGTCTTGAATACCAAGCAACTTCAACCATAGGCTTAAGACCTTTATTATCCCCACCACAATAAGTACTATTATTTCAGGTACTGTGTATAATCTTCTCATGTAGTCTAATGACTCAAAAACATTACATAATTTCATACCGCTTTGGTAGTTCCAAAATGTATCAACCCCAAATTTCTCTAAACCAAGACCCGGAGCGTCCGAGCGCTGCAAGGCTCTCTGGTAGATTTCACATCACACGCAAGTGCTAAAATGGTATCATAAAATATATGATAAAATCAGATTGCATAAGCTGTTTGAAATAGTGTTTTCAAGTGTGTGTTTTATAAGCATTTTAAAATGGTAAGATAAACGTTTAGCATTGACATTTTGTAATATAACTTGGCATAATTGTGAAACACCATTTATCAGCACATCAATAATAGGCCGTCCAGAGGGTTATTATCTTCTGTATTGACTTCGGAAGTACTGAACTAGTTGTTATGTTAATGTAACAAGATTTAGGAGTACCTTATTCACTGGGAGATATAAGGTCGTCATAGTCGTCATGTTGAATTTAGTTAATACAATATATTGCAGCTGTACCTATCTACATAATCCTCTTCGTCCCCCAAGGGAGACAAGGTTGTAAAAAGTTGCCATCTCCATACCGGAGTACTTTCTGTGCTACACGATGGGTATTGTTAAATATAATATTTCATGTTTTACATTCTTTTATTACCCGTCACCATGGCCTTATGTTAGGGGGGGGGGGGGGGGGGGGCGTTAAAGGACGGGAAACTTTTATTGAAATTGTCCTGTTAAATAAGGTCGTCTGTGGGGTAAGTGTGAGAGTTGGTGCATTGTAAAACGGTTAAAGGCACCCAGTGACATCTATTGCTGTTAGTACCAAGGCGGAAGCCCCTTAGTCAACCTTCCTTTTTATCGTATGTATTATAATCATAATAGTTTAAATAGAAAATTACAAAACTATTTGGTCACTGTGTTTTTTCACAAGGCTGTTTCGCATCTTTCGAAACGGTATGTACACTGTGTCTGTTGTGGTTTGTCCTTGACTCCTTATGATATGTGTCGTCCGTTTGTTATGTTCTTGTCACTGGCTCTTACTCCGATTTAGTTTGACGGACTGGGGCGGCAGACTTTCGATGTTTAATGTCGTGCTTTTGTTGTTACGTTGGGCATGCCTGTGTCTGTTTGTTATTAAGTCGTCTGTTTTTAGTGTTGAGCATTGTGCAATGTAATTGTAGTATGTGTTTGTTTTATTTTAGATAGGCTGTTTAGTCTTAGGTTGAGTGCCGCCTTCCCTGACCGATTATTTATTATCTTCTTCAGTGAGTGCGCTACGAGCACACCTGTTGGGTCCACCCACTGACCATCTGCATGTTAGCTGTATTTGATAGCATTGTTTTGGTCTCGTGTGGGCTTACGAACACACATGTTGAATCCACTGACCATCTGTATATCAGCTGATTAGGTGTGGGCAATTTATACACAGTCACCATTCATGGTGGGACTCCATCCCATTGCTGTGAGCGGCCAATTGTTGTACCTCAAAATAAATGTACCTCCGATAAATAAATGCATGCACGCTAACACCACAGAAACAATGTTTCGAATTACTTTAGCACAAAATAAAACAAATGAACTCCTCGTGAATTTTCTTCATTATGCAACATGGCAACAATAAGGGCATATACATTTTCTTGGACATATATTGCAGCTCTATCGTTGGATTCCAGTGAATTACAGCAAATAATGTGCAACTGCTATATGCTGACAGATGACTGCATATTCATTCATCAACTCATTTTTAAAACACTCAAACACTACAAAATAACAATACAATACATATTTATTGACATGATCGGCAAACACTTTGCTTTTGGCCATTTACAAACACAAAAAATATGGCAAAGACATAATAAATATAAATTCAAATAGTAATGAAATCAAATAACAAGTTCATAATTAAAATGTTTACTAACAACAATAAAGACGTGTGACAATGTCACAAACCATGGTTGCCGTACTCTAGATAATACATTCATGAAATCACAATCAACAGAATCAATTTCGTATATTAGAAATTGGAAAGTTTAGTTTGACGGTGCCATACCATCACATATCGCCGTCAAAATATCCAATCTAAAAACCAGGATTTTTAACTTAGCTGAAAACCTGATAAAATTGGGACAAAGAACATAATTTAAACTTATTGTAAGGCGTAAAACTGTTTAATTTTGGTAACATGCCCACAAAAATGGCTAATAAATATTGCTTATTAATCAGATCAAGGTAAAGAGCAAATGTATGAAATATAACAATAATACCGAATCTTGTTTTTTTTTCAACGCCATAAAACATCTAGAGTCACGGCAACTTAAAGGGTCAGCCGATCAAACAATTTTTTACGCCTTATTGTAAAGTACAAGTGCAGTAATTGGACGGTTTTTTAAAAACATAACACATAACATATAAATACAATAAATCCAATGAACGATCCATAGTAAAAATATAATATATAAAAAATCTATCAATGAATTGGTAAGAAGATTGTAATATTTCTATGAAAAAAGCAAACAAGGGAAAGTGTGTACATGTAAAATGTTTGTATGATGAGTGTCCACTATGATAGCCAAAACATTAACAACAAACAAATATGTATTTATCAAAGTGTCACCCCTATAATATGTATTTATCAAAGTGTCACCCCTATATTAAGGGCCAGTCAATTCAGCGTATAAAGCGATATTCTCTTTGAGCACATTAATTAATTAAGTAATTAATTAATTAAGTAAGTAAGTAAAGACTTTATTTAACGAGAATACCCATTTGGTTTCCCAGTCTTCCATGTGATTGAATGTTGAATGTAACATGCTGAAGTATTCAGTATTATATGAATATTATTTAAACATATTATTATTGAGTTTAGACAACTACGCAATACTTATGTAGTTCTTTTATATCTCTCATCAGTGTATGATTTTATTTATTTTTTCATGATATCCAAAATATAAGCAGTTTTGTGTTGTTGATTTTGTAATTTTAATAATCGTGTTCAAGTTTTAGAAAATTCAAACGGAATGTGTGAAAGAAAACGTACAACGATACATACAAGTGAAAAGTATTTAAACAACAGTGAACTCATGAAGTCGGTACAACAATACATATACACTGTTTATACAATAATTACATTTATTCGTTCAAGAGGCACACTTTCAGTTTACAATAATATAAACGGTTTGAGCACTCAAACAAACATATTTGAGATAAGGACGGAGATTTTGCGCCTATGTGACATCCATATTTTCTAGTACTTGTATTATTTAACGCACTAAAATGAGCAAATTAAGATATCTGTTACTTCAAACAAATCTGCGTTAAAAAGCCCTGCTGCCGGCAAATCTCCCTTACTGAGAATCCAAATATAATAATTATTATACTGTACATGTGCCGTGCAAATGTGCCAGCTAGACCACATTCGTTTTAATATTTTCTGTACATAGTAATAGAAACTGGCAAAATAAATCAAAACTGATGAAAAATTGTTTATTACATAACTTCGGCAACTAGTTTCGTTTGATAAACGCATACATTGTATCCTACAAAAGTCTAAGTATCGGTAGAATATTATATTTTTCAAAAAAGCTAAGACGTCTAGTTGGAGCATTTGCTCAGTATATGTATGACAGATGTAGTTTATATGAGATATCCTAACTGCCGTACATTATAACTATATCTATCATAAAATACACAAATATATATATATATATATATATATATATACAAAATGTATATCCTTTAACGATATTGACTTTCAATACTGAATAAAAGTATATAAATTATCCGGGTCATTTAGATCATTTCAGAAAACGATAAAACCTGAAGTAGAACTGCTTAATTATTTCTCGTAATCAGTTAACTCATACAATGACCTTGAATAATTTATCAACCTTCACGTATAGTGTGGTAACATTGAACTTACACTAATTTATCTTCAGGCATTATGTTCGTGTTTAATCCGTTATTGAATGATAGGAATAGTTACCATGTTAAAATAACCACCGGGATACTATAATGTGAACTTATTTATATGCCACTCGTGCACATGCTTGCTTTGGATTCGTACCTTCAAGCTTAATACTCTACCATGACTCTTGAAAACATCCTAGCGATACAATAACAAAAACAAACAAGTTAATGAGTTGCAGATAAATTATTTCGCCCAAGCCACGAAATATGCATTGGTGCCAGTTGAATGTTGTCAGATTATAGTAATTCATTTATTCAGTGCATAAACACCGGGTCCAATCCAACCAAATGATGATATTGGTGCATCAGATGTGATCAACATTGTCCACTGTAAGTATTCTTTTACAGACTGTATAAATCGTATTTAGGTTCTGATTTGTTATACGAAAGAAAACAATATTTTCGACAATGTGCTCAGGATGGGTACAAGGACCACAGGTAAGCTATATTCCAGGAACATTGCTCCACTGTCATCAGAGAGGGGAGTGACGATCACTTTAACTTGAGCTGAGTCAGCAAGAGGAGGTGTTCCGCCATCTTTACATTGTATAGCAAACATCAAATACTCCTGTTTACTCCGCAATAACGCCACGTTTGTAGTTTTTAGCTTTCCACTGGTATCCACCGAAAATTGACCAAAATAATCACCATCTGAAGAAAAGAAGAACTTTACCATCTCGAAGATTTTGAACCGTATTAAATGCATATGAAATATTAGTCTTGAATCGTTACATTTGTGAAATTTGGAGTCCTTGATAAAAGTTTGCATAGTAAACCCATTAGTGATAGCAAACAGATTATAAAACACTTCATATCACACTACGATTCCATCAATTTAGCCATAAAAAGCAGTATTGACTATTAGAAAGAGCACATTCATTTCCCACGAAATCACTTGTACTGTACAAATATGTTTTCAATTGTGCTCTAAACATGACTTCAAAGTGAATGTCGTTCAGATCGTTGGGTAGATATTCCCATCATTTTGGAGTGATGACCATAGATGTAGGTCTGTATTTTAAAATAGTTCGCCGTCTAGGAATGTGAAAGTTAGCGTCACTTTATGACTGTGCAGTACACGAGTGTCGTATCTTTGGCAGACGACAACACATAACTTTAATATTGAATTTAAAAGTTGAGCTAGTCTGCAATGTTTAAAGGACAGTTAATTGAAGGGTGTATGTGAGTGTCATTGTAAATGATTCTGTTAATCAAAAGTAAAGATTCAGTTGCGTTTCTTTTCAAACACCCCTCGTGGTTAAAAAGAAACGAGAACAGGGAAAATTTTACCCTGATGCATTATAGGTAGCACCCATTCTTTGGTACACGGCTAGTGAACATGTGAGTGGAAATTTCTGTGAATAATCTTCTGTCATGTCATATATAATATATGTGGAATTTAATAATAAAATATATGTATAATTTATTTATATTGCCGTGTGTGGGTACTTACGAACAATAGAATAGGTTAGATCACCAGCAACTCCATCATCTCTGTCTGTACATGTCAACTGTAGCACGTCAATAACTGCAAGGGAAGCCAGTACTAACTAGAAATTTGCGTTGACACAAACATATTATGTCTTGCACGCACAAAGGGTTGTAACCAGTCAAGCACAGAAAACATAAAAAACATACAGGGCACAATGCCCAACTGAACCAACCGAGCACAGAAAACATAACAAACATACAAGACACAATGCCCAACTAAACAAGTAAAAGATCCGCACAAGTCCAAGCTGTCGAAATGTAGAATGAATTGGTTTCAGCAATCAAAAAGCTGAATGCCCAAGCCGAAGGACACTATTCCAACAGTAACACAGCTGTTATACTTATAAAAAACGGTTTTGTACCTAGTTTATTACTGTGTCATTGAAATCCAATTAAGGGCGTAGACAACTTAGTTACAGACATCCAGACAGAGACACAGATAGACACACTGACGGACGTCTAGCACAAAACCAAAATATCTCCACAACTATAGTTGGGGACATACTAGCTGTTACACAAACAACTGACAATCTATCCACTTGTGTATAACATGAATTAAGTCAATGTCACTGAAGAGCATGGACTACGCAACAGTCAATATCGACGGTTACATGTTGTAGTTGAATGGTATTAATACATATACGCAATAGTCCTTAAAATCTTAAAATATCAATAAGACTGTCAGCTAAATAGTAAATCGAGTGTATAATTCTTTACATTGTTTAGAAGCATTACGTAAAGAGCTTCAATAATCACATAGAAAACATTGATTATTCGTAGTTTTTTGGGAAACATGTGCAGCTAAATAGGTACCGACTCACAGATCGGGCTTAAATGTTTTTATGGCGTATTTTTCCTCCCTAACCTAGTATTTTTGTAACAGAAAGCAACTGACGGTTGCTTCATGAAAGATTGTTGCAAATAAGCATAATTTAAACCACGTTCGATATAGCGCAGAGTTTCCTTTCAACATGCTTTGTGAATTATGTAATTCACACGTGATCGAACTGTAACATCAACAAACTACAGAAGAATTTGATTTTTAGAATACACACGTGCGTACTGAACCCTGAACACTTTTCTTCTGTTTAAACAATTGTTGACGTACTGATCACCTTCCAAGTATCTACAATTCTAGACTAGAATAATTTCTGTGTGGAGGGGAATCAATTAAAATCATACCATTTTGGAAAATGGATTGAGCAAGACACATTATCAACAATATTTGATATTTGTCCAAAGAAGTTGCAATTGGTTCAACGTGCTGTCTATGGATTGTAGAACATTAATACGTTAATTATAATACAAACCATGTAAGAAGTACCGTACAACCAAGTCAGACAAAATATAATAACAATGTGTACTCAGTACAGGGAAAACAGCATTCAACAGAAACATCAGAGCACAACGGACAGAACAATTAACAGTGTACAAAATTGCTAGCACTGCATGGAATTATCCCGGTCCAAATAGCAAATAATGAGATATGATGACTTTCGAATGTTTTTAGTCAAGTTTGAATTATTGTTGACGATTTTGGAGCTTAAATAACAGACATAGCAGCATTTTCTAATCGTTTTTATCACATAACCTGCGGTCCAGGAGTGCCGTAAAGCCGTGCCGTAAATATCGTTCGACACTCCCAGACTGTGCAATAAATATTTAAATTAGCTTGACGTGACGTTAGCCAATCCATGCATTGATCCGTCAATGACGTCAGGATAATATCAACGTCGCCATGACGTCGCGCTCATTGTACCGCTAAATTGTGGCTGAAACATATGCAGCGTGCATCATCCTTTTGAACAATAATGAGCGTGTTCTAAGGTTATGTGATAAATAGAATCTAACATTCGTGCTCATTACATACGAGTTTTATTAAACTCGTCGACATAAACAATATGACACTCGGCAAAGCCTCGTGTCATACCATTTTGTCCACTCGTTTAATAAAACGTAATGAGCACCCATGCAAGATCCTCTATATATGTTATAAGTCAAACCCCATGATATGTTTTAGTTCTTCTAAGAAAAACCTTAGAGGTAATCATTATGAGTTTCCGAAATAAGTTTAAAAAACGTTTCTCATTCGCCATAGCATCACAAAGTGGAGGCTAGAAAAGAATAGGGATACAAACCGTCTGTGTGTTGCTCCATTACTTCAACGGTGTGGTATTCCTGTGAGAATGTAGGGAAATGATCGTTCTCATTTGTTATAGTTACAGTCAGAGTACCAGATGTCAGCTTGTTTGATACGTCACCGTCGTCATCATCTATCCTGTTTATTACAGTGAAATATATACTTACCGACACAGAGAAACTCTAACACAAATTTCACTATTTTATTTCGAAACTTCAATTTTGTTTTTATACCAAAACAGATACCTGAAGCTTTTAAAACAAAATGAAAAACAAGTTTGAAAAATAAAGATATATGACATAGTGTGCGGGATACATGTCGATGAACAAGACATTTAAAAAATACACTATGTATCATTGGTTCATTCTTTTCTATCAGCGGACTACAGTCTGAGGAACTGGACGGAACACTGATATACGAGTATGTATTTATTATACTTATATTTGTGAAACTGAAATTCCGATCTATACTCTCCAAATTAGACGTGTAGGCTAACCAAATGCATTATCATAGTAGAATACCAAGTTTAATTAGAATACAAAGTTGTGAACTAGGTGAATGGAATAAACAAGGACAAATTTCTAGTAAATGTATACCGATATGCTGTACTTACTCAAACACGATTTGATATGATCGTGTCGTCTCGTAATCCAGGGCTAGTTTAACTTGTAACACATTACCATCAAGGCGGAATTCTGCTGGTGCCGGGTTAGGTGATGCAATGGAGTATATAAGACTGTCTCCATCACTATCGGCGGCTTCTATCGTATAAACATGGGAACCAACAGTAAGGCTTTCTGATATTTCTACTGCATCTCCAGATGATGATGGTTCCGTCAGAGTAGGATTGGATGCTGTTTATATATAGTCATACGGGAGATGTTAAAAAATAACGTAGACTTTTGCTATCAATCGATTCATGTTTTAGACTGATTACATATATACTGAATTCGGAATTATCTGACCACCTGATAGTATATTTTTCAAAACGTTGTTATGTGTATTAAAGGTAAAACGGCATGTTTATATGTAAGCTGTCTACACACTTTTTCAGTTATACACAGCGGAAGATTCACCTAACCAGATTTCCCTGGGCCATGAACTAACTCACCATTCGAACTAACCGTTCAAAATGGACCAGCCACTACGCCACATTTGAAGGAAATCGACTTTGCTGTTAAATAATAACTATTTTTACAGTACTTATAATAGGCAGGGAAATGTGAAACTCTCGGACTGTTCTGGTCACTATGAGTCGACTTTCCAGGAAAGGTTATATCCTATCTTAAATGTGTTCACATGGAACTGTGAAAGTATATTTCATCACATAATAACATCACATTGCTTGATATCCATGATGCATCAGCCGGTGCTATCATCGCAGTTTTGAGAAATGCAGTTCAAACTTTTTAAGTATTATCAGCTTATCAACCGTTTGATGAAAATAAATGAAATACCCTCAAAAATGTTATTTTTTATCATGGTTATGTAATAATTTCAAGAAAACCGAGCATAGCCTTTAATTGCCAGTCAGCTTTCTGCTGAAATATGGCAGGCATATGAGTGCCTCCACCTGTATTTGAACCCGGGTCGCAAGAATAGACGGCAAGCGCGCTAACCATTGAGCTACATGGGCATACATGTAGATATTTTCTAACTTATGTGAAAATGAAGTATAGAGAATTAGTTATAAAATGCAACTTCCAAGTAAGTTCGTTCTTTATATACCTCTTTCATTATATCCTTATTGTTCCTTGTGGAACATGTATACTAGTAGCTAAAAACACTTAAGATAAAATATGATACCCAAAACTACGAAATAACCAGTATGAGTTTGTGGAAATCAAGCGACGATCTTGTAGAAGGTTTCACATTATGAGTCCTGATTGATGAGTCCTGACTGCAAATGAAATAATGAGTATGTTAATTAATATTACATGTTCATTAACAATGGAATTCTGTGTGAGAATGGACCTACGTGTTGTAGCTGTAATAATGAGCGTCACAGATCCAGAACGCGACGGTGTTCCACCATCAGTAGCTTGTACAGTTATAGTGTCCGAGTCACCGGTAGAGTACGCATTTTCTAGCGTTAAAACTCCGTTTGATAAAAGATTGAAATCTCCATTGGTATTACCAGCTAGAAAATAAAGAACATGAATTATTCTAAGATCGTGAGTTTCAGTTACAGACAACGATCAGAGAGGACAAACACCAAATTTATTGACGTAAATGCGTTATTCAAAGTCCTCATTTTAAAAAAGAACACGAATACTTAAGGTTTAACAAAAGGCCAGTTATGATAGTAAATATAGGTGCAATAACAAATAAACATACACTTATCATAATAAATGTAATAAGTTCATCTACGATCGTTCTATTGTATTTTTGCTCTCTTGTGCTCTGTCTTCTGATAGGTCATCGAGTACTTTCTGTGCTACTCGATTGGTGTTGTTTATAAAATGTTTCATGCTTTGCATTCTTTTATAACCTGTCACTGTGTTTTTTTGTTAGGGGGCATTGCGTTTAAGCACCAGGGGCATTTGGCGCCGTCCGTACCAAGGCGGTAGCCCCTTAGTCAACCTTCGTCTATGTATGTATTGTCCACTTTATAGTAAAATAAGAAACTACGAAAATATTAGGCTGCTTCTGTGCCTATTTGTGAACATTTGTTCATTTTGTATGTGCCCGTCTACAATTTCGTTGTCCAGTACAAGTCTGCTTCGTATCTTTCCAAATAGCATGTAAATTGTATATGTTGTGGATTGTTCTCATGGTGGGTGTCGTCCGTTTGTAATTTTCTTGTCACCTAACTCTTGCTTTGATTTAGTTTGACTGACTGAAGCGACATACTTTCGGGTTGGGAGGTTGTGTTTATGTTGTTGCTAGTTTTTTTGTGTTGTACATTGTCTGTGCTTTTTGTTATAAGGGCATGTTATTGTGTTAGTTTTTTATGTTTGGCCCGGCCTTTATCAGTTACGTTGGTCATTGTTTGTGCCTTTTTGTTTTCATGTGTCCTTTTGTGTCCTGCTTTTTCTGTTGGGTGTTGCTTCTGACCGTAGTTTCGAATTTTTGTTTAAATATTTAAAATATGGTTTTGGATTTAATTTTAGCTCAAGTGCCGTTTATAGTGGAGTTTTTCTATCTTAAACAATCAACAAAATGTCATCATTTAATATGACATTTATTAGTATTCGTCATTTTCTAAGGGGCCAATTCTTTTCAGTTTTTTTTTCTTCGCAATCTTATTTTGTCCCCTATCTGGTTCGTTCGCGCTATTCGCACACTATCCGGTTCGTTCTTATGTAAGTTATTACGCAGCTGTAGAGTTATGGATGTCGTTTTTTATGCTATTTCTTTCATTTCCTTGTGCCCTTTTACCCGCAATCGAATTATCTATACAATTTTGTTTAATACCACCACTAAATTATTTACGCGGCTACAGTGATTTACCATTAACTTTTATTCTTAACCCTTTAAGACTTCAGACAGCTAAAACTAGGTGTCTCGGCATTCTTGCTGTTAAATATTTTGCTTGGGCATTCATTTTGTTTAAAATGGGTCATTCGGCGTGGGCATTCAGCTTGTTGGAGCTATGTTGTTTAGCTGAGGCGCTCGGCTTGTTGTGACTGAGCCATTCAGCTAGGGCGTTCAACTTGTTGAAACTAGGCCGATCGCCTGGGCTTTCAGATTTTACTTAGCTGAAACTATGGTATTCAGCCTTTTATTACTGTTTTATTCTTTAACTTTGTAGGACTAAAACTAGATATGTTAGCCTTTTTATTAGGTCATTCAGCTTGGACATTTAACATTGTGATTGCTGAAACTAGTTCCTTGAGCTTTTTGACAGCTAGGACTTGGGCAGTTTATTTTCTCATTTGGTTATTTGTTGGTCATTGTGTCTTGTATGTTTTTGTATGTTTTATGTGCTCGGATGGTTAAGTTGAGTAATGCCTTCCCTGTCCAACTTAATATTATCCCTTTTATAAAAAACTTTCATGATCCCAAAACGTGTCTTTTCAAACTTAATTAGTCCCTCAAAGTCGGAGGTCATTAGCCAATATGACAGGGAAAACCAAATTATCAAGCTCTTTGACTTGCTCAGTGGAACGCAAACAAACACGTTATTATATAAACGATCATCTGCTTTAAGAAGAAACATTTAATGGTTGTTGTGTATAGGATAGAACATGAGTTGTTGTTGTACCTACGAGCGTTCTATCTGACCTAGACCATGGACAAACAATCGTTGCTTATCAGGTACACTTTGCCTATAAATCGACCAGTACATAGGTATGATAAACCATTTAAGTGTTGGTGTAATATGTTAAGGTGAGTCGCGCCCTTTGCGCGACGTCATATAAAAATTGTCGACTTCGCACCGATTTATATGAAATTTTGATGGCCAAAAGTACAAAATCTGTAGTTTCCGACGATATATTTAAAAAAATATATATTGAAGAATTTTATAATTATTTAACGTCCTGTACGGGTATGGCGACGTTAGCGCGTTTTAAAGGTTTTGTCAAGCGTCTAGTGTATACACTTATCGATCGCTTTATGAAGGTAATCAATGGAAAGCCCCGCTCATGGCCTTTAACGTGAATATAAATTAATCTGTCAATACAGCACGCCGCGATAACGCGGTGCATTTTTAATGCGACTGAGTGCCGTTTTTCGTTGTTTTTATAACGTCAGTACGCTGACGTTATATCAATGCCATGCAACATTTTCCACGGTGACCCTACAATTTTATTATATTAAAACACTGTTGAATTGTTTTTCTTTCCATCGACGTAAAAATATCAAGGGGTCTCACCGCAAAATGTTGACCAAAAATCGACTTGAAATGAAAATTAACGCTATATTTTACGTCGTTTTTTGAGCGACGTCCTGATAATTATGCGTCGTTTTTGCTGTTTTAATAACACCACTGGACTGGCGTTATATCAATTTTATGCAATAATTTGTACGGTGACCCTATAATTTTATTATATTAAGACACTGCTGGATAATTTCTCCATCAATCGATGTACAAATATTAAGGGGTCTCACCGCGAAATGTTGACCAAAAATCGACGTGAAAAGAAAATTTATGCTATATTTTACGTCATTTTTTGCGACGTTTTGACGTTGTGAGTCTGTTTAGAAACCACGCCGTTGTGCTACAGAGATACGAGTGAACCGACTAGTATGATTATGGAGATGGCACTATATTTCCTTCATTTGGAGTTTTTCTTCCACTCCACAGTAATAAGACAAGAATTTGTAGATCTATCAAGAATTGCATAATTAATAATATTGCATAATGGTTTAATGTTCATATGATAGACCAGATAACGCTGTTGCATTTTGTTTGTTTGTGTTTGGTGGCTATAACTTTATCGTAAGACACCTTCAATAGGCATTTAACTAACTACTTGGTATTTCATTTCTGAAAACACAAGAGACTAAACATCATCACACGCATTAAGTTGCGTAACTGCCGCTATGCCATTAGCCTAGGGACTTTACAACATTGCACAAGTATGATAAAATCGGTTTTGTTACTTCTGAAGAACTAAAATATAGGCCAAAAAGCACAACGGGCTACTTTCAATTAAAAAACAAAACTATTCCGATTGGGCATGGCCAATAGAACTGGGCCTACACGTCAAAATGTCTTGGTACGTCCCTGGTGTCATTGCGTGCGTTATCAATTATTTCGAATTTAGGCCACTTTTCACACGAACGCTATTTGTACCGTATAGCGAGCACATGAAAGCTCCCAGTTCATAAGTACAGTCAGTGTTGTCCACAGCTAATTACGGGTGTGTTGAGATGAAGTCATATTGCATGTGTCAATGTTAGATTGCTTTTTGTTTTATACCTAGTTTTTTTAATTAAATAGTACTTATACAAGTTCTACACCAT
Source organism: Spisula solida (assembly GCA_947247005.1). Taxonomy (NCBI): domain Eukaryota; kingdom Metazoa; phylum Mollusca; class Bivalvia; order Venerida; family Mactridae; genus Spisula; species Spisula solida. The sequence goes on along the minus strand of OX365952.1, from coordinate 23,967,276 downwards.
ACACGAATTTTGAGTAATTGTGAGGGAAATTATTACATCATGTAAATAATAAAACGATACCTTACTAGTGGATTCTTACTTTCACGCAATATACATGCATAATTTTACTGCTAATGATATATTAGGTATAAAAGGGAACCGTATTGAGTAAATATCTTGAAATTAAAACCCATGTTTGCCGTTATATAAATTTTGATACTAGCCAAACATGTAAATTTGTTAAGATTGAATCTATATGCATGTCTGTGTTCCAGTAGTGAGAAGGTGGTGGGTTCGATCCCAACTCCAGTCGGATAAAAAGAGAAATACTTGCAGTTTCTCGACTTACAACTTACTTCACATACAGTCTCATTCAAAGCCTAGTTCCTGTGTAGAAAGCTTTACAATAAAAGACATACCGTAAAATTAATTCGCGGGTATTAAATTTCATGGAATTAGGTAAAATGGCAAATTGGTGGTTTCTTAAATTCATGGATTTTAGATATTGTTAGAAAAATCTCTTGCTACGTATTTTGAGACATTCGAGGGAATTTAATTACGCGATCTAGTTCGTCATCGAAATCAACGAAAATTTATCACCGCGAATATTAATGATCTTACAGTATCCCCCCAAAACTAAAGTGACTTTAAACTCTTTTTGGGCCGTGATCCGTATGTGTGTCTAGAATAAATGCAAGTAAACATGTACATTGTAATGATATTTTCCTGGCGGCACCAGACACAAACCAAATACAACACAGCCTCTGTAGAGCAACACAGTTTGAACGCGGCTTATATTGATAACAGGTTATTGTTCTACAGAGGTGAACTTTTAAAGGGGCGCGGTATTAACGGTAAATCGGTAACTGTGGTATAATTTTCTCGCTGTATGATACCGCGGTACCATCCGAAATACCGGTTTATTATCAACATATACCTTCTCTGCTTCTTATTATTTTGAATATACCAGCCGAAACAGCAAACTATACCGTAACCATACATGATTGAAAGCCTTGGAATTACCAAGCTGCCGCGTATAATTATATTTTTTCGTCATTGCTTACCTTCTCATTTCATGTAATTATTTTACATAGTCTTAATTTTTCTCTAATCCTAGGGGTCATTGTCGTCGTTCTTAGCCTGGCTGAGAGTTTTCCATCATATTCTAACCATTATAACATAGCTGTTAGACATAGTAATACAGTTGGTCGTATACCGTGGTAGGGCCTACGTAGAATTTGAGGAAAACCCGTACCATGGTATACCCCGGTATCTTTTTCTTTGCTGTACCCAGCCCTATTAAATTGACAGTGAGTAACAGCTGAGGGCATTTTTGAAGGTGTTGTCATAGTGAGGTTGTTGCTCTACAGAGGTCCGCTCTTGATTCCATAACCTCTAGCTTCACATCTAGTAGATAGCGAAACGGACTTGAACATATTTGTGTCTAGATTTGTCGTAGATGGGAATCATACATAGGGAATCATTTCTATCATTTATATTTTGTGGGGTTTATTGTGTTTTGGTCGCGGAATGCATATTTTAAACATAATAAGTTACGATCCTTGATAACATTCTGTTTTGGTTGGGACTCCATCTGAAACATTTTCACTTAGTTTCTTATTTAGTGATTTACCTACTTTACAATCAAACATTCAATTAATATTACCTCAGGCATAAAAATTATATCACAAAAAAACAGTTTTAAAATTCCCCATCATCCGGTAATTACTATATATGATTCTCTTATACATGTATATAGTAATGATCGGATGATCGGGAATTTTAAATCTCTGTTTTTGTGATGTAATTTCTTAGGCCTGTGATGTTTCGTATAACTCCGTAAAATGGTACAAGCACAGTGTGTTTCAAATTTATTTCACCGGAGTATATTGTCTTCCACAGAGACCGAAATATTTCAAATCGAATGTATTAAAGAAACATGTTTTTTAAGAAACATGTTGACATCTTTTTATGCCTTTGACTTTAACAATGTAGTAATTACTAGAGTAGATTACTAAAACAAGAGGGCCCAAAGGGCCATAGGTCGCTCACCTGTCCTAGTAGTTCATGCACCCCTAATGGTAGCCTCTATTGCATGTACCAGGTTTTCATACTGTCTTATGCATTATAATTTACATCATACTTAGACCCAATGACATATTGAAGTTTAAGCCAAGTTTTGTCTATGATTTAACCTAATGACCTAGTTGTTGACCCAAGATGACCCAAAATCGAACTTGACCTAGATTTTGTTGAGATGATCATTGTGACCAACTTTCATAAAGACAAGGCCAACATTGAGACCTCTAGAGACTGCACAAGGTTTTTCTCAGATTTGACCTTGTGACCTAGTTTTTCATCCTAGATGACCCAATATCGAACTTGACCTAGATTTTGTTGAGATGATCATTATGACCAAGTTTCATAAATGTAAGGCCAAAACTGGGACCGCTAGTGACTACACAAGGTTTTTCTATGATTTGACCTTGTGACCTGGTTTTTGACCCCGGATGACCAGATATTGAACTTGTCCTAGATTTTGTCGACATGATCATTGTGACCAAGATTCATGAATATTAAGTTAAAATTGTGACCTCTACAGACTACATAAGGTTTTTCTATGATTTGACCTTGTGACCTAGTTTTTGACCCTGGATGACCCAATATCGAACTTGACCTACATTTTGTTGAGATAATCATTATGACCTAGTTTCATAAAGATTAGGCTTAACTTGTGACCTATAAAGACTACACAAGGTTTTTCTATGATTTGACCTTGTGACCTAGTTTTTAACCCCGGATGACCCAATATCAAACTTGACCTAGATTTCATTAATATGATTGTTGTGACTAAGTTTCATAAAGATTAGGCCAAAATTGTGACCTCTAGTGACTACACAAGGTTTTTCTTTGATTTGACCTTATGACCTAGTTTTTGACCCCGGATGACCCAATATTCAGCTTGACCTAGATTTTGTTGAGATGATCATTGTGACCAAGTTTCATAAAGATTAGGCCAAAATTAAGACCTTTAGTGACTACACAAGGTTTTTCAATGATTTGACCTTATGACCTAGTTTTTGACCCCTGATGACCCAATATCAAACTTGGCCTAGATTTTGTTGAGATGATCATTGTGACCAAGTTTAATAAAGATTATGCCAAAATTGTGACCTCTAGTGACTACACAAGGTTTTTCTATGATTTGACCTTGTGACCTAGTTTTTGACCCTGGATAACCCAATATCGAACTTGACCTAGATTTTGTTGAGATGATCATTGTGACCAAGTTTAATAAAGATTATGCCAAAATTGTGACCTCTAGTGACTACACAAGGTTTTTCTATGATTTGACCTTGTGACCTAGTTTTTGACCCTGGATGACCCAATATCGAACTTGACCTAGATTTTGTTGACATGATCATTGTGATCAAGTTTCATAAAGATTAAGTTAAAATTGTGACCTCTAGTGACTGCACAAGGTTATTCTATGATTTGACCTTGTGACCTAGTTTTTGACCCCGGATGATCCAATATTGAACTTGACCTAGATTTTGTTGAGATAATCATTGTGACCAAGTTTCATAAAGATTAGGCTCAAATTGCGACCTCTAGTGTGTTCACAAGCTTTTTCAATGATTTGGCCTCGTGACCTAGTTTTTAACCCCAGATGACCCAATATCGAACTTGACCTAGATTTTATAGAGATGATCATTGTGATCAAGTTTCATAAAGATTAGGCTCAAATTGTGACCTCTAATGTGTTCACAAGGTTTTCCTTTGATTTGGCCTAGTGACCTAGTTTTTGACCCCAGATGACCCAATATCGAACTTGACCTAGATTGTATGAAGATGATCATTGTGATCAAGTTTCATATTGATCAGGCTAAATTTGTGACCTATAGTGTGTTCACAAGCAATTGTGAACGGACGGACGGACGGACGATGGACGACGGACGAAGAGCGATCACAAAAGCTCACCTTGTCACTTTGTGACAGGTGAGCTAATAAAGAATAATCTATGGCCGAGAATGTACAGATCTTGAAAACCAATGTCGCGAAAACTGGTTAGCTAAGAGTATGCTAATCTTTCCAGCGCATAAGACACTCGTAAGAATATTCAGAAGTTGCGTAAAGTTAGCAAGATATTGGCCTTGAACATTGTACCTTAATCAGTACGCATATAATTATCACGACGCCGCTCAAAAATGACTTAAAATATTATTATTATGCAATTCTACAAATTATTGTCTTATTACTGTGGAGTGGAAGAAAAACTGCAAATGAAAGTAAATATAGTGCCATCTCCATAATGAAACTAGTCGGTTCACTCGTATCTCTGTAGCACAACGGCGTGGTTTCTAAACAGACTCACAACGTCAAAACGTCGCACAAAAAATGACGTAAAATATAGCATAAATTTTCTTTTCACGTCGAATTTTGGTCAACATTTCGCGGTGAGACCCCTTAATAATTGTACATCGATTGATGGAGAAATTAACCAGGATGGTTTTAATATAATAAAATTATAGGGTCACCGTACAAATTGTTGCATAAAATTGATATAACGTCAGACTAGTGGCGTTATTAAAACAGCGTAAAACGACGCATAATTATCACGACGTCGCTCAAAAAAAGACGTAAAATATAGCGTTAATTTTCATTTCAAGTCGATTTTTGGTCAACATTTTGCGGTGAGACCCCTTGATATTTTTACGTCGATGGAAAGAGAAATAATTCAGCAGTGTTTTAATATAATAAAATTATGGGGTCACCGTGCAAAATGTTGCATGACATTGATATAACGTTAGCGTACTGACGTTATAAAAACAACGAAAAACGGCACTCAGTCGCAATTAAAATGCACCGCGTTATCGCGGAGTGCTGTATTGACAGTTTAATTTATATTAACCGTGAGCTGGGCTTTCCAATGATTACCTTTATAAAGCGATCGATAAGTGTATACACCCGACGCTTGATAAAACCTTCAACACGCTCTAACGCCGCCATACCCGTACAGGACGTTAAATAATTATAAAATTCTTAAATATTTTTTTTTTAAAAATATATCGTCGGAAACTACAGATTTTGTACTTTTAGCCATCTAAATTTCATATAAATCGGTGCGAAGTGGACACTTTTTATATGACGTCGAGCAAAGGGCGCGACTCACCTTAAGTGTTGCATGATGCATATATAGATCTAAGTGGCAAATAAACTATTTACAGTAAAACCACAAACATGAAAATCCTTCTCGGGACTGTAAAAAACTTATCTCAATAATGTTGAGGGGTTGCATCATTCTTTGTAAAGAGACAATCTTATTAAAGAGGTGAAATTTCACTGGGAATTTGAGGTTGAATAATGTGCAAACTAGGTGGACAGAAAAAAGTGGTCTTTGTTGTTGTACTATTGAGGTGGTCTTGAAGGTAAGGTCTTCAATTGTAAAGTATGGGTTGTTTTTGCTTTTTCTCTATGCTGATTATCTAGCTACTGAGATCTATGGTCTAAAGACCGGATTTACTGTACTTACAAGTAATGGAGTATGTGATGACATTGTTATTGTTGGTGGAACTATCAGCGTCTACCGCTGTTAACGTGGTCACTGTGGCACCTGTAAGGATAAAGCAACAGCATGACAGTATAACCAAGTACATACATAGAGTCTATTTCCCATGTATCGAAGTCAAACCAATCCGGTGCTTCCATCTCACTTACTGTACTAGTTGGGGCTCAGGTCAGAAAATAAAAAGCTGCAACAACGAGGCAGCACGTTTGTCTACATGTACAGGGTGATCATTATATCAGATTCAACTCCTGGCTACATAGTGATTACCATTCAAACATACACGTGTACTATCTATCATAGGCAACAGTTAGCACTCATGAGACGAGTATGACTAAAATTCAAATTAACACAAAGTCCATTCTTAAACGTGTACAGTTCATACCTTGAAATAATAATTCCTATCCATTATGTTTGTGACAGACCTGGAATCATGTGAAAGTTTCACTTTAATATGCATTAATTCATGTGCATATATCGCTGCCACGGAATTATAATAAGGTCGTAAGTGCTACAAGTACTTACGAAACTTATAACACCCATACATTTCGGAAAGGCGCATCTTATGATATGAAAATATTTAATGTAAATTGGAAGTTATCACGTCGACCAAGAAGTTGAAAATGGCATGCTTGTGCTTTCTAAAGCAGCGATATTTATGGCATTGTTCATTTTATCGTTTTGTTCTTTCGTATTTCATAAACTTCCTCATTAAACTGTTCTGTCATGTGAAATTGTTAAGGTCAAGTCAATGTCAGAACAACACAATTCAACATACCGACTGGCGTTGTATCCTTTACGTAGATGTTTGAAGTAGATGCGGAGAATGTTGGACTATTGTCGTTTAGGTCTAATACTGTAATCACCAATTGTGCACTTATCACTGGACTATTTGTTCCATCTGTTACTCTATGATAACACATATATAGAGCAATACCATTTAATACTGCAATACACAGGTATTTCAAAGTCATACCAAAGGCGGCAGCGCCTGGCAACCCACTCACGATACCGACATAGAACACCCTAAAATACATTTCAAGTAAACCTACATGCGGTCCATTCGTATTCTTATAAGTATAAAATTCATTTGCATATTTTGATCACAAGTAACTGTATCATTGATAAAGTGTTTTTATTTATACAATTTGTGATATCTTAAAAAGGTTATAACTCGGGAAATTGACCAGACAGTCACCGAGAAGCATTTTTTTTGAATAACCATTTCATTAATACTGGTGGTATTTTAAATATACACATATAAAAATATATATTATATTTTCAGAAACTAGAGAGCTTCGTCGTTATCATGATGACAAAATTAATGACAATTAAGAGGTCGGGCCGTGGAATTCCAACACATTGAAGTTATTATTTCACGTTGTCGTTTGCACCTTAGTGATTGACTGGAGACCGTGATATACAATTCATGGCATTACGTTTTAATTAGTTGATAAATTCCAATGTAATTTCGCATGAAGGTAGTTGTAACAATGTTGTGTATGAATGTAATTACTTTATGAAGATATCGAAAGTCAATTCTTGTTTGTGATACAATGAAAATCTGACCACTTTAGTACAACTGCACCTTTTTAAGATAATATCAATTTTACATAATTCTATTTTTTACTGTTTATCAATGATAAGTTACCTGTGATTTTAATTTTACGAGGGGTGATCAACAAATACGCGGAAAAATGCTCTGAAATCTTTTTTACGTGACCAATACTGAAGAAAATCGGTCAGATAGTAGATTGGCGTATTACAAATACATAACTATAAAAACATTAAACTCAAGGTAATATTTGGTTGAAAAATTATAGAAACCGTAACGTCACTATGGCTAAACCGGCCCAACGTCATCGCGACGTCGTTACATATAACAGTATACATAATAATTCGTGGCACAATTCATCATGTATAACGCATTGAATGATTCTTTAAAAAATAGCTGTACAACCAGATGCACTTCATAGACCTGTCAACCGAAAATCAATAGTTTTCCATTGCAACTTGTATGTAAATTATAATAATTAGCTGCTGGAGAGCATTAATATTGATGACGTTATTTGACGTTATTGACGTTGTACAGCCCATGCGCATGTTGGCATTGATTTCACGTGGCTATTTATGAGAGAATATGCAAAACAGACACCTGTTTTTGTGTGCTATTACATATTAGTTGCATTTTGCAATATTGACATTGGTATCGTATGTCATTTCATTTGCCACACGACTTTTCGTCGCCGTTTTCGGTACCGCACTCATTTTCAGACAACAACTTCAATGCAAATAACTCAAAAATGGAGTTTTGACGTTAAAACAATTTTTGGAAATGATGAATGTAATGTTATAGCATTGTACATTCATATTCAACCCTTTAGAAAATTATAAAATTAAAAACGCACGAATGATACGTCTTCGTTTGCTATGTGCAACGTTGAAAAATATGAACATTTGGGCCGCATGACGTCGACTGACGTTGTCATAGGAAACCGCGTTCATGCCGTCTTTGGTCAATATTATTGATCAGCAGTGAATCAATTTGAAATAAATTGATCTTCATGTTTAGAAAGTTACATTGACTTATAATGACAAATATACACTCGGCAAAACTTATAAGTACACACTTGTTTATTTGCCCATAGCTTGGTCAATGCGTGTTTGATCGTGCTGAAAATTTCAACATATGTAGATTGGATATGTAGAATTTCAATACAATCGATGTTTTTAACATCTGATTTAAATCGTCACAAACAGAATAAATTAATGATGCCAACAGCAGAATCTAAACAAAACACAATAATGCCGTGTGTTCATCGGGCGATTGTCAGGTTGCTAATGCACATATGGCCCCGCTGCGCTGATACCAATATGGTTTCAAGTCTATGTTTCTATCATGGACACAGTAATAAAGAAAACAATGATAGGAACAAGCCCAATTTAGGTTTAGAAATATCGACTTCTGATAAAAAATGAAATTTGAAACATGGTTAACTCCCCTTGACCATAACCAAAAAAAAATATTTTAAAAGTAAAAAAACACCATGTTGTTGTTTGAAAAATCGAATTATTTTGTGTTTTTTTAATTTGACAATAATCTAAAATTCAAATTTACCTTACATAAAAATAATTTGCACATACGCGTCAATTTCACGGCCATTTTACGGTTTTTGACGTTTCATGGTTCAATGAACCGCTGTATTTAATTTCGAAGAAAAAAATATATTTATCCAGTCCTTTGATAGTCAATACCATGTACACAAAATTTCATGCAAAAATAATAAAAAATAAAAAAGTTATAGCGAAAAAACGACGTGTGTACTTATAAGTTTTGCCGAGTGTAGAAACTACAGCACTTTTCCGCGTATTTGTTGATCACCCTTCGTACATTGAATAACTGATACGCTTTAAAATTTAACGGAATATGACAATTTACTTACTCAAACGTAAGTGTGTGTTGTGTATTTGCTTCATAGTCAAGTTCTTTTCCTGTGTTCATTAGTACATCCCTATTGCCTACGCCGTCAAGTTTGTAAAAGTCTGTAACTGTCTGAGTCTTGATACTGAAATATACAACATGGTCTTTATTGATACTATAATACATAAACCAATATGTGTTACTATTACAATCGAATGTTGATAGTTAATACTTGATCTAATATGTCACTATATAAAAAGCGCATGGCTGCGAGGATGATGGTAAAGAATACCAACCCGAGAATAGCTATATCACCCGAGGCGAAGCCAAGTGTGATATGCCTATTCAAGCGTTGGTATTATTTACTGTCACCAAAGCAGCCGTGTGTTATTTATTTTATTATATCGAATGAACTTACAATAAAATATCAACAAATGTAAACAGCACTTAGATTACCGTTATTATAATTTAACATGTACAATCTCAATTCGTAAAAGCTTCTAATGATTTGATTGTTGAAATTGACAAGATGTACTAAAATAGCATGATAAATATACACAATTATATAAATCGCGTACGGATACTCCCTAAGAGGGTGCTTTCCGGACTCAAATAGTACATATTTCCATACATAGCTCATCCTCGTTGTTGATATGTGTTATTACCATGTGATCGAACAAAATATCACCTGGCAGGCCTATAGAGAAAATACATTGAGAGGTCACGTGAGGTAAAATAGTATTATTAATCAATTTGGAGCTATCCTTTCAAAGTTTTATTCGATATATAGCATGACCATAATTATGACTATCAAAGCAACACATTAATCAAGAATCATGCAAAAAGTCATCTTTTATAATAAAGTTCAAATTCACGTCTATATCTAATCCCCCAAGTTCAATCCAAACAGATCGACCAATTGATATTATGTAAATAGCTAAAGGTATGTATATATATGCCGATTTGCTTTAAATAAATGGTAATGGTAAATGGTAAATGATATTAGGAAACAAAATACTCTCATTTTCCTAAGGTGGGAGGCATAATAAACACACTGCCATATGTAATTGCATGGTAGATGAAACACACTAACATATGTTATTGCATGGTAGATGAAACAAATTGATATATGTTATTGCATGGTCGATGAAACAAATTGATATGAGCCAGTCTCCAGGAAAACCTGCTATAATGACATTATGTAATTACTATATGAAACAAGTTTTTGATAAAGCTCTAAAATAAAGAAAAATACATATCTATTGATTCTATTTTAAGTAATTGACCCAAATAGTTCTATACCTTAGCTTTAAATTTGTCTATGAATTATGTCGAAAACACATACTTCGTTGCTATGGTGACCAATTTCAGAAAAGTACTCCGATTGAGAAAAACGAGGATTTAGTTGTTTAAAACAGATGTAGCCTTTCTCTGAATGCAAACAATTTCGATTTTGATATAAATTTTGAAAAGTGAAACATAATTATAGAATTTTGTACTATTTTGAACAGTTTATGTCAAGAATTGGTCAAATGGTGTAATAATGAAATACTTATTTCAGTTACGTCGAATGACGTTTGAATGGCGTTTGCGACGTCACACAAAAAGCTCCGAATAGGGACTCTACAAAAACAGCTGTAACTTCCTTAAAACTCAAGATATTAACATAATTTCTTTTGCAATTTGCTTATTTAACATTATCCTGTAATACTATTGAAAATCTTAAAGTCTATATTTTTGTCAATATAGCAAGTTTTCCTGGAGACTGGCTCATATATGTTATTGCATGGTAGATGAAACAAATTGATATATGTTTTTGCATGGTAGATGAAACAAATTGATATATGTTATTGCATGGTAGATGAAACAAATTGATATATGTTATTGCATGGTAGATGAAACAAATTGATATATGTTATTGCATGGTAGATGAAACAAATTGATATATGTTATTGCATGGTAGATGAAACAAATTGATATATGTTAATTGCATGGTATATGGATAGAAGAAACTTACCTGTATGTCAGCGGGTCACCATCAGCATCAGTAGCAGTGAGTCTAAAGAACAAATGCGATGACACAATATTTTCTTCTACAGTTTCCGATTGAGCACTGTCTATCACTTGCCATACCGGAGCTAAAAACAAACGAATGAGGTATACACAACATTTGCATTCACTACATGTAAAAGTCATTTCCCTTGTTGTAAATTGTTTATTTCAATAGTTGCCATTGTTGTTATGTTGTTGATCGTTGGCCCTTTGCAACTTCTCGGTTCAGCATAAGGCTGCTTAGTTTATTTCAAAATGGCTTGTGTATTGTTTCTGATGGGTGCTGTAATAATCTTGTCCTAGTGATGTGTAGTCGTGTGTAGTGATTCTTTGTTGTATGTTGACACTTGTCCCTGTTGTGTTTGGCTGGCTGTAAAGTATTGACTTCCCAGTGATAATTCCACAAACATAGTCTTGACCTAATGTAAATGGCCATAACCTAACACACAACAATTTAGATCTAAAGTAAAATGTCATATTTAACGCACACTAGCTAGTATAGATCTAACATACAATATCGTTTTACTTTCACTTTAATGTTTGTTGTATACTATTCCCAGCATATACAATTAATTAGGCCCTGATATTACTGAAATCAACAACAGGGTTAAGATGAATACCATATATTCTACATGATAACATACTTCTATGAAATTACTCATTTTCATGTAAACTTCCGTGGAATTCGGTAATTTGCCGTTTTCAAAGTCTAGACATCGATGGTTTAAAGTGTGGCTTGGAAACCCCATTTCATGCACGGAAACCATTTGTTATGCATGTCAATCATTTGGATTACACGGAAGCCCATTGGCGCGCATGTCGTAAAATCATCAACATTTCATCATTGATTTCAATCACAAAATCAACATAAAAGTAATCAAAGCACTGAGAGTACTATTGGGAGGCGATCTGGTTGCTGCTACTAAAGCTTAAACCGACTTTAAACGTTTAATGTTCGTTTTCTTACTGCCGATCTTGTCTTGAATGTCAAAATAGTCATATGTGACTATATAGGCATGTTGGGTATCTATATAATTGTTAAAAGGTGCATATTAATTTATATGTAATACGTGTATTGAATGCGTATATCAAAAGTGGCTTTAAAATAATACTACGCGCCTATTTATCAGATTCTACAGTACCGTCTTGTAATCACTTCCCATTACAGCGGGAGACACTCTATAGAAAGCGGCTAGCTAGTACAGCGACACCATATGATTGCATAACAGTACTTTGCAGACCGTATACGATTCATTGATAAAACCATCACTTGACCGTAGTCTGAAGTTTCTAAAAATAGTTTTACAGCCGGGACATTTGATGAACACGTCATTTTCGTACTATGGAACAAGTTCGGTATCAGCCGGTGTAGTGATTTTTTTGGCAAAAAATCGATTTAACGAACAGTTTCACAATAATTTTTGATCTTAGAATAAACAAATGTTGCTGATTGGCTTAAATCAGTTAAAAAATTTGGAGAAACATATGTAGCAGTATCGGGAATGTTGACAGTTTCTGGAACTACTTGAATGCGGATTCACATAGTAGCCTAAAGGCGGTTAATTTTGTATTAAGAAATGGGCAATGGTAGTAATGAGAGGCTTAATCGCCTCCCACAAATTGTTCGCTATTTGTTATAGTTATCCGTGTACTGATATTTTATTTGAAGGACGGAGCAAGATAAAATAAATGGTAAAAAGTTACGAACGACCCACGTTTACATATTACTCCGCATTGTTACGCTCTGCTAATGTGATGCAAAACCATGTTATGTCCACATGTGTAAAAAATATATCGGTAGCCGATAACAACCGAAGGTGTTCGCATGGAAACGATAAGTCACCGTGGTCATCTTTAGACATGCGCGTTAACAGTTACATTGCCTGAATTGAGTGAAGCGTGCATTATACACTCTATAGACCACTATACTTTTCAATACACAATACAAGTTAAGTTTACTACAAGTATTTTGTAAACAATACGATTCGTTCATTTATTTAGTGTGGATGTATTTTCAAACATTTTTAGGTTTTTAAAGTAGGTCAATAGTCAAGATAGACAGCAATAGTGCGCCCAGGATAATGTGAAAGGCGGGAAAATTTGGTATATTCCACACACAGGTGGATCAATCATATGTGCATGATTTATCCGTGATGTTTTGAGTACAATACTGACCTTATCTGTTTACGTTAGTGATTTATAAAACCAATTTTGCGACAGTTGACCAAACCGATTAATGTTTGTAAATATTTTTTATATCATTATCCTGGGCACACTATAACGCTGAATAATGCCTCATTACTGATAAATGTCAGATTATTATACCTGTTTTCACTGTAATCACAATATTTGCAGTGTCTGTATTAAGCGTATCCGAGGCTGTAGCAGTCAACGTGTATGAAGCTATATTAGCATGGTCTAATTGTGCATTCACCGTTATCTCACCAGAGCTAGATACACCAAAGTCTGTAGATCCAGTACCTAAAATAAAACGTTAATGGTGTTGATAGCATACATTTGACAGGATGTTTATGCGGATTTATGATTATCAGTGCGTGGTGGTGGTAGTAGCGACGGCGGCGAAGACATTGGAGGCGACGGTCGTAGCGCTGATGATGATGATGACACCACATTTGATAACAAGGCTCAATAATAATACAAACTTCATCATTCAAACTGGTATTGTTAGGCTGTTGCATTATAGACATGAACACCTATCATACGAGTCAGTAGTTAAGTTAGGGGCGTGGAAATATTGACATAGTTCGCGATTTGTACAAATTAGGTAACACTACCTCTAAGTTAAATTTTGGCTTACAGAAAAAGCTAAATTAAGTAATACATTTGCTAACTTATCTGGAAATTCTAAAGACTCTAACTTTTCCACTTATACAATACTAGTATGTTAGTCATAGTGGTGGTGCAAAGTATGAGTATTACCGTAGTAATGTCACAAAATATGTACAGGGTGTTAAAAAGTTTGTTTTCAAAATTTAAATTCATATCAAGTTTTATGTGAACTATGTACAAGGTAGTCAATTTCAAGTTCAAAATCTAATAGCTTCACCAGAAAGATTGGAACATTGGTAGAACCATCTGGATTTTAACCTGAAAGTTTTACAGTCTTCTGAGGCCAGAACAATAAGCTATTGAAACTTAAACATTGAGAACGAACTTTTGTAACACCCTGTACAATGTAAATGTGTCAATTTGCACATCAAAACAATTAACACCTACCTGATAAAGTATAAGTGATGGAGTTATATGCACTGGAACTATCATCATCCGTGGCCGAAATTGACCCAACTGTGTGACCTATGGAATAAAAATTAATTCTCCATTACATAAGCCGTTGTGAGTATTGCAAAAATAAACAAGTACTACACGTAATCGCAAAACCTGCCTAGATAAAGTCATACTACTATACCAAATACTACGAACACATGTACTATGTTCTTATGTACTTAAATTCTTGATTACCAAAAATATGTCCACTATTCACGGAATATCACCTAAACATCAGTTTATGTACGCAATACAATATCTTATCTCATAAATAGGGCAATAAAAAGTTAAAACAAAACTAACTCATTTAGTAATTAGCCATGTCCTGGAAATTCGATAGTGCCTATTAAATAACAATCATGATCTTGTAAAAACATACAACCAGGGATACAAATAAAGCGAATAAGTCAGCTGTGGAATTATGCTAATAGAAGTTCGAGAGTCGTGTCAAATTCTCCGGACTATATTTTTAGTGATTTCTTAGTTTGTAGTGGCATTACCTGTTGGGGCAGATTCACTGACTGCAAACGTGTAATCACTACTGGCAAATTCCGGAATCTCGTCATTCAAATCAACCACATTTATTACTACACTACTGTCTACATTCGTCGTTCCATCTGACACTCTGAAACATGAAGAAATAATGCATAATTATACAGTACATTGTGTAGTGTTATTTAATGGTCCGGAGTTATATTGTCAGTAGACATTGGGGGTAATAGTGAAATATTGTACAATATACGAAATATTGCTTACTTGAGTATGTCTATCAGGTAGTATAGCTACATAATAAAGGCTATGCTAGGCTCGGCATATAACAAATTTTGACGCTCACTTGCAATAAACAATGATATTTTTGAGTGTGTGTCAATCAGAATATTATTATTTTATCCTTATTCGAAATCAAAACGTTAAGAAAAGTGCAAAAACGACGAAAACGATTCATTAACGACAAACTAGTGGAGCAGAGTCAGCAGCAGCGATAGGAAAACTTAATGCTGTATGCAATATTACCAAACGTCTCCTTGGCAATACAAACACACCATCATATAATGTTGAAGAAAATGAAGAAAACATCATAAGACCAGAACAAGAACAAGCAAACAGATGGGAAGAACACAAGTTTTGAGCCGTTCTGATCCAGTTAATATCCATACATCAACAGACTGTTAGAACTTGACACCAGTATCCCAACAGAAGGTAAAAAACTGAAAGCCATCAAACCACTTCAAATGGCAAAGCAAATATAATTGACCAGATACATGCAGAACTACTTAAAACTCACCATCCTTGCTACAGTACAAAGATATTCTGCAAATTCAAATTTTTATGGGAAAATGAAATCATCTCAAAAGAAGATTGGTCAAATGACACCATCATTAAACTACAAGTATGTGACATTTGGCAAAGAATAACGCTTCAGTCAACCCATTGCAAAAGCTATTGTATGACTCCCATTCTACCATCATTTAGAATTGCATTTAATGGCACATCCCGTTTATATCAAATTAAGCGATTTGACCGAGACACGTTATGGAAAATTATTCACTCCTATGGCATACAATTAAACATCATTAACATTATCAGACAAAGCTTTGTACATTAATTTTAAATACGCCCGAGAAGAATCAGTGGTCAAACATTATTGAACAGTTAGATGATATTATTACCTTACGCCTAGAGTGTAAGAACTTTCAATATCATTAGCATCATAGTCCAGCGTTTTTCCTGTTCCCACATCTATTTGTCCAGTGGAAGAGGATACCTCAAAAAGTCCTGTTGGTGTAGAAGGATCCTGACTGATAATTGAGTATATTGGACTGTCGTTATCAGTGTCAGTAGATTGTAATAGATAGACATTCACAGAGTTTTCATTGACTGACAGTGCATGGCCATCAGTAGGTGGATGTGTGAACTGTGGAACTAAAAAATAAAAAAATAATATTCATAATACATCGATTCTGTCAATAAACATTTAGCATTAACATTTGTTGTTTATAAAACATCGAATGTCTCCATTTGCAAGGTATGTCAAATCCCCACTGCTCATTTTGGTATAGGTGGATATAATACCCACTGTTGATATTTCAAGGAGTGGACACCCTCACCATTGAAATTATTCAAAGTGGACAAAGCCTAAATCTCCATCGTTGATTTATCAAAGTAGACAAAATCACCACCGCTTATTTTGCAAAGTGGACAAATTTTGCATGTCAGACTGGCTGACAAATATGTCGGACTTTTGTCTAGCAAGATCATTGACTGGCCTTTTAAATAAAGGTGGCAGGATAGTAAATAACCAAAATGTTACAATACCCTTTTCATCCAAATTCCACTAGAACACGTATCAATATTTTTTCACCTATAAAACTTTTTAATGTCAAATTGATGAAACATTGCTGTGTATGATAATGTGCATTACAAACATTGGAATGGTACAATTTCAATAAATGTACGTAATTTGAATGCATAATTCATTTACCTGTTTTCACGTTGACAGTTACGGATGTATCAGCAGAATTAACAGTATCAGTAACGGTCACAGTCAGACTATAAGGTGTTGGTGCATTTTGCATAGATACAGCAGTTTCTATCTGTCCAGGTACGATAGAACTCATTTGAAAATGAGCAGAATTAGTCCCTATAATACAATATATTGACATTAGATTATGATTAATTCTGCATCAATATTAAATAACGTTAATATCGGTATATACTTTGCATTGATTTCCAATTCTAAAGTACAATTACACATTGCATAATAAGTGTTTATTGATCAAAATAAATAAATTTCCATTACGTTTTAAGTAGAAGACAATAAAAAATCGGACAGGGAAGGCAGCACTCAAATGAAACACCCGAACCTAGAAAACATAAAACAACTAAGACCTCAATTACACGGCACAATGCCCAACACACAACTGCACGAGAAAATGAACATATCCACAGGAAGTCCAGGTTTCAGCTGTCAAAAAGTTGCAATCCATGGACATTCAGAACATACAGAGTACATTATCGCTTTGCTAGCATTTAATCAGGTAATGTACATAAATTCCAACATGTGTCAAAGCACGTGCAATTCGAAGTAGAGTATTTTTATGTTTTTCTGTGTTACTATCTGTATTTAAGTATGAAACAACATACTGTCCCAGTAGATGATATCCAACTGAATATTGGACTTACCTGACGCGAATATGTCAGTGTAGTTAATGCAACACTAATTAAGGAGAAAGCTATAAATACAACTCTAGTATACGAACCTGGTATGTGAAGTTTAATTGCAAACCGACCAGGGTTAGAAAGAACAAGCACAGACAACCTTTGTGACGGACAGATATCAATCGTGCCTCCCACATATAGTATGGGGAGTGTGTGTGCGATACATAATGGGAAGGAAGGTATAAATACTACTGAAGTATACGAACCTGCTGATATGCTGTAGGATAAAGAGTTGTGTGCAGTAGTTAAATCACCATCTGTAGCAGTCACTTTACCGACACTGTTACCTTTATAATATATGTCACATGTTATTATTGTTCAATGTTTTCAAATTCTGCAAACATATATTGTTTCATAAGCGTTTGGGTTTGTTATAAGCTAAACATGCCATATATTTAGAAGTTGAAGATTATAAAAAAGGATATGATAGCCAATCAAGATATTGTGTTTACAACAATCAGTAAACAATTTAAATGATGACGAATCAGCCGTTTGGACTGATCTGTCATACTGGTAGAAATGATTAGTACATCGTAATATTAAGATAAGTTTGCAAATAAAACACAACCTTTTGTTTATTCAACAGATTTTAAACCCATATAAATGATCAATTAATACAATTACTATAGAAAACCTGCATAAAAAATACAAAATATACAGGGACATTTCGTGGACATTTGTTTGAGTGCATTTGCTTATTCTTACCAAAACGTATCCAGAAAACCAAAACAAAAAATAATTGTTAGCATCAAATCGACAACCTTAAAGCATTTATACAATATAACAACATCTTTTAACAGCTGCAGATCAAACAAACTTTTCATAAATGTAAATATTTGTGCCAAATAATTTTAAATCACAGAAGAATACTTGAGTAATGGTACAGGCATTTTGACATTTGACTAAGCTGAGCTATGAACAACCGACCTGGATCTTTTGCTCGGCATGCCGAATAGTTATGATAAGCAGCTGTAAAATGTATTAACAAATGGTCTATTCAAGACAGTGACAATCAAATCCGGACCTTCCGATAGTGAACCAAAAAAATAACTCCATAAAGTATAAAACAAACAATTTACAGCACTGCATGTTAAATTGTCGTTTGATTCATACCTATTGCTATTACGTCATTGATATTGAAGGTATATGTTGTCGGAGAAAATATCGGTGTAATATCGTTGATGTCTGCTACATTGACTACTAAACTGGAATCCAAATCTGTCGTACCGTCACTCACCCTGAAAGTATACATAAACGAACGATTAGTGTTTGTTGGTGGAAAAGTATTATATGTAGTTAATGACTTGTATATGACGTTACGCTCATTGTTGGCGTACATTGGCAATATATAACATTTTTACACTTCAATATTGCATAAAAATCGTTTTAGGAATACGATTGTTTATATTTTGATATCACAAGCAAGATAAAAGTATCGCCATGCTAGTAATGTGATCCGCATGTACGTTTAATTATTAGTATATATTAAATTAAACATAGAATGACGGAGAACGTCACAAAAACGTCATGTAAGATGTAACATAATTGACCAATGCGCAGTGTTTAGCAGCTCGGCAAATTCATATAAGTATCTTTATCCGGCCAAAAAGTAGATGCGGTGACGTGATGGCAACTCCATTTCGCGTTGTTTCATTTATGTGCCGTTCAAAACTTCCAGTAACAAACCGTGAGCGAAAAACATATTCAACTGAAAACGTAAGATTTAATTTCTTTCCGCGACATGATTTGTTAAAACTTCAGTATTTTCTATAACTTAAGTCGACTTTCTATAATCTTTATTTTATCAAAAAGTACATGCGTCCTACTTTTGAATTGGGTATAATTTGTACGATCATGACTTTGAATTAGGCTTTTAATATAGGTATACTTTTTTCTAGCCACGATGTCACACGCATCAAAAAGTGCACAAATTAAAATTGTGATGTTGCTATGCCTCAAAATATTTAAAGAAGTATGCATTTATTAAAACGACAGCGACTACAACCAAAAAGTACATATAATTGTCTGTATTTTGATATGAATAAGTCTTACATTCAACATAGCTTTAATTTTATTTATGAATTTTGGCAAATCTAGCCATAATGTCACACCCTTGAAATTAACGTAACGTCAACGTCTACGTGATCGGTAGAATCGTACCCGTTTTAATAAAAGAGTCGATGTACTGCAGATTTAAATGAAATTTTGTATGAATGAAGTATGAGCTGTGGGGTTGATGTAATTATGGAGTTTTAGTCTGAAATAGTAAGTTTATCGGTATTAAAAGCGCCACTTGTCGGGACGTGGTTTTCGTGGTATTTTCTAACTTACTTTCTCATTTTTGTACATGTATTTTAATGTCTCGGCAAAATGTAAATCATCTACTTGTATGGAACGATACGCAGCGTATTATTGGTATATTATAATGTATGTTTAATTAAAATGTACGACTGTAACGCCTTAATTACCCCTCCGCCTCGCCATATGGCCGATCTAAAAACTGCCATACATATTGCGTAAAATTGCACTTATTAATCAAGCGGGTTGCTCAAAACCATTTTAATTTTACAACAATATTTTTTAAACCAATCGCGAAATATGCGATGAATAAAAATATGGGGTTTACGGCATAATTTAAGAAAAAATGTATTCGAAACACCCAAATAAGTCTTGTAACGTCAATAATCGTTAAAAACGTCAACAACGTCGGAATTGGTTACGCTAATGTACGCCAACATCGAGCGTAACGTCATATACAATAGATGTTAAGGAAGCGTGTTCAAACACAAAAATAAAATATAAAAGGCACAATGGCCAACTATTGCTTATAATTTTCTATTTTTACTATAAGGTTGACAATACATACGTTAAGGACGATTGACTAAATGGCTTCCGCCTTGCTAAGGACAGCGACACATGTCACTTGGGGACTTAAACGTTTTGTAAGTAGGTGGAAGTATTTGGGGTTTACATAAATGGAGCGCTGGGGGTGATGAAAATGCTAATATTACACGGCATCATCTTTCAGTATATTTACATTGTCCTTAGCACATGCCGTGACTCTGCATCCTTATGTTATCACATACTTTAATATTAGCATAATAGTCAAATACCGTATACAACTATGGCGATACAATATACATGTGTCGGTACAGCAATGATATCCATGCTATGATATACAGCATTGGAAACGTTATTTCAACACACCACGCGATTCACAACTACGGAGAATTTCACGCCAAAACGAACATAATGCCTGAATGCAACTTTGTTAGCAGGAACTGTGTTTTTGACTTATTTTGATTAGGTAACAGAATATAAATATTTAAAGGAGTGCATTAAAATACGTATATTTTGCGTGAATGCGGGGGCTTAAGATTGATCAGCATGTGTGAGAGTTAGCAGTTCGGAGTTTAAAAATGTGGTCGCGTTCCGTAAGTATAAATTTCAAAATATACATTGTAATACATTGCAATCTTTGATCGAAAAAATAAATGTGTAAATACATATGCTTTATGGTGTGATAAAATATATGCCCTCGTTCTAATAAGTAAATATTACATATTGTTGCATTATGCTTAAACAGGACTTCCCCCCCAAAAAAAACTGATACCTCATGTGTAATTATAGATCTATTTGTATGTCATTGTTTGGGTAATAAAATATGTTTAAACTAACTATAGTTCAATTTTGAACTCTGAGCCATGACCTATCCGACTAGTCCATTTTGGCAGGTAGACATATGATTTATTACGTTCGGAGGCAATTATTCAGTGATATGATTCTTACAGATATCTGTTTATAATCGAACCATAGTTTAGTGCAGTCGGCCACGATCAGAACTCCTAACCACGAAATCGTTGGTTCGAATCCCCAATTCGCTCATTTTTTAAATTCATTGTTTTAATGTTATTTAAACAGATCATAAGTTAAAATATTTTTTGTTTATAAATATAATTCATCCATGAAAATGTGTCGATTCAAAATATTTCAATTATTTCGATGATTTGTGTATTCCGAACTTATGTTCTACAATATACATGCAACAAATATGAGTTGTCACAAAAACTAGTAGTGCACGGAGTTTGCAAGTTCTGTGCATTTAAAAAATATAAAATAAAAACATTTTGGTGGGATTCGAACCTGGTCTGACAAAAGTTATTTTTACATTTGTATCAAGCGCTTTACTGTCACGACCATTCAGACACATGAAATATTTGGCTTTAATTGTATTACTTATCTTATAGGTCAGACCTATACCAACCCATATCGATTATTGGTTTAAACCTTAAAAGTGCAGTCACGGCTCAATGCTCGAAATCGAACTATAATTATAAACGATCACCATACCTGTCTAGCGTTTGAGATCACTATTCGGAAGCGGTTTTACGTATCTTCGATTTGTTTTTTGTATCTAATTTATTTAAGGTCGATTGTGAAACAAGTTTTTCCAACTTATATTAATCACTTTCGACACCTCATTACTGATGTTATCCATCGCCACGAGGGTATGAGAGAAGAAAAGCAAGCTTTCCTTTTATGCTGAACGTCTAGCAAGGGAATTTCTGGTACTATTTTAATTTCGTCTTTGGTATGACGCGGCCAGGGATCGAACCCGTGACCTCCCGCACTCGAAGCGAACGCTCAACCACTAGGCTATCGCGGAGGCGGTTTTTTGTATGTTAATGCTATTGTGTTGTACTTCGTGCCTATGTAGTTTTCAAATCTTCATTACGTTGTGTTTGGTTACTACGAATAAAGCAGTTTTCAAATCTTCATTACGTTGTGTTTGGTTACTACGAATAAAGTAGTTTTCAAATCTTCATTACGTTGTGTTTGGTTACTACGAATAAAGTTGTTTTCAAATCTTCATTACGTTGTGTTTGGTTACTACGAATAAAGTCCACGAACCTATCATACACACCTCGTATGACTTGATTTACCAGCAAATTACTTTATGGTCTTTAATTCCCATCACTTTCCAACTATTAAATATAAAAAGAACGAATCACTAAAAAAGATAATATTAAGTCAGATAGGGAAGGCAGCACTCAGCTTACAGCCGAGCACAGAAAACATAAAAGGCACAATGCCCAACTTAACAAATTATAATCCTCCCATGTCCAAGCTGTCGAAATTCTAAATGAACCAGTTTCAGCAATCAAAAAGCTGAATGCACAAGCTGAATGACCTAGTTCCAATAGTTAAATGGCTGAGATACCTAGTTTAAGCTGTCAGAAGTCCTGAAAAGTAGAAAAGAAGACGAAAGAAGAAAAAGCTCAATGTCAAGGCTTCAGCTAAATGACCTAGTTTCAGCAATACATATGAGCCGAATGCCCCCAGCTGAGTAACCTACTTTGAACAAATAGTAATCTCATGTAAAATAACCACGTTTCAACAGCAAAAAAGAATTATGCCCTAGCCGAGTGACCTACTTAGCACAATTAGTAATCCCAGATAAAATAACCTCGTTTCAACAACAAAAAAGAATTATGCCCCCAGCCGAGCGACCTACTTTAAACAAATAGTAAGTCCAAGTAGAATAACCACGTTCCACAAACACAGTGGACACAAGGGCGCAAGGAAATGAGAAAACTAGCATCCCAAAAATAAAAAACCCATAACTCTACAGCTACGTGTAAACTTATAAATGACGACGGGTAGGCTGCGAATAGCACAAACGAAACAGATAGTGGACGAATAGTGAATGCGAATAAAATGCATCGAAATGACCCCGGTCAAAATGACGAATACTTAGAAATTAAAATTAAAAACTGTTTTTAAGGATCTTTTACAACACAATAATATACACAAAATTCAATAGATATATTGAGCCACACCAAAGCTTTGTACACAAACTATTTTCCCTAAAATTGTACTAAACGTCTTACCTAACATTCAATGTAAAACTGCTTGCAATAGAGCCTATGTCGTCAACATTTAAGACGGTTGCACCAAGAACAATTTGTCCTGTTGCTGAATTAGGTATCAGAAAAGCATTTACAGGTTTGTCTGATGGTGATATGGATAGTATAGAATAAGTGAGAGTATCGCCGTCTGTGTCAGTAGCTGATAGCAGATAAACTGGGTCGCCAGGGTCCATATCTTCACTGATTCCAGGAACTATAGTAGCAGTAGCAGGAGGGTTAACCCAGGCTGGAACTGGAAAAATAGAAAGAACACAAAACAGTAGTACCATACAATTTTTTCAGCAATCGGCAATTTTTTTATATTTTTTCCAGCATATGGTATATTTACTGAGTGTAATTTTTCCCGAGAGACAAATAATATCATTTCACACGGTACTACTTTCATACAATTTTAAACAACACTGTCTCTCACACTTCCGGGCCAAAATTACACATATAATTTTTTTCTCAATTATGTATAATATCATTATTGTAAACGTTCTCGCCATTTATCACCAAGCTGTTCATTTAATTGTATCATTGTTGCTTTTAAGGAGCGGGATTAATATAAGTTTTAAAAACCTGTTTCCCAATCCTTAAGCAATTGTAACTTATTATACACATGTTGTAAAATATTTGTGAATAAATACTGTTTAAACTATCCTTGTTGCTTTGAAAAAAGTCCGTCCCAGGACAGAATATGCCATAAACTATATTCTATTACATGTATATTCTTATAATGTTAAGTGGTACATATTCTCTTTTTTTCAATTTGGGTGTGACATATTGCAGGTCAATGAAAATAATGCTATATATACTCGTATGTAAATGTGTGTATAAGTTGTATATATACACTTAACGACACTTCCAACGCTACCTTTGAAGTTTTGCGGATATCTCCAAAAACGTTTTAGATAAATTAAATTCATCAAATTTTCACCAAATTGAGTTAATTGCATTTTGGTATTGCTGCACTAGTCATATGATAAATTACTATGTATAAACGTTTCCGTAACACTGTAACGTATGTTATCGCAATATTTTAAAAGTCATGATCGTTACAAAATCCCAAATAACGAAATAGCAGTGCGTAAGCTGAGATCATCTTTAAAAAAACTGATGCGTTCACTATCAACACTTAACCGAAAGAGAAGATAACTTGGAAGTTAAATGACACTTAAAATATATTTCATTTAAAAACAACAAATCGGAAACAATGCTTTGCATTGTACCAGTTCGGTTTGATACTTTAATAAGGCTGCCTTTAGTTTCAATGGCAGCTCATACTCGGCATATGTTGTGCGTAGAAATCATCCTTTCTACTGACACGCTGTAATAACGACCTACACAGGAATTTGTTGCAAAAATGTGTAGATAGGTGGTATTTTGATACGGTCATTGACCAGTGTGTCATATAGTACCAATCTGTTGCTAGAGAGTGTATTTGATCTAATAAACGAACATCATTGCTAGAAGGACTAAATAAAAGTAGTTAAAGTATTTTGTAGAGAACACTATAATGATTGAACAGGCACAATTATTATTATAAGACAATACCGTATAAACAGAAAGCCATGTGATAAATTCCGTGATAATGTGGGTTTTACCTGTGTTCACATTAATAGTGACAGAAGCAGTAACATCATTGGCAGTGACGCCATCAGATGCGGTCACGGTCAGACTATAAGGTGTTGGTGCATTTTGCATAGATACAGCAGTTTCTATCTGTCCAGCTACGGTAGTACTCATTTGAAAATGATCGGAATTAGTCGTTACTACAATACAAGAACATTAATATTATGATTAATTCTGCTTCAGTGTTAAATAAAGTATAAATTGTGGCCAAGCGTACTCGAGACCTTAACAGACACATACACTACATGTACTAATTAAAATTAGCATCGCTGTTTAA
Source organism: Spisula solida (assembly GCA_947247005.1). Classification (NCBI taxonomy): domain Eukaryota; kingdom Metazoa; phylum Mollusca; class Bivalvia; order Venerida; family Mactridae; genus Spisula; species Spisula solida. The sequence continues at coordinate 23,941,933 of OX365952.1, read as the reverse complement.
CATAATAAGGCAGTGTTTACACAAGTAAACGCTACATTTGGACATGGTAACACGACTATTTACGGTTTAGACTTAACAACACCACATTTGAACATGATAACACGACTGTTAAACATAATAAGGCATGATAACACTACTGTTAAACATAATAAAACGGTGCTTAGACGTATCAACACCATATTTCAACATGATAACCATATTACTGTTTAACATAACAAGACACTGTTTACACATATCAACAACACATTACGACATGATAACACTCCTGTCTGACATAATAATACAGTGTCATACAATATTTCGACAGTGTTTCGACATAACACCATATTTCGACATAATAACACTACTGTTTAGCATAATAAGACAGTGTTTAGAAAAGTTTACATCATATATTGGCAAGTCAACATAATAAGACGCTTTCCATAAATATTGATCAAAATTATTGATTTATTGTTCAAAACCTGATGTCAATTTCAAGGTAACTGCGACCTTAATAATAATAATAACGACTTTATTTAAAGAAGCAACACAGTTGGGCAAGCCCAGTCTTCCCTGTGAGCCTTTATGACGAATGATTTGTACATTATACATGTTTACAAGAGTAAGCGAAAACACATAAATTAATGATAGTATACTCCTGAAAAGAAAAAAAACATTTCATAATACATTTGTAAATAACAAACATCTGACAATATTCACCAACCGACATAAAACAATATATGTGATAATATTCATAGAGCAAAATAGTATTAATTGTGACAATATTCACAAAGAAACATCATTATGTCCACCAGAGTAAAACCATGTGAGATGTGTGTTTTTTAAGGTATTTAGTGAACTTGACTGTCGAATGTTTAGGGGTAATACGTTCCAGATTTTTGGACCAGAGTATGCAAGAGATTTTCTGCAGAATTCTAGTCTCGGTTTTGGAATGTAGAGAGTACTGTTTGAATGAGATCTTAAGGATGCATTATTAGTTTCAGTAAAAAGGTTAGACATGTACTCGGGAAATTAATTATTTAAGGATTTATAGACAAACACAGCATTTTTATAAGATATACGGTCTTGTATTTGCATCTATTTCAGATCATTGAATAAGGTTTGCGTTGGTGCATCATAAGGCTTGTCTAGAATTATTCTAGCTGCTCTTTTCTGGAATTTATGCAACTTATTTAAAAATCCATCACTGCAATTACCCCAGGTAGTGCAGCAATAATCAAGGTGTGGCAAGATATAAGCATTGAAGAAAAATTTTCTCATGTGAATACTGAGATACTGCTTTATTTTTAAAAACAGCTACAACAGACAATTACATTTCGTAAGTATTTGTTCAACTTGAATGGTCCAGCTTAACTTGTGGTCAACATGGACACCTAGCACTTTTTAAACTTCAGTGAAATCTATGTTCTGGTTTTGTAAAAGCAGGTTGTGATGAGGGCTTGTATTAAGTGTCGTGTATACAGTGTTTGAAGGTGAGCTCATCATTGCTTTAGTCTTTTGAGGATATGGTATCATTGAATTCCTTTGATACCATTCATCTACTGTATCAAGACTAGTTTGTGGCAGACAGTATTAATAGGTGACCCAAGTGCAGATATAGTAGTGTCATCGGCAAACACGTCAGTAGAATATTTCTATTTTACATGCAGAGGTAGATCATTTATATAAAGGATAAATAGTATGGGCCCAAGGACAGATCCTTGGGGTACTCCTGTTGTTACTCAAGAGAAGTGGAAAGCTTGTCTTGAATAGACACTTGTTGGGATCGGTCTGACAAGTAGGATTGAAACCACTGAAGTGATGGACTTGAGATGGACTTCTACCATTTTATCAAAAATAGTGTATGGTTTATCAAATCAAATGCCTTTGATAGATCCAAGAACACAGTTCCAACAAGTTTATTATCATCCATGGCATTTATCCATATGTCAACAACAGAAGTTACCATTGACCTTGAACTTAATGTACTAACCTGACAGGACGTAGGATATTGTGTTGTGGGCAGCTGTGGCATCAGCATCAGTAGCAGTTACCTTGCCGACACTGGAACCTATAAAATACATGCCACTTTTAATGAATTACCAATAGATAATACCGTGTAAATAAAAATAAAGGAATTGACAGCAAGTTTTTGGGTATTACATGTAATACCAGAAATAATTCCTGTCAACTCCTAATTCGATTTATTTGCATGTAGTGAGATATTTATTCAATATAATACCATCTATATACCGGTAAAAGTAGACAATAGTGCTTAACATATAAAGTGGAACGCGCCTCACACAAGTGTACATATAATGTTATCTGCAGCCCACACGGTAGGGACCGTGACTGACAATGTACATAAAAAATACGTGAATACACATTGTACCACAACATTTTGTAAATGATGTAGGATGTCCATACGCTTTCCTCTTTACACCTGGGGTGGTATTCAATATTGATCTTATTTATTTGGAGAATAAGGATAGCCAATCATAGGACCTGTTACTGAACAAGAGTTTAATATGATGCGATCTAATTGGTTGTCCTTATCCTGAAATCAAGTAAGATAACACTCCAGGTTAAATATTGTAATATTATATAATGCCAAAATATTAACCTGAATTGATATAATTAAAACGTTCGTGTTTTGCAATTCAACTTGTATTGTAATATTTCCAGTGATGAATACATACAATCACAGTCAAATATAGATAAAATATAAAACGATCAGATACATCTGGGTTTCTTGGCTGAAATTAACAAAGCATCGTAAGGGAAAACTCAATTATTTTGACTTAAATTGAAAAATTGTGTTTCACATATTTCTCAAGAAACGAAGAATAACCCATGTTTGCTTTGTGATTATTGTAGCTCTTTACGTAATGCTTCTTAACTATGTAAAAACTTGTTGATCTTGATTTTCCTGTTTCGCTGATACACATTTCAAAAGCTTAAGAAAATTCTAAGTTTTCCCTCAAGATGCTTTGTGATTACCACCCTGGACTATATTATATGTCTTGTGCATATTTGAAAAAAAAACTTGACAAAAACTTATACTGGAACCATAAATATTTCGTCAATATCTACAAAGTTTGTATATACAAGTTTATCCAGAACACCGTGGTAAATATTAAGATTCATACCTATAGCCATCTGATCAGTGATGCTGAATGTATAAGTTGTTGGTGAAAATATAGGGTTGTTATCGTTTATATCTGCTACATTTACAACTACACTCGAATCTGTATATGTTGTACCGTCACTCACCCTGGAAATATCACATCAACTTATATTACATACATTTGTATAGGCGGGTATTCTAAGTGTAATTATATAATTATAGTACCAGGAATGTTTGGGAAGTTTGTATAATGGTTTCTTAACAAATTATAAAATAGGTGGATGGATATGAGTATTAATTTTATAGAGCCCAATATATCTGTAAAAATCAGTCAGGTTATTCAAGTATGCATTATCCTATCAAGTCTTTGCATCGTCCATTCACATTGTTCCATCGAAGCTTCGCATCTTTCTATTGTGTCTTTGTGATAAGGCAAGATGCCACCCTCAAGAATTTTAGTATCGAGTTAAAGATAGAATTAACAACAAAATGGGAAGTAGAAAACTTAGCATGTATCTTGGGATCTATATCTAGAGCAATTCTTGGCAAACAACCGTTTACAGCTTTTTAACATTGTCCTACAAATGGCTCGGCAATAAATATGAATTGATTTACCAGCAAATTACTGTAAGGCTTTTAATTCCCACCACTTTCCAACAAATATACATAAAATGAACGAATCACTTTAAGATTTGTTTACAATAGTCTTTTAATACAACAAAAAAATACACACACAATTGGATAGATATATCGAGCCACAGCAAATATATTTACACAATTAAACAAATTTCTCTCAAATGATATTAAACGTCTTACCTAACATTCAATGTAAAACTACTTGCAATAGTGCCTATGTCGTCAACATTTAAGACGGTTGCACCAACAACAATTTGTCCTGTTGCTGAATCAGGTATCAGAAAAGCATTTACAGGTTTGTCTGATGGTGATATGGATAGTATAGAATAAGTGAGTACATCGCCATCTGCGTCCGTGGCTGATAGCAGATAAACTGGCTCAGCAGGGTCCATATTTTCACTGATTCCAGGAACGATAGTAGCAGTAGCAGGAGGGTTAACCCAGACTGGAGCTGTAAGATTGAACGAAAAAATAAGTTAACTAACAAACTAGTATAATGTATCTTTACTTATTAAGAAAATAGTTATAACGAAAAACTGAATTATCAGCATGCGGAATGAATGTCATAGTTTGTTCAGTTTTATATTCGACTAAAGTTTTCTAGTAGCCCTACCTATCCCATTTATTGTCCCTATCTTAAACATTGTATTGATTAGTCGAATTCTCACAATGCATTTTATCTTTTAAGTTGCATTTCAAGCGAATATCTTACTCTTCACCCTATGATACATGATAACAAGACTGTGATTTGTCTTTAACAATAACTATTGCACTAGCTGTAGGGTTGTAACCTATTGTAGAATTTTAAAGGTAGATTATATATAAAATTTGTAATAGGGCCAAAACACACTTATGGTGTGGTTATTGAAACATCCTGAAAAAGAATAGGGTAGGTAGGTACGAAACCATTTTATTTAAAAATAAATATTATATTGCTATATGCACTGAAAAATCAATTGTCCGCGGTTATTTCTAGTAAAATGTCAATACAATGTTTAGGATAGTGACAATAAATGGGATAGGTAGGGCTACTAGAACCACAGGTTTTTTTTGTTTTGTTCTCATGTCAACCTTACCTCGATTCACATTGATAATGACATTAGCTGTTACAGTATGTACACTATCCGATACGGCAATTTGAAGATCATATTGTGCTGGTGCATTTTGCATAGATACAGCAGTTTCTATCTGTCCCTCTACGGTAGTACTCATTAGAAAATGTTCGGAATTAGTCTCTACAATACAAGAACATTGACGTAAGATAAAGTTTCAATCTTCATTAGTATTCAATAACGTTACTATTCGTATACATTTTTCATCGAGTTCCCCATATATCGGCGTTAAATAATGTTGCTGACAAAATAAATAATGCTTATGTATCCATTTCAAAGTTCAAACGTGGTTCTATATGTATTTTGATACAAAACTTGTAATTTAATTTATGTGGGCCGAAAATATCTTACAAGTATTCATTCTAGACATCTCATTGCTGATGGTATTCATGGCCAGTAAAGTAATCACATCACTTCCTCATAAAATCAGTATAATAAATAATGTTAATTAATAATAAGTTTCTAGTATTACAGTATATATACAACAACTTCCAAGCATACGATTTGGGTTAATTGGCACTGTAAAATAGACTCCTCCTTCAGTATGTTCAATATATCAGAATATAGTGCTATATCTTCACGGCAAAATGTAGGTGGTTTTAATACGTATAAGAAAGGCAGTATCATGTTAGAAACAAACAGAGTCATAATCATCGGTTAATGGACTTGTTAATAAGTTATCAGTATGTAATGTTTCTTGAAACTCAATGAATAATTCTAAATTTAATTTTAAGCAAGGAACTTACGTGACAGGGCGTAGGTTAACGTGTTGTGAGCAGTGGAAGAATCACCATCGGTAACAGTCACTTTGCCGACGCTGGTACCTTTTAAACATACGTTACATTATATGTACTAGTTTCTGTTATTTGTCACAGAACAATTTCCGTTCTAAGCATTATCCATGCCAATCGATTATATCAATTTCCGTTCTTAAATACAGTGTCCATGCCAATCAAAAATATCAATTTCCGTTCTAAAATACATTGTCTGTCCATGCCTATCAAATATATCAATTTCCGTCCTAAAATGCATTTTCCATGTAAATCAAATATATCAATTTCCGTCCTAAAATACATTGTCCATGCCAATCAAATATATCAATTTCGATCCTAAAATACATTGTCTGTCCATCCCTATCAAATATATCAATTTCCGTCCTAAAATGAATTGTCCATGCCCATCAAATATAACAATTTCCGTTCTAAAATACATTGGCTGTCCTTGCGTATAAAATATGACAATTTCCGTCCTAAAATACAAGTACACACTCCATGCATATAAAAATATTAATTTCCGTCCTAAAATACATTGTCCATGCCGATCAAATATTTCAATTTCTGTTCTAAAACGCATCCTCTGTCTATGCCTATCAAATAAATCAATTTCTGTTTTAAAATACATTGATCAAAGTACAAGATGTTGAATCATACCTATTGGATCCTGGTCATTGATAGTGAATGTATAAGATGTTGGATCAAATACCGGTTCGATGTCATCAACAGCAGCTATATTGATTACTATACTAGTATCTGCACTGTATACACCGTCTGATACACTAAAATAGTTTTATATTACAGGCTCATATATTGTTCTTTCAAGAAGTTAAGTTGACCCAGCATCTAACACAGAGACCGACCTTCGTATGTGAAAACTAGCCAGTGGACGAACATATATTTTATCCCAATTAACATGATTGTGTTAGAAACTGTTTTAAGCAAGATGGTCCTGGATCGCTCACCTGTCGAATATTAGGATGTTGACTGATTTGAATAATTCAACGCCAAATTCTGAACAGTTTGTTCTTAGACTTGACCTAGTGACATAGTTTCGGACAATAAATGACTCAGTTTCTAACCTGTCCAAGAAGTCATTGATCACCTCATTCGTGATAATAGGGGCAAGAATATTGCCTACAGACCACAACAGCATAATTATGTCTTGCATTTCAGGGATTTCAACTCTAAAACCAACTGTGAGATATAGCCTGTCACGAAAGGAGCCGAGTTCAATTGATCTGGCTCTTTCTAGGGTCGTAACTCTGAAACCAGAAGTAGGATATAGCCGGCTCATTGATGGAACCAGTATCACGTGGTAATACTTAGGTGAAATTGCGATTAAAATCACTAACATACACGAAATGTGTTGACGTCTACTTTATGTTGCGTAATTTCTTGATTTGAATAATATATAATTGAGCTGTTCTCCAGGAAAACCAGGCGACATTATGTAATAATTATTTGGTAAGGTTTCGAAAAAAAATGAGGAAAGGTCATGTTCTTTGATTTCAATACTTGCATGAAATAGTACTTTGTCTTAGATTTATTTGTATCATGAATTATATTAAACGATATTATGTCGTTGCTATAGTGACCATTTTCCGAATAGTACCCAAATTAAGAAACACGAGGGGTAAGTAGTTATAAACAGTAGCTTTTTCTCCAAAAAGAAACATTCACGATTTCGGTATTTTACATTAGAATAAGAATATAATTATAAAATTTGAAACAATTAAACAAAATTACGTCAATAATAGATCAAATACTGGATTTGTGAAATGGTTGTTAATGTTACGTCAAATAAATAGCGTTTGAGTGACGTTTGCAACGTTGCTCAATGTGGAGACGGCATTGGTTAGTTTTAATGGACTGTAACTTTGTAATAGGATGTTATATTTTGTTCAAACTTTCAGATGCTGTTCATAAGAGTGTTTTCTTTCTAACGCTGTATCAAAATGTTATTTATGAAGTTGTGATATACACTCCGTTTACTCGCCTGAGATCCAAGGAAATAATTGTAGTCGGTAATTCACCATCTACATCAAAATTTGTGGCTCCACGAATTAAAAGACCAACTGTGCCTGGGTGTAACTCTATTAGATCAGCGGGTTCACTTGGTGTTTGAGTTATGATAGTGTAAACCAAAGTATCGCTACCATCGTCATCTGTAGCAGCGAGTTGTTGTATGGATCCAGCCAATTCAATGTCTTCAGGTACGGAGTAAGCCTTGTTAATTACATCAGGCTCTGTCCACACAGGCGCTGTATTAGAATATACGACAGTTTGTGTTTTCATAGCAAAAAACGCCCAGAATATTGTAAGTTGAGAAACATTCCGTACAAATTATGTATTCTAACCTAATAAGTTGATTACAAGTCATGTAAAACAACGCAATTGGCTCCCAGTTCAAGCGCAAACATTCTGAATGATAGCGCAGTCAAACCAAGACAACAACACCACGTTTGAAGTGGGTAAATCAGGTGTAATCAATAAAATACAAGTACATGTACATTTAGTATTGTATGAACAGTTCGTATGTATAGTAACCAACCTGTTAAAATAGTGACGACTACATTAGCAGTATCCATCCTGGCACCAGCAGCACCCTGTAAGTCTTTTGCAGTTACTACGAGTGTATGTGTCGCGGCTGTTGGACTATAAATAAGAATGGCAGGATTCGCAGTGATCACTCCAGTGCTTGGAACAATACTGAATATACTATTACCATTGCCACCTGGAATAAATGAATAGAATATTCAATAACATGAGTAAAAGTTGGAAAGTTCGAAAACACCGAAATCCTGAAAATATGGCACTTTACAAGGAAAACTAAAGAAAACAAACTACTATTTAAATGGGCACTTAAATGCATTTATTCCTTCAATTCTGAAGAGAATAATGCATATCATATACATTTATGTACAGCGATATAATATAAATAACAAAACTACGTTTAAGATATAAAATATATACAAATATATTAATATTTTAAAAATTACGAAAAATGAATATCAAAGTATAGAGAGTAAGTTCCGAAATGCAAAATCTAGTTAGGTCTTTTTTTTGCTTTTTCATGATATCCTTCTTTTTAACGTTTGGAGCGTATACGTATATTAAATGAATAGAATCGGTAAAACGAATTATCAAACCCAGTGCCTGCTTTGGACGTAAGGTAAATGTACAATGCATTAATGATTAGTGTAACGGATATGACGTCACAGGAACTTGCATCCATGTTTGCTGTGCAAACTGTAGAAAAAACTGGGTACCAGCTTTCGTAACGTCATATCCGTTACGGCTAAACATTGCCTATGCACAACCTTCTCTCTACATGTATATAGGGTACACTCAGATATTTTGGAACTATAGGGAACACTCAGATAATTTGAAACCATGTGCTTATGTTATGGTTAATGCTTCCATTCTGGTACTTACTGGTGATCGAGTACTCTATGACATTATTGTTGTTCAAACTACTGTCCTCATCAGTAGCTGTCACTGTCACTACATCTAAAACAGCAACAACAATTGTATTAACTGAACCCTTTATCCAAATGGTATCGCAATTTCAGGTCCTATTCATTAGACATAACTTAATTACACTTTACCCAATGTTATCTTCATTTTACGTCCCATCATTTCACATGACTGTAATAACACTTTACCGTTGGCGTCAGTATTTTACGCCCAATTAGATATACATGGCTGTATTAACACTTTACCCGATGGCGTCGGTATTTTACGCCCCATTAGATATACATGACAATATTAACAATTTACCTCATGGCGTCGTCATTTTACACCCCATTAGATATACATGATTGTATTAACACTTTACCCAATGGCGTCGTCATTGTACGCCCCATTATATATACATGGCTGTATTAACACTTTACCCAATGGTGTCGTCATTTTACACCCCATTATATATACCTGATTGTATTAACACTTTACCCAATGGCGTCGTCATTTTACGCCCCATTATATATACATGACGGTGTTAACACTTTACCCAATGGCGTCGTCATTTTACGCCCCATTAGATATACATGACGGTGTTAACACTTTACCCAATGGTGTCTTCATTTTACGCCCCATTAGATATACATGACGATGTTAACACTTTACCTCATGGCGTCGTCACTATTCGCCCCATCAATAAACATGACCGTGTTAATGCTGTATAAAGTCTAATAATAAACAATTCTAACATGTCCGACAAAGAACAAGAATAGCGTTGTATAACGTTGGATATACCGATGAACGCGACGTTGCGTCGTTTAAGTATGCCATTTTTGACGTCATGCAGATAAACAAGTAAAATAAACGACATACTCTCGCAAAATAACATCGGCTTAAGGTATAATTGCGTGCTTAAACCATTTTATAATCGAAATAAAATATTCAAAAACTGTAGTACACTTGTTGCTTAACGATATTTTGGCGTCCTGACGCTTTGAATTAACCACTTAGGTGGTCTACGGACTTCGTGGTTAATTCATACGCATTAGAACTTCAAACAATTGTATAACAGCCGGTTTACTACGTTTTTTCCTTATATAATATAGCTAAAAATATATTAAGTAAATTGGCAAATTTATACTTAAATAATACTGGTACCTGTGTCAACACTTTCTAGCAAGCTGGCGGTATATGATGTCGGGGAGAAGACAGGATCATTGTCATTTATATCCGTTATTGTAACAGTTATAGAGTCTGTGGCAACATGCGGAACGTTATTTTCGTCTGTCACTCTGAAAAACAGTTAAAATGCACAATAGCAATGCACAACAACGTACGTGTACTCAGTATGAGGATCAACAACATTCTTTATTTGTCAGTTTATTGCATTGGTACTTTGCTAATAGTACCTATACCAGGTATTCACACGAAAAGCCGCAATGAGTTATTGAGGGAAAACTGATTTTCTATTTTTGTTACATTGACCTTGACTTTGACCCCACCAACCCCTTTTTGCAAACCTAATCGGTCTTCACACAAGCTACCTTTACACTACATTTCTTCACAATATCTCATTTCTAACGTAAGTTATTGCAATGGTCGCTATGACAACCACACAACTCGATTTGAGTAGATAACAAGAGATGAAGCTAATAATTTATTTATTTCAACAGATGTGCGATGAAATGAACCGTATTCGGCGTGTTGGCTATTTTAACATAATTATGTCGCACATACAGGACATGCACACCAAAATACATGTGTAATGGAACAATATTGGCTTTACTGACGATATTCCGTCTATAGAATCACATAGCATGATACGATTGTAACATTCATACGGTGGTCACTAGTGACAGTAGATGGGCCTTAACTTACATCAGTATCAAAATATCTATTTATCTAAACAACATACGTAAACGTGACTACATGAACAGTATCAGTAAGAGTTTCGAAGTCATATATCGCATCTGTTGATATTGTAAAGTCATTGCCGGTGTTCTCTATCTTGACATCAATTTCATTATTGGAGGTTATAAGGAACGTCGGTGAGTCACCATCAGCGTCGGTAACAGAACTCGTGAATATGACATAATCTACTGGTGAGCCTTCAGCTATAGATACAGGAGCAGGCGTCGGGTCTGCGAAAGCAACATTCGTTTCTGCAATACAAAATATGTCGATTAATGTTTTGTCATTTATTACATATTTAACGAAACGTCTACAACCGCTTAGTTGAATATTGAATAGTTTGTTGAATGCAATAATATACAGACGCATTTGAACTTAAATCCAAAAACGTATAGCAATTATTCAGTACTTTTATAGTTGGTTCGTTGACTTTCCTCACTGGTGCTCATAATGTCATACATTCTATGTAGTGCACGTACATTGTATCCAGAAAAATAACTGTTTTTGTGTGTCTACCTGTCTAACCTGGTCCCTGACATTAAAGAAGATTACCAAAACAAAACTATCCTAGTCAAATACAATGTCCATCTAGTCATACGGCTGTGAAATATGGAAGATGACCAAATGAGATGAAACACTTCTAGACACTTTCCAGCACACGTGCACTAGGAGAATACTATTAAAGATCTACTGGCCACACAAGATCTAAGTATTTTTTCAATAATGTTCATGATTTGAATCAGGCTTATATACCAAACATTATTAAAAGAGTGAAACTTTATTTATATTTTATATTGGAGAACATAAATTAAACAAGATTGGTCCTAAATCTTGTGCAACATCTTGTCTCTACCGGAAGTTGGACGTTGCATGCAGTCTACCGAATCATTATTCTGTATACGGTCTGTCAAAAATAGGCCTTAGCCAATGCAGAACTACAACAACAACACTCGCGTGTTTCGCATGAAATCGATAAATCCCCTATGAACCACTCAAAATAATATATTTTCGTATATAAGAGTGCATGTCTGAGTGTAAGTATTCGATGTAATTTCGGGTCCAGGAATATGAAAGTATCAGTAATCTTATTTGTCAAACTGCCTGTCCTTTTGAATAAGGATAACACAGGTAATTAGCTTCAAAACACTGATACAAAGTAGCATTACCTTGAATTACAGTAACAGTAAGATCGGCGGTTCCCTGGTGCGCTGCTCCGTCTGTCGCTATGAGACGTATTGATATAGTAGGAGCTGCTGCATCGTATGTTAGCGCTTGTGTCAGTGTTACCTCGCCAGTTGCCGGGTCAATTTGGAAACTTTCCACTGGCGGAACAGACGTAACTAAAACATACAAGTAGATTTTGAATTTATAATAAAATTAAGATACATTTGAACACGTAGTTACACGCTACAAATGTACAAGGTCCAAATAGTAGTAACGTGCTGCTGGATTATAACTAAACGAACCTGAATCATGCTTTTAACTTTCAGCATCATTCACGAACTTTTACCATCATGCTGAAAGTGTAAAGCATCATCCATGGTCGTGCAAAATGATGACTACAAAGTATCCCGCTTATACTTATGCTTGACCCATCAGTACATACAGCGATAATCAGCACAATGCAGGTTTTATCCGCATGCAAAAGAAAACTTTCATCATCATGCTTTAAAGGGACTGCCTCACGTTTCAAAAATAAAATAAAATTGTCAAATATTCGCGTAATTTTGGTATAGGTGCCTGTATATCCCATAAACAACCACACTGACATCTAAAATATCTTGAGAAACTTGGCATTTTGTAGTTATTTAGTATTTTTACATCAAACATTCTATAGAGTATTAATACCCTATAGAATTAACACTACTATTACTTAAAGTGCCTAAAATGTGTTCGCATGTGATGAAAACGAATCGTTAACCGAACCAAATACCTCACTGATGTTTACGCTGTAGTTTGTTGATGTTACAGTTAGATCACAAGTGAATTACATTATTCACAAAGCATGTTGGAAGGAAACATAGCGCTTTTTTTCAAGAAAAAACTACTCAGTGGGCGATATCGAGAGTCGTTAAAATTGCTAATTTGCACCAAATATTTCATAAAGCAACCGTCAGTGGCTTTCTATTACATCAATACTTGGTTAGGTTGGAAAATCACGATAAACAAAAAAATTACCCCGATCTGTGAGGCAGCACCTTTAATGGTTTATCTGTGCGTTAAATAATCTAAATTACTCTAATATTGAACCAAAATGGTGCCTAAGTCAGAGACTTACGACCGTTTTAAAAAAATATTTTATGTTCTTAATGAAATGGAAATTGAATTGATTATTAAAGCTATTTTAAAGCAAATTTGTCAGCCATCAATGTTTAAATCACAGTTAAATCCTTGCTTTATACATAAATATATTATCGTGCAAGGTAGTGTAGTGGTTAGAGGATGTCTGGATTGATAGTTTGAAACCAATGTTCTCAGTTGGTTCAGTTGGGCATGTGCTTTGTGTGTTTTTAAAGTTTTCTATTCTCGGCTGGTTAAGTTGAGTGCTGCCTTCCCTGTCTGACTGAATATAATCTTTTTGTAAAAGTATATATACGACGAGCTGGTATTTGATTTTTAGTAAAATTTTCATGAGAAAAAACTGGCGACTGTTGTCATAGTCTTCAGAACATATAGGTTGCAAATTCGGTCACATAGTCTATAGTGATCTCGCTCAGTTGTGTGTTGGCACTGTTTGGCATTGCGTCATGTGATTGTCGTCTGTGTTTGTGCTCGGTTGTTTCAGTTGAGTGCTGCCGTTCCTGACTGTTTTTGTTTTATTATTTTTGTCTATAGTGGTCAGAATATACTAGACGGGTGGTTGCAGATTCAATCACATATCGCAACATACCAACGTCGTTTATACGGCATGAAGGTAAAGTTGTATTGTTCAAACCTTAATGAAAAGTATTGTCAAATGTCAGGATTGTGTGACTTGTTTAGGATTCTAAACACATATACGAATAAAACATATTGTTGAGTTAAAAAATTTACCTTCTAAAGAGTATGCGATACTATCCCCATTATCTGCGTCAGTTGCCACAGTCGGTGGGAAGTCTACAGCTACAAAATTATATGCACATATAACATTAGAAGTTATGTCTGAATCTTTTAATAACAGTTCATGGAAAGTCATGATCTATTAATTACAATTCATGGAAAGTCATGATCTATTAATTACAGTTCATGGAAAGTCATGATCTATCAAATACAGTTCATGGAAAGTCAGGATCTATTAATTACAGTTCATGGAAAGTCATGATCTATTAATTACAGTTCATGGAAAGTCATGATCTATTAATTACAGTTCATGGAAAGTCAGGATCTATTAATTACAGTTCATGGAAAGTCAGGATCTATTAATTACAGTTCATGGAAAGGATCTACAAAATTACATACATATAGCACATGCTAAAAGCTGAATGAAATTTCAATGATAATGTATCACACATTATTTCCACCACTTATAAGTCTCGATTCATACGAATAAGGTCAATGACAATACTGGGCCTTGGTAATCAGGAGCTTGACCCAGAGTTTTGTGAATTTCTAGAATGGTGCATATTAGTTTAATGCCCATGCAAAAGGGTTTCGTTACACAAACGAGCGTTTGATTCATTAAAAAATTAAAGGGTTTATTATAAACAAGATATTTATTATAATACGATTATTTATAAACAAATGTTTATTAAAACTCATTTATTTCTCAGTGTTACACACAGCAATACCCATAGTGAATTTAGAGACAAACCTGGTATATTTTCCTTCACCGATTGTGTATATGTTGGGTGAGCAAACACAGGGGTCTCGTCATTTGCATCAGTAATGGTCACAGTCAGTGTTTCTTCAACGTGCAATGGATAATCATCCTCCACCCTGGCAGCCAAATGTGAAATGACGATAATTTAGTGTCATGAATGTGCAGGTCTGATATGAATTTACGACCAAGTATAATTCCATTTGACCGAAATACACGACAAATAATATTTACTATTTCCATGAATATGAATGATTGTACAGGTTATCAAAAGGTTTTACCACAAGGACACCTCGTACTAAATAATTATAACAGATCGAACAAGGACGACAGCACTCAACGGAAACAGAAGAACACGTAATGCATGAAAAACAAGACTGCGTTCAATAAACGCTTATGCCCCCATGGAAGCCCTGCCCATAAAAAGCTAAGTCAATCAGTGGCCATAATTTTGTAATAATGTTGGATAGTGTTACATGGCTTTGATAATGTAAGGGGCTTATGATAGTAAACAAGTATGCCAAGTTTTAAGGCAACACAATGACGGACATGATGTAAAACGAAACTGTCAATTTGGGTTAACCAAGAATTAGACGCTTAATAAGTCTAAGTCCAAAATTAGGTCAATGTGACTGTCAAAATGAGGTTAGGTGATATAGGTGTGTGGAGAATGTTCAAATACAACAACCATGCAAGTATGAAAGCTTTGTAGCAAGCCAGATTAATGCTAGAAGAAACGGCCAATTTGGGTTAACCAAGAATTTGGCCCTTCAATAAGTATAAGTCCAAATTAGGTCAAGGTGAAGGTCGAAATGGCGTCAAATGATACAGGTGTGTGGAGAGTGCTCATATACAACATCCATGCAAGTATGGAAGCTTTGTAGCAAGCCATAATGATGCTAGAAGAAATGGTCAATTTGGGTTAACCAAGAATTTAGCCCTTCAATAAGTCTAAGTCCAAAATTAGGTCAAGGTGAAGGTCAAAATGAGGTTAGGTGATACAGGCGTGTGGAGAGTGTTCATATACAACATCCATGCAAGTATAGAAGATTTGTAGCAAGCCATAATAGTGCTAGAAGAAACTGTCAATTTGGGTTAACCAGGACGGACGGACGGACTGTCGAACGGACGAACGGACGGACAGGTGAATCACTATATGCCTCCCCATCTATCGAAAGGGGGGCATAAAAACACTCAAAAAGAAAAATAACATATTTCAAACCTGTACAAGGCATAAGGATAATGAACAAGACAAAAGGAAACTGAATACTAGCTAAAAAATCACGACACTTACTCCGACCGGCCTCAGTTAGTCAAACTAACCAGATTAAGAGCACGCAGACATGAACGAATCACAAGTATAACACAAAGAGCAACACTCAACAGAAACATGATACGTGTCTTTATGATATAAACAACGCAGCTTTACGCTCGAATTGAAAGTTACAGAATGACACATACAACAAATTAAATGAACTGTTTAGTAAAAAGGCACTGTGAAAAAAATGGTTTTGCCGAAATAACAATAATACCGGTCTTACAACTGCTTGGTGACAGCATTTTGCATGGTTAACTCACTTCTGTTCTCCGAACATTTTTATAATAGAGGAATGAATACTTGCCTCAATACTAGACTAAAACTTGTAGTTCCGGTCTCAAAATCAAACAGTGAGGATGTCACTACATCTGAGCCAGATATAGCAAAATGCGCTGATGGTGGAACTATAGAGTATGTATGTGAGGTATCACCATCTTGATCAGATACCGCAAATGTATAAACTGTAGTACCAATGCTGGAATCTTCTGGGAGGTCTTGGTTATCACCAGCTGGTAATGTCAACGTAGGTGCTGTAATAACAAATACAAATGTATATGGAAATGTCAACGCTGGTGCCTTAATAACAAATACATGGAAATGTCAACGTCGGTGCCTTAATAACAAATACATGGAAATGTCAACATCGGTGCTGTAATAACAAATAAATGGAAATGTCAACGTCTGTGCTTTAATACCAAATAAATGGAAATGTCAACGTCGGAGCTGTAATAACACATAAATGGAAATGTCAACGTCGGTGCCTTAATAACAAATACATGGAAATGTCAACGTCGGTGCTGTAATAACAAATAAATGGAAATGTCAACACCGGTGCCTTAATAACAAATACATGGAAATGTCAACGTCGGAGCTGTAATAAATAGATGGAAATGTCAACGTCGTTGCTGTAATAACAAATAATAGAAATGTCAACGTTGGTGCTTTGATAACAATTGTCAACGTCGGTTCTGTCATAACAAATAAATGGAAATGCCAACGTCGGTGCTGTTTTAACTAATAAATGAAAATGTCAACGTAGATGCTGTAATAACAAATACATGGAAATGTCAACATCGGTGATGTTATAACAAATAAATGGAAATGTCAACGTCGGTGCTGTTTAAACTAATAAATGAAAATGTCAACGTAGGTGCTGTTTTAACTAATAAATGGAAATGTCAACGTAGGTGCTGTAATAATAAAATAAATGGAAATGCCAACGTAGGTGTTGTAATAACAAGAGCTGTCCACGAACAGCGCGCTCCACTATTCGCAGTGCCATGCTAGGATGGTACAATCATTATATATTCAAAACAAAATGCTTCATAACAGCAGCATTACCCTCTGCTGTGTAGAGGTTGGGGCTTCTAAGTCGAAAAAGGGAAATAATTTGGATAAAATGCAGGACATTTACCTACTCATGTGTAGGTCCTCTGGGTCATGAAGGTTAACAAATAAGCAGTTACAAGTCCAAAAGGGGATATAATTTCAACAAAATGCTAAATACTTATCTTCTCCAGTGTAGGAGTTGGGGTCATGATGGTGAACAAGTATGCAAAGTATCAAAGCGATATATTAATACACTTTGAAAATATTAGTGAATAAAACACCTGTACGTAAATATTTGCATTTCCAAATCCAAAAGGGAGCATAATTTCACCAAAACGCTTGATAGAGTTACCTTTCCCTGTGTATGGGTTGGGGTTATGATGGTGAACAAGTATGCAAATTATGAAAGCTATAGATCAATGTACTTTGAAGGTATTAGATGTTACAAAACCTGTACCTAAACCTTAACATTTGCATTTCCAAGTCCAAAAGGGGGCATAATTTCAACAAAATGCTTGATAGAGTTACCTACCCCTACAGGGGTAAGGTTCATGATGGAGAACAAGTATGCAAAGCAATATGTGAATGTACTTTGAAAACATTAGAGGTGAAAATACCTGTACCTAAACTTTAACTTAAGTTAAATAAGGGGGCATAATTTCTCCAAAATGCTTGATAGAGTTACCTACCCATGTGCTTTTGTTGGCTCATGATGGTGAACAAGTATACACATAATTAAATCAATATGTCAATGCACTTCGAAGATATTAGAGGTTAAAAACCTGTACCTAAACTTTAACATTTGCACTATTTGCACAAAGTAGAAAAAGGGGCATAATTTCAAAACAATGCCTGATAGAGTTACCCACTCTTGCATATGGGTTGGGGTCATGATGGCAAACAAATATGCAAAACATAAAAGCATTATATCAAAGAACTTGGAAAATATAAGAGGTTCAAAAACCTGTACCTAAACAAAAGTATACGCCGACACCGACGTCAAAGTCAACGCCGACACTCGGGTGACTGCAATAGCTCCTCTTGTTCTACGAATAGTGGAGCTAAAACGCATGGAAATGTCAACGTCGTTGCTTTAATAACAAAAAAAAATGGAAATGTCAACGAAGATGCTGTAATAACAAATACATGGAAATGTCAACGTCGGTGCTGTAATAACAAAAAAATGGCCAAAAGGTAATGATCAGATCAATGACTTCAAATAGCCTTACATATACCTATTAGTTCAAGATATAAAATCAATGTATTACCGTAACATTTTTGTTATATATTCACCAAGATGGCCGCCAAAATATGATAATTCTAGTGCATATTAATTATGATTGGACGACTGGTTCTGTCATTAAGGTTTAATTCAAGTTAAATTGGTAAACAATGAATACAAATCCAGGAATATAACATTTTCCACCAAGCAAACGGATATAGTTAGTAAACAAATGGAACTTTTCGATAAAAAAGGGTGAAAAATACGTATTTTTAAGTGTGGGGGTACTGTCATTATTGTAAAAATATGTTTTGTTGACTAGTCACTTTACATTTCATATAGGAACACAACAAGCTTAGACGATTCGAAATAATAGCTTTATGCCATTACCGGAAAAGTGTTTGGGGTAATTTGAATTATACTCCGCACGTAGTCGTGTTTATTTTCGACATGATGCAATTATAATTATGTGTATCAATTCCATAAATAATGCGAGAGTAAAGGTAACAACAAATATATATAAACGATTTAATTACTATTCCTAGCTTTCTACCTTCTTTACGAAAGAATTCACTATTCCGAAACTTCTCTTATCGGAAACTTCTCTAATCCGAATCTTTTGATCATTTTGGATCAGTGAGTTTCCACAATAAAAGAAGAGTCCGACCAGCAGACACGAACAAATCTCACGGGCAACTCACAAAGCAACCCAGAAACACCATACGCCTTTGAAATGAGGCAGCCATATTTACGAACATCAACACAGTGCTAACAATAATGTATGTCCACCTACCAGTTCTGATATGAATTGGAACGGTTATTGTAGCGGTGTCTACGGTATCAAAAGCTGAGATCACTAAACTGAAGTCTGCTATATATGAGATGGCTGTGGCAGTTGTAACGTCCCCACTTGAAACGTCAATTGTAAAATATCCAGCGTCATTACCTGTAAATTGATATATTTGGGCATCATGTACGGTATATAACTGACCTGTGGGGTCCAGATGCCGAGCAGAGAAGTCATATACTAGTAATACAAACATGTAGTATACCTTGTTTTATAAAGATCTAGCGATTTATTATCAGTAATGCAAATAGTGATTACATTATTAAAATAAAATCGACCTCATTATGTATAGGTATAATTGCACCGCTTGTTAAACAAAATATTTCACAATATTATTATGAAATCATGTTGAAACATTCTCCAAGATAGAGGATCACATCAAATTGAAGATACGTAAGTCATTTTCTTTCCCGTGTTTACGACATAATGGGTATTTTTGTTCAATAGAAGGAAACATAATCCACGGAAAACTTATAAAACATGTTTATTGACAGATGTTTCCGTAGGGTGCTATCACGTGTTCTCTCAGCTTACCACTATTGATGGCGTAGACCAGGTTAAGAGGAACCATATCATCTACGGCGATAGCCTGATAAACGGACGTACCTGAAATTGACAAACTATAGGTAAATGTTTTTGGATAATTTGATCAAGGAATTATATGCGGTATCTAATTACGTACATGATTTGACACAGTGTGGTAAAATTGAATAACTCATGGAATATGCCGCGTTAAAGCCACATTAGGCCTTAAACGGCTATTTTCAAAAGCAATAACGTGGTAACCTACTGGAAGAGCCATGGATTATGAGCACTTATTTTGAATCTAAAAGGTGAAAAACACCATGAGATGGAAGATAATTAAATACAACCGGTTGGTTTGTTTACAAAATAATGAATTGTAAACAAAAATGCACAAGTTATAACCTAAGGGAAGCAATGTAGCTTTATTCCGCAATTAGACTTATTTTGATACAAAAAACTATATACCAAACCACGCGAAGAATATTGAGGCCCAGTACAATGCTATAGAAGAAAATATGTATCTACCAGAGATACATATATAGTTTAAACCTAAAATTAACCATATTGATGTTGGGTTGATTGAGAGTAGTAACATTTATGAATATCAAGAAATCGAAAAGATAAGTTATTGTGACATTTCGAGAAAATCCGAGTCCATTGACAAAAACAGTTGCAATGAATTCAATATACTGCTGACACATCGTGCAATGATATACTATAGAAACTCCCTAATAAGAAACCTCCTTAATGCGAAATTCGAAAAAAATCCCTCTGTCCTAGCTGTCCTTGAATCTTGAATCTAGCTTCTACCTTCTTAACAAAATAATTCACTATTCCGAAACTTCTCGTATCCGAAACTTCTCTAATCCGAATGTTTTGATCATTTCGGATCAGTGAGTTTCCACAATAAAAGAAGAGCACGATAATCTTACCGACGCCTTCATTTACACCAACATCTACAGTAGAGGTTGCGCTTGTGAACACTGGATCTTCATCATTAAGATTGTTGATAGTGACAGCAACAGTGACACTACCAATTACACCGTGTGTATCTGTGGCACTAAAATACAGATGTACTTATACAAGTGAATAGGCGCTTAACCGCATCGGCACACACATGAATAATCAACTATACAAATAAACAACTAGTCAACGGGAAATGGCCTTAAAATGACAAAATTGATAGTTTGTTAACAAATACAAAGTTTTATACAATTAGAACCAGAGGTCAAGGATACCTTTGTAGTGTTTATTTTTTGTTTTGTTCTTTATCATGGTTTTTTTGTTGAAGTAAAAAAAACTAATCTCGACAGTATTACATATTTTATTCGACACACAACCATAATTGTAAAGTGGGGATGAGTGTTAGGAGATTATGTATATACATGCACATGTATATATAATGAGTGTTGTTTACAATGCATACATTTGACGTTCTATATTCTTGATGTAGCTATGTAATCTCTTTGTACTTAAAAATGTTTAAATTGAATAAAAAAGAATTTAAAATAATCCATTCAAGGACACATGCTCGTATAATGGGATTATGACGACCTATAAACTCCCTCAAAACCGGACTCTCTGAAAACTGGCATCCCCATACAACAGTACGATTTATTAGGTCCCGTTTTTCTCCTTGTCAAGTTAACTTATAAAGCTTCCACAAAACCTTACTCACAGAGTTCAGGATTCCGGACTGCAATTTTGGTCCGCTGACAAAATATTTAACTCTTTTAAATGTTTGGAACTCTTAATATAAGTATCACATTGCGTACTGCTAGTTAAAAGATGGTGTCATAATAAATGATGAAAACAACAAGTCTTGTTTTTGTATAACCCAAAAGAACAAGGTTCACTAATGGCTTAATTTGACCCTGTGATTTTTCAAAATATAAAAATGTTTGTTCCTATAAATCTTTTCTATAATTCAAATGATTTAACATGAGCATACATATCCCAGTTTCACATGTAATTTGTTGACAAAACTGTCAAGAATATGACGTATACGTCATGTTTAGCCCAAAATGTCACATTTGGCCATTTTCGCGGCTATAAATGACGTAAATCCTTCTGAAAAACCAGGATGGCATTCTTGCGACACTTTTATAATTTTACATAACCAATGTTCTGCAAGTCTGTATATATGTACAAAATATCAAAGTGTCGCAAGAGTGCCATCGTGGTTTTTGGGAAGGGTTTACGCCATGAAAAGCTATGAAATGGCTAAAAAATGACATGTTTTGGTAAACATTTCAAGTAGATTTGTTGACATATTAATCTTTTGAAAGAAAGTGTTAGGCTATTGGAAACATAGGACAGATTTATAGGAAGATGCATTTCTATTTTTCAATAAAACTCAGGGCCAAATTAAGCCATAGATAAACATTGTCCTTTCGCCATATTCACCAAACGTTATCGGCAAAGCATTGTACATTGGACTAAATAAGTGTCTAGCAAGGGAGATACGAGAATGTCAGTATGACTTTTGTATGTCGTGGCTAGCGATGAAACAAGAGACTTCTCTCATTGAAAGCGGATACTCTGCCACTAGGCAACCGAGACGGATTTGTCTTGCTTATTAATACACTCGTAACGTATTGACAGCTGATCGCGATCATGATTAATATATTGACCATTCCAGACAGAGTACTGAATTATACAGGTGATATTTATTACAAGTGTAACTATGTATAACATATACTAACGATAGCACAACAGTGTGTTCTTCATGGGTTTCGTAATCCAGAGATTCGCTAGTGGCCACAAGTAAGTCGCTAGCAGTAATGCTAAATGCTCCTGCTACTGTTTGCGAGACGATGAGGTAGGTAGGGTTTGTGTCTCCGTCCGCGTCTGTGGTAACTATTGGATACACTGTCGCTGCCACTGCACTATTTTCATCTATAGCAGCCGACGTGCCACTCGTGAAAACAGGTGCTTAAATGATATTTTATTTGATAAAAAATACTATGTAATTTGCATACCGATCAAACCTTAAAAACCTAGACCTTAGTCCATTTAATTCTGTATTCAACCCTAGCATGTACCGTAAATTGTCTCTTGTGGGTAGATCTAACAAAACCCATAGCATTTGTAAAAAGACACTTTCTTGTGATCATACAGTCATTAACACGCTGAAGATAACACCATCAAAGTTTGTTTAATTGTTATGTGTGTTTAATGTAATTTATTCATATGGCATTGCCTTAATTTCTTGGTTAACAACCTTGTTTTATCCTTTAAACTAAAACGTGCATTGCCAATTTGTTGTGAAAGGTCAAAGGAACACATTTCTTTCGTCGAAATTCATACCATCGACGTAATCATTTTAAATATACTGTTATTCATGCATTAACATCTTGAGAAGGTCCGTATGTTGCCCAAACCAAACATTTGAGCTAAAATATTTTAGAAAAAACACACACACAAGCGGTCCAATCTGCAACCCACACTTCATGTAGTTTATGCTACTACTTATCAAAGAAAGATTTATTAGAAATTTATAAACAATGGATTAGAAAGTGAGAGTTACGTGTTTTGACATTGAAGTTGACGTTGAGTGTATTCGTGTCACCGGTGGTATCGGTTACAGTGAACGTGAGTGTGTATGAAGACAACGTTGCAAAAGCTACAGCACCAATAAGTACGACCTCGCCAGAAGCTGAATCAATTGCGAAAACGTCGCCAGTGTTTCCTGAAATTTATTATGGCAATGTTTTACTATCATATCAGCTATACACATCAAACAGTCCTATACATGTATACACAGGAACATGTCAAGTGAGACAGTACGACAAAATATGATCAAAGCAAATTTATGTAGACTTAAGCCAACAGCGATATCAATCGTACATGTAGACATACAAATGTACATAAAATTGTGGTGTATTAGTCCTATTGACCTGGTTGGACTTCTATATGGTCAGGGACAGACGTACATACAATATTTGTAAAAGGGTCATAGAAAGAAACAACAAGGGAGCTCAATACAAGTGTAATGTGAAGGTCCGATACGCTCGTATATCGAGTAATTGTTTTGATCTATCTAACAGCACGTCTTTGCATCATTTCTATATATGACAAAATCGGACCCACTAAATCACGTGTACAGGGTTTATTAGTATATGATGCCAATGGTGTAAAGAAAATCAAAAGATGTATTTTTCTAAAATTTCTGTAAAAAATGAGATATGAAACGTTTAATAATAACGTATTTACCTCCTGTTATCGTATAAGTCAACGTATTGGTGACGTCATCAGTAGCTGTGGCCGTGTAAAGAACATCACCATTTCCTGTAGAAAGTTTCAATATACGATCATGCACATATTTTTTTCAAAAATGGTTTATAGAATATGGCACCAACATATAACGTTATATTCTAAAAATAAGTTGCAATATAAATCTACTGTACATTTTCAGCCAATATGTACCGGGAAACCGTCGATGTGAGTCGAAAAAAGATTAATTAATTAATCATGCTCATATCTATTTTAAAAATGATTTATACCATATGGCGCCACCACATTACGTTATATTCTGGAGAATATTTGCATAGCAATATAATGTACTGTACCTTCGTATGAGTCTAAAAAAGACGAATAAATTAAAACGTGTTTTTTAACATATACGGTTTTTGCTAGTTAGTTTTGTAATGTAAATGCGACACAGAAATTTATTTTCAGCTGCATGTTTATTTTAATGGTTCTAATTACAGATGTTTCAGTCAATGTGATCACAAACGGAAACCCTCGGACATTACTGATGTACCACGGAACTTTGGCTTCGAAGAAGGGAAGACCTGCGTAGTTAGGATTGCGTCAAAGCTAGAGATAAAAGCTTTACCTGGAACCAAGGTTTCAGGAACTGCGACGTCACTAGTAGAACTGGTAAATACTGGATCCTCATCGTTAACATTGTCAATGTTGATAGTCAATACAGCCGTGCTAGTTTGGGAATGTGGGTCCTCGCAACTATAATATACGTGTATCGTGTAACTTATGCTTAACCGTAATAATCTAAATATTGAAGATGCTATCCCAAGACACACACAATATTTCTTAATAAGTATGCAGTTGTATTTGTAACCTTATATTATACCTCACTTCGATTCATTCAACTGTTTCTTTGTTATTCCAATCAGTCAATGTATCCAGCGATAGACTGACTGACTTGCATACTCTAAATACTGCAGTCTAAATATTTTATATGGACCGGTCTATTTTTAGAACAAAATTTACACAATTTTCAGTAACAAAAACTGCTGTAACTTTTTTATCTTTGACATGAATTATGTCATTGTTGGTATTCGTTTTCTTGGTTAGACCATTTGCTACGAGTTGATGTACGTTTTGATTAAAAATTCTAGAAAAATGATCTGTATATCTAGAGCACTATACGTGCATAAACGAATTGAAGCCAAATGTATTTAATGTCTTATATAGTTAGAAAAGTATAATATCGAAATGTTATCGAATGTTCGGTACATGAATAAGAAATAGCTTTGCTTCGGTTCATATACACCATTATAAGGCTGACTTGCCAGTCCATATAACGACATAGGGCCCTCAGTGATGTGAACTATTTCTTAAATAGTTCATCCCTATCCGATATTGCGCTCAACCATATATAATGATGTAATTTTCAGTAATTATTTTGCTATATTTTTGTAATGGAAGTGAATAAAATAAAATACAACTCTTACTGTATTGTAAGCGTGTATGTTTGCACACCGCCATCATACTGGAACGCTGTTCCTTCTGCTACTATTATACCCAAATTATCATCAGATACTCTGAATGTACTGACCACACTTTGTGATTGTATAGAGAATGTGAAGGTAGTATCACCATCGACGTCTGTAGCAGCAAACGTGTGAACACTAGCTGGATGAACGGAATCTTCATTGATGTTTACAGCGTCGCCTGCTGGTAATGTGATGACGGGGGCTGTGAAACATAAAAC
This sequence comes from Spisula solida, assembly GCA_947247005.1. Taxonomy (NCBI): domain Eukaryota; kingdom Metazoa; phylum Mollusca; class Bivalvia; order Venerida; family Mactridae; genus Spisula; species Spisula solida. Next base: position 23,915,934 of record OX365952.1, on the reverse strand, counting down.
CCGGATTAAGTGCAGTACCAGTACATCTCACATGCATAAGATTAATGATTGAAACATTTGTTTATTGAGTTCATTGCCGATTATAATCAGTTAGAGACAATTGACCAGGGGCCGGGATTACAACCAATACTTACACTCAGCACTTTGCACTCAAATCTTATAATTCACTCTTTTGAGGTTTATATGAACATTTTCTGAGAGTAAGACGTTGTCATAATGTTAAATAGGTATAACATATTATTTTTGGCTTACCTTATCGTGTAATTAAGAATATTTGTGAGCTATAATTGTAATTTATCAGTCTGAGTGCTGAGTGTGGCGCTCAGATTCAATAATTACATTTATACCTCATACATAGTACACAATGGCAAAAAATGTATCAAATGTTTATTACTCTTATAACAATTCAATACATTTTCCTCATCTAGATTTGCAATCTAGGAATAGGAATGGCTTATTATATTACATTTTCAATATTTGAGTGCTGGGTGCTGAGTGTAAGTATTGGTTGTGATTTCGGGCCCTGTAGCCAGTGTAAAGAACGCGCCACCATTTGTTTGTCGATGGTTGTTATCAAAGGTTATCAAGTGAATACATTGGATTATGCAGACAAGAGCAATATCTCCAATGTTTATCAACCAAAATTAAATCCTTTCATTGGTCAACTAAATTCTCTATTTACATATGTAATCATGGGGTTTCTGGTCATTTACAGTGGCAAGTACTTATTACTTAACAGTGACCAGTCGTCCTCGTCAAATTTCCCGTACAGTCATTACTTGCTCTTCCATAATACCCCAGTTACATTCTCTCTACGAGTTCCGTATCAGCTCAATCAAAGTAAATGTTCGTAAAATATTGCAGTGTCCACACACTGTCCTGTCCACACACTGTCCGTATGGAGATCGTATACTCGTGCCACTATCGTACATATTTGTGTGGACTCGTGGAGGACGAAAGAACTTGGGGAAAATGTTATAGACTTCAACAAATGCCATTACAGAACAAAACCTGCATAACAAGGTAAAACAACCCAAATTTTCGGACAACAGTCAGGCGCAAAATCGACCATGAGTCGAAAAAATAGGTGTGGTCATGAACTAAGTGCCTTATACGCCCGAATGGCTAATCCTTTAGATAATGGTGACACTGAAGTAAAACAAAGGTTCAAGTTGACCAACCTGTTTTAACATTGAATGTTACTGCGTGTGATGATTGTAGGGTACTAGGATCGGCCGCTGTTATTGTAGCTGTAAAACTTGGACCGTTACTGGCATATGTTAAAGTCCCAGTTGTTGTCAAAGCCCCAGTTCCAGAGTCGATGGTCAATAAACTACTTCCTGAAATGATTTTGAATTTCAAATGTCTTAATTTCTAAAGATAAATATATTAAATTGTTTTAAGCAACATAGTATTATGTACTCAATTTAAAACATTTCTGTCGCCTCCCTGATACAATGTATAGCTAGAAACCGATATGAAACTTTATCCAACGTACACTTAGGAAAGTTTTTTTCACACCCGTGTTATTATATAACGAATGAGTGAAATTTCTTCAAATTTATGTTTCTATTTTTAGTAACGGATTGAAGCAGGGACTTCGATATTTTTTACATGCTGGATGTATTGTATTGCAAACATGCCAATGCATAATGATATATAACGTTTGATGTTTCCTGAAAGGACATATTATAGCATGCATGCAATACATAATAATATAAAACGTTTGATGTTTCCTAAATGGACGACAACATTCATATCGCATTTATACGGAAACTGAAATTGTGTATAACTAGAATGTTCATTTATCTACAGCAAACATCATCATAATAAAAAATCGTCAATTTTCAGTCTAAAGGGCATATCAGCATATAAAATAAGGAGGCGTCTGATAGCTCCTTGTGGCTGTCAATGGATGACAAAGATTACTGTTACCTAACAGAAACTAACTCCACTATACCAATTACGACAAAGTTTCAACACGTGTATGTTCCGTCATCAGGTTAATAAAATAAATAAATTATATACCTGATATCGAATACGTGATGGTGTCATCCTCAGGGTCCGTCACCCAGGTAGAGGCCAAAAAACCATCAACAGCATCACCTGAGGTTTATGATATTGCATTAGGTTACCAGTTTACATAACAATTACTCAAAAAGTATGCAGGAAAAAAACAACCGGAGTTAAATAGTGACAAGAAACGAACTGTTAGGATGAATGAATCCCCTATTTTAGGCAATGCCTATTATATCTGCACTATATCATCAAAGAAATAAACGTCAGCAATATGGGTTCATTAATGTAATGTTAATGTTATAAAAGTTTTTTACACATGCAGCCAACCTCATGTTAGTGTTAACCAGAATTGAGTAAACACCTGCCTTAAGCAGTCATACAATACACTACAAGACGTATTAAAGTGACATACGATAAATACATGCCATTCTCATATACCAAAAAACAACATTAAATAATACAATGGCGTTCTCGGGGTAGACTTATTGGATATTTTGTTACATAGTGCTATAAATATATATTTGTCTGATGTTGTCACCGATAAGCCTTTAATACAAATCATGCTGTGGTCGTGAACTTTTCAAACGGTAGTCCTTCTAAAAGGTTATATTGAGTCAGACAGGGAAGGCAGCACTCAACTTAACCAGCCGAGCACAGAAAACATTAAAAACACACAAAGCACAATGCCCAACTGAAAACACGACATCCTGTCCCGAAAGTCTGCCGCCTCAGTCAGTCCAACTAAAACGGAACGAGAGCCAGGTGACAAGAAAATAACAACTGTACATTACACACAACGACAATCTACACCACATATATAGTGTACATGCAATTTTGAAAGATACGAAGCAGCCTTGTGCTGGACAACGAATTTGCAGAATGGCACATACAAAAGTATAACAAAAAGGCACAATGGCGAACTATTTTTGTAATTTTGTATTTTTACTATAAAGTGGACAATACATACATAGAGGAAGGTTGACTAAAGGGCTTCCGCCTTGGTACGGACAGCGACAAATGCTCGGTTGGTGTCAATTTGAAATCAAAATCAAATTTACTGTTCTATTTTAAATGGAAACAAATGGATTTTAAGAGGCTGAAACTAGTATATACTAGTATAAATCTGCCAAAAAGAGGGCTCTTGTGAATGGTCATGGTGTGCTACATATAAGTTGAATAAATTTATGTTGGTCTCACCTGCCGCGTCTTTCTCTCCGACAATGGCTGAAGTCGGTGTATTGCCAGCAAACACTGGGGCTTCGTTGACGTCTGTGATTGTCACTGTAAGTAAACCCGAGGTCACTGAGTACTCACCGTCGGTAGCACTGAAACAGGTGCAATATTTATATGATATACCAGACATCAAATAGTTGATTGACGGACAGAACATTTATCAGTTTTGTTTAATTTGGCTAGACAGGTTTCCTTTTCTAATACATTGACCACTGGTTCTCTTATAGAGCTGGTCTTCCTTTCGTAATTAAAAGTCAAGAGCAAAGCAATTGAAACGGACTTGCGCATTACTTTCTCTGATGGTCTTATTAACAAGGTTATCTTTAAGTTACGTTTCTACGTATTGTGTGATACTTGGTCCAAAAGATGTTACTAATGCAGAAGTAATCCAAAAGCATGAATGTCAATACCTTCATGAGTTGTTCTATATATGTACGTTTTTGACATGGGCTGTTAGCATTTTTGCTTTGATATATATCGTTATTTATCATACATACTACTACATGCTGTATCATTCAAGAACAAATCAGAACTAAAGTCCAGAAAATTTGACACGACTCTCGACCTTCTGTTAGCATAATTTAACAGCTAAAATATATTGCCTATATTTATAATCACGGTTGTACGTTTTATAAGCCGGAAGTATCACGAAGACACTCGAGGTGTTACACCAACACACATGTATATATTAAACAATCTGCTTGCTGAAATTTATCTATTCAACGCAACTGCCTTGTAATATATTCATACATAAAGGTCAGGATCGCGTCAAATTATCCGTGCTATACAATAGACTATATACGTAATGTACTTGAAGGTGAGTTTCATTTTTTGTTTGAATGTCCTTTGTATAATGAAATTAGAAAACTACATATAAAGAAATATTACTGGAAACGAGCAAATATTATTAAGTTTATAGATTTGATAAATTCCGAAAATAAAACTGTAATCAGAAATCGTGCTATGTTTGCTTACAAATCCTTTGAATTGAGAAACAAAATATTTTATACAAATTAATACACTCTTATGAAACTTACACTCCATGTTTAATATTTTTGTGTGGAATCAGTATACTAAAACTAATTAATAGGTATTGAATTGTATTTAATATAACTTTTGTGACGTGTTTTCAGGCACTATATTTTTGCATTATTAACGTTGTAAATGTACGTGTTTCAATTTATATTGTATTATCAATAATTTTGATGTATATCAGTGATCATACATATATATGCATTATAACTGTTGCCATTGACCATACTGTGTTTAAATTTTTATTGTAAATATATGTACTACTCATAGACTGTATAGTCTTATGTATTGGAAACAAACACACATAAACACATATAATCATAAGTGAATTCATTACGTACGTGAATGTTACAGTGTATTCCGGAGTTGTCTCGTGGTCAAATGAAGCTCCAGCTTTTAAGACCAGACCGCTGCCTGATATTTCGAACACGGTATGGTCACCGGCAAAGGTAGTTACTATAGGTGTATATGGTAGATTATCTTCATCGGTGACAGCAAATGTAATAATCACCTCACCCGCACTCACACTCTCAGCTTTGCTTGCAGACGACCCTCCACTCGCAGGTAATGTAAATATTGGCTCAGTGGCTACAGATACAAATCCAAACATAATTATTTACATGTACAACAAGACAGTCTTCTCTGTCCACACAACAGTCTAGATTCTCAAACGTACTGTAAAGTACAACATCGAACGTTATGAAACGACGGTTCTTTCATTTTGATTTAATAACAACAGTAAATAAGTAACATGTTTTAACGTGTGATTTTCAGTTGCAATCGTGAATAATGGCGATTCTGGCACCCCTTGCTTATCAGTATGGCAGTACTGTATAGTAAGCAATGTTGGACGGGGACTACATGTTCGCTGATTCTGTGGATGGATTCGATCTAGTAATCGAATCAGCACAGTACATACACGTATTTCGATCTCACAGTACCTACACGTGTTTCGATCTCACAGTACATGCACGTATTTCGATCTCACAGTACATGCACGTATTTCGATCTCACAGTACATACACGTTTTTCGATCTCACAGTACATACACGTATTTCGATCTCACAGTACATACACGTGTTTCGATCTCACAGTACCTACACGTGTTTCGATCTCACAGTACCTACACGTGTTTCGATCTCACAGTACATGCACGTATTTCGATCTCACAGTACATGCACGTGTTTCGATCTCACAGTACATGCACGTATTTCGATCTCACAGTACATGCATGTGTTTCGATCTCACAGTACATGCACGTGTTTCGATCTCACAGTACATGCACGTATTTCGATCTCACAGTACATGCACGTATTTCGATATCACAGTACATGCACGTATTTCGATCTCACAGTACATGCACGTGTTTCGATCTCACAGTACATGCACGTATTTCGATCTCACAGTACATACACGTATTTCGATCTCACAGTACATGCACGTATTTCGATCTCACAGTACATAAACGTATTTCGATCTCACAGTACATGCACGTATTTCGATCTCACAGTACATAAACGTATTTCGATCTCACAGTACATGCACGTATTTCGATCTCACAGTACATACACGTCAAATGTCTGAAATTTACATGTTTTGATTTGCAAAAATATCCACTAATACAATATTATCCTTCCATTGGTTTATGTTCTGCGGAACTTGTCATTCCAATATATTTCACGACATTTGAAACCAACCAGAAAATATCTTATTATGACTTACTGATAGTGATTGTTATAGCAATTGTATCTGTCATTGCATTGTTGTCATCTGTCGCTGTGATCGTAAGTGAATAGGAAGATTTCGTGCCGAACACTGTTGGAACATTTGTCGTCTCCAAAGCTGCTCCATTCAGGATAAACTTCCCTTCATCACCAGCTACAAAATGTTGATGTTGGTACATGTGTATATACATATAGATCTTTATGTGGACGGACGAACGGATAGACTGACAGACGAATTGACAAAATTGTTTTATGCAACTACAATTGAGAATGAAGGCTACTTGCGTGACTAAAATTAGTCACATAAACGACGTAGCTCTGAATTGCATTAGGCTGAGACAATCGTAGTGCGTGGCCATTAGATTTTAACCCTGTCTAATTTGCCAATGATCATGGGTTTCGAAGGAAGGGACAAAACGCTTGAGCGATACAAGAAATCGCTGTCCTAGCCCTTTCCAAATAGACCCCTTAGTTCTTTAATTTGTATAGCAACGATACACGCGAGACTGCCAGTTTCCAACCAGTTTCATCTCTAGTTTGATGGGAAACACTGTGACTCTTTTTAAATTCCTACTTTTTTAAAGTGTTACTCTGATCGGATTTAAATAGTGTACATGTAACCAAGCTAACGAAGCGGTAAGTATAAATGTGAATATGTGGGGAATTGGATGGAGAAAATATAATGCATGTTCATAAATGGATAAAATATAATTTGCATGTCCAACAAGTAATGAACACATAATGACACAATTAGTAAAACAGGTGGTTTAGGCGGAGCCGGTTTGATCCGATTCCAGTCAGTTGTAATGTGAATATATTCCCAGCATACGGAAGCACTTTGAAAGGGCCAATTGCAGAGGTATCTTCCCTGCATGAAAACGTTGTTGTCTGGACATATATTATATTTACAATTATGAAAAGTGAACAGGTAATACTAGTATACTAGGTAGAAAAATACATACTGAGAGCATATGTTGCTTCTATCATACCACCGTCCACATCGGCATCCGTGTGTGATATTGTTGCCAAGTTTGCTCCTGTGATTAAAACAAATTAAGGTAAATTATTAATGTGTGGCAATATTAACTGGAACTATTTTACCTATCCGTGTACAATTGTAAAAGTATTACACGTATATTAACGGTAGCCTATCGGTGAGCAATTGCAAAAGTGGATCTATTACACTTTTAACGGTAACCTATCGAAGTGCAATTGTCAAACTAGAGGGCTGAGATGACCCTATCCAGTGTCGCTCATCTGAGTAAAACTTCCCTAAGGTTATTTCCTGTAAAATGTGACGTTGCGTACGTTGTTGGCATACATCGGGAATTTATAACATTCTTACACTTATTGTTGCATAAAATTCGTTTTAGAAATACGGTTGTTTATGTTTTTATATCACAAAAAGACAGAACAATCGCCATTCTAGTAATGTGATCCGCATTTACGTTTAAGTATTAGTATACATTAAATTAGATATCGAATAACGGAGAACGTCACAAAATGTCATGTAAAATGTAACATAATTAACCAATGAAATAGTTCTTGTAACGCCAATAAACGTTCAAAACGACGATAACGTCGAAATTGGTTACGCTAATGTACGCAAACAGTGAGTGTAACGACATCATACTAATTTGCTTGATAGCTTCTCTAATTGTAGAAAACATGCTCGTAGTAGCCAATGTCACGGGCGTAATTTGGAGATAAATGTATACAATTTATGAAGTAGATCTATCAAGAATATGAAATGACGAATCGCACATTATGTCAAGATCATACCTTGTGTTGTCCCTTCCTTTACATCTATAGCAGTCGATGTGGAAGCCAACACGGGTCCATTATCATTGACGTTCACCACATTGATGGTGAGAGTCACATCAGCGCTGTTAGCAGGAACTGCTGTCTCATACGCCCTGTTTATATAAAATAGTTTGTATTAAGCGAGGTATGTTGAAAATACCATCGAGATCGAACATGTATTAACCGAGCTATGGGTAGATATACTGCTATTAATATTCGCGGTGGGTTATTTTTTATTGATTTCGCGGATGAACTAGATCGCGAAATTAATTCTCCTCGAATGATTGACCTTAATGCGACGTAACAAGAGATCTTTCTTTCAATATTTAAAACCCATGAATTTAAGAAACCATCAAACTACCATTTTAGTTTTACCATAATCCGCAAAAAATAATACCCGCGAAAATTAATGATTTTACAGTACACTTTTAACCTCATTTATTATAAGTGTACTGTTAAATGTATTTCAAACATCAGTTTCATCACATTATAATGTGTACATACCACGTGGTATGTGACGTCATGTTTGGCTAAGAAACGTAAGTTAAAATATATCAACATAAAGTTGAAAGCAACCACAAGTATTTCGTTTTTAGGCCGAGTTTAAGGAGACATTATCGTCATTCAAACTGAGAATGAGTACTATCCACATGACAACTGTGTGAAGTTGGCTCAACATACGACATTCAAAAAATCGAATGTCGTGGAGCACGATATACGACATTGGACGATATTCAAAAGCTACACGACATCGATTGTTTGAATGTCGTCCAATGTCGTATGTCGTGCTGAACGACATTCGGTTTTTTAATGAACGTCGTACATCGTATGTATAGCCAACTTCACAGAGCTCCACATAACTCAATATTTTTCAACAAAAGGTCACAGTTCAGTCGCTTTCGTGCAAAAACTGTGACTTTTGGCATAAAAATATTATATCCTTCTATTTCAAAGACATTTTAATAACGTTTTTTTAATCAGTTTAATATATCCTTCTATTTCAAAGACATTTTAATAAAGTTTTTATAATCAGTTTCAAAATTGTTCAGCCGATTAATAGAAAGTTTATTGTTAGCAATATTGCTCATAACCAGAATACAGAAAATATAAACAACTTCTAGTAAGCACGTTCTAAAACTTTAGAACATCATTTCCTATTGAACTTGAGTCTGAAACTGATCTTGAAAAACCTGGAACATATTTCTGGTTTTTAAATGTTCCAGGTTTTTCAAGATCAGTTTCAGACTCAAGTTCAATAGGAAATGATGTTCTAAAGTTTTAGAACGTGCTTACTAGAAGTTGTTTATATTTTCTGTATTCTGGTTATGAGCAATATTGCTAACAATTCTCCAAAACTTCAAAAAAAAAATGAAAATTATTATTAGGATCGAATTTGATCCGGACCAGTTACAATCCTTCGCGAATTCGGGACCAGACGCCGATCACCCAAACTATCTCAATCTGTGCTAAATCTCATCTCAAATATTGCCATTTGACGTTTAGATAATTTCCATAGGAGGCTAGACTCAAAATTCGCGTCACAAAACAGAAAACATTATTCTTAGTTTAATACAATCCGTATTTATCTCAAATTCAGACTCGAATTTGAGCAAAATCTCATTTTGACATGAGATTTCTACTTGAGAAGCTTCGGGAGATCGGGATGTTGTGGTAGGATTGATTGTACTTACCTGAGTACGATGGTGTAACTCTGTGTTGTTTCATAGTCCAGCGCACTGACAACTTTTAATTTGTTCACTTCTTCAATACTGAACTCACTTGGTATGGTAGGTAGAATTTCGTACGTGATACCAGTTGGATTGTCGGCGTTTAGGGTTAAGAGAGTGGTCCCTGTGGCCACATCTTCATTTGGAGTAATCGTATCTCCTCCTGCTGCAGGCGTTATCCATGTTAGTGTAACTATTGTTGAAAAAGAAGAGTTTTGTAAATGACCAAAGACAAATGTTCTGCAGATTGCCAATTTACTGTAAACTGTCGGAAAAAAGTATACTCATAATTAAGCATATTTTTGTTTACACTCATATGCGTTGGCCGCTAATTCCGTAATGGTTTTATTATCAGTATGAATTATAAAATTAATGCTTTATGGGAATCAAAGCGCTGAGAAGAGTGTAAATTGTTCTGTACGTACAGTGTCATCCATAAGTTCCTTTACACTCGTCACATTGTACGATTTACTTTCATTGACTGAATACACCACGTAAGATTCACATACGTATGTATCTGTTACTACTTAGATTTCATGGATTTATCTCACGGTTTCTCGGTGAGCTATTGAATAAGATGTGTTTTTCATCATTTTGTTAAAAGTCGTTTTTTATTTTATATGTTACTAGTATCATTTACTTGCTATAACATTAGTATATTTATACAGATGTTTGTCAATTTAATTGATTGATATACAACAACTTTTGGGGGGGGGGGGGTGACACTGTATATGCTTAAAAACCATTTTACAGCATGACACTTATTGATAGCCGCCCTTGAGGCGGCTATCTTATGGAATACCAACCAAATTTCTCCCCTGGACGTGAAAGGACAAGTTACTGATAGTTATTAAAATGAATAAATTTGTTTGCGTGGATATTGAAGCTATTAATTGATACCTGTACAAACACATTTAAATTCTCATTGATCTCACCATAAATGACATTTTTTGGATGGATAATGTTCGTAATTAAAATAAAAAATGTTTCCGTATTAATAATTTAATTGCTGATCCCTTTTTGCGTAGACTAGCTGAGGTGTCTATTTTTTTCTACTACTGAACTGATCGCTAATTTTATCGATAGTTGTATTCGTTTACCAATGATGCTGATGTTTTCGCATGAAAACAATAATATAGAGTTTCATATAAATTTTCTTTTTTTATCAATTATAGATAATGAAAATTGCTGAAATTTAAACATTAATTTGATAAAAAAAAAAGTTGAGTCGCCGGAATTAGTCTATATCATAAATTCTGTACTATAAATAGACTTGTTTAAAACGCGGTCAAACTACCGAATCTGCGGTCACAGAATGGGTAGTCTGGATTACCTCCCCTATCACTACTAAACAAATATAGAACGACAGGGAACCAGACTACAGAATGGGTTGGCCCGGGTACTTGCTTCCAAAAGTTTAACGGTAACATATCAGTATTTTAGCAATTATTGTGATATTGTGCTGTTTATTGTGATTATATAAGTAGTTTTCATATATTATGAACAATATCTTGATGATTTTAAAGTTGCTTGATTTGGCCGCACGTGCCCGCAGTTTGGCCGCGTTTTAAACAGGACGGCGGAAGTAGATATATTGTTTTGATAAAACTTTACTTATCAAAAATAGCCGGGAATAAGTGAATACAAGACGCGAGTACTTGTTGAACAAGGAAAATCTTTTTTAATACTCATAACGAACGTAGTTATGCAATTTCATCAACATCCGATACAGACCTTGAAGTAAGTCACTGTCGTACTCGTACCGATTCGACCCAAAATGTTAAAAATGTAAACAACTTTTGAACAATGTTATGCATCTATTGTGCATTGCTATTTCGTTTTGCACACCAATTGTTTACAACAGAACGAGGCATCGTGTGCTACACTGTAACTGTACGAATTTAACACTATTGAAAACTGTTAAATAAATGATAAAATCTGAAATCTTATAAAAGTTCAGTAACCAAAATGAATAAATATCACAGACTTATGACATTAGATTGATTCAGTCGAGCTGGGCAGTCTTGGATGAGCATCGTTAATCATATGCTCGTGAAATCCTTTTTAACAGTATGTTGTCGATTATCTTCCTTATCTGCATGATGGTCGGGCCAATTTTTTTTCTTACCCACATGATTGACAGTCATGCCAATTATTATTTTCCTTATGCGTCTGACAGTCGTCCCGATTACTTTGGTTATCCGAACGACAGTCGTACCAATTATTTTCCTTATGCGCATGATGCTCGTGCCAATTATTTTCATTATCCGCCGCACGACAGTCGTACCAATTATTTTCCTTATGCGCATGATGGTCATGCCAATTATTTTCCTGATGCGCAAGACAGTTGTGCCAATAATTGAATTGTTTTCCTTATCCGCACGACAGTCTCGTAAATTATTTTCCTTATTTGCACGATGATTATACTGATACATTTTCTTATCCGCACGTCGGTTGTGCCGATTATTTTCCTTATCCGCACGACAGTTCAGCAAATAATTTTCCTTATCCACACGACGGTCAAAATGTTGTCAGTCCGAATGAATATTTGTCAGTATGAATGAATATTTGTCAGTTCGAAAAAAATATTAAAATGAAAATAGACCTAAAGTTGTACCTTTTAAAATTTTTAATTGCTTTATTGAGAGCTAAATAATTTAGAAATGCATGTTTAGCTTTTAACATATTTAATAAGTGATTGCCAAAGGACCTCATTTGTTGTTTACCTTTTTACAATATTATAACCTGAATGAGCATAGCTATAAATTTAACCTCTGTAGAGCTGAAATACCTCAAAATGACAGCCAATATTTTCAGCTCCCAGAGACTGAGAGTGAAGTAGAAAAACCCTAGGTACAATGTAACTGCACCGTCATCGAATCCCAAGTCCTCATTTAAAATGCAGGGGGGCCTAATTGTGTATTTTTTATGCTCCCCGAAGGGTGAGCATATAGTCGCCGCTTTGTCCGCCCGTCTGTCCATCCGTCACACTTTTGTCCGGGCCATAACTTGAAGAGTATTAGAGATATCAATTTGAAACTTCTTAGGTGAATAGACCTCATTGAGGGGAAGTGCAGTGCACAAGAACCATAACTCTTGATTGCATATGTTTTTAGTTATTCCCCTTTGTAATTTTTCATTCTTCATTCTTGTCCGGGCCATAACTTAAACAGTATTAGAGATATCAATTTGAAACTATATCGGTGACTAGACCTCATTAAGGGGAAGTGCAGTGCACAAGAACCATAACTCTTGATTGCACATTTTTTGAGTTACTCCCCTTTCTATTTTTTTCATACTTCATTCTTGTCCGGACCATAACTTAATTAGTATTAGAGATATAAATTTGAAACTTCATAGGTGAATAGACCTCATTGATAGGAAGTGCAGTGTGAAAGAACCATAACCCTACAATATATATTTTTGAGTTATTTCCCTTTGTAATTTTTTATACTTAATTCTTCTCTGGGCCAGAACTCATACAGTATTAGAGATATCAATTTGAAACTTCATATGTGAATAGATCTCATTGAGAGGAAGTGCGGTGCACAAGAAACATAACTCTTTATTGTAAATTTTTGGAGTTATGGCCTTTTGTACTTTTATACTTACTTCTTGTCGAGGTCATAACTCCTTCATTATGGGAGGTATTGATTTGAAACTTTATAGGTGAATTATTCTCATTCAGGAGAAGTGCACCTTTATTGTTTTTTAATTATCTCCCTTTTTCATACAAATTAATGCTTGGCAGGTCCCTCACTTGAACAGTATTGATGGCATTTGATTGAAACTCAACATAATGGTAGAGGAAGTGCGGTGTCAAAGAATACCGATTCATTGTATTCTACATTTACTTTAATCCAATAAATATGTGGAACTATCAAGTACTTCAAATTTATTTTGAATTATGTTAATAATCTGGTGACATTGCAACACTGCACATCCAATTGGTCAAAGGAATGATGACTAGTTTCCAATACCAGTAAGCTATTTAGAATGGTCACATAATAATGTTTCAGTGATTTATAATGTGCTTGTAATTGTATATATGCGAGGGTTGCATGCTACATGTATTTACGTGTTTTTACTTCATATCGTGCAGCATGTGTATATAAGAACGTTTTGCTCATCCATATAGAAATGCATTTGTAAACGAAATTGCTGTTAAACAATAAGTAGAAATTAAAAGATCTAGATCTGTTATACAATACCGTTACTTATACTCAATGAAAAGTTAGGTACCATCCTATCAATTGACTCTTATATTTAAAATTCACGTTACACTGTGTTAAAAGCCGAACACAACTATGTTTTGACCTTACTGAGAAGTCACAACTTTAACAATATTCAGATGCACAACTTAGAAAACTTTTGTACCGATAGGTCATATTGTATACAAAATACAGAGATATATATAAGTGGTAACTTTTCAGTGACTCCCAGTTTATAATGTCAAATACCTGTGTATATTGGAATATTTCCCACTCAATTTCATTCTATCTGAATGAAACGTTAGAGATTTCAGTCGTTTAGAATAATTTATAACACCGTTGCTTGATATAACAGTATTCATGCCATGTAAACCACAAAATTGCGGCTACTTTGATGCATTGCATCACAAATTTGTCTTGTATTAGTTTAAACAATATTTATTTCTATAATCATGCATTATTATATGTTACATAGACAAGCTTATTGAAGAAAAGAGGTACATATACAAGCATTAGTAACAAGTAGTTTTATGGTAAATTTAGATAGAAATTGGATGTGTAAGCAAGTCTTTTGGGACTTATATATAAATACATTTCCGAGGTGATGAGAATAATGGCTGGTTCGTACAGTTAAAGTATAATGCATATTGTATTATTTAAGTTTGTAACAGTGTTATCCCTATAAAGTTATGTTCTGTTCTGTTCCTATCAAACATTGTTACAGACTTTCATTAATACATCTCAATACATTGGCAACCAATATCGAGCCAATATCGAGCCAATTATATGTCCGCGCTAATTTCCGGGCAACTAGGACTCATTCTGGACTACTAGAAAAATATTCAGGTAGCCCAGTGGGATACCAGCAAAATTAAAAATATATCGGCCACTGATTATTGGTGAAAGAGATATGAACGGTGCGAATTCCATGCGAAGGTTAACAGGGTTCCTCTACATATATATATAGGATCCGTCATGAGTTGTCTTTGGAGATCAACATTTCTTAAACGAGTCTAGAAAACAAAGGTTATTAAGCGAGCCTTTGGCGAGTTTAATAATTTGTTTTCCTGACGAGTTTAAGAAATGTTGATCCCAAAGACAACGAATGGGGGATTTCTTATCACATTACCATAGTTACCGAGTCAAAACAACGTCAGAAATAGCGAATTTAAGCCGACGACGTTACCAGGGTGACGAATCAACGGGGTTTACACATGGATATGGAAAGGAGCTAAGCCCTCGGTAAGTTCTGTTTTTTGCCATTATCTTAACTTGTTTATACAGTGTTCTTAATATTTTCCCGTGCATAAAAGACTGGTTAGCTTTCTGTTTCTAACTATATTCAATTTTAAACAATACACCTCCAAATATTGAAGTAATCGATGGCCAAAGTTGACGGGAAGAGAAACTGATGTAAACAATCGTGCTGCATGCGCCGTGAATTTGCGTTTTTCATTCATTTTACTCTAAAATGTTGTTATTGATAGCTTAACTGGGTGTGAAACCTCTCGAATATGTACATTAGATTATTGAACGATGTGTTATTTGCATAAATTGACGTTTCTGCAAGTCTGAAGTGAATTTTTGGGAATGCTGTCGTAAACGTATAATTTAGTTATTGCTGTCGTAAACGTGAACTTTGCGTGTTGTATTTAGTTGGAATTTTAATGATTGCTGTCGTAAGCGTAGAAATTTTGGATTGGATTCCTACGAAACCCTAAGGCTTGAAAGAGCTTTATAGAGGAATCCAATGATGTACCAATGGCATTTACTTATTAAATTAACAATTTGCCGTCTTTATTGCAGAAATCGTACCATGGGGAAACGTCGAAAATACATGCTGTCTTTGTGCCGGATGCGGAGAAGGTTTACCGTCCCGTCACCTAATTGTATCAAGATTCAGAAGAAAGAATGGATTAATTCCATGGATGAGATTATGAACCGTGTTAAGTGGAAGGAAAAGTATACACCAGTTAAGATAACATCTCCATCACCAACGAAAAAAACTTCAAACCACAAGCGGTTGCGTTCAGCAACAAAATCACCGTTTCAAAAAGACAAAATCGTAATTGCACGAACACCACTAAAATCGCCGGCACTTAAAAAAGTAAAAACATCATTAGCAGAAAGATATGGTAATGAAAAGTGCATATCACAAGATATTGAATCTCAAGAGAATGTGCTGCCCCTGTTGGAGGATTCTTTTGATATTGAGGTAATAAATGAGACTGTACATCGACAGTCGCCCTTCAATTTAGATGACAATGCACACCAACAACCGTCTAATGATTGTGCTAAAACTGACTTGCATGCATTCGAACAACTGTTGCCGGACGTTATTGAAGTATTTCGTGAAAATGGTATGGAAAGTAAGCTTTTAGATTTCTTCAAGCTTGTGTCTGAGAGAAAATTTCCCATGAGCAATATGGCGTTTTTACTGTGGTTGGAAGTGGTAAAGTGGTATAAAAGTGGTACAACAACAAGTATGAGGTATTCAGACCAAACAAAAAAATTTTGGAAGCTTGGCTTCCGGTTATTTGGTGGTCGATTTATTTCATTTATGTCGGGCTTCAAAAACAACTCTCAGATTGTATTGAATACGACAGTTCGTGGACATTACGACCCAGCGGAGTCAGATATCAATTTTGCAGTCCCTGATCTCAAAATATTGACAGCATACAACCCATATTCGTTACAACTAGATAAGGGTGTAAGGAAACCAGGAATTGCACATGAAATAATCAACCACTTAAGTACTAATGTACCTAACAAGTCTTATTGTTTGACTTTTGATGGAAAAAAACTCAAACCTGGTCTAACAAAGGTTGAAGGAGATATCGATTTACTTGGCTTCGAAAAGGGAAGTACGCTAGAAGAGAAGAAAGAAATCCACGCTGAAACAAAGTCCCCGATAATAGAGCTAAAAGAGTTAATAGGTTACTACAAACATGATGAAAACACGTGTAACATGAATACTCAAGACAAAAACCTGGTGAAAGATAAACTGTTAGCAAGTTTCAAAACTATATCAAGTCATTATCTAACTATGACAGAAATCCGCAAGAAACGAGAATATGCTAAAACAAAAATGATTGAGAAAACTGAAGGAGACTGGCGAAATGGCAAATATGTTTACGCCATTAGTTCAGCAATAGCTTTCATTCACGACATTGACAGTTACCTAAATAAATGTGATGATGTATTAGAAGAAATAATAGGGCAACTGTGTTCGTTGAATAACAAATCGTTTTGCAGATCAGACTTGTACAGTATAATTGACAGTTCTGCTTACCTAGATATTGACGACTCAAAGAATAATGAGCGAATTGTAAACTCTGAGGACAGTACAAGGGTAGTTAAACAAAAATCTGACACTTGGTTTGCGAGACGAGAACAGGTACACGTGACTGGAAGCACGATTCACAACGCAGTGGGGTTAGACGGTGTTAAAAAGCAACAGGAGCATTATGATAAAGTGATATGTAAAATTGAGTGCCAAAGGTCGGATGAAGTTAGGAAAAATATGGAATATGGTTCGACAAATGAAATCAATGCAAACGCGACCTTTGTAAATTCTGTTATGCCAGTTCTGTTTCCTGAATGCATATTTTGTGAGGAAGGTTTTGTAGAAATAGAGAAGAATAACAAGCCTTTTATGATCGTCTCACCCGACGGTAGTGTTAGAACAGATTGCAAAATGGAATCTACGATTGCTGCGGTGGAATTTAAATGCCCAGTTCGTGAACTCCATAAACGAGTTTCTGTCCGCTACTATCTGCAATGCCAATCCGAGATGGTAGCTTTAAATGTCGATTCCCTATATTACCTTTGTTGGCGACCAGATATGAGTAGTGTGTTTAAACTGCGGCGTAATGACGAAGTTTTCGGTGAAGCTCTGGAAATAGTAAATCGACTGTATGTATCCGACAACCACAAGAGACCTACAAAACTTTTACCGGAAAGCAACACACTGAAGAAGAGTATAGATCAACGTTGTCAGCATGATATTGAATTTGTTGGTCTGTTCCCTTCTGTAAAGAATGATCCATCTATCTCTAACAACACTAAAGTTGAAACTTACCTTCACTTCAGACTGGGACTTCTGCTGGATAAAATATTAGAAGTGTATGATAACCATTATGAGCTACAACGAGAAAAGGCAACAGAAGCAGTTGTGTTCATTTGTTGTGATCTCGATAGAGAATGGGATGCAACGTCTATTCGCTGTGCACCGGTTTGTTGGTTTACTAAAGGATACTCTCTCGGAACTGATACAATGTCAAACATTCTACAAGATGTTCTTAACACTTGTAAATCAGCTGATCTACATGTCCCTGCAATATCATTCGATGGTCAGTGGCACGGAATAGCGGTTAGGAATGTGGAAGGTGAACCACTTACGGTGTTACAAGTCCAAAAAGACGTTTGGAAACGGACAGAAAAGTTGACAAAATCAGGTATTCAACAGTCTATGAAGAATATGAACAAGAAAGCGGCCTGGTACTCATTAACAACTAATAGGGACGATGCTTTCCAAAAGCGAATTATTGTTTGTACAAACAACGGACAACGTGTGCCATCAATATCATCGAGAGTGAAGCAAAGCCGACTGAAGTCTTTGAAAATTCCAGTAAGGACAGCCAAAAGTCCTTGTAGTTTTGAAGCACAATGTGAGTCCGTAGTATCTGGTATAGATAACGAGAACAGTGAAGCAGGTATTTGTCTCAATGGTGAAAGAGATGTACATGAAAGAACTGCTATAGGTGACTGTACTGAACCCGGTTCGAACACTAATCAAGACGTTGACTGCACACATGAATCTTATCCTAACTACAACGAAGAAGAAAATGTCCGCATTACAGAAGTTGATAATACAAAAATGTGTGTTATAGATACACATGTTGCTGATAGTATACTTCGCATGATCAAAACGGACAGATATGCTAATAACAAGGGTCAGTGGAATGACAAAGCGCCTGAAGTTCTACAAGAGCGATTTCAATCAGCCAAATCATTGAACGTTTTCAGAGATGTTGAATTGAAGGTTATCGTTAGGTACTTCAAGAAAATGAAAACCGTCATTATAAATGAAAGTTGTTCTAAATCTAAGAAGGTTGAGAAATTATGCAGCCATTTCAATCTTAGAAATGAAATGAACGAGGCAAATGGGAGTCAAAAGAAAGGAGCCAATAAAACAAGGAAAATTGATAGTCTTTCACAGTTAGCGTTTAAGGTGGTCACTAAAGTATTAAAAAAGAGTGATTTAAATATTGTTCACTCCGAGTATGTGTGGGAAATAGAATATGAGAAATGGAGGGAGACATGTCCACTAATTAAACCTTTTCCAAAGGAACTGAGTGAACCAAGTGTGCAAACAAAAACTGGAAACGATGAAGAAAATATTGAAAATCCAATTGGCTTAAATAACAACAGTCGACTAGATACTACCGATAGTTCTCCAAGTAAACTCAGTGGTGCAAAAGAAGATGTTGATGACAGGAGATACAATATTAAATCAAATGATAGGATTCCTTTATTAGATAACTATTTTTACACAGGGTATTTCAGCAAAGAAAGATGTCAATTTGAAGTTTCTTGTGTTGATTCTTCCCATTTACTAACGAGAACCAGAAGAAAGGTGTGTAAAGGAGGAATAGAGGGCATGAATAATAACGCATGGAAACGAGTAGCCAAATCCAATAAGACAAATTTATCTATCGTCATGATAGAAACGATTCTAGAACCAATGTCAGTTCCAGTGGCAGCTGCGCACTTTAGTGAGGCTGTCGAACAAGAGATGAGAGCCAATGGAGATGTATTTGAGGCTATTTTTTGCAGAGACGTCAGGCTATGGTGGAGAGCAGAAGACGATCCTGCTATACCCGCAAAAGAAAGGGTTATAATGAGGATGCCCCTTAGAAATAGGTTGGTAAAATCTCATGATCATAGCCATTTTCCACCACCTGGAATGCATATTAGAGGATGGCCAGCGCAATTATGGGAAGCGTTAATCGCTAATATTGACGCTAAGATATTATTGTATGGTTTATCTCAACACGGGACGTATAATGTTAGAGCCTTTTCGTCAATGATGGGCGAAACTCTCTTTTCGGAACTAACTCTTCTGGACAGGCGAGGTCAGGGAACCGTAACAGTCGCAGAATTTGGACAGTTCATCGAAAGCTCTATTGAAAAGGTTCATGTTCGACTGGATCCAGAAAGGTAATTTTTCAACATATTGATAGCTGTTCTTGACCTGTTGTCCCAAAAGGTGTTATAACGAAAAGTTAAGCTATAATTGCATTGCTATCGGTGGTATAATGGTCTCGATTTCATAACAACGGAAAATAGCTAGTTCGTTCATTTCTTATTGACAATTGACGCTACTTATTGAAGTACTATTTGCATGTAATAGTGAACAACAACACAATACAGTCCATACGTCCCCCGAAACACTCGTTATAAGTTTCTTATAAAAACACTGATATGTTATATAATAAGTACCCAATCACTTGTTCATCTGACACGTGCATATCCGTGTATGTTTGAGACTTCATTATTACACCAATTTGTATATTCATTCCCATTCCTAAAACTTTATTTAATCATCGAATGTGCTTTACATTGATATTGTATAAATCAATAATGTTCGTTGTTTATATAACGTTAACAAGTATCCTATACAACTCTTTCCAGGCCATTCGTCTACAAAACAGCACGAAGACCAGTCTACAAGTTGCTAGGAAATCAAGACCAGTTATCTCAACAATGCAACCAGACATCCAACGTCGACAAGCAGAGTGAAAGTTTCTTGTAAGCATTATCAAATATTATTTAAGACATAATGAACATGTACCTGTGTTTTATCGTAGAATAAAGCATTGGCTCGAGTTCGGGTGTAGTTATTTAAACATCAGTGCGTATTAATGTGCGTATCCGGGCAAGTGGCCGCGCTTTATTCTAAGATAAAACACAGGTACATATTCATTATTTTGATTCTGATATAGCCAATATTTCGCATTTGACAATACATCAAGACATAGTAACCGCTGCACTTCTTTCTTCTTCGGAACGCTATAAAGTTATTTGCTGTAGCTGCGTTTTAACGGTAGATTAAAGTATTCCTTGGTTGCCTATTTGTGCAAATTGTTGAAACTGCTGATTGTGTTAGAATTCGTAATATATTTAAGGCAGCTAGTATTAAATAAATGAACAGTAAACATCAAGTTATACATGCAACAGTATGTAGCAAAAGAGTTGAACAATTCGTTTAGTTTCAAGCAATATTATGGTAACTTCAGTCAATGTTCATTACATGTTACATATTATGTGTTTCAGTGATCATCCGTTTGATAATCCCGAGAGACGACGATGTAAGCCCAAATGCAAGGAGGAATCAGTTTGCAGCGACCGTAACGCCATCCAACGGGGTTCACTTGGAGTTCGTTTCGAGTCCGCACGTAGAAACGAAGGAAAAATGCTGCCCACTCTTCGAATGGGGATAGATCTAGACGAACTTTGAAAATGAACGTGCTTGTGTCTTGTTTTGAATACTATTAGTTCTGTTAAAGTCATGGTGAATGATTTTGTCTTTGACCTGGAAAAAGTACGTCCAGTTAAACGATATGTATTTGCGTTGTACACCAGGGCTTTGTGCTTTGTGAAAACCATCCCAGCTATACATAATTATGTCTTTCTTTTGTGTCAGGATATACATGTGCACATGATCTATGAGAAGTTCATGCTAAGTGTAACGATATGTTAACCAGTCGTATAGACACATGCTCGTATTATTAGCGCTGATGATTGTTTAATCATTTGCAATCATTTGAGATAACAAACGTTTTATGCAAATTGGAATGTAAAGTTTGGTCAATAAAACCAGTCAAAAAGTTGATACCAAAAGCAAATCCTCTTTTGAAAAAGCGGACCTTGTTTGTATTTTTCTAAAATTTTATTTTGGGACATTAAATTTGCAAACTTTGCTTGCTTTCAAAACAATTGAAGTGGTTTTATTAGCGTAACTTTACTGTATAAAACATGAAAATAACAACTGTCAAATTTCGGAATTTAATAGAAAATGTAACAATACAAATTTAAAAAAGGTCTATGAAACAAATCACAAAACGAAGTGATATGCTGCGATATCGTTTGTACCTGTACTAGATCATGAAGATGAATTAGTATGATACCGAAAGCAGTCTGAAAGATAATTGACTCGTCAGCATATCACTTACAATTTATCACAAATGATTAAAATCACAAATGTATTTGCAAGTTCCTGCTTGCTATCACATTTATCACGAGCAAATAAATAGTAGTAAAAATGAATGACTAAATATAGTTATAAAATTGCTTACTAATGCAAGACATGGAAAACACAAGATCAATGTAATACAATATGTATGCATGTTTTCATTGCAATGAATAGTATTAAAATGCTGATAAAAACATATCAAAGGCAAGTACCTTCTTGTTGTAGTAATGTGGCAAAGATAAAGATACATGCATACATATAAATGAATATTTTTTTAAATATAAAATGATATGCTAGTATCTGTACAACTACCATAAAGTTGGACGGATACGGTATGTATTATTTAGCACGAACATTGTACAATAAACTTGTATGTAAAATGTGACGAACTAAACATAATAAATGTATAACAACATGTGCCATTGACTTATGGAAGTGTCAGCAAACAGAAATATTATGTTCTTACATGTGTCATATTGTAAACGAGTAAAGTCTGCTTCAAGTTTAGATTTGATGTTTACGTGTTGACAAGCTCAGTTCCACTCCAATGTTTATGCTGCATTAAAGTTTCAAAGATATCAGAATGTAGTCACTAACGTTGAAAACGAGGCACAATATGAAATAATATTTCTGATCGTGAGCAGTATCGAACTAATATTAGACCTTGTGCGGTATGGTGAAACTGTTTTTATATATGTTACAAATTATGTACTGGATAAAAATAAAATTTGACACGAAACCCTGATAATGTAATAAACAAAAGTCGTATCAAATGGTCCAATATGACACAAATCATATGCAGAGTATTTTAAATTCAAAAATATTTACGCACTATATAAACATGCCAATGAAAATACATTTGTAAATGTATACGGCAGATATAACTAAACATTTTAGTTAGAAACATACAACAGATGATTTGACATGGCATCAAACGATTCAAGAAGATAGTGTATGTACTGTATTGGATTAAACAATTTATGTTTATGCTTGACTATCGTGATGTGATTTACGGTGACGGGTTACATCTGACTTGAATCTGTAAGATTTTAAGCAGACAGGACATTGGTGCGCAGGAGGTGCATCTGTGTGTACACCCTTATGGTCATTCAATCGTTGCAAACTCTCGAAAACCTGATCACATGATTGGCATTTGTGATTCAGCTGTTTAGATTCATATCTGATGTGCCTGTTCAAATCAGCTTTGATTGCATACATTTTCCCACAATTGCCACAAGAAAATGGCTTTTCACGACCGTGTACATTGCACTGATGACGGATTAATTCGCACGGCTTTCGAAACAAACTTCCACAACAGTGAAAAGAACCAAGTTTACCCTCGTGTACGTACTGTTCATGCTCCACTAGGTTGGCTTTCCTGTTGAATTCTTTGCCGCATGTTGAACACATATGGGTCTCTGCAATAGTATAAAGTCATTGAAAGTATATTTAAAAATAATGAATACGTACCTGTGTTTTTATAGAATAAAGCACAGTCACGTTTTCGGATGCGTAGTAATTAAATCACAAGTGCAAACTACGAGTGATTTATTTAATGTAAGCATACGAACAAGTGATCGTGATTTTGTATAGATCAAACACAGGTACATGTTCGTTATTCTGACTCCAACTTAGCCAATATTCCGCACAGCACAACAAGACAAAGTAACCTCTGCACTCCTTTCTTTCGCGGAACGCTACCAAGTTATTTACCATAGCTGTGTTTTATCGGTACTTTATGCACACCTTGATTTCATCTATGTCCATTTAGGGGAACCACTGGATGTGAAAAAAGCTCAATTTAATAATCTGTAGATGGCAACAGCCTATTATTATATCCATACATGTGGAAATTTGCAAATGTAAAATATTGATAACAAGTAATTAAGAATTACAAGCAATACAGAAGTCCCCTACCGGTTTGAGGCCATTTTCAATGTTTCTGTTGGCATAGCAACCACAATTTTTGTCAGAATCAAAATATTTTTAGACGTGCATAATCCCCTTATTGCCCCCTATCCACATACCAAGTTTCATAAACCTAGCTTGGAAATTGTTTGAGTTATGTCAGGATCCAGATTGTTTGACAGACGGACGGAGGGACGGAGGGCAAACCTATAGTCCCATCCGGTCAAAAACCGGTAGGGGACTAAAAACACGTCTGTGCGAATATCGTATTCGACTGCAGTCAATTAGAATGCATAGTGTGATATGCAATAGGCTGCCATAGAACGGTAAAGATATTATGTTTGTCCAATAATAAAGATCATGCAATGTGCTCGGTTGTAGAAATAAAATTATCAATATCAAAGAGGTAGATCTACATGCAGAATAGATCTAGTGTTTCAATAATTATTTAAGATTCGACGTTTTCATACAAAACAACCCATCTTATTGAACAAGACTCCAGATGACCATTGCTTTTTTTCAAAATTGAACAATCGGTTAATGCTAATGTGTAAACAGACCTTTCGACCGACTATAGTGATAAACACGGACTCGCTACAAACATTGTAAACTTCATTCAGTCATGGTAACCAACACATTCTTATCAGGGAAGGGTCTAATTCGCAAAATTTTATCATAGTTACTTGGCTCAAGCAGCAGCCAATAAACGCTATTTGTAATACGGTAGACAAAATTGACAGAGATGCTAAATTATTTAAAATTACGAACTGACCTTTTCCTAACGGGCTTCGTAATCTGGACGCCATCGTGCATAGATCTAGTTTACTGAAATTATAGAATCCTCTTCAAATTACTATTTTCTTACAGGAAATACATCGTCTATAAATTGGCTCGAACAAAGAAAATATATGGATTACATTACGATAGGTTACAATGGCTTAATAAGAACAAACATATTGATAATTGCAACCGTAACGATTTACACGTTGCAAGCAGCATCTTACTTAAATCACGTTTACGACAGCAAATCTTGAAACGTTCACATAGTTTCAATTTTACAGCATAAATGTATTTATTGTTGTCTAAACGCTTCTGACATATAATTTGTACGTTGTACTACACAATATGCTTACAAAATCCACTCAATTGCGATCAAATGTTTAAAAATAATAAAAGCACGTTGCGTGCAGCAAACAGTCTACGGTGAATTCTGTACACGGCATATTTTGGCCAAGGATATCGTGTTTATTAAATAGAGTATTGTGTAATATTTAATATCAGAATGACGAGCAGCGATAGCTGTCTTTTATGCGCTACGATAAAATGAAAACTTAGATCATTTGGAAGGTTTATTTGCCAAAAAACGTCACTTACCGAGCTTGTTTACATCTATGACTTTGCACCGGTAAACCCCAAAAAGTCACGTGATTCGTCACCCTGGTTACGTTTTCGCACCGAAAAGCTGGTGACGTCACGCATTTGTTATCACACGTGTTGGAGAACATTGTTCCGTCATTTGTTCTCACATGGAAGATCATGGTATTTATTTGATAAAAAGTATTATGTGTACGTTTTCAATTTTCACAAAATAATTAAAACTCCGACAATATGGAAAATTGTTGTTACTGTCAAACATGTAAACCACAATAAATAAAGTCGTTATTATCATTATTATTATCATCAGATCTATTTGAACATAAATTGATCACCTCAATAGTACAGCAAAAAATCAATACTAAATCATAATAAAACGTGTGTAGTATTTACTAACTGTGTAGTATTTACTAACTGTGTATATAGTATTTACTAACTGTGTAGTATTGTCGTGCATTGTTGTTGTTTATTCATTCATGAGTGCTGCCTTCCCTGTCCGATTATCGTTACTTTTTACTAAAAAGTTATGTAATTTTCGATTTAAATGGTGATTGTTTAATACCAAAGACTGGAACTATAAAATCTGAAAACGTTTTTCTTGAACTATTTTGAATATAATACTGTAATACTAGCCATAACCATTAATGTGGAAAAGATTTTTGATCAAATAAATTCATGACTGTACATGTACAATTGTGTTGGTATGTATTGAAATTGTAATTGTTATAAATATTATTTCACTTAAACGACTGTCATGCCTACCACCTTAAACAAATTATATAACATATTTATAATTCCATTATATATCCATACGATTGATATTGTGTACATAGTCATTAGATTTATTGATGCCATGTTTCCGTTGTTTCAATGTTTTACTGTTGATGGCCTTACGGCAGATTGACAATTACGTCAAATATGTTTCCTCTGTAATTGTTATTATTAATGCCTTTAGCAGTCTATATAAATGATAAAATGAATGTGACTAAACAACAATAAGATACCTGTACTTACTTCCATCAACACCGGTGATTCCACAAAATACACATAAAATCACAAATAATTCACAAGCAGTTGTTGCCATAGTAATCACAATAAAGCAGAATTGACTTCAATAATGTACAATTAGTATTTTCTGTACGCATCCGTTGATATTCCACAATAAACGATAAATAGTTTTCAAGATTTTTCTCCCATAATCTGCAGTTATTAATTTCCACCTCCCAGTCTTTAACAAACTCGGATCATTAACAACAAAGACGACGTAGTTGCTACATAAGACGCACAATGATTGCGTGATACGTGATTTTATCTACACTTCACAACAAAATGTTGTCAATACTTTTAACTAATTGAGTAATACATGCTGTGGCACAGCTTTGTAATGATGTTATAGTCTAGAAGTACGCTGTTACAGTGTTATCCCTGTTTAAAGAGCCGATCAATTCTGAGCTCACTAACTTCCCGATATTAATATCAGAAACAGAAAGGCACTTGGTCACCACTGTTTCACTACATGGAGGTCCGCGGTCATATCAGGATATGTTCCTATCAGAATTCGAAAATTCGACCATGCGGTCCCCAAGACGATGTCAAATATTTAAAGTTATTATGACAGATGCTTTATACCAACATCCAATGTAACATTTATGTTTAATCGTCATCACAAATACTCCGATTGTAAATTCGTCATAATAATAATACATGTGTGTCTTATGACTCTATGTCGCAATATTTCGACCTTATTAGGTCTTTTCACGAGATATGAAATATACCTAATGAGATTTAACTCCTGATGGTATTGTGTTCCCCTATTATATTTTATAACAAGATCATGTGTGTCTTGATGACAGGTACTGGTAGGTTATATTCTTCCATCAACGTTTGCACGTTTGCAGCAACGACCATGTCCTCAACGTGGAGAAGTTTGAAGTTGTTCGGGGAAAATCAAGATGCCTACTGGTTGATAGTTAATTCAAAGAAAACTGATTATTACAATTTTCTGTCGTATATGACTGAACCACTATTAGAGAGGTTTGCGAAACTGAACGTGTATGAGCGCGTTACGTGTACGAGGAAACTGAACGGGTATGAGCGCGTTAAGTGTACGAGGAAACTGAACGTGTATGAGTGCGTTACGTGTACGAGGAAACTGAACGTAAATGAGCGCGTTACGTGTACGAGGCAACTAAATGTGTATGAGTGCGTTACGTGTACGAGGAAACTGAACATGAATGAGCGCGTTACGTGTACGAGGAAACTGAACGTGTATGAGCGCGTTACGTGTACGAGGAAACTGAACGGGTATGAGCGCGTTACGTGTACGAGGAAACTGAACATGAATGAGCGCGTTACGTGTACGAGGAAACTGAACGTGTATGAGTGCGTTACGTGTACGAGGAAACTGAACGTAAATGAGCGCGTTACGTGTACGAGGCAACTAAATGTGTATGAGTGCGTTACGTGTACGAGGAAACTGAACATGAATGAGCGCGTTACGTGTACGAGGAAACTGAACGTGTATGATTGCGTTACGTGTACGAGGAAACTGAACGTGTATGAGCGCGTTACGTGTACGAGGAAACTGAACGTGTATGAGCGCGTTACGTGTACGAGGAAACTGAACGTGCATGAGTGCGTTACGTGTACGAGGAAACTGAACGTGTATGAGCGCGTTACGTGTACGAGGAAACTGAACGGGTATGAGCGCGTTACGTGTACGAGGAAACTGAACGGGTATGAGCGCGTCCCTTGACGAGGAAACTGAACGTGTATGAGCGCATTACGTGTACGAGGAAACTGAACGTGTATGAGTGCGTTACGTGTACGAGGCAACTGAACGGATATGAGCGCGTTACGTGTACGAGGAAACCGAACGTGTATGAGCGCATTACGCGTGCGAGGAACAGTGAAAAAGCTCCCGGTCTGCTTATTCGTACATGTAGAGCAATTACCTCGCCCAGTGTGTAGTTTGAACAAGTAAGAAATTATGGCAAAAAAGGGACTTGTATCCAGCTTTGTGTTCTACGTCACACATGCATGTACGCCATATGGCATAAAAATATTTCGTAAACGCATTCATCGTGTTTTGTTCACACTCACGTTAATTTGTAAGGAAAACATGCCTCAACTCTCATGAGATATTTTACACGTTCATTTTTAGTTTAGCAAGCCAATTTAAATTATCATTTGATTCCTATACACAAAAAGTCATTTAAAACTGTTGATGAAAGGTTATATGATAGTGGACTATACTGATATTACTGTCAAATATGTAATCAACAATAAATAAAGTCGTCATTATTATTATTGTTAGAGCCAAAGTGGATAGCCATGTTTAGCCGGAACGGATATGAAGTCACAGGAACTTGCATCCGTGTTTGCTGTGACGACTGTAGAAAAACTTAATTCCAGCTTTCGTATCGTCATAGTCCGTTGCGGCAAAACATGGCCGCTGCACAACCTTCTCTCTATATAGGGTACACTTAGATGACTTGAAACTACAGGGTACATTCAGATAACTTGAAAACCATGTCTCTATGGCTAAAATATCTGTTCCATTCACAAAAAGGTAATTTATAAATTTAACGAAAATGTTCAGATGGGTATATCATATAGTTAATATACAGCTTGGGAGTGGTTTTGTCGCCATTGAGCTGTTCACGTAACTTTTATACACCACTATATTCCTACATATGTATATTACAGCATGTGTCGTGATTGTTGTTGTTGTTTTGATCGGAAGAATGTTTGGTTTGTTACCATGTGAACTGCTTAAATAAAATATGAGAATAGAAAATTCGTGAGAACAGATCACATCGATTAACCCTCCCCCTGTCTGACATCTATCCCCGTATTCCAGATTTACTAATGATTTAGCGGTATCACGCAAAGAAAACATATAACGATCAGTTTCCAATAAAACATTTCTCTTCAAAGGTATATGTATGTTTCACAATACAGACCGAGGTTTTCCTATTATAAGTGCGCACATTGACCCCATAAGTAATTGTCTTTCTTTTCTTTAATGTTTGATATTGAAATGGCATGTAAAGCGGGCGTCAATTAGTTAATTGCACTATGACGTCAATAACCTTCAATCCTATTTAATTCAATATTGTTGTTATTTGATATACCATAAACATGAATAATTGCATGAACCACAGTATGGTCTAGTCAGGGTAAGAATGGATAATACAGTGGTCGAGTCCACTATGGCGACGAAAAAAACAATCAAAAAGGCTTATACAGACAGCTATAATTTCAATTCTAAACTAACATATTCGCTGTACCGATAGTGGTTGTAATCTTAAACGTCAACGACAACGTCACTATCACAATATCCTAACCGGACTGTACACTGTTTTTAGTAGACAAAACTATCTACTGAGCGATATTAGACAGGGCAACTAGGTACAATAGTTTATTCAAAATGGGACAATGGACCCTTTATTCTAAATAATTATATACATTAATAAACAAAATACTGTAGTTCTATGTAGATATGTATGTATTATGCATACGGAACTTAAATCATTGCGTACGAATCTATCAACACAAAATACTTGCAAAATCATAGACTATGTGTCTATTAATTGGCTAGACCACGTAACAGCATTATCACATACAATTGCACTTTTTACAGTGCAATAAAAAACGAAATGTATAGTTATGGCGTCTTTTGTTGATAATAATTATTACGGTGACGCCATTGACTTATAATAAGCTAATTCGTTATCTAATCTATCATATTTATTATGTCGTGTATGTGAAAAAAAGAACATCAAATTCGTGTTGCATAATATTTTATTAATGGAATTCGGTGAATAAAACGAATATGAAGGTCGCTAAGACCAAACCTTAACCATTTACTCCATGGAAACGGCTATTTACGATACTATCGTACTGGTTTCTCCGTGCAGAAATATTTTGCCGCATTTACCATTACTATATAGACGTGCTATGAATGCCAATCTGTATTTTGCATAAAAACGAATATTAGGATGATGTATTGTAAGTAACAGCCATATGTCACTGAAGTCCCTGATTAGTCAAGGCACATACGACATTATGGAGTAAAGGGTTGAAGGGACAATACAAGAAGCAGACTAATGAGGTTTCAGAAAAATCTTTAATTCTAAACCGTCTTGCCTTTACAATGTAGAGCTATAAATTCACTGCAATATGCATAACGGATAGGTTGCAGAAAAAAACGTTTGTTCTAAACCCTCTAACCTTTAGAATGTAATATGCAACACTGAGAACTGGCAGCAATACGTTTGTTCTAAACCCTCTGGCCTTTACAATGTAATATGCAACACTGAGAACTGGCAGCAATACGTTTGTTCTGAACCCTCTGGCCTTTACAATGTAATATGCAACACTGAGAACTGGCAGAACAACGTTTGTTTTAAACCCTCTGGCCTTTACAATGTAATATGCAACACTGAGAACTGGCAGAAAAAAACGTTTGTTCTAAACCCTCTGGCCTTAACAATGTAATATGCAACGCAAAGAACTGGCGGAAAAACGTTTGTTCTAAACTCTCTGGTAACTACACAATTGTAGCATTCTACGTTTTGGATCACAACGCATGTTGAACAGTAACTGTTCCGCTTGCATATGATACTTTCAGTGCTTTGATTTCATACTAACTATCGAGATATGTTCATGTTTGCTTAACGACCGGAATTGAATCGGTCCATTAAACTTAATAGTTTTTTCCATCACACACTCGTAAGGTCAAATGTGATTAATTTAGTGGTGATATTCTTTGGCGTGTAATTACTTGGCAAACATGTTGTGTTGGTATCCATTAGTGAATAAAGAAGTCAGACAAACGTACTGTTATTGCCATACCGGTTACTACACAGTCGCCAAGGAAAACCCTTTTCCAGACTTCCAGAGCAAACGTTTAAATTGTGACATTTACTCACCGTAATAATAATGTAAACAAATCAGGTCCAATGATACGTGTAACCTGTGTTGCATGCTTGTAATATTGTTCAAATCATAGAACTATTTATTTGCCGAGGCCTAATGCGTTAAATTGGTCGTAAGCTGAAAAGTGGTAATAACATTGTGTGGCGTTACGCCACACAAAAATGTACATGATTTACTTACGATGATTGTAGTACAGTATTTGTAAGGACGAACACAAATTGTCCGATGTGAAACGTATACATCGCTGGGTTAGAATGAGAATGTCGTAAAAGACTCATACATATTTGAAATCTGCATCACACGGCGTTTCTTATGAGCCTTTGTCATGAAAATCGGAATGGTTATGTTTTTCCATACGTGAAGAACAGTTTTCAGACAGTTTTTCTTGTTTTCTCAAAATATCGATTTTTTACTTACAACCTTCTAATTCTAAGCTAGTGACATGTACCACATCTGTATTGAGGTGTATAGAGTGCATTGAAAGCCAGTTTTAGGAGAAAACAAAGGACAAAGTTTATTAATGGCTTAATTCGATCCTGTGTTTTGTCAAGATATAAAAAATGCATGTTCCTATAAATCTGTCCTTTATTTCTAATATCCTAAAAAAAGATATCGCAATTTCCTCGTAATAGGTCGACACATATACAGGCAACAAAATGTACATATTGTGTAGCAATTGTCATATTTGGTCATTTTCATAACTTTTTATGACGTAAATCCTTCCCAAAACCATTATTTAATTATTGCAACATTTTTGCTACATTCTTGCAACACTTACATATTATGTACATATATAAAATATGCATTATGCTTTTGTAAAAAAATACAGGGCCAAAAATAACCCATTCGTGAACATTGTCGTTACTATGCGTACGTGTAACTAACTTGTAAACAGCAGAATATACCCGTTGCGGCTAAACATGGCCGCTGCACGACCTTCTATATATATAGGGTACACTCAGCCTACGTTCAGGGAAAAATAACGTGACGCACGTATCGTACCTGTTACGAAACGTGCGTCACGTGATTTTTCTTGAACGCAGGGCAGATAGTACACTCAGATAAATTGAAACCATGTGCCTGTGATAAAACATACGGCAACCAGTTACCTCAGTACCGTGATAGTTTGACTGGAAACAAAACTCCGTATAACCAAACACACTGACGGTGAGAACATTTTGCTTGCGTTTGTTTGAGCTATGTTTATTACAAACATGAAATATTACAGACACAAACAGTCCTCTGAGAATATTTTTGTTTATTTTGTGAACAAATGTGGCTTTATTGTCGAGAGAGCAGGTAGATGGAACACATTAAGCGAGTTTGTTCTCTCCTGGAATTACGTGTTCTCATTAACAGCATATATTATTCATTAATTGGGTGAAGACATTAATGGAGATGTCGATATAAAAACATTAATTACTAAACTTATTGTTAAGAACACTAGTATTGACCTATGGATCAATTATATGATTCTGTTACATGTACACTTGTAGTCTGGTTAGTTCAAACTAACTGTCATAGACCCGCGGTTTCATTGACATTTCATGTACATTTTATTCGACTATCTACTATAAAGCCCATGTTTCATAGAAGATAGACAAAAAACAAAACATACTCATATAATGAATTAAATCAATGGACCCGTGTCATGTGATTATGTTATATGCACATACATCGTACGTTGATGTAAATGCACCCAATCAAAACATGTATCCCAGCTAAACTAAACTTGAAATTGATATAAACGATTTGTTGATGGTGATATGTCTGTAACAACATCAGCAGGAACAATCCTGTCAGTGAACTATCATATAGTCTTGGACCGGTTGCTTATGGCAGATCGGACTTTATATCCAACCTCTTCTTATGAACATTCAACATGTCAGTCACATAAATGATCATTCACTGACCAAACGCTAGAAGAAACGTGTATAATAACTACGAAGAGAACTGTGTTTCCGCCTTATACGGAGCCAGTTATTGTTTTTTGGAGGTAAAGTTGGCACGTCACTTCATGTCTAGATTTAGTTCAGGTAATATCAGGTTTCAACTTGTTCTCTATGATAAACATGCTAGTCAGAACCTGACTTACTTTAAGGCCTGACGTCGACATGGTCAACATCGTAATTTGAGCATATTTAGACTGGTAAAAAGTAATCGTTATTTGTGGCATTCGATTCCACTCCCGGATATATGCCAAAGGCAGGGTACAACATAACACTCTACATTGCGAGTCATTTTCTGTGTCTAATGTCAGTTTCTAAGCAGGACATTTCGAAATCAGCTGAGTGAAGTTTGGTTCAAAAAGGATAAAGATAAACAGAAAAAATAAAATAAAATACAAAGTCAAATTATAATCCACTACATTTATTTTGAAAACTTAAGAGTAAGTGTGGTATAAAGTGACTGCTTTGCAAAGCATTTGTATCAACACTTTCAAGCATATACTAGTAGTGAAAGACTGCTTTAATTGGTAAGTACATAGAACCTAATATATTGTGTGACCTATTAGACACACAAAGACACCCAACACCTTTAGACAAAGCTTTGTAGCGGGACCAGTGAACAAGTATAATGATGATAGCTTAACGCATATTTATCACTTAACAAAGGCGTTCTATGTAGTTTCTTATACGAGAGATACTTAAAAAATCCTAATAAAAGAATAATTGTATCATTTTAAAGAGCAGAAACCACAAAACTAATCATAGCTCGTCGAACTAGTTTATGAGTTATTTGCCCTTGAAACTAGAGTTTTTCGCCAATATTTGCGTATTCAATGGTAGATAACACTTCAACAAGTCTGGCAACCTTTTTTTGCATTTGCTGTTTCTAATATGACACATTGTCCTTAAACAAATTTTGAAATAATTCTACTATTAAGAAAACGGTTCTCATATATCACAAGAAACTGCAATGAACGAAATTAATCAATTAATATAATAACATATCGAAAACTCTAAGCTATAGTAACCCCTTTCCAACTATCCAACAATATTTTTTCTCGTATTACTCAACATTCACCATTTCAGTTTACCGGGAACATATTTTTCTATAAGTTTGCTGTAGTAGGGTACAAGGTCGCTGATGTCCGGAATATCCGGGCATTTCGTGTACAGATCAAACTTGTTGAATTCCCGGACCCAGGTCAACATCTCCAGATCTTTGTTGTTACACAGGTACATGTAGTCCTCACTCATATGCCAGGGATAGAAGGAATGGTACCTGTGTATACAGAATAATAACAAGTAGTTATAACTTTTAGTAATAACATTTAGTGATGACAATTAGTGACATCAATGATATGATTGGACGGTTACGTTTAAGCCTTGTTACAAAATAGCCGCATACCGATAAGAATTAGACTGGTACATAGTAGCGTAAAAACAATGCTACTTTAAAGTTGAAGTCGAATGCCAGACTAAGACATCAGCCATTCGATCATTGATGCTTGGTCGCGTGCTCCTCTAATAGACATATTACTTCATGCATTCCAATAAACATGCGGCCTTAGGTAATAAAGGTCAATGCCCTCAACGAACAAAACCAGTCAGACGCGTACCCTATTCTATATTGATAAAAATATCACGACATCATGATTTCTCACACCGAACTGTATAGTCCGTTATTCGTCAACAAACAACACTTAAAGAAACACATTATCGATGTTGAGTGGAGACACTTTTAATTGTGTTTTTTTTCTTCCACAACTAATTGATGTTGATAGATGTAATCAAATACGACCAATTTTGATAGCCACATCAAAAGCTGAATATAGCATTACATCGACCAAGCAAAGAGACTACGAATGCCGTAAAGTGACATGCCTAAGGTAAGTTTACACTAGGTGCGTTTGTACAAGAGTTGGTCAGCTTAAAATAGGTCATTTAGCTGAAACCTTGACATTCGGCTTTTTCATACTGTTTTTTCCTACTTTTCTGGACTTCTGACAGCTAAAACTAGGTATTTCAGCCATTTTACTGTTGGTACTAGGCCATTCAGCTTGGGTTTTCAGCTTTTTGATTGCTGAAACTGGTTCATTAGAATTTCGACAGCTTGGAAATAGAAGGGTCATAATTTGTTTAGTTGGGCATTGTGCCTTGTATGTTTTTATGTTTTCAGTGCTGCCTTTCCTGTCTGACTTAATATTATCGTTTTGGTCAGCGTTTCTGATGTCTAAAAATGAACATAGACGTCTTCAAAATTACGCGAGAAGAATTTGTTTTGTTCACGCTACGAACGTTTTTTGTCCGAAGCAAATCAATTTTCAGGAACGTTTCAAACGATTGACTGTGTTGGATAGCATGAGCTAGCGCTTGACATCATTTGTCAGCGTTGAGGTCGGACTCGTATTCGATTAGCGTATGCGAACGAGAAATAGCGTTGTATGACACTAAACCTGTGACAAAGGCCTTAGAACTTAGAATATTTGTGTCAAGCTATTTAAAAACCTGCAAATGTACGAGGATGGCTAATCCGGAGTGATGAACACACGGACGTACAAATTATCTAGACTATTATTGCCTTTCACTTTTAACTTGTCATCCATGAGTATCCATGCTTATCCGTTGTCCAATCAGAGCAGTTATTATAACTCATCAAAACATTCTTACTGTACAAAAACGAAAACATGCGGAGATTAATTAGCGACAGGTCAAAAGTATTCGATAATACTACCTTGTGGTGCTGACCGGAAGTGGGATCGACAATAATATCAGGAAGTCACTCAAGCTGATCCATAACAACGTCTCATAAATGTAAGTACAATGACCAAGATATATTACCACTTAGTGTGAATGTTTGAGTAGTCTTCAGTGCAGTTTATCTTGTATGACCATATATCAGTGAAGAATAATTTAACATTGTTCAAATACCACGCATCAATCATCACGTACTAGCAGTGTGTTTTTATAAAAGCCTTATTTAAGGACATAATGATAATTATTCTCGTATGGCGCAGTGATAGTTTTTATCGACTTAAACTTAAGCTACAGTCCATGGAGCTCCTAAAGGGAAGACCCACCCATTTCTTATCGAAGTACACTTTTATTATATTTAAACGATATGTTATTTCTGTACATTAGTTTGTGTGTTTTATTGGGAACAATCCAGGTGCCTGTATTTGTTTCAATTGTTCAATTGACGTGTACTATGATGTCATCATAATTTTCTCTTCTAACTTTGAACAGCAATGTTACCAACGTTAATGCCACTACTATCATGGTACGGAACACGCGGGTAAGGGATACATACGCAATGCGATAGGAGTGAGCTGGGCCATAGCCATCTCAAGGACAATGGTACATAAAAGCAGTCTGTTGCCATTGATTGTTCGGAGTTTCTGTTCAGTGCTGCAATATGATGTCACTGTGATACCTGGTTCGTTATTGTCCCGTTTATGTTAGACTGACTGAGACGACAAGGTGTCGAAACATGTTGCATTGTTTTGCTTTCCTTATTTTCGTGTTCAATTTTATGTGTGTCATCGTTACTTGTACAGTATGGTCTTGTTTCTTTTTGTGCGTTTCGTGCCCTGATGCTTCTTTTATGTGTTGCCTTCCCTGTCCGATTTGTTTTCATCTTTTCATCAATTGTACCAATTAATTGTTTTGTATGATTGTGTGTGCACTCACCTGATTGCATAGAGTGCCTCATCTGGCAGATAACACGTGTTTGCCTTAAGGACCTGATAGAGATATTCATCGTGACCCCAACTCATGAGAACATTATCCAGTCCACAGTTCTCAGTGTAGATGCCAAGTTTGGTGTTAAGCTTCTCGTTTTTCGTGTCCGGGTTACCTGGACAAAATAAAGCAGAATAAACGGCATCACGGTATGATTTGGCAAACATGAAATCATGTGTATTCATATACTGTCCGCTGTCCAAATATTTTAATTGCATCCTTAATTAAATATAATTTTTATGTATCTCTGTTGATTCCAAGTGGTGTCATGTTACAAGCAAACACACGGGTTGTGCTTGCACGACCTTACACAGCCACGTTCACCCACAAACCATTGTCATTACACTTTGAGGTGGTTAACAGATCAAATCATAGGCCTATTGAAATATATCATTAATTTATACCAAGTTAGTATTGGTCGATTTTGGAACAAATTCTGCAACTTCTGCATTTGTATAGTACTGAGAATTCGGCCCGATCCTAACTAGATAAGTTTGCATGAATATAATTATTACAAGGTTCTAGCGTTGGATATATCAATTCCCGCGAGAAAATCATGTAATATCTGTCCTTTTGAATGGTGTTCGTATTTCACCCCGTCTTCGTGATACTACCCGCTTATGAAAAATACAACCGGAAATATGAATATAGAGAATATATCTGCTTATCAGTTGTTAAACTACGCTAATAGAAGGTCGATGATCACGTCAAATTCTCCGTGCTATATTACGGCACTTTAATCACTCTTCGGCACACCATGCGGCATGAGTTTGTGTTTTGTGTATTCCACCACTTGTGTTGCTGGGTGCCAAGCAAGGGAACTACTGCTTTGTGTTTTGGTAAGATCATATCATCCCTCGACCTCTCGCACTCTAAGCGGACATAAGTCTTGTTAAACCTGAAACTAGGTCGTTCAGCTTTTTGGCAGTAAGGACTTGCACTTTCGACTTTTTAGACAGCCGCAACTTGTAGCAGTTAAGTTCATTTTTCCCTCAGTTGTGTGTTGGGCATTTTGTCATGTAATTGTGGTCTGTGCTGTGTTTTATATTTTCTTTGTTCGGCTGTTTCAGTTGAGTGCTGCATTCCCTGTCCGATGGTTTACTATCGTTTGCTATCAATGCGGTAATCAATTCATTTGCAAACGACACTAGCGGACATCAGGCATCCAATGCGGCCAGTCATGTTATGTTCTAAAACAGTTCCACATTTACCGTGCTAAAATCAGGCGTCCAAGGCTACCTGTCAAGTTATCTTCTAAAACAGTTCCATATTTACCGTGCTAAGTTTACATAACCACACGCACTCGCTCATTAATTCCCGCCTGTGATTGTGGTGTGATTATTTGTTATTGATGTTGCCATATTAGTAGTAAATCGTCATTGATTTCACATTAAAACAACCAACTATACTAATTGGAAAGAGTGCATGTTCTGATATACTGCAAAATCATATATTTTCGTGGGTATCAAATTTCGTGGATTTGATAAAAAAGCATTTTCGTGGGGTTATAATTCGTGAACTACTAAACATGAAAGGTTGATCCCATGTTCTGTATTCAGGAGGTCGATTAATCGTGGGGATTAGATTTCGTATTCGAGTGCAACACCGAAATCAACGAAAATTCAACTCCCCCTGGAAAAATCATTATATTACAGTTAAACCAGGTTCAATTAAGCTGACTTGCATTTGTGTTGTCACTTATGAAATCTTTTACAAAACATTGGTATATAAAACATGCACAGTAAAACGTGTACGTATAATAGATACTTAAGTTAAAAGGTTAAGTCACCCAATTTTCTAGGGCTTTCAGCAGTTCAGCCGTTCAGCCACACTTTGACATTTTAACTTGCCATGGTCATTGAGCTACATCTGCGTTCGAGTCTCCCTGGAGAAACTATATCTCTTCTGGGGGGTGTGCAGCCAACATCGATCTGTGGCGCCCAGGACAATCGAACATGTTCAGACACAGCCCTTACAGGTACCAATTCACACATTGGTCGAGTGAAGCATGTGGTTTATTCTTGCTCAGAGAAATTAAGCAGTGGTCCAGACGGGGGTGGAATCTGGGACCTCTCAATCCCGAAGCGCGCCCTATCCCTAGGCCACCGCCCGCACGACCTGTGTTGTAAAACCACACATTTTCATGGTCGTAAGGTGAATTTCAATTTCTTAAAGAAACCTTTAATTACTAGGCGTGATCAATACTTACAGTTTTCGCGAAAACATTCTTATTTCTATAGATTTTCTTTTTAAAAAGCGTGTGTTTGCTTATAAGATCCGATTTTGAATCCACGGAGATACATGTATATTATATCCAGATGATGGTGTTAGCCAAAACGTAGATACCAAACAATTACAAAAGTTAAACGTGTTGTTTTTGTGATCCGTATGTAAACGTTCCATGACGCGGAATTAAGTTGATTAAAGTTTGCTTATACATGTATACAGTTCACGATGAGAAAAATCACAGAAAACTTAGTAACACACCATACCTTCGAAAAAGTTAGCATCGAACACAATATGTTTGCTGGGAGCACATCCGACAGGGAATGTGTCCCCTACCACACACCATTGTGGTTCTCCCCACACTGCCATCAGCTTGCCAATATCATGAATCAAACCAGCCACCTGTAGCCATTCCTTGTCCGGGTGAGCCTTCCGTATACCTAAACAATAGACATCATACATAGAGTGCCTTCCGTGTACCTAAACAAAAGACATCATACAGAGAGTGCCTTCCGTGTACCTAAACAATAGACATCATACAGATAGTGCCTTCCGTATACCTAAACAATAGACATAATACAGAGAGTGCCTTCCGTATACCTAAACAATAGACATCATACAGAGAGTGCCTTCCGTATACCTAAACAATAGACATCATACAGAGAGTGCCTTCCGTATACCTAAACAATAGACATCATACAGAGAGTGCCTTCCGTATACCTAAACAATAGACATAATACAGAGAGTGCCTTCCGTATACCTAAACAATAGACATCATACAGAGAGTGCCTTCCGTATACCTAAACAATAGACATCAAACAGAGAGTACTCTGCCTTCCGTGTACCTTAACAATAGACATCATACAGATAGTGCCTTCCGTATACCTAAACAGAGAGTGCCTTCCGTGTACCTAAACAATAGACATCGTACAGAGAGTGCCTTCCATATACCTAAACAATAGACATCATACAGAGAGTGCCTTCCGTATACCTAAACAATATACATCATACAGAGAGTGCCTTCCGTATACCTAAACAATAGACATCATACAGAGAGTGCCTTCCGTGTACCTTAACAATAGACATCATACAGATAGTGCCTTCCGTATACCTAAACAGAGAGTGCCTTCCGTGTACCTAAACAATAGACATCGTACAGAGAGTGCCTTCCATATACCTAAACAATAGACATCATACAGAGAGTGCCTTCCGTGTACCTAAACAATAGACATCATACAGAGAGAGCCTTCCGTATGCCTAAACAATAGACATCATACAGAGAGAGCCTTCCGTATGCCTAAACAATATACATCATACAGAGAGTGCCTTCCGTATATCTAAACAATAGACATCATACAGAGAGTGCCTGCCGTGTACCTAAACAATAGACATCATGCAGAGAGTGCCTTCCGTATACCTGAACAATAGACATCATACAGAGAGTGCTTTCCGTATACCTAAACAATAGACATCATACAGAGAGTGCTTTCCGTATACCTAAACAATAGACATCATACAGAGAGTGCCTTCCGTATACCTAAACAGAGAGTGCCTTCCGTATACCTAAACAGAGAGTGCCTTCCGTATACCTAAACAGATAGTGCCTTCCGTATACCTAAACAATAGACATAATACAGAGAATGCCTTCCGTGTACTAAACAATAGACAGCATACAGCGAGTGCCTTCTGTATACCTACACAATAGACATCGTACAGAGAGTGCTTTCCGTATACCTAAACAATAGACATCATACAGAGAGTGCCTTCCGTATACCTAAACAGAGAGTGCCTTCCGTATACCTAAACAATAGACATCATACAGAGAATGCCTTCCGTATACCTAAACAATAGACATCATACAGAGAGTGCCTTCCGTATACCTAAACAATAGACATCATACAGAGAATGCCTTCCGTATACCTAAACAATAGACATCATACAGAGAGTGCCTTCCGTATACCTAAACAATAGACATCATACAGAGAGTGCCTTCCGTATACCTAAACAATATACATCATGCAGGGAGTGCCTCCCGTATACCTAAACAATAGACATCATGCAGATCGATACTTAAGTAGTTAAAAGGTACAATTAAGGCCAACGACATTTCCCATACATATTTTTTATGTTTGTCCTATAATTTGGTTTGAAGATTCCTTATCCTTATGGATCAGTGCTTAATTATTTAATTTGCACATAACGTATATGTAGCCTACATTATCCAGTCATATGCGAATTTAACAAGCCAAGTTGAATCACTTAATTATATACGTGCTGAATAGATAGTTCGTGCATTCAAGCTGCCCATCGACATTAGAAAACACCATACAATCTACGGATCACATCAACAGAGTGCATATACCACGTGGTATGTGGCGTAATATTTGGCTAAGAATGCAAGAATAAATCTGTCAACAAACGAAGTTAAAAACAACAGCAGGTATAATATCCTTAGACCGATTGTAACGAGACGTCATCGACGCTCAAGTCGAGAATGAATACTATCTACGCAAACCTTAATATTATTCAATAAAAGGTTACAGGTTTTTGCCCGATACCGACTCAACAGTCTGGAATTCTTTGACCTTTCACACAATGCCCGCGGTTAATAAATACAACATTGTGACCAATGAAAACTGGTCTTCTTATGGAGTTGGACTTAACATAATTATATAGGTTGAATAATGAATACCAAGCAAAACAATTAAAATGGACTTTAAAATTGTGATCTTAATTTCAAAGTGATCTTAATTTTAGGGGATATTTATTCGATATTCACTGTACTGTACTTACAAGAAACATTGGGAAGTATGCCTAATTGATGATTGCTTGCCAAATGCACACAATCATTGTTCTATGAATATATACAACATTATATCACGGTAATATATGCACAACCATGAGCTGTTTGATTGTTTATTTGTATATTGGCTAATGTAAACAAAATCTGGCAATCTATTTTTAGACTTTGAACTGAAAGTTTAAAAATTTCGCGACGTCACTTTAACATCCACAAACGACGTCTGTAACTAATACATCATGTATAATACCGATATGAACGGGTAAAATATATCGGTGAAAAACTATTTATTACGACTAATGTGATTGTGCTTTTCTTAGTTTTTCATACGAAAATAGATCTAACCTTGATTCAAGACGTGTCACATTAAACAAACATTTAGTATTTACCTTCAGCAGTCTGATAGGCATGTACGGCGTTAGGTACATCCACATCCGGGTCACATTCATCTAGGAAAGTACTCAACATGTCCAATGCTTCCATGATACTCATTTCGGCATGATCAAACTTTCCCCATTTCTCCATCTTATCTTTCACAAATTGTACCGTTTGGTTTTTATGCATAGCTTGGTACACCTGTGTAGAAACGTACAGTATAAAAACTTACTTAACATGGGTGGAATTCAATATTGATCTTACTTGACTTAAGGATTTGGACAACCAATCAGATCACGCCATATTAAACGCTTGGTCAGTAACAGGCGATATTATTGGCTATCCTTATTCTCCAATTAAATAAGATCAATACTGAATACCACCCCAGGACATCATCGGTACTGGACTACAAGTATTCTTCCGTTTACTGTTTTTCAAAATGGTTTCCTTATTATTCGTCCATAACATTTTTCATGTCATAGAAGCACAGGTTTCCTACAAGTTCACGATATAAAAACGTTTATTTATCTTGATTATAATCATGCTCATGTAATATACACAGGATCAACAACAAAATCATTTCAGTCTTCCATAACCTGTATTTATTTACAGCCACAGAATGTACGAGGACCCATAGCTTATTTCGTGAACTGATTCCAATGTTTCATATTATTAAGCACTTAACGAAATTTTGCATGGTCAAATAATAGATCAATCATTCTTCAATTAAGTCTGAATGTCACAATCGATGACATCATATTATCATCGTCATAGTTGATGGTGTCATATTATTATATTGACGTCAAATCAGGAGCGTTCGTTCTAAAATGGCGATGGACACAATCAAGGAACTTGATACAGAATTGTTACTACAACAACCTAAACCAGATTTGGAAATTAAGTACTTCTGGCAATTTCCAAATTTCTGCTTGGTAAGAAATACAAGTCCCGAGTGGAGTTGGGGTGCGCCGTTAATAGAAATTTGAGGGAGATGTCACGTGATGGCCTGTAGCACGTGTTCCGGTATGGTTTGAGCGGCGGAAATAACGCAAACTATGCAAAAGACAATACTTTTAAAAGGAGTACAGGTCAATAGTATGTTAGACTACTTATACTCGTAACATAAAATGATTCCATGTTCCATCCATTGGTAGATTGATGAATCCTACTGATTTATTCTGTTTTATTAATAACAAATTATATACATGTAAAACTCGAATAAACACTATGTACGTACCTTTATAA
The DNA here is from genome assembly GCA_947247005.1 of Spisula solida. NCBI lineage: Eukaryota > Metazoa > Mollusca > Bivalvia > Venerida > Mactridae > Spisula > Spisula solida. Next base: position 23,872,370 of record OX365952.1, on the reverse strand, counting down.
CTCGCTCCGGGACAGTGTGAATATTGAAATCACGAAAATCTTTTTTATCTTTAAATTCCGGTCGAAAATCCGACGGATCTTCCAAGTTGAGTTTACTCCCTTCACTCATGTTGATTATACCGTCTACGAGAAACTTCGCTTATGATTGTCTAAAGAACGCTACGAAACAAACAGACACCGTGAGAATAAAATGTCCGGACCTTTTGATCCTAGCAGGTAGATTATGATAGATAAGGCATGGTTAGTTATAAACGAAGCCGAATTTTATGCTGATGTAATCAAGTTCCTAATTTGATTAAATTTAGTGTCATTTCCTAGTACAATGTACAAGCATTATGTGATAAAATTAAAGTGGTGTAGGTTAATCTCGTTCATAATATTAAACAATACACTGCATAATACGGAACTACCCAACCAGCGAAAAAATTATCATGTTACTAAATTGACGTCAACAGATGAGACCAAATTTTGAACTTGAGGATATCCGAAGACTTCCTTGATAAGGATTCAAAACTATTTATTCAACCACCTGCTTAAGAAGACAAGATACTGATAATTTTGATAGTTTTGTTTACAACTGGATAAGGTCTTGACCTTTCTCCAAGTGTATACAGTTAGGTCAACAATGACCTTTCTATCAATGACCTGTTTCAGAGTTGTATTTATAGTAAACTTTCAAAATCGTCTCCCCTTAAAAATATAATTTAAAATCCGACAGGGAAGGCAACATTCAATTTAAAACAATCGGACACAGAAAACATAACAACATCACATACCACAATAACACTGCACAATGCCCAACTCACAACTTGACGAGAAAAAGTCCAAAAGTCCCAAGTCCCAACTTTCAAAAAGAATAAGACAAATACAGCGTCCATTTTTTGCATGGAGGATTAATCTGAAGACTTATGTCCATTAATTAAATCAACTAGCTTAGAATGAGAAGGTATCTTATTTATTTAAGACCCATACATAGTTTAATTCTGCATCACAAGGCGGTTCTTATGAGTCTATTTTTATGAAAATCTGAACAGGCCATGTATTCTGTATTCTGTATGTAGAAATTCCCCCCTGTTTCTTCGAGGCACTCGATCATAGAATCGATATGATTAAAAAAAATTCAAAAAATGATTAAATTAATTCAATTTAACACTGAAAATCAATGTAACGTAACGTATTTACATTATATAATAATTATTAAAATGTCATTTTTGCATATATGTGTCAACTAGGTCTTAGTACACTAAAGTAGTTTAGTTTATAGAGGACCTAGCTTTAAGTGTACTTAATAATGATCTCTTATGAGAAATTTGGGTACCCTGTGCTAGTCTTGTTAGGAGAAGGGATCGAGAGCAGTGGAGTCTATAACACAATGTCTGTGAGCATCTTTCCACATCTCTTATTTGGTCGAGATTTAAGGTGAGCTGATTACTTATCATGTGATGTGTGCAGTCTAGGACAAGCTGTAGTACCCATGCTGACCAAACAGAAGGTGAAGAAGCTTTATTTCTATAAATTTGTAAAGAGTAGTTTTCAGAAATTTGTTTCTTGTTTTCTCACTAAAATAGCGTTTCTGTGCATATATCTACGACCATCTCATTGTAAGCCAGTGAAATATTCTAGTTCACTTATTCCGAAATTGACTAGAACTCGACAAAAAGTACACATATCTCGATTCTGGATGTTAAAACGAAATGAATTAAGGTGTAACCAGTTGATTAAAATATGTCGGAAGTCTATATACAAATTTGGTATCATTGTATGATTGAAGTTAATTCCAATCTTAAATTGAAGGTCAAACTTACTGTGACACAATGTACTAGAGTTACATGTCCTATTGTACATGTATACGTATATTATCGAAGCCCTAGCATAAATTAATCTTAAAGTATAATTTAAACGTACGATGGTCGTTCATTATACATATAATTCCTATGTAATTTGCACTCTTCTAAAGACATACTCTTAAGAATTATACGGCTAGATACACTGTCTAAATAAAGATGTTTCTTATCCATGACTAAAAATTGAATATTCCACTTCAACACTTTAGTAGAGTATAAGTGGGCATACTGGTGTATACTTACCTAATGTTAGGTTTCAGGAAATTAATGTCATCTCTAGCAAGATTGTTAAAAAATTATGGTCATGGTGTCAAAACTTGCCCCACCCACTGGATTCACTTGTTTGCTTAAGACTTACTGGTAAACAGAGTAGATTTTCAAAATTGTCTCCTTTGAAACCACTTTTGCATGTATAATCATCCTAAAGACATCTACCAAGATTGTTAAACTATAGTCATGCGCCCGTTCCGGTGTCACTTGATTGTTATATAGGGACAATATTCTCATCTGAAACCGAAAGGTCTACAGCAAGGATTTGGTAAAAAATGTATTTTGTTTTTTCTATATAAAGCTATATATCGATAACTTTGAAAATCTTCCCTGAAACCATTAGCCTACTGTAGTATAATTATAGATTCATAATTTAGAAAGAAACATCATAATAATAAAGTCCTTTGTAAACCAAGTCTGTTCAAGAAGAACCCCGATGACTAAAGCTGACATGACCTAAGGTGATACCCCTCCACTTGCAATGCCACTTCCAAAATGTTGCCAAAATGTTACGAGGCCGTAGTCAATGTACATAACCTAGCCAACTCAAGACGTACCCAGGTAGTCGATATGACAGGATAATTACCAACTGTGCTAACCATGTTTACTTAATAGTGACCTAGTTGTTTTATTGCTAGTTTTGCCAAGAAATACGCATCATGTTCCGGTTATACATTCAGTTTTATTTGTGTCAGTGTGGCCATTGAATGGAACACGCATCATGTTCCGGTTATACATTCAGTTTTATTTGTGTCAGTGTGGCCATTGAATGGAACACGAATCATGTTCCGGTTATACATTCAGTTTTATTTGTGTCAGTGTGGCCATTGAATGGAACACGAATCATGTTCCGGTTATACATTCAGTTTTATTTGTGTCAGTGTGGCCATTGAATGGAACACGAATCATGTTCCGGTTATACATTCAGTTTTATTTGTGTCAGTGTGGCCATTGAATGGAACACGAATCATGTTCCGGTTATACATTCAGTTTTATTTGTGTCAGTGTGGCCATTGAAAGCAACATGAATCATGTTTCGGTTATACAAATGTACAGTTAGTTTTATTTTTGTCAGTGTTGCCACAGAAAGGAACATGAATCATTTTCCAGTCATACATTCAGTTTTATTTTTGTCAATGTTTGTCTCACCGTACTTCACTTCAGTGTAGTTATCATTTATAATTACCTCCCTTTATGGCTAATTGATAGTAATTATGCACTGAGTTCGAAGTCCACAGTGTGTCATTCATTACGGAGTGAGTATATAGGCTTGAAATATCCATTTTTGGGAATGTGGATGGTTCGTTCTATGTCTGACTCTTGTGTGGATGGCTAGACGTTGCCGTCGTTTTTTGTGTGGCTTTGGATCGTCTGTGTGCTACAGTATTTACTTAGCACTACAGCAGGTGTTAAGTGTCGTGTGGCGGCTGTATAAAGTCTCCCCGTACTTCAGTGCAGTTATCATTTATAATAACCTCCCTGCACATAATTCGAAGTCCACAGTGTGTCATTCATTGCGGAGTGAGTATATAGGCTTGCTTGAAATATTCATTTTTGGGAATGTGGATGGTTCGTTATATGTCTGACTCTTGTGTGGATGGCTAGGCGTTGCCGTCGTTTCTGTGTGGCTTTGAATTGTCTGTGCGCTACAGTATTGTCATAGAAAGGAACATGAATCATTTTTGTCAGTGTTTACATTGAAAGTAACATGTACCATGTTCCGATTATACATTCAGTTTTACTTTTGTATATAACGATCATGTTCATTAACATAAAGTGTTATGTCCATATAGAGTGCTTAAGGAGGTACGAGCTGCCTTGTACGCATGCGCGAAATTTCAAAATCGTATTAGATAAGAACAAACATGAATTTTAGTTTCAATGATCGCATATGAATGTTGATTAATGATAATAAACATAATATTATTGCACAAATTAGATATTTTTAACTTTTTATTTTTTTGCATGTATGAAAAGTGGGTGGGGAACGGCAAAATTGTGAATAATATGGGTTCACAATAAGTCCCTACAATTGTTCAAATGCATATGCTTATATATAATATGTAGTGCATGGTTTAGTTATAAGAGGTAGCCACACTTTGAAATATTTTTAATTAAAAGTTATTTCATTACAATATGCAAATTGGGTTAATTTTATGCAAATTTATTCATAATTAGTACTTTTTTATGCACAGCTCCCAAAAAAGGCTGGTGACCCCTATTTCTTATTTGACTAAACTGGTGTTCTATTTGATACTTAACTTAGGGCCAAGTCTAAATCATTTTCGATCGTTAGGTATTTTTTGACGTTCATTTGAAATCGTTTGAAAATCACACTTTTTTGCAAGTGGGTGGGGTAACTATTTATCATGTTCAAATACTGAATTTGTTCACCAGGCAGCCGGAATCGTGACTAATGTCAATAGGAATGACCATTGAACACACAAAATATCATGCATTGCTTAAAAGTGGTTTCATATAGTAATAATCTTAAAAAGAACATAATGGTGCCATAAATGCAGGAAATAGATAAAATGAACAAAATACAATGGTAGGTCATTAGAAAGCCATATATGTCGAAAACAAGCCTGGTCACATATCATTTTTATGATTTCAATGTTGTTCTAGAAAACTGTTCTGTCATTTTAAGATGTTTCAAGGAAAATTCGATCGTTAGATCAAAGGTGCGCGTACCTCGTTAAGTCCTCATTTTTTGATGATTTCTCAAACTATACATTAAACTAATTTTAGAAACTCTAAAATGACATAGATCAAGCCGTGTTTTGATAGATGATAAGTTAGGAAATAAAAGAAGGCCATTCGTCAGGTGAACTCCTCTAGAGATATCATATATAAACGGAGTATGCACACACATAAAAGGGCATTAAAATATACTAAATATCGGACAAGGTAGACAGCACTCAACTTAAACAGCCGAGTACGGAAAAATAAAAACAATGCTTAATTAATCGAAGAGCACAAACAGTCAATGGGCAAAACATGACTGAAATAATGACAAACATAACAATATAGCAATGATGACACTCTCCAACTTCACGTGCGCACACCATTGATATTAGTCTGAATTCGTAATAGATTGACAGCATTCAGGTAGCACTAACCAGTGTAATTGTATGCTGTCAGTTTGCACAACGACGTGACATACATAACATATAGAGCGTTGTGACTTTAATACCCAATGTGATTTAGTCATGTGACACTGAGTTTTAATAACTGAGAAAATCATCCAATCATGAACTAGTAACAAGAGTTAACACAATATGTCTATCCTTCTACACGCGCGTCTTCATTCTTTCCGTCACTATCGCCAATGTTGGGAAGAAACGGCAATATTTGAAGGCATGGATATTTGTTAACAAGTTTGTTTAATAAAGCAAAATCGTAGGTATCCTCTTTTGATACGGTGTAAGATCCGTCACTTCGATGATCTCTGCTCAGAAAGCCTCGTTCCTTTAATGTACCTGGAACAAACATATTTCGAATTTTGCAATGTTATCGTCGTCAGACTTATTATACGCGATTTTAAGGTTATTCGTCAGTCTTTGTTTAAGAAGACCTTAGAACTCGGTGTTAACAGAAAACAAACATGCATTCATATATTGACAATAATTTTACCAATAACCATAACACGTAAATAAGCTGCGATTTGAATCAGTGTATGTCTGTTAAAGCCTAGGTCACAATGAGGAATTCCACATCTGCGATTTTTTCCCGATTCATTTCGATTCCTCCCGATTCATCACAATTCCTTCCGATGTCACAATCTGTCTCATGACTTCATCGAAGCTTCCTCTAAACCACGAGAAACCTGTTCCCGGTGTCCTGATAGCTCATTAATTTCAATCGGGAGTACATCGCCGAGGCAATAAATGTTCAGTGGGACCTAGGCTTTACATATAGAGAGTGTACCATACACTCTGTATATCCAATGGTCAGCAATGAACTATACATCGGCAATAAGCCGTCAGTCATTTAGGCCTACATATTATACTACGGTTATCGATCGTTGGTAAAATGCTTGAAATGAATGCAGATGATGATTTCACAAAATCACTAAAAATCAAATTAAATAAAAATTTGACCGAGCAACTGTTCATATTTAATACATCCATTGCTTCTATGTAACTTGTTTATGTTTGATGGAACATGTGAATAAAATACCAAGCTGTACAAAAAGGTGTAACCGGAGTCAACGGGTATATTGATAGCTAGTATTACCTACCCCTGACAGTGTTGTCCAATACCACAGCCACCAGACCTCCCAGAAACATTGGAGTACCTAGTATTCCTTTAATAAGTCCAGTTGTTGTACTACCCCCTATAAATACAATATAAACATTCTAATGTCGACACTATCCAGAATCTATCCATCTTCCATTAATGTCGAAATCTTCACGTGGACATAGACATTTCACTTAATGCAGATATAAATATTAGCAAAATTGTACTAGTTGAAGTTGTGGACATGATACATGTACAGTTTTGTATGGTTGGCCAGCTAGAGAAATACGTTTTGAAATAGTTGGTTCTTAGATTCCTATGTTTTGGACAAATTAATAAAAAATGGTATTCACTTTCAACGACCCCATGTTGCTTTGTAAACAAGTTCTATTTTGACGTTCTATATTAAAGTGTCTTCCAGTTTCTATAGCTAGATCGTGACATGGTAATCTAAATATTGTTAGAACGATTCTGTACTTCTTTTGTTTTATAACACAAGATTCATGGTTTAACACGGTTTTCATGGTTTGTTTTATAACACACGATTCATGGTATTCACGGTTTTCATGGTTTGTTTTACTCCGTTTTACGGTGATTTTCTTCGTTTTACGCCACTTTCATGGTGAGCTAGTTTGTATATATAATGAAATTTTCCTGTAACTTAAATGATTATGCTCAACTTTAGCATGATGCATTTTAATTGGATCGTTAATTCGTGAATTACAAAAGAAGCAATGCACACTACTTGCGGTCGACTACTCATAAGTAGGGAGCCGATGGATTGACCCACGAAAACAACGAAATATAAATGTACAATACTTATTAATTGACATATTTATCATTTTACAATCTTACCGACATCCACAGCTTCTGGGAATCGCTCTACCCACTCCGGTATCACAATACCTGCATACAAAGACAATCCGAACACAGCCATGTTTCTTGTAGATGTCATGTCCACCGTTCTTAGTGTAAATATGCCGATAGAACCGAGTATTCCGAATGTAACAAACATGGCGCCTCCGATAATTGGATCAGGCATTGTAGACAGAACAGCTCCAAACTTCCCAACAACGGAGAGAATGATGCATAAAATTCCAGCGGCCACAAGACAGGACCGACTAGCTATCTGAAAATGCAATTTAAAAAATTATATAGTCAAATCTAAAAAAAAAGACAACAGAAAGACGGACAGAGAAAGCAGCACTCAACTTAACCAACCGAGCACAGAAAACATAAAAACATCACATACTACAATTACAAGACACAATTCCCAACACACAACTGAACGAGAAAATGAACTACCCAAGTCCCAACTGTCAAAAAGCTGAATGACCAAGTCTCAGCAATCACCTGCCCCCAAGGACCACAGTGACTATTACTTCGCCTGTCTGCACAAACCACCGATGTTATCTCCAATAAGGACATTTTCGATGATATTTAACATATCAAAAGCCTGTTAAGAGACATCCAGTCAACAAAGACAACTTTTATATGACATGTATAATGCTTTTCGGTGACAATTAAACTTTATGGAGCGAGTGAAATTGTTCCTGATGGTCACGAATTTAAAACGTCGTCTCGAAAACGGAATTGTTACTGGTACGTGTATAAGTCAATCCAAGAACATAATGCGTTTGTTTACCCTGGCCACCGGGAGATCCCATATGGGCGACCTTTCACTATGTTTAGTTACCGCAGTAACTTTACAATTTTTATATAAGTCCATCCATTCCCAGGCGTAAGTATATAATAGTTTCAGGATTGGTTGATCATGTACGGGGGTAATATTTGCTGTGCTTGTTTGCTTGTTTGCTTTCGACTGACGCATTCAGAAGAGCCCGTGGTCAATGATTTGTGTTCCCTGTTGGCTCCGACCTCGAGGTTTGATACCTTAGCTCTTTCTGAAAAGACTCGTTGATTTTTTAACGTACCCGGTGTACAGCCCCGATTCACGCCAAACAATCTCTGAGTAGTTCATCACTAAATAGGTACGAACTACTTGAAAGAGTTTCAGAAATGACTAAGTATCGCGGCGTTGGGAGAATGCATGACTAAACTTTCCGTGTAAAGTGACAAGTGTTTGCACCAACCTGGCTAATGCCGATTAAGGCGACATGAGTGGTAGATGAGGTAGTGGCATGAGCAGCACCAAGAGCTCCTGACAGTACGCTCCCTAGTCCCTCCATCAGTATCCCCCTGTTCACAGCATGTCCCGGGGGTGGGGGCACACCAGATATATGTGCTGTAGCGTAGTAATCACCGATTGATTCTAATATGGAAGAAATCACAGCCGACACAAAACCAACAAATATGGTCGAATTAAACAGAGGTGATCCAAATTGACCTAAAACGTAAATAAGTCGTGAAGTATTACTGGATTGGTTTCTAAACAAGTTTTCTGTATAATAGGTTACAGTACAACCTCTGTAGAGCAACATCCTTTGGGAGCTGCAAGTATTGGCCATTGTAGAGGTTGTTGCTCTACAGAGGTTAAAGTTAAAGTGTTGTTATAGAGAGGTTGTTGCTCTACAGAGGTTAAAGTTAAAGTGTTGTTATAGAGAGGTTGTTGCTCTACAGAGGTTAAAGTTAAAGTGTTGTTATAGAGAGGTTGTTGCTCTACAGAGGTTAAATTTAAAGTAAATATCAGATTAGGGAAATTTTGTAAGTGTTGTTATAGAGAGGTTGTTGTTCTACAGAGGGCTGCTCTGGATATGTTATACTATACTTATATATTGTACAAATGATATTCCAAGCTTATATTAAGAAAATATACGTATACAATATTGTAAAACTCTAAGACAAAACGCTAAATGGGTTCTGTAGATAACAACCAAATGATAATACACATGTCGAACAGGGCCGGTAGAAGTCCACATGAAAAGCAGAGCACGAAAAACACTAAAAAGAACACACGAAAAAGAAAAATCCCATTTAGCAAGTATAATTCACAAGGACTACCGGAAAAAGGCCACTATAAGCGGATTCAGTTCAGTGGTAACGCACTGGGCTGTCAATCCAGAGGTCGTGGGTTCAATCCCTGGCATCGGAACTTGACACTTCTGAAATATTTATCATATTCCCGCTATATCTGGCCGTGTGGTCAGCAAAGTATCTGGAAGTGCCAGGAAGCTGTGTATCGGTACTATACACCGGGAGCATTAAAAAACCAGGCTGTCTATTCGAAATAAGAGCTACTACTGCAGCGCCGGACATGCCTGTATCTAATGTCTCTCTCTCCCTCCCTTCAGGGGCTTTCTCTCAGTCTGTCCCTCTGATCAGATCATGTATCTGCACTGGTAGATGATGCACCTGCGCCCATGCGGCTGAAACACAATAATGTAACGTGCGCTATATAAATCTGGTATAAATATTTTTATTTATTTTAGAAAAAATAAAACTGATTAACTACAAAAACACTGTTTTAACAATAACGAATCAAAGCGAGTTTTGTTTTTATAGAAGCACAAAAGAGTGTAAAACAGGGATCCAGACCTGGATATGGAATATAGAACCACGGGGTACGATGTATGATCCCTACCCGTACATCAGTCCGTGCTCTATACGACAGGCGATCAGGGTCGTCGGGAAATGCGCCGACAGCGGTCAGTATTCCACACACTATCCATGTAATTAGTATACTCAGTAAAATCTGAAATAAAACGTAAGTATATTCTTGTTATGATACAACTTCCGGGAGCGGAGAACTTTGTATGAAGTTTGTGACTAAATACACTCTTCCATTGACCAAATCATTGCATTTAGCAGGCTGTTGAGATTTCCCGACATACAGTTAAATCTTTTAATACAAATGAACGTTTTCGTACAACTATAAATTTGCAAGTTGTCATAGCTTCCTAAAGTCAAGCCAGACCGTCTTTTTTTCAGAATAAATATCGGTCTCATTATCGAGGTGTTTTCTACTGTTATGAATCGTGAATCATATATGTATACAGGCATGTGGTCATAGTGTTTTGTGACATCCCATCTGAGCAGTTTGTAAACTTTCACTGACTGTACGGCCAGGTTGAACCAGTATTCTTTGGAAACTTTTGTACGGTCATGTATACCATGTTTTGAGAAAGTGTCAGTTGTTTGTGAATGAGTAATTTAGTACAGGCGGATATCTAGTTCCAGGAAACTCGGGTTAGGTGAGCGTCCGCCGTAATTATATGGTAGTGGAAAGCTAGAAATCCACTCCTTGCAATAGTAATACCTCCCGTTGTAGTATAATGACTTTGACTGTAAGGAGAGTAACTGCCGAGAGAAGTTTGATACGGTACCGGGCAGAATTCGAAATCGGTGGTGAAAATGGTGAAAATCCAAATACACAAAGTATGTTGTAGTGAAGTTTGACTTACAGGAAACATTTGAAATATTGGTGTTCTCTGGGTTTTCCTACCGGCCTTGGAATCCGCAGATCCACATATCTTCTGACATGGTACTCCAATATGGCCCATGTATAGCATAAATATAATGACCAACACAACGTTCCTGAAAAAGTAAGGAAGTTATTTGTTGATAATCATGTTGTATTTTCTTATGTTAATCCTAACATGTTTGTAGATAGAATAAGGCATTAATATTATGAAATAGCAGTACAATAGAATACTAGTAGATGTTTGTAAAACATGCATCGTACAACAACCGACAGTCAATGTGTCATTTCATGTTAAAAGTCACTTTGAGCTAATGACCTCAAGAGTGATAACGTTTGTCTGCCGGGCACTGGTAATGGTCAACCTCTATACTAAGGCGGCGGACACATATGTTCTACTCATCGTGAGGTATAATGGCCAACCAACAAGCATCAAATTATGTCAAGCAATTTTAAAAATGTGCATCATTTTTAGGTGTGTTCAACAGTGTTGTCTGCTTGATAATCGGTATAGATAAATGGACAGTTTTTCAAATAACACAGATGTAGATGTTCAAACATTGAAGTCAGAATGACCTCTTCTTAATATAGTACGTAATTAACTCGTTAAACATGACGTATACAAGTACAGATGCAAGACTACTGCAGTGTTTTAGTTTCTTCCGGTGTATGTGTATGTACTCCGGGAAGTGATTCAAAATTAAACACTCATTCAAATCAAAGACCTAAAAATACATGTTTAGATCTTTGTTCAAATCATACTTTAAAAGGAATGTGTTTTGTTTTCAAGCGTATTAGTCTCGACAGCGTCGCACCAAATCCACAAAAATGGTACCTCTGCTTTCATAACTTGGGATTCATCCTTACGAAAAGTACGAGACTATGTTTTTCATCGCCCATACTCTATAGATATGAGTAGGGTGTAATTACATGTATTACTACATGTATTTACATACATACAGGTTTTAGAACCAGTTCCACTATTTACAAAAATAAATCAGTAGCATAAATCTGCTGCAGCACCGAAGCTCTGGAATGCACTGTCAACAGCACTCGGAGATAGTAAACCATTACCGTCATTAAAGAAAGCACTAAAACGCACTGTTTTACCAAAGCTTATTCTAGATGATTATTAGTTTGACTTCTTAGGGGTCTTCTAAAAGGTTTTGGAGATGGTTTCTCGTAGCAGTGATATGTGACGTTGTTCTTGAAACACTAGTACATTAGTAAACAGTGTATGTGGTGCATAATCTCGTAGTAAAAGAGAGATTTTATGTTTTCAGTTACTGTTGCCTCATTGGACTAACTTTAATGCGTAGCATATTATACTGGCTGGTGGAGTAATGTGTGTGTGGACTGGCCATACAGCTTACGAGGCCAATCGGATTTGAAGAGGTTGACTAAGATAAACCAATGGAAATCCGACAACAACACCAGGTACCGGTAGTGGCCATACGATGGACCCAGAGAATTGCGCACCGGAAATAAGTCATCAAGAAAATCGCTTGAATGTGATCAAACACCAGCGGTGTCATTGTCAGTAATTGAAGAATCTCCTTTTCGTTAGGAAATCTCCTTTTCGTATATTAGTCATTCCCTTGATTTATAAATTTGTCCATAGTTGTATAATTTATGTACATGTATATTGTTTTAACCATGTCTTAATCGTGATTGTACAGCACTTTAGAACGTGCAAAAAGGGCTTTATAAATATGGTATAATTATAATAATAATAAAATAAAATTATTAAAAACTAGCATATAATCAAAGCTCACAGTGTAGCGATTCCCCAGTGGGTCTGTACGTAAGCCATTGGGATCTTGTACAAGGACAGACCTATCAGTGAGATCACTACAGATATTGTTAAAGGTCCTATAAACTTCAACAGAAAGCCAACCAAACCAGTCAATCCAACCAGTACTTCTACCACGGAGGCTAACATCAAACATCCCATTATCTGAAATATAAATACTGTTCGATTTCGCACATCCTTTCACTGAAACTCGTTATGAAATTCCCCAATTACATATATATATAATTATGATATTGTGGAAGTCATATGGGCCGAATTGCCATTATGCTATTTTCTTTTATGTTACTTGTGTTATTGTTCAACTGTTTATTGTTGAGGATCTCATGGAAGATTGCCATTTATTATAATTGTCAAATGAGTTTCCTCGTAAAATAAAGTATTTATTATTATTATTATTATTATTGTTCCTTAAAGTGAGGCAAAAGCAAAGTCATAGTGTAGCCTATCTAACAATCCTATTGTTTGTTCCTACCCGAAAAGTTTTATGGGCATTTTCTTGGAAATCACCGCGGACCGTTGAATTGCCAGTGCATTATTATAACACCAAATTAATTCAATTTGTTTTTTAAAAAATGTCTTGCTAGATCCCTATCCTATTTTAGCATGTTACTAGAACCACAATATTAATTCGTTTTTGCCTTTACGGTCATTTTGTACCACGGGTCTTTATGTTTCCAGAATGCGTACACACCACATGTTATTACTCAGGGTCAACATATTGTTGATATGAACTAGATATCATGGAGAGAAAAGTATTACTTGTGTGAATATGTACTCTACATGGCAGTTGAATGAACGAAACAAATGATATTGGAATTATCCGTCCGGGGAATAGTAAAAAGAGCATTCATAGAATTCTGAACATTTCCCACAGCGCGCACCGTTTGAGCACATTCAGTTCACCTCATACTTACAGACGTTTACGGAAATCATAAATGTTTTCGACCGAGTTAGGACACAGAGAGTATAATTCATTAGTTTAATGTTCATTCTGCGATTATTAGGAATTAGTGTACGGTACGAAAAAGATAACATACACGTGATGTGTCCGAAGCTGTGATGTTGACATCATGTGACAACATGTTCCTATAGCAACGTAATAAAATGTACACAAAGTTATCGATTAATTCTTGAACGGACATGAAAATGAAACATTTAAGCTAAACCTCTCAGATGATTGGATTTATGAAACATGATCATATAATGATGATGATTTACGAACACTTAACAAGAAGTAGATCAAGGACATGGGGAGACCAATAATTCGCTGGCTTAGAATTAGAAGTTCGTAAGTACATAATCAATATTTTGAGAAAACAAGAAAAGACTGTCTGAAAACTGCTCTTAACGCATGAAAAACCAAGCTTTTCAACTTCAGTTTGGTCAACATGATCATTTCCGATTTTCATGAATATAAGCTCATATGAAGCGCATTGTAATGCATATTTTAAATATGTATCAGTCTATAAAGGTCGTAGCACTTACGACCTTCTAATTCTAAGCCAGCGAATTATTGTTATCTGCGAGCATTAAAACAAAACTTTTTATACTAATCAAATATGACATGTGGGCCTGTTGGTCGGTCGGTCCTGGGAAGAATATATACAAAATGTACTGTATTCTCGTCCCAGGTTTGTCGGTAGACCAAATGGTTTCCGTTCAATAACTCAAGAACGCTTTGCCCTAGGACCTTCATACTTTACATGGAGGTTGGTCATTAACAGTAGATGAGCCCAATTAATGTCAATGGTTAAGGTCACTGTGACCTTCACCCTCTGTCTATTGGGCTGCCATGGGGACATACGTGTTTTACAAACTCTTGTTATTTAGTCAAATTGTGTGCAAAAGGATAGAAGCGACAGTATTCTATTCATACGGTGAAGCGACAGTATTCTATTCATACGGTGTCTACATAGGACAAGTCCGCTGTAGCTAGAGACATTTAAGTGATATCACAGAAAATCCCTAGCTTTCGGTTTAAAGTCTAAAACTAGATTGGCGGATTTCGTACCAATAAAACCACATTGATTGAATGGGGAACGTAATTTGGGTGTTTCAACAATGATAAGCGGTAAGCCACCGCAGTGCATGATAATCACATTGTCTTTTACGAGGGTTATTCAAAAATATGCCATTCAATGCTTACTTCGCGAAGTTTAAAATACAAATCCGCATCGTCGTCCATTGTTTCGTTTTGCGATGACGTTCCATTATCCATGGATACAGAATCTGAAAATATACATCTAATTTAGAAAAACAATTCAACAAAATATTAGGGATGCAAATAATATAGATCGAACACTTGTTTTCTATATGGTAACGTTTTAGTGTCTCATTTCAGTCTGATTTAAATAATGACTCATTATAGTTTACCCATATACATGTAGTACTAAATAGTATTGTATCTTAGCTTGAAATTTTCTCATGAATTATGTCGTAATAACTTACTTGGTTACCATGGAAACCAATTCCGGAAACGTACTCCGATTGAGAAAAACGACGAGTTAGATATTTCAAACAGTAGTAGCCTTTCTCTAAATGCGAGCGTTAACGATTTTGATATGTACATGTATATCAGAAGTTAAAACATAAAGCTACAACGCGACAATATTTTGAACAGTTTATGTCAAGAATTGATCAATACTACATATTTATGAAATCTGTGTTACAGTGCATAAGTCAAATAACGTTTGCAACGTCTCACTATATGGCTCTGAACATGACCTATACAAAACAGCTGCAACTTCCTTAAAAGACAAGATATTAACGAAAATTCTTTGGCATTTTGCTTCAATATTATTTTTCTTTCAAACTGCGGAATATCTAAAAATCATTTTTTGGTCAAAATTTCAGGTTTTTCTGTAGACTGGCTCATGTTTTAACAAACTGTTATAGTGGAGAACACGATTACTGTCGACTTGATAGTGGTGTTATTGACATAATGTTCCTTCTATCTAATATAATATTCATGGTGGAGTCTCCAGCTATCTGATAGATTCCTCAGGTATTGTTCCAAGTCACGCACTATGTGATCGATTATTTGGTATTATTGATGACTGTCTCGGTGGTGAAATATACCAAAGGAATGATGAGGTCTGACGATCAAATTAACGCGTCCATCTGTTGGAGATTTAATAGGTGTATTTATTGATGTTAAGAAATGTAATTTAGCGTATGCATGAGTTTAAGTAGAGTGTTTTGAGCTCAAAATTGTTCAGATCGTTTAGATACAATCAAAAACCCTGGACATGACGATAGATGGCTACCTAGTCAAACCATTTCGACGCTTACAGTACATGTAGCTTGACCGTCAGAATTAATAAGCAGCCACATGTAGACAGCTTTTCAGTCTAGATGCCACCCATACCTTTAGAGGGACTGCCTCACGTATTGGTGTATTGCAAAAATAAAATTAAATTATCAAATATTCATGTAATTTTGGTATAGTTTCCTGTATATGCCATAAACAACCACATTGACATAAAAAATAACTTGGGAAACATCGGCATTTTGTAGTAATTTAGCATTTTTACACCCAAAATTCTATAGGGTATTAATACCCTATAGAATTAGCACTACTATCACTTAAATTGTCTGAAATGTGTTTCCATTCGATGAAAACGAATTGCGAAACGAACCAAATACCTCACAGATGTTTCGGCTTTATTTTGTTGAAGTTACAGTTTGGTCATGTATGAATTACATAATTCACAGAACATTTTGGAAGGAAACTCTGCGATATTTTCAAACAGAAAAATACTGAGTGCCAAATATCAAAAGTGATTTAAATTGCTTATATGCCATAAATCTTTCATAAAGCAACCACCAGTGACTTTCTATTATATAAATACTTGGTTCGGTAGGAAAATTACGTCATACAAAAATTTTAGCCAGATCTGTGAGGCAGCAACTTTAAATTATAGAAAGCACGTATGCTAATTTTAAACTAGAAAAAGTAAAATGAATTAGTGCCTGATTGCAGGAAAGAAATAGTTTAAAGTATCCACAAACATAATGATGAGTACATGTACATTAAATCGTGTACAAACCGAGACGAAACATGTTTCCACATTTCCAAGCATGTTCAGATTTCATCGCTAGTAGAGGAATCAGAAACGTCGAACAAACACCTTGAAATATGGGCAATCTGAAAAAAAATCGCAAAATCTTATTTTCGAGAGGAGTAAGTTTCGCATAATGGTCGACATTTTATTTTCGCGCAGTGCAAATTTCTTACAATCGGGAACTTCTTATTTACGCGCTGTGAAAAAATCGTGGAATAGCCGATACTTCATTTTCGCGCTGTGCAAATATCGCCAAATCCCGATATTTTATAATCGCCCTGTGCACATTTCATCAAATTTCGTTTGGTGCTTACTTAGCAGGTTCGTCCGATCTTAACTTAGGTTTCTGTACAACAAAGTAAACCTTGTTCTATGTTTTTGAGCTGTGAAATATGTTTTAAAGAATTTTAAACACCTTATGCCAATCAATGTTTGCAATGATGTGCATATTCCTGTCATGAATAAAGATGTACAGAAAAGCTTCGCTCTGATTGGATGATCTGGTGAGGCACAAATGATGTCAGAGATGACGTATGCTGTTGTCAAGGATCCACCAAGTCCGAGTAGTATATTCTGCAATCAAGAAGGAAAATATTTGTGCACGATAAAATACGATAATGTTCTCCTAAATTCAATCCAATCGAGGCAAGTTAGCAACCCAACCCAGTGAAACAAACATTCGCTTCAAAAACACCATTCTCACCTCTCGAAGGGGAATGACGTCACATGTTACTGTGGAAACTAGCAGACATTGAAACCATCGTATTATTCAACTTGTTAAACTTGATACCAGGGATACGGCCATCTATGACAATTTTATCTGGGTAACTGAAACGCGTTTTTATACGATATACTAATACGTTTTATGTCTAAACACCGGAGGAGGAAAGAAAATACAATGCAAAATCACTACCAAATGGAATCAGAGAGACAACCGTTGTGGAAAGAGTGTCAATTTTCTTGCAGTAGTTACTTCCCGTTGAATGTAGAAAAACATATGTCTGAGTAAAGTTCTATTCCTTCGAGGATCACGGTTGTCGTTCTCCATGTTACACAACTGGAAGTATTTTGTGGACACCCATTAACATCATGTCCGAAGCTGCAGCGTTTTAAAACTCGCATATTATAAGTTTTTATTAAACCAAATTGACCATTTAAAGTAAGGACTTGTACGTAGTTGCAACTCGACATTATACTTAATTTATAAGTTTGACCTGATCTGTTAAGAAACCACTTTCTTAAGCGAGCGTTTTTCCGGTGACAAGGGTGGTCTCTAAATAGAGATACTAATGTATATTGTATTAGGTTTACTGCGTGTCCCTATCTTGCTCGACTGTTTCTTTTGAGTACTGTCTTCCTTGTCCGATTTGTATCGCTTTTAAAGGTTTTGACACAGCACATTGGAGTGCATGTAAGGGACCCAGACATTAAGGGGGCAGAGTGAAATCACAATCGGGAGGAGAGGTTAATGATAATACTGTAAGAGCTTTATAATTGCTTTGTAAGAGCTTTGTAATTGCTTTGTAAGAGCTTTGTAATAGCTTTAAATGAGCTTTGTAATAGCTTTGTAAGAGCTTTGTAAAAAAGCTTTGTAAAAAAGCTTTGTAAGAGCTTTGTAAGAGTTTTGTAATTGCTTTGGAAGAGCTGTGGAAGAGCGTTGAAATTGCTTTTGAAGAGCTTTGTAAGAGCTTTGTAATTGCTTTGTAGTTGCTTTGGAAAAGCTTTGTAAGAGCTTTGTAATGGCTTTGTAGTTTTCTTTGGAATAGCTTGGTAAGAGCTTTGTATGAGCTTTGTAAGAGCTTTGTAATTGTTTTGGAAGAGCTTTGGAAGAGCTTTGAGGGAGCTGTAATGCTTCGTTAAATTCGCTTTATCATTAGTTCCTTAGTCAATCTTTACATTGCTTACTCAAGTATTGTATGACCGTATTTGTTTCACAGTATTTATCGAATAAAATGTTTGCTCACTAGCGAATACATGCTTAATCATTTACCGACAGAATTCTAAACTGATATAAGATCCACTTACCTGAATTATTTACCCCAAACATCGACAATTACGCCCATGCATAATCATGATCGGATTTTGATTACTAGAAATTAATTGACTTAATTAGTTCATACAACTATATGCCACGAATACTGTACATATTATTGGAACAAAGAAACAGCGACGGATGTGGCATGTGCGTATTTGCAACTGAATTAATTACTGAATTAAGAGTAAATGGCACGGTTGATCTAATGACATGAACATCAAATAACCCTGACGTACATAGATAGCAAATGTAATTCATTTGACATTGAACCATATACTTTCCGCTACCATAGCGTACAAATGCAGACTGGTCGGGATGGCCATTTCGGCCTTCCGTTGTTTTCGACCTAAATGCCCAAATTCGGGAATTTTGCTGTCATGGGTACACATGCATCCCAGACTAAATGATATTACTGGCTCAAGGTCGTGTACAGGTTTTTTGCCCACTGGCCCCCTTTAAAGAGGGCTTTGAACGTAGGTTTTCCAAAACTGAAATACTTGCTAGAACGTTGTAAGTCTTATATACTGCGTATAGTAAATGGTCGCGCATATGACGATAAATCACTCGGTCATTTTACTTACATTAGTAGCCTACTTGATGGTTTGATAAGATATTGGTTATTCTACTAAATGAAGCGAGTTTGGTAACTATTAATCGTCACATGAAACCACGCATGTTATGAAACTGACTTGGTGGTGCTATAATATGTGTTCAGTATGGACGACCTGCCATGGTTCTGTCCAATCAGCAGTTTACAACAATTTAGATAAGCGAAGCACGATGCCAAGTATCACGTCTAAAAACGTAAACAAATTAATGAAACATTCTCAGCACTAGAATTACACTTGGTGCACTCCCCAAATAGGTGGCGCCTTATTTGCTACAATATATATAATTAATAGTCGTATTAAACTGACTTGGTGGTGTTATAACATGTGTTCAGAATCTATTTATGCACGACCTGTCATGGTTCATTCCAATCAACAGTTCACAACAATAGTGATAAGCGTAGCACGATGCCTAAACGTAATCAAATTAATGAAACACCCTCACCACCAGAATTACATTAAGCCACCAGACAACGGACGAAGACCAATCATACACACTCTCCTTGTCACAATACGTATATCGTAGAAATAATTACGTGCGCAATTAAACATACCTAATAAATATCATATGATTGTCATAGTAACAACGTCGACCATTTAAAACAGATGTATATACATGTATACAATAAGGTCTGATTTCAGACGCGGGATAGTTTGTTAAATGACAACTGGTTTGTTTCTATTGAAAATGTTGACATTTTCTTACAGATATTTAAGTCACAATTGTTTAATGGTCTTTGCTAAAATGAATACCAGCTTGAACATAATGTGAATACAACAATGAGACCTTTTACTGCCGTAAATAATACTGACGTTACGCACGAAACTGGTGTCTTTTCGATAAATCGTACGTAATGCCTGGAATTAGTGTGCCTAATGCATATAATTAACGTACTACTATAAAGTCCTATATATCGACGGAAAGAGCATACATGGAGCTTCGTTCTTATGTACATATTTAAAGAATATCGTTTTTTATAAGAATTATATACTACATTTTAAAAAGAAAGTGACGTCAAAAAACGGTGTCACACGTTGCGTCCAAAGCAAGACAGCGGGATGCATAAACATGCTGTGTCGATATTTTTTATCAAAAATCGCCAAAACTTCGTCAATTTGTATCAGGATGACCTAACGACGTGACATCATGTCCGCGAACATCAAATGCAAACATTAAGCGTTTGGTCGTGATTTTAGGAAACTGTGATCAGATGTCACAAGTAAGACCAATGCAAGAATAGGTATAGAATAAACACATTTTAGCTATCACTAATAAATACAATGACACTATTGTTTTAATGAATGTTTACCTCATATATATCCGCACAATAATGTACTAGTTATTTTAGGTATTGTCATCACTGTGAATTTTATTTCATTTATAAACACGTAACTTGGAATTGTCCCAACTTTATAATGACGTCACAACGGACGGTATAACGCAATATATTTTGAAAAAAAATGTATATATAATTACAATTTCATACGGTAAAAATTCAATGAAGTAGATTTTGAATACATATGCATATATTCTGTGTTAAGCAACTAGTATTAATATTAACCGTATTGCTTGAAAGTGACAAATAAACGAAATGAAGACTAATGTCCCATGAACGTTTATACGTCATTTTGGTGAGTGAAATACGGTGATCGTTTATTAAAATTTAAGATAATCAGGATCATGTATTCGGGTGAGAAAAATTGTTAAAATATAACAAAATGGTAACATGTGTACGTGTTTACTGTGGTATTTTGTCCTAGAACTAATACGTATATGCACATTTTATATTACGTTATAATTGTCCAGTAAAATGTCCCATATAACGAAAATATTCATTTTCGTCGTTGTTTCGTGGTATACACATTGCATTACGCTTCATGGTGAGCAAATATGCGCCGTTCATTCTTTTAATTATTTGAAGTATTAAATGGTAGACTATTACCTACCGTGCTGTGTAATTTTTTTCACATGCTTTAAATTTTAATTCGATTTTTCAAGCGTCAGATTTGTCCAGTGGAATGTCCCATACGACGTTTTTTACTAGTACATGTATGACGAATTTATTGCATTACAAATAGCGTTTGTCAAAAATGTATGAGCCGCAATATATATTTTGTCGATAATAATATTAACAATAATAATAATTATTACTGTTTATAATATCGACAATTCTATAAAAATATAGCTTTCGATAGCTGTGTGAAGTTGGCTCAACATACGACATACGACATACGACATTCAAAAAATCGAATGTCGTGCAGCTCGACATACGACATTGGACGACATTCAAAAAATCGAATGTCGTGCAGCTCGACATACGACATTGGACGACATTAAAAAAATCATCAAAAATCGAATGTCGTCCAGCTCGACATTGGACGACATTGGACGACATTCAAAAAATCGTCTAAAATCGAATGTCGTCCAGATCGACATTGGACGACATTGGACGACATTCAAAAAATCATCAAAAATCCAATGTCGTCCAGCTCGACATTGGACGACATTGGACGACATTCAAAAAATCGTCTAAAATCGAATGTCGTCCAGATCGACATTGGACGACATTGGACGACATTTAAAAAATTATCAAAAATCGAATGTCGTCCAGATCGACATTGGACGACATTCAAAAAATCGTCTAAAATCGAATGTCGTCCAGCTCGAACTTGGACGACATTCAAAAAATCATCTAAAATCGAATGTCGTCCAGCTCGACATTGGACGACATTGGACGACATTCAAAAAATCGTCTAAAATCGAATGTCGTCCAGATCGACATTGGACGACATTGGACGACATTCAAAAAATCGTCTAAAATCGAATGTCGTCCAGATCGACATTGGACGACATTGGGCGACATTCAAAAAATCATCAAAAATCGAATGTCGTCCAGATCGACATTGGACGACATTGGACGACATTCAAAAAATCATCAAAAATCGAATGTCGTCCAGATCGACATTGGACGACATTGGACGACATTCAAAAAATCATCAAAAATCGAATGTCGTCCAGATCGACATTGGACGACATTGGACGACATTAAAAAAATCATCAAAAATTGAATGTCGTCCAGATCGACATTGGACGACATTGGACGACATTCAAAAAATCGTCTAAAATCGAATGTCGTCCAGCTCGACATTGGACGACATTGGACGACATTCAAAAAATCGTCTAAAATCGAATGTATAATAACATTAAGGCGTGCATTTAATATACGATCATTATTTCTGTTATTCTATGTTAACTTTGAACGTCTCAACTGACAAAGCACATTTCTCTGTTATATTATGCTAATAATCTTACTTACATTTAGATCTAGCATATTTACCCATATCAGAACGGCCTATCTAAACGTAATCAATTTCCGCGACTTTACCTTGTTTATGTGTGCATGTTTGGATTTAAAATGTTGCACTTTTTGTTCAATCATTGTAGAATGAACGAATATTGTCACTTGCTGATGTAAGGAGTCAGTCATGAAAAGTTTGTATTTGTTGATACTTTATTGTCCGCTATATTGTTTTTCTTTGTGATGAGTCGCTTAGCAACCGTAGGAGTTTAAATTATTCAATGTGCGGAACAACTTATTTGGTTTTTACAATCTTTAATCTTAGCATCAGGAAACGCAATTTGAGGTTATTTTGGTTGCATGGCTATTCACAGAAGTTTAAGTGGGGCGTTTCTTTTCGTGAATTTCAACGGTACACAATGCACAAAATTTCGGAAACATAACAAAATACAGTTTTATTTACTTAATCAATTTGGTTTATATAGGGGAGTTTATAGATTCGCTAAGACTTGTGTACTTTCAGTAAATCGTGAATAGTTTGGAATATTTGCGAGTTGCTTTGCGATATTACCGGATATTTTGGTTTTACTTTATACTTTTCTTGTGTCAACTGGAATATTTGTTATAATAATAGTTCTGTTAATAAAGTCACGGACATTTAATCTAAACTTGTGTTTGTTCAATAATTACTAGTTATGTTCAGGCAGCCTGACAAGGATTTAAGATAATATTTTGAATGCTCTTGTTCGTCCGTCTGTTGTATACTAGTATCTACAGTTGCTGTCCACGGTGCCTAAGAGTCGAGTGACACTCGGCACAAAAGTAGCCTATTCATGGGTAGGTGACAACTAAAATGCAACAAGCAATGTTAAATACTAATAGAACAGTGTATAAACGAGTCAACTTCCGGTTATCACAATAAGGAGTACACGTTGACTTGTATAGTATTGCAATAAGTCGTACAGTGATGGGAAATAACCGGATATTTCAATCACAATAAGTCATAAAAGTTAAATTGTATAGTATCACAATAAGTTGTACAGTGATTTGGTTTATATATGGAATATATAACTGTCGGCATGAATTATCAACATATTGTACGAACCCGGGAATCCAAAATGACGTCAAAGATGGACGCCATATTACTTACGAATACACCTGAAATTATATGTGATACAATTTGATATTTATGTACATATGTAGTCTCCAATGCTGGTTTGGTTATTATTCATTTCATAATGCGCATGAAATGACATAAACAATGGGGATAACGTATAGAACGGAAGTGATACCCCTGACGGGTTTTCGAGTGTAAATTTCGTCGCTTCGGTAAGTAAATCTTGATTTTTCTTTGTTTTGTAAGACGCTTTCAATGAAATCACCTAGCCCACCGTACCCGGCCCTATGGATACTTGCAGACCCAAGCCCATTTTCCCTTCAAATACCTGTGATTAAGGAGAACATTCGATTCTAGTGCGGTTTTGGTTACTGCACCCCTGACGACCCGTCTACATTTTTTCCAATTTCTGCCGATTTGCATGGTGTGTTGCTGTTTTATGGGGCCAACTTCATTGTTTACCTTATTCTATGTATGCATTTTGCAAAATTAGTTCGATGCAGTCAGGTTATGAGGCAGAATAGACGAAAGAACCACTATGATACCCCTGACGGTTGCTGTCCCTCACTGATACCCCTGACGCCTCAAAATACTATAATGTTGTAATACGATGTCGGTCGGCTCTGTACATGTTCAACCACTAAAAAATCAAGATTCTAATCAATACAGCTATTGCGTAAATACATGAAGAACTTGATAAACAATTCCAATAGACAAAAGCAGTTGCAAACATAGATTTGGAATCGTACAGCAAGACAAGTTGTTTGAGCTATAACAATTCATATCACAAATTAGTATTAATTTATTTATTAATCTTACATTTCGACGGCTCATTGTTGAATATTGGAACCACCGTAAATGGGTTGTTATTAAGCTGCTGTTTGCTGTGCGGGTGCCTTGATACTTCAGTAAGTACTACTTAGGAAGCTCCACCAATCTAAACGAAATGCTTGTTCATAATAGGCAATATTTGACAAGCATTTTTATAAATTAATTGTGATATATCGTTGTTTCGCATCGAATTGTGTTTAGGAAATATAACTTATGTGAATATTCAGACTTAATAATTCAGATCACCTCACGATGTGACGCGGACATTATTTTATACACGCGTTCGTTTCAATTCAAATATGACATTGTATTACTTCATGACATGTACTTGTATTACATTTCTTATTCTTCTTTCTTTGAACGCTTTACTTATTACTTACATTTCTATTTATTTACATCCAGTTCTTGTTTACTTTGACCAGTAACCACCCATCAAATTAAAGTCAAGTGTGACTGACATGATGTAAATTATAGAATGATGTAGTTTAACTTATACAGCAGATTAATATATTGTGATCTGAGGTACCTTGTACTGCCCTGCATTCAACGAAGCATTATGTGAGGGGTGTTACGTACCTATGTCGTACCTGCCCTGCGTTCAAGGAAAGTTACCTGTAAACATGTTAAAAATCAGGGTTTTTTGTCGCTATAATTATGGATGGCATGGTGGTCGAGTGGATAACGCCCTTGACTACTGATCGAGAGGTCCCTGGTTCGAATTTCGGCCGGGACACTTTGTCATTTCTGGAACGCTTTTCAGTGTTTCCCACCCAACTAGAGATGTACTGGTTGGAAACCCAGAGGTAGTCTCGCGTGTATCGGTGCTATACATCGGGCACGTTAAAGAACCAGGGAGTCTATTCGGAACGAGCTAGGGTAACGCACCCGGATTCCTTGTATCACAACTCTTTCTTCTACTCGCTGTCCCTTCAGCAAAAAACAGGACCCCATTGGAAATAAGTGCTTGCACTTTCATGGGTTACCCTTGACCGAAAGGCCTAAATAATTACATATACACATACACATAATCCTTCGCTGTACGCTTCGTTTGCGGCAAACAATTTGAAAGTATAAGTCCCCGTTTTTTTCGTTCTCAGTTTTGAAATATGTACGCATGCACGGGTTTTGCTATTCATATTCTTTTGTTTGCCTCTGTCCGCCATTTTGTTTAATTACACCAATACACGCACACCACCTCAGGATATGGTTATTGTTCAACGAATAACAGGTACGTACCAGGTAAAAACGTGCGTCACTTTATTTTTTCCTTGAACGCAGGGCTTGAACGTTATGTTAAAAAAAACCTGTTCGTCACGTGAGCGAAGTTTGGCTAACCATATCCGGAGGTGGTATACCTAAATTGGTAAATTTTAACAAAATGGCGGACAGAGGCAAACAAAACAATGGCAATAATGCAACCCATGCATCCGTACATATATCGAAATGTCCTGCGTTCAACGAAGAATTACGTGACGCTCGTTTCGACACGTTATTCTTCGTTGAACGCAGGGTGGTCGAGAAGGGAAAAAACGGAGATTTATACTTTCAATGTGTTTGTCGCAAACGAAGCGTACAACCAAGGATTGTAACGACAAAACCCTCTTTTTTTAACATGTTTGCAGGTAACATTCCTTGAACGCAGGGATGTTTTGTTATGCTTGTTCAAGTGAATTGCACAAGTTAATAACATTATTTAATGTTTGCTTATCGTTCGTGTAATTATATAAGCGAAAACTAGCAGGCACTACTCGGTATCATTTCCGGGTCGCGGAAACTTGTGACAGTTCACTCAATAGCCATCGATCCAGAAACAAGCAATTCAGACGTTGCAGGTATCGATGCATGTCAACAAACTCTTTAAATTGACATACCTTTCTATGTCTGAAGTATGCTTATTTACATGTGCGTTTGATTTGAACGATCAACGCTGTGTTTGCTATAAACCGGTGTAGTTGTGAACGTAATGTACATGTGTAGAACACCACCAAACTCCTGGCAGTAGCTCACTACCTTAGTCCTTACTTAAGTAAAGAAGAAAATATAAATAAATCCGTAAACTAGTTCCTTGCGTACTTATAGTTCTAAATAGTAAATCGGCTTTCAAAAATAATGTTAACATTAAAAAATAAATTCAGTTTATACTTCTTCAAACCCCATAGCCAATCAAAATGGGTCGCTTTCGATTTCTGTTGATATTTTATATTGCCAGTCTTTGTTTTGCCTGTGTCTGATTATATTATAACGTCTATTTTATCAATAAAACAATGCGTAGGAACTTCTTTTAACGGTTTGTTCTACATTGGTAGAGAAGTGCCAGAACAAGAGTTCTTCATGTTTTTACGCAATTGATTAGAATCTTGATTTTTTAGTGGTTGATCATGTACAGAGCCGACCGTCTCGTATTACAACATTATAGTATTTTGAGGCGTCAGGGGTATCAGTGAGGGACAGCAATCGTCAGGGGTATCATAGTGGTTCTTTCGTCTATTCTGCCTCATAACCTGACTGCATCGAACTAATTTTGCAAAATGCATACATAGAATAAGGTAAACAATGAAGTTGGCCCCATAAAACAGCAACACACCATGCAAATCGGCAGAAATTGGAAAAAATGTAGACGGGTCGTCAGGGGTGCAGTAACCAAAACCGCACTAGAATCGAATGTTCTCCTTAATCACAGGTATTTGAAGGGAAAATGGGCTTGGGTCTGCAAGTATCCATAGGGCCGGGTACGGTGGGCTAGGTGATTTCATTGAAAGCGTCTTACAAAACAAAGAAAAATCAAGATTTACTTACCGAAGCGACGAAATTTACACTCGAAAACCCGTCAGGGGTATCACTTCCGTTCTATACGTTATCCCCATTGATAAAACAAATCGAAAAAACTTACGAGGTTTGACCGCAAAACTTGAGTAATGCTGTGTACACTTCCGTTAGTGGAAAGTGCACAGCCGAACCACAGGGTCAGAATCAGTCTAGCTATGCGTTCAACATACACTATTACATCATGATTGGTAAGCGAAACAATAGGGACGTGGATAAACACATACTAGTTCGTTACCCATGTGTATGTAGTTTTTACAGGTATCGGGCTTGCGATAGACGTAATTGATACCCCAATCATACGAATCTCGAATCAGCCGGAATGGGTCCGAATGAGTCGGAATTAATAAAAACTAAAAATTTGAAACAAATTCCGAATGATGATTTGA
The DNA here is from genome assembly GCA_947247005.1 of Spisula solida. Taxonomy (NCBI): domain Eukaryota; kingdom Metazoa; phylum Mollusca; class Bivalvia; order Venerida; family Mactridae; genus Spisula; species Spisula solida. The sequence continues at coordinate 23,844,657 of OX365952.1, read as the reverse complement.
AATGACCAAAATTATTACAGCTTGTCTAAATGTCGTTAGAAATACTTCTAAGATAATTCGAATACAATTCAAATAAAATTCGAATATAACAATCATGCATTTCGAATCCGCCGACAGCGGAGAATGTGCACGCATATGTTTCCATAATACGGTACACACAATCATGGGACCGTTGTGAACGGGATTTCGCGCAGGTATAAATAACTACATACACTGGTTTTAATTATTGTTTTGAATGGGGTCAAAATGCCGTAACAATATTTAAAATGTAATCATCACTGCGGTATACTGTACACAGGATATTGCTAGTAAAGGTGAGTAATGTAATTAATTTTCGCGACATTCTAGTGTACACCAGAGACGATATTTTCCAAATTACTGACTACTAACATCATCTCAACTATGTTTTAACGTCTTCGAGCTGCAAGGCATTCAATTACTGACAACGTTTTGAATGTCGTCCAATGTCGTCCAATGTCGAGCTGGACGACATTCGATTTTAGACGATTTTTTTAATGTCGTCCAATGTCATCCAATGTCGAGCTGGACGACATTCGATTTTAGACGATTTTTTTAATGTCGTCCAATGTCGTCCAATGTCGAGCTGGACGACATTCGATTTTTGACCATTTTTTTGAATGTCGTCCAATGTCGTCAAATGTCGAGCTGGACGACATTCGATTTTAGATGATTTTTTGAATGTCGTCCAATGTCGTCCAATGTCGAGCTGGACGACATTCGATTTTAGACGATTTTTTGAATGTCGTCCAATGTCGTCCAATGTCGAGCTGGACGACATTCGATTTTAGATGATTTTTTGTATGTCGTCCAATGTCGTCCAATGTCGAGCTGGACGACATTCGATTTTTGACCATTTTTTTTAATGTCGTCCAATGTCGTCCAATGTCGAGCTGGACGACATTCGATTTTAGAGGATTTTTTTAATGTCGTCCAATGTCGTCCAATGTCGAGCTGGACGACATTCGATTTTTGACCATTTTTTTGAATGTCGTCCAATGTCGTCCAATGTCGAGCTGGACGACATTCGATTTTAGATGATTTTTTTAATGTCGTCCAATGTCGTCCAATGTCGAGCTGGACGACATTCGATTTTAGACGATTTTTTGAATGTCGTCCAATGTCGTCCAATGTCGAGCTGGACGACATTCGATTTTAGACGATTTTTTTTAATGTCGTCCAATGTCGTCCAATGTCGAGCTGGACGACATTCGATTTTTGATGATTTTTTAATGACGTCCAATGTCGTCCAATGTCGAGCTGGACGACATTCGATTTTAGACGATTTTTTAATGTCGTCCAATGTCGAGCTGGACGACATTCGATTTTTGATGATTTTTTTAATGTCGTCCAATGTCGTCCAATGTCGAGCTGGATGACATTCGATTTTAGACGAGTTTTTGAATGTCGTCCAATGTCGTCCAATGTCGAGCTGGACGACATTCGATTTTTGATGATATTTGAATGTCGTCCAATGTCGTCCAATGTCGAGCTGGACGACATTCGATTTTTGATGATTTTTTGAATGTCGTCCAATGTCGTATGTCGAGCTGGACGACATTCGATTTTTTGAATGTCGTCCAATGTCGTATGTCGAGCTGGACGACATTCGATTTTTTGAATGTCGTATGTCGTATGTTGAGCCAACTTCACACAGCTGCTTTCGATACTGTAGTTATAATTTATATTATAGCATAAAAACGGTGATTTTGCCCATACGTAAACGGGAGGAATATACAAGACGTGTTTGTACAAATGAGTATTGAAATCAGAAGGTGGGCTTCAACTATGTAAATCCACAACGATAATGTGATTCCCGCGCTAATGGTTGGGCGCATCCATGTTTTGATAACGGGTTACAAGTTATATTTAACTGACTTGACAGTATTGGTTACTGATTGGGTATGATTCCTGAATTTAATTAAACAACCCGCGCACAAGACTCAATGTTCCAATTTACCCTGCTTTTTGAGACAGCCTAAAGCTAATGTACTGTGGTCGTGACAAACACATTCCTAAAAATGAACTTTAAGTTGATGCATTTACTAGATACAGTTTGGTCTGGGTGGTATTCAATATTGATCTTACTTGAATTAAGGACTATAAGGGCAACACATCAGGGGCCGGGATTACAACGAATACTTACACTCAGCACTCAACACTCAAATATTGAAAATGTGATATAATGAGCTATTATTTGTCCTAGATTGCAAATTTATATGAGGAAAATGTATAAGTTATCAGTGTTGAAAATAACATTTGATAAATTTTCTTTGCCATTGTGTACTATTCATGAGGTGTACATGTATTTTTTGAATCTGAGTGTCACACTCAGCACTCAGACTGATGAATTGCAATTATAGCTTACAAATACAATAATTTAAACTAGGAAGTAAGCCAAAAACAATATTTAGTACCAATTTAACATTATTACAAGGTCTTGCTCTAAAAACATTCCTCAATGAACCTCAAAAGAATGAGAAAGTAGAAAGAGAAGTAAGAAACAGGCGATATGATTGGCTCTCCTTATTTTCAATTTAATAAAAACAATATTGAATACCACCCTTGGACACAATGTGCATGCCATGGGTGGATAAGACTTAGTAGTCTAGTGGTAAGGTCTACTGACTGCTGATCTGAATGTTGTCCTTACTCCAGCCGGATCAAAAACAGAAATCCTCAGTACTTCCCACCTACCATAACTAAAATTACTAACAGTCTTTCGGCGAGACGTAAAAAGAGGCTTTACATCGGCACGTAAAAGGACCAGGGATGCTTCGGTAACTGGGGCATCTTCTGTATCATGCACTATCCCCCAAAAACTAGAGTGAATTACCTCTTCTGCGGGCCTCGCCCATATGGATTTCCGATGGCGAGGATAAATAAAAGCATATAAACCATACCTGCACAAAATGTAGGAGCGACGCACTAACAACTGTCGTTATAACTGTGTCAGGGAAAACAAAAATAACGTCCAATAAATATATTATATGTGTACTTACCTGCATTGCTACAGAAATCATGATTCCTACTGGGGGAATCTCATTCACATTATACAGCAAAGATGACACATTTTCAGACTCCAAATCCACGGTGTTTGGTACATCATGTGCCTCCTCGGTATGGTCCGGACCTTTCATTAATAAAACTTCTACGTGATTGGTATCAACATGATTAGCTCCGTTCATATCAGACGCGGCATCTTTCACTTTATTAATATATTTATCACTAGCACTATTATCCATTGTATTTGCTGTTTAGTGAAATCTACGGGACTGGTGCAGACAATGAAGCCTGAAATTACGTTCATTCTAGGCTATATCTTAATGAATGCATAGTCACGGGTTTAACAGATCGTCTTTGGCAACTGTATCGACATGATAATAATAGATACATGGACATGTTAATATTAATTTACATTAATTAATTAACATCTACAATTTAATTTCTGAATATGAATGTCAAAAATAACACGTTACACTCTTGATGCTTAAAGGGGATTGCCTTGAACTGAATAGCAATCAATTTGGAATCATTTTAATACCTAAAGCCCCGTTTCCATAAAGCGTGAAACATACGCGTTTTCGGTGCGTATATATTCGGCACGTGACACGCACCGAATAAATATATTTCGCTTCAGTTGCATATTGCCGTTTCCATTTACGCGTTTTTCAGCGCGTAATATTTTACGCATTTTTTACGCATGTACGCGCGTAAAATGTCTTTTGATGTATAAATTGACGTAGTAAGCTTTTAGTATTGCCTTATTGACGCCACTCATCTTAAATTGCACGAATTTAGTTTTACATGTAGACCTGCAGCTCATAGAAGTATCCCTGTATCTTTGAAAAACATCAAAAAATGTGTCTGACCAAAAACGCAACTACCATCTTCTCCACCTCATTATCTTTCAAATGGGCTTGAAAACATGCAATTGTATCTTTAGTTATGGTCTGGAAGTCCCATTTTTCTTTAAAATATCGATGAAAGGTACGCGTTTTTATCCAAAAAACCGCGTCTGTTTTCAGCCTCATGGAAACAGTTTTTGGGGCGTTATTACGTGCCGAAAAATTTAGCGCCGAAATAATACGCTCCGTGGAAACCCGGCTTTAGTAAAAAATGAAAACCCTGTAAAAAGTTACGAAATATCCCGCTAGTTTTTTTAAACAAAATATTTCAAGAATAAATAAATATCGTTGTCGTCAATAAAAGGCTTAAATATTCAAATCGATATAAAAATATCGAAGCGCGCGTTATAGAGTAAATATTTAAGTCAAATGCTTCTTTGACTTTTAGGTAACAGTTGGTTTTACAAGTGCTAAACGCAATTTTGTTGAATGCAAACCAAGACACTCCAGTTTCGGGGCATGTCCCTTTATTGATGGTATCGGGGATATTTGTCTTTGCTTACAATCTAAACAGGAAATACAGGAATCGGGGATATTTGTCTTTGCTTACAATCTAAACAGGAAATACAGGGGTATAAATTCTTTACATTGTTTAGAAGCATCATGTAAAGAGCAGTAATAATAAGTATAACATATTATTTTTCGTTATATTTCGTTTCTCGAGAAATATGTGCAGCTCAATTTTTTAATTTAAGTCAAAATATTTAAGTTTTCCTTTAAGATGCTTTGTGATACCAGTCCTGCAATATTAACAATGATTCAGTGATGCACTCATACAAAACCATACCAGTCCCAATTTTGTAGTTGTAAAAGGATTATAAATTTGAGCGTAAGTTAAAATTTCCGTAAGTGCTTTGATGAAACAGTACCCAGTACCCAGCATTCTATTGGTTGGTGTTCGTCCTGCTATATGTTTGGGAAAAACTTTCTTGTACCTTACCACCATATGTGACGATGATTTAACAAAACATACATGGCTTGAATAAATCCAGGAGGAGTAACAAAGAACACTTCCTGTGTGAAGTTATTTTGAAATAGCACAGCAGCTTCGGGGAAGATGTTCTAAGTTTTCCAATCTCATTAAAAACAGACCCTAACATTTGCTACATTCCCTTACGCTGTTATTTCAGCGTAAAGCAGTGACGCGCAATAACAGTGTGGCCATACCACGTGGTATGTGACGACATTTTTGGCTCAGACTGTCGGCCGATTACGCTCGACTGGGAGTTAAAAAGTCCTGTAAGTATCTTATTTTCCACTCAATTTTGACGAAATATGGCCGAGGCTAAGGGGAAAAGTGTTAACTATCCCCGGTTGTTGATACATTTCTCACCACGGGTTTACTTTTGTCTAACATTCGAGTCAAATGCCAGTCCGCAACAAAAATGAAATGCTTAGACGGCAAAGAAACAGCCTGGAAACACTTTAGATGCAACATTTTAAAATCGTCAATCTCCTTGAAACATAGCTCTGTGAATCATGAGGGGTAAAAAACTAGGTCACATCAAAGATTACAAACACCTGTCGTTTCTTGGTTCCAATCTCCGTGATACTGGGCGGCATCACAGACGTGTTCGAAACTAGGTCACGTGGGGCCAATCACTTGTTCGAACCAAATTAAGAGCTTTGCTTCAATCTTCATGAAACTCAGCTGAGCGATATAGGTCTTTCATGGACCTCTTGTAAATAACACCACGATCTAGAGTGTAAGTTTGATGATTTTAGTGATATGTTTTATTATATCACATGCAAGTGTTGTATCCTTCAGAGTACATGGATTTTCAAGAATGCAACTACAAAGTTGTAGACCTACTATTATATTATTAAAGCACACCGTGAAATTGTTATGCTGGTTTTCATGACTGTAGCTCAAATATTTCACAGATACAAGCTAAATTGCATCATTTCAAGGGTCATAACGTAGTTATCATGTGACAAATCTGAATCAAAATACCTAGGTGCAGCAAACAACACGTGTTAACATTCTATACACCAATAAAGTTTGATGCCTGCAGTTCAACACTTTTGAAGTTATATACGACAACATTTTGAGACTAATTAATGGACAAGGGCAAATATAAATGCCCAATCCAACCTTTGATGTGCGCACAAAAACTCAGTAACTCACAATCATCATACTCACAAACGAGTATACATGATTTTCGTCCACCAAGAGGCACTGCTGTTACTGGTCACTTGAAAATCCTCAATAATTCAAATTTATGCACACACATGCTAACCAATTAAATATTCTACAAACTTTCATTATGTCCAAAGGTATTAAACTTACACATATCCAAAACAGCCTTCTTTCATAATTCAAGGACAAAATCTGAGAAAACTAAGGGGAGCCTTACCTATGTAATGCTTGAATTGATGTTAGGCACACTTTTAAGGACTTCTGACAACTTAAACTAGGTATTTCAGCCATTTTACTGTTGGAACTAGGTCATTCAAGTTGGGCATTTTGATTGCTGAAACTGGATCATTTAGAATTTCGACAGCTTGGACATGGGAGGACCATAGCTTGCTTAGTTGGGCATTGTGCATTGTATGTTTTTGTGCTTGGCTAGTTCAGGTCGGCATTGTGCATTGTATGTTTTTGTGCTTGGCTAGTTCAGGTGGGCATTGTGCATTTTACTTTCAAATTAACGTTTCACACGTGCGTACGTCCGTATAGCAGTTAACATTTGTATTAAGTGTCTAAAATATGGCAACATATGGATGGACAAAGGCATAATGTCCCAGTGGTGAAGGTATATTGATGGACAAAGGCATAATGTCCCAGTGGTGAAGGTATATGGATGGACAAAGGCATAATGGCCCAATGGTGAAGGTATATGGATGGACAAAGGCATAATGCCCCAGTGGGGGAGGTATATGGATGGACAAAGGCATAATGCCCCAGTGGTGGAGGTATATGGATGGACAAAGGCATAATGCCCCAGTGGGGGAGGTATATGGATGGACAAAGGCATAATGCCCCAGTGGGGGAGGTATATGGATGGACAAAGGCATAATGCCCCAGTGGGTGAGGTATATGGATGGACAAAGGCATAATGCCCCAGTGGTGGAGGTATATGGATGGACAAAGGCATAATGTCCCAGTGGTGAAGGTATATGGATGGACAAAGGCATAATTCCCCAGTGGTGGAGGTATATGGATGGACAAAGGCATAATGCCCCAGTGGTGAAGGTACACAAATACTGTAAAATCATTCATATTTGTGGGGGCTTTAAAATCATGGATGACCTCAACCACCAAATTAAATTCCCAATGAATAGTTATACCAATAACTAGGAATGTGTCCATGGGACATTGGTGCCCCATTACAGCACATATCATTTCAAATGGGGAAGAAGAGGGGAATAGCGAGCTGAGGTAACATTACCATTCAATGCCTTTGTGGACTATATAATATCGAAGGTCCATAATTTGGTTAAAAAAAGACATGGCGAAATTCCATCCATTAAAGCAATCTATACATTGAGGTTGTTCATTATGGGGTAAATAGTTAAAGTAACAAAGGGCCATTATTCTGGTTAAATCAATTCCCATCCTTTACGATCATCTATACATTGTGGTTTAGTTCATCGTGAAAGTTTGTAGAAATTCCATCGAATAATAAGCGAGGAGTTCAACACATAAGACTTCTCATAATGAGGTATATAATAAATGTAACAAAGAGTCATAATTCTCGTAAAAATTGACACAGCAAAAATCCCATCCTTTATGGTCATTTCGTATACATTAAGATTCATTGTTAATCTGTGAAAGTTTGAAGAAATTCTATCCAACAGTTTGTGAAGAGTTCAACACAGCAGACTTGTCATAATGGGGTATATAGTAAATATAACAAAGGGCCATAATTCTAGTAAAAATTGATGCAGCAAAAATTCCATCCTTTCTGGTCATCTATACATTAATATTGTTTATCTGTGAAAGTTTGAAGAAATTTCACCAAACAGTTTTTGAGGTCAGTTCAACACACACACAACATTTTTCACTATGGGGTATAAAGTTAAAGTAACAAAGGGCCATAACTCTGGTCAAAATTGATGCACAATTTCATCCTTAACGGTCATCTATACATTTGGGTTGTTAATCTGTGAAAATTTGAAGAAATTCCACCCAAGAGTTTACGAGGAGTATAACACACAAGATTTGCATTATGTATGTAGGGATGAACAGACAGCACCAATGCTATATGCCCCCCCCCCATTGTTAGTGTGAGTTCTGCCCTTGCCTTTCTTCCTGAAATCCAAATTACATCCCAACAGAATGGTTGTTCTTGACCAAAACCACAAAATTTTGTCCCTTGAAATTGAATGATTTTGTAATAGTACAAACGATTTATATCAGAATATACATGGAATGCACAGAGGGGATACATAAATAATAACATCAAAATGAATTATCAATTTTATTATTCAACAGAATATGAAAATATTGCAAATTAATGGAATTCTGTTATGAGTTATTTACCATGAAACATAAAAAAATAAATAGAATGTACATAACAAAGTAACTATCAAATAAAATTACAAATGTATGAAACTAACTGACAATGTTTTGTTGACTTTCAACAGAAACATTCGTAAGTGCATGGTCATGGGCTATGAAGCACTGTCAATATCTACATGTACTGTTTATCTACATGTATAAAAAACAAGCTATGTATTTCATAATAAACAAACAGTGTTTGTATACATGTACTACACAAACTTTGATAAGGGTCAAGAAATCAAAATGCATGAGCGTCTTTCGTTAACTGAACAAAACCGATAAGAAAATTATGCAAATATAAAAGTATCTTATCTGTTGCTGAATTTCGAAACATTCATGTGTTGCATTTGACACACATTTTACTCAGAGGCTTGAATGCAGCACAAACATTTTACTCAGAGGCTTGAATGCAGCTCAGAGGCTTGAATGCAGCACAAACATTTTACTCAGAGGCTTGAATGCAGCACAAACATTTTACTCAGAGGCTTGAATGCAGCATTAACATTTTACTCAGAGGCTTGAATGCAGCATTAACATTTTACTCAGAGGCTTGAATGCAGCACTAACATTTTACTCAGAGGCTTGAATGCAGCATTAACATTTTACTCAGAGGCTTGAATGCAGCATTAACATTTTACTCAGAGGCTTGAATGCAGCACTAACATTTTAATGAGGTTTGACCTATCAGCACTTAGACATCCAATTTTGAAGCAATCTTTATTTGTTTACAATATTGCAAATGTAGCAGTATGGGGGAGCTATATAATAGTCACTTTGTTGGTCCATCCGTCTGTCTGTCTGTCCCAAAGTTTGTCCAGGCTGTATCTTCTGTATGCGTTAAAAGGATCTTTGAATAACTTGGTACATTTGTTCGCCTTGATGAGACATAACAGTGTGTCATGAGAAACAATTACGTCAATATCTCAAAGGTCAATGTCACACTCGGAATTCAAAAATGGCAATAATTGAGCTTGTCTGGAGCATAACTAAGTCATTTATAGTGGGATTTGAAAATAATGTGCCACAAATGTTAACTACTACCAGTACTGTGTGTCCTGCGAAACAATAACGTTAATATCTCAAAGGTCATGGTCACACTTGGAGTTCAAAGGTCAAAAATAGTCATAATTGAGCTTGTCCTGATCGTAACTATGACATTTATTGTGGGATTTTAGAATAACATGGCACAATTGTTCACCCCTATCAAACGACTTGGCATACATAACAATTATTTCAATATCACAAGGGTCAAGGTCACACTTAAAGAGTTCAAAGGTCAGAAATGACCATAATTTATGTTGTCTGGACCATAACTTTGTCATATATTGTTAAATTTAAAAATAACTGTACAATTATGGTTGTCCACCATGCGATAGTTTTTTCGGATGTGGGATGCCATACGTCTGTGACAAAGTGGTATGTGGGAGTATCATTAGTCACTCTGTGGCAGTTTGCAAAATATTCAAAAGGAAAATTTGTTAACCCTTATCAAATTTTGAGTAGTATAGTTAATAATAAACAAGCAATGATCATATTTAATGGATTAAAACATATATGTCCCCAACTTGCAGACTGCTAGCTGTTCTGAATTAATCAATATGACTCTGATGTAGGGTTCATATACTGGCCTAGGCTAATCTGTTTCTTGGTTTTCTTTTTTTAACGCCCTATTAACAGACCTACATGTGCAAAGCAATAAATACCTACCACTTTGAAAGGGGGCATAACAAATCATCATAATATTAGTGCAAGAGTGCACTACATTTGTGTAGTTCACAAAGTCTAGAGCACAATAGACATAAGCGATTTTGTCTTAATAATACAAGTACCCACAGTACATTCATATGTAAAAGGAACCAATAATATCTTCAAAATTTATCCTCCTGACTTCAACAGTATCAGTACATAAATAACACAATGAGTTCTGCTTCTATTATAAGCACACAAACAGGTAAACACATTTGAAAAATCTCATAGAAAATACATTTTTTGTACTTGATTTAAAAAAAGTATATTATGGCACATCATTATAAGAAAGGCTACATGTATATAACTATTTGTATTTCTGTTTGGCCTGATTTTTTTTTACTTCTTAGGTTTATGAGATTTTTTTTAATTTTGCTGTCTGATTGAGGGAATTAAAAAATATCAAGAGGCCCTTGGGGTCCTAAGTCGTTCAGATTTATAGGAACATGCATTTCTTATTTTCGATAAAACTCAGGGCCAAATTAAGCCATAAATGAACCTTGTCCTTCCAAAACTTGGTCAATTTGTGTGAAATTGTGAATTTTTTGTCATGTGAAAATTCCCAAACATACAGTACACTTCTGGGTATACCAAATGGCAATACCAAGCACCCAAACCAACACTATCCCCATTGACAAACAACAAATCTATTAAGAAAAAACAACTTAACTGGTGAAGTCAACACAAATTTTATACACAAATAAACTTTTATAAACCTTAAAAAACACAGCAGTAAAAAACTTACAAAAATGGCAAAAACACATGTATGTAAACACTTGAATTAACAGCACAGCCTATGTATACTGTGCGTCACTAAAAAGTTACCACTTATATACACCTCTGTACTTTGTATACAATATGACCTATCAGTACAAAAGGTTTATAGTGTGTGCATTGAATATTGTTAAAACGGATAGCTATGACTACACAGTAAGGTCAAAACATAGTCGTGTTCGGCTTTTAACACAGTGTAACATGAATTTTAAAATATAAGAGTCAATAGCACTAGGGTAGTAACTTTTCATTGATGCTGAGTATATATACCATAGGCAATTAAAAAGCAATTATCAAACATGAACACACTATGACACTTCCAATACAATTAAGCAGGTCAGTAATTAACTAATCATCCAAATTTAGACACATTGTATTGTTTATTTTATTCAAGGGTCATTTGGATAATTATGTTGGGTTTAGATCACTTCAAGCTGAAAACTCGAATCCTGAGTCAGAATTCTGCGGGTGAAAATGTGGGTTTTGTGGAAAGTTCAAATGTCAAGGGGTCATTTTAGGGGTAAAATGGAAGCCTGGTAACATCTGTATTACTGTTAACTGATAAATCGCATTTTAAAACTGTTCAATATCAAACTGAATTAATCTAAAACAATACAATAAATGAGTTTGAGGTTGATATCAAACTTAATTAGTTTGTGATGGACAGACTGATGCATAATCCTAGCATCGTTAATCACCACATGTTGCACGGCCAACAAAGAGATGATCAGGACACAGCTAATGTTTACAGTCCAGCCTGTCACCACAATGACGTTGTCGTGGATATCTGACACTTCCAAAGTCGGAATGTTTTATACCACTTTTTTAAAGAATGGAAAGCCACATGTAATGTTTGATATTGTACGAGGGGTGTCCCAGTAAATTGTGTACTTTGCGAATAATTTTCTTTCGTGGAGTCAGATGATCATGATTTTTTGTAGTTACCTTTATGGGTTCTATTTTTATAGAAATCAGGTATTTTATCCGTGATTGACCAACCCCAAGTACGCGCATGTGGCGCATTTAATGACATTTAACGTTAGGTTCTTCTGCAAATTTATCAATAATATCTATAAGATAAAATCGCAATCTATGAATAGACTGAAACTGGTAGATCTTTAAATGACTTGTTTAAACTATCCCATTACTCTCCTACCTAATCCTTGCTGCTGTATCCAATTTCAATATATGTATAGATTATGACATATCCTCTTAAAACTTTAAACATGTTTTCTTAATAAACTTCATTATTTGTTTGAAAAATAATCTACATTTAATACTGTGCTTGTTCAGCAGGGGTTGCCATGGTAACAATGAACAATGCAGAATACTGATAAATGTCAATAAAACTGGAAACATAATCTCAAAACAAGAAACATTATACATGTATATATAATCAGAATTTTTCTCAACTTTTAATTTATCTATAAATCTATAAAAGCACCATAATTAAAACTGTTGAGGATTTCATGAGAGTAATATAATGATGTTGGATTTCTCATTTCAAGTACAAAGGTAATGATGTAGCAACAAATCCATTCTTCTTCAGTCTATGGCCTGACTTAGCCTTTCTATATTTATCCATGGATAAAGAGACCTAGCCTTTCTACAGAGAGACCTAGCCTTTCTATATTTATCCATGGATAAAGAGACCTAGCCTTTCTACAGAAAGACCTAGCCTTTCTATATTTATCCATGGATAAAGAGACCTAGCCTTTCTACAGAAAGACCTAGCCTTTCTATATTTATCCATGGATAAAGAGACCTAGCCTTTCTACAGAGAGACCTAGCCTTTCTATATTTATCCATGGATAAAGAGACCTAGCCTTTCTACAGAGAGACCTAGCCTTTCTATATTTATCCATGGATAAAGAGACCTAGCCTTTCTACAGAGAGACCTAGCCTTTCTATCTTTATCCATGGATATTGTGATGTAGCCTTTCTATCTTTATCCATGGATATTGTGATGTAGCTTTCTATCTTTATCCATGAATAGAGTGACCTAGCCTTTCTATCTTCTTCTGTTTATGACATGACCTAGCCTTTCTACCTTCTTCTGTTTATGACGTGACCTAGCCTTTCGATCTTCATTCTTCACCCATAGAATGAGTGACCTAGCCTTTCTATCTTCGGTCTATGGCATGATTGAGCCTTGCTATGTTTCACCATCGACAAAAATACTGAACCATAATGTTGTTAGAAACACTAACTACATAAACACTCATCTTCTAGCCCTATGAACATCACTAGTTCAATCATAGTATGCCATAAACAACCTTTCATAATACACTGCTTCTGCAAACTTTTCAATATTCTTTCCACAAACTGCATTACATGAAAATCTCCTGGTTCAAGGTTAACTATTGTTGATTGTCTAGGTTACATTGTATAAGGCAAACACATGAATCTTCACATAAATGGATGGAGATCGTCCAACAAGCAACAATCTACACACACTTGACACATGAATCGATGAAGTTCAAAAAGCAAGAATCTTCAGAAGTATGCTCAAACATCTGGGCAATAGAAATACTTTTCCTTTGTTGTAAAATGTTCACACAAAGCAAGGAATTGCATACTGTAGCACTACGGCTGATAATTCTAACAGAAAAAGAATCAATGTTTAAATGTATCACAGATGAGCTTTATGTCCAAAGATATGATGATGGTCCCATGTCAACATCTATCACTGCAATAAAAGAAATCTGTATAAATTCAGAAGAACAATTAACTTAACTGGCTTCTAAAGCATGTCATACAGGTACCAGTAATTCTCTTGCTTGACCATTAACACGAAAAGGAAAACTGGCTTCTCTTCTGTCAACCATCAGAAATGAGGTATCTAGATCAATCTTAGTTGGAAAAACTAGTATCACACAATAATTAAATTCATCTAAAACAAGACTGCGTTCAATAAACGCTTATGCCCCCTGTGGAAGCCTTGTCCATAAATAAGTCTAAGTCCAAAATTAGGTCAAGGTGAAGGTCAAAAAGGGTCAGGTGATACAGGTGTGTGGAGAGTGTTCATATACAACATCCATGCAAGTTTGGAAGCTTTGCAGCAAGCCATAATGATGCTAGAAGAAACGGTCAATTTGGGTTAACCAGGACGGACGGACGGACGGACAGGTGCATCACTATATGCCTCCCGATCTATCGATACGGGGGCATAATTAATAAGTATAAATCTACTGTTTTTGTTTGACAAAGCTTTAGAGCTACTCCATTTGGTTATGTTTGTTACAAACAAGTGATACTTTTGGAAAGTATTGATGTCTCTGCTACGTGTAATGAAGTCGAACAAGTTATGTTATATATGGCAGCCAATTAGTCAATTGAGTTCAAGGTCACATTGACCTTTCATCTTCCAACTAAATAATCTACTGGTCACAACCAATCTGAAGCTCCTAGACCAAACCATCCTTTAGTAACTGATCAAAAAGCATTTGTCCACCAACCTACCAACAGACATACATGTTCAAAGCAATATGCTCCCAATTCCTCGAAGTAACATTTCCAGGACCTTTTATGCAGAAGGAAATGTGGATTTAATCGAGCACATAATCACAATGACCTGATCTATAAGTACTTGTAAGTCCGGGCCCTGCACTCAAAAGAAATAGGGGTCATCTGCAGGCAATGACCTACTGCCCTATCACGTTGGAAGACTTTGTGCTTTAGGCGTTCTCAGGTAGCCATACAGACATGGCTTGATCTACAGATGGACAGACTGATACATGCACCTATAACAATGAACTCCCTTTCTTCAAAGGGGAGCATAATATTATTACTATTGATGATTTACCATTCCTAAACTATCATGGCAGACGAGAAGAAACAGAAAGTGTTCAGTCTGTGGAGTAAGTTCAGAGTTCATTCCCCTTAGATGACTCTCTAGTTCTGCTACATGATCTTCCATATGGAGGAGGAGATCTCTGTCTTCTTTGCTGTACTTCTTAAGTCTTGAAGAAACATTAGCACGTAGCCGTAACGCCATGTATAACTTGTCTACAATCAGAGAAAGAATATGAACAAATCGTGCGTGACATAAATAAGTTAGAAGAATGGACATTTATATACCATATTTGCCCATGTTATGCACACAGCTATGTATAAGACGCATGTTAAAGTGTTATATACTGTATTTGCCCATGTTATGCACACAGCTATGTATTGGACGCAGGTAAAGTGTTATATACCGTATTTGCCCAAGTTATGCACACAGCTATGAATTGGACGCAGGTAAAGTATTATATACTGTATTTGCCCAAGTTACGCACACAGCTATGTATTGGACACAGGTATAGTATTATATACCGTATTTGCCCATGTTATGCACACAGCTATGTATTGGACACAGGTAAAGTGTTATATACCGTATTTGCCCAAGTTATGCACACAGCTATGAATTGGACGCAGGTAAAGTATTATATACCGTATTTGCCCAAGTTACGCAAACAGCTATGTATTGGACGCAGGTATAGTATTATATACCGTATTTGCCCATGTTATGCACACAGCTATGTATTGGACACAGGTAAAGTGTTATATATCGTATTTGCCTATGTTATGCACAAAGCTATGTATTGGACACAGGTAAGTGGAAGAAGATTCAAAGAAAAGACATATGAATACAATGCAGTTTTATTATTGAAGAATATGGTTGTTCCCGATTTGCCTTATGAAGACTTGGGGATGTCTGTAAAAATGATGCATCCAATGTTTGGTTACGATTCTAGGTTGATAAAATGTGGGAAATAGCTATATATCAACTTGGTGCAAAGTTTGACAAATTAGTTCATTGAATATAACACTCAGATCCAGTTGTTTACAATCGTGTACACCCAAGCTTAATGAATACAGCCCTTCACAATGTCCCAATACTATGCTCTGGTTCAAACTAGTGATAGTGAGCGTAAAATTGACAAATCAAATGTATTTTGTGCATTTCTAAAGATAGCTACAAACTAAAAGGATTTTTGACACGAAATTGTATGTCTCCAATAAGAAGCCGTAATTCTGGCAAAAATAAACAGACCTAAAATAATTATGAATAAGTTGGTGTTTTACACTTACCCAATCAAAATGCTTGTTACAAACTGTTTCAAACTATTGCAAATGTTCTCTTCATTTTACGCATTGTTTATGTTGTTGTTTTTATCAACAGGTGAAACTAACATAACGTAAGTGACATGATATTTGCACGGTTTATCTAATGCATTATAAACATTACAAAAGTTGTAACCAGTGTTTTGTTTTGTTAATTTGGATGCAAAACTGTTTCTCAATGTTTCAGTTACATATGACAGTCAATGCACCAAACCAGTTTTCCTGGACTGTATTCTAACCAGTACTAACTGACCTTTCCTCAAGGAACCAGCAACTTCTCCACATGTGGAAGAAAATTGACAATATTGTCAAATTTTCAAGATAGGTTATGACCTTCTGTGACTTGGAAACGAATGTAACCATAGAAACGTACAACAGACTTACCATGTGACGCGGACAAGTAGCTGACGACACCAAAGTAACATAACATAGCAATCTCCTCAGTATCTGCTGGTGTAAATATAGACCTGAAAGGACCATCCATATCAAATGATTCATCTGTAGGAGTTGTGGGCGGAGTCATCGGGTTCTTTAAAGGCATTACCTGAAATAATGTATCAATGAGGATTAAAATCTATTCCTCCTAAATCATGCATATAATTTGCATTTGTGAAGAATTAAAAGCATTACCTGAAACGATTAATTAATGACAAGATGAATCTATTTCCTAAATCATGCAGGCAGCTAAAAGCCTATTCACATTTGAAAAGAACTAAAATAACTAAAGACCATATTGCAGTGAAGGAGACTTTTTTGTTTCAAAGGTCTCATTCAATCAGAACTTTGCTGTACATGAAATGAAAATGTATACAGAGTAATCTGTGATCAAGTTAGTTCACTTTCATTTAGAGTTTTAGACTGAGAGGACCAAAATGATCTTAAGCTTTAGTGACGACGATGTGTAAAGCCCAGACTTTGCAAACACAATGAGAATCAGTCCCAAATACATTTAACAGATTTTCAGTCTTTGTTAGTCTGAATCTTTCACATGTTTTTCCAACTTTTGATGTAAAGGTGATATATAAATATATAGAGTCGAGGAAGCCAGGTTTGACATTTTATTCAAAATTTTGGATTATAAGAAATATACAGGTCTTAAAGAAACGTTGCACATGATCCTCGAAAGAGTTGAGGAAGCTATGCCTGACATGTTACTCAAACTTTTCGACTTTAAGAATTTCCTTAAAGAAACATTGCACAAGATCCTGGATAGAGTTTGGGAAGGTAAGTGTGTCATTTTGTTCAAACTTTTGGATTATAAGAAATATACCTTAAAGAAGCATTGCACAAGATCCTCGAGAGAGTCAGGAAAGCCAGATCCTATAGTCTGGTAGCCGTCATACTGTCCTTCTAGTACACATTGTACGAGCTTGTACTGGAGTAATGGTGATGTCATAGATTGTATCAATCGTTTCTTGTCTCCCAAGCGCGGCAGATACTTGTACGTATTGACCATCTCTGCACTGAGTGTCCTAGCAAAGTCTATACAGCTAGAGCTGACTTCTATACACAGTGTGAACAAATCCTGTAAGAAACAAACATCAACATGACTATCAAGCTTAATAGATTGCACTATTCAGGTAGCCTAATCATTGAGGTGGTCTTATTATTGAGATGGACTTATTATTGAGATGGACATATTATTAGGGTGGTATAATTATTGAGATGGTCTAATTATCGAGGTATGAGGTTGTATTGTTGAGATGGAAGTGGTGTTATAGTTGGTGGTGATCTTATTGATGTGGTTAACTGAAATACTCAAAATTTTACATAGGGGAAATAAAGACAATTTATATTATAGGGGAAATAAAGACAATTTATATTTTATATAGGGGAAATAAAGACAATTTATACACTTGATTCTCATCGACCCGATCCTTCTTATCGACCCGAGCCCTAATTATTTTGGCAGAATATAAACACGCGCAGCGATGGTTCCTTTCCAAAACATACACAAGTGTCATCTTGAAAACTTTCATAATGTAGTTATTTAGGTGGCCTTATTGTTGAGGTAGTATTGTTATTGCTTGTCTTATTATAGTTATTAATATTTTCCAATAATCTATCTCACCTGTAGAAGTAATAGGACATCTGGTAGCTTGTACATATCCCTGTTACTTGTTGTACACTGTCCAGCATGTACTGCCTTGTTGAGGTAATAAATCAAAGATTTCCAGTATTTCATCAATGTGTCATACGCCAAACTTCTCCGAATTTCTCCAGAGTCTGTAAGATCACGTGTATATAAGTCAAGTTTTAACATTTTTATGTTAAGTTCAAGCAGTAATGTCGCCTGGAGTAATTGCACATCCGTATTTATACCAGTGTTGTCAAGAGTAACCTTAAGGCATTTCTCAATAGTTTCCCAAGTCACATCAAAACTTCCCGCCCTCTCTGTAAGTAAAGTTGATATGACCTTGTACGATCTATGAATGTCAATCACTGAGGTATTGGAATGAAAAGCACTATCAATGATACTGTTACAAATACCACAAGGAATGATGTATTTCCTACTGAAGCGTTCAACATAATCTAAAGCACTATTGATATTTAAACCTCCATCAACCTCCTCACAACAGATCATTAAACACTTGTAGTTCTCCGGTAAATAATATTTCTTAGCACACTTTTTCTCAGTCACATTTATGAAATCGTTTAAGTACAAAGACAACTGATCCATTTGAGCAGATAATGATAATTCTCGTTTGTTCGATTTACTAGTCCCTGTAGATGAACACTGAACAGACTTTCTGAAGAGTGATGACACAATCGGAGACTTCTTCCCATGTTTACGTTTCAATGAATGACTTTGAGTATGTTGCAGTGATGAGCATTCGTTGGATACTGAAGTACGTATAGGTTTTAATACTGATTTTGAGTGTGACACTGATGATGAAACTGATGATGCAACAGCTACTGATGATGACATTGGGCCAACTGATGATGTTGATATCACAGCAGCTGATGATATAGAGTATGTTGATGATGACATGACAGCGGCTGATGATATTGAGCTTGCCACCAATGTTGATGTCAAGGCAGCTGATGATATTGAGTCTGTTAATGATATTGCTGTTATGGCAGCTACTGATGATGTTGAGCCTGCGGATGATGTTGAAACAGATGATAATGATGTTGGTGGTGAGACTGGCGTTAGAAATTGAGATCCATTTGTAAACATAGAAAAAATATTATCACTTTTTGCACCATTAGTTTTGCTGTCTTCTCTACATTCAGACTGAGCACATGACACAGCCACAGTATTCTCACCTAACTCACTATCTTCTTCAATGTCTGGTAAACTTTCCTCTTCATTTGCACCGAATTCGACTAGAAACCGTTCCAACACTGGCATCGGTTTAGAGTAGTTTGCAACACTTTTTGCACGAGGACTTATCATCAGTTTAGGCATTTCCAGAGCATCTTTGTCTACACAGACATTAACACATTCAGCAAACTTGTTAGTCGGATTACCCAGTGGGCCACGATTATCAGCAGACACTGAATCTGAACCTGAATTTTCTAAAGGTTCATCCCCAGACATCGAACCTGAATCGGATTTTGAATTTTCTAGAGGTTCATCCTCAGACACCGACACTAAATCCGATTTTGAATTTTCTAGAGGTTCATCCTCAGACACTGACACTGAAGCTGATATGGTATTTTCAAACTGTTCATTTCCAGACTCTGAACCTGAATCTGATTTTTCTAATTGTTCCGACCTACCACTTTGCTCATCTTCACTTATATCATTGAACTGCTCATTAAGAATACTGGATTTATTATCACAAGATAGTGAAACTGAATTGAACTTTTCTAAATGTTTTGACTTATCCTTTTCATCACATTCATTTATATTACTTAACTGAGCAACTGAATCAGGATTTAACTTTTCTAAATGTTCCAACGGAATATTTTCCTCTGCTTCACTGATATCACTGAACTGATCACTTTTTACGGAATTAAAACTTGTGTTTGTACCACAATCAGTAACAATCACTGTCTCATTGTCAATCTCATTTCTTTTGATAATGGGCCAGTCTAGATCTATATCGGTTGTTGATACAGTGACATTTTTCAAGTCTTCACATTTGTCTATTTTCAAATTATCAAAAATGTCAAAGAGGCTAACACGTGGATAACAATTGAAATGTCCCATGTCTGACTCATCTGACCGCTTCCTTTTACCGCTGGTAGAGAATGCATTCACCTTACGATCACTTGGTGTATCTGCTGATAAGCTCCTTTCTAGCTTTGTTGTACTTCTCTCTTCTCTGACTAGAGTACTGTTCGCAGAATAGCTGTGAGATTTCTGCAAACATTTGTTCTCGTTTTTCTTATTTGAAATATGGCTTCGCTTTTTATTACTTTGAATGGATGGTGATCTGTTTCTGTGTGGTGTTGATGCCTCATTGGACGATGAGAACTCATCAGATGAATGTCGAAATCTATTTCTATGTTTGTCATAGTGTCTGTTTTTGGTGCCGTCAGGAGTTTTCAGTCTTCTATCAAAATCGGTACGAACCAGTGACCTTTGGGGAGATTTTGGTACAATGACAATAGCCTGGTCTGCAGTGAAAAGATCGCCGAGGATAGCTCGCTGTTGTGATCGTAGTTGATCAACTGATCGCCGCTTCTTTTTTACTCTTGGTGGTTTCCTTTCGGTACTACATTCCAGTGGTTTACTGGCATGTATATCTAAAATCAAAAAGTAACATGTGAGTGTATAGTCACTACCAGTAATTTATTTCTGGTTGAAATTGTTAAAATAGGTTCTGACAACTTGTATTAATCCCTCTTGACACCTCATTCCTGATGTTATCCATACAATGAGAGTATGAGGGAAGTAGAGAGATAAAGTTTACAAGTAATGGGATAAACACCTGAGGGTTAAAACAATTTTAATATGTATGACTCTATAGTGCCAAATAGTCATTTATATTCAACTTCAAGGTCACAGTGACCTTCACCTTTGACCTATTGCCTTCAAACTCCATATGGGTGATCTAGGAGGTAAAGTTTGATATAACTTTTTTAGTGCGGATAAAAATGTCAGGAGTGATACGTTCCAACAATTAGTCAAGCTTCAAATTAACAACACAAACGTGAGTGCAGCCCAAGGGCAAGAACTGCGCCTGATCCAAACAGTAGTTATTTGAGTTGCTCCCCTTTGGTAATACTGTCTCAGTATAAGCTTTTAGGATAAAATCTAATTACCACACTACTTATGAAAGTCTCATACAATACTAGTAGTAAACAAACAAACATGTAGATTCGAAGAAGCATTAGACGAGCGATAACATAATAGTTAAACTAATATGTTTTTATAGTGTACAGCATTCATGTTGAATTTGTGATACTGACTGGCATATATAAACACTTGGAACTGACAAATTTTTTTTACTTCTAACACAACCAGCAGTTTCAACTATAGACACATAAAAGAAACCAAGGTGTGCATGAATTACCGTTAAAACACAGCTACGGCAGTAATAACTCAATATAGCCTTCCGATGAAGAAAATAGCACTGTACAGCGGTAACTACATTTGTATGTCTTGATGTGTTGTCATATGCAGAACATTAGCTATGTTTATTGTTAAAAGTTAAAAAGTTTAATTAAGAAATAATGTGTATGTACATGTACCTGTGTTTTATCATAGAACAGAACAGAACAGAACAGAACAGAACAGAACAGAACAGAACAGAACAGAACAGAACATACAGTTTATTTAGCTTAAGCATATACAGCTCATCACTATAACAAAATAACATATATACATACATGAAAAATAGAATAGAATGTGTTATTTAAGAAATAATGAATACGTAGCTATGTTTTGTTGCGTAATAAAATATAGGCATGTGTTTGGATGCGTAGTAATTAAGTCACGAGTGAGTAGCACGAGTGATTTAATGTACGCATTCAAACTAGTGCCTATATTTTATAACACAACAAAGCACAGCTCCTATTTATTATTTCGATTCTAACATCGCCAATGCTTTACCATTTATACCACAACATTAGACAGGTTGACGTCAAACTACTTTCTTTCCTAGGAACGTTACTGTCACCGTTACGTCATTTGTCATACTTTATGACGTCCAATGTGATGTCATCAATCAGCTATATTTTATCACGGTAATAAAATATGGTAAGATCAATATACGCAAAGAAGGCTTATCTCACGTGCTATGTTAGAATCTATGATAAAACACAGGTACATACACATTATTTCTTTAATAATTAAACTGGCAATTTTACAGTCTAGTTGACTTTATAAACTTCATTAAATAAAAAAAACGCAAATTCTTGACTTACGCTGAAGTTTTATCCTCTTTTGTAATCGTCTTTCCTCCCGATTACAGAATGAAATTTTTGGCAAATCTTCGGGATCACTCTTCATCCTTCCGTTCTTCTCATGATCACTATCTGACAAAGCAGTCTGAAAATAGTTATACCAAGAAACATTGAACTATCTGACAAAACAGTCTGAAAATAGTTATACCAAGAAACATTCAACTATCTGACAAAACAGCCTGAAAATAGTTAGACCAACAAACATTCAACTATCTGACAAAACAGCCTGCAAGTTAGACCAACAAACATTCAACTATCTGAAAAAACAGTCTGAAAATAGTTATACATTGTACCAAGAAACATTCAACTATCTCGTTAAACACATTCGAAATCAAAATTCCTGGTAAATAATTATTTTTTTCTTGTGCTGTAACATGTGCAACCTGATTATCTGACCATATACACATGTCTGAAAATTATCTGATTTATAATCCAGTTTTATTTTCTATCTTTTTAATCTGTCTCAATATGCCATTTTTATAATCTGTCTCAATATATGTATGCCATTTATCACCCCTTATAAAAGCCCACAAAGGAAATATATTAATGGTTTTAATTGAAAGGTGATAAACCAATTAGCACCTCCATCCTGACATGTTGTCTCAAGTCATTATTGTCAAAGGAAGTAATTAAAGAGCCAAATATAATGACTCAGTAAGCTCAGGCATTGATGTCAACTGTAATATTTTTACACCTGACACCTAACACTGAAGAACAAAACAGAACAGAATATTTTTCATTTTAATGTTTTAAAATTATATTGTATTGAAAAATAATATGTGTGTTAAGCTTTAAAGGTGCTGCCTCACAGATCTGGCTAAAATTTTTGTATGACATAATTTTCCTACCTAACCAAGTATTTAAATAATAGAAAGCCACTGGTGGTTGCTTTATGAAAGATTTATGGCATAAAAGCAATTTAAATCACTCTTGATATTTAGCACTCAGTATTTTTCTGTTTGAAAATATCGCAGAGTTTCCTTCCAAAAGGTTTTGTGAATTATGTAATTCACACATGATCAAACTGTAACTTCAACAAACTAAAGCCGAAACATCTGTGAGGTATTCGTTTCATTTCACAATTCATTATCATCGAATGGAAACAAACTTCAGGCAATTTAAGTGAAAGTAGTGCTAATTCTATAGGGTATTAATACCCTACAGAATTTTGGGTATAAAAATGCTTAAATACTACAAAATGCCGATGTTTCCCAAGTTATTTTTATGTCAATGTGGTTGTTTATGGCATATACAGGAAACTATACCAAAATTACATCAATATTTGACAATTTAATTTTATTTTTGCAATACACTAATACGTAAGGCAGTCCCTTTAACTTTATTTTATATTTGACTGTACTAAAGATCTGAACAGAATATATTTCATTTTAATGTTTTAAAATTATATTGTATAGAAAAATAATATGTGTGTTAAGCTTTATTTTATATTTGACTGTACTAAAGATCAGAACAGAACAGAATATTTTTCATTTTAATGTTTTAAAATTATATTGTGCTGCAAAATAATGTGTCACAGTAGCCTCAACGTCTTTAATCTTATTTATTTTATATTTGACTATACTTAAGTTTGGACCTAAATAAAGGTAACAATTTAATTTTTCTAGAATAAAAACTTAATATTAAAGATTTAAGTATTTGTTGGGGTCTCACTTTTGGGAGTAGATATAGAGGTTATTTGTTGATTTTGGTGTAAGATCGAATTTTATTTCATCGAGTGATCACAGAAAATCAATATTTAATTTAATTTTATGTGATCACGAGTGAAATAAAATTGATCCTTCACCAAAAATCAACAAATTTTCTGTTTATTATATGTTTCAATTTCTCTTAAAAGGGTACCGTAATTGGAAAAATCACGTCGAAATTGAAACGTCAGGACGTGATTATTATGACGTCATGATGACGTAACATACATTTTAAAGCCCGGTGCCGTTGAAGTTACGTTTCTTTTTCTGAACGATACTGAAACCAGCTTCGAAAACAGTGAAAATAACAAAATGATAATTTCACTGTTATTTTCACTGAAAAATCTCCATAATCCATTGAAAGCAAATAATAAATGTTAATATTATCGGAACATTCTTTATGTACCTAAATAAAGGTAACAATTTAATTTTTCTAGAATAAAAATTTAATATTAAAGATTTAAGTATTTGTTGGGGTCCCACGTTTGGGAGTAGAGAAGTAAATAATATTACACATAGCAACATTCTGTTCAGCAAATTTTAAGGAGATGTATAGCAGTAAGAAAGGCGAAAGGGAAAAACGGGGCCAAGGGGGGAAAAAGGCCTTGATAAAGACTTTTGTGTAAGACTTGATCAAGAATCGTTTTTTATAGGGGGGAAAAATGGACCAGAGGAGGGAAAAAAGGCCTGGGCGCAATCTTTTCCCCAGGGAAAAACTGGCCAGGGGAAAAAAAGGACCGGTACTTACGGTATATAACAATTAGTTCCATAGACATATGTGAGTATTATGAAATATTACATCATTACTTTGTTTTTACTAAATTTTGTATATTTATATACTTGTGTATGGGCTGATGGCCTTATGCACAATAATCTATTTGAATTAAATTGGATGTAATTATTAAAATTATAAACTGTGTTTATTTAATCTAAATCAGAACCTTTTCTGCATCATATGACATAATAGAATTCATTTCATTCAAATGAAACAAGAAATGCTTACTTCCACTTCCATATTTACAGAAATTCTTCAACAGCTAAAGTGACTTCAACTTGTTTACATGATGTAGTTGTGACGTCATAATTTTGATGTGACGTTACATTTGGCGTACTTTTTACATTGTACAAATATCCATAGATAAATACATCAAAAGATTGTTTGTCGAAGGTATTCCAAGAGAATTCATTGGATTATGCAATCAGGTTCTATAACTCAGGACTAGAAAATAACTCTTTAAATGGCGATTTAATAAATGCATAAAAAGTTACAAATGCTGAGTACAGCCAACACTCTTAATAAATGATCTTAAATATTCATGGCCTACTAAAAACTTGATTGACATCTGGCTTAATGTCAAATCCGTAATTTAGAATAATAACATTCCTGGTAACAATTGAATGAAGTGTTCTAAGTATACAAGTGTATAATCTGACACTTCCTTTAAATATATAACAAGAGATGTTTGTAAAACATGTATGCCCCTATGGCAGCCCATTAGTCAGAAATGGTGAAGGTTGTGCACAGTGACCTTAACCTTTGACTTACTGACCTCAAAATCAATAGGGGTCATCTACTGTTGCTGACCAACCTCCATGTAAAGTTTGAAGATTCCAGGTCAAAGCGTTCTTGAGTTATTGAACAGAAACTTTAAATTGTCAGAAATGGTAAAGGTCACAGTGACCTTTGACCTACTGACCTCAAAATCAAAAGGGGTCATCTACTATTGCTGACCAACCTCCATGTAAAGTTTGAAGATCCTAGGTCAAAGCTTTCGTTTGTTATTGAACAGAAACCATTCAAATAGTCAGAAATAGTAAAGGTCACAGTGACCTTGACCTTTCACCTACTGACCTCAAAATAATAGGGGTCATCTACTGTTGCTGACCAACCTCCATGTAAAGTTTGAAGATCCTAGGTCAAAGCATTCTTGAGTTATTGAATGGAAACCATTTTATACGACCAACAGACCGACCGTCACCGACAGACAGACAATTGTGCAAAGCAATATACCCCCTCATCAAAGATGGGGGGCATAATAACATCCTTCTTCCCACCCATTTCCTGTCATAGTTATCTCCCTCGTCCCTTCTTGGACTCAAAATCAGTATGTTTATAGTAACAGTTAGTACATATTCAGTAAATTTTAAATGATTAAAAAGGGTGGAGCAAGCGAAGTGGAGCAAGTCCTTTTTAGTCATTAAAAATTTACATCATATGTTCTAACTGGCTTAGAATATAACATACTTCATTTTGATTGGCCGATACTTTCCTTATACCAAGTTGCATACCCCTAGCTTGTAAACTGTTTGAGTAATGACAGGATCCAACATTTTGAAGTATTTCCGTATCCATAGCACCCACAATTATTGTCAAAATAAAAAAATATTTAGATGTGCATAATCTCCTTATTGCCCATTATATACATATCAAGTTTCATAAACCTAGCTTGGAAACTTTTGAGTTATGGCAGGATCCAGATTTGGGCATATTTTGACTCTTTCTGTCACCATAGCAACCACAATATTTGTCAGAATTAAAATATGTTTAGAAGTGCATAATCCCCTTATTGCCCCCTATCTATATACTAAGTTTCATTAACCTAGCTTTGAAACTGCTCGAGTTATTTCGGGATCCAGATTTTTTGATGGACAGACTGACAAATGGATGGACGGAGGACAAACCTATAGTCCCCTCCAGTCAAAACATTAAAGTTTGTGTATTGCATGACGTCATGAATTATATATAACGTAACACTGACTTTCCGACTGAGTGTTATGTTACACAAAATATTCTTTTTTCGTTGCGTTTCTGTATTTTTTTCGATTATTTTGATTTTAACAGTAATTGCACAAAACATTGTATCAAATGGAATGTGTAAAATGAAATTCAGAATCCAGTATGAGTCCTACATAAGCATTAGTTCAAATATAATTTAGCATACTATACTACAACTCGATTCCCGGGTTCTATACTTTAAACAGCTAAATAAAGTTGCCTATAGCAACAGCCTTCGTGAATAATTCCTAACACATATGAACTCTAAACCGTGATTTATTCACAGGTATGTCACCCAAAACTGTAATTATATCTATCTTGTAAGTAAAACTGGTATAAGTATCACCACTGTTTATGTAGTTTAATTTATGATATATAGTCCAGACAGGGTAAGAATCCAGTGACACAGCGGAGGAGTCCACTATAACGGTGTAAAACCGATTATAAAGGCCTAATATACTGTACAAATCAACAATAATTTCAATACTAAACTAGCATACTATAATTGCTCAGACAATGGATTTAATCTTTTTGCGTTCTCATAAACTGCAACGTCACTGTCACAATATTCTAACTGGACTGTAACTGCCAATTTTCAATCTTTCTGCTCTATTGAACAATCACTTTAAACAAACTGAATTATTTAAAAGTCACATCAATGCATGTTAGTTTCATACACTGAAATGATTTCCTCACAAGTTTATGAAAACAATGAACTTCGAGTATTATATACTTTTTGTCAGACGATGAAGCAGACAAACCTGTTCACATTGTAAAAGTCATAATAGTGATACCCAAGAACTTAAGCAAAACGAACAATTGATGTACATAGCGCGGTTAACTCATGAGGGTTGAAAAGACTTGGAAAACCAGAAATCACAGATCGATTTTAAGTCTGAATTAAGTCTCATAAAAGGTGCAGGAAAATTCTGTCAAAGTTGCTGTATTGGAATTGAACCTGGTTTGCTTTATTTATTCCCATGCAGACTGGCTTGGTCAGAATTTCATGTAACCTATGTTCAATATATAACACACAGTGTCTATGCATATCCGAGCCCTCTGTGCAATAATGAGAAACTTGGACCCCTCTCTGTGTGGACACAGGACATCCTGTGTATAAGACGATGGGTTTTCAGTCGACTGGGGGGGGGGGGGGAATGATCCGGCAGAGAACCTCTCAATCAGTACTACAGTAGTGAAGAGCATTACCCACTGGACCACTGCGTCATCACATATGATATTATAAATATAGATGAATATTGAGAACTAAAACATAAACATAAATTCTTACTAGGTTTTCTACAGTACAATCAAAGTATTATATATATATATTAAAACTTATTATATTCCAGGGTCCCAATACATCCAAGGACAATATATAATGCTCTCCGGTCCAACTAATAATTGAGTCCAACACTTTTACTGGTAAATCCGTAATAAATCCCATCACAGTACTTGTAGTAGCTTGCTTAAAAGATTTTAACCTATTTAAATTGGTGTGATATTTATTATATATTAAATTAAGCATTTAATATAATAAAGAATATATAATATACATGTATATTTACACAACTGTCCCTTTGATGTTAACTGTACCATAGAGATCAACTATATAAGATCACAAAGGTGGGAACAACTTTTTTAATTTTTGTGTGAATTCTTAAAAAATTCTTGTATCTTTATCCTTAAACCATTATTTAAGCTGTTAAATAAGATCAAACAGAAATGTATACATGAGTGATCATGAAAAAACATGTTTGAAGGAAATTATACTTTACCTTACCGGGTAGTACTAAATTATTTTATTTCTACCATCTGTATAAAAGATTAAGCTGACATGGAAAACTGCTATAAATATTATAATAATTGTATAGTGTTTGACAAATGTGTAATTTTTTCCAGGTCCTTTATTAAATGTGTACACCGGTAACCCTATTTATTGCTAAATGTGCTTAACAAAGATATATACACATTTCCAGCTATTTTAAATAGGTACCGTGTCACAGTGGTTGAGTGGGCAACACTTTTGACTACGAATCTAGGTTTGAATCTCTGTTGAGGCACTTGGTTATTTCTGAAATGTTTTCCAGTGTTTCTCACTATAGCAAACCATAGAGATGAACTGGTTGGTTAACCCAGAAGTTAGGTCTTGTGTGTATCGGCACTAACTAAATATATAAAACAAGACTGCGTTCAATAAACGCTTATGCCCCCTGTGGAAGTCTTGTCTATAAATAAGTCCAAAATTAGGTCAAGGTGAAGGTCAAAATGGGGTTAGGTGATACAGGTGTGTGGAGAGTGTTCATAATACAACATCCATGCAAGTATGAAAGCTTTGTAGCAAGCCATATTAATGCTAGAAGAAACGGTCAATTTGGGTTAACCAGGACAGACGGACGGACGAACGGACGGACAGGTGAATCACTGTATGCCTCCCGATCTATCGATACGGGGGCATAATAAGGAACCATCAAGTCTTTCCAAAAGAACTAGGGTATTGAACCCGGATTCCTTGTATCACACTACTGTCTCTTCCTTCGACGCCAATCTCAGAATGACAATATACTTTATAATGACTTTCTCTGATGAATGCAAACCTAAAAGTGCATTAGTCCCCTTATATTGATCTTTGGATTAATGAATTATTTCACTCAAAACTTTTTTCACCAATTTAACTTGGTATGCATTGTCAATGTTTTTGCAATCAAGCATTGGCAAGGGGGAATTTTTACGCAATAAACAAGAAATCATTCCATTAACATTGGTGTCAGAAGAGTAGCCACAAAGAAACGTATTCAGGGGTCTACTAAGACATAATATTCAATCCTGAAAGTTAGACGCAAGTCTGTTGGAGTGCAATTTGCACAAATCCCTAAACCCAAACACTGTTTCAAACATTGTTCTACTGTTAAATTCAGCTTTGAAAACTTCAAATGACCATAACTTTATAACATTATTAATAGTTTCAATTTTTTCATCAAATTACTTTGATTCTCTGCAGAAAAGTTCATTCTTCCTAGTGCAACAAATCCGGAATTGTAGGACCTCTGCATATTACTGATCATGTTACTTACTGTTTTAAGAGTTAATCCCTTGGATAATTATCACTAAACATTGATAGTAAACTCAGTAATACACCCGAATGTAATCACAATTCTAATTTATATGATGTTATGCTTATTAACGCAATTAGCATTTATAAATATCTGAATTATAAATAAATTAATAAAATTCACATTAGAAGCTATCGTCAGTGAGCCCATATGCATGCAGGAATGCTTTGTTTTAAATAAACTAATTCAGTCACATTTGAGAAATCATAGTTCGACTAAATTACCCACAAATGAAGTATAACAAAAGCAAGTATTAATGGTCAATGAAGCATATAGGTAAACAGGTCATTGACATTATTTTGGGGATATAATATGGAAATCAGCATAATACCCTGAAAACTGGACCTTGTTCCCCTGAAACTTTGGCAAAAATAGGGTCATCATCGACATGTGAACAAGGACAACCCTCAAGGAAAAATAGCTGGTTGGACCCCTGAACCCCTTCTGAGAAATATAGTTGAACTCAGACCACCAATGAGAAAAATGTCTGGATTCACACAAACTGACAGTTTTCTTAAGATTTTTTTCGTAATTTTATTAAAAATTCATTCAATTAATTTTTGTTTTTTTGTTTTAGTTTTGTGAGAACAGGTGAAGGTGTTCACTACAGCACATCATTTAATGTAATTAGTAGCCAATTGTCATGCATACAGCTGGTAATTTTTCAGCTGCTGTTTTTTATATTCGTAACCAACCAACTTACCCTTTTTAAAATGTGAGCTCTTTTCTAGACAAAGAAAGAATCAAAATGAAATGACTAAACAGTCAATTTATTTTTCATTTGTACATTTTTAGCAACATTTATTATTTATAAACTATATAATAGTCAAAATTTCAGAATTAAGGGTGGAATTTTCTGATTCATAATTTAATGTTATATAGATCTGCAATATAGTTAACCTGCATGATCGACCTTTAACAAAATTTGAGTAAAGATCGAAAATGAGTGCAGTAAACCAATTTACTTTATGCGAATACTAACTTTTGTGTTTAGCTGATCGTAGGCATATTCGCGACTACAAATTTCCTCATTTTTAAGTTTCCTGTTCCGCATTTTTAAGTTTCCTGTTTGTCCATAGTAACGTTTTTAGCACAATTTCGCGGCGACTTAATTTTGCGAAATTATACCACTCGCGAACTATGTGAAATTAAATTGCACAAATTAATTTCTTGGTTTACAGTTTTGAGCTGTTACTGCACTTTTAACTACCAGTATAGGCTTAATATAGCAGATACCCAAAGGTTACAGCTCAGGTCAGATTGAAGCCCTTAGATTCTATATATAGTAATTATATTTATGACTAATTTGCTGTATTATGGTATGACTCAAGCTTGGATCTTCAATAACAATAACATCTCCCAGCTGTTACGGCATTATAAGATATCAACGTCCTATTAGAACAGCTAGATGGTAACATATGTTTTCATGTTACCAAGTGAACAAAACACAATTATTAAAAGGGAAGTTATTGAACGTATTACTCATTTACATAAACTTTCAAACAATAATTTGTATGAGTGTCCCCTGAATCATACATTCACCTATATCTTTATCAGTGGACCGAGTATTTCATTTGGTGCGAGTTCAGAGTCCCCAATTCATGAAATTGGCTTGGGACTCCTTAAATTTTTTGGAAATGCTTTATTTTTCTGTAGTGGGTAAGGACTCATATGTTTCAAAACCAAAATAAAACACTGTCGTCGATATTGAAAATAATGATATTACTGTCAAATATGTAATCCACAATAGATATTAAGTTGTTAATCATTATCAATTATTATTATTATTATTATTATTATTATTATTGTTATTATTATTATTATTATTATTATCATTATTATTATTAAGCAGACAGTTAAATATAATTAAATCCCGATTTATTGAATGGAATATTAAAACTCATCTACAGTCAAACTGGTGTATGAGGACCATTGAATCAATCAGACACTGATGTCTAAAACCAAAATTCATTGATTGATAGAAAAACCTTGCAATAAATGATTCACTAGTATTCCCATTCATTGTCAAGGCATATTATGATTCATAACAAAAAGACCAGTTTTTGTGAACTGTAAATCAATAATTCAAATAAAAAACTTCAATGCACGGTCTAGTTGACAACAATGCACATATAATTTTTTATATACCATGCAGCCAATTCATGACACAGATTTAAATAAATAAAGAACTAAATATTGAATTACTTTGTTTTGCAGGAGCATAATCAGATCTTTTTAAAGCCAAGTTATTGGTTATTGAAAATACCCATTTAAGGCATAATGGGACTTTAAGCATATTTACCATACTATTAAAAAAACGAATATGCACAGGTTATAAATTCTCCAACTTACCTTTATATTTATAATACACAAATATCCACATTTAGATTTTAACTAAAGACATACAGTTCCGATAACTTTTTTATTTTTTAAATGTTTAATGCAATCTTATTTAATCTTTTATGATCCTAATATTAAAGTTTGACACAGTTATACAGTTGAGTTATCACAAAAGTATACACTACATGTATAACATGTGACCATAGTAGACAACATTCAATCTAGATCATTAT
Source organism: Spisula solida (assembly GCA_947247005.1). Lineage (NCBI taxonomy): Eukaryota > Metazoa > Mollusca > Bivalvia > Venerida > Mactridae > Spisula > Spisula solida. The sequence goes on along the minus strand of OX365952.1, from coordinate 23,812,067 downwards.
CTAGAATTTAAATATATTATCAACCCTAATGTACAGGGTGTTAAAAAAGTTTCTCAAAATTTGAATTCATACTAATTTTACCTAATCTATATCTGCAATTTTAATTTCTTACTCTTGTAGCTTAATTTAATGCCAGACAGTAGAACAATGGTAGAACCCCCTGAATTTAACCTGAACATTTTACATTCTTCTGAAATCAGAAAAATAAAATATTAAAACTTAAACATTGAGTATAAACTTTTTTAACACCCTGTATATACACACTAACCATTTATCTGTAATGTTAATATATCTATGTAATTGGATACATTGTAGCTAATTAACCCTGACTGGGTGTTCAAATACTTACTGTAAATCATTTACTTTTTACAATGTTAATATTTTATTTTACATGGTGCCAGTTTAATTGACTTCGCTGATATAGTACAGAACATTTGACATGAAGCTGATTAATCCTGGTGTGTTTTCGTTACCATGCCATAAGAAAGTTTTGATTAGTTAAAATAACAACTCTGAATGGACAACGGATAAGCACGGATATTTAAGGATTTCAATGTTAAATGTTCTGAGCTATAATTAAGAAATAAACGATGAAAAACCGTTGCATTCCCGCTGTTATACAATGCTTCGGAGTTCTGACGCGTAGAAATTAACAACGACGGCCGTAGCCCTGAGTGGTTAATAACAAAGCTTCAGAACGACAAACAATTGTATAATTAAGAGCCCATTAATATTAAGCCAGTGATACTTTGCAAGAGTATGTTGTTTACTTTACTTGTTTACCTGCATGATGTCATAAAAACGATACAGTCATGTTAGAATTCACAGACATGTTAGAATTCACAATTCACAGACATGTTAGAATTCACAGTCATGTTAGAATTCACAGACATGTTAGAATTCACAGTCATGTTAGAATTCACAGACATGTTAGAATTCACAGACATGTTAGAATTCACAGTCATTTTAGAATTCACAGACATGTTAGAATTCACAGTCATGTTAGAATTCACAGTCATGTTAGAATTCATGTTAGAATTCATGTTACAACTGTTGTTGATTAATTAATTATCTTTAAATCCATTTTAACAGTAAACAATAATAACATGGTTCAATGGATTAGCTTGAAAGTCTTCATCAAACACATCCAACAAACAATAAGGGGGAACTAGCATGATATACACGAAATTTACCGTTATACATTAAACAACTATATCTGGTTTAATGTCCGTCCAATGAATATCCAATGCCAAAGTACCTGAGACAGGTTGATAAAATCAACTTAAACATTTAAATAAATGTCATACCAATACCTGTGAGGGACGGTGCCATCATGTATCATTACTTGGAGCTTACTTTATTCAGGGGTCCTATTGAGGCATAATGCCTTTTTTAACTTACACTTGCCAATGTCAGGATGCTTCAATTAACATAATGCAGTTAAATGCATTTTGTGATAATTGTCAAATGAATTGGTTTGAAAGTCCTTAAACATATTTCTCCCTTTCCCAAACACATCCTTTTAACAATGTTGAATTTTATAATTATTATAAAGTACTTGGCACTTGCTAAAATTCTGGCGCGATCATTATGTATGATTAAATTTAGGTAATGTTGATTTTCAACACATTGTTATGTAGTAATAAATTTATTATAACATTGTTATGGACTTAACAACTTTCTATACAAATGTCCTTACAAAAAGGAATCATTTCTATTAATAAATATAAGCCCTATGGGCAATAAAAGCTAAATTGGATGAAGTATAAGGAAATATAAATATTATTTACAAGTTCATGTTAAAGAAAACCACATAAATGATTCATAATATAAATTGTCGATGAGGAACTATACCTGCCCTGCGTTCAATGAGGCTATAGTTAACATTTTACGTTAAATAATCACAATATTTGACGTAAATTAATCTTTCGTTGAACGCTCTGTTTGAACGTGTAAAACCCAGCTTTTTCCGTTCTCAGTTTGAAATATGTACAAATGCACAGGTTTTACTATTCACATTCTATTGTTTGCCTCTGTCCGCCATTTTGTTACGACATACCAATTTAGGCGCACACCTCAGTCTATGGTTAGCCAAACTTTGCTTAACGACAAACCTGTTTATTTGAAACAAATCGTTCCACTAATAACAGGTACGAAACATGACAAAATATATCCTTCGTTGAACACAGGGCTATTTGAAATCTGCACGGTTGATAAATACATACACTCTATAATCACCTATATATCATTACCTACTATACACGACCTCCTCCTTCCAGACTTGTTGCATCAGCCGAGGGCACACCACACAACAGCCGAGTGCAAGCCATACATCTTTATTATAAATCCTCACATCTTTTTAACAAAGTTGAATTTTGTGGCAGCAATTTTTTTTATAAATTATAATTATTATTAAGTTACTTGGAACATGAAATAAGAAATGCTAAAATTCTAGCGCAGGCAATGGCTGATTCAATTTAAGGTAACGTTGATTTTTAACACAATGTTATGTATCGCTACATGCATCTATATAACAATCTCAGTACCTATAACCAATTAACTATGTATATCCTGCCACAGCATCACATATAATCCAATACATATATTGTACTATACATCAAACATCAGTTTAAACAAGCACTTTAACTTTTACTGTCTCACTCAATCTGTTTGTCACTGTCACTGTTAGGTAAATATAAATCGTACAGAGTTCAGCATCAAATAAAACACACAGGCTCAACTTAACCAAGTTGTCACAAAAAAAGCTTGATCAATTCTCAATTGTATTCACTTAATACTAATATGTGCAGTGCAATATAATTGGAAGTTTATAATCCACCCTATATGGCTTTACTTAACTTCATTAAGCGTGCACAGCTTAATATTTACTACCTAAATAAATCTAACACAACTATCAGCGACTATCGGCAAATTTCCAATCAGACAGTAACACGTATCACAGCTTTGAGGTTAAACAAATAACACGTCATCAATAACACGATATCAGACATCAATAGCCATGATCTCGCACAATTAACCATGCTGCATCAATTCAACAGCTCTTTGCATACTGAGTATATCTCTGTTTTGGAAGGTTAGAATAAATAAATAAATACCAAAATTTATTTTAACATTTAATATTTACACAATCATCAGTTTAACATATATAGCTATGACTATATCATTCAGTGAACAGAAATTTACAACAGTATATACAAATTTGTACCGTTTCATAAGTTACAGCAGAACAGAGTGCAATAACTGCGATATAGCACTGAATAAGAGTGCGATAACTGCAATATAGCACAGAACAGAGTGCAATAACTGCGATATAGCACTGAATAAGAGTGTGATAACTGCAATACAACACTGAGATCCATTTTCTAGTACTGTACAAGAGATCAGTAAGATTAGGTTGTTCGGTAATATTTAAGGTTGTTCGGTAAGATTACGTTGTTCAGTAAATTAGGTTGTTCGGTAAGATTACGTTGTTCGGTAAGATTAGTTTGTTCGGTATGATTACGTTGTTCAGTAAAATTAGGTTTTTCGGTAAGATTACGTTGTTCAGTAAGATTACGTTGTTGGTAAGATTAGGCTGTTCGGTAAGATTAGATTGTTCGGTAAGATTAGGTTGTTCGTTCGGTAAGATTAGGTTGTTCGGTAAGATTACGTTGTTCGGTTAGATCATGTTGTTGTAAGATTACGTTGTTTGGTAAGATTAGGTTGTTCAGTAAGATTAGGTTGTTCGTTCGGTAAGAATAGGTTGTTTGGTTAGATCAGGTTGTTCGGTTAGATCACGTTGTTCGGTAAGATTAGGTTGTTCAGTAAGATTAGGTTGTTCGGTAAGATTACGTTGTTCGGTAAGATTAGGTTGTTCGTTCGGTAAGATTAGGTTGTTCGTTCGGTAAGATTAGGTTGTTCGGTTAGATCAGGTTGTTCGGTTAGATCACGTTGTTCAGTAAGATTACTTTGTTCAGTAAGATTAGGTTGTTGGTAAGATTAGGTTGTTCGGTAAGATTAGGTTGGTCGGTAAGATTAGGTTGTTCGTTCGGTAAGATTAGGTTGTTCGGTTAGATCATGTTGTAAGATTAGGTTGTTCGGTAAGATTAGGTTGTTCGGTAAGATTAGGTTGTTCGGTAAGATTAGGTTGTTCAGTAAGATTAGGTTGTTCGGTAAGATTAGGTTGTTCGGTAAGATTACGTTGTTTGGTAAGATTAGGTTGTTCGGTAAGATTAGGTTGTTCGGTAAGATTACGTTGTTCGGTAAGATTAGGTTGTTCGGTAAGATTAGGTAGTTCGGTAAGATTACGTTGTTCGGTAAGATTACGTTGTTCGGTAAGATTAGGTTGTTCGGTAAGATTAGGTTGTTGGTAAGATTAGGTTGTTCGTTCGGTAAGATTAGGTTGTTCGGTAAGATTAGGTTGTTCGGTAAGATTAGGTTGTTCGGTAAGATTAGGTTGTTTGTTCGGTAAGATTAGGTTGTTCGGTCAGATCAGGTTGTTCGGTTAGATCACGTTGTTCGGTAAGATTAGGTTGTTCAGTAAGATTAGGTTATTGGTAAGATTAGGTTGTTCGGTAAGATTAGGTTGTTCGGTAAGATTAGGTTGTTCGGTTAGATCATGTTGTTGTAAGATTAGGTTGCTCGGTAAGATTAGGTTGTTCGGTAAGATTAGGTTGTTCGGTAAGATTAGGTTGTTCGGTAAGATTAGGTTGTTCGGTAAGATTACATTGTTCGCTAACACAGGCTACACAGTCATTCTATATTCTCCACATGTGACAGATGAAGTTGTCCATTAGAACAAGTAAATTCTGTGTAGCAATACCACATGAGTCTGTCCTCATTAAGCAGGCCTTGAATTCATTCTCAAGCCTGAAAATCCCAGTTTCAAAGCCTGTAACTCTCCTTTTCAATACATGTATTAACAAAGAAGGAAAATTCAGGATTCAAAAACCTGAAACCAGACTCAGGCATAAAATCCAAGACGAAATTTGTCAACATTTGCCGCGCTAGAAAAACATGAAGTTAGTTTCTTCACCATGTGAAACATACGCCCACCTGAAACATACGCCCACCTGAAAAATATGCCCACCTATGAGGAAAGTTATGAGCCTTCCACAAAGTATAGGATCTTTATCAGCAGATGGGCGTTATTTCCAAAACCCCGTGAAACCTTGGAGTTGGTGTGTATACGAGCGGACTACAGTGCCAAGCCGTCTTGTTTTCCTTGTTTCACTGGGTGCTGCTGACAAATAACTGCTGATAAACGACTGCTGACAACCGCTGACAAGGATCGATAACTGTATTTTATGGAAAGCTTATATTTTTCCCATTATAGAAATTGGTGAATAAATAATGTACTTACGGCTATTTATGCTGACCAATTCATTCTTGGATTTGATGCCTTTACTCCTTTAGTTAGTCAAAGTGACATGGTATTGCTGCACTTAAATTTATTGATTGACAATTAAAATGCCAGAATATTATATCAGTTGTTTATGAAGTTGTTGACAAACTACACTAATAAACAAGGAACAATTTTCCAATAACTTGCCTTATCTAAATCCACAGAGTACAGAATGAAATCAATCCACTTGATATTACAATGTCCTTAACACAGCAAATAGCACAGGTTAAGGTGACTGTTACCGGTATACAATCCTAAAAGGACCACACGATCAACATGCAGATGATACATCAACATATGTGCCTACTTTATACTTAAATAATGTCATAAAACAACTTTATTGCAGCAATATACCAAACAATCCAAGAAAATCACTAAGATATAGATCAATTCTCACAATTTGAATCTTTGATAATTTTTATGATCCGTTATTTTATTATGCCCTTCACATACATGTTATTATTGATATTATATAATATACCATAAAATTATTCAATCTGATCGTACAAGCTGACAACATTTGATGACCTCAGGGGCTTTAAACTTGACCTTAAATTCAGTCCACACGAATCGGTTGCTGTATATTATTATATATTAACTGAAAAATTGTTAAGAAATGGTAGTTATGAACCTTAACATTATAAATATTAAAACTTAAATATAAGGCCTTAATTTAGTCAACTAGTTTTTTTTTATACCCCAGATGACCCAGTTATGAACTGAAAGACCTTTACAGATGAAGTTTCATGAAGACTGACCTCAGTAGAGCCTTCAAGCTCACACAGTATACATAGAAGGTAATCATGAATTTATGACACAAAATATGAAAGTATCACCCAAAGTTTCATGGGTGAAAGTAAAAAATTCTAAAAAACCTGAAACCCTGAAAAACTGTCAATTAATACATAGAAAATGAAAAACAGACATTCTGATACTCTAGGAATCCTGAAATTCAGGCATATGTCTGAAAACGTTCACCCATGAAGTTTGTTACAATTATTAAGGTAATATATTTCGATGGGTTGGCGGAAAACTATTGTAACTCACTATGTTTTATATTGGAGTTACAATAGTTTTCCGCCAACCCATCGAATTTTATGTTGTATTTTTCGCTGCTATTACTGATATAAATGTTTGAAGACAAATTGATTTCAATGACTTTTAACTGCATTTTATCCGTATAGTACAGAGAATTTGACTAGATCCTCGACCTCCTATTAGCATAATTTAAGGGCTGATATATGGTATTTGTTTATTATTTTATATTGACCCCGGTTGTATCTTTTCATAAGAGGGGAGTATCACAAAGAAGCTCAAGGTGTAATACAAACAAAAGTCTTACCATTAGATATTGCACGGTTTGCTCGCGGAAACATCAAACACTTCTTTCTGTGACTAATATATTAACCTCGCATGTTCGAAGACGTCTCCTACACTTAGAGTGACGTCACATCAAAGAAATATTACTATAGTGTATAGCATAATGACTTTATCAGGTCTAGTAAAATGCTTTATTTACAGATAACATGTATCTGTAAATTTACATATATTCTGTAAATTTACAGCATGTTTATTCTGTAAATTTACAGAATTATGAATAGAGGGCTCAATTTACAAGAAAACAACTTTAAGTCCAAAATCGCAGTTTTATTTGGTTAAGTAATGAAAGTAAAACATTAACGACAGGAAATGTGTTTCATTTTCCAAAATATTGACTTTGAAATGTTGGATAATTTTCATTTTTAAAATTCATAAAAGCATCTTTTTTCGACAAATTACATCATATTATGTATAATACATAACAACCCCATTAAAATAAAAATGATTCAGTGTTTATATCTTAAGATATATGTGACCGGAGGTTGGGCGGAGGCGTCGACTGTCGCGCTATTTGTGGGGAAACTCGCTTAGTGTGTCTTAGTCGATCACCACCCGTAACCTCGTGTTGTTGTTGTATTCCAAACCTCCAGTCATGCAGTGTTCTCAAATGTTTAGCTTAAAGCTAATGTTGTGATGTTGGCTATAGTACATCAGTAATGGTAGATGTACTATGTTGTATTAGCATCTCCAATGTGTACCAAGTAGTTCTCCAATGAGTATGAAATAGTTCTCCAATGTTACAACGACAAGTCCCATTTAAGTTTTCTTCATTTATTTCTTTACATGTATTCAACAGTTCCAATGATAACAACTTCTATTACTTTAAAAACCAGATGAATTAAGTATTAGTAACCAGATGACTATAAGCTAACACCAAAAAATTTAAACGTAGATGTTAACTGTTCAATTCATAATTTAAGACTGATTCAATAACGATAATTTAAAACATACAGAAAATTATTTCAACATACCTGATTGGTCAAGTGTTCTTAACCAATCAAAAGTCTCTATTTATTATATAAAATATTAACATATTAAGTTTTGATAAAGATCATTAAGTGACAATTCTAAAGACTATAAACAATATATTTGACCATTGGCAGTTTCTAGAAACAATACTTGGTCTGCTCTTAGATTCTTATCAATAGACATTATGTTGCCATGTGTAAATTATGGATCATAATTATTTAAAACCACAGATCTTATCTAATAAGAGTCTGACTTTTAGCTTGAGGCTATAAAGTGCATTTTGGTGAAGTTATTAATTAAAGTCAAGATTATTAATTTATTTATTAAAATAGAAATTAATCTATATGATTTTATAAAATATAGCATTGAAGTTTGAAAACTAAATGCCGGTTCTTAAACCTTGTTACATGTCACCCTTCCTTCTAAAAAGATTGTCCTCAATCTCATAGTACTATAATGAAGCGGTTTGCGGTGTGTTGACTGTGTGGTGGCGCGTAATGTTAGCCACGCTCACCGGATGCTGCTGCTGGTCCTGCTGACGTTGGTATAAGTTTCCAAACGTTGATGTTGATAGATATAAGTGTCCAACCGTTGATGTAAAACTAACTTTGTCAGGTTTAGATATTTTTAATTTAGTTCAACAAATGTATATTTCACAAAGTTTATAATAACGCATATTGTCACAAAATTAAGTTCTCACAAAGTTATTCATCAATTGGTAATCCAATAATCATATTTAACTTGAACTCAAGTTACTATTTAATATGGTACTCCATGTTTAGTCCTACTTATGTGCTAGTTAGGAACTCCTAACTAACACAACCTAACGCCTAAAAATTACTAGTTTCTAATGTACTCTTAATAAGATTTCCTTGACTTATATACAAAGTCTGTAGACATTGACACCTAGAGCAATTGATCTCAAAGGAAGTGGCTTTTAACACTTAATAATAAAACAGTCAAACATAATTATTTTAAGACTTCAATCTATGACAATTAAACAATAGGTGTAAAAATAATAAAAGAAAGTTTGCAACATGGTTTGAAAGATATGGCTTAATAGGAAATTGATAACATCTCAGGAAACAAGGTATTATAATTAAGAACTCAAAATTGACATGTGTTCAGAGATTGAGCAATATTATTTGAAAGTAGAATTTTAAACAGTAGAAACCATGATTGGTTATGTAACAATGATTATGAAAAATAAATGGCAAATTTTACATCATAAAAGTTCTCCCCAACTTAATTAACTTTCGACCTCGAAAGTAAAAGAAAAGAACAATCATAAGGATATTTAAATTACTCGACAATTATGTTAAATTTGCGTGTAAATTCATAAGTTCAATAATATTGCAACATTCAAATTATTCCTAGTGAACGTATCATAAAGAATGCAATAGCACATAGTCATATTAGGAAGCATAATTATCTTCTTGATGAAATATAAATTCAGAAGTTTTAAAAGTTAATAATTATGAACAGCACACACAAAGTACACAAAACAGTAAGACATCCAGTGCATAGTCAAATGCTGTCACTTTACCACTGTCCACACTTCACTATTTATTTCCTCTGAACTTCTTGGTTGACTGCAAACTTGGAACTTGCCGTTTGTTGCCTGTTATGGTCTGACGGACTCCATCTTGACGCTTTAGGCATTATTCGGTGTTCACTGCACGTCTTCATAAGTATGGGGAATACTCGCTTGCTGTCCAGAGGATCCAAGGTACCGAGAAAGCTACGACAGCTAAAAAGTGTCGTATCCCGGATGTTCTCACACCAACTATAATGAAGCGGTTTGCGGTGTGTTGACTGTGTGGTGGCGCGTAATGTTAGCCACGCTCACCGGATGCTGCTGCTGGTCCTGCTGACGTTGGTATAAGTTTCCAAACGTTGATGTTGATAGATATAAGTGTCCAACCGTTGATGTAAAACTAACTTTGTCAGGTTTAGATATTTTTAATTTAGTTCAACAAATGTATATTTCACAAAGTTTATAATAACGCATATTGTCACAAAATTAAGTTCTCACAAAGTTATTCATCAATTGGTAATCCAATAATCATATTTAACTTGAACTCAAGTTACTATTTAATATGGTACTCCATATTTAGTCCTACTTATGTGCTAGTTAGGAACTCCTAACTAACACAACCTAACGCCTAAAAATTACTAGTTTCTAATGTACTCTTAATAAGATTTCCTTGACTTATATACAAAGTCTGTAGACATTGACACCTAGAGCAATTGATCTCAAAGGAAGTGGCTTTTAACACTTAATAATAAAACAGTCAAACATAATTATTTTAAGACTTCAATCTATGACAATTAAACAATAGGTGTAAAAATAATAAAAGAAAGTTTGCAACATGGTTTGAAAGATATGGCTTAATAGGAAATTGATAACATCTCAGGAAACAAGGTATTATAATTAAGAACTCAAAATTGACATGTGTTCAGAGATTGAGCAATATTATTTGAAAGTAGAATTTTAAACAGTAGAAACCATGATTGGTTATGTAACAATGATTATGAAAAATAAATGGCAAATTTTACATCATAAAAGTAACAACAATTTATCAAAATGAAATTAACATAGCATCTGTAAAAATACTCATCATCTCTTATACATAAGCCTAGTAAGACAGAACTGCATACACTATTATAACAATAATAATAATAACAACAATACCTGAAATAAACATATCAATTAGACATAATGTAACTTAATATTTCAATTCAATTATTAAAATATTTTCTTTTGCATGGTGTTGACTTCTCAAATGCATATTTCTAAAACTAATGACCCATTTTGGTCGAAATTTACTTATTTAATACATTCTCAGCCACGCACATCGAATATATTGTGCTAATTCCATAAATGTTAGAGTTAAAAACATAGTGTCCCAGCAAGGCTGAAACCGGAAAGTTTTAAAAGTTTTCCAAATTTCAACAGTTCATTGTACAGTCGTCCACATATGCCCAGAATTTCCCTCAAACTTGAGGATACGCCTGATTACCGATGACCGTTAGGCACAGCGCAGTGTTACTAAGATAAATTGCTGTTTTATTTACTCTAGAGTATCAATTTCAAGTTTGAAAATTCTAGATGCTGCTGACCACATGTGATTTATCAGGTCACTCTTAGAATTAGAGTTGAATGGAATTTAGGAGAAAATACACTCCCAGAGATACATGTACACATTTAAATCTGGATATAAATTATGATATGTTAAATTCTATTGTAACCAAGAACAACGCACATTTTGTCACTATATTAATGTTGTTGTTTGTGGCATAGAGGTCGAGTGGGTAGCGCTCCAGACATTGGATCGAGAGGTTTCGGGTTCGAATTTCGGCCAGGACACTTGGTCAATTTTTGGTGAACTAAAGTCAGTCTCGCGTGCATCGGTGATATAAATGAACCAATGGGTCTATTGTGAAATAGCTAATGGGTATCGCACCCATATGCATATCACAAATCTTAAGGTTGTGATCAATGGCAACTAGGCAGAGTAAAACCTGAGGGACAATATGCACATACATCTGTCTCAGTAGATCGCAAACAAACACACATACAACTATAAACTAGAGCTGTCAACAAACAGAACACGACACATTATTGGCCTTATTTTAGCTACACTATTGGTTCTATATAATGATGGGAGGTAGCCTATTGCAGTCACCCGAGTGTCGAAGTTGGCGTAATGCTTATGTTAAAGTTTTGGTTCATGTTTTTTAACCTCTTATTTTTTCAAAGTCCTTTGACATATTGTTTTGATATTTGCATACTTGGTTCACCACCATGACCCCAACCCATATACAGGAGTAGGTAACTCTAACAATCATTTTGTTTAAATTATGCCCCGTTTTTCTTCTTAGTGCAAGTGTTAAAAGTTTAGGTACACTTTACATATACTTGTTCATCATCGTGCACTACACAGGAGTAGATACATGAAACTCTATTTACCATTGAGTTGAAATTAGGCTCCCTTTTGGACTTTCTTCTCTTTCACCCTGATTTTTTCATGAGGTCTTTCACAAAATGATAAAATCACAGAAATACAAACTCTGTATAAAAACTCAAATTTCTAGACATTTTGGGCTTATCAGCAATAAAATCAACATATCTTTGAAGAGAACATGATACTGACCACAAGTCATTATAGCTGTCAATCAAAGGGGCAATTAGGGTTTATCCCCAGCAGTGATATAGCGGTACTAGTAATCCAGCATATTTTTGGTTTTGAGACAATTTCTGGGTTTATGTGGAGGAGTGTGTAACCATGTCCTAACATTCAGGATTTTCCCAGTTTGTGATGCTACCAATATATTCAAAGTGGCAATGTAAAATCTATTTAACTTTTCTTTATCAAAGAACTGAGTAATCAACTCATAACCATTGGCAACTGGTCAAAAGCCAATTAAACAATTCATTTGAAAATTCAATTGAATCTGAATAGCCAGTTCACAACTATTTGCCACTAGTCGCGAGCCAACTAAACAAACCACTTGAAATGATACCAAAATAACTTCTTAAAAAATTATATGCATGATTATGATAAGTCAACCACATTTCACTTGCAATAATACCAACAGTATTATCAAGGCATTATTTCACATACAATAATCATTAAAATTTCTGGATCCATTACTTATAAGCCTTAATTTATGTTTGAAGAATTTGCCCTGAAGCATATGGCTTTATGTGAAAATAAAAATTGTACTATCTAAATTGAAATTCACCTGCAATAATTATACATTAAGAAAATGTAAAAGCAGTAAATAAATAGTCAAACAATTATGACTTATGTTTATGAAAAACTGCATACTTAAATGAATGACTAAAATGTGAAAATCCAATGATCAGATAATGTACTTCATTAAAATTCACCTGTATTTAACATACATTAATTACAAATGTACATACAGTCATGCCTATGCCTGGCATTAACAATCTATCTGATTGCATTCTGATATAAACAAAAATTATAGACATATTTAATAATAATAAACATAATGTGAGTCTTGTACAATTCTAATAGTTTTGCTTTCTGCAACAACTCGGGCTAAACTGTGCAATATCTATTAATTTCATAATTTCTACTACTGTTGCCTTTTGCAACTTTTCTCTGCCTTTTTCAACTTCTCGGACTAACTGCATGATCAAATCGAGTATTATGCAACCTTGGGGATCACCAGTATCATTACTTATTTTTGTTCAATATACACTCTTTGTATACACACTTTCTTTACTCACTTTGTGCAACTTTTCGGACTAACTGACCAAATCTAGTATTATGCAACCTTGGGGGCCAGCAGTATCATTACCATATTCTGTTTTATCTCACTAATCATTCAACATGATTGTACTCATTTTTTGCAACTTTTCGGACAACTGATCAATCTAGTTTTATGTGACATTTTGGGATCAGCTGTATAATTACCTATATATTTTTCCTACAATTCATCCATGATGATTGTACCCGTTTTGCAACTTTGCTGACAACTGATCAATCGAGTATTATTTGACATTATGGGATCAGCCGTATTATTATTTATTTTTTTCACAATTCATCCATGATGATTGTACCCGTTTTGCAACTTTGTTGACAACTGATCAATCTAGTATTATGTGACATTATGGGATCAGCCGTATTATTATTTTATTCCAACTACCACATATATAATATCTAATTTTTGTTTTTATGCTATAACATGCAACTACTTTTGCAACCTTATTATATGAAACATTTCAACTGATGTCTCTGAATGATTTCGTCTCATCATTCGTTTCATTCTCTCTAGTTCTTCATCACCTGTTCGTAATAACATTTCCATATGTTATCAAATATGATATCATTTCATATCACATTGTTCACAGCACAGCACAACACGTATATTACTTCTTTGTAGGTCCTGTGTCTATAGAATCAGTTCATCTATCTAAATAAGTACTTTGGAATCACATTTAGTCAATTACTCAGCAAATACAATATATAATGGAATTGTGAAAATCAAAACTCTATGAAACATCTTTACTTCTGCAAAACCACAGTTGCTATCTCATATTTACTAATATCTTTGAAAGTGTACTTTTAATAAAAGTGACCATAGGTAAATTGATTGTTTCATCCGTTTAACACAAGTTTGATACAAAATACTTGTACATCATCATTACCTCAAATACCCGCGACATATGATTAAGCGAAATAATAATCTAATATACTGCATACAACAATTTAAATCTGAATTCTAGGGTTATGAACAAATATGGAACCACTTTGACAAATTTTGGCACAAATTCTAAACAAGAATTGTTTGACACACTTTATAGAGTTCGAGTAAAGGCCGTTGACCAATGCGTATTTAACAAACCCAAGTGAATGTCATGTCATCTCTGCATCAATAAATTGTATCTATTAATGTCTTTGTGCCAAGGTATGTTCTGTGATTCTGATGTTCAAATAGCAACTTATGTTCTGTGCTGTGGAGGTAACCGTTTATTTTGTGAGTCTGGTGGTTCTGTTTGATGTTTGTCTGTGCTGTGTTTAATGTTTTGGTGTTTCTTCAGTGTGTAATGTGGCTGGATCAACTGATGGTGGTAATGGGTTCTGATCATGACCATTAATGAGGGTTACACAACCAAGCGCTCTGGCTTATCATGTTGGTAACAATTATCATCAATGTCAACAGAATTAATTCCCATAGTTTACCATTCTCAGGGTATGTATACCCTGAAAGACCATCAGTATTTCCATTAAGCAGATAAAGAATTGTGGACAATCTCGAATTTGTAGGATGCAGATGCAGTGCCCATCTACCATGGCGTCCACCAAATTTCTTAATCTGCTTTATCCACTTGACTGATAGGTGATCAGTATACACTGTGAATGGAGAGTTTGCAAGGTATGGCCGATACCATTGACCGCTTCGACCGGTGCCAACCCTACCATATTTAGTCATCTGGTTACTTGGCCATTTTACACTCTGCCACCATAAGCTACCATATATTCCTTATACCACTATAATCAAATTGGGACGGCTTAAAGCCTACAGTCACCAATATGGGAAGATGGTAAAATTTTGGAAGGACAGGATAGGGGCAGACGTAAGGACCTTTTCGAGTCTTAAATGAGTCTAAAAATTTTCAATCGTTCTTAAAACAGTTTCAGTGTATTACACTGCTTCTAAAGTTTCATTGATTTCTGGAGGACTTGAATACCTTGTAAACTATAATGTTTTCACTAACATAAGAGTTGTAGCTCCTGAATCAAATAGTCTAGGAGCACTAACTTGCTATCATATAGGTCTAAGGGAGACATTCAGGGAAACTGAGGGTTGTTCATATCTATAGTACGTACAGTAGAACAATTACTTGTTAAGAACACTGCCAATTCGTCTTACGTGGAGCCATTTTAAGCTGTTTTTCTCTAAAACACTTAATAATTTAATTTGTTGAAAACTGTTATTTCTACGTATAAAACTAATTACTTGCAAAGAAGTATGTATAACTTCTCGAAAACTTACTGTTATCAATAACCTAATAATAATTACTTTGTACTATTGTAAGCAAAAACTTCAATTTTCCATGAAATTTATCAGAACCTGACAAAATTTTACTCTTGCCTTCAAGATATATACTTAATATCTGATGTATTCAATCAAAATTTTAACACAATCCAAATCTATGTGCAAAAATTTAATGAAAAATTTTGGTATCTGTAAATAATATATAATTGGATGAAACAAAATTCACCTATATTGGACTATATTAAAATCTATAGTGATAACAAGTAAATAACAAGTGTATAACAGAAATTATACTGTATAACAGAAATCAACTTTTGTAAATAGCAACTGCTGAACCTTGCAACAATAAAGATATTAGCACAAAATAATGATTTCCACTTACCAACTGTGTGTGGATAACTTCAATAGCAACAGTTCATTCTATAGCACTTTTAATATTGGCAGTTCTTGGCTTCCTCTGTTCCACCGGATTTGGATGTAATATGTACTTCTCACGAAAGGTTTTCCCTCATTCCACTGGTACATGTTTTCGTATGGACCACTCATCTAAATCCTCCAAACGTTTCAATGTAGATTTTCTTCAATTAAAGTTGTTCAACATCCCTCATTTTTATGGATCTTGTATACCGTTGGATTCTCCGCCATAAACAGCTGTGACCGGAGGTTGGGCGGAGGCGTCGACTGTCGCGCTATTTGTGGGGAAACTCGCTTAGTGTGTCTTAGTCGATCACCACCCGTAACCTCGTGTTGTTGTTGTATTCCAAACCTCCAGTCATGCAGTGTTCTCAAATGTTTAGCTTAAAGCTAATGTTGTGATGTTGGCTATAGTACATCAGTAATGGTAGATGTACTATGTTGTATTAGCATCTCCAATGTGTACCAAGTAGTTCTCCAATGAGTATGAAATAGTTCTCCAATGTTACAACGACAAGTCCCATTTAAGTTTTCTTCATTTATTTCTTTACATGTATTCAACAGTTCCAATGATAACAACTTCTATTACTTTAAAAACCAGATGAATTAAGTATTAGTAACCAGATGACTATAAGCTAACACCAAAAAATTTAAACGTAGATGTTAACTGTTCAATTCATAATTTAAGACTGATTCAATAACGATAATTTAAAACATACAGAAAATTATTTCAACATACCTGATTGGTCAAGTGTTCTTAACCAATCAAAAGTCTCTATTTATTATATAAAATATTAACATATTAAGTTTTGATAAAGATCATTAAGTGACAATTCTAAAGACTATAAACAATATATTTGACCATTGGCAGTTTCTAGAAACAATACTTGGTCTGCTCTTAGATTCTTATCAATAGACATTATGTTGCCATGTGTAAATTATGGATCATAATTATTTAAAACCACAGATCTTATCTAATAAGAGTCTGACTTTTAGCTTGAGGCTATAAAGTGCATTTTGGTGAAGTTATTAATTAAAGTCAAGATTATTAATTTATTTATTAAAATAGAAATTAATCTATATGATTTTATAAAATATAGCATTGAAGTTTGAAAACTAAATGCCGGTTCTTAAACCTTGTTACATATATAACTTTGATTTTCATAATCGGTAAATTTACAGATTGAACTTTCTGTACATTTACAGAAATTGTGTAAATTTACAGATATATTTTGTAAATCAAACACTTTACTAGACATGTTTATAAGACACCAACGTTGTCAAACATATGATAATCGTTGTTTATTGCCATAGGCAACTACATATTCATTATTGATTTTATCTCTGAACAGTTAACTTCAAAACTTAACATTTGCGGTTGATGAAAATCACACAAAATCGAAATGAACATTTCTGATACATGTGACTGTTACCTTGACTTATTTAAACTGACTATATAAGTTTATTTTATAAGCTGAAAATTTGAGGATGGGTGTTCAGAGAATTTTCAACTTTTAGTATTCAAGCCCACAGGTAAGGCCAGAGTTCTTTTATTTTTCGTTACTCTGACCCTCCTGCCCAATTTTTTGGCATTTAAAAAAATATTTTTTTTAAAAACTGGGAGAAATCTTTTTTCATGGTATAACTTTTTAACTAGTTGATCAATTTCGATGGGATTTTGCATGGAGGTAGTTCTAACGATGTTGTCTATGAATAGTGTAATTACATTATGAAGATATCGAAAGCCAAATCTTGCTTTTGATACCAAAAAATCTGACCACTTTAGTACAAATACACCTTTCTAAGATAACATAAATTTTATAAAAAAAGTTTTTCTCTTTATCAATGATACAGTTACCTGTGTTCAAGCCCTATAAAAAATCAAAGCACTGAGAGTACTGATGGGAGGCGATCTGGTTGCTGCTACTAAAGCTTAAACTGACTTTACACGTTTTCTTACTGCCGATCTCGTCCTGAATGTCAAAATAGGCATATGTGACTATATAGGCATGTTGGGTATCTAATAATTGTTAAAAGGTGCATATTAATTTATATGTAATACGTGTATTGAATGCGTATATCAAAAGTGGCTTTAAAATAATAGCGGGAGACAGTCTATAGAAAGCGGCTAGCTAGTACAGCGACACCATATGATTGCATAACAGTACTTTGCAGACCATATACGATTCATTGATAAAACCATCACTTGACCGTAGTCTGAAGTTTCTAAAAATAGCTTTTCAGCCGGGACATTTGATGAACACGTCATTTTTGTATTATGAAACAAGTTCGGTATCAGTCGGTGTAGTGATTTTTTGGGCCAAAATATTGATTTAACGAACAGTTTCACAATAATTTTTGATCTTAGAATAAACAAATGTTGCTGATTGGCTTAAATCAGTTTGGAAAAACATATGTAGCAGTATTGGGAATGTTGACAGTTTCTGGAACTACTTGAATGCGGATTCACATAGCAGCCTAAAGGCGGTTAATTTTGTATTAAGAAATGGTAGTAATGAGAGGCTTAATCGCCTCCCAACTATATAATGTCAATTAAACAAACGTAATAATAATACCTAATTTAAAATGAATACTACATGACTATTCTAACTTGTGCACAGGTAGATAACCACCATTTCAGAAATTTTCATGAAGGATTCATTTTCACAATATCCTAGATTTGATACATTTGTCAAAATTTAAGCTGGTCAGAACACAACCAACAGCATTAACTGTCCAGTCAGGGTGAGAATAGAGTGATGCAGCAGTCAAGTCCACTATTACGATGTAAAACCAAATAAAAACCTTATACAAATAGCTATAATTTCAATGAAAAACTAACATAATATATTCGCTCTACCTGCCTTACATTCAAGGAAAAATAACGTGGCGCACGTTTCGTACAGTTTGCGTACCAGGTACGAAACATATCGTACCTGATACGTTACAGGTACGAAACATGCGTCACGTGATGTTTCCTTGAACGCACGGCTGTTCAGACAATGGTTGTAATCTTTAGTGAACACATAAACAACTATGTCACTCTCAAAATATCCTAACTAAATTCGGTTAAAATTGCAAACAATGATGTAACATGGCAAACTACTTCAGAACAGCAAATTTGCCAAATGTTTACCTCAAGAAAGTATGTGACTTTTACAGTACTAGTTTATGTCACAACAATGAAATCTAACATGACCCTGGAATGTGACGACAAACAACAATGAAATCATGACCCTGGAATGTGACGACAAACAACAATGAAATCATGACCCTGGAATGTGAGGACAAACAACAATGAAATCATAACCCTGGAATGTGAGGACAAACAACAATGAAATCATGACCCTGGAATGTGACGACAAACAACAATGAAATCATGACCCTGGAATGTGACGACAAACAACAATAAAATCATGACCCTGGAATGTGAGGACAAACAACAATGAAATCATGACCCTGGAATGTGACGACAAACAACAATTAGTAATTCATGAAAAATTAATCACTAATTATAATAACATTCTGATTATATTACCATAAAATGTAAATTGGGTGAAATTATTTACCTTGTTTCATGTGTTTATAATCCGCTTGGTTCCATGTATATATTTATTGTGTGCTGATATTACCCACCTCACTATCAGATTTGTTATTTCAACAAGTCAACAAATTCAATTATTTTCGATAACAATTATACAATGTATATACAATGTACAAATAGAACTATCACATCTTATATTTTCTGTTGATAACATAATTGGTAAACCAATTTTCATTACGGTTCGCTATAACAATGTATTCATACATGTACAATAAATATCAATAATGCGCTTTCAATCATGCATGAATATAATTTGGTCATCTGTTAATATTGGACTATTGGTAATGGTTAATATAGTACACCTGGATTGAATTATCTACATGATAATATGGAAACATGCTGATATACATGTAGTTGATACATTGACTGATAAGCAATTAGGAATCATTTGATATGTACACCTGTACCTAACATTATTGAATATGTAATAGGTGTCAAGTAGGTGTTAGAATTCTTTGATCCTTTTGTAATTACAGGAAAGATTCATGTAGTCCATGAATAAATAGGAATACAGTAAAACCTCGGTAATACGAGCAGCGATTATTCGAGCAACCGGCCTAATTCGAGCAAATTTCAAAGTCCCGACGAATTTGCTCTATATTGTACATTAATTTATCCCTCTAACTCGAGTAAAGTTATTACTAGCATCCGGTCTAATTCGAGCGCAGGTGTCGGTCCAATCAACAATTTTCAACGATAATTAATTACCTTATCTCGAGGCAATCATCCGAGCGAAATTTCACACCTCCGAAAATGTCATACTAAATTTTGTTACGGTCCGTATTTTTCACACATCGTGATAATCACAGTTTATGACAATAGCGTAATCCCTAACACTTAAATTGATGTCCGTATTTTCGATCTGTTACATTAAACACGAAGTAGAAGATATTTAATTAATGAGCGTGATTTAAACTACGCATACGTTTCAGAACAAGTTCAATAGGCAACAATTGGGAACATTAACTTATACGAGAACTAGAATTATTATTTGCAACATCGTTGCTTCGAACGTACAGACTCGCACATACTTTTAAATTATCGTAAGATAAACCGACGTCCATGTAGAATCTTAAATATTTAGGCTCCGCTCGTTATAAAACTGCAAGTAAAAATCATTTCAAAAACTTTTCATTTCCCGTATTTCATGAAAACCTGCGAATGTAAGCTTACGTACAGTACAATTTCATGTGTCTGATACTGAATAAGTGAAGTAGATCAAGTCCGCGATTAAATCCAATTCTTACCAAACAACCCTGAAGAATACAAAATTCGTCGACTTTGTACAGTAGAAAATTAAATGTCAATTGAATCTACACTATGCGCCGATTGGCGAATTCATACCGTGGTATGGTGCTCTGACTAAACACTACTCCCAACAGTACCGGCAATTTCTTTGATGTGCGGCGCGTTTGAAGTCAGTCGAAAGACCGCCGCGTTTGATGTCTCCAAATTGTCGCGCGCGTTTCAATTGGAAACCACAGGGATATAACTCATTCAGCTAAACATCATGTCCTAAATAAATTATCATAGATAATATAGTGCATGTTTTTTACTCAATGAGCCGTATCCCTGTGCTGGAAACTGGATCGACTTTGCATCCGGGTTTTATTTTATCACGTGCGATTTTTGTGCGTGGGTGTTTGTTCAAACATGTAGGATCTATCGTGCGCTTTTGGTAATGTTATCTTTTTGCCGATGCGAACTTTTATTACAATTTTACCGTTAAACGGAGTTTGATATTTAATGTAAAAAGATTCATTACGACTTTCAAATGCAATTTGTTCAATTCGGCAAATGTCCACACGATTCAAATTGCGTATAGACTTGATAAACAATGACAGTATTGGTAGTTACAACCAAATACATGTATCATACGTGTTTTAATTATAAACACAGTTACACTTAGTCATAACAACAATTCATTATAGACTTCGGATATTTCGAGCACCTGGCTTAACTCGAGCATTTGGCTTGTCCCGATGGGTCCTCGAGATAACGAGGTTTTACTGTATATAATACACAAACTGGGTCAGGGTTTGAGTGAGGCTGGAATGTATTTTGTAATCAGTTCTGTTAAAATGAAATCCTGCAAAAACTATATGGGTTGCGTCCAAAACAACTATTCACTATATATTACACTACATGTACATACATATTGCATATAAATAGTATGTACAAAAGGTCCATAATTCTGGCAAAAATCGTTGCCGCGCAAATTCTTTCCTTTATGTTCATCTTCATGTCAAGGTTGGTCATCTGTGAAAGTTTGAAGGAGAGTAAGTTGCATCCACCAGAATTTTTGATGCACATCTATGATGTTAAGTTTGTTCATGTGTGAAAGTTTGAAGGTAATCCTGCAAAAACAGTAGGAGTTGCATTCACAAGAACGCTTCTACGGACTGACTGGCAGACGGACAAGCTGAATCATTTTTTAGTATACCCCCTTTACAAGTCATAAAGGGGTGTAATTAGGAAAATCTTGATAATGTAGCAGCAGACAGGCAAGTCTCTTAAAAACAAACAATTTCTGAAAAAAGATTTCTTGACCATAAAATTGCATGGAGGTCTTGTGTATCAGAACAATCATTCTTTCACCAAACGGAAACTGATTACCATTGATTTTTGTTATGGTAAGACTATTATATATCTAAATGCCATGTTTCAAACATGACATTTGGAACAAAACATGACATTTGGAACACTTTCACCTATGTGTTTGTCAACACACAGACTCAAGGTCCAAAACATAATTTGTTATTTTGTTATTTTTTGGCTTGATTTATACTATGCTCTATTTTGCAGGCCTGGTAATAAGCAAGCATTCTCAAGCCTGAAAATTCCAGTTTCAAAGCCTGAAATTCTATTTTTCAATACAATCAAAGAAGGAAAATTCTGGATTCAAAAACCTGAAATCAGGCACAGGCCTGAACTATACCAAGCCTGATTTTGACAAAAGCAGATTTGTAATAGCTTAGGGATATGTCAGCCCAACAGAATGACATGTCAATAGATATTAATGTCCATGATTCCACCTGAGTTCTAAAATTCCAAGCACTTATTGACTATTAAACCTCTTTATTGTTCATTTGAACTTTTTATAGGAGTTCATTTGTGGCTAATGTTAATATTGAGCCCCATGTTCTATAGATATGCTTCTGCTGTCATAGTTGAAGAGATTTGACCCATTTGGTTACTTCATCACCTTGCTCACAAGGTCAATCTCATTTAAATCAAATCCATATAATGCTTCATATCACTACTTTACACTGAATTATACAAATAAAAACACAAATCTAAAGGACCAATATAGCAGGATTTGCTTGCAGAAATTTATATATTCAAGGCAATGACCTTGTAATATATTCATGCATAAAGGTCAGGATCATGTCAAATTCTCCGTGCTATAGTATTAAAGTGTTGGTTTATATCTCACTCAGTCACTTAGTATAGAGCAAAATGCAAAATCAATTTGATAGGGCATTTTGAAAAGTGTGGAGCCAGACATCATAAAATGCAATTCACACTACACAAAACGACATGGTGCTGAATTGTCATATCAGTATGAAACTAGCTTCTAGCTTCGTAGTAAACAAGAAATTTCACTGAATGTGATGAATACCCCCAGAAACTGCTTGACACAGTCAGATATGCACAACTAGACTTGGTACAGAAAGGTCATACAGAGTTTCATTGAAATCCGACCATTGGTTACTGAGAAATAGCACAAAGGGCCATAACTACCTTAAAATTGATCCGACCAATGTGTGCCGACGATATGCACAACTAGACTTGTTACTGATCATTCATGCAAAATTTCTTTGAAATCCGACCATTGGTTACAGAGAAATAGCGCTGACAAAATTTATAAGTTTAAAAAATTAAAGGGCCATAACTACCTTAAAATTGATCCAACCAACATGTGCCGACAATATGCGCAACTAGACTTGGTACTGATCATTCATGCAAAGTTTCTTTGAAATCTGACCATTGGTTACAGAGAAATAGCGCGGACAATATTTATAAGTGTAAAAAAACAAAGGACAATAACTACCTTAAAATTGATCCGACCAACGTGTGCCGACGATATACACAACTAGACTTGGTACTGATCATTCATACAAAGTTTCTTTGAAATCTGACCATTGGTTACAGAGAAATAGCGCGGACAATATATATAAGTGCAAAAAAACAAAGGGCCATAACTACCTTAAAATTGATCCGACCAACGTGTGCCGATGATATGCACAACTAGACTTGGTACTGATCATTCATACAAAGTTTTGTTAAAATCTGACCAAGGGTTACAGAGAAATAGCGCGGACAAAATTATACGGACCAACCAACCAACCATCAGACCAACTAACCAACCACAAGCATGACTCCAATATAGCCCTTATATACTATGTACTGTTGATTCAAAGTTATCTGTCACAACAGCGTAAACAAACATTCAACACGATTGATTATTACGGGTGTGTCAGGACTAAGTTCTAACATCATTAGTACATTTAAATGATCAAAACTATAACCGCCCTATAGCCGAGTGGTTAACAGCGATGCTTTTGTGAGTCTTATTTTGAAAATGTATACAATTTACTGCCAGTTCAAATCCAAACAATGCCTGGATTTTTTTTAATTTGCTTAAATTATTTATATTAATGCTTTTACTCATTCCGGTAATTACATACAAACAATGAATCACAGGAATTTGAAATTCTATCTATCAATCTATCTATTCACATTTGTATTCCAGCACACCAGAATGAGTTCATCATACGAAGCTGGAAATTTCTGCAATTTTGCATTCAATGAACTAGTAAATATAAAAAAAACATAGCGTATCTATATCAAGCCAGCTAATTTTTTCGCAAAGAAAAGTATTAAAAAATTACTTGTTGATATAAAAACATCAGAACAATTTTATAAAAAGCATAAAAGAACAAGACTGCGTTCACTAAACGCTTATGCCCCCTGTGGAAGCCTTGTCCATCAATAAGTCTAAGTCCAAAATTAGGTCAAGGTGAAGGTCAAAATGGGGTTAGGTGGTACAGGCGTGTGGAGAGTGTTCATACACAACATCCATGCAAGTATGAAAGCTTTGTAGCAAGCCATATTAATGCTAGAAGAAACGGTCAATTTGGGTTAACCAGGACGGACGGACGGACGAACGGACGAACGAACGGACGGACGGACAGGTGAATCACTATATGCCTCCCCATCTATCGATAGGGGGGCATAAAAAGCGAATCAGACTGGATTTGAACCTTTACTTGGATTTCGCCAATGATTTATGCTGATACCATGCTTTAAAGCACTACGATAAGAACAGTAATGAAATATATTACGCCTATTTTAATACATAAAGATATGGTCAAAGACGTTATGAGTAAAATATGAGCGCTGATTGGTCAATACATACATTTACCGATTAAGAAATGGAACATTCTGGCGGTTTTGACAGATATCTTTGAATCGACAGTATCTGGGGGTATAATTACACAAGGTTTTAACGTTTACATCAGTGGTTAAATCTTTTGAAGTTCAAATCATCTAACATTATAAAAGTGTGTATGAAGCAAACATGGTCCACACTTAATTCTCACACCAACATTCAAAGACTTTTCAAGGTTGAATTTATATTGATCAAGGCATTTTTCCAAACATATATATGTACACCCTGGTTATATTGTACGAATATAATGACACTCATTGTGTTGGATATACAGTGACATACACCAATATAGATAGAACCTGACCTCTGAGTCGTAACCTTTGGGTTTCCACTAATCTATATAAAGTCTAATATGAAAGCGCAGTTACATCATTTACATACATTTAATTTACGAAAAAAACAAGTGTTTCCGTTTTCATTTTTTATACTTTATGCCTGAATTCAAGGATTTTCAGTTAAATTCAAAAACATTTACCTCTTTGGCGTTTTTTAAGGTCAACTTAATTCAAGTACTTTTCAAGGCATATGCGAATCTGAACCTTGGCTGATGTAATCAAGGTTACATTAGTAAATGCCACATACTTACCAAAAGGTTATATTCAATTGGATTCGCAAAACAATTCAAAATAAGTTGTTTAAAATTATGTGTGATTTTTACTGGAATCTGAGTCAACAAGAGGACCCAAAGGGCTCTAAGGTCGCTCACCTGTTGTAGCAGTGCATGCATTTAGCCCTTGGATTTGACCTAGTGACCTAGTTCTTGGCCCCATATGACAGAATATCGCACTTGACCTAGATTTTGTTGAGATGATCACTCTGACCAAGTTTCATAAAGATTACATGTAGGTCAAAATTGTTACCTCTGGTAACTACACAAGGTTTTTCTATGATTTGACCTTGTGACCTAGGTTTTGACCCCGGATGGCCCAATATCGCACTCGACCTAGATTTCATTGAGATGATTATTGTGACAAAGTTTCAAAACGATTAGGTCAAAATTGTGATCTCTAGTGACTACACAAATTGTTTAATACTAAACAATTGCTGCTAGGCTTTTGATGCTAAAATTGACTTAATATACCAGTCATAATGTAAAAGTAAAGTAAATATAATGCAAAAGACAAACCTGCAACTATGAGCAATACCTTTCAATCTGTTCTAACAAATGTCCACGAAGAGGATTTTAACCAGTAACAAAAATTGAAGTTGAACACTTTCACACACCAGTCTCGCAGTGAAGAAACAAGGAGATTTATTTTACATCAGATATATACAAAGGTATAACATTAGCTAACAGCTATTAGTAACCAGTTATTATACATATACAACTTTTGACTTCAAGGTTATCTAGATTAATACTAATATACATGATTGGCAATACTGGTAAACCAGAAGTTAATAATAATAGTATATAACACATCATGGGAAATTATTTAAAAATCCCAAGGCCAAGCATTTTTATTTCCTGCTTTACAAAATTTTCTTCGTAACAAGGAAATAAAATAAAAAAATTCTTGCTTACTATGCAAATTATAATATTATAATTGAGTATTTTTCAATAAGGCCAAAAATAAAATATTGTTTGTCCCCTCCCCTGTCTGTAACCCAAGCAAAAAGTCCACTACTAAAAATATTTTTTGACTCGCCGAAAAAAGAATCATTTTGTAACGAGGTATGAAAGTACAAAGTGCCAGTATACGAATCAAAGAGACGCTTATAAAATGCATATACTGCACATATGTCAAACAAAACAGTAGAACTAGTAAAGTGCATGCGCAAAATAATTAATGACCATAAAATATTACAAATAATATTTAAAACATATTAACCAACCCAATGCTAATTAGCCAGGGTCAGGAAGGGGAAACAAACAATATTTTATTTTTGGCCAACAGCAACATGAGAAAGCCTAGGCTGTGGTGTAATCAGCTGACATTTAGCTACATGTATAATTGTTTTATCAGTCTATTGTTCAATCAGTTAGTGTTAACAGATTAAAATATCATACACAACACATTGTTATGCAAACCATACATCTGAAACGCATATTTTATGAACATCCCTATGTAACTAGAAATTCTCTTTATTCAATCTCTTTGTTTCTATGTCGAGCATAGCCTTTATTAGTCAGTCAGCTTTATGTCTTGTAGTACATATATTTTTATTCAAATACAATGAAATTTCATTGATTATTATATTATCCTCACTACATTATTGAATCTGTTATTCTGTCAGATAAATGACATCTGCACACGTTTGTATCTTCTGGTCGTATATAAATTATTCTTTACAAGTATATTAATACACATTGTTAAAGCGATGTTATTGTAATTTGTAAGAAGACAAACAAATACTAATATAGGTTTGCTATACATTTAAAGAACAATCAGTTCTTAGACCAGATATCAATAAGTTTACGACAAGTTATCTATTTTCAATAATAAATATTCCAGTGCTTATCGAATACCAGCCCTGCGTTCAAGGAAAAATTACGTGACGCACGTATCGTTCCTGTTACGAACAAGGTATGAAACGTATCATACCTGTTGCGTACCAGGTTCGTAACGTTTCGTACCTGGTACTTACCAGGTACGAAACGTGCCTCACGTAATTCTTCCTGGAACGCAGGGCTGGTATCAACATAGTTTTGCTTGACTGACATTAATCCCCACTCGGAACATTCTCTGTTTGTTTATTAAAACATAATTTGGGGACAATTGCTTCGCTGTTTTTAGGTAAGTCACTTCCACTTTATTTCTAATTTAAATGTATTATTTTATTGCTTAAGTTAGTATTGAATGTAAGTCAATATTTCATATATTTGATCTTAAGTATTATTTTAGGCAGTGTCTACACTCTACAGATACAGGCACATAAGAACTAGCCAATCCTAACCGGGTATTGCTGCAATAAGTAAGTTTAAATGTTGATATTAGGGTAATAATAATTATCTCATTGTAAACAAACAGAAATATTCTAAGATTTCATAAATTAACGCAGTATTTCGGCATGTTGAAAAAAAGTGCCGTACGACTAACAAATGCGGGTAGGATTGGCTAGTCCCACTGGCCTTTATCTGTAGAAGCTGCCATTATTCTAATGTTTTGTCTTGGCATTCAGTACCTCTAACTGCAAAGCAAGTTTAAGAATTCCCCAAGTTAACTTGGGGAATTCAGAAAATACACAATTTGTGTATTTTAAGAATCGTATATTTATTACAATGTTATGAATCAAACATCTTATATCAATAATAATATTAATATTTATGTCTTCTTTATGTAATAAATATTGTATTGAATGATATTATTCATTCGCTCACTAAAAATTACATGTACTTATAAAACGTTATTTGAGGACAATTGCTTCATTGTTTGTAGAACCCAGTTGACGCCACAATTGGCAAATGCACACAACTCAAAAGTTCAAAACACCTGACAAATTTGTGTAGAACTCCATGAAATACCATAGTTTTTTATCTAAATAAAATAAAAGAAAGTAATATTCAAAATCAAACTTATGATATAACCAAGTACATAAAGAAATGTTATGAGAAGAGCAAAAGCACCTTTGATGATTCTGACATACCTCAACAGAAACTATTAGTGTCCAGAACGACAATTCCTTCTATCTGAATTACCTAATAAAGTTGAAATCACAAAAACTACAACAGTTTTCTATAAAGTTTAAAAAATGTAACTAACCTTCTCCACAGACTACAGCAGCTATGCACTAACACACTTAATGTCTTTTTTAAGGGTTTCTTTCACAAATCTCTATCACATGTTTTTATCATGAATCCCTACCTTAAACTAACCCCTAAACCTGATGATCTGTAAAACTCCATCTGCTTTAATCTGATTTGCTGATATTTGATAATGCACTATCACTCTATCACTCTCACACTCTCAATAACTGACCAGATTGTGCTTAAACCATTAAAACTTGTAAAATCAGACAAATTCGTGAAATTTGTTATTTCGTAAATTTTGGTAAAATCAATATCTCATGAGGTTGTTCTTTAAATTTATGGATTATATCATTTTTTGCAAGTTTGAAAAAAAAAATCATTTAAACATGAGGTATATTTTTTTTGTCGTGGTTCATCTCACTGACAAAGTCACAGTGAGTCACGTAAATTAATCTCCAAACAAATGAGAAGGATTTTACAGCAATAATGCCAAATGTGTTAAAAAATGTGACAACTATATTCTTAAAAACATCTGTGAAGTTAACAATAACCATTGTTGTAACTGTGAAAAATATTTCTTTATATGCACCAAAGACATTATTTTCAAAAAAACTTTCATTGTATTAAAATGCTTTGAACACATCTCAATACTTCTTTCACTCCTAGCATTTATGTAAATCATACAGCATATTATCATATATATGATTAAACCATAAATGCATATTGAACAATGCACATGTACAACATTCAGCTGCTATGAATAATCCACTTTATTTGATTTTTAAATGACTTTCATTAACAATTGAGTGATCAATTGCTTTCAATAGAGAACAGTGTCTCTCCTGGATTGATGCTCCAAATAACATCAGTGTAGCAATACCAGGTGACTTTGGGCTACAGGTCCAAGACGAACTTTACTTCACTTCGAAAACATTAATAGGGCCGAACTTAAAATATTCTTGGTTTCCCCATCCCCACCCTAGCAGATTTAGAATGGGTAGGTAGGTAGGGTTAAATATTTTTTTTGGAACCATTTCAGTATGATAGTTATTGGTTAAGACATACAAATAATGAAATTTAGAATTAACTTTAAGGTGAACACCAACAGTCTTAAATTTAATGGTAAGAAAGAAGTCAGTAAACAAAAATTAACATTTTCACTTTTAATAAAAAAATATTATTTCAATTTGGGCAATAAAATAATTTGGGTAGGGCCCTTTTTAGTCGGGTAGGTAGGGGATGGGGAAACAAACAATATTTTATTTTAGGCCTACATGTAGCCATAAGTATTTTATTTCTATATCAATTTCTATGAAACATACACCACGCTATGGGGAAAATTATTTGCTTTCCACGAAATGTATGATTTTTTTCAGCAGCTGTGCGGTTTTGTCCAGCACCCTGTGAAACCTTGGAAAAGAAGAGGCTTGAAACTGTAGTCTGATCGCATACAGGTTTCAACAGTTGACTGTAGCTTGATTCTTGTATCATAGTTATAGATTCTTTTATTTCCTCCAGCTATGGAGAGCAGCATATCACATATAGTATGATATACAATATAATATAGTCTGTCTATACATACCCTATGTTTAATTAAAGGAGACAACTCTTCAGTCTACTCTTTTTTCATGAAATTAATTCCCTTTGCACCCTCAAACATAGGAGATAATCAAGCCCAAATTAAATCTAGCTAAAATTGAAAACAAAATTATGATAATTGATTGAAAAAAATATATTATCTAGTCGGGTAGCCAGACTAAATATAATAATACCAGAGCTCAACACTAACACTGGTCCGCTGGTAACAGAGGCCCGCGGTTTTCAAGGAGGACCAGTATCTCTTGGTATGCAGGTGGTCTCATTGACCAAAGAGCATTTCCAAGAAATATCTTTTTTAAACAGGATGCAATTGCTTTGAGCATCTAAAAGTTACAATGGAAATTGTTGAATAAAATCTCATTAACTATTCAAAATAAAACAAAGTATACTACATTAACAAATATATGCACTGTATAATGAAAGTTATTTTTTTATTGCTCAAAGGTCAAAAGGATCACCTGGAATTCTGCCGGACCAGCATGTTTCTCAAGCTGCTGGTCCTTCAGGGCACTATGAAAAATAAGTTAGAGTCAAGCCCTGAATACCAACACACAAAATTATTGATATACAGTTCTATGTACCAATTACAACAACATAATTAAGGTAAGCATGGTTGAGGGGAAGTAACTCATCGAGAGGATTTTAATATCAGCTATCACCTTATTTTGACAACACAAACTGAAGCTTCATATAAAATTAAAAGGGAAATTACCATATATAATTATACATAAAGAGAGTTTAACTTTTAAATTAAAATTCATTGAGCGCTACTAATACATATATACAGCTAGACGCACGGTCCCCCCCCCCCCCCCCTAAAATTGCAGGAGCATCTATATACCGATAGGTAATTGTCTCATGAGAAGAAATATCCCACAATATAGTAGCAATTAAAGTCTTTATTTTACAAGGCTAAAGGGTTTGGGCCAGGTCCCCAGCAGGGATATGACTAATTGTTGATTTCTTTCTTTGAACTTTCATGTACATTTACTGTAAAAAAAGTCTGTTAACCAGGCCTCAATGAATCCACTCGTCCGCTCTTTCTGCACAATATCTTCCTTCTTTATTTATATAGCAGGACAAGTAAGATATTGGGGTTTTCTTCTTTGTCTTTATTGCAGGATGAGTGCTTTTAAAAATATTTGTTGAGGCCTGCTGTTAACAACTATTGGTGATTGTAAATTGGAGAGGGACCAATAATGAGAATTATTTATCAAGACGAACAACAGATTTTTGTTAATGGAGTATTTAATAGGTTCAGGATAAAAAAGTTTAAATAGAAATAATTTTTTAAAGCAACAGGAAAGAATTTAGAACCATTTTTAAAATAAGTTTGTGTTACAATCAAAACGGAGCTCCTGTTATTATACAAATTTATCTCTGACATGCTGTGATTTTGCCACCATTCTATTGTGAAGTTTACTGTTTGGTGCAGACAACAATATTGCTTGTTTTGTCACACAACCTATCATTTAAATCAAATAAAGCACCATAGAAGGCAAAAAATGCACCAATCTTAATGAAGCCACCTATTGTGACCCTACACCAAATCGTGTATCTACGACTCATTTTGTGAAAAAATAAAATATTGTTTTAATTCCTACTATACTACAACATTTCAGTCATCGGAGTCAATCCGGTCACATTATCAGAATATACTGACACCAGGGAGACGAACCAACAATAACCTGGAGGCTTAAACAAACTGCATTATTGTATAAAGATGTGGAGCATCAAGCAAGGGAGACATACCTTCCTCGTCTATAACGACTTTGGACACTGTCTTTCAATACCGGTGCTCTATCACTAAGCTATCGATACGAATCATCTTCATTTTGTTGAAAAAACATCAAGGAGATAAAAATCAAATTGACTGTGGATGACAGATGATAAATTATTGAGATTTTATTTGGTCAATTTATTTTCTATCACAATGGGTGTTAAAAAACATTTAAATTATATTGTGTTTATATACTTTTAGCTGCACAAGCATTTTTTTAGCCACACACTGCTACTAGCAGTTGGGCCGACTCTCCTATAGAATAAATGCAGTTCTTTTCTTTTACTGTCATTTCATGCTCTATATTAGTCCAAGGTCTTTGACGATGATCATTCCATTTCATCGTCAAAGCCGTTTGTTCTTTGAAACCCAACAGGTGAACGGCACAGTTTGAGTCGCGTTCGTTTTATGACAAAACGAACGTTTTCAACAAAATAATCATTGATACCCTATCAATTGGACCATATTTCCAAAAAACAAAATGTTTCGCAAGAAATACCATCAATTCCTTCGATTGTTTCAAACTAGTCCAATTTCAATGTTTCCGTTTACGATCGCCATTTATTTGAATGGGATAAAAACAAGGGTTCCGAAACGAACCACGTGATCAATGTTTTCATTTTTAAAGATTGTCGGCTGCGTAGATTGCAATATTTATTTGTGTAAATAGGAGTTACATGATTTATAGCAAAAATAACGTGTTTGTTTCTTATGTAAAGCCTAAAGGTATGTATCTAAAGGTTTTATTTAATTTTAAGACGTTTTCGACCATGTTTCATGAAATAACAGATTTTTCAAAAACGGCTCTCGCACGCACCTGCGATAAATTAATTATTCAAAATCGCCACCGAAGCTGATAAAACGCGGAAATAAATAAACTTTAAGCAATATATGATTATCAGTAGGTGTCAAATTGATTGTTATATGACAAAACATAAATTTATAAAATATTACATTTATACGTAAATGATAGTTTTTGGGCGAATTTTGAACAATAAACTTGCATTTTAGGCATTAAGCTTAAACAGTTGATTATTGAAGAGGGTAATTCCATAACTTAAAGGTCGACACGTCAGTGTAAATAAAAGACCATTTAGTTATGGTATCCAGAACTAGCTCTATATGTAACATTGACAAACCTATTTTTTCTGCCTTTTCTATTTTACTGTACACTTTTTTCATCTTAAACAGCACAACATGATATCATTTTCAAGATAACGTAAACTTCAGACGTAAACACTGAGATGAGTACGAATGTACCATGGTACGAATCGGCCAACACCCACTTGAGGAATCGAAATTGCACTAGGTCTACTGTATTCCTATTTCTAAATGCACATGCCTTAATAAAATGAACACACAATTCAAAGAGTAACGTTATCATAGCCAAAGTAAGCGATAATAATAATAATTGTGAATTGAAACTTACGCGCATTTCGGATTTATTGCGCCCTTCGCCAGAAAGTTGATGAAGTTCAGCTTCAGCATCTGATATCGATGGTAGACTTTCGTCGTCGCTGTCTATAACAATAGCACTTTCTGACTCGTCGCTACTTATCACAATAGCATCTTCACTCATAACTTCTTGGAGACTGCAAAATTAACGTACATGCAATGCATGCTTTATTTACCTAAAAAACCATGGGTCTCAAGTTTTGGAAAAACCAACTTCATAGTTTAGTCTCAGACGCAAAGGTGTTATATGCGGTCCGATTACTGTATCTTTGTACACGTTCGGGAGGGGGGATTTTTACTTACTGTAATAAAATGCAGCATATGAAAAGGCTGGAACCATGGAATTATCGGATAGTTATATGATCTTTGCTGGAACTTAATTGGTAATAAAAAGTATTAATTTTGTAATGTCACAGTCTAACTATATCTTGTGACAAAATACAGAGTTTTGACATCACCAAGTGTTCGCTTATTTCACTATGAAGACATGTATATATTTTGTATAGTGAATAGACCGGAAAATTGAGGAAGTCATAACTCTTTATTTTGTCACGGGATATAATTTCTTAGGCCAGAGGTAATGCATAATTATAGGATACGGTTATACAATCTGGTTCCAAGTGCTGGTCATTCAAACAGATCTACTGATTGCCATTTAAATGCCCTGTCGGGTTCGGACCGTTTCAAATTGCTGGAACATACATGTAATTATATTCATTGGCGTCCACTTGAGAGACTATCAATTGCACAGCTTTGTACTATTTGGATGAGTGTATTAGATAACACCCTTCAAATGGGATCTCAGAAGATGCTAATGTGAAAATGATAACAGTAACATGACATGATGCGGGATACGTTACGTAAGTGCAATAAATCTTTCTTTACATTCAATTCATTTTCAAGAACTGAGAGACTATGAAATATTTGCGATTCCAAAACGGGAATTTCCAATTGAAACATGTACTGTCTGATGAATTATTTTGGTTAAGCACAAATTTAACAAGTATTATTAAGTGCTACATTTAGTAAATTATCCTAAAACATACCAAGGAATAAAGATAGGCTCAATTGCATCTGCATATACGTACCATATATTAGGAGGCTATTTTATTTCGGCATACAGACAATAAAAATTCTTATACTGACCTTATCAAGTCCAGTACGTCAAACGATTAGAGAAAATAACCAACTTATAAGCACAATTTAAACAGTTCTAAAACAGACACATAATTAAATACGGTTTTCTCGTACCAGCGAAATGTCATTTTGATATTTAAAAGTACATTTTGGTAACAATTAGAAATATCTTATATAAGAAGTTCATTCACGAAAACCTAGATGAATTTCTCTATTCTACAACCATACATAATGTTTGCTTTTAAAAGATAAGAATGCGTATATTTCACACACGCATATGATAGTAACAAGTCGTTCGGGCCATACTTTAATACAACCTATCAGGGAGATAAGAATATTAACGACCTACAACAATAACAAGGCATTAAGATAATTGCATTATACGTGTCATTACATCGCTGGCTAAGAATGAAAAGGTCGCACACCTTACAAGACCCTTACATACATGTACTTGAAATATGCATCACAAGGGGATTCTTACGAGTCTATTTTCATGAAAATCGGAACTGCGCGCATGTATCGAGCACGAAGTAGAAAGAACTTAATTAATGTGCGTGGTATAGAGATACGAGTTCGGGTCCAATCTCTTGATTGTGACATGGAATTATCGGTGTAATTAGTGATATGATCTTTGATTGTGATATTCCAAATATATCAACAAGGGAAGTAACTATAGTTATTCCTGTTAGTAACAATGCAGCAGTTACTCCCCTTGTTGACAGGAAGTAAAATATAGCTTGGAACTTGTCAAATAAAAAGAAATGTCACCTAAAGATACATTATATAGATACTACCTGATTAATACTAACGATTGCATCTAAGTGATCGAACACAAGGAAAGGGTAGAAGATGTTGCATATTATGTAATTGTGTATTATACACATCCATGTTGCCCATTACAGTCACTATCAACATTACATACACACCAATGTTGCCCATTACAGTCACTATCAACATTACATACACACCCATGTTGCCCATTACAGTCACTATCAACATTACACACACACACACATGTTGCCCATTACAGTCACTATGGACATTACACACATACTGCCCATTACAGTCACATAGCATACCTTGTAATAGCTTAATCCTGCCTTCTACATTCAGCCAAAATGTACTTAACCCCTAACATTATTACTGCATGCAACAATGAGGGTGGCATCCCCCTCCCCCCATGAATCCCGAATACTTCTTAATTTTTCAGCGAGTCCCGAATACCACCTTTTTTTTTCGCTGAATCCCGAATACTTTTAGCCAGTTTTGAAACATAAAAAGCTTTTTAAAAAAACATCTCCTATCACCGTCCACAACTCGCTAACTTAGACGAAGAATGTCGTAAGTGCAAATATGCTATTTTGAGAAAAGAAAAACTGTCTGAAAACTACTCTTAACTATAAAATTATTGGAAAAACAAGCCTTTTCCATTTCAGTATGTTTAATATGACCTGTTCCGATTTTATAGGATTGATTAGGTGTTAGGATGTAGAAAATATTGACATGCACACACCTTTTCATTGAAAATAACAATGAATCCATCCGAGGACAGGTTTTGTGATATAATCATCAAAAACATCCATAAATCTACTAATTGACTTAAGGCTAATCTAAATTATAGTATCATACGAATTAAAAGCATGTTTCAAATACAAGAACCAATGTAGCAAAGGCATTGTATGAAATCGTGATTGTCATAAATATGAGCAGTATACTACGGAAACTTGTACCCAATTTGATAATATTCACTAATAAAGTAATTGTGCGAGCGAATCGAGCCTGAAAATTGCATAGCTCATCTGAGAGGTATGCTACACAAACTCGTTCTCTACTTGATAATACTTACTAATAAAGAGTTATCGAAGCAAGCCAGAAAAAGTACATTGTTCGTCTGAGCGACATCCTGATAGTAATTAACTAGGATTTTTCAAGTTAGTGCGAAATTGAGTCTTGAAGAGGTAACTTTCCGAGACGATTAGAGAAGGGAGTGTGCCCCTTCTTCTCCTGTGGTTAGGGTTTATTGCCCTGATATTTTTCTAGGGGAAATGCATTGCATATCACATAAAACTCAGTGCTCCAGCTAGGATTTAAAAAGGGCAGGGTGCAACTTTGTGAAAAATTAACTGTTTAAAACGATTATTGTCTGAGAGATTGCGTTTCTATCAGAGCAGCATACCACACACACTTGTTGTCTACTTGACATATTCACTGATGAAAGTTTTTGTGCGAGCGAGGTAAAATGTGTTGATTTTCTGAGCAGCATGTCGCATGTCTTTACTTGATACTATTGAGAAAGTTATTGTGCAAGCGAAGCGAGCTAGAAAAAATACATTGTTTTTTTAGCAATAAAGCCCGACCACACAAACTCGAAAATTGCATTAATTATCTTATAATTTTGCTCAACACAAACTCTTTCTCTACTTGATAATGATAGAGTTGTTGTGTGAGCGAAGCGAGTCTAAATATGCATTGTTCATCTGAGCGGCACCATGGTAGTAACTAGAATTTTCTCAAAAGTGGGTGCGAAATTGAGTCTTGAGGAAGTGACGGCCGGGACGATTAGAGAAGGGGATGTGCTCCCTTCTGATGAAGGTTAATTGGGACTTTTTATGTCCCCCCATCTTTGATAAGGGGGTATATTGTTTTGCACATGTCGGTCGGTCTGTTGGTCAGTCGGCAGACCAAATGGTTACCGTTTTTAAAATAACTCAATAACGCCAGGATCCTCAAACTTTACATTGAGGTTGGTCATCCACAGCAGATGACCCCTATTGATTATGAGGTCAGTAGGTCAAATGCCTTTGTGTCATGGGGGTATACTTGTTTAACATTCATCTCTTCATGTAACAAAAAACTTTATAGCGATTTTTGTGCGAGCTATAAAAGAATGCATTTCTATATGAGCAGCCTATCGCACAAATTTGTTGTCTACTTATTATACACTGATAAATTAAGGTAAAATGCGTTGATTTTATTAGCTGTACGCTGCACAAAATCATTCTCTACTATATATGAGCGAGCGAAGCGAGTTAGAACAAATGCTTCGTTTTTGCTGAGCAATGTAGGCCTACCACACAAACTCATTCTCTACTTGATAATGTTCAATGATAAAGTTTTTGTGCGAGATAAGCGTGCTAGAAAAATGCATTGCTGTTTGCACAGCATGCCATAGACTCGTTCTATGTTTGATTATGTAACTGACAAAGTTAAAATACTCAGTAAGTAAAATGCAAAGCTTATGATTGTAAGCTAGGCAAAGTGTTGACATATCCTGTATCTGAGCTGTATGACACACAAACACGTTTTCTACTTGATACTATTACTTGATACCTGCATTGTGCGAGCGAAGCGAGCTAGATAAAAAAGCGTTGTTTATCTGAGCAGCACAAAAAAGTGCATTGTATATCTTAGCAGCATGCATCCCAATTTGATAAGATTCACTGACAAAGTTAGTGTGCAAGGGAGTTGATCTAGAAAAATGTATCCCACACATACTAGCTCTCTACTTGATAATATTCACTAGTAAAGTTAAAACTACTTGAAGTAACTTAGTACTTAGCGTTATTGAACACTATCTTAGGTCAGTAAACGTTATGTACATCAACATTTTTAGTTCAACACACATGAAATCGCATTTGAAGCGTAATTCATTGCTTTGTTGTCTCTAAATTGGTTAAAAAGTTTAAATGCTTGTTCAAGAAAACAGTTTATTTTGGAAATATTGCGTACTGAATACCAATAGGCATTTTTATTGCGTACCGCGTACGACGCTCTTGCATCCCGAATACCACCTAAAAAGGCCATGAATCCCGCATACCGAAAAGGGGGGTTTCACCCTCAACAATGATGGACATCTGTTTCTAGAATTAAAGAAAAAAAAATCTCACTCATATAGTCAGTGTTGTCATCCTCACAGCTGGGGTGTGATGTAGTTCTATTGATACTGGTTATTGTGCACCTTTCTGGTGGTTGTTGCAATGGCCTGACGATCAAAACCTTTTGTATTTTGGTTTACTATACTATGCCACCATACAATATGGGTTTGAATCCAACAATGGGTACAAAGACCTTGACCTTTGACCTACTGACCTCAAAATCAATAGGGGTCATCTATTGTTGATGACCAACCTCCATGTAAAGTTTGAGGATCCAAGAGCAAAGCGTTCTTGAGTTATTGAACGGAAACCATTTGGTCTACTGACTGATCGACCTACCCATGGCACCAACCAACATGTGCAAAGCAATATACCCCTTCATCGAAGATGGGGGGGGGGGGGGGGGCATAATAACTAGGAACACTGTATTAACAAGTCAACTTTATTGTAGTGGATTGCACATACATAACATTTAAATCACAGATATCATTTTTATTCATATACTAGTACGGTAATATCAATTAGAGTCAATTAAGATTGTAGTAATCAATATGAGATAATGCAATCAAAGCCAGGTAATTTTAGGTAACTAGTTTAGTGAGAAATCATGTAAATATATATGAGCCAGTCTCCAGGAAAACCTGCTATTTTGACAAAAATATTGACTTTAAGATTTTCTATAGTATTACAGGATAATGTTAAATAAGCAAATTGCAAAAGAAATTATGTTAATATCTTGAGTTTTAAGGAAGTTACAGCTGTTTTTGTAGAGTCCCTATTCGGAGCTTTTTGTGTGACGTCGCAAACGTCATTCAAACGTTATTCGACGTAACTGAAATAAGTATTTCATTTTTACACCATTTGATCAATTCTTGACATAAACTGTGCAAAATAGTACCAAATTCTATACTTATGTTTCACTTATCAAAATATATATCAAAATCGAAATTGTTTGCATTCAGAGAAAGGCTACTTCTGTTTTAAACAACTACATCCTCGTTTTTCTCAATCCGAGTACTTTTCTGAAATTGGTCACCATAGCAACGAAGTATGTGTTTTCGAAATAATTCATAGGAAAATTTAAAGCTAAGGTATAGTAC
This sequence comes from Spisula solida, assembly GCA_947247005.1. NCBI lineage: Eukaryota > Metazoa > Mollusca > Bivalvia > Venerida > Mactridae > Spisula > Spisula solida. The sequence goes on along the minus strand of OX365952.1, from coordinate 23,772,671 downwards.
TATATGGGTCAATTACTTATAATAGAATCTATAGATATATGTATTTTTCCTTATTTTAGAGCTTTATCAAAATCTTGTTACATATAGTAATTACATAATGTCATTATAGCAGGTTTTGCTGGAGACTGGCTCATATCTATAGCTGTCGAGAGAAATTGTTCCAGTAGAAGCTAGATATGCTGGTATGCACTGTATACATAAATAACAAAACAATAACATACATAAAATATTTGATTGAGCAAGTAATGGATTATACACAGTAACATCTACACATGAAGTAATTGATATGTTATATAGTATAGAAATGGTATAGAAAATAATAATTAATAATCTGAGTAATTTGACATATTGAAGGAATTAAAACGCCTTTGTCTCTTATGACCTACCTATATAATTGCAGCAACTGATTATACTTCTTTAAAGAGGACCACATTGAGGTCATTTCAGTTGCCTCTGGTCAAAGTCGCACATACGAAAATCTGTGTTGGAAAATGTTCACATACGCTAATAGAAAATAACTACAATGCTGACAAATTTGCAAAAGTTCACCTAAGGCAGATACACAAAGTTTGTAGTGTGAACCAAAAAGAGGTCCTTGCAAACATAATTTCACCAACATCTGAGCTCATTTATTCGACTTTCATACATGCCATACTTTGCTGAACCATTTGCAGGAGATTGGTGATGGAAATGCAGGAGATTTCAATAAAATGCAGGAGATTTTTTTTGCTCGAACTATCGACTAAAATTAATGAAGTTTATATGCAGTTTGCACTTATTTTACTTGTATGACAATACCATGCATGCATACATGCTTCGTGAAGTAATTTAATCTAGTGTTTGGGATGATATTCATGATGCAAACAACAAATGTCCAGTATGTTCAAGTCTTATGACTCATAGTTAAAAGATTTGTAAGTAACCAAACCAAATGCTGACTGGACATGTATTAGTTATTGTTACATTTATGCTATATCAGTTCATTTATCATACATCTGAAAAGAAGACATGTCAAGCAGAAGATTACCTAATAAAAAAACATAGAAAAGAACTCATATGTTCAAAATGGTGCTAACATATTAATTCAAACTCAAAAATGCATTGATAATACAGAAATAAAATCAATTCAGTTAATTTATAAAGCTTAAAAATTGTATCTGAAATTGATGTGGACTGAATATCATGCAAGTTCCAAATTACAAACTAAAACTTTTTGAGGCCTTTTTCTTTGATACTGTAACTGCAAAGGGAAGTAACTGCTACGAGTTTATTTCTGTAATGTACGGTCATGTGTGGGCTTTAAACCTAACCAGTAAACAAACATATTTTCGGCTGCTTGGGAAGATGTTTATCAGTTTATGACACCTTAGCATACTCTTATCGGGACAATTATCGATTGTTTATTGGAGTGACCACTCTCCTGGGGTGTTATAAAGGTTTGTTATGTAATGACTTGTTGATTAATTGTAAGTTTATCACCGGAAATTACGAGGAAAGTGAAACTTTAATAATTCTGAGATTCTTACGCGGATTTTTGTTAAATCCGGGAGATTTTATCAAAATGCGGGAGTGCGTGAGTTGAGGCTCAAATGCGGTAGACTCACGCACGATCCGGGAGATATGGCATGTATGGACTTTTGAAACACTGACCAATGCTGGTACAAACGTTCATAGTGTGAACCCACTTTTAAGGAGGACCTGATACGGATCATTTCTGTAAAGTTTCGAACAAAATCCATTTAAGTTGTTAAGGAGAATACAGTCTAACTTGTACTAGCGACCACATGTATTAAGCGACCTTTATCTTAAATGACCGGTTTAAACTCCTCCCAATTGATTTTGTTCTATTTTCATGTTGTATTAAGCGACTTTTGTCTAACACGACCACTATTTAAGCACTATAATATGATTAGTCAAATTTTATTAAATGACCAAAAAATATAAAACACTGGTCGTCTGAAGTGACATGTTGTTAATCGTCATAAATCTTTGTTTGTTCACGCTTCAGAGTTTGTCTTTTGTTAACCGGACCCCAATTAACAGCATTGATAATCACCATTGTGTCCGCAGGTCATGTCATACAGTTGATTACACACGTTATACAGATTAATTGTTGTATCTTTTGCTGCAATAAGCTTGTTGTCACCGTCCATTTGGAATGGGCTAAAAATTGGTCTATTCTGTTTTTGTTCTTCGAGTGTAAGCAAAACTTACCTATATTAATTGAATTTTGGAATATATGAGTAAGTTTCTTAAAAAGAAGACGATGCATACAAGTATACACTCATCATAAAACTAATTTACACACTAATGTTTATCAATGGAAGTTAAATAGTATTCGGACAGCCTAAAATCGGAAATTCTTTAATTACACTCAATGTTTCGAACATTTGCTTTAAACGACCATTCTGTTAAGCGACCCTTTTCAGATCTTCCCAAGGGTGGTCACTTAATACAAGTTAGACTGTATATCATTTAAAGATACAGATGCACAACACAAAGCAGATGACAGACATCCAACCATCACAAAAGCTCACCATGAACACTTTGCACTCGGGGGAGCAAACAATCCATTAGGTACATGTATATCACAAAATAATAATAAAACGAACATTAATTTGATACAAGAGGAATGACATTGAGTATTTGAGCATAAAACATTTTAACATATGGTCATCATAACTCTGATTGGTTGAATAATGTCACAATCTGATTGGCTAAATAATGTCACATGGTTATCATAATTCTGGTTGGCTTAATAATGTCACATGGTCATCATAACTCTGATTGGCTGAATAATGTCACATGGTTATAATAACTCTAATTGGCTGAATAATGTCACATGGTTATAATTACTCTGATTGGCTTAATAATGTCACATGGTCATCATTTTTATAAACATCATGTTAAGCCCAAAAATTTGTTTATTTCCAGTAAAAAGTCCAAACCAGTAGGGTAGGTAGGTTTAAGCAAATTTCTGATACACAAAATACCCATCTATATGTTTAAAATACAGTACAACCTGTGTAGGGCAACACCCTCTGGGAGCTGCAAATATTGTCCATTGTGTAGAGATTGTTCCTGTACAGGGGTTAAATTTATAGAAAATATCGGCTTAGGGACATTTTGAAGGTGTTGTTATAGAGTTTGTTGCTTTCCAGAGGGCCGCTATGTAGATGTTGTACTGTATAGCCAAAATTTTAACTTTTTACACACACCATAAAAACATTTAGGATCGCAGCAAAAGTTTAGGGTAGATTGGGATACTGGAAACACAAGTTTACGGAAGATTGGGATACGGGAAACAAGTTTAGGGTAGATTGGGATACCGGAAACACAAGTTTAGGGTACATTGGGATACCGGAAACACACCTTTTTTAGGGATAATTGAAAATTAATCAAAGTGGCATTTTATATATTTTGTATGATTACAAAACATTTAAAACAAAAATACAATAACATAACAAAGACAATTTATCACAGTAAATTACATAATTATGCATTGCTATACAAACCAGTATTAGGAATATATTCTCTATTGATAATAATATCTATGGCACACAATATCATGTTTGGGATATACCTGTACATTTCTATTTTGAGTGATATACGCGATTGAATAAATCACAGTTTTGAATTCATAATGCGGAGATCTGAAGGGATTAATCACGATGCCAGATATGTATGATGGTTGTCATTCTCAATTATTTTCACACAACCCGACCCGGATCTCCTGAAACATCTCAATCTGAGCAAAATTTCATCTCAAATATTGCCATGTGTCTTTTCAATAATCTGCATGGGAGATTAGACTCAAAATATCATCACAAAACAGAAAACCTTAGTTCATTACAATAAAATTTAGAGAGCTTGAACTATAAATTTATCTCAAATACTGATTTTTAGCAAAATCTCAATTTGAGATGAGATTTCTACTTGAGATGCTTCGGGAGATCGGGGCCTGTATGGATATGGGTTACACGGTATTATATAGTATCTAATCAGAATACTGTGGGTAAATGCTAGGTGAGGGTTCCATGGAGTAAGGGGTTAAAGCGAAACTAACACTATGAAATGCTCCATATAACCATTTCAGTAATAGCTACAATACTAGATGTTTTTATCAAGAGTACCTACTCACGAGGGTTATGGTACAATTTTGTAATGAGGAACAACAAATTGTCTGAGGCAACACATTATGAATGGAATCAGAGGATGTGTCAGCATATAAACACATTTACAGAACTGATCCAACAAAATTAATACATGTATCTTTTATAATACTAAAATCTTTGGCACAGAACATTTTTGGAAGAACAAGCAGGACAATTTGATCAGTTCTGATTTACCTAGCCAGTTATACACACACAAAGTTAACTGCTCACACATCTGGGAACATCTTCTTGTGGCATTCCAAACCTGATTTTCTCGATCATCTCTGTCGGGGATTTTTTCAGAAAAGCTCGAGCGTTTGCATCATATTTCCGGCGACTGTAAATGATTCTCATCACATATTGAGCAGTTATTTTTTTCTGGAAACATTCCTCTACGAGATGGAACAGTTCACAATTTGTCCATGTTAGATCTTGATCGTCCCCGATGTACGGACAAACGTAATAAAAGTTATCACAATCAGCAAAGAATAAAGCATTCCTCGAATCACATGATATAGCCGAGGTCAAGGACAAAGGAGTTCCACTCAATAAGTATGGGTCGAAGTTAGGGGAAGTCCCCCTATCCATTCGGGAGTTTTCAAATGAATGACTAAATGTACCTAACACCTCGCTATCCATGGAGGCATATTCTGCAGAGTTGCTGGTGACATCTACTTCCTGTTGTATGACCTTATAGTCTTCTTCTTCCAAGTTGTTTCCTTGTTTACCTTTCTCTGACTCACAACCTATAGCACCACCTTGTAATTGCACATTGCCTTGACCTTTATTAAAATCTCCATGACCTTTGACCTGATCTCTATGAAACTGACCTTTTTCAAGGTCATTCCTCATTGACCTTGAAGAGGTTATAAATTGTGACCTGTCACTTTGTTTGGTAGCAGGAGTTGCTCTTGATTGTCTGGAAAGCGCCCTCAGTGATGATTTAAGGTTTGTTTTAGGGGTGAAAGGTCGTGGAGAATTCCTACGAGAAACTTGTGGTGTGCTGCTGTTACTGGATGAAGCTCTCTCTTCTAGAGGTAAGGGAGCATCAACCTGGATTGTCATATCCGGGTAATTATAATACTCATCACATGAGTTATACAATGGACTGGATCCTGGAATGTTAGAACAAACGCATCAAGTAGGAGTTTATAAGTGGTTAAGTTAGCAGCCTGGAAATATTGGCCACTTTTGGGAAGTTAGTTTTATATTTGCTAGAAGTAAAAGAATCAAATTTGTTTGCATACCAATTCAGAACTTTTTGATACATGAAAATATCCACTTAATATACAGAAACAATAAAAAAATTTAACAAGAAATTCATTTTACACTTATATTGCAGTCCTTTTACTAAAGATGAAATAGTAATACATTGTAACATAAAACTGTTACCACATGTAGAAATACCATTGTTTGTTATACAGAGGTTGTTGTTATGTAGAGGTAAAACTGAAAGTAAATTGTTCACTTATGTAACTGAATGGTTATGTTGCTAAAGAGAGGTTGTTGCTCAAGGGAGGGTCGTTCTAGTTTATACTTATTTATTTCAGGTCGATTGTGAAACAAGTTTTTCTTATTTATATTAATCACTCTCCACACCTCATTCCTGATGTTATCCATCGCCCAGAGGGTAGGAGAGAAGAGAAGCAAGATTCACTTTTATGCAGAGCATCTAGCAAGGGTAATATTGGTACCATTTTGATTTTGTCTTTGGTATGACATGGCTCAGGATCGAACCCAGGACCTACCGCACTCGAGGGTTGTTCTAGAGAGGTTACATGTCTATCGCTGGCTTAGAATGAGAAGGTCACAAGTGCTTCATACAACCTTATAAGACTCATGCATATTTGAAATCTGCATCAAAAGGCGATTCTTTTAAGCCTATTTTCATGAAAATCAGAACTGGTCATGTTGACCAACCCAAAGTTTAAAAAGCTTGTTTTTCCATAAGTAAAGAGTAGTTTTCAGAAGTTTTTTCTTGTTTTCTCAAAAAATTGGATTTTTTAATTATGACCTTCTCATTCTAAGCCAGCGATATATGTGACTACATGAACTACTACTACACTTACTGCCTCTGACTGTCTCTCCTTCTACATCTGCTATAAGATTCCAGTCTAGAAACCTCTGAGCTATAACATTAGCAGTCTCTCTGGTGTACATACCATTGTTCTCTGACAGTGCTGGATCTGTAATAAACATACAACAATATAAGATTCCAGTCTAGAAACCTCTGAGCTATAACATTAGCAGACTCTCTGGTATACATACCATTGTTCTCTGACAGTGCTGGATCTGTAATAAACATACAACAATATAATAAAACATTATTTATTATAGAAGGCCGTTGCACCATGCTAAATGCGAAATACAAATTGCTAAATGCGAAATGCTAAATGCCAATTGCTAAATGCCAAATGCCGATTATATGTTTCAACATATATATAACACAATTCAGCAATGTGAATAACTTCTATAAGTGAAGAAAACAAGAAATCAGGATAAAAAGCCAAGAAGAAAAGAAAACATTGATGAAAGGATACATACATCCATAAAGGCCGGTGCGTTCTTGAAACACTTGTAGTTAAAATGAGATGCACAGCAGTGCTGTATAGGAATGGATGTCTTTAACATAAGTATTACGCCAACGCCGACGCTCAGGTGACTGCAATAGCTCCCCTTATTCTATGAATAGTGGAGCTAAAAAGGCCCACTACCCTTGCATAAAGTAGGACAGAGTTATAGAGTCTTGCTTAAAAACGTGACGTGTTAATGGTGAACAAGTGTTGAAAGCTTCAAAGCAATAACTCTAAAACACAAAACTTGATCACGTGATGACAATAACTCTTTTTTTTTCTCAAAAAATCAGATGAGCTAAAACTGACCAAAACTGTAGAACAAAGACTGGTTATTCATGATCCATTGTATGAGTTCTGCTCCGCTAAAACCTTTCTTCATTGTTTGTAAGTCATGTTTAAGTCTCTGTCGTACAAGTAACACCGACTGATACTGGGCATCTGTACTGCTCACTTCAGAACCAGAACTCTATGAGGAGAAAAAATAACAACTTGTCAATCCAATAGCATAGCAGCAAAATGTATAGTTCTGGTGAAAGCGATAGTTTCAAACTTACATCCAATCTGCAACAGTTGTTCTTTATGATGTTCTGATATACCTTTTTTCAATTCATATACTACTCAAAATTTGATAAGGGCCAGGAAATTTTCCATTTGAATATTTTGCAAATCGAATAAGATTGACCGGTAGATTTTTCAAAAACATAATGTTACAACTGCAATATTGTAAATCAATAAAGATTACTTTGAAATTCAAGGTCTAAGTACTGATAAGCCCAACCCCATTAAAATGTTTGTGCAGCATTCAAGCCTCTGTAGTAACGGAATGCGGTCATTTTCTTGGTATTTGGGGTCTTACACGATATGGTAATAAAAACGGGATAACAATTTCCACGTTAATCTAGCCACTTTGGTCTCCGCCAATAGGGCTTATCAGTTATCTGGAAAGGCGTATAAAATGCATGACATCAAGCTTCAAACTTTAGAAGCAGATAAGATGATATTTTATAAATTGCACAACGTTTTCTTCATCGGTTTTGTACATTTAACCTGAAACGAACATCGAAATCAATTTCTTGGCCCTTAGCAAAGTTTGAGTAGTATAATATATTTTGAAATCGAGGGGTCCCAGATACAACCCCAATCTGTGTCACTGCTTAATTTCTCTTAGCAAGAAAAGTTGATGAGCTACGGCTACCTTTGTAGCCAAGTGTTACACCCAACTTGCGAATGAATTATTTTGTCAGGGGGAATGCACAGTCAACTGACCAGACATCTGACAGAAATTAGACTTTAAACCACTACTTTTTACTGTTACACAATAACTTACAATATTTCTGTTAAGACCTTCATATATTGCGATCAACTGTGTCAGTGGCATAGCATACAAACTGAGCTTGAAGGAAACGTCATCCTGAAAACATACAAAATGTAAGTATACATGTATAAGCCTTTCTGGAACTAGGTTGTCTCCCTTGATTGGTCATCAACTAGGTCACGTGATTTTCAATAAAACTACTTACGGGAAAGTTTCAGCTTTTATTTTTACTGTAATAATCTATTTCTGTTGTGTGATACAAATTTTGATTATTGAAGATATATGATTATATTTGAGCTGAAATATAGCTCAGATTGAGATGTTTCAAGAGATTGGAGTCTGATAAATCACTTACAGCTTGAGATAGAAGCAACTCTCTTCGCAAACTTTCATGTTGATTGTTCATAAACTTCAATAGTTGCTGAAATAAAAGATATGGAGTATGAAGTTTTCATTTAAACAATGATTTACTTCACATCATATAACATAATCACTGTATGACTTATTGGGATACTAAAAAATTCAACTTGTGTGACTCATTGCGAGCAAAAGCATCTGTGATTTCCATTCACTATGACTTATTGGTAGACTATACAATTTAATGTGTATGACTTAATGTGATAACCCGAAGTTGACGCGTTTATACACTGTGAACTTTGTAGGGTACATTTATCATTATACAAATTGGAATATAAGTTTTAAATTGTATTTTATTTTGTGAAATGGAGATACGTATCTATGATATAAATAGTTTTTACATACATGTATAATAGTATACTTACAGCTAGTGCTTGCAGCAACAACTGTCCTCTCGATTCAGTGTCGTTATCTGATCTCTCGATCTTGCTTAATTCTATCTCAAAATCCTACAAACAATATAAAACCTAAAGTACACATGTATACAAGAGGATCATAGATCCTTGGGCGCTCACCTGCTAAACATGGCCAAACTTTGAACTTGACCTTTAGGTCATCAAGATAAACATTTTGACTAAACTTAATGAAGATTAAAGCAAAACTGAGGCATCCAGAGTGTTTACAAGGTTTTCCTATTATTTGACCTTTTGACCTAGTTTTTGACCCCACATGACCCAACTTCGAACCTGACCTATATTTCATTGAGATACAACTACTGACCAAGTTTGATGAAGATCAATGCAAAATTGAAAGTGCTAGAGTGTTAACGGTGAAATGTCTAACGGACGGACGGACGACGGACAAAAAACAATCACAAAAGCTCACCTTGCCACTTTGTGGCAGGTGAGCTAATAAAACCTATGCTATACATGTATGGAACAACTTCATTTAAATCATGATGCATATTCTATCTCAAAGTCTTACAAACAATATAAAACCTACAGTGCACATGTATATAAAACCTACACCATACGTATGGGGAACCACTTCACTGGTGTAACCCATGTTTTCATCCTAGTGTCAAGTAGTCAAGCCTCCTGTTTAGTTTTAGAGAATTCCAGTCTGTGACTGTTAAATAGTGTAGATAAGAATATAGGACGGTCAAAAACAGACAGCATGAAGTACAAATATCTCCTTGCAGCTCTAAAACCATAAAGTTCATGTATAGTATATACTATAGGTCAACCAATTGATGCATGCACAATGTTTGCAAGTTAATTTAGAATATGAATATGGCACTTACAAAATAGGGCACTTCCAGTCACCAAAACTAAACGACTTGTTTATGTAGCCATAAATACATTTAGAATTGATTGGCTGGCTGCATTTGACAGGTTTAAGTTCATATGATTTACCAATGACCACCCAACATTAGTTTAATACCTGTACAATAAATATCCATAGACATTCCAGCATTCGACGGTATGGTTCCTGGTACAGCCAACCTTGTAGAGAACTGAAATACTTGGACAGGAAGTCAGTGATTGGCTTGAGCCCGACATCAATAGGAACATCAGCCCCTTTAAGGCTCAGTAAGACTGGTAAAGCATCACAAACAAACATGTTGAGCTGAAAAAAGGGACCAACAAAAACATGGACATTCTATGAAAACCAGCTTGTTTAAACTGAACCTCTAGTGCACAATTTCATCGTTTATCAAAAGTAATTTGCAGTACAGACCACGTATACCAAAACATGAAGTTTTAAAAATAATATTAAAACTATGGTGGCTGATTTATGCCACGTCTTTTTTTCGCTTTTTGGCCACAATAAAGCGAAAATGCAAAAATGTAACAATGCGAAAATGCAACAATGCAAAGATAGGACACCATATAAAACAGATATTATAACAAGACATGTGACCATAGTTAAGTGCGATACAACATTGTGGGACTGATGGACTAGCAGATTTATGCAGCTTCTGAACAGAATCAATGATACTTGTGTGCCTATATTTTAGCCGTATAAAAGAATAATACAAGTAAGTTTTCAACTGGTTCATCCATATACAGGGTGTTAAAAAAGTTTGTTCCCAAATTTTGATTCATACTAAATTTTATCTGAACTATGTACGCAATGTACAATTTTGATTTCTTACACTAATAGCTTCATTTAATGCACAAAAGATTAGAGAAAGAAATTTAACCTGAAAATTTTACATTCTTCTAACGCCAGAAAAATAAACTTATTTAACACCCTCTACTACAATGTATACAAAGACATACAACCTTGTTGCACCAAATGAACAAATTGAGAATCAAGAAATAGAATGCCACTTACCCTGTAAGCCATGATGCGACACAATGTACGTAACACAGCCATAATATGGTCTCTATCAGAATCTATAGGACTGGTTACCACATTTTTACCCTCACTGTCTGAATTCTGACTGGGACACAACTGTGATGCAGTCTCCATGACCTCCGACCTGTCGTAGGATGGGTCATACTCATATCCATCAACTATAATAAACTCTGAAAATAACAATAGTCAGTGAAAATATCATCAAAAGACTTGGTACGTGAATACACAGGGCTATACAATACTGATACACTGGGCTTGACAATACATAGTGTGTGACAATACACTGCATTAAACAATACAAATGATTATCATAGTTTTCAAGCATTAGCAAATATTAAGCTATAAGGGTTCAAATATCAAGCACAATTGATATTTGTTTTATATAAAGCAGTAAAATAAACAAAATAATCTGAACTGTAAAATTATATGTCTTGCAATGAAACAGAAATGTTAGACATCAGTAACTTAGCACAACATGAGTTCAGAATAACTGCATGCCTTTATCTACATGCCTATGAGCTGTTAGTGAGTTCCTATCTAACAACCACAGGAGTTAACTTGGTGATATACCCTAACATTATTTAAGCACAACAAATCAACAAAATGTCTTTATAAGTTTAGTGGACCATAATTAAATTTGGTTTCCATTACCGGTATTCTATCCATTGAAAATAAAGAAAACATTATTATTATTACCATTCTTTATAATATCCACACTATTTATAGAACTCTGGAAATATTTCTTGTTTTTCCGCAAGGATAAATCACTATGGATACCAAATATGTTTCCAAGACAATAGTGATAGTGTTCTAAACACGATAACATCATAAACACATTGTTCACTCTAGAACACATCTGAAAAGTTCAAGATCAAAGAATGAATTAGATTATTGTACAATATGTATAAAGCAAGAAGTGACTTAACAAACAAGGTTTTAAAAAAAATTTACCCTTTAAATATTCCAAAGGCCACTAATCAGTAGTTACCTTAAACTTCAAAATTAGAAACATTCACGTTGTGATCAAGTTATATCAATATGCCTCATTTATACAAATTTTTCATTTTTCGTTAGTTCACAGTTAACTGAGACAGTGGTCATTTGGTTCTTCCCCGGCCAGATCAGCCAATGAACCCCAATTTTGAGGGCAGATACAGTTGTGTGAATCCGGGTGCACTTCCGTAGCTCTTTCTGAATAGACTCCTTGGTTCTTTAACATACGAGGAGAATAGTACCAAACACAATACAACCTTTGGGTTTCCATGCCTATCAGCAGAGATTGATAAACTTTTATGTGCATGAAAATAACCTATAATTAAATGGGTTTTGATACAAAAACATACCGGTATGTTTCCCACATCGGGCCATAACTCGGACAATAATTATCAGACCTAAAATTCCTGACAACATGTGCAACTAGGCTTGGTGCAAAGTATTCTTTTGAAGTTTCATTGAAATCTGAACAGAAAAAGAACAGAAAACTTTGTGCATCCACCCAGATAGACATTCTTACGTCCAGCACAAAATAAATATATCTCAGCCCTATACTGTACAAACCTGTCTTGTGATTGGTTCATGGCGATCACATAGCAATGATGCTCGTTTGTTTAGATACTCAAAACATTCATGATTATTGAGATCATGTCTACAGCCCCAGATAAGACCACTTTGTTGTTGTGTACGTAGGTACTCTACCAACTGAAACAATACAAATACTCTAATCATTTATACTCAGACAAAAACAAGACTGCGTTCAATAAACGCTTATGCCCCCTGTGGCAGCCTTGTCCATAAATAAGTCTAAGTCCAAAATTAGGTCAAGGTGAAGGTCAAAATGGGGTTAGGTGATACAGGCGTGTGGAGAGTGTTCATACACAACATCCGTGCAAGTATGAAAGCTTTGTAGCAAGCCATATTTATGCTAGAAGAAACGGTCAATTTGGGTTAACCAGGACGGACGGACGGACGGACGAACGGACGGACGGACGGACAGGTGAATCACTATATGCCTCCCCATCTATCGATAGGGGGGCATAAAAAAAATCTCAGTTTATCATACATTGTCAATATTACGGTACCAGCTGTAATAACTCCACCCACTTAGCTACTGCTCCACCCACAACAATACTGCTCCTCCCACAACTATACTGCTCCACCCACAACAATACTGCTCCTCCCACAACTATACTGCTCCACCCACAACAATACTGCTCCTCCCACAACTATACTGCTCCACCCACAACAATACAGCTCCACCTTCAACAATACAGCTCCTCCCACAACAATACTGCTCCTCCCACAACAATACTGCTCCTCCCACAACTATACTGCTCCACCCACAACAATACTGCTCCTCCCACAACTATACTGCTCCTCCCACAACTATACTGCTCCACCCACAACAATACAGCTCCTCCCACAACAATACTGCTCCTCCCACAACTATACTGCTCCACCCACAACTATACTGCTCTATCCACAACTATACTGCTCTATCCACAACTATACTGCTCCACCCACAACAATACTGCTCCTCCCACAACTATACTGCTCCACCCACAACAATACTGCTCCTCCCACAACTATACTGCTCCACCCACAACTATACTGCTCTATCCACAACTATACTGCTCCTCCCACAACTATACTGCTCTATCCACAACTATACTGCTCTATCCACAACTATACTGCTCTATCCACAACTATACTGCTCTATCCACAACTATACTGCTCTATCCACAACTATACTGCTCTATCCACAACAATACTGCTCCTCCCACAACTATACTGCTCCACTCACAACAATACTGCTCCACCCACAACAATACAGCTCCTCCCACAACAATACTGCTCCTCCCACACTATACTGCTCCACCCACAACAATACTGCTCCTCCCACAACTATACTGCTCCACCCACAACAATACTGCTCCTCCCACAACTATACTGCTCCACCCACAACTATACTGCTCTATCCACAACAATACTGCTCCTCCCACAACTATACTGCTCTATCCACAACTATACTGCTCTATCCACAACTATACTGCTCCTCCCACAACTATACTGCTCTATCCACAACTATACTGCTCTATCCACAACTATACTGCTCTATCCACAACTATACTGCTCTATCCACAACTATACTGCTCTATCCACAACTATACTGCTCTATCCACAACTATACTGCTCTATCCACAACTATACTGCTCTATCCACAACTATACTGCTCTATCCACAACAATAAAGCTCCACCCACAGCAATACAGCTCCACCCACAACAATACAGCTCCACCCACACCAATACAGCTCCACCCACACCAATACTGCTCCACCCAAAAACAATACTGCTCCACCCACAATAATACAGCTCTACCCACAACAATACAGCTCCACCCACACCAATACAGCTCCACCCACAACAATACAGCTCCACCCACAACAATAGCATGTTGTCTACATATATACTTACCCTCGATCCTGCCAGTCTGCTAGCCATAGCCTGTGTAGTACCACATAAATCTAGACAAAGCATGTTGTCTACATATACACTGATAATTCCTTTCACTGCCTGAAAATATAGGACAACACATCCACATAATAAAATGTTCCCCTTAATTCAATACAAATAGAAAACTATAGCTTGTATTTGTTCTATAAATTAATTTGTATGCTTATTGAAATTATTTTGGATCGGTTAATTGCATTGTTTTATAAATTAATTTGTATGCTTATTTCAGGCCTAATGCTAAGTTAGAAAACATTCTAAAAACTTACACTAAGAAAGCTATCATATAGTTTCTGCCTGGATTTGTTGAAAACCGGCGGCCCAGGAATTTCCTCCTCCAGACTGGATGTGAATGCTGATTGGTCGGAATCGTAACCAGGACGAACAGGTGCTAACGTTCTACACAACACCTTACCAAATCCCACAATCCTTTGCAATATAATAACAACATCCAATGCGGAACTAGACACTTGTAAAACTTGTGGAATCAACTCTTTCAATGTCTGTGGGTGGGGTAAGGAATTATTTGAAAATGACGAATCAGATATGGAATGTTCATTGGCTTGGTAATGTCCACCGTGGACTTCCGAGTCTTTGAAAATACTGGCATGTGTTTTAAGAGGACTACTAGGCTTATACCTGTTTGTTACAGGTTGAAAACCCGTGGATTGGGGTATTGGTTTAACTAAAGGTTTGACCACATTTGGCGGAATGATGTGAGTATTTGTGTCGTCACCCAGATGGATATTAGCTTTATCACTTGCTGCACTAAAAGTTTGAGCAATTGGTTGTATAATGGCATGGCTGTTTGCTATGTCAGAAATAGAGATAGCCGGAGTTTGATCAACACTAGACACAGAAACTGATGACATCACTTCCTGTAATGGCGGGAAATTAAAATCCTCCTCGACACTGTCGTCTGTTATAGTACCGCTGTCTTCAGAATCAAGATGATGATCTGTGTTCTCAGACGTCAACTTACTAACTTCAGGACACACACTGTTAATACGTTCACTGGTGTGGTGATCATCATCAGGCAGACGCACTTCTTGATGGGTTTTTAATTTCAGTTCTCCACCGCTAAATGAAGTAGGTAACATTTCTATAAATTTGTCTTTTGTAGCAAAGTCGGGTAATGAGCTGCTGTGGCGTATGTGGGTAAAAGACAATAAATGATCGTTGTTGTAATGATCCAACGACCTCGCCAAATCGCCAAGATAGGAACCATTAAGCATTGAACTCTGGGATATGTTGATAGGATCTGAACTTGAGCGTCTGTCTAGATGAACACTGGGTAATCGGTCCTGTATGAAATCATTAGCTTTCCGAGTTTCCTTCGGTTTTTCATCAATAGAGTGGCGAACCGGTGATAAATTCTGGGGGAAAAAAAGAAATATACCTATATGTTTATATAGACATTATGGGTACCCAATCAAAATATTTGGTTGCTACTACATTATATACCGTGGAAGTCAAGTTTTTTCTTGAATATTCATCAGCAACATATAGACCAATGAAATTATGCACAAAATTTAAATGCTCTTCAATTCAAGACTGTAAAAAACCTCGACTCATTTGGATGTGTAGTAACTAAATCATGAGTGCATAGCAAAATAAATCAGCATGCATCAAAACGATTAACCATAAGGTGACAGGTTTTACAATACTTACATAGGAGGACATAGAGGTGAATGCACTGTTGAAAGACGGTGTTAAAGATTTGGATACAGTTCTCTCCCTTGTATCTCTCGGACCCGGTGTTTGTAGATCACCAGAATACTGTACTTCACACACTGGATACTGAAAGTATAAAACACAAACAATTACCATGGTAACACGTAAGATAAAGTTTTTGTTTCCAGTACCTTCACCTACCATATTGCTCTGACCCTATATAATTTGATAGCAATGGCAAAAACGATAGTTTCGCTATCGAGGAGTAGTTGCTCTTGCTCCATGTAAATTTAAAACAAATATTTTTTTTCTCTACCTACCCTATTTTGTGGCATGAGTGGGAACAATTTATTCTCCAAGGAAAATCACAAAATCAGGATGCTTACAAAAAATCTAAGATGCTTAATGAATATGGGTCCGGTTTTTTTAAAAACAGTCATCTACTTAACCAGCCACATTAGGTGTATTTCTTGACTGGTGGCTTTAAACAGATTGGACTGTGTTAGTACTTGACAATAATGATGACAGCAAACAACTGAGACTACATACTTGATCTAGAGATACAACAAGAGTGATCAACCTCTGCATGTCAAGTTTTAACATAACTCCCCAATGCTGTGCTTCCACTAGCAGTAAATCACGCCATGACTGCATCCTGAAATATCATAATACATGGTTCATACAAGATTCTCACACCAAAATTCAAGGACTATTCAAGGACTATTCAAGGACTATTCAAGGACTTTTCAAGGTAGAATATACATTTTCAAGGCATTTTTCCAAACATTCACCATGGTTAAATTGTGCGAAAATGCAATAACTATTTTGGCATTTTTTCAAGGTAGCACTTCAAGTACTTTTCAAGATTGAAACCAAATTCAAGGACTTTTCAGGGCCTGTACAAACCTTGTAATATGAAGTATCAAGTTGAAGTCTACTTTCAGTTTACACACGTCTTTCATCAATTTGTGACACATGATTATTCAGTGATCTGTTTTGCATGATTGGGAAAGGTAAAGGTACCAGACAAATTGGAAAAATTGCGTCATTTTGACACAATTGGGATATTTTTCTCAATTGGGAATTCTTAAAACAACAAAGAATTTCTATTAATTTATGAAAGAAATTAACTGTAAACGGATTGTGCCATGTATTCCTTCAGATACCAGTATAATGAGCAAACTTTCAACTTTGAGCAGCCTAGATGTTCCTTTCTCTGTAATTGAGAATTGTTCATTTTTATGATTTGGAAGGTAACTTTTACGGGTACCAAAAAAACAAAGAAAAAATCAAGGGTGGAATGGTGGCTGAGTGGTCAACACTCTCGACAACCAATCCAAAGGTCGCTAGTTCAAATCTCAGCTGGGCCACTGGAAATTTCTTTTCTGTGTTTCCCACCCAACTAGAGGTGAACATGTTGGAAACCAAGAGGTAGGCTCGTGTGTGTATCCGTGCTATACACCGGGCACGTTAAAGAACCAAGGAGTCTATTCGGAAATAGCTAGGGTAGCCTGCCTGAATTCCTTGTATTACACAAACTTTCTGCCTCTTCCCTTGAAGCCGGAGGTGATTGGTCAATTAGGCAGGGATAATACCGAATGGCCACAAACTAAGACTGTCTCAGTCTAACACAAAAAAACCAACAACATGGCTGGTATTATCTTACTGAGGTGATATATATACAGCCCAGTCCTGATCTAACTGATTCAATCTGTAAGCCAAACTCAGCATCAATCTGTTGATCTCTAACACAGTCTGAAATATATCCATAATACACTTCCTCTAAACAAGTTTGTCTATTCAGGTTGAAGGCCGTTTCTCAACATCTGTTTAGTTTTATATCGCGGCTGATTCACCTAGCCAGTTTTCCTGGCCTGTATCCTAACCAGTAGTAACTTACTGTTTAACAAGATACCGGCAACTTCTCCACATGTGGAGGAAAATGTATTGTCAATTTTTTATAGAAAGCCTTACCTGCCATGACCCGGAAATCAAGCCCAGATCGTCAGGTTACAAATCCAGCGCACTAATAAATAAATAACTGGATCATGGCCACAGCTCTTTTCTATAGAACAAGAGGGTCTTTGGCCCTTAAGCGCTAACATGAACTTCATCCAAAGGACATACAAGTATAGCACAATCTGTAAAATGTCCTAGTGTTTTACTTCATGTGACCCAGTATTGAACATGACTTGTTATTAATTATTATTCTTATTATTAGTAAGGTTTTTCAGATTGGGCGTGACCTAGGTTTTAACCACAGAAAACCCATTATTTAAATTGACCTAGATTTTATGGAGACTTTCATTGTGACCAAATTTCATAAAGGTTTAGTATCAACTGTGAATTAAATTTAGCAGAATGAAAGCTTACGGATGTTTCCTTGGTTTGATTCAACAGTTCACCTGTATCTGCCATCAACAGTTTGTAGAATTCTTGTGCTGCTTCCACAGTTATGTTGAAATATCTACAAATATCAACATCTCTTATTTATATGTATAAAATACACATGTTTCCATAACAACAAGCCAAATACACATGTTTCCATAACAAAAAGGCAAATGTACAATGAGTTTCCATAGCAAAAAAAAAATACACATATTTTCATAGCAACAAGCCAAATACACATGTTTCCATAACAACAAGCCAAATATGCATGTTTCCATAACAACGAGCCACATACACATGTTTCCATAACAACAAGCCACATACACATGTTTCTATAACAAAAAGGCAAATGTACAATGAGTTTCCATAGCAAAAAAACAAATACACATATTTTCATAGCAACAAGCCAAATACACATGTTTTCATAGCAACAAGCCAAATACACATGTTTCCATAGCAACATGCCAAATACAAATGTTTCCATAACAACAAGCCAAATACACATGTTTCCACAACAACAAACCAAATACACATGTTTCCATAACAAAAAGCAAATGCACATGTTTCCATAACAAAAAGCAAATGCACATATTTCCTTAACAACAAGCAAAATACACATGTTTTCATAGCAACAAGCCAAATACACACGTTTTCATACCAGCAAAACAAATACACACGTTTTCATACCAACAAACCAAATACACATGGTTTCAAAGCAAAAAGGCAAATATAACAGTTTCCATAGCAACAAGTCAAGATGTCCACCACATCAGTTTAATAAAAGATTCAAGTCTAAACAAAATATACTGCATACAGCTATAATTATCTTCAGAGCAGATGACTGATGACGAAGTCAGAGGTCAATATCACTTTTTGAAGGTCAACTAAACATCATATTCATCGAAACATAAGTCGACAACTGTTATATTGTATACCATGCCATAAGTCAAGGAAATAAAACCCATTGACTCTTTTTAAATTATAATAACTTCAGTTTCTCTTCAGGAAAGTGTATGTAAGACAAAAGACGACTCTTCAAATGTTCTAGCTAACAATGCTCTTCTTATGTTGTGTATGCCAGACTATTCACGTTTTTATTAACGGCATTTATCATTAATGGCTAGGTTAGAGCCTATAAATATGTATGAGCAGCTGTAGGTCAAATAATACGGGAAATAACGTTACGTTGTTTGGAACGTTAGGTCTCAGGAAATGACGTCACGTCATAAACAAGAGGGCCCAAAGGGCCCTATATCGCTCACCTGACGTACTAGTGCATGCACACCCCTATGGTGATCCTACACATTTTCTGAATAAAATTTAAGGAAATTCAGCCTCTATTGCAAGTTTTTGTATGATTTGACCATGTGACCTAGCGTTTGACCCCAGATGACTTAATTAATATCAAACTTAACCTAGATTGTGTTGAGATGATTATTAGGACCAAATTTCATAAAGATTAAGTCGAAATTGTAACCTCTGGTGACTACACAGGGTTTTTCTATGATCTGACCTATAATTTAAACAAAATATTTCCTCCATATAACTGTACAAAAACATGCTATAAAGACAGAATACCTAAACACTTAAAAAAAAAATTATGGTTCCAGTGGGGTTTGAACCCACGACCCTCAGGAAAATGTCAATTGACATTGTGACCTTGTTTTTGACGCCAGATGACCCGAAATCGAACTTGGCCTAGATTTTGTTGACAGGATCATTGTGACAAAGTTTCATAAAGATTAAGTTGAAATTGTAACCTCTGGTGACTGACTACACAAGGTTTTTCTATGATTTGACCTATATTTTAAACAAAATATTTTGGAATATTTTCCTCCATATAACTGTACAAATACATGCTATAAAGACAAAACAATACCTAAACACTTAAAAAAATAAAAATAAAAAAATAAAAATTATGGTTCCAGTGGGGGTTGAACCCACGACCATCAGGAAAATGTACAAATACATGCTATAAAGACAAAACAATACCTAAACATTGAAAAAAAATAAAAATAAAAATTATGGTTCCAGTGGGGGGTTGAACCCACGACCATCAGGAAAATGTACAAATACATGCTATAAAGACAAAACAATACCTAAACACTCAAAAAAAAAAAATAAAAAAAAAAAAAAAAAATTATGGTTCCAGTGGGGGTTGAACCCACGACCATCAGGAAAATGTACAAATAAATGCTTTAAAGACAAAACAATATCTAAACACTCCAAAAAAAAAAAATAACAAGAGGGCCCAAAGGGCCCTAGGTCGCTCACCTGTCGAACTTGACCTAGATTTTGTTCAGATGATCATTGTGACCAAGTTTCATACAGTTTCAGATTAGGCCAATATCGTGACCTCTAGTGACTACACAAGGTTTTTATATGATTTGACCTAATGACCTAGTTTTTGACCCCAAATAAACCAATATCAAACTTGACCTAGATTTTGTTAAGATGATCATTGTGACCAAGTTTCATAAAGATAAGGTCGAAATTGTGACCTCTAGTGACTACAAAAGGTTTTTCTATGATTTGACCATGTGACCTAGTTCTTGACCCCAGATGACTCAATATCCAACTTGACCTAGATTTTGTTGAGATGATCATTGTGACCAAGTTTCATACAGATTAGGCCAATATTGTGACCTCTAGTGACTACACAAAGTTTTTCTATTATTTGACCTTGTGACCTAGTTTTTGACCCCGGATGACCCAATATCGATCCTGACCTAGACTATGTTAAGATGATCATTGTGACTGAGTTTCATAAAGATTAGACCAAAATTGTGACCTCTAGTGACTACACAAGGTTTTTCTATGATTTTACCTTGTGACCTAGATTTTGACCCCGGATGACCCAATATCCAACTTGACCTAGATTTTATAAAGATGATCATTGTGACTGAGTTTCATAAAGATTTAGTCAAAATCATGACCTCTAGTGACTACACAAGGTTTTTCTATGATTTGACCTTGTGACCTAGTTTTTGACCCCGGATGACCCAATATCAAACTTGACCTAGATTTTGTACAGATGATCATTGTGACCAAGTTTCATAAAGATTAAGTCAAAATTGTGACCTCTAGTGACTACACAAGGTTTTTCTATGATTTGACCTTGTGACCTAGTTTTTGACCCCGGATAACCCAATATCGAAATTGACCTAGATTTTGTTGAGATGATCATTGTGACTGAATTTCATAAAGATTAAGTCAAAATGGTGACCTCTAGTGACTACACAAGGTTTTTCTATGATTTGACCTAATGACCTAGTTTTTGACCCCAGATGACCCAATATCAAACTTGACCTAGATTTTGTTCAGATGATCATTGTGACCAAGTTTCATAAAGATTAAGTCAAAATGGTGACCTCCAGTGACTACACAAGGGTTTTCTATGATTTGACCTAGTGACCTAGTTTTTGACCCCAGATGACCCATTATCGAACTTGACCTAGATTTTGTTGAGATGATCATTGTGACCAAGTGTCATAAAGATTAAATTAAAATTGTGACCTATAGTGACTACACAAGGTTTTTCTATGATTTGACCTAGTGACCTAGTTTTTGACCCCAAATGACCCAATATCGAACTTGGCCTAGATTTTGTTGAGATGATCGTTGTGACCAAGTTTCATGAAGGTTAGGCTAAAATTGTGACCTCTAGTGTCTACACAAGCCAATTGTTGACGGACGGACGGACGACAGACGACGTACGACGGACGACGGACAAAGAGTGATCACAAAAGCTCACTCTGTCACTTTGTGACAGGTGAGCTAAAAATTATGGTTCCAGTGGGGTTTGAACCCACGACCCTCAGGAAAATGTCTATGCTCCCTACAGCGCTTTGATTTCCACTTAACCATTACAATTCACACCCTGCTTTAAATACTAGAATATTTTGATATTTGACCTTTACAAAACTGCTGTGAACCCTGATACACATTTTCATTGGTTGATGAAAGTTTACTTGTATGTAAAGAGTGTAGAGAGTTACAGCAGAAAGTTTAGTGACCACGAAGACTACATGTTGAAAGGTTTAAAACAAGGTTTTTTTATAATTTGACCTAGTGAGCTAGTTTTTGACCTCAGATGACCCAATATCGAACTTGACCTAGATTTTGTTGAGATGATCATTGTGACCAAGTTTCATAAAGATTAGGCCAAAATTGTGACCTCTAGAGAGGACACAATCCAATTGTTGAGGGACGGACGGACAGACGGACGGACAGACGGACGGACGACGGACGAAGTGTGATCACAAAAGCTCACTCTGTCACTTTGTGACAGGTGAGCTAAAAAGTGATATCCACCCCAGCCTCGCTTTCGGGAGGTGTATATTAAAATATATACACCTCTCGTGCAGGCAGTCTAAGCCAATCAGAATCCTTGTTACATAATAGGTATACAATATTAACCTATATACCTCTGAAACGCATGCTGATAGTTTTGTTTGTAATCCATAACTTCATCTCGAATACTCCCAATCAACATGTTTAACTGTAAATAAAACAATAATAATATACTATTTCTGGACACCATAAATAAATGGTCTTTTATTTAAACTGATGTCGACCTTATAATATCCAGTCAGGGTACATATACAGCAGGGGTCAGGTCGACTATTACGGTGTAAAACCAATTATAAAGGCTTAAACAAACTGCCATAATTTCAATGCTAAACTAACAAACTATATTCGCGCTACCCCGGTACCTATTCAGACCACGGTTGTAATCTTCTGTGTACACAAAAAACGGCTACGTCACTGTCACTAGATCCTAACTGGATTATATAATGCTCATCATTGCCACATACATTTAACTAACAATATACATGGTTAAATAGCATTGTAGCAATAGTTAATAATTGGAGATAAAATTGTTGGTTTTTGCAGACAGGTACTCACCAGTTTTGGACTTAGTTCAGTTTCCCATTTATTCTGTCGTAGTTCATCCTGAGCAACCATTTTATGTCTCTCATATGTTGTAGGAAATATAGACTGAAACAAATTGTTAATAATTATCATTAGATGGTGGCCATAATTTTCACAAAAGAATAAAAGAAATATGGAAATTCAATGAAAACCAGGTTTTTGGGGTCGCTATTCTGCTGAAACTTTCTTCTAGCACAAACACAAACCAAGTACCAAAGGTACTCCTGCAAAGTAACATGACTATAGCTAAACATACTATTGGAGATACATGAAGCAAAACAAGTTGGCACCCATCCAACTGCCAGTTTAAATAAAATATAAACATTTGATAACTATTGTTGGTTCATGAGGAAAGCGCTACACTCTTTTCTATGAAATAATTTTATTATATATTTACCTATAATAGATGAGTAGTAAATGTGGGTGGTAGTACATATTATATGTAGAAAAGTTTTTATTCATCTCAATATTATGTACTTGTAAAAGCCCCAAGCCCTTTAGACCAGTTACTATAGCAACAAGCCAAATGCATGATTTTCCATAGCAACAAGCCAAATGCATGTTATTCCATAACAACAAGCCAAATACATGTGTTTCCATAGCAACAAGTCAAATGCATGTCTTTCCATAGCAACAAGCATAATGCATGTGTTTTATATTGCAACAAGTCAAATGCATGTATTTCCATAGTAACAAGCTAAATGCATGTGTTTCCATAGCAACAAAAGTATGTCTTTAAATTTGATGCACACATACCTGTACAATTTTAAACAATCTGTTTCCTAGTTTAGCCTCTGGACTCATCAGTAGATATGCCTTGGCTTGTAGTGTAAGGGACAAAAGTTCAATCAGTGATTCTGTAAATTTATATTCATGTCAATTTTATCATTAATACTGTGGTCAAACTTCAATTCACAATTTAGTATTTACTGAACTTTTTGGATCAGTCAGTGGGCCTGATTTTTGTCATCTTATCTATGTTCTTATTGAAAAAGAAATGTTTCTTCTCCATGAAGTTATTAGACTGCACATGCGCAAATAGATAATGCTATTCAATGTAAAGAGCATGTTTTGTTTAAAAAGTAGAACACTAAGTCGACATGCTTAGGCTACTTATTCATAAAGAAAATGTTGAATAAACTCTAACCTACACATAAAATATATTACAATTGGCAACTCACAATTCACTGGCTTAGAATTAGAAGGTTGTAAATACTACATACAACCTTCTTATGAGCCTATTTTTTTGAAAATCCGAAGTGGTCATGTTGACCAAACTGAAGTTTAAAAACCTTGTTTTTTCATAAGTAAAGAGTAGTTTTCAGACAGTTTTTTCTAGATTACTCAAAATATTGATTTTGTAGTTACGAAATTCTGAATTGTTTATAGATGAATATATAAACATGTCAATAAGAATGGTAAGATATTATAGTACCGGTATATATATAGTCTCACCTACACCATCCTGAGGTCGCTTGTTACCAAACAATGTTTTCATCTTGCCGATTGCAGCAGACGCCTTCGCTTCTAACAGGTGTAGACATTGTTCCAAGATAGTATACTGAAACCAACGGACTCAGAACGGTAACTGTATGAAGCATTTAACCCTAACTTCAAGGACACTAATCCAATGGGTGGAAATATAAACCTGATCCTCTTATAGCATGGACAATTTGACATGACTCTCGACCTTCTAATAGCATAATTTAATAGCCGATATATTGTCTATATTTATAACTCCCATTGTATGTTTTTATAAGTGGGAAGTATCACGAAGATGCTCGAGGTGTTATACCAAAACAAATCTTATAGTAAGGACCAATATTGCACCATTTGCTCGCGGAAATTTATATATTAAACGCAAGAACCTTGTAATATATTCATGCATAAAGGTTTAAGATCTGATCAAATTCTCCAAGCTATATCTTCAATAAGCATAATTTAACAGCTGTTTGCTTGTCTCTAATTAACTTCAGTTGTATGTTTTCATACGAAGGAAGAAGACGCTCAAGGGGTAATACAAACACAAATCTAAAGGACCGATAATGTACAATTTATTTTTGGAATATTTTTAGTTTTTACCATCAGTTGCCATGGCAACCAGTTATTTATAGATTTCAATTCTTTTAGCTGGTTTTAAAATGGACCATACACAAGGAACATTCCAGTGAAATTTGGTTGAAATTTGGTTTCGTGGGAGATGACGTTTGAATGAATCCATGATGGACAGACACAAGAAAGCATGCACAAACATCAGACGAAGACCGATCACAAAAGCTCATCTTGTCACTATGTTATTGATGTTTGTTTCTTAAAATTTTAGATGGATTTTTGCACAATGTCATAGTGAAACTGTATGGAAGTCTGGCAATAGATCACCTGAAGCAATTATTGGGCAGGTAAGCTAACAAAGACCATTTTTGCTGGTGTCATGGGTGGACAGTGGTCTTTATAGACAAATTTAACTAGACACAAATATATCACTCACCTCTTCCTTGACAATGATCAGACATGACCTCTTGGTTGGCATGGCTTCCATCACTGAGGTCAATGATGACATCACATGATGAATGAACCAGAGGGTCGGGTCAAAGTTCATAGACAGATAATTCAGGTAAACAATCTTCCTGTACTGCTCTCCCTGTTATATATAACATACAAGTATGTACAGAAATTGACACCTTAAAGCCAACAATAAAATACAGTTCAACCTCTGTAGACCAACACCCTCTGGGAGCTGCAAATGTTGGTCATTGTACCGAGGTTGCTGCTCTACAGAGGTTAAATTTATAGTCAATTTTAGCTTACCGGTATGGAAATTTCAAAGGTGTTGTTTTAGAGAGGTTGTTGCTCTTTGGAGGGCCACTCTGGAGAGGTTGCACTGTACTGGTTGTTTCCCCTCTTGTGACTCGGGTCATTTAGAGTTGGGTAGGCAGGTAGGGAAAATATCTTTTAAATATGAATTATTTTCAAAAGTAATTGTTTTGAACATCTTTAGCAATTTCGTCCCCAAATTTTTTCCTGGTTTCTCAATAAATTTGTTAAGCCTTTTTTACATTAAAGTTTTGTAAATGATATTTTGAGTAGCCACATCACACTTTTTTAAAGGTGCTGCCTCACAGATTGGGCTAAAATTTGTGTATATTGTGATTTTCCAACCTAACCAAGTATTGATGTAATAGAAAGCCACTGACAGTTGCTTTATGAAAGATTTGGTGCAAATAAGCAATTTTAACCACTCTCGATATCGCCCACTGAGTATTTCCTTCCAACATGCTTTGTGAATTCTGTAATTCACATGTGATCGAACTGTAACATCAACAAACTACAGCGTAAACATCAGTGAGGTATTTGGTTTGATTTTCGATTTGTTTTCATCAAATGCGAACAAATTTCAGTCAGTTTAAGTAATAGTAGTGTTAATTCTATAGGGTATTAATACCCTATAGAATTTTTGATGTAAAATTACTAAATAACTACCAAATGCCGAAGTTTCATAAGTTATTTTAGATGTCAGTGTGGTTGTTTATGGGATATACAGCCAACTATACCAAAATTATGCGAATATTTGACAATTTTATATTATATTTGCAATACAACAATATGTGAGGCAGTCCCTTGAAGGCTTTTATTTTACAAAATCTGCTGCTTTGACATCTTTAAGTTTTCTACAAAGTCATAAATATAAGCATTTTTTTCTTTCCAAGCAGCATTTTTTATAGGTTAAAATTTATGCTACAGGAAATTTTACTATTTATAGTTAGTTTGCAACAATTAAAAGTATGTTCTCAAGTTAAACTTTGGGGTAGATACTCATAAAACACCAATATTTTGACTTGGATAACTTATATACATGTACTAACAATTTTTTCTAACATTTCACCTTTTAGATAGAATAAGTGGATAGAAGTGTAAACTCACCACACCGTAACGCAATCCAAACTCCTTAAGTAGGCGTACTGATGCACTAGACAAGGGTGTGGTTGGGGGAGGAGCTATCAGTTCATTCTGTTGTCGATATGGTGACTCATAGCTGATCAATTTCTCCACTAGTTTAACATACTGTTTATGCATAGTACCCATCTAAACAGAATTAAACATCTAATTATGGTATATTAATGCTTATATCTAATAATTGTCAATACATCAGATGTTTACATAATATGTAGATCAAAAATTTAGTTGACCAATGAAATGATTCAATGTTGGTTGTTCAATCATTGGAAATATTGCACATGTATAATCCAATGGTTTTGCTTGATAGCGTTCAGAGCATCCTCTACACTGGCATCTGGTCCATTGTAATATCAAAAGAAAATATGAACTGTCTGAATGATGCAAATGCTTCACTATTTGGAGAGAATCTTGAAGTTTGAGGATGCTAGGTCCAACCATCCTCAAATTCTCAATCAGAAACTTTTGTAACATAAGTTAAATAGGTCTTGACAAATACAAAGATCTACATTAATTCTTGTACTAAGGATGAGGATCCGTTTTGAAAGCATTCATTAGTTACAGATAAGAAACCAATATATATACAGTCAACTCTCGTTATCTCGAACTCGCTTATATCGAATTTTCCGTTATGTCGAAGTTTTTTTCAAGTCCCGATTTTTCTCCTTCTTTGTCTATATGAAATCTCGAGACCCATCTCGAAGTTTCGGCTCGAATTCGGCTCGAATTTTTCGTTATGTCGAATTATTTTTTGGTCCCGATTAACCAATTTGCACTTTAAATCTATTGTTCATCTCGAAGTCGGGTCGAAGTCTGATCGTATTCGACTAGCGTCGAATGTTTTTCACACTTCGCCAGTCTGAAATCTTCGATTTACCTGTAATTTTCGCGCCTTCCATTGTTGAACAAATATTTGTTTGCAAAAATTTGCGCAAACACGTCATAAAGCTTCGGGTTAGTACTAACATCAATACACATGTCATCTCGAACAATTGTTTGTAAAAATAATAATAAAAATAAAATGCTTTTTCTCGAGGAGAAATACATGTACATAAATATCACAACAAGCAATTCTCACGAATATGTCGTTCTTACGACCGTAACAATATGGCGGCGTAATATGACAGAAACTGGAAAACTTGCAACTTCGATGCCGAAAATTCTATCTCGAATTTTCGTTATGTCGAAGTAATTTCCACGGTCCCGTGAAATTCGAGATAACGAGAGTTGACTGTAATAATACAATTAACATACATATGTATAACAGTTGGCCAATAAAATCATGCTTTACATGAACTACATAAATGTCATTATTATAACCCAATATTATTCGAAAGAGAATGTTAACTATGCATAAAATGAAGGAGAATTCCTGACCTAAAAATTCAATATGAGTCATCTACTGGGGATGGCCAACCTCCCTGCAAAGTTTGAGAATCTTAAGATCAACAGTTGAATGTCACTGAGACTTTGACCTACTGACCTCAAAATCAATAGGAGGTAATCTTAGGATCTATGGTTGATGACCCACCTCGGTATAAAGTTTGAGGATCCAAGGCTAACAGCTCTGAGAAATCATATGGTCTGCAGACTACAAAGCATAGTACCAAGCCATTGACATATCCTAATCATAGAAAACAAAATCAAATTCACTGTTTCCATAGTAATGAAGCTTGGGCCTGAGGACATCTTACCTTAATTGATCTATCTGATATCTGGGGTAAAGAAAAATGCCAAAATTTGCCAAGTAACTCGGAAAGATTGGTTCTCTCCATGTGTTGCCATTGGTCATATCCAATGCGATTCTGAAATATATACAATACAATTTGATTATACTATCCACGCATGGCACAGAGAATAGTGGTCTTTTTTGCGTTTGATCAAGACAGTCGTTTGGTTTTATCACTGCCTAATTGGCCAATGACCCAAATTTTCCCATCAAGAGACTTGGAAAATGTCTAAAGCTGAGTACAAGTAAAGCCTAGGTCCCACTGAGGAATCCTCATCGGCGATGTTCTCCTGATATCTTCTGATACCACCTGATTCATCACGATTCCTTCATATATCACAAATTGTCTCATGAATTCCCCGAAGCTTCCCCTAGAACATGATGGACCTGTTCCCACAAAATAATGTCAATTGGAAGTACATCGACCAGACAAAAAATGCTTGGTGGGACCTAGCCTTTAAGGATGCATCTACTTTTTATAACAATTCTTGGTTGATTAAAGTTTGAGTAATACTTGGAATAATACGGTAGATTGTATAAATGTAAGATAATATATGATATTTACTATAAATGTAAGACAATAATATAAGATATTTACTATAAATGTAAGACAATAATATAAGATATTTACTATAAATGTAAGACAAAAATATATGATATTTACTATAAATGTAAGACAATAATATAAGATATTTACTATAAATGTAAGACAATAGTATAAGATATTTACTATAAATGTAAGACAATATAAGATATTTACTATAAATGTTTTTGGGTTGTAAAACAAGTTCTCGTTATTCTCTAGAGCAATCAGCTGTCTCACTAGCTCCTCTGCCAAGATCTGTAATATACAAAAATATAACATCTCACTATCACAAACTCCCTCCTGTGCTTCATTTAATATAAACATATCTATAACATTACATACAGTGTATAGTGGTAAATGTTTGTTTATTTGCGTTTAACAACAATTTTTATTAAGTTGTATATGGCTGCCGTGGCTCACCTAACCAGTTTTCCTGAACTGTATCTTACTGGTACTAACTTACCCTTCCACAACTAACTAGTAGCCACTCCATTAGTGAAGGAAAATGAAAATGTTGTTATATTTTCAAAGAAGGGTTTGACCTGCCACAACGGATTAGCACCCAGATCACCAGGTTTCAAAACCAGCACACAAACTACTGGGCCAGTATTTATAAAGCATCTTAAGTGAAAACTTAAATATTTTGACTTAAGATAAAAAATTGAGCTGAAACGAAAAATAACCCATGGTTTCTATATGAACACTGTAGCTCTTTACATAATGCTTCTAAACAATGTAAATAATTGTTGATATTAGTTTTCCTGTTTAGCTGATACACATAAGCAAAATTTGAGATTTTAAGAAAATTCTAAGTTTTCACTTAAGATGTTTTATAAATACCGACCCTGGACAACATCCTCCACATTCAGGTTTAATCTTTTGGGGTTTTTTAGCAATAGACCTTGAGGCATGCAAATACTGATGTCATAACACAATTATTTTCGTTACTCTTTGTAAATGCCCTGTGTAACTTTTTTACCTGTATTGCAGAACAAGGTTACAAATTATACAATTCACTAGCAATTATTACATCCATAGTAAGTAACCAAACAATGCTGATTTCATGGACTGTTCAAGTAAATTGGAAGAAACCTGGCCCTATGATTATAAAACATGTTTCCTGCTCAACTCAAATTAAGTATGAAATATGATTTGCTCATTTACTGTGTGACAATTAGATCATCTTCATTTCATCAGCAAATGTTTCTCTTCTTCTTTTAAAGCTATCCTTCAAATGCTGAAGCTTCAAACCATTTGAAGTTTGAGCACGGAATTGAGTTAAGCATGAAAAAAGCCATGGGACCTGGTATAGTGTGCCTAGGATAATGTGATGTTTACAAATTTATATCGGTTTGGTCAACTGTTGCAAAGTTTGTTTTACAAAATACTAAAGTAAACTGATGTGGTCAGATTTGTACTAAAAACATCGCTCATAATTTTTATGGGATATTTCGTAAAGGTAGGGTTGTTTTGTTTTGCATTTTTCTGTTTGTGAAAATGTGTATTGTGTTTAACTCTTCATTTATTGGAGGAAATAAACTGCACATCTGATTAATCCACCTTTGTGGAATATACCAAATTTTCCCGCCTTTCTCATTATCATGGGTGCACTATAGCTACAGTTTATAAACACAAACTCACTTTTTGTGGAGATTTTTTCTCAAGCTGTGCTGCAATGATATCCTCATACTGACTGAACTTGTCCTGTGAAAGTCTAAATGCTCGACGTAGAAGTTCACACAAAGTTTCAGCGGGTACCATGGCTGTATCCTCGCATTCATCCACTCCACTATCACCCAATGATAACGGTGTCATTGTACGATTGTAATGAAGCAGACTTCCACTTTCTTTTCTGATAACAAAGATTTCAATAAAACTAAAATATATCACCACACATAGTTTGTACTCTTTAATATAACGTTTCGTCCTAAGCCTTTTTTTAAATTAACTAATTTGAAAAAGACTTGGGGCGAAACGTTATTATTAAAGAGTACATACTATGAGACTCAGTGGTGTTTATTAACAATTCCCTATGGAATGAAATCAGAGTTAAAATATATCAGTAAAAGCATTGATTCTCCCTAGAGCAGGTTTTTAGATGAGTCATGACAAAAATTGTCAATTTTGTAAGAGGGTTACCTAAAAAGTATTTCTGTCAAATTATTTTGAAATCTGGCCTCTGGTTGATTTTTTCCCCGATTGTTTGCCAAGGCAAACCAAGGCAACTAGTGTTATTTATAGATTTCCTTTAGCTATTTTTGAAGGCACTTTCCTGTGAAGTTTGGTTGAAATTAACCCAGTGGTTTAGGATGGCCACATAGACGGATGCACAGACAATGGACGAAGTCCAATCACACAAGCTCACCTAATCACTAAGTGACAGGTGAGCTAAAAACAAAACAAAGAAAAATGAAAACCGAACCAAGTGATGGGACACCTGTATTGTGACAGTCCTACATTTGATCATGGTTACTTAACTTACTTTTTGGGTCCATATCTTACAGTTGGGACAGGGGACGCTTCAGATGGAGGGTCAGGGGCCCCTAGCACTGGGAATGCAGCACATTTAAGGGTCAACTGGAAAACTTGGAATTCTGCAGCATCCAGACACATGACAGTATCCATATTTCCGGGACTTGATTTCATCATGGCCCCTTCCTCAATACCACTGTCTCGTCCATCATTGCGAACCTGATGATATAAACAATCAATATAAAGGGTGAGCAAGTTTATATGACAGTAGGACAAATGCTGCTACAGTACAGACATGACTTTATGTCCCTACACTGATTTTTACCTAACTGGACAAACACCCCAACACTTTTTTTAAACAACTGGTAGTTCATAAGCCCCTACACATTTTTACACTGGATTATATACTTGCTTATGCCCTTAGGTGCTTTTGTCTGTCCTCGAGTTTATATATGTAGAATTCAAATATTTGATAACATTTCCATTTCAGCCCTGCCATGATGCTCAGTGCTACTATATATTGTGATTTTTTTATCAAAATTATACACAGGACACTATGCTAATGAGCAACAGTAAAAATATTAGAAGACACAAATATGAATAGGGTGTTCCCATTTAAAATATAAAATTTGTGCACGACCACCAATAAATATTACATAATTACGGCATAGACAATATGATCAGAGCCTTGGCTATGGTCCAGTAGTTAGTGCGTTGGATTTGTAACCTGGTGGTATGGTTTCGATTTGCCGTCGCGGCAGGCCCCTCCATGAAAATTTGACAAAAATGTTGATTCTCCTTTACATGTGAAGAACTTGTTGATTCCTTAACAGAAATATACATTAGTACTGGACTACTGGTTATGATAGTCCTTGAAAACAGGTTCGATGAATCAGCTGCCATTTATATAACTGATAACTTGTTGAGAAACGGTATTAAATCTGAATAAACATGAACAACAATGTCATAATATTAACATACCAGTCGAACACTGAAGAATCTCTGTTTACAGGCAGCCAGTAATAGACAACATTTTCTCTGTCTGAAGAAAAGAGAATTTCAAATATGAAATCACTTTAATACACTGTCAAATGTTTGATGAAACAATAAAATGAAGAGTTTTAAATATTAGGCTTTAATTTGTGCATTTTAAAGGCACAATATAATTGACTTTTTTGCACATAAATGACAAAATTTATTGACACATAAGTACATGTATGTATACATTGTCATGAAATATAATACATGTAATACACTTATATCCTCCACTTTTGTTTCGTTACTTATATTTAAGGTCGAAGAAAGACATAAGTTGTTTACAAAACCAGAAAATAATTATTTCAAAGACATGTAAGTCCGTAGCCATAAAAGTCCTAGTTGGTGGGCAGAACTAAATGATAAAACTTACTCTAAACCCATAAAGTAGTTATGTATTGTCTTGGATGAAGTACTATGTCTGGAATAAAAAAGAAAGCTTCATAAACACATTGAAGTGAAAACAACTAAACTAATAAATAAAATACATGCAACTACCCATATATTTGTAATGCGAAGTTAATAAATTATCTACTGTACAAAATGGCCTTTTCCAAAAAAATCAGAAAAAATATCACAATTATAATTGATAATAATTTTAGCATTGGATTGTTATATTGGTCTGATTAAACCCCATAATCAAAGGCAGCTGTGTCCCTGAAATAGTTTTTATTTGCCAAATCTTATATTTGTTACAAAAAATTAATTTTACAATATTACTTGTCAATGATACCGTTTCCTAGTGCGCATAAACACTGAAGGGCAATGTAAAAGCAATTTATAAAAGTTATTAAATATAATTTAACATACTGCAGAATACGCATTCCCACATTGTTTGAATCTTTGCATAAACTTTCCTCTTGACCATCAGTTATGCCCCCTTGTGACCACACGCGAGTCTCGGCATCAGAAGCAACATGTAGAATAGAATCAGGTAGTAACTCTACATGTTCAGACATAGCTGTGTCTTCCTAAAACAATAAGACATACATGTATTGCGATGCCAACGTGTACGACTACTTGTATGTGTATACCTGCCCATACATGTATTATAAGTACACGTTACAATTAAAATTGGCTTGCGAAACACACTGTGTGCGTGCAAAATCACATGGCAGTTGTCACATGATTTTTTCGTGAATCAATAATGAGTGTTTATATAAACTCAATGAGATCAAAGGCGATGAAATTTTGGGTTTCCCATGCATATGCATACCTGTGTGACATAGTACACATTATATTTTGGTCTATCACACGTCTTTTACTTGAAAAATTTAACACATACCTGGATGACAAAATACCCAAAAATAGTAATCACGTAGACGTACATGTTACACGTTGTCTTTCGCAACCTCTCTGATATTGATTTAAAACAACAGCTGTCAGAACAGAAATGCAATTTGGTGTTTGTGCTTTTATAATTTTAACAAGAGCCATAATCACATGGCCATCCCTTGCCGTATATGATTGCCACTTATGAGTCTAAATAGAAACAGGACTAGAGAGATGATAGGGAAAATAAATAAAGAGTTAATTAATGAAATGGAACCAGGCAGAGTTCAATAGAAGGGAAAATGTTTTGGTTGATTACCCCTATAATTGCAATTTGTCGAAAAAATGTGAGGACCATACTGACAAAAATGTCTATAAAATCATAAAATTTAATTTAATTTTTAAAATGAAATGATTTCCCATGTGCCTAATAGTTATATTAATTAAAACAAAATCAATCACAAGCAGAAGATGCTATTTAAGATAGTTATGTTCATATAATTATATTACCAACATAGTTGTAAAATTTTGTGAGTTTTTTCATTCTACAAAATATATAATGTCTAAATTCCTGAATAAAACTTGAATCAAAAGGCATATATCACTATCAATTACCCAAACATTTTTTATACTGTTATACACATACCGAATAAAATACAGGTTCACCTTGAAATTATCAAGAAATAACATTTTATATGACCCCACCCACCATATTTCGATGAAAAAATTCCTATAATGTAAAAAAAATATATTTTTTAATATTTTCCACCATATAACAGTATAAATGCATGATTAAATACAAAGTATTACATAAACACTTAAAAACAAAATTAAAAAAGAATTGGTCCCAGTAGGGTTTGAACCCACGAACGTCAGGAATTTGTCAAAATTATTTCCAAATTAAACAAAGGGAATTAATTTCAAAACTGGGCCATATAGAGTTATGGTTCTTGGTCACTGCACTTCTCCTAGTTGCTGTCTATTCACCTACCAAGTTTCAAGTCAATACCTCAAATAGTTTTAGAGTTATGCTCCAGACAAGATATGGGACGGACGTACGGACGAACGGACGGACGGACGCATACTATTACTATAGCCCTTCGCCTTCAGCGGGGGATAGTAAAGCCGGTTGGTGAAAAAAGGGATTGATCCAAAAACAGTGTTTTATACTATTGCCCATTAATTGGACATTATTTGAGATGTGGTCATAACAAGTTGGTGAACCTAAATTGTAGGGTCCTAAGGTCTGTTTACAAGCCTTTGACTTAGTTACATAATCATTATTGAGATGAAGCATTTTGACTCCAATGGTTCAAACTGAAGTTTTCTTGCAAATACTTTCGGTTAAATCCAGTGATCCCTAAGAGTGAGCTGCTAGTTAAAGTAGTGAAACTTTGAAACCCCAGAGCATGCTACAAATTTTCCTGTGTGTCACATTATCCTTGGCGAACTATACACGTACCCTGCATTGATATGAGTACCATTAAAAACTTGATTGTGCATGATTACCCTAACCAATCTACTATTTATTTATCCACCTCGATAGCCTAGTGGTATAATGGTATAGTGGTACTAGATATATCTCCCTTGCTTGGAGCTCAGCATAGTTCGTTCCGGGTAACTGCTAACTGGAGGTCTCTGGTTCGAATCTCAGCTGAGGCACTGGAAATTTCAGAAACGCATTTCAGTGTTACCCACCGTACTAGAGATGAACTGGTTGGTAAACCAGAGGTAGTCTCACTTGTTTCAGTGCTACACGTCAGGTACATTAAAGAACCAATTAGTCTGTTCGGAAAAAGCTAGGGTATCCCTGGTTCAACCATTGTCAGGATAGTCTCCATATGATTGAAATATGGTTACCGGTTGGATTTAAAACAATACTTACAAATAAAGTCAGCAACGAGAAAGAATGGAATGGTATACCTAATCTTCCAGTTAAACAATAATGTTGGTTTCTGGACCATTTATTACTCAATCATATACATGAGTAAGTGCAAAAATATGTTATTAATATCATCTCATTTTAGTTACCATACCTATATTGATAAATGACCAACCAAATTTTACTCAATATTTTAGGATTTGTTTTATCAATAGCTTTTCAATAAATCTTTTGTACAGTACAATGAATATTATGTATCATTAAGTTAGTTAACACAATATATTTACTTGAATGGCAGTGGCAATGACAATAAGGTGGTTGTGAAACAAATACATATGGAAACATGCACATTTATATTAGCAATGTGTAACATAAAGGTACAATTGCAATACAAATGTGCTTGCGAAACAAGATGTGTAATTTCAAAAACTTGAGAAAAAATTTGACTTAAGCAAATTTGATATAAAAAGCGTCGACTATATGCAGGCTATAACAACTACAGTTAGTTTTGTTGATACTAATTGTATAGTATTTACGGTAATCAAATATGAAGTAGGCACTTAAAACTAGTGATAAATAGATAAACATGATAACCAATTTATTATATACATTATATTAGTAAGATCCAAATATATATACATGGTTATTAACAGTGTAAAGATAAAACATTATTGACCAGACAAAACACTCTTGTTTATGTTATCAAGTAACTGATAGGAAGTTAAGAAGACGGTTTTGTAAGGACACGTTAACATAAATTCATCGATGAACATTCAAGGTTCTGCTGTATTCTGTTAATTTTTTTATACAAAAACGTATTAAATGATAATATAATAACATGTCTTTTTGTACTATTACACATGCTAGTCAAACTTTGATGAATGCCACTGAAAAAGTCACTTCAATTATTGTAAAGAAGCTTAAACTTCGTACAAATTGGTTTGCTATTATAAAGACAGATTCAGCCTTAAGACCACCTTTTATTTGCAGGCCATTACCCGTGCCACTCTTTGTTTACATTATTTGAAACTAGAAAAGTGTCCATAGGACAAAGACGCCACCAACTGGCAATTTGACCATGTCAAGGGCCATAACTCAATACTCTCATATAATGTGACTAATACTGGAAGAATCTGAATTTTAATACCTATGTGTGCAACTATACATGTTCACTTATAGTTTGATGACTGAAGCTCAAATACTTTTTAGAGTTATGTGTGACACAAGCAAATTAAAAACTAAGAGCTCTAACTCCTGCTATCTTCGTAATTTCAAGGGCTATAACTGTACTTATGTTCCCAATGAATCTGAATCAAAATGCATATAGGTGCACAATTACGTATGCTAACTAATATTCTTTAATTGAAGTTGTACAACTGTAACTCAAATATTTTTATCGTTATGAGCGACACTAGCAAACTTTCTTAATATGTTAATATACCTGATAAATCTTGATCATGGCTGATTGTATTAAAGTGTGTTACTACACTTGCTGACTAATATTCCTAGGAAGTTAGACAACCGTACAATCTATACTTAGTGAGTTATGAGCAACACAAACAAATTTTCATCATTTCAAGGGCCTTTACTCATGTAGTGGATTTGGAGACTTGAATCATGACAAGCGTCTGGCTAGCTCAGTTGGAAATTGCATAACTGTGTAATCTACCGCCTTATGCTAAATATGAGGTAAGCTGGTGAGATGTTTTGTGAACAGTAAAACCAGGAAAATATAACTTTAACAAATACGTGCAGAGTTTTTAAACATCGTACAACATCATTTTGTATCAAAATTCCTGCTATGAAAAGTTAATGTTAAGATTTCATAGGAAAAGTTTTGACGATTTTTCCCAATATTCACGGGAGATAAATCCTACAAATTATGTACAGACAGTTCATGGGTGCTTTCCCTAGGCTGATACCAGTTTATTACAATATTTAACGATATTTTCATTATAAAAAACGTGACATCACTATGTCTCATTGTCTGGATAAAGATCCTGTTGTACGTAAAAATTAGGTGATGCTGTGACCCCTGCACACATTTTTTAAGAAGTAAACAAATTAGCTGATCAGTTCAAAGACGAACCTAGATTCTTTCAGGTGAAATTTCAATTTTCAATGACTTGATTTACATATTTCTCGAAATTATCGTGAAAAATGTGCCAAAAGTGTCTGGTTGTAGGACGCCAGCCAGTAGTGGAATAGTGGATGAGGAGACTTGACTCATGAAAGTGCCTGGCTAGTTCAGTTGACAGAGCTGCAGACTAGTATACTAGGGGTCTTGGGTTTGAGTTCCATGTCAGTTGCACTTTTTTTCTCTTATAAAATATGTACTCTACACAGCTGAAACTGAATAAACTTACATGGGTGCACTCGCAATTCTGTATGCAAATAATAAGTAAACGTTTACGTTTTAATTCTTTATCTAATTTCACCAACAAGGATCATTTTACAGGACATTATTAATCAGTTCAAATGTTTACAAGTTGTTTACAACATAAATTAGACAAAATTAAACATAATCGATGAAGTGTCACCTGATATTTATTTCTATTAAGTATCGCAATTATGATGAACTATCATTGCATATACACATCGCATGGCTACAATCCTTCTATCACGAATTAACACAAAATTTAGCAAACTTCCTGAAAGTTGTAGAGGTTCATGTCATCCGACATTTTGAACTATCACATGACTTTTGGTAGTGTCTAAAATCCAGTCAACGTACTTATTATTCTGGATTGCCTCCCCTTGACCTTCATCGTTAAAATACAATCTGACCCATTCCGACGCAATACTGGTATACAGTGGCTGGGTCGTCAGAATTTAAAAGTAGCCATTTGGATACAGCTTGTCTATCCATTGTGTCAAATCAGAGGCTATATATAACATTCTGTCTCTGGTCAAAGTGAGGGATCATGTGGATATACACTAGATAATTCTATGACAACAAGTTTATGCTAGAAAGTGTCTAGAAAAACATCCGCCAATTGTGTGTTTCACCCGACCAGGATCCATGATAAATAAAACAGAAATAACTTCCTCTAGACCTATATATTTGTAATCGGGTATCCTGGTGTAAAACGTACATTCCCGTACTCAATATATTTGGTGAACGAAAATAAGCAAACCAGACTAATGTCATTCAAGACATGTATGCTTCAATGAAATGCCAAATTGCAAAGGAAGAAAATTTAATCATCCGAAGTTTGATAAAAGTTCTGTTCTGTTCTGGAGAATCTGCAAATGACTGAAACGTCTGTTTTTTTTGTTTTGAAAATGTAAACTCTCGTGATAATTTTTTTCAGAGGTTATCAATACTCCGTTAAATAGGTTGCTGTTTTTTCTACTTTGTTATCATGAAGATCAATTAATTGCGTACTTTGCAATAAGAGACTTGATTCGAACTACGAATGAATATGCATCATACAAAATACGTATATTGCTTGTCTCCGGAAACTTCACGAGTAACGACAAAGGAAGACACTCTATGAAATTCAAGTGTAGGTCAAGATGATACCGATTATCAATATGTATATATGTGAGTCTTGACTTATTTTCTATAGTGAGTTCAATGCTACCTCCAACAAAACTTACACCGACCACTTCGTTCTACAAAGAATACACACGTAGTAAATCACGAAAAAATTTAAATGTCATCGCTTTGAATGTGCCTATAAAGAAAACAATTCTGTAAACGTTAACGCATGCAAGATCATGACAGTAGTGAGAGACAGGTTCAAAGGCGATGGCTACATAACGTAACGGAATTCCGTAGAAAACGCAAGTTCCATAACCAAACACAGTGAACGATTGGGATAATGCATACGTATGGCTTGATCAGAAAATATTTAATTCCTACCAATCCAATCATTATCCACATTATCTAACCGATTAGGGGATGTATTATGTATACAATTTACATAACCGTAACAAGATTCAAGGCAAGTGGACTGACAATGCCTTGCTTTTTAATGACGGTAGTGTAACAGTTTACAGTCTTCGGGTGTTTTTGACACTAAGTCTTGTATTGCAGAGCTTCGGTGCTGGAGCCATGAAACATAGATCACCGTACGATCGGCACAACTAGAAGTAATTGCTGTGTGTTGGAGTATAGCTTTACAAATTATACCAACTGCAGCCAGGGTATTTTTCACTTATTGCTTTGAAGTCAAGATTCTGTACTCTGGTAGCCAATGGAGTTCCTTCAGCACAGGAAGGTGTGATTGTAACAAGCTGTGTGGTGGAATTAAGAGTGCTCGATGTCCTAGTATGATTAACGGTAAATATGTGCTAAATTTGCATAATGAAAATGGAGAATTAATAAATTTCGCATGTTGAATTGTTGAGCTACTGTCTTTGGATGCTGGTTTGGATTCTATCAATGAAAACTGATTAGGTGAATCGGCCACTGTACATAGTGCTATTAAACCGAGCTAACTAATAATAAAGTTAACTAAGTAACTAACAAATACGGACTGTAAAGGGTGAAACGCGGTGAGAAGCCTTCGTGATTTATAAATGTTTCATACTTTATAAATAACAACACAATACATTGCAATATATGTACATATAGGTAATTATAATTTCTTTCACAAGATAATCACCAACGAACAGCAGGATTGTCATACAGATCAATGTGCAAGGATGGTGTGACCAACCACTTGAGTTGTCGGTGTTGCTATCCCACATCCATCACTCACCACACTGCTGGTCGGTACAAACATTGTCGGGGCCAGGAAATGATGTTCAATATGGATTTCTTGGTGGAATGTTATGTCGCAGTTTGTCTAGAAAGAAACAAGGTTTTATTGCATTTTATGTTTAAAGAATGTTTATGCCGTCGCCGTTTGTGGAGAAGGAAACAACCTTGTTCTTGGGTTTATTGAATTTTATGTTTATACATTCAACTCTCGTTATCTCGAACTCGTTTACATCGAATTTTCCGTTCTGTCGAAGTTTTTTTCAAGTCCCGATTTTTCTCCTTCTTTGTCTATATGAAATCTCGAGACCTATCTCGAAGTTTCGGCTCGAATTCGGCTTGAAAGCTTTTTTAAAACCTTGTTACATGACATTATGTAATTACT
This sequence comes from Spisula solida, assembly GCA_947247005.1. Lineage (NCBI taxonomy): Eukaryota > Metazoa > Mollusca > Bivalvia > Venerida > Mactridae > Spisula > Spisula solida. Next base: position 23,731,377 of record OX365952.1, on the reverse strand, counting down.
GCATGTAACAAGGTTTTAAAAAAGCTTTCAAATAAGAAAAAATGACATATCTATAGATTAAATTTTAAGTCATTTATCCATATACATGTATTACTATATCTTAGCTAAATAAAATTTCTTATGAATTATGTCGAAACCATTTACTTCGTTGCTATGGTGACCAATTTCAGAAAAGTATTCTGATTGAGAAAAACGAGGAGTTAGTTGTTTTAAACAGTAGTAGCTTTTCTTTAAATATGAACATCTACAATTTGGATGTATATTTTAAAACTTAAAACATCATTCTTAAACTTGATACCATTTTGACCAGTTTATGTCAAGAATTTATCAAATGCAGTATTTATAAAGTACTTGTTACAACGACGTCGAATAACGTTTGAGTGACGCTTGCGGAATAGGGCCTCAACAAAACAGCTGTAACTTCCTAAAAAATCAAGATACTAACAAAATTTCGTTTGCATTTTGCTTCATTAAGATAACTCTTTTAAATAATAAAAAAAATCAAAATCATTTTTTTTGTCAAAATAGCAGGTTTTCCTGGAGAATGGCTCATATGTTAACTTACCTCCGACCTAACTTAGCCCGACCTAACTTATCCCCGACCTAACTCCCCCCAGGAGTAATCTTACCCCCGACCTAACTTACTCCCGACCTAACTTACCCCGACCTAACTTTCCCCCGACCTAACTTCCCCCGACCTAACTTACCCCCGACCTAAATTACACTCGACTGAATAATATTATTATAACTTACCCCGTCTTTACCCAATGTGAAGACAAAGTCACCGTTAAATAAAACAGGAGCCTGAAAAAATGAAACATTGTATACATGTCATGGATTGAAAACTGCATTAAAATGTGGCATCACACTGATTGTCAAAATGTTTTATTGACTATAACAACTGACAGCATTAGCAGAAGGAGACGGGCGGGCGTGGCATACCCAAATGGGACGTTAACACGAAGTTGTGGATAATGAAATGTTGAAGTACAGTGTAACTATATAACGCCCTAGCTGATCTTTGCTAGCATGATGAGATCCAGCCATTCAAAAGGTGCGTCTAAATTGATCGCTTAATGCAGGTACGATGAATATCAATGTGGTTACAATCGACTGATATATGAATGTGAATACAGATGGTTTATTGAAATATAACACAGTTTACAGTTTATTGAATACAACCAGCACATACAAGTAGTACACAGACTTCACTTGATTATTCACCAACCCCACCCTCTTAAATGCAAGTCGTGTCATAATATAGACGATGAATTCCATCTTGACCTAGAATGGACGTTGTTTCATGGATGACGAAAGCAATTAATATCCAAGAATAGACGTTGCTTCATGGATGACGAAAGCAATTGATAGCCTAGAATGGACGATGCTTCATAGATGACGAAAACAATTGATAGCCAAGAATGGACGTTGCTTCATGAATGAGGAAAGCACTTGATATCCAAGAATGGACGTTGCTTCATGGATGACGAAAACAATCGATAGCCAAGAATGGTCGTTGCTTCATAGATGACGAAAACAATAATAATTATTAATAGCCAAGAATGGACGTTGCTTCATGGATGACGAAAGCAATTGATATCTAAGAATGGACGTTGCTTTATAGATGACGAAAACAATTGATAGCCAAGAATGGACGTTGCTTCATAGATGACGAAAACAATTGGTATCCAAGAATGGGCGTTGCTTCATGGATGACGAAAGCAATTGATATCCAAGAATGGACGTTGCTTCATAGATGACGAAAACAATTGATAGCCAAGAATGGACGTTGCTTCATAGATGACGAAAACAATTGATAGCCAAGAATGGACGTTGCTTCATGGATGACGAAAGCACTTGATAGCCAAGAATGGACGTTGCTTCATAGATGACGAAAACAATTGATAGCCAAGAATGGACGTTGCTTCATGGATGACGAAAGCACTTGATAGCCACGAATGGACGTTGCTTCGTGGATGACGAAAGCACTTGATATCCAAGAATATTACAGGAGTTGTTGTCAAAATGTTTGTGCTTAATTGATAAAATAAGAAGAATACACTATACAGAGTACATATAACTATGGTCACTTACCGTAACCGGTGCCATTTTCACAATATGAATATTTGGGGGTAGAGTAATCAGTCCTAGTTTATCCATCTCCGTTAGAAACGCCATATGGTCAGTGGCACCCATAGCCAACACAATAATAGATGCAAAATAAATAAAAGCTTTCATGATTCTTCTTCGTGTCCTTATTAAACAATACGTTAGAAGTACAAATCTGAGGAGTGCCTTCTGTAACTTATCAGAGAATGTCACCACGGTCTGCACACTTTTAAACCACACACATGTAGCTCAGATAACATTTAAGGCAACAGTGTCGGTTTTTTCATTACATAAGTCTGAACAATACGAATTTGCCTGTCTATACAATGGCCACGTCTAAGTTTAGGACACTTTTTATAGTTCAAGTTTGAGCCTACTTAACTTGAATGTTTCTTTGGTTAACTAGAAACTGACTTTCGGCGCAATACCCAAAGACGTTTGAACAGATATATGCTGGCGGACAATCAAATTAACGTTTGAAGACATTCAAATCAATGCCTTAAATAGAGAAGACAATCAGTATAATTATGATCGTATCAATGACTGTTAGACGTACGTACACCGTCAATTTTCAATTCACATCTACTACTGAGTTTAGATTAAAACTTCCAATACTTGCAATATTGTTTTCATCCCAAAACCATGTAGTTTGACATGATTTTACTCACAAATATAGATAAGACTGAAGATGTAATTAACGAACGAGTCATATGCATAATTATGTATGTATTCCTCATGATATGACTATTTTGATTGGCGGCTTTGCTTCTGTTAGGTTATGTTAGGTTGGCTGACAAAGGAAAAAAATGAGTATTTTGACTATTTTCACCTATGATAGAAATTCGTTCTAGTAAGGTTCTAGTAAGTTAGTAACACTAGTTAACCAATTTAGCAATAAGGCCGACAGTTTTTCACCTAGATTGCCTTGTTATGTGAATTATAGCTTCCTGGTTCGGTCCGAGTCCGCGATGAAGGCCAGTCTAAAAGCTGTCGTATATGTACTTAGAATATAACCTACATTATGAGCCAATGAAAACGTCGCATTTTCGCGGTTAAATGAAAATTTAATCATTAAAATTTTCTCTTAACGGACTTGACGTCATGCGTTGGCGCTAATTTCTATCGGCCAATCAGAATGCAGAATGTTATATTCTAAGTTAGTTAGAACATATTAAGTAAATTTTAATGATTAAAAAGGACTCGCCTCGCTTCGCTCGCTCCGCCCTTTTTAATCATTAAAATTTACTTAATATGTTCTAACTATAACATAGTGGACTGATTAGCAGAACTTTGTTGTAATTACGTGACATGGAAATGGTAGGTGAAAGTTTTGTAATAAAGCTCCCTTAAGTTCATCATCATTATACATGTGGTTCAATTAAGGGAGCTTTATTACTAAAAACTTTCGACTGATTTTGTGTGGTTGTTTTTAACATTATTTTCTGAACTCCGTTATTTCTGAATAAACCTGTGTTACCATGGACCGGTATGGTAAAAACATGTGAGAAAACAAGTACCGGTAGTACAACTTCCAGGGACCGGTATGGTAAAAACATGTGAGAAAACAAGTACCGGTAGTACAACTTCCAGGGACCGGTATGGTAAAAACATGTGAGAAAACAAGTACCGGTAGTACAACTTCCAGGGACCGGTATGGTAAAAACATGTGAGAAAACAAGTACCGGTAGTACAACTACCAGGGACCGGTATGATCCAAAAATATGAGAAAACAAGTACCGGTGGTACAACTTCCAGGGACCGGTATGGTCCAAAAATATGAGAAAACAAGTACCGGTGGTACAACTTCCAGGGATCGGTATGGTCCAAAAATGTGAGAAAACAAGTACCGGTGGTACAACTACCAGGGACCGGTATGGTCCAAAAATGTGAGAAAACAAGTACCGGTGGTACAACTACCAGGGACCGGTATGGTCCAAAAATGTGAGAAAACAAGTAGGCTACTATCGTTAGTACAACTACCATATGGACCGGTATGGTCCAAAAATGTGAGAAAACAAGTAGGCTACTACAGTTAGTACAACTACCATGGACCGGTATGGTCCAAAAATGTGAGAAAACAAGTAGGCTACTATCGTTAGTACAACTACCATATGGACCGGTATGGTCCAAAAATGTGAGAAAACAAGTAGGCTACTACAGTTAGTACAACTACCATGGACCGGTATGGTAAAAAATGTGAGAAAACAAGTAGGCTACTCCGGTAGTACAACTAATTATATGTTTATATCACGCACGTTAATTAACCTTCGTGGTTTCATACATTTGTATATTTAGGTCTTTGGTGGTTTATATCAAATATTATGACAAGGCTGAGAAGTAAATAGAATAGAATAGAATAAAATATGTTTATTCAGAAAACCACATGAAATGGTGTCTTCCATACATAGCTGGGTATTGTCGAGACAATTCAAATAGTATTTAGTAAAGACAGTCGGGCCATGTACTTTTAAAATGCTATTCAACATTATTAACATACTTTTATATATTCAGAAAGTGTGTAGGATTCCGATTATCTAAATTGTTAAAATTAATGACACAATAATTATTTAATTTAGAGTTCCGTGGGGGCCGTGGAGTTCGTTGAAAACTTAATTTAAGAGGAAAAATCGTAATATTTTACGGCTATATTTCAACAATTGTGTACCACATTATTACAAAGTTATATACATATTATCACGCACGTAAATTAAATTTAATTAATGTGCGTGATATTATGAATGTGGTCAGTGTAAGCTTTAATAAAATACTATATGTGTATGTGTGTGTATATTAAACGCGTGGAAGAGTCTATCGTATTATTTCGGTATTATGCCATCTGATTGGTTGTTAATACCGAAAATTGACCAATCAATGCCGATGTCGCCCACATGTGTACGATAATCATACTACCAATTTTTAGATCTGTACTTTCAGGTCGCCCGGCTAGCTCAGTCGGTAGAGCATCAGACTTTTACGCATGAGTAGACATCTGAGGGTCGTGGGTTCAAGTCCCCCGTTGGGCGCAATTTTTTTCTTTTTTTTCTTCATAAATTTATGCCGGCTTTTATTTTATTATTATTTAATAATAACTTAAGATTGGTACACTTAAAAAATATAAATAAATCATACATAATAGACAACCAACTATCAATACGTAGCAACCAAGATCTGTGGCAACGAACTAAGCAAATCATCGTCCTGGACGAATGTTGAGGTGGGTTAGTTTGCTTTTTGCAACGTACCAAGATGGGACCAATTCTGCATAATGTTCTCACAAGTCTCTTGATTGGAACACAAGGGTGAAACCGAAAGAGAAGACGACCAGTCATGCCATACCCAACCTGAGGAAACAGAAATTTATAGGGTGACATCGAGAGAAGCGAACTTTCGGTTCTAGACTGAGTCAGTGAATCTGCTGGGGGAACTGTGATACAGTATGTACCATAAGAGACGAAGACTTTTTCAAAATAGGTTTTTTCTGCAAACTATTTATTGAATAAAACGCAATAATTATATACAGACAGTAAACAAAATCATAAACATAACGGCCATCATTTGGCGGTCTTGGACAAACAGAAACCGTATACGCAGAAATAACATCTTCGTGAAAATCGGAAGTGGCCATGTTGACCAAACTGAAGTTTAAAAAGAGTAGTTTTCAGGCATTTTTTTCTTGTTTTCTCAAAATTTCGATTGTGTAGTACAAGTTTACGACCTTCTCATTCTAAGCCAGCTATTTATAAAATGACAATACAATCAAATCGCACGGGGTATTCTATCAAATATCTCGCGATTCTCGAATTTTCCTTAAAGGGTGCTGAATCTGCTAGAATAAAAGACCGCGTACTTGTTATATGTTGTTGCTATTGCCAAAAATAAATTATTGTTTGTTTCCCATAGGTAGAATCTAAAGCCACTAAAAATTCACTAAAAATTGCCACCATTTTGACGAGTAGTCAATACTAGGAAAATACGTGAATCTAGTCTGAATTTGCACCAGAACGAAGCTAGGTGCTTCACTTCTAAAAATACGGACCCGAACTATTAAATCAACCTAACTAAGAAGTAAGAACCTCGCGAAAATCCACAAAATTAAAAAAAAAGGTATATGGGAAGTAACTCTGATCTTTGATTTTGTGATTGTATTGAATTCCTTCCCTTTATACATTCTATCTTGCTTACATACCTCTTTCTATAAACGGCAAACAGTTTTATGTAACGTTTATTTCTAATAAATGAAATATTATTTAATAGTTGGGTTGTTAAAACGAATAAATAAAAAATGTTCATGTGATATATTGGAAGACAATACGAATTTAGGTAAGAATAATGCGCTATAACAGTGATTTTCTTGATGGGACCGTTCAATGGATGGAACAGCGATATGTTCTATTTTGGGATCTATGTATCACCTCATTTGCATATCATTTGCTGCCCTGCTCTGGATCTGGGTCAATCTGCGGCGAATTTTGGATAACTTAAGTGACGGTTTCACCATTTTAACAGGTAAACACTCATTATAATGTTATAAAGTGGTTTTAGTTTTATGAATATTGACCCATTTGTGATGTGATTTTGGTTGTTAACTTCGCGGCTACCGAAATTTACCGGCTCGTGAAGAGGTGATAAATTTATGCACGCGCAAAGTCTGTAGTAGAGGAAGTGGAGTCTTGGTAGATTTTTCACCGGCTTAAGAGGCTGATCCTGAGTAACTTGTAACATTGAAGCTAAATGTAGCTGTGTAGATTGGTTGGAATACGTGTAATGTCTACACTACTGTAAGGTTTACTGTCGTTTCATCGAATGTTCATTTATGAAAGGACCTAGTGAATTTTAAGTGGGTGGGGTGAGATTCCTTTTCCTAACTGAAAGTAAAGTTATGTCTTGATCTTATTGATCAGCAGTGACAGTGTGCCATTCCTACTATAATAAATTTTACACCAGTATTGAAAAGAAGGCAATGACTCTAGAGTGAGGAGTGAAGCTCTGGGCATTTTTCAAAAGATGAAACTCCAAGCCATGTAATTTTTTGTTATAAATGAATGATGCTTCTATTCATACTTCAAATAATTTATTTTATGACATAATGTCATTGAGTACCTTCGTATAACATAAAGGTTTTCGACTGGACTGTTTCATGGAGCATGTTAAAGTCTGGTTACCGGTCGCAAGCTCACAGTACTCCTACATTACTACTTCTGTAATATTGGGGACGGGAACCAGACTATAACCTGCTCCACGAAACAGCCCAGTCGAAAACGCAAAATGATGATTGTTAGTTAGCAATAATCTACAAATACAATGCAGGATTATCATCATCCCCACTCAACATCGTCGGTCCATTGGACTGATATTTTGCAAGTCTTGTGGCACTTCTGTTGGTCCAATGGTTTTGCAAAGCCTGTTGAACTAATGCCTACATCCTCTCTTCCTAAATAGGTTCAGCAGGCCTCAACATTTTTAAAAGCACTCGTCCTGCAATATAGACAAAGAAGAAAACCCCAAAATCTTACTTGTCCTGCTATATAAATAAAGAAGGAAGATATTGTGCAGGACGAGCGGACGAGTAGATTCATTGAGGCCTGTTCAGACTGAGATATATTTCCCATCTAAATCGGTAACTTCTACAAATGTAGCATATAAAAGTATTAAAACTACAGTAGCTGTAAAAAAAACTTGATATTATATCACAGCTACAAAGTAACCTGTTGGGCGTCAAATGGTACTCTTGTGAGAAAATGTGCAGCTTGACTGGGGTTTAAACCCAGAACCATTCGCTACCTGGGCAAATATTCTGCAGACTGAACCATCAGGCAGCGCTATGAGCTTACTATTTTTATCATATACATGTATTGAGAACATGAGACCCTGACATACACCTAAAAACCACCCTGCTTCTGATCCCTCATTATGAATATGAGTATTCTCATAATGTTTTAAAACTGTGGGTTTTTAGTTTTTTTTTAATAAATCAGTGTCACTAGTATACTCTTGACTCATAATGAGGGATGCAATTAATGAAGATGATGATTCATTGAAGGCATGGCACCTGAATTTTCTTCTTCTGTTTAATCGTTTATTTATATGATAAATTTTATGACAATATTAAGAATAAGAGACTTATACAAGTGGACTTCTTGGCATCAGTCGAATATTTGCTGTATTAAATATGCATCTGTAGATCGATATTGCCAAAAAGTATAACTCATAGGAATTTCTAACTCATACAGGTCCAAGCTCCATTATTTAAACGCAAGTCTGTCAATTAAATATCTACCTTTAATTTAATGTTAAAGTATATAAACCATATTCATTGACTGATATCTTGAGGGGCATATTTTATTCATAAAAGTTTGTATGCTTTACTAGCGTATACTATATTTGATTTTATGGATAAGACCAGAAATAGAGCATGGATGAATATATTCATATATATGGGGTACATTACTAATGCTATCTGTGGGAGCTGTATATAAAGTATAAATAATCCCTGCTGGGAACAATTTAGTGAGAATAAAACTTTGACCTGGATACATACTATTATACTGATTGTGTGGTGGTATTCATTTGTTATATGATACAAAGTCAGGCTTACATGGGGGATAGTCTTGATATTTCATAAAAAGTTTTCAATTTATTTCATACAAGTCATGCTTAAATTTTCTGTTTTGATGTTTCTAATGTTGGACTCGGGTAAAGGGATGTGATTGCTCCGCTCATAACATAGATGTAGTTCGATTTTCTTTGTACAAGAACTTCTGAACAGATGTTTGTACCCTAAATAATGATGTTTTGAATAATTAATCATGTTAAATCATTATCAATAATCAGGTGAGTGACACCTATATTGATGTTGATCACTGTCATGATGATCACTTGATGACAGCAGTGTAAAAGATCATAGATGTACATGTATTAACCATTAAACATTAAATGTACAATGATCCTAGTTAAGATCCTATCTTGTAGTAATTAGTTCTAATTAATTAAGTACTGTCTTACTGTACTGTCTTACTCCATTTAAACTGATAACATTCCATGGTGTGATATTAAACAGTAGTACATGCTATCATATTTCAGTATACTAATATCATCTGATTAATTGATGTCAACATTGGGACAACATTCTCATCAGTGCATCATGTATAATTCAACAGAAACCTGCATTGTGTATTGATTGATTTGACATTGACTGTAAATGTCTGTTACATGTTTTCCTTGATCCTGATTCCTGATTGAATCAATGATAGTCATCTGTAACCATCTCAGTCACCTCGAGGCTGTATTATATTTATTGAACCATTCATTATTGATTTCCAATGAATTATAATGATTAGAAGATTGATCATGTACTCTCATTGGGTGTAATTATAATCCAGGCCTGTCATAATCCCATAGCGATGATGTAATCATGTAGTGAGGTTCATTGGTGAGGTTTAAGTCCTTAGATCTTCAGACTTCTTGTTACCGGGTACATATACATGTAATATGTATATGTCACAGGCTGACAGGGGTCCTGCCTGGACTCCTACAAATTTGGACTAGATACATGTACTAGAAAGAACTTTTCTATAGAAAAAAGGAATATTTCAAGAAAAAAATTAAAGTATTATGGACCAATGGTCATCATTAAAATTTTTATTTTTGTTATACACATCACTTTTTATTAGCCAAATTTTAACAATAGAACAATTTACCTCAAGCATTTGCTGCATAGTTCTGGTGTAGGGTCTCGGAAGTTGCTACATGTATTGGCACCTGAAACAGACCCTTTTATGACCAGGCATTATGTTCTGTAGGACCCCTGGTATGTAACATTCTTGAGAAATCTTCACTCCTGTACTTGACAGTCACTCAGCCTACTTGTAGGTGCATCAATTTGTTAAAATTACAATTGTCAGTTGTGGCTCCTTCAATTCTATCATTTTTAAAGACATGTTGGTTAATGTCATTGTTTGTGTGTTTGTACATTAAACAATCATGTCCACCATGTGTATAAAACCCATTGAAAGATATATATCAACATGCAGACCTTTCAACATGTACACATTTCTGCTTAATATCTTTTGCCCCCCATTCATTTTTTTTTCAAATCATTTGGAGCAATTAAATGTTCCGTCATGCTGAGATGACACAAGGGTAATTCTGAATTTCCAGTGATGCAATACTTGGCTTGTCTGCTCTATGTCTGCTGAATGTATGCACCAAGTGTCCTTGGCTGATTGGTTAGCTCTACAATATTTGTTTAAAATGCATTTTATCATTAAGTAAGCGATTGAATGTGTTATCTTTTACCTTCAGGCTATTCATAGATCAAGCTACAATGTTTTCTTTTCTGTTGAAAACTTTCAACAGAACCCAATGACTCAGTCAGACTATTTGTCTTTCCTAACAAGGATTATTACCAAAGTCAAGGTTATTTTGAATGTATTTTAAACTGTAGATTTTGATTCATACAACACCTGTATGTATAGTTGATATTAAAGTTAACACGCTTCAGTTGTCATTGTTTATATTTCTGTATTTTACATTAAGTGTTGACAGCTTACAGGCGTAATATCGTATAAAGTTTACGTCAGTTCAATGCACATAGTTGATCGTTTGTTTCGATTGACTTGGTTATTTAGGTTGTCAAGATTTGTTATAGTACAATGTTAAGGAATTACAGTAGGCTTATTCACTCCTACATCTTTTCGTGACATATTAAATACATGTACATAGTCATAGTATGGGTTTGTTTTAACCTTGCTACAGATTATGTCATGTGGCCGGTTGCATGTTAAAATTCATTTATATATTGTTCGAAAAACAGTTAACCTTGTTTTTGTTACAAACATTGAAAATGATTCATTGATGATTGGTCTACATTTATTTATAGTTGTAACTTGTTAAAATGTACAAAAAATGTCAGAAGGAGACTTGTGTTGTGTTGTTTAAAGATTATCAGAAAACATTTGTGCAGTCATTCTGAAAGTCGCCGGTCCGACGGACAAGTCCGGAAAATTTTGATACAGTCCGCCGTTTTTCATTCCGGAACCGGTCCGACTGACCGGCCTTTATCCACAACTGTCAAAACAAAAATGGCGTCGATAAACGACGAAGACGATGCGGGAGCATGTAAAATGATTGATTTAAGTGCGGCCGTCTGCAAAGAGTATAAAGAAACGGGAAAATATATACTTTCCTTGAAAAAAGGATGATAAATCATAGCTGGTTAGTTAAATCAGACAAAAATTGCGTGTTGAAACACATTAATTTTGAGTTCAAAAAAAAATTTTTTTTAGCAATTTTTTTTGTCCGGTAGTTTTGCTTTTGGTCCGACAGTTTGCAAGACATTATCGGACCAAATGTCCGATCGTTTTTGCCAACTTTCATAATGTCTGTTAGAGTATGATCTTACTACAGATTTTCCGCCACAAAACTTTTTAAAAATCTGTCCAGAACACCATACCAAAGGAAAGGCCAAGGCCACTTTTATGTCTTAATCTTTACTACAGATTTCAATCAAGAATTCAGTTAGCCTATGAAATGATCTTATTTCGGTTTTAATAACATTGCAAATATTGAGCATTTTTGCATTACATGTAATCCAACAGATTCACTTATAAATACATGTTCGTAAAAACAATGTTAGACAAAGTCACATACGATAAGTCATGGTCATCTCTTCTTTGAAAGGTCAATTTAATGATTGGCAATTGGTAGGTGATGGTCATGTTGTCCACTGCCAACTGTATACTAGTACTATTAATCCGAAATGTTTATTATTTTATGGTTTGTTAACAGGACCAGTTTAAAATAAATAAAAAATACTGTAATAATGTATTAAGTACATCCAATAAATAGTAATTAATTTGTTTGCGTCCATAGTGGGGTTTGGACCTATACTGTACAGCTCCAACAACCTAGCAGTCATGAACGTGTGTGCATGTTGCATAATATGTATCATACGTTAAGATTATGTAATTCCAATTGTTCAGGTACTGATTGTATGACTTTTGTTTACTTGCAGTTTATGAGAGGCGATACTTCGGATTTTAAGTTGGAACTACAGTGCTGAGATAATTGTGTTGTGTTTGAATTCTGGTAAGTTTTTGTTTGAAATATTTCATTTTAGAAAGATTCTAATAGATAAGACTACACCAATGCCGAATGCAGACTGTGTGTTCGTGTGAATTTAAGGTACCCAGACAAACTTGTGTTGGAATGAATTGTCAGACACGGACAGTAGCATTGCTGAGAAACCATTCAACATTATACAGTGATTTTTTTCCTTCTTTGTTTGCTACCGGTAAACGGTACCTTCCCAATTTGAAAAAGGCTATAATTTTCCCAAATATGAAGGGAGAAATTCCCAATGAACATTTACATATATTTTTTTTCAAAATCGGACATAAAATGACCAAGTTATGAGCATTTTTGACAAGAGGTCAAGCATAAAGTTTACAGAAACCAGTAAACAGTCACATGTAATGTCTGCTTTATTTGGCCTTTCTACTTCATGAAAATTCCCAATTTCAAGTTGTCACGACGCGAAAATTCCCAATCTGAACGGACCCGGACCCTTTCCCAAAGAACCGAAAAAAATCACTGATTATTCCACATGTTCGCCCATAGATTGAGTCAATGACAAACTGGAGTTGTATGTATGTGTGAAAAGGAATGTGTTACTGGACATAAATCTGTTCAGACTACTTCCCTAGATCATTATCATGCAGGTCTGCTAGGAATTATTTCTGAATTCTAAATCTGATCAGTAATGAGTTACATGCTACCATACTGTGATGCGATACTAGACTACCTATATAGAACCGAGGAAGCTGATAGGCTACTGTTGTACTCCCCTACTGGATACATGCATCACGCTGAACAAATTCACATGCTTGGTGTTTAACAGTTGTAATTTCGATGTATTAAGCTCAGCATCAGGTTTATAGAGCTGTAGTTGTGATTAGTATTGACCAGTGTTGACCTTACTCACTGTACTGAGACTGTTATCTTTATTTGCTCTCACCGAGATGAGCTTATATCTTCCATATATCTTCATGGATTATCCTGGCATTATCAGCCAGGAAAACATATCTTGCTAGAAAATCAATGCAAATGTTTTGATATGATTTGTGTTTGGCTAGATGTCAGACATTTCCAGGCAGTATTTGTGAATAAATGTGTCATTTATCCAGACTCCAGTCAGGGCTGTCTGTATACATGTACATATTATATTGAACAACTTGGCTTGGTATGTTTACCAGTACATGTACTTCATAAGTTCATACCTGTACTAAACTACATAATTCATGTTGAATTATAATATCCGATTTCCTCAGAATATTTGTTACATAATTATGCAAGCCAATTAAAGAATATATTGTTGCATTGATATTTGAAGACGCTGACAGAATTTAATTGCATCTGTCTGTCATCACGTTAAGCTAAGGTGCATGTATCCTAATCAATTATACCTTAGTATAGACTGAAGTTATTCCCAGAAAGTCTTGCTTTGTAAAAGATTCTGAAATAATTTTATTGTATCCAGTCTACAGGGTTCAAGGAATGATATTTTCGTCTCATTCTTACACATTCCTGATTTTTTGTTCTAATTGCATAGAGGGACTCTTAGATCTCCCCTACATGATAAAGAAGATTTTTTTAGAACTCTGTTCCGGGATCATGAACAATTTGAATTAAATCTCAAACTTTACTTAAGTTGAGTTCCATGATTGATTCACTTTGAGATAGGTATCAAACTTAGCGGCAGTAATTAAATTCCTGTGTTACTTTATTAGTGATAAACAATATTGAGTTGAAAGTTCAGTGGATATAATTATATACTGGTATATATAAACAAGTTAGTTCTAGCTGTCTGTATATATATCTATATGAAGGTGTGGCTGGGAAAGGAATGTGAAGATATATTTTATACATTCAATGCTCATTGGTTGAATACAAGCGCAAGGGTTGTGAGTTTTTCTCTCCTGGAACTTGACTAATATGCTAGATGATTGTATAGTTGGGATAAGAAATGTAGATGTTAGAGATAACAGAGACTTTACCAGCTGGAAAACATATTGCTGCCTTGTTTATATATCCACAATGTTGAACAGAGCAATAATGTGTTTCTAACATGATTTTGTGATAATATGCAGCTTTGAATTTATATGTAAGTTATGCGGTAGTTGATGAATAAATTATTTTATGTCAGATTGTTTGCTTATTGAATGCACAGTTTGTTTATGATAGAGATTTGTTGATTTGGAATCTGAAAGGAAGAGTTGTCCCCCTTGATTTTATGAGATTTGCCCCCTTGATTTTGTGATAAAGTTTGTTTAACTTTTATATTTGGAACATATTCATGGTGAAGTTATTTCTATTCAATTGTGAGGTCCTTTAAAAAATCCAGATTACCTGAAGGTATGGGATGATATGAGGTCCTTAATATAAACTCATATAAAATAAAATCAAAATCATTCCATTCAATATTACAGTAAAACCTCGATAAGCCGAGCATCGTTATTTCGAGCATCCGGCCTATGTCGAGCAAAGTCCCGGCGAATTTGCTCTATGTTGTATATTAATAAACTTCTGATATGTCGAGCACCTGGCTTATCTCGAGCATTCGGATTATCCCGATGGGTCCTCGAGATAACAAGGTTTTACTGTATTTCACATTGAATAGTGCCCAGGTTCCGAATGCTTGTTACAATAGCGGTAGATAAATATGATTCTATTTTTCGTATGTAGTCTGTAGTGTATTATAATCGTGTTGCAGATGTTGTCTAGTAGGTATGTTTTTCTCTCTTTATACACACTGCAAGGTTTGTGTGTTTTGCTGCTGCAAATGTTGTATAGTGTAAGTATGTAAGGTATTCGACCTTGCCATTGTAACAGATGTTCATACATGTGCAAACATCTTCTCTACTTCTCTCATATTAATAGAGCCGAAAATTGTTCATGTTTCTGGTCTTACTGACTTTACTTGCACCATATATCTAGACACCAACTGAGAACTTTATGGGACATTCTGCAGCCGTATTGATTTGAATGATTTCTTGAATATCATATTATGTTTCGATTGTAGTAGAATAAGGTACCATAAATTACATTTATAATCTAAAATTTTACACTAGGCCAGAATAAAAATACCTAGGATAACTATCTTGTTTTGTTAATCTAGCAGTTACTATATAACAGCCTTACCAGGCCTAGACACTTAACTATTTTCAAAAGCGCCCAATTTGTAAATAGGACAGTTACTGGTCTTCCAGAATTTTCACTGGTCCTTCTGGATTTTCGCTGGTCGCGGACCAGTGTTAGTGTCAAGCCCTGCTTACCTAATTGTTTTCTCAATGCCATGGGAAACAAAAAGAGTATTTGTTTCAGCCTAAGTCATACATGATTATATAATTACACTTCTTCCATTTACCAGTTCTATTATCTGTCTGAGTTTCTAGATTCCCAGGTGCTATACATTGTTCCATCCCCAATGTATATATCCATGCCTCATGTATATCTGGTGGAATGGCAGGAATCACAATGTGTGACATGCAGTCTGTGAATTTAGGATTTGAAACTACTTGCTCGAATCATCATAAGTGAATTGTATTCCTCTATACTCTATACATATTTCCTGCTGAAGTTACATGCTTGAACCAAAAATAATACTTGTCCCAGACAACCGAACAAGCCAAGCGTAATTTCGCAGACTGTCACATGTATTAAAAGAGTGATTCTGAAATTCATATGGTTTATAACTTAAAATGTGGTGATGTATACACACTGCCAGATTGATCATATTTGCAACTGCTATTTATGTCTGCATTCCATTAAAAAGGTTTTTGCTGAAGAATATAGTTTTCAAGCAGTGCATCAAAATGATGGTGCGAATATTGATGTAATGTAAATAGATAATAACAAATCAGACAGGGAAGGCAGCTCTCAACAGCAACAACAGAGCACAAAAGGTCCAAAAATGAACCGTGTAGAAATTGCTAGCACTGTGTGAAAGTGGCCAGTCAGAGACTCAGACTGACAAATAATGAGTTTGATTGATTTTCAATTGATTATAAATTTAATTTAAACTCAAAATTTGATGAAGCCCCATTGAATGTAAATGTTTGATTTCAGTGATGACATAGCTTTTGTGATATAATCAATATATCAAGTATACTTCCAGGAAAATCCTTAATTGTTTCCCATTATATCGTTATATGCAATATATTGTACATCATGTTTGTTGATGCATTAAATAGATAGTTACAACTACAGTATATATACAAAAATGTACCAGTGAGGGATTCTTGGATCAAACAATACCACCTCCCTATGGATATAATGAGTCCAGATTGTGTTAATGTTTTTTCCCAGATATTTCATACATACACTTGGTTATCTACATAGATAGCTTCATCAGCCTTTGCTACTATCCTGCCATTGATCACCCCCTCCTTGCCCTCCTTGCCCTCCTGTATCTACTTGTGTCTTGTCAGATATATCTACTGTCATTACTATTTAACCCTTTACCTTGACTACATCTACAGCAGCATTTACGCTACTCTGGCAGTCTGGCAACATATTAGTATAGATTATCAATGTACAAATATTACATGAGCTTTTCTTATCAGTTCTTGGCAAATTCCAGACAGAAACTGGGTACTGTATTACAATTTAATGGATTCCTCAGACACGCTTGGAGGTTTACATACTGAAAGGTTTTTCATCTCTCTAGTCACTTCATATCATTCCATACATACTGAAATGATGGAGTTATTCTCAATTTAAAGATCAATTATTTGGCTCTGTTTGTCTTATACTATTTGTCTTGTTTGTTTTGTCCAATTTATACTGTACCAATGTTTTCAGGCTTTGGGCTGTCCCATAGTTGTGCCCATGTGTCCCATTTGTGGGCTGTTCCATAGCTGTGTCCATGTATTCCATTTGTGGGCTGTTCCATAGCTGTGTCCATGTATTCCATTTGTAAGCTGCCCCATAGCTGTGCCATGTATTCCATTTGTGGGCTGCCCCATAGCTGTGCCATGTATTCCATTTGTGGGCGGCCCCATAGCTGTGCCATGTATTCCATTTGTGGGCTGCCCCATAGCTGTGCCATGTATTCAATTTGTGGGCTGTCCCATGATGATTTGTTCCATTTGTGGGCTGTCCCATAGCTGTGTCCATATATTCCATTTGTGGGGTGTTCCATGATTCTTTGTTCCATTAGTGGGCTGTCCCATAGCTGTGCCTGTGTACTCCATTTGTTTGCTGTCCCATAGCCATGCCCGTGAGTTTCATTTGTGAGCTGTCCTATAGCTGTTCCATTTGTGGGCTGTCCCATAGCTGTGCCTGTGTACTCCATTTCATGATTTGTGGGCTGTCCCATAGCTGTGCCCGTGTGTTTCATTTGTGAGCTGTCCTATAGCTGTTCCATTTGTGGGCTGTCCCATAGCTGTGCCTGTGTACTCCATTTCATGATTTGTGGGCTGTCCCATAGCTGTGCCCGTGTGTTTCATTTGTGAGCTGTCCTATAGCTGTTCCATTTGTGGGCTGTCCCATGTGTTCCATCTGTCAGCTGTCCTTTAGTTGTGCCCATGTATTCTACTATGAAAATTCCCATAAAAACATTGAGCCAAAGTTTTCGGTCTACAGAATCATGAGCCTTCTTCAGAAAATGCTGTCAGTTAGAACAGTAAGTTGAAAGTGATCAAATGTTGCATGACACTGATAACAAGGCAAATATGGTAATTTAATACAGATTTATATGCTGTTTTATTGTCTCTCAATAGAGTTCCATTTTGTCATAAATCAACCTGATTAAGCCAAGCTACTGTGTGTGACTTCACTGAGAGATCTTCTTTGCTTACTGACTGACTGATCAATATCACTGAGTGTGACGGATTCCATATGGTGAATACAGGCAACTTTCTTGTATTATTTGACTGTGATTGAGAGAAAATGCTCAACTGAGTTATAAAGCTACATGTATCACATTATGTTTGTTATCCTGATGTGAGTCATACCAAGGAATTATAGAGTTAATCTAGTTCCCTGTATAGAATTTGTCACAGTGAAACCCTCCACGGTGTAGGGGTTTCATTCATTTGCGTAGGGTCTCATTGATTCATGAAACACGTAATCAATTTGGTTTTTCAATTAATCATTATAGTGCATTCATGTGTTAATTGAGGCCAATTAAGTGCAAAACTGTTTTACCTCAACACAAATGGAAATATTATGTATTTGTGATGGTTTCTACAAATTTACATTTGACATTTTATGTTCAATTAGAGTACATAATGACCTGTAACAATGTTATTATATAAAACATTGTTTATCATTGAAACACATTCATTAATACATTGAAGTAATGGAAGTCATAATGATTTATATGTTTTATAAACACTGTAGATCAACAAACTCCTTACAGTATCTGCACTTCAGATAATAATCTGGCATCTTGAACTTCACCCTCAGTTCCAGTTCCCCTAGACACAGATTCTTATCAGGGGATGTCATTTGACCCCTGAGCTGACCTTTTGACCTATGAAATTTTCCAAAAAATCCACATTTTGATCCTCAGGCTTTTGGCTGTTTCATAAGAACAGCGGCCCAGTGCTTGGTCTAATGCACCAGTCAATTGAAATCACGACCCACATACCGGGGAATGGCGTGACTTTTTAGTTTTGCCTTTTCAAACCTCTGCCCTCCTAGGGCCATACTGATGGTTAACCCTCTAGAAAATGTCCCCGCTCTATACATATTTCCCCGCTGTTGTGGGTGAAACAAAAGCCCCGCACTCACGACAGTTCCCCCAGGGTGGGGGGGGGACTGTGTTTTGTATTGACTGGTGTATAAGTGTTTTTTTTGTTGAAAGCCATCATGTTTTCATTGAATATGTATAGTGATGCCCTTATAGAAAAAATTTAGTGTTCTACACTGGCTTGTAATTCATCCACTTCATTAAATTATTCATTAAAGTTTGTAGTCATCTATATTCCAATATTTACAGTGGCAGTGTCTGGCTGTGTGTGTTAGTCATGTAGTGTGTCTACTGGTGATTGATTATTGATGACGTAACATTAGCAGCAGCAGTGTTCTCCATCTCTCTCTCACTATCTCCTCTCTCCCTCTACTGCTTGTGGTGTACATACACAGTGTGTGTAGTGCCAGTATATTATACATGTCCAACAAGTTTTCTCTGTCTGCTAGTGCTAGCTCTTGTATATCACTATCAGTCAAGTGATGGATACATAGCCGCTAACTTCCAGGGAGAAATACCTCTACAGCTTTACGGCTGTTCCTATAGAATCAGTGGATTTACTTACCAGCCCATGTAACAGCCTGGCTGATGTGTTCTAACTGTTGAATATTTCGGATATTATTTCTCTCGGAGTTTTAAGGTATATTCTATGATATACATCACTTGATTGATTTTTTCGGATAGGATATTTTTGATGGTGTGATTTCTGCTGAGTCACTGGTCTGTACGTGTTTCAATTTGGTAGGGAGAAAAATTTATCTGAAGGTGAAATAGTTGATACATTATAGTGTCAGAGTGTATTTGGACGTTACAACATTCAGCGTTTGGATTTAGTGTCAGTGTCGGGTATATTGTACTGGACATATTCGCCACTATCAATTGAAAGGTGAGTTTGATTTGATACTAAATTAAACATTGAATTATCCTATCTAAGGACCTTGCGTGATTCAACGGGTGCTGTCCGAGATAGAACCATGTTTAATGTAGAATGTTTAATACGAAGATTTGACATTGGTTTCCTGTCTTGCACACTAGGACAATTTGCAGTCAATATTCATGAATAATAGTTGAACCTCGAGCATAATGTGTGTTACATTTTTCCATGATTTACATCCCTTCAAAATATTGCAGATAATACACACAGCATTTAATTCCCATACTTTTATAACTTTCTGACAGCTGTCATATTGTAGAACAATGTTACCCTTTCAGTGTGATACCAATACTGACTGAATTTATCATGGGAAACTTCTAAGCATTGCTACCAGAATCAACCTATTGACTGAATTCTTCTTATTGTAAAGTACATGTTTCTGTTGGTTCTCCTTGCCAAGGTTTTATCATCTTGATTTATCTGAGAGAATTTTAAATGATGCAAGACATGATTCTCTGATAATTCTTGGTCGGATGTATTTTTGGAACAAAGGGGACTGATACTGGGCATGATGGTGAAGTGATCATAAAGCATCAGCCTCAGAAATCAGAGGTTGTGGGTTCGACCGATCACAGGCCATATGATAATAAAATGGGTAAAAAATTGTATAATAGCTTCCTGGTTTGGTGCTTATTGTATGGACTGCTGTAAACCTAGAAATTTTTTCGCGCGATTTAGTTTTGCGGAGTTCGCGAATGGTAGATTTTCGCAAAATTAAGTCACCGCAAAAGTGCTAAAAACATTAATCTGGACAAAGCAGGAAGCTCAAAAACGCGAACATTTGTAGCCCACGATCAGCAAAACGCGAAAGTTAGTATTCACGAAAGTTAATTGGTTTACAGTAGATGGCCTTAATTGAGAGTATAGTGTGACCAGTGGTAACTGGTATGGATACAGAGGTAGGGTACATGTAGTTCTAGACAGAGTATTATAGTCTCCATATGGCTGAAATACTGTTAATGGGACTTCAGAACCAAAATAGAAAGGTGATTAATTATGACAAACTTTATATGCATAATTATGACTGTACAGCCAAATGTATTTAACTTTTAACATTAATTGGTTAATATTAGTCTATAATACTGGGTACTTACCAGAAATACTTTCATTGGATTAAACAATAATCTTATTGCAAAGACTGTGTTATTGCATACTCTTCTAATTCTGTCTGATAGTTGAATAATCCAATGAAATGGGAGGTTTAATATGGATTAATTGACATAATTTTAGAACATTTAACATTAAAACCTGCTTGACTTGTTTCGTTTCAAAACATTCCTTCGGTATCTGATGTAACTCACATGTGTTTTGTGTTGATGTATGTAATGAAGGTATACATGCTGTGTTGTCAGATTTATAGACAGCTTCCTATTATCTACAATATGTTAATTAATTGTTCTGGAATTCTTCGTAGGCCAAGAAAATTTGTGTGGTTTTGGCACGACCCTCTGTGATGATGATGGCCCAGAATCAGTTTTCAGGATTAGGATTGACTAATTCTTGAACACAGGACCAGGGGTGGTATTCAATATTAATCTTATTTAATGTGGAAAATAAGGATAGCCAATCAAAGCGCCTGTTATACTGACCAGGAGTTTAATATGGTGTGATCTGATTGGTTGTCCTTATCCTTAAGTCAAGTAAGATCAATATTGAATACCACCCCTGGTGAATTTTAGGCCTGTGCCTGATTTCAGGTGTTTTTTAATCCTGAATTTTCCTTCTTTGTTCATATTGAAATATAGAGTTTAGGCTTTGAAACTGGAGTTTCAGGCTTGCAGTGATTGCTTATTACCAGGCCTACTGTTACTGACCAATAGTAAAATATGGTGTGATCTGGTTGGCTGTCCTTATCCTTAAGTCAAGTAAGATCAATATTGAATACCACCCTGGACATTTTCCATACTTGACAACATTATGATCCTTCATAAATTTTGCCAAGCAAGTGCCGTAAATGTTTTTGTTAATCAGGTTCATATATTATAACTTAAGTAACGGGTAGCAAAATCTCCACTTTTGATTGTCAATACAGTCATGTATTATGATCTAATTTTGCATTCAATAAATAGTCAAGTTTCTTGCTTCAAATTACATTGATATTTTGTGTTTAGTTGATTGATCTTTAATCTTAATCCTTACTGGCTGAGTAACTTTCAATTGGATTCTGAATTGGGGCATCGATAAGCTTATGACTGTTTGAAAGACCACACATGGATGATCATTGTGTGAAGTGATTTTATGTAACACAGTAATGTGAGTTTGAGCGTAAGAGATTTTTATGTTGATATTATACTCTCACCTGCGTTTTATGGTTGAATGGAAGGTTTGGGTTTCTGACATAATGTTATGCATGTATAATAGACGTGTACGACCTTATATTATACATGTATGTATAGACCTGTACAACCTTATATTATACATGTATACTGGCCATCTGTTGTGTCGCGGTACTAACAGTTAAAATACTATTCAAATGCAATAATCAACGTACATCTATTAAAACTGTATATCATCATTTTCTTCCATTCTTTCTACGATGAATACATTACAAATAAGTCAATAAAGTAGCAAAATCAAGGAGTATTGCAACTTTGTTTATGGTAGGTATCGGCCATGTTTAGTCAATGACGTCATCATTGGTTTCGCGGTACGGGCTAAATTCCAAACAGTAAATTGAACACTAAAGGTTAAACACCACTAAATGTTAATCACGCTGTATTTTAATCTATATGTGGTCGATTACGAAATTTAGAAGTTAAATATTAAGATACGGAAAATATTGGCAGCAGTTAAAATACGTCATGCTGCCAAAAGATACCCTTCATGGAAGTCCTAGCAATAGTTTGACTGTCCCTCGTTAGCATTCCCGATTCAGTTTGATTCTTCAAATTCTCAGAATGTGTGCACCATAAAAATCAGTTTTAGTGGCCTTTGACCTATTTCAACAACAACAACAGGAAGTTAACTGTAGTAAACACTCAGAGGATGGAGTTTTAGAATTTACCACGACTCTAATGAGGACGCGAAACCAGTGATATTGAGTATATATATAGACCTGAACAACCTTATATTATACATGTATATATAGACCTGTACAACCTTATATTATACATGTATATATAGACCCGTACAACCTTATATTATACATGTATATATAGACCTGTACAACCTTATATTATACATGTATATATAGACCTGTACAACCTTATATTATACATGTATATATAGACCTGTACAACCTTATATTATACATGTATATATAGACCTGAACAACCTTATATTATACATGAATGTATAGACCTGTACAACCTTATATTATACATGTATATATAGACCTGAACAACCTTATATTATACATGAATGTATAGACCTGAACAACCTTATATTATACATGTATATATAGACCTGAACAACCTTATATTATACATGAATGTATAGACCTGAACAACCTTATATTATACATGAATGTATAGACCTGAACAACCTTATATTATACATGTATATATAGACCTGAACAACCTTATATTATACATGAATGTATAGACCTGAACAACCTTATATTATACATGAATGTATAGACCCGTACAACCTTATATTATACATGTATATATAGACCTGAACAACCTTATATTATACATGTATATATAGACCCGTACAACCTTATATTATACATGTATATATAGACCTGAACAACCTTATATTATACATGTATATATAGACCCGTACAACCTTATATTATACATGTATATATAGACCTGAACTATAACATTGTATGTCAATGTTGACTGACAGTTGAGTATGTTGGACACATTTAATGTGGTGTGGGGGATGATCTTACATAATACCAGGAAGCTTGAACATTTAGTTACACCGATCTCTGTATAATACATGTCTGGCTATACCCTTTATAACCCAAGCAAAGTTGTGTTAAAATCAGTTGGAATTGGAGCGCCGAGTCATGAGTGGAGCTCTGAGTCAGACCGGAGCGTATGTATTGAATAAAACGTTGAAACTGCTATACTGTTAAGTGATTACTTTAGCCATATTACGCTACAAGGCTAACTTTTGGTGATCGTGACCAGCACATGCGAGTACGAATCCTATACGATCAGAAAGGTGAGTGAATGTTTGTAAATTTCTTTTTGCTTACAAGTGTAGTAAATAATCAATTTTTAATTATGGCAAATGTTTTAAAAGCTGTAAGTTACCAGGGTGTCGCAAGGGTGATCTTAGAATATGATGGAAATTCAAATCAATATAAATCATGGATTAAAATGGAAAGAAAATGTTATACTTAGTTACTTAAGCGGACTATTTTAGGCTAATTAATAAATATAAATGATAAAATTACATGTAAATATAAAAATGAAAAATGTCAAAACGTTCAAATACGTAACTGAAATTGATAGTTACTAATTAAAATTTTATCATGTCAAGTTGTCAAGTGCATATACATCACGTGGTAAATTGTAAATATTAATGCAGTGTTGTTATATAAAAAATTGAAATTTAAATAATGTATCAAATGTATAGACTGTAAATAGTGAGTATAACATGTCGTAATAGTCAATAATGTTGATATGATTATTCGTTAGGAGAATCGGGTGTGTATTACGGTTTTACGGTTGTTGACCGATGTCTACAAATAGATATTATGCGAACATAATTATTTGTAAGAATTTTTGAGTATATTGTCGAGATATTAAGTATTATATAGAAGTCGAGAGCAAATAAGTTGCATATGAATATGTTTTATTCATTATAACGACTATTATAATATTGGAGTTTAGATACGAGGGTCGGGATGTGTTATTGTTGTGTTGAGATAAATGTTATGAGAACATAATTAGTAGTAGAGACATATTATATAAGAAGTCGAAGGCCAGTATTTATTAGAAATCAGAAGGCATATGAATGTATTTTGAAACGACTGTCTATAATATCAGAAGTTGAGGAAGATCGGTTAGTTGAGGAAGATCGGTTACTTTGGAGTCTTTGTTCTATTGTTATTTTTAACGATATTGTTACGCTAAGTCGATAGCCGGTATTTTTTTAGGAAATCAGAAGGCACATATATAATTATGATTTTATTCATAAAACGACTCGTTTAATATCAGAAAAGATAGCAATAATATCATTGTAAGGATAATCGGTTTATGTTGTAAATATTGTTTAAAATATTTTTATGAAAAGTATATAAAAACGAAATTATTCGTAGAAACATTTGACTATAATTATACATATGTTATGAATACAATATTTGAATATGATGAAATCGGTAAAAAGTCATTAGCATGTTAGGCAATCAGCAACATAGGAATATTTGTTATTCAATAAAACGACTGTATTATCCGATTGTATCAATATTGTTATAGAAACGGAGAGTCGATTATGTTGTAATGGTTATTAACCGATATTTTTAGATTTAATATTAAAGTTACACTTCACTTATATTACGTCATGTACGCAAAATAATGAATAATGCAATTCGTTAAGTTAGACATGAACTGTAGGACATTCAATGATTATATAACGTTAGGATATTAGTTTGAGAACTCAAGTTCAAGCACAATAGTAGTAAGTTAATTAATTAATTGTAAGCGTATCAAAGCATAAGAAGGAATTGAAACTTTCCAATGAATAAACTAATAAATAAATCAAAATAGTTACTTTGATAGAAGTCCATGATAAGTCTTCAACATGTATTTCCATTATGAGTAGTTATAGTGATCACCATTGCCGCACTGGGTACCTTAGAAATTTTATTTTGTTAAAAAAAATGTGTATTAAATTAAAAACACTAGACCAAGCAATGAGAAACTAGCATTCATGTCACTAATTACCTGTTTAGACCAACGGTGAAAACACATCGGTTCGGGGAATAAGACGGATGGGAGATGAAATCAAAAATACCTTTTGAGAATTGTCTGCAGGGGCAATACAATTACAAAACCATGTCATATATGGTGTAATACTCCAAACGATGCGAGACTATCAACAATCCCAAGTCCAGTATTCAAGTATATGCCTACCAGAAGATGTGTGCTTCAAGAGGAAACAATACTTCAAGGCCGATTGCACAGGGCATCATTCCGGGTAGAAGTCTAAAACTTCACGGATGGCTCGGTGTATTAACGACCGATCCAGATTGATCCAGGAATTATCCAAATATCGAATAATAGTATATCAACTATGTCAACGAGTATATGGGGATTACTTCATCGGTCAAGTGGAAATAATTTGATGATCCATGAAATAAACATAGGTATTATAGTAATAGTTTCAACCATGGCAACTATTGCACGTCGAAGCTGGATGGCTTTTCAACGAATTTCAGCGTAGAGAAGTGGAAAGGATGTGTCAACAGCTATACGATGATTGTGGAAATAGTCCAACGGGTAGTAAATAAGATGCTGATGGACGCCAAAGTTCAACTGGAATCTGAAGAAGTCATTGCCGATGCCATATATTAAGTATCTTTGCATGTTTTGGGTTGGTTGTGTTATTGGTTGTGGTAAATTAGCAAAATAACAAATAATAATAGCTTCACACAGTATTTTAAGGATGTTCATTCAAAGTAGAAATAGTAATGTTAAATTTTGTTGTATTATTAGAGTGTACCTAACGTTAATTATATGCCAAATGGATACGTCAGGATTTTTGTCGTAGGATTTAAATTTTGAATTTGAGGATTTTGCCATAAAATGCTAGTATATGTACATGTACTACAAAAATAGAAATTACTTTCATTATTAATATTAGTGAAGATGTAACTGTATTATGATATGTAAAAAGGTGTTTTTTCGTGTTGTTGTAACAAGGTGTTGGTTTAAAACAAATAACAACTTTAATTATTGGGTGTTGGGCAATGTTGAATTAGTTGTATATGTTTATGTTGCAGTTGTTCATGTTTTATGAAGTTGAGTTAATATTAAGTTCATGGAAGTTTTATAATGTGAATAGAGATATATCAGAAGTTTAATATAGTAAGATGATATTAGAAACGTATCAATTAAATAAGCAGAATATGTCAACATAAATGAAGCATGTTGTATCTAGGAAGTAAATTGTAACTTATAAGTACATTAATACATACATATTATATATTATTTCTTACGGGGTTGTTGGGGTTGTTATCACCGCATATATTGAAATAGAAGATAGAACTATATATAGATATTAATCATGTCAATACTATACATTCCAGGAAATTAAGACACTGCGGCTGATAAACACGGACTCACATTGTAACTGGAACTGGAAGACGTCATAAAACAACAAACAGTCGTTAAAAAACTTCCAGTGTTCAGAGACGTTACGTATAAATTATGTTTAGAAGCTGCGATTTTAAGAAATTTCAAGTGTTTAATTGTGTCAATGTCACGTGTGATTATGTTATTCAGGAATACGATACCATAGACACTATCAAGCAAAATTATGATAAGAAATGGAAACATGTATATTGAATTGCTATATCAAAATGTATTGTTTACCTTGATCATCCAGATATATGTATGTATGTTTTTAGGTGTGATGTTTATATGTGATCATGGTTGTCGAAGGTGACAATTACATGGATTAGTACTCCATTTCAATTGTCATCTCCTCTATAAGGTGTAAACAATATCAGAGTTTCCTGAGTACTAAATAAATGTAGGGGAAATTGAATTGAGTATTAAGCAAATAGGTTATTTTCATTTATTCCAAATTAAGGGGCGGTACAAATATTATACAAGTACATGTATAGTAGTTTTTTTTTTATTAGTTTTTTTTGGGGGTTACATTATAAGGTATAACATTGTATGTCAATGTTGACTGACAGTTGAGTATGTTGGACACATTTAATGTGGTGTGGGGGATGATCTTACATAATACCAGGAAGCTTGAACATTTAGTTACACCGATCTCTGTATAATACATGTCTGGCTATACCCTTTATAACCCAAGCAAAGTTGTGTTAAAATCAGTTGGAATTGGAGCGCCGAGTCATGAGTGGAGCTCTGAGTCAGACCGGAGCGTATGTATTGAATAAAACGTTGAAACTGCTATACTGTTAAGTGATTACTTTAGCCATATTACGCTACAGAACAACCTTATATTATACATGAATGTATAGACCTGAACAACCTTATATTATACATGTATGTATAGACCTGAACAACCTTATATTATACATGAATGTATAGACCTGAACAACCTTATATTATACATGTATGTATAGACCTGAACAACCTTATATTATACATGAATGTATAGACCTGAACAACCTTATATTATACATGTATATATAGACCCGTACAACCTTATATTATACATGTATATATAGACCTGAACAACCTTATATTATACATGAATGTATAGACCTGAACAACCTTATATTATACATGAATGTATAGACCCGTACAACCTTATATTATACATGTATATATAGACCTGAACAACCTTATATTATACATGTATATATAGATCCGTACAACCTTATATTATACATGTATATATAGACCTGAACAACCTTATATTATACATGTATATATAGATCCGTACAACCTTATATTATACATGTATATATAGACCCGTACAACCTTATATTATACATGTATATATAGACCTGTACAACCTTATATTATACATGTATAATTATATAGACCTGAACAACCTTATTAACATTGCAGGGTAAGATTTGTTCATTCAGTATTGTATATACATCCCAGGTACCCGGGTTTCATTGGTATGCTGGGTACCATGGTATGCTGGGTACCGGTGGTATGCTGCTACATCGTACCATGTGTTCCTGACTCACATAGTGCAGCTGGA
Source organism: Spisula solida (assembly GCA_947247005.1). Classification (NCBI taxonomy): domain Eukaryota; kingdom Metazoa; phylum Mollusca; class Bivalvia; order Venerida; family Mactridae; genus Spisula; species Spisula solida. Next base: position 23,702,767 of record OX365952.1, on the reverse strand, counting down.
ATGTAGTAGTCTATGTTCGCTCCTGTTTTAGTTGTACAGAGTTATAATACACTGAGATCTGGAAACATAACATTCATCATGTTTGATGAAAAAAATTCTTTGATTATTATGATAAATAGCTCACTCAAGTAGGTTTATCGGAGCTGATTGTGGCCACACCCTTTGTGTTCAGATTTTTTGTGTGTTTTAGCATTATATTTTAACCCACATTTTCATAAGAAATGAAAACATAATACAAATATTTTGTTGGATCAGTTGATTTGAAATATAAGGCTTTCATTTTGGATGCGTCTAAATGTTAAATTACCTATTATAAAAAAAATTTGAATGTTCCGTCAGAATCCCGTGTGTTGCTTTTGGACATTCTAGGTGTGAAAAGGGCCAACTTAAGCGTCTATTGAAACCCCTGAAAGATATTTTTAACTTGCAGCATCTCCCTAGAGGTGTTGATATTACATGGAAGCAAGAATATGCGGAAGCATGAAAATGTATAATAATTTGCAAGACTGCAGTGAGTCTGTATATTATATGCCTAGATCTATTTGTACAATCAATGAATGGAAAGATGGGTATTCTTGTACTTTGATTGAAGGCAAATTTGTACTATAAGATGATAATTTGAGTGTGTGGAGAGAGAGAGATACTGATTTGTAGAAGATATTTGTATGTTACCTGTAAAATAGTTGGCTGAGGAATATACAGGTGTTGCTGATCAGTGGGTTTCAGATAGTTTATGTACAAGGGTAGTGTTCCACATTCCTCTGTTTTACTCTAATCAATATACATAACATATACTTTACGTTACAATTGTTACAGTTGTCAGAGCTATTTTGGCTTATAATAATGAACAGTATAGTTTGGGTATGAGTAGATAATTTTCACCATTTCTGTGGATGTTTACTTTATGCACAATGTACATGCATGCTTTACATAGTCTATGCATTCTATTTACATTATACTGAAATACAGGAATCAGCTACATGTGATTTGTACATTCAAACTGAAATTTTTATTTAGAAATGGCGTTAAACCTAATGAACAAACTAACAATGCAATCATGTGAAAATGCCATAGGGTCACAGGTCCGAGGCCCCAGGATCACAGGGAGGCCCCAGGGTCACAACAAGGCCCCAAGGGTCATAGGGAGGCCACAGGTTACAAGAAGGACCCAAGGGTCAAAGGGAGGCTCCAGGGTCACAGGAAGGCCTCAGGATCACAGAAAGGCACCAGTTTTACAGGGTTCCATCTTTGTCACACAATTATTTGATGCCTGTCGAGTATCTATGGGTCCATCACATGAAGAATTGGATGCTTGTAAAGGTTGCATCAAAAGTTTGGATCAACTGGCATCCAATTCTGACATGTGACTCTCATAGAGACCCATCAGGGATCATCCACTAGTTACAGGTACCACATGAGAGTGGTCTAGTGGTTTCAATGTCTACCTAACAAACTAGAAAGGGACTCTAGGGAAATTGCTTTGGTGTTACTTAAGTTAATGCATCACTGTGCACAGTGCACATACATTCAAATATGTTACCACTGGATGTCAAATGGTTAGTGTTCCTTTATATGTAACTAAAAATGTAACTTTCTTTCATTTTGTCCCCCCAAACTTGTTTTTATGTGACATTGAATGCTTTTGATTTTATGGCTAGACACTCAATCAAGCATCAGATGTATGTAACATCACTGTATTTCTAATAAAATTTCCAACAATTTTATTGCTTTACACACTGATATGAAACATATAAAAATGTGAAGTTAAGTGGAATAGTTAGCATACTTGTAGTGTAGATTCTATCTGGTATCATACTGGTATCATACTTATAGTACTTGACTTATATTCCTGGTATTTCTCATACTCTCGTACACACACTTCATTATCTTTTATTACCTTACTTCTATATCCAATGTCTGCTCAGTAATTTGACCGTCTCGGCCTGGCTGTTCTATGTCACTCACTGTCACTGTAAGACTTGATCTTGCCTGCTGCAGTCTCACATAAATGGTTGACATTCTTGTGGTCTCTGTGATTGTCTCTCCTTTTGCATTGGATAAGTTATTTACAGTCTAGTCACAACTATGATGTTTGTTTCAAAGCAAAATGTTGTTGTTACACAAATAGTTCAGTATACTGAATTGATACAAAGAGCGTTTTAAAACATTGCAATGTCATCATTTATGTCGGTACATGAATTTGTATGTATATCTGGTGTGGTTGTATCGAGGTCTGACTGTACCTCCCAGTTACCCAATGAGAAAGGTGTGAGATCGCTGACTATGTAATGGTAGTCAAATGAAAGCACTCTAGTGAGTGTACATAGTACTGTATGTTAGTGTTGTTTGTTAGTGTTCCACTTAGACATTCGTAAGTGCAAGGATCATTCGGGTTATTCCTACCACATCGGCCTATGGCCTCCAACCTCTAGGGAAGAAACAGTTGTGTGATTTAAGGAATCCCTGTGCACTTGTTACCCAGGTATCTCTTTTGGAATAGTCTTTAACATGTGAGACTTATATGTCTGGGTTACCTACCAGTTCATCTCTTGTTTAATTGTATGAGAATGATAAAACTTAGTATATGATACCAGTTATTATATGAGACAACAGTTAACTCATTCTCACATAGTTTGTTAGTCTTGGATATTTCTAGGATTGGGTTATCTGCATGCTATGTATAATATGCATTGTAACACGCTGCTCAAACACTCCAGCATGCTTCTGTCATCTATATATACATGTTACACATTTGAAACTTGGAAGATAGATAATCTTGTATGAATATTCATTTGATATTTATCTAGCTATCAGTCTCTGTGGTTGGTATTTTGGCATTCAGCTGGTATATTATCTGCTCTTCTATCACTTGCAGTATCTCCTGATGATTGGAAATTTGGTATTTCCGGATATGAATAAATTATGAGATATTAATCCATTTTGCCTCGGCTCTGAGATCTATAATGCATGTTAATGTCCCTCATCAATCAATCAAGTTATCAAAAGCTTGAACCTTTCTTTATTATACTGATAATACTCATTGACTTTTCTGTTGAATCAAGTTTTACAATCATCACCTTACTTCATAGGTTGTTATCTGTTGTCCGTACAAAATTGATAAAAAATCACTTCGATGTGTTACCAACTGTGTTAATGTGAAAAATGTACACCTATTAATCATCAAGTTTGTTTGTTTTTGAATTTGGTGGATTTCCTTTTTTCTTTCCCATAGTTTCGAATGATCTCGAGTTATGCTTTTCTCCATATAACTTGATGAGTGTTTAGCCGAGTTGGGAATAGCCGAAGTTTAGAAGACAGTAACTGTTGTATTGTAATTGATGATACCCATGGGTCCGGAAACTGACATATTCATGTGGGATGTTTGAAAGCTGGTCATCAGATGTAGTCACAAAGATGGTGATTAAGAGAAAATCAGATAAAGCATATTTAAGTCATGAGTCATTGTTTTATCATCAGTTATGACATTGGTATAACCTTGACCTTGAAATCCCTCATTTTGGAATGATTGAGCTTTTGTTGAGCTCTTAATGTTAAACTTGTGTTTTAATCTTCTGTCTGATTGGTTGCATGGTGTATGTGGGTGTGAGAGCTAAGTGCATAAAATATGCAGGGTATAGGAGGCTGATCTTTCTTGTCATAATCTATAATAGTGGTCATAAAATTTGCTGTGAAACAAATTTGAAATCTATTGAAATCTAATCTTACCAGATTATGGCCCAGTGAGTACACTTGTACTTGTGATGGAAACTTGGTGTATTTTTATTGTTCTGTGCAAGTTTATTTACCTGCCGCTTTGTTTATTTATATCTGCTGAGTCTGGGGTATAAACATAGGGTACTCAAGAAATCCCCCCCACCAAGGCAGATTTTGAACTCATTTCTTGTTGAATTAGCTTCTCCTTTATAAACAAACTTAGTTTCCATGAAATATGAATTTAAAATAGATTCGTATGTGGCTGTAACTGATTCAATGTGTCCATAACTGTGGTGATTAGATTATTGATAACCAAAAATTGCTCTGAAAACTCATTTGAATAATTATATAGGATACAGCTTGCGGACTGTTACTAAGCCTTGTTTACAAAGTTTGACAATTTAACACATTATGAATATTTCCATTCCCTTGCATTATTGAAACATTGTGAAAGCACATGCATATAATAATTGTAACATGTCATCCCTTGCCCGTATAGTGTCAACATTATAAATATGTTTTACATGTATACAAGGTTTAAGTTAATGTTTTAAAATAATCATCGGCGAGCTTTACACAACGATGTGTAATATTTAGTCAACCGAAAACCGATTTTTTTATAGAAATGAAAAATTAATTGTGTAGCATTAGTGACACATATTAAACTTGTATTGTCACTTTCAGTTTATTTGTTATAATGTTTACTTTGAGTCTTACAGTATTTATTGTCGTTCTTCAAGTTATAACATTGAACATTTTACATATAGCAGACAACACATATATCCTGTCTGTATGCATGTGCAGAAAGTTTAAACGATCACATGACTGTTGACTTGTACCTCGTGTCCGCCATTAAAATGCAAATATATGTATAATACAGCACTCGAGTCAGTGTTAACGTGCCCGGAGAACTGTACAGTACATATATGTAGTCATCATTGACAGATATAAATACTGGTAAATGATTTTTACTGAGCTATTATCAAAGTATACTTTGAAGTCATTGTCATATAGTACTGTACTCTGTACATGTATATAAATACGGATGTAATGAATTCAAGTTGTGCTCAAGTGTAAGGAAATTATTCGTCTAGTGGATTTCGTTCTGTTCGGAGTGATATTATGACATTCAACAGGATAATTGTTGTTATTGAAGTATAAGTGAGTATTGTTCATCTAAGGATAGCACAATATTGGAGTGATTACGGAGGCGTGTCGCTTCCTGTGGCGTGTGTTAACTCCCAGTACACACTGTTGTACGTACTTGCTCTCAAGGTCATTGTAGAGGCGACAAGACTTGAAGTGATCGGATATTGGATCTACATTGAAGAGTTCCTTTCAAGTATGATATATCTGTCTCTCTTTACTTGCACCATGTATTATTTTAACAATGCTTGCAATCATTTGTCCCTAATATAAGTGAGAATATTACACCCTCTCTGTTTGATGTAAAATAATTTCAGTTTGGAAAATGATTAAAAAAAATTATCATTGGATCATGAAGCTTAATATAATAACCGTAGAGACAGGCATGAAAGTTATCAGCATTATATAGAGTATATGCTGCTTATACTAGATATACTATAGCTTATATTCTAGACATGAGGCCATGAAGTACAATACGGCGGGTGATCTTAATTAAGTCTCAAACCTAAAGCATCTGATTGGTTGGTTCTGAGCTTGAGTTTCCAAATTAACCAATGGTACTGCTGCTTCCCCCTGTTCCTCACACTGGTTTGACACCAGCATGTCTTGATACTTAGCCTAGCTGGGATGTGTTATATTCACATTCAGCAACCAGGATGATCAGGACGACAAGCGTTGTTTCATACTGTCACCATTCTTGTTTGAATCTTGTCACCAAGGTAATGTGTTTCTGTACAAGATGATGTTACCATTGACAGGTTAATGATTGTATGTGGGTATCAAGTGTACACAATCTACTGATAGATGATGGTGATAAATCTCTCTATGTATATAGTGTGTACCTGTCTTTTCATTTTGCCTGGGCTCCTTGTAAATGTAGTAGTGTTTATCGGATATAAATATAACAGGGTGAGAAAAATGCATTTGTGCCGGAGCTTGAACCTGGGCTCAAACCCAGGACCTTTCGGTTACAGGGCAAATGCTCTACTGACTGAGCTATAGCTGGCCCCTACACACTTAGTTTCTCCTAGCAATTATATCCTGTATGCACTACTTCATTAAGGCTAGTGTTGATAAGCAGTCCTGAATTCTCTGCTTCTAATTAAGAGGTTGGGACGTTATTGCTCAAAGCAGGAAAGGTTGTTGCTCAAGGAGGGTTGTTTTAGAGAGCGTTTAATGCTCTGGAAATGTTGCTGATTGTGAAAGGGTGATTCTAGAATGGTTGTTGCTCGAGAGAAGTGCAACTCTGGAGAGGTTGCTGCTTTAAATAGCTAGCAGTCTTCTGGGAATTTTTTTTAGGTCCCTTGCGCAAATAATATTTTAGTGATAATATTGATACATGTCAGCCGTTCCAGTGTATGATGCCTGGTCCTCACCTTGGCACATTGTTGGTTTGGTACATGTAGACATACTTGTAATGTCAGGCTTGTTATTGAGCCAGGAATGTGTGCAATATTATACATAGTGCATTCTTTTAGAAGATAAAAAATGTCAGTCTGGGTTACAGGCATGTCTAATATTAATAAAAATACAGAGATTATTTTTGTGTCATCTGCATATTTTCTTCTAGGCATCAGTGTGTATTGAATACCGTAACATACTTTATATTAGGCTTTCTTATGCATGCTGTCATCTAATTAAAATGATCAGAAATGTGTGTTAGGATAGCAAATATATTTGACTGATGTGTTTGTACTGTTACGATGTGACTAAACGCCCCATTTAGAAAATGTGCTATACAAAGTGAATTTTCACCTGAGGTAACACTTTAAGTTGTGGTTGTTAGATTCATTGATAGATTGTTCCAGTACATTGATTCTGATTATTATTCTTACATTTTATATTACAAACAGTATTATCAACTAGGTCCTGCATGTGTTTGAACATTTTAACCCAGTGGTTCAGGAGTAGGGCATCTGATTTACTTTCACAACCACTCGTACTGAACGTTTATCTTCACATCTGGCATAGTTACCATTATATGTCCCTGAACCAGTTGTTATGACTTCATGTTAGACACTGTGACCCTCGACCCCTAGAAGTCCGGTACTCAGAGTATCCCTCAACCGTCTTGTTATGTTTTGTCCTTGCGTCAGGCACTGTATCCCTTGACCAATTATGTCTTAACATCTTCTGAGGCTCTCGAACACTTGTTATGTCTTCGCTGTACTTAAACACTGCACTGGCTGTAATGAGACATACATTTGCATATTTTATTGCATGACTGTGACGCCTACCAGTATATGCAATTTTTGTAAGCCAGATAAAACTGTTGTAAAAACCATTCTATTGTATTCACTGAGAAGTGTGCTGACAACTTTGATGGCCAGGATGAATTGTATGCTCTGTAATTTGTTTCACTAACTTGTTTTGTTAAATTAATCTTTATTTGTCATTGATGGTTCATTAGATTTGCCTGAGGCAAAGTTGAAATACTTCAATATAATCGACATTGGAGTGTTTGTTTTCATCTTGTATTGTGTTTCCTGCATTACGTTTGTATCAATGTATGGGTTAAGCGCAGAAAAGCCTCTTAATATTTCAAGTCTGTTAGTTATAGCTATTGGTAACACTACAGTGAAGATCGGGGTAATAGCCCTTAAGTGGATGTTTGCTTGTGATCAATTCTCAATCTGTTACACCAAAAAACTTGACCTTGTTTGACATACACAGACCGTGGCTACATGAAATCTTACAGTATAATATAATTATTGCATATTTGTTGATGTATTCGTTCAAACCTAACACAAGCATTCAATATACCGGTATATAATGCAATTGTCATCACTGACCCTGTATTGATTGCTTGAATCATCTTTCCATAATAACTCTCTGTCATCTGACATTATTTGCTGTAATTAGATCATACTTAATATAGACATCCACTAACTATGGAGCATTCATATTTCCAATATTCTGAATCTCCATACAGCACAGTGACAAAGCTGGCTACCTGCAGAGTGAAATATGTTCTACTGTAGAGCAGATCAGATGATTATTAGAGCAATCAATTAATGGCTAATTAGATCAGATAATTACAAGCTTTTTGTCAATCACCCATGTAGCACTCTTTGATAGCTCATGATGCTATTATATATAATATTAATATATTGTCATACACTGACTTTTCTTTGATATTTGACGCTATGAATATAGTAGTCAATCAACAAGTTACAACAGTGTTGCACGAGTTGCTTAACCATCCAACACCATCCAACACTATAATCAAGGCTATATTGATGTATGTGTGTATACTGTAAACCAAGAAATTATTTTGTGTGATTTAGTTTCTTGAAATTCGCGAGAGGTAGAATTTCCCAAAATTAAGTCGTTGGAAAGTGCTAAAACATTAATATGAACATTACAGGAAACTTAAAAACGCGAAAGTTTGTTGTGGCGCATATGCTGACGATCAGCAAAACGCGAAAGTTAGTATTCGCAAAATTAAATTGGTTTACAGTATGGTATGATAAAGAGGAATGTGACCTCATATAGCCTTCCCTGTATGGACAGTTAACAGTGTGATACACATGTGGTATAGGTATACATTAACTGTGATATTGACTGGATTTATTGTTGATCGACTTCATTGAATATTGGTGTTTATCTCAAGTATGTATTTTTTCTACCACTTCAGCGACATCTAGGAAATTGATTTTATAATGAACGTATTTATGGTCCGTTTGATGTTAGTGTTTTTGTTCAGAGTCATTACATGCTGAATTACATTGATCCTCAAATGTTTTTGCTACTTGCTATATTATCAAATGCATCGATTCAGGATATGTTTTAAATAAGCTGATCTGTATGTAGGGAAATGTTTGTAAAGAAAAAGCCTAGCAGTCAGTAAATGTTTGCTTTGTTTTGGCATCTACATAATGACCAATCTCATTAAAATCAAGATCCTATCGTCTGTATATCAGCGTAAAGTTGTGAAGCTAATAAGGATCTGATTTTAATGAGATTGCATAATGACTTCATTAACTTTATTTCTTCTATTGATGGGAAACTAATTATCATTTATATTGATCAATCACTATATTGATGACAGACAGCTTCTTGGGATCAGGTCTTTGTCCCAGGGAATTGGTCAAGTTTACATGCAAAGGGGGCACATGTGCATTTGTCCCGGATTTAAACTTCTTCTTCATTCCATGTTGTCCAGTATATAACATTGACCATTGGTTTGGTTTGATGGGAAATTAATAAATTTGTATGTGGCTAAACTGACAAGGTAATGTCTAATATATAATCCCTGCAGATTTGTCCCCCTTGCATAAGCTTGTGTATATTTGAAATTGTCTCATATAATAACTGTATGTTGATACCATGCTGATGAACTACAACGGGTGATTGTTTAGTTTATAGAAGTATACTAAACACTCACACCTCATGTAAACTATATCCTCCATCTACACATAGATTGGTTAAAAATGAGCCATTACTGTGTTACATTTAATAATATACTTATTTATATACGTCGGAAATATAAATATACAACGTCACGTGGATACTATTAATTTATACAGAAAGTCGTATACGGACAATAGAATATAAGCAAAACATGCAATAAAATTATATTCAAGTCATTGAAAATTTGACCGAATCTCTCCCAGTCTGTGTGTGATGGAATTATGCAAATGCAATTCGTCTCAACATAATTGTATTAATATCCTATGTAAATTGTATAGCAACTTTCAGACAATCAAGTCGGGTCCGACTGCAATGATAGAGTTTGTATATATAATCTAATACTTTCCGGTCTACCCCAATAGACACCCGAAAGTACTCTTGTATTGTTACATTTTCTATGTATTTTATGTTGTTTCTTTATGAAGTTACTTGCGTGTTTTTTGGTATGATCCCATCTCTCTTTATCCTTTCCCTTGTGAGCCTTTCTATCATATTCACATATAGTATATTTTTGAAATTACTGTGCATTATGATCCTGACACCAATCTATTCTTACTTACTGATAACAAATGACTTGGAACGTATGTACTTTTAACACCAAAGGGCTTTCCTCCAGAGAAAAACGGATAAAAGTTTTTGAATATTTAAAACAGAAAAAATACGACATCTGTCTTTTACAGGAAATCCACTGTATTGATAAAAATGATAAAGAATTATGGAAAACCGAATGGAAAAATGATGTATTTTTAAGTGGTGACAGCACCAACAGCAAAGGTATAGGCATACTCATTAGTGAACAAACAAACTATAAAATTATAGAATATAAAGACATAATCAAAGGTAGACTCCAATTACTTAAACTTGAAATAAACGATGAACCGTTTGTCATAGTAAACTGCTATGGTCCAAATGTAGAGGATAGAGCTTTTTTTGAAACATTCAAAAACACTATTGAAGAATATAACAATGAAACACTGATTGTAGGTGGTGATTTTAATGTTGTCTTAGACTTCAACAGAGATAAACTAAACGGAAGAAAAGATACAAATAAACATAACTCCGAAGAATTAAACAATATAATTTCAAATAATAATTTATATGATATATGGCGTCTAACAAACCCCGAAGGTAAAAGCTATACCTGGCATAATAATACAAAACCACCAATATTTTGTAGACTTGATTATTTTTTGATCTCACAAGATCTAATTAACATGGTTTCACAATGTTCTATATCGCCTGGATACAGATCAGATCATTCAATAGTTAATCTAAAAATAGATCTACAAAAGGTTGAAAGAGGACCGGGGTACTTCAAGATAAGCAATAGCATAATTCTCAACCCCGAGTACCAAAATATTATTCGAACTTCTATCCAGGAAACAGTCCAATACAATAATGCGGCAAACCCAAATACTCTGTGGGAAGTAGTAAAAAGCACTATTAGAAACGAATCTATAAAATTCACAGCGAAAAAGAAAAATGATAATAAAAAAGATCAAATGCAAATAGAACAAAACATCAAAAAAATTGAAAATGACATCATTAAATCACCTCTTAATCATGAACTTTTAAAAACACTTAATACAGAAAAAGAAAAACTAGACCACTTGTTAGATGAAAATATGAAAGACATCTTACTACGAACAAAAGCGGAATGGGTTGAAGGAGCTGAGAAAAATACAAAATATTTTTCAAGCCTAGAGAAAAAACAATCAAAAGAAAAAACAATAACTAAAATTGAACATAATGGCACTATAAAAACAAAAACAAAAGACATCTTATTAGAAATTCAATCATTTTATAGTAAATTATACCAAAAAAATGACCAAATCGAGCATGACTCTGATTTCTTCCCTGACATACATAAACAACTAAACCAAGAACAAAAACAAACATGTGAAGGCCTTTTAACGGAATATGAATGTGGTAAAGCACTAAAAGAGATGCAAAATAGAAAGAGTCCTGGCTCAGATGGCATAAGTACAGAATTTTACAAAATCTTCTGGAATGACATTAAAACATATCTTATAAAATCTCTAAACTATTCGTTTCAAAATAATCAACTAACAGAACTTCAAACACAGAGCGTGATCTCTCTTCTACCAAAAAAGAACAAACTATTAACTGACATTAACAATTGGCGACCAATCTCATTGTTGAACGTGGACTACAAAATAGCTTCCAAATCAATAGCCAATCGAATGAAAAAAGTACTTGACAATATAATTAATAAAGATCAAACTGGATTTATCAAAGGAAGATACATTGGTGAAAACGTACGAATATTATATGATGTAATCGAACAAATAAACAACGATAACGAGGAAGGTTTAATATTTTTCTCGGACTTCCATAAAGCATTTGACAGTGTAGATCACGATTATATATTCAAATGTTTAGAATATTTTAACTTCGGTAATACAATAATTAATTGGATTAAACTTTTCTACAGAGACGCTAAAAGCTGTATTACATTAAATGGCAACCTATCGAATTTCTTCAAAATCGAGAAAGGGGTGAGACAAGGCTGCCCTCTGTCCCCTTATTTATTTATCATAGGCATTGAACTATTATCGCAAAATATAGACAAGAACGAAAACATAAAAGGGCTAAATATCAAAAACACCGAAATAAAACAAACGCTTTTTGCTGATGATGCCAGTTTCTTCTTGGATGGGTCAGAAAAATCTTTCAAAAGCCTCATAACAACGTTCGAAAAATTCAATCAGGTGTCTGGTCTAACATTGAATGTGTCTAAATGTACAGTGCTAAGAATAGGATCATTACGTAATACAAATGTAATATATTGTAAATCAAAAAAATTCAAATGGACATCAGACGAAGCTACAACACTAGGAATTGTTTTCACAAATAACCCAAACAAAGTACTGGAATTAAATTTAGACCCAAAAATTGATGCATTCCAACATACCCTCTACAAATGGAGGAGATGGAAGCTGTCTCTAATAGGAAGAATAACAGTTCTAAAATCGTTTGCGTTCCCAAAACTAGTGTACCCTTTAACGGTTTTAAATAACCCAAATGAACAAAGACTTAACAAGATAAAAAATATCATGTTCGACTTCTTGTGGGATTCCAAACCTGACAAAATATCTCGAAATATGATTTATCAAACATACGAAAATGGAGGACTAAAAATGCTAGATATTGATGCTTTCTTAAATTCGGTGAAAGCAAGCTGGGTTAAAAGAATTGACATCAAAACAGAAGCCAAATGGAATATAATCTATAACAACGAGCTCTCCAAATACGGGTATAATATATTTAAATGTAACATTAGTAAAACAGACGTAAGCAAACTTAACTTCAACTACACATTTCTAAAAAACATTATTTCATCCTGGAGCTCAATTAACTATAAACAGTCTATGGATTACCTCCCCAAAGAAATCATATGGAATAACTCGAATATAAAACATACAAACGGTAACCTATTTTTATACAAAAAATGGATAGAGAAAAACATCATATACATAGATCAAATATACGACTTTCAAATAAAGGATTTCCTAACCTTCGAACAAATACAAAACAAATACGGCATTGAAAATGGCGATTTCCTCAATTACTTGTCACTGATTAAGTCTATAAACAAAACTTTGAGAAAACAATTAACAGACGAGGAAAACATACCAGCTGTACAACCAGAATACCTATTAGACAAAATAAAACTTAGTAAAACTGGAAATAAAATATTGTATGAAAAACAAATTAAAACAAAAAAGATTAATGCCAAAGCACTCAAAAAATGGGAAGATGAATTTCCTGAAAAAACGATCTTATGGAAAAATATACTTACAACACCATTAAACTGCACCATAGATACCAAACTAAGAGAATATCAATATAAATTCTTAATGAAATTAACACCAAATAACGATTATCTTTATAAATGCAAAATAACAAGTTCCAGATTGTGTGACTTCTGTTTGATGCACACAGAAACACAAAGACATCTCTTTTGGGAATGCCAATCAATCCAACATTTTTGGCTTAACATACAGGACTATTTGAATAGTAAAAACATTAATGTTAACTTAATGAACTACAGAACAATAACACTAGGAATGGAAAACGAAAAAGACAGCAAAATAAAAAACATAACCAACTTTATTTTAATATTAGCAAAATACTACATCAGCTCTTCTAAATACAATAAAACAATTCCTAACATAGAACCATTCAAACATTACCTCGCAAGACATATATCCATCGAAAAAATCATTGCAATACACAAAGACAAACTAGAAATATTCGAAACAAAATGGAACAGATTTAATGCCTAGCGTGATAACGCAACACTTACACAAAACAAAAATGAAAAAATATTTTTTTTTTCTTTTAAATTGATTTAAAGGCTCACAAGATCTTTTTCACAAGATCTTTATCTTTCCTTCAAACTCCTTTTTTTCTTCTATCCCCCCCCTTATCGTTTTTTCCTTTTTTTCCTTTCTTCTTTTTCTCCTCTGATCAAATATCAAACCACCCTCTTTAAGAAACAATTCAGTACACATACTAATAACCACATGACAATTCAATCAAACAAATATAACTTATCTTGTGTTAATTGTTGTTGTTGTTGTGTGCATTGTATTGTTTTTTTGATGTATCTATATGTATCTGAAAACTGAATAAAAAGTAAAAACACACAAGGTAATGTCTTGTCCCAAGTACATAGAAGTTCTGCCTCATAAAACTGGTACACAATTTATTACTATGGTCATTGACTTAAGTGATATTTTATATTCTATTGTCATCTAACTTGTTTATTGTCAGATAACGACAGTGTGCTAATCTCACATGGTATAAGGACATGGGGGAATTTATGATGAATACAATGTCATGTTCTCTGTAAAATAGGAAATTAAGTCTGTATAGTGTAGATTTTATGGTCCCAAAGTTTTATGGTTATCTTAATATTTCAAGAGTTGTTATGATACTTCATGTATTACAATATAGCAATATCCACCAGGGTACTGCTTTATCGAAGGACTGACGGAAATTGTAAACTTACGATCAAATTTAATTTTTTTATTATTTGTTGACTATAATAAAGTATGGTAAATGGAGCTGCAATACTAATAATGCTTCATTTACTGAGCTCCTACAAATCATACCCGTTGCCAATTTGCTATTGTTAAAAGAATTATAATGAATTTAAATTTCAGCGTAACTTTAAGATTTTCCTAAGTACTTTGATAAAACAGTACCCAGGTAGGTTAAATGGGTAGCCTAGGTATGTTAGAATTCTAGGTCAATCCTCTGACCATGTTATTGTACATTTTAGAACCATGACTGCACTTTTAACTTTAGACTCTAATGATACAGTGATCAGATTCTATCTCTATAATATGCAAGCCTTTTGTATGTTACAATTGTGTACATTATACTGTTACTGTGACTGCACTGGAGACTGCAAATGGTTTACTTAATCCATATATGCAACAGACTAATCGAAACCATCAAGGGAATGTGTCAGACAAATCTGGTTATCAGTCTTAACCCTTGGCACCTTTTTAGTTCCCCTTAGAGCGTCAGGTGACAAGGTTAGATTATGTAATTGGTTTTCCTTCGTTGGTACACAATACAGGTAGGACAACTCTTAGAAAATCTTGTGTATGCAGTTAAGAGGCTGCATTTTTCTCTGGATCTTTGTGTGTCTTGAAAGGGTTGTCCTGGCCCTGTTGTTGTACTTAGTGGTTTTTTTCTGGCGAAATTATGTTCAGACAGTCAGAGACTGTCAGGTTTTCTGAAGCTTTATCAGATGTTTGAAATTTCATGATTTGAAGTACAAAATTATTAAGCTTTAAAAAACTGGTTAGCATCAAGCTGAACATATAGAGCGGGGGATAGCATCATCATGAACAAGTAGATGACTCAGGATTGAACTTGAAAATCATAGCACTAAATGCGAAAATAATCCCCTGTAGCATGCCAGTAGACCTCAGTCAAAAAACATGCAAGTTTAATTATTCATCAACTTGAAAGTTAAACAATAAAACTGTTGTACTCTATCCAACTGTAAACAACTGATATCAGGGTTATTTAACATAACAAGAAAGTTTTGTTGATGAAAATATGATGGTTATTGCATTTTGCTGCTGTTTTTGTTTGGAACGTTTTGTATTTTTTCTGTGGTCTGTCCTGGCATATTCTGAACGAGAAGCTTGTTACACAGTTATTGTAGCTGAACAATGCATCAACAGCAGTATCAGTTAATATTTAATAGCTGCAAGCATGCATATATGTGCAGGGGTGTCAATATTCCTGACTTATCCGGAATTCCGGAGTTATGTATCCTAAAAGAGCTATGATTTCTGACCAAAATAAAAGTTATTTGATAAAAATATCTCAAGAAATGGCAAAGTTATGGGCAATTACATCTGCCATGAAGGCTTTTCTTTAATAAAAACTGAGTTATATATATGGAAACAATGAGATTGAAGGCCTCTTGTATTGCAAAAATGGTTGGTCGCATATGATTTTCAGGATTTTAAATTTGGCCTTATTGACACCCCTGTATGTGCCTGCCGCATGCAGGGTTGTTAATAAATCTAGAAAAACTGGTTAGTTAGGTTAACTAGCTGCTGTGTATGATATAAGATTGATGTATGTTTCATACAAACCTTGTTGTCTTCCATTGTGTATTGATGTACTCAACAGTCAAAAACAGTTATACACATATTTGATGTATGTTCCATACAAACCTTGTTGTCTTCCATTGTGTATTGATGTACTCAACAGTCAAAAACAGTTATACACATATTTGTATATAAAACATTCATCATACAACATTATTTCATTGTATTTGCCTTGGAGCCATTAACAAATGACAACAAAGTCATAATCAGATGGAACAAGATTATACAAACAAGATTTTGGACATCAATTACAAAATTGTCTAATGTAGATAATTATTTTTGCACCACTGACTGTGACATTGCATACACACGTATTTATTGTTATCTCTTGCCTTTGTGTTGTCAAATTATCAGGTAATTATTATGTTTGTCACACCTGCTTTGGTATGTGACAGACAGAGAAAATATCCATGTAAGATTATTGGAATACTGATACTCGGATATTTGACAGGTGGTTTCTGTAATTGTAATAATATGTATGATAAACTTATAAGTTTTAAATGTAAGTTATTATTACATGGGAAGTGGTGAAGCATGTAACTCTTAATTCAAAGGTAACAGGCCTGAGCCCCGTTTTAATATGATTATGATACTGGACCCAAAATACAGTTCAAGTTATTAAGGGCTTCATTGACATACCGTGTGTTAATTGTTTACAGTGATCAGGAGTGAACAATTTTGTTTGAAAATGATATAAACACATGCGTATTTTAAAAATTTGACATGGCCATGATCCAGATGACAAAAGTTAAACACTAACCGGTGTAAGAGTATAAAATGGGACATGGGCATAGAGAGATTAAATTTTACACTTCAACTGTTATAGTTTAACCCCAGTATTTTGATGTTTCTAAATGCTAGTATATTTACAGTGTTATAAAAGTATGTCAGTTGTGTTGTAGTACCTCATCAATAACTCTTTTTGTTACACAAAGGTTATTTTATTTTTGTGCGAAAAGTATAAAGTCAATCTTGTTATAAATTTGTAGGTTTTGTTATTTATGTGAAAGAATTTGATATTTGTAGTGATCTACTTGCTGGGTTTTTGTTGTACAATGAATATTGTGTTACTGGTATAAGATGTAAGGTGTGTTCTAGTTTCTTGTTGGATCATAATTCATTGTAGATCAGCCATCTGTCTGTTTGCTGAAGCTGATATTTAGCGACAACAAACCAGTTGACTTGTTTTTAATTTCACGAAAATATTACACAATTCTTTAATCCCTTGGGGGTTGGAGATTCATTCTAATTCAGCAACCAAGGGAAGGTATCTTTCTATGAGGCCATTAGGTGTTAAACATTTTCAATATCATGCCACACCTCCCTTGAAAGTTGCTTTGGTGAAAGTTCCATTGCTTGACGCTTGGGTTAAACCCTTATGGCAATGGTTATGAGGTGTTGAATATCAATTGTAGAACTTCACTAAAAATAAACTAGTCTTAACTGTAAGTCATGGCTAGACATCTTGTTCCTCAGCCAATTGTTCAGATGTAATGTGAGATTGTATTGTTTCATTTTGTATAATGTTGTTTTCATCTATTTTTAGGGGTACATCTTTTGACTAGCAGATTTAAGGGATGAGTGGGGCTCCTCAAATGAATGGGCCCTCCAGCCCCACAGGAAAGTTCATCGATTCAATAGGTAAGTACATTTTGTACTGGTTTGTTTTCATCCATGGTGAATTTTCGTCCTCCCGAACCAATTTTCAACATTTAAAGTGATTGGGTAGAATTGAGTATTGCTTGTCCATCAACCACATGCAGGCCATGGACTGGGACTGACTCCTTGGTCCTGAGGTATGGTTGTATATAGTAGCATCATATTGTCTATAGTGCTGGCCATGGTGTCCCGGAAGGTTACTCATAGTATTTTTACACTGATTATTGTAGAAGTTGTATTTTCCCAGTTGTTTCCCAGTTGGATGTATGAGGCTGTTTAAACATTGTTGTTAGGGTATTTATACATGTTCCTGGCCTTGAACATATTGTATACATGTTACATGATGTTGTGTGTGAATCATAGGCTTATACCGAGTGTGGATGTTCAGACTTAGTGTTTTATTATGCAAATATTGATCTCGCTTTGCCTGACTTAACTTGTTGATCCGCGTTGAATCACATCTGCTCTGTGTGCGTTTCAGTATAGGGATGTCTGCAACACACAGTGTATCAATACATCCAATGCTATAACAAATCAATATACAATCTTTATAAAGGTTCATGTTTCCATGATACAGGATTTTAGTTCTATCCAACTTTGTTGTTTTATGCTAATTAGTAATACGTGATAGAGGTTGAGCAATATTTTCTTCTGAATTATTGATGGTAAATTCGTCATTACTGTTTGATGTATTTCTTTGTGTCAAGTTATCAAGTCAGGCTGTGTGTAACAGAGGGTAGGAAACATTGAGCTGCTTGCATACAAGTCCCCTAGAATGCTCGCTGTATACAGGTGCTGATCAAAGGTTTGGTTTCTCTGTCCAGGGATTGAACTGCTAATTTCATTCCAACATTATGTTGGGGGAACTATTTACATGAAACTGTTCTTCACAGACATCATGCTGATTTAATCTATGTTTTCAATGAATCACTGTATATTTGATATTTTATTCAATATATTAGCAATTCTTCAAGAAAATCTCCATAGTTTGGCTGAAGTCTCGTGATCTGAACATTGTATCCATTTGGCAACAGCATAGGGGTCTCTAACAGCAATAATCGCCAATCAAAAGCAACATACACATGTACAGGGTTAAAAGGGGATTGGGACAGGGCCTTTTCTCTTGTATTGATGTTAACAAATCAATCTTTTTGAGAAAGATATCCAAATGAAACATAATTTTAAACAATGATTTATATTGGCAATTGGCTAATAATGACATACTAAATAATGAAAACCCTGATATAAGTGTTAGTTACAGCTCCTTATGGGCACCAGAAGCTGTGAGATTAAAGGCCTCACTGTATGCCATGTTCTCCACCTTGGTTTATACCTACAATCTGTCTACATTCTACCTATACTGTCAATCTGTTACAAGCTAGTCATTCCATGCATGTTTCTGTATAGGTTAATATACATCTTCATACAGTGTCCACATTCCTTCACGCCCAAAGAATGCTATTATGGGTCGCACTGTGACTCCCCCCCCCCCCTTCTGGTCAATGAACTTTGAATCTGTATCACATTCTGAATATCATATATATATATCCATGTTAATATAGTAGGATGAATATATAGGCATATATTAGCTTGAGAGCTACTAAACTTTGATGCAAAGTTTCATGTACCGTTTAATACATGTTGTGTTATATCGCCATATAATGCAGCAAAGCTGCAGCCAGGCATTCCATTTGTATCATTCTGCATTATTGATTTCATGTAAATTCTGTGGTATTAATACACTGAGTAATACAGCTGTGGAACCTGAAAGGTCATAAACATGTCAAACTTGCATATTCAGCCATTTTACTTATCTAATACAAGCAATATCACAATAACAAATCACCTTAAGCAAATTTGCTGAGTCATCAAAAAAAAAAAAAAAATCCCATCATTCTAATTCGGAGTGAGAAGCATAATATGTGATAATTTCCTTTTGTTGTTTATTTGTCTTATTTCATTTTTAATTCAATTTAATAAAACAAAAGTTGTCTGTTGCGGTTGTTAGTACGGAGTTTGTTTTAGGTCAAAGTCTGTTTTTGGCTGTCCTCTATGAGATTAGAATATAGCTGTACATGTTGCCTGTGAACAATCTCACCCCTGCACAATTCATTGAATGAAACATTCGATTGACTACCAGTAATAAAACATGTATTTTGTACATGTATGTAAGGTTATAAGTGTATGAACTCATCCATTGTTTCTGTGGGTTACGTATTGTATATTCACATAATAGCTTTAGTTTGACACATCCGTACAGTTCTTGTATCAATAAAACATTTTATGAGGTAATATTTCCTTGTGAAGGTTTGAATGTTTGCCAAGGAAACCAATGATGCATTCTTCACATAGATCTCTTCTTGTCTGATAGATATGTTCTATGGTTTCTAGGTTACTGAGAATTCACTAAAACATTAACTTCTCCAGCTGGGGTTACCTGTTTAACATGCTGTGTGTTGACTACAAGGGCAACATCATTATATAAAATTATAAATACTGTGTGTGACCTTCACATTTGATAAATACTCTCATAGAGTTACTATATAGATTTGTGTATAAGACTGGGTTTTGTTACTGTGAATTCAGGTTTAACAGGGGGGGGGGGGGGGCTGTCTACAAATATACTCTGCTTGATACATAGGTGGGGCAGGTAATATTCTTTCATGGCATTCTATCATCCACAGTCATTTGTCCTCCACATGTGGAGAAGTTATTTACTTGCTGTCATAGTACTTGCTGATAATTGATATACAGGAATACGAGTAAAGTCAAATGGCTGTCATTATTCTGACTATCAATGGTTCTATGAGGGTTGTTGGATAATTTTAGTTTGTGGAATTTTGTTATAACCACTAATAAACTAATTCTGCAAAGTCAGTGAAATTGTACAGACTTCAACTTGGCTTTATTTTATATTGGTGGTGGTGGTGGGGGGGGGGGGGGTGTACAAATTTACTTCTGGCTTACTTGCGGATCAAACCGTGTGTTCTATTGTGAATCAATCTATGTGGTAGAATGTTGGGTGTTTTATGTTTGGAGTGTCTGTCAAGTACTTGTGTAATACATACTGGTGGCTGCATGCTGCGTGCCAATTAGAACACTTCACAAGTCAACATGTCTGATAGATGGTTTCTTTTCATGCTTAAGTGGTGAAAATGTGACAAAATAACTGTGCAGAATTGAATTCTTGAACTATACACGCATATAAGTGGAGAAATAAGACCTGCATATACAATTTTTCAAGTACTTCTTGATATTTCAATTAAGGCTGAAAAAGAACTCTACTGCACAGAGGGTGTCACAGAAGTGACACTGTTTGTAAGGTCTGTTCATTGTAACTACAGTACAACCTCTCCAGAGCGTCCCTCTATAGAGCAACATCCTCTCTATAACAACACCTCATAATTTCCCTTAGCAGATATTTACTCTAAATTTAACCTCTATAGAGCAACAACCTCAATATATAAAGGCTACTATTTGCCGTTCACAAAATAGAGTTGCTCTACAGAGGTTTTTGCTGTATGTCAAGTGTGATACAAAAATACTAAGATTTTCTCTCCTTGCCAAAATCTCTCATTCAACATTATATTGTATACTAGCCAGGCCTGGTATTTTTCAGGCCTGTGCCTGATTTCAGGTATTTGAATCCTGAAATTTCCTTCTTTGTGTATATTAAAAAATAGAATTTCAGGCTTTGAAACATGGATTTTCAGGCCTGAGAATCATATTGCTTATTACCAGGTCTGACTATACCAGGTTACATCCTACATGTATGTTAATGCAATATATTGATGTAACAGGGTCTCCCATATAAGACAGTTGGTATGTACCTCTAGTGACATTGCTATTTTACTAATGAGTATTTTATTCCAACAGCTACAATGTTGTGTTGCTAAACTCTTCTGTTATGTACCCGAAGTTTCTTCAATTCTTGTCACAAATACTGGAAAATTGATCAGAATGTTTTGTAAATGAGACACAAACAGATACATATTATAACTAGGACCGGGATGTTGATATTGTTTGATGTGGTAACTGGTAAGTTCTGGTCTGAGTCATTAATGACTTCTCATTACTTAGCATTAATATAATTGGTTCTCACACTGACCAATAGTGCTTATAAAAGCCCACTGACCAATAGTGCTTGAAAAAGCCCACTGACCAATAGTGCTTTCAAAATCCCACTCACCAATAGTGCTTTCAAAAGGCCACTGACCAATAGTGCTTATAAAAGCCCACTGACCAATAGTGCTTTTAAAATCCCACTGACCAATAGTGCTTTCAAAAGGCCACTCACCAATAGTGCTTTCAAAAGCCCACTGACCAATAGTGATTTCAAAAGCCCACTGACCAATAGTGCTTTCAAAAGGCCACTGACCAATAGTGCTTTCAAAATCCCACTCACCAATAGTGCTTGCAAAAGGCCACTGACCAATAGTGCTTGCAAAAGGCCACTGACCAATAGTGCTTGCAAAAACCCATTCACCAATAGTGCTTGCAAAAGCCCACTTTGTTAGACAGTTGTCCAACGATAAGAGTTTAATTTCCAGGCTGAGTATTTTATATTCTTCCATGATATTTTTCAAAACTTTTGATCATGTATGCCAACTACTTCTTGATAGAACTAGTTTTCCTGGATGCCTAGAGACTGTTGCTTGTCTAACAAATATGTTTGCTTATTAGAGGACCTAAGTATGATGATGTAATAACGTTACTCCCCCATACCTCAATGAGTTCAAGGATTTATACACAATTAGGAGGTTTGGTTACTAGTTTTTCCCTGACATGTACTTTGTTTAAGTGATTTAGGAAACTGTATTAACACATCCTGCTGACATAACTTACATGTAATTCCACGCCTACATAATAAACTATACATCTTTACTCATACAGAACGCTATGAAAGTAAAATATAAAATCTGTATGGTTCAGATATCCCGGCCTACTGAAAAGGTTACCTTTTCAAGGCTGAATTGTTTGACTGATTCATAAAGAACAAATAATTTGCACTTAAAGCAGGATCCTAACCCAAACTGTGCGGCGCCATCGCCTAGCTATGCAAAGTATGAAAGCATAAGTCCAATCAGCTATCGAAACATTATGGCCAAAATATAACTGTTTGGTTGAAATGTCCTGTTTTTAGCTCACCTGTCACAAAGTGACAGAGTGAGCTTTTGTGATCACTCTTCGTCCGTCGTCCGTCCGTCGTCCGTCCGTCGTCCGTCCGTCGTCCGTCCGTCAACAATTTGCTTGTGTAGACACTAGAGGTCACAATTTTGACTTAATCTTTATGAAATTTGGTCACAATGATCATCTCAACAAAATCTAGGTCAAGTTCGATATTGGGTCATCCGGGGTCAAAAACTAGGTCACAAGGTCAAATCATAGAAAAACCTTGTGTAGTCACTAGAGGTCACAATTTTGACCTAATCTTTATGAAACTTGGTCACAATGATCATCACATCAAAATCTAGGTCAAGTTCGATAGTGGATCATCCGGGGTCAAAAACTAGGTCACAAGGTCAAATCATAGAAAAACCTTGTGTAGACACTAGAGGTCACAATTTTGACTTAATCTTTATGAAACTTGGTCACAATGATCATCTCAACAAAATCTAGGTCAAGTTCGATATTGGGTCATCCGGGGTCATAAACTAGGTCACAAGGTCAAATCATACAAAAACCTTGTGTAGTCACTTGAGGTCACAATTTTGACCTAATCTTTATGAAACTTGGTCACAATGATCATCACAACAAAATCTAGGTCAAGTTAGATATTGGATCATCCGGGGTCAAAAACTAGGTCACAAGGTCAAATCATAGAAAAACCTTGTGTAGACACTAGAGGTCACGATTTTGACCTAATCTTTATGAAACTTGGTCACAATGATCATCTCAACAAAATCTAGGTCAAGTTCGATATTGGGTCATCCAGGGTCAAAAACTAGGTCACAAGGTCAAATCATAGAAAAACCTTGTATAGTCCCTAGACGTCACAATGTTGACTTAATCTTTAAGAAACTTGATCACAATGGTCATCTCAACAAAATCTAGGTCAAGTTTGATATTGGGCCATCCCGGGTCAAAATCTAGGTCACATGGTCAAGTCATAAGAAAACTTGCAATAGAGGCTGAATTTTCTTGAATCTTACTCAGTAAATGTAAATGATTACCTAGGTCACCATTTGGGTGTGCATGCGCAACTGCGACAGGTGAGCGACCTAGGGCCCTTTGGGCCCTCTTGTTAGGGGATATGGACGGTTTGTTTTATGTCTGACTTATGCATTAGTGGCTTGGCGCTGCCGCCATTTGTTTGTGGCTTTGGATTGTATGAAGTGTGCACTACAGTGTTTTATATTATTTATTTGGCGTAACTGATACAGTCACATAGATGTTGAATCAATTAACCCTCTCACACTCAGCACAACACTTCCCATATTCTCACCACATTCTTCTTCAATGGGCGTTTCCTCTCTGTTTTTCCAACCTGTTGTTCCTGTGTTTATGATTTATAATAGTTCTGATAGTTTTTGCAGAGTTGCTGTAAGATATACTTCAAGTATGATGTCTGATTATACTGGAGGGTAACCTCCATTTAAATACTCCTTAAATTATTCTCCAAGTTCTGTATATCCTCGTATGAATGCTCCTAGGAGCTGAAAGGGGATGGGGGCTTTGTATTTTGCAACAAGATGGACATTTTATTTAGCCAAAATAAAAGGATTTCTGTAAATTTTCTCTCATTCATTTTCCACCCTGACCCTATTTAGCTCATCTGAACCATAGTGACATTACTTAGGTGAGCTTTTGTGATCGTTCTTCATCCATTTGCCATCTGTCCCCTGTCACAAAGGGGAACCAGCTACTGCTAGTACATGTACTTGGAACAGAAATTCCCTGTCCCAAAGGGGAACCAGCTATACTGCTACTCAGAACAGAAACGCCCTGTCCCAAAGGGGAACCAGCTACTGCTACTCAGAACAGAAACACCCTGTCCCAAAGGGGCACCAGCTACTGCTTGTACTTAGAACAGAAACACTGAAATGTTGAAACATCAAACTCATATATCCTACAACTTGCAGTACATTAGACATGGCTGGTTTTATGCCCTACTCATGGTCCATCCTGAGATAACTGATTCACCCACATCATTGAATATCCTAGGATGCAGAGTGATCTAATCTGAACTATTAAACATGGTTACATTGAGCTGTTGTATTGATTGTGTGTTATACAAGAGTATAAGATGATTCCAGTCAATTAGATCAATATAGTTGATATTGGTACCAAGTTGTCTGCTGAGAACACAGTGTCTAACTAATCATGGTACAGTGGCTGTATGTATGCTAGACTGACAGTAAATATCTACTGCTGACCAAAACATGGGAGCGAAATTTTGCAATTTTGATAAATACTATGTTTATTGTACCTATAATAAAATTCTGGTTGAGGCTTTGATACCTTCCCTCACTATTACAGGCCCTTAGCCACGCTAAGGCACACTGAGGCACTTTTGAGAATATACCAAAACAGTATGGTTTTTGGGGGGGAGAGCCAGTCCCAAAGTAGACCCTAGAAAATATTTGCCTAGGTGCTTTTTTTGTCACTGGATACGGCCCTGCTATTACCATCGGCCTTGCTATTACCATCGGCCTTGCTATTACTATCGGCCTTGCTATTACCATCGGCCTTGCTATTACCATTGGCCTTGCTATTACCATCGGCCTTGCTATTACCATCGGCCTTGCTATTACCATTGGCCTTGCTATTACCATCGTTTCATTCATATAGTGTGGCTTAAACTTTTAAATCGCTATTATCAGGCCACTGATTCCAAATTGGCCCCCAACAAGTAATAATTGTCACAGGTGAAATGCACCTTGCCCAGGTTTTGAGCCAGACAAAAAAAATTAAAGAAGTAAACAGATATGGTCAGTTTTGTACTAAAACATCTTTAATTTGTGCACATCTGATTTTTCACCTATGTGCAATATACCAAATTTCGCCCGTCTTATTATTATCGTGCGTGCACTATACTTGGGTGCATGACTTTGTTTGTTTGTATTCATCAAAATGTAATTGTTTTATTCAGAAGAAGTAATTAAAGTGCATGTAAATGCATTAAGATATTGAGATAACATGTAGTGTGGCTGTGTGTATGTGTGTGATATGTTTGTTGTAAAGCTGGTATCTGGCTTGTTGACAGTATTATCTGGTTATAAACAGGTAACCAGGCACAGTGACAATTATAGGTAGATAAAGCACGGTATGAATCATTCTAGTTGTACAACTTCAGCTGCATTATTCTACTTCAAATAAATAAATTTTTGTGAAATCGTTGATGTGTTCTTGCTGCTGTGTTTTGATTGCTATAAATATGCCTCGGCATATTGAGTTTATGCTGGAAGTCTGTCTGTCTGTCTTTGGGGATGTCATAAAGTTTGTCTGTGCTAGTTCTTCTTAGCCATTGGTTGAATTTTAATGAAACTTTGCATGAATACACAATTGTCAGGAATTTCAGGTCAGGTAAATTTGCCGGAGTTATAGCCCTTTGTTGGAGATAGTTTTTGTGTCAAAAATCCTTTCAGGTTTGGTGTATAATACTGTATGATGATCTCATTATGGCATAGGCTTGCCCCTATTGAAATATGAAGCCTCACACTACCAGTATAGTTCCTAAGTGCTTTACTTCATCACTCTGTACATATTTGTCTGAATAATGGAAGTGAAAACAGACTTACAAACAATATCAGTGCTGTCTATATAGTATTACTGTGGTAAAACTGGTTGATAGAAGAATATTTAATCAATATTGTTGCAAATGTACAAGAAAGTTGGTAATGTCTGCCAACAGCTATAAGATAAATACCTTTGAATATCTGTGATAAAACAACAGCAAAAATTAGAAGGTTATTTGGCAGCGACTAGAACAGAGGAGTCAAACAGAGGAGTCAAACAGTAGATAATTTGGTTCATATAGCTGAGCATCAGCCTCTGTTCATACAGGTGAGAGTCAGTCATTTTTACTGGGGTCGACAAGTGTGTCGCTCTGTTCACAGGAGTGAATCAGTCAAAACTTGAGCGCTGAGAATTGGTAATGTTCATGGGGATGAGTTCGAGTTGGTCAGACTGTTCCCAGGGTTGAGAGTCGATCTTGGTGCATCAGTGTTTTCCAAACATAATTTTGTCTGTCTGAAGGTAACCTTCTAGCTAGTTCATCATCGTAACATGTACACAGTGCAATGACTACTATCTATACACATGTATGTGTTCTGATTATAAGGATATCAGAATGATGTAGCATTGTGTTGATGTATTATGATAATGTCATGGAATACTCTGTAAGTCTCTGTTACAATATGTTGGTATGTTCTCTGGATAATTGATATCTTAATGTTCTATCTCATATTGTGATCGTAATTACTGGCTTACATGTAGGTACTAATTGATGTGTTTAATTGTAACATCTGTATTACAGTACCGGTATATTCCTGTCGATGATCCCATCGACCTATACCTATCCCATTTCCAGTTTATCATTCCAACTTCTCTGTATTCATTACTGTCCATTAAATCACCTGATAACACAGGGTCGGTCGTCTTGTAACTGCTACTTCTGTATATTGTATGTACAGTCAAACCTGTGTTTGTGGTTACTTGATATATTACAATCACCTGTCTTAAGCCACCAATATTATACAGGGGGTCCTACAGTTCCAGAAAAATCCACTTTACACGAAAGAATAAACTATTCTGAAGAAAAATGAAAGTTATTTGAGGAAGAAATTCCAAGTTTAGACTTGAAATTTCATAGGCAGAATTTGAACAAATCTTAACAAATCCCTTTGGGATGTGTACTAATGGCACCACCCAAAACAGTCCTGCATCTTATTTTGAGGATTGAGGCACTATGCTTCAGTAAAATCCCTAATTCAATCATTAAATCCATATCAGCTATTGTTCTATTGAATACACCTGTATTATACCGTCATGGTCGGCTGCTTTAAACAGCCACATCAAATATACACCATGACTGGTCATTGAAAACAGGTTAAACTGTATATTTCTGTCTCCCTCCTATCTTAGCTTGGAGCTTAATTCCCCTAAATCTTGTCATTCTTAGAAATAACATTGAGTCATATGTCAGCTAATCAGTTGTCTAAATGTTACTTATTTATGCATGGACATGAGCATTGGCCAAATCTTGCAACACATGTATGGTTAGATCAGAATAACATCTTGTAACCAAAGTTGTTACTGTAGCCAAACTGTTAGATGCATAGTCGGCTTTTGATGTTCATGTTACAACATTAAATTTATGACGGAATGATAGGTGGTGGATTCTAATAAATCTTACCACTTTACATGATTGCAAGCAATGTATAATGTCAACAAATATTATGTGTCATGCTTTTACAACCTTGAAAATGCATTTAATATTTCACATCTGAAATTATCTTAAGTATGGTGACCAGATATAGTGTTTAAAGCAGGTGCAATAAACCTGTTGTATGACAAAGCAACCATTTAATGATTGTTTGACCTTTGACGGCACTTTCAAGGTTAAGCGTGTGAAATCTAGACAGAATAATGTTATTAATGAAGATTTTATCCTGGCATTCATCTATTGTTTCAAAGGATTCATGTTTTGTGACATATATTCAGAGTCTTGTTTCTGTCACAGTCAATTATTGTTGAGATCATGTATCAAGGAAACATCTGTGATAAATTATGGTAGCAATATAATACATCTCAGATCAAATTGTATGTTTGTTGGCCTTTGTGTTCTCAGTAAATGGAATCTGAATTGGGGTTTGGTGTTTGATTTTTTTTCTCCCTCCTGTGGTATCTGATTTCCTGAATGAAACCTGGAGGGCTTGAAAGCTTAACTAGTCCATCTTTTCATCAAATAAATGGGCAGATAGGTTTGTTTAGCTTTTAGCTGTTATATTGGAAGCTGACTGAAGATAAACAACAATTTACAGTTTTTGCCAATGTTTATGAAAATTTTGTTGTTGAACCTTTAAGTTACATTGTGAATTTGGTTTGTCTATAGCTGTTAGTGTTCCTTATCTGATCGACCTCAATAACCGAGTGGTTGAGCACTTGCTTCAAGTGCGAGAGATGTCTGGTTTGATCCCGCAGGCCCCGAAATACGAAAGTCTTAAAAAAATGGTACTGGTGTTTCCTTGCTTGAAATTCAGCATTATAAGTTGTAAGTTCTAGGTAATTGCTTGTTAATGTCTGGTGTCATGCAAAATAATGAAATACTGCTGACTCTTCAAATGTGGAACTGACTCTCTTAAATTCAGTCTTTAAATGTTGGTCCGAACGTGTGGCTTTAAGTTCTTGAAACTTAGGAAAGTCTTGTAGAATGCCAAGAAGCCTATATAACCTGCTTTGCTGCTGTTTGCTCTTGGATTTGATGAGATGTTTGTTTATATCAGTATGATATGGCACTCCTACAAATTAATGATGACCGTAATTGTTATTAGGCAATGTCTATTATAATCATCATGATATATCAGGGTGAGCCATCCTATCCATTATTTGGAGAAATAATCAATAAGTAATTATTGTAGTAAAAGCATAGTGAGTCTGCTTATTGTTATGTTCATATATTGGTACTTGGTACTGTGTTACAATCATAGTGAGTCTGCTTATTGTTATGTTCATATATTGGTACTTGGTACTGTGTTACAATCATATATAATACATTATGGTTCTATGAGTATCTTCTACCACAATGGTGAGTCTGTAATTATAGTTGTCTGATAGAGCCCCTGAGTCACGGAAAGTGCTGGATCAAGATCCGGTATGTGCTCCAGAATGATCTCGGATTTGTGCTCTTTTGGGTTCTTTGAGCACCCGATGGATGGCCATCACACTGCAGAAACACAGACGAACCCGCATACACACTGTGACACACAAGTGCAAACAACACAACACTTGCACAAATGACCATGGACCCTCTCCTGGACAGTCGAGGCAGAATGAAAAAAACATTGACCCACACAGTCTTTAGCCAATTTCTCCACTGTTCACCAGGATTGGTCCAGCTTTTCAGTTCTACTTCTAAAGTGTCTCTCTCAGAAACTGCGAGTCTGTAATGTTTATTATTAAGTCACCTCACGAGTGAATCATTGTCTGCACCATTTCTGCTGAGCTAGCACTTTTATGCCCATAAAAGTACATAATTATTTTCTGCATGATACTTTCACAGGAAGCTGGACAGAACATGCGATTCTTTATAGTTATTTTGCTTTGATAGTTAGACTCTATATGTAATGAACTTTTACTATTCTCATGTATTGATCAGAAAGTTTAGACTTTCTCAATACACTAAGGGGTTATACTGTGATATCATATATATAGTATGTGTGTCGGAACTGGATTTGTATTGTGAAAGAATCGTTATGTTTTCATACAGTTGTTGGCTGTAGTTCATGTTTTCCCTGCCAAGAAATATTACAGATAGCAATGAGGTGAAATTCTCACATTCCTTGATGTGTAGATCTGATTGATGTGTATACAGCTTATTAAGATGTTCGCTATTTTAACTTTAAATTTGTTCATTCAGAGCTATAATCCTCTTGAAATACTTCATTATTATGCCCCCATCTTTGATGAGAGGGTATACTGCTTTCTGCTTTCCACATGTCATCTGTTGGTCGGTCAGTAGACCAAATGGTTTCTGTTCTATAACTCAAGATCGCTTTTCCCTAGGATCTTCAAAATATACATGGAGGTTGGTCATCAACAGTAGATGAACCTTATTATGTCCCCATCTTTGTGATGGGAGGGGGGTATATTGCTTTGCACATGTTATCTGTAAGTTGGTCTACCCCGTTGGTCGGTAGACCGATAGACCAAATGGTTTTCGTTCAAAAACTCAAGAATGCTTTGCCCTAGTTTCTTGAAACTTTACATGGAGGTTGACCAGCAACAGTAGATGACCCCTATAGATTTTGAGGTCAGCAGGTCAAAGGTCAAGGTTGCTTTGCCCATTGACAGCAAAGAGTTTCCGATTGGCTGCTATGGGGGCATACATGTTTTACCAACATCTCTTGTTATATTCATTATTTCATTCTTGAAGATGGCTTTCAACTTGATAGTTTAATTATACCTGCTGTCTCAGGTGTGGTGTAATATTTCCTTGATTATCATCATTCTAGTTTTGATGTCTAGACATTCAGTTGTCTGTATGTGACGGACAGGAAATACAAGTATTACACAGTATATTACACTAAAACCTCAATACTAAGACCACCAATACTAAGACCACCCTTGGGCCTTCAGGGGTGTCAATTTTCCTGATTTATCCGGAATTCCGGATTTATCATTTCTGAAAGAGCAATGACTTCTGACCAAAATAAAAGTTATTTGATGAAAATATCTCAAGAAATGGCAAAGTTATGGTAAATTTGGTCTGCCCTGTAGGAATTTCTTTAATACAGACTAAGTTAATCATGGAAACAATGTCATTGAAGGTCACTTGTTTGGCAAAAATGTTGGTAGCGTATGATTTTCAGGATTTTGAATTTGACTCTGTTGACACCCCTGGGCCTTGTTTTATTGTGGTTATGTAACAGCTTGCCAAACTTCACATGTATATATACTTTATTTCAATGTGTAGTTTGCCTAGCTAACATGACCACAACAATGCAAAGCTTATGTAATATCTCACTGAGAGACTGCTTCTGTTGTCTCTTGGTTCAATTTATGACAATGGTTGCAGTAAAACATACATGTTTATGTCAATTTGTGGTCTAGTATGTCACTGTTTTGTCTCTGAAACTGTATAATGATTTGATGTAAATTGCTGAACACTTCATAGAAATTCAATAGTCATATTCTTCTCTGTAGTCATAAATTCACAGATACACTGTCCTGTGTGTGGACCTTGATGTGTGCTGTGTGTAATACACAGCCCTTGATGAATTATTCATGATAGGATGTCTAAGAATGCTGCAGTAATTGAGCTAATTACAAATGCTTGTGGTTAGACTGTAGCTTAATGGAAGCATAATTGACTGATGTGCACATTGCTGGCAATTACCTCCCAATAATTTATATCTCACTTGAAGACCAAGTAGTGTCTTAATTCTATGCTGTTTAACCTTCAGTGAATGTCAAGGTCGTTATTGTGACAATATTTATTTGGTCGTATATTTCTTGTGTTGGTTTGGTGGTTTACAGTTACCTTGTTTGGTGGTTATGTTGTTTGGTGGTTATGTTGTTTGGTGGTTATGTTGTTTGGTGGTTATGTTGTTTGGTGGTTATGTTGTTTGGTGGTTATGTTGTTTTGTGGTTGTTCGGTGGTTATGTTGATTGGTGGTTGTCATGTTTGACTCAGGGTTATTGTGGTTTATTGTTGGCAATTATAGCATGTGCCTGTTGGTGCCTCAGTAATGATAGTTGAGGGTTATAATATCAGAAAGCAAAACTGTGCTGAAACTTACTTATAAGTAAACACTTATTTAAATATTTTTTTTAGTTCCTTTAATTTTATACAATATTATATTTGCCATCCTTATGGTTGTTGTTATTTGTTTGTTAGCCATTGGCTGAGACAGTGGTAAGTAGTTTATTTCCCTGCCAGATTGGCTAATGACCATCGAGGAAGCTGTGAGTCCTTATAAAATATGTATTTTATGCACTTAACAGTTTCATAATCTGTAACTGGTACAAAGTTTGTAGCATCTGTGTAACATAGAATGTCAGCTAGAGAAATTATATATAATGCGCTGGTCATAAAACTGTAATGACTCACCCATCCTTATAATACCGTTTATGTGTAATTCATGCCCATTTCATGAAATATAAGTTTTATTGTGAGATATTTAATTATGCACCACAGTGGGATTTATATTATACCAAAGTTGATATTGTTGTTATAAAAAAATAGATAATTGTCATTGTCATGTTGATAGAAATTTGATGGTTACAATGACGACCTTGACCTTCAAGTCCAATACCTGTTAAGGGCAGTTAACATCCCGTTTAGACTGCTCCGTGACTGTAAACATCACGTTTAGACTGTTCCTTGGATGTAAACTTCTCGTTTCGACTGCTCCTTGACTGTAAAAATCCTTGACTGTAAACACCTCGTTTAGACTGCTCCGTGACTGTAAAAAACATCTCGTTTAGACTGATCCGTGGCTGCAAACATCTAGTTTAGACTGATCCGTGGCTGCAAACATCTCATTTAGACTGATCCGTGGCTGCAAACATCTCGTTTAGACTGATCCGTGGCTGCAAACATCTCATTTAGACTGATCCGTGGCTGCAAACATCTCATTTAGACTGATCCGTGGCTGCAAACATCTCGTTTAGACTGATCCGTGGCTGCAAACATCTCATTTAGACTGATCCGTGGCTGCAAACATCTCATTTAGACTGATCCGTGGATCTCATTTAGACTGATCCGTGGCTGCAAACATCTCATTTAGACTGATCCGTGGCTGCAAACATCTCATTTAGACTGATCGTGGCTGCAAACATCTCATTTAGACTGATCCGTGGCTGCAAACATCTCATTTAGACTGATCCGTGGCTGCAAACATCTCATTTAGACTGATCCGTGGCTGCAAACATCTCATTTAGACTGATCCCGTGGCTGTATTATTTTAAGTGTATATTTTTGCAGATATATTACAATGTATAACATTTTTACCTTCAGATCCAGAAGGTGAAGAGTACCAGAAGAATTTACGACGTCCCGCAGAAGTGAAGGAAGACATCAAACAGATGTCGGACAGAAGTCGAGTCTCGCTGATACTTAACAGCGAGGCATTTCGTCGGGAGTTGGAGGAGATTGTTGATGAACAGTTACGTCAAGGAAACGCTCCGGCTAGTTTGCTGGCACTTCAACAGATCTCAAACCTGCTTATGCCTAACAATAAGTTCTCTCAGGGTGCGATAAGTGGAGTGGGAGGTTAGTAGCATTTTATACCTACTGGGAGTTCTCACCATCATTCAATATAAAGTCACTTGTTAGTGACCATCAATCAATATAAAGTCACTTGTTAGTGACCATCATTCAATATAAAGTCACTTGTTAGTGACCGTCAATCAATATAAAGTCACTTGTTAGTGACCGTCATTCAATATAAAGTCATTTGTTAGTGACCATCATTCAATATAAAGTCACTTGGTAGTGACCGTCATTCAATATATAAAGTCACTTGTTTGTGACCGTCATTCAATATAAAGTCACTTGTTTGTGACCGTCATTCAATATAAAGTCAATTGTTAGTGACCGTCATTCAATATAAAGTCACTTAATAGTGACCGTCATTCAATATAAAGTCACTTGTTTGTGACCTTCATTCAATATAAAGTCACTTGTTTGTGACCGTCATTCAATATAAAGTCACTTGTTAGTGACCGTCATTCAATATAAAGTCAATTGTTAGTGACCGTCATTCAATATAAAGTCACTTAAAAGTGACCGTCATTCAATATAAAGTCACTTGTTTGTGACCTTCATTCAATATAAAGTCACTTGTTTGTGACCGTCATTCAATATAAAGTCACTTGTTAGTGACCGTCATTCAATATAAAGTCACTTGTTTGTGACCGTCTTTCAATATAAAGTCACTTGTTAGTGACCATCAATCAATATAAAGTCACTTGTTAGTGACCGTCATTCAATATAAAGTCATTCAATATAAAGTCACTTGTTAGAGACCATCATTCAATATAAAGTCACTTGTTAGTGACCATCATTCAATATAAAGTCACTTGTTTGTGACCATCATTCATTATAAAGTAACTTGTTTGGGACCATCATTCAATATAAATTCACTTGTTAGTGACCATCATTCAATATAAAGTCACTTGTTAGTGACCGTCATTCAATATAAAGTCAATTGTTAGTGACCGTCATTCAATATAAAGTCACTTAATAGTGACCGTCATTCAATATAAAGTCACTTGTTTGTGACCTTCATTCAATATAAAGTCACTTGTTTGTGACCGTCATTCAATATAAAGTCACTTGTTAGTGACCGTCATTCAATATAAAGTCACTTGTTTGTGACCGTCTTTCAATATAAAGTCACTTGTTAGAGACCATCATTCAATATATAGTCACTTGTTTGTGACCATCATTCAATATAAAGTGACTTGTTAGTGACCATCAATCAATATAAAGTCACTTGTTAGTGACCGTCATTCAATATAAAGTCATTCAATATAAAGTCACTTGTTAGAGACCATCATTCAATATAAAGTCACTTGTTAGTGACCATCATTCAATATAAAGTCACTTGTTTGTGACCATCATTCAATATAAAGTAACTTGTTTGGGACCATCATTCAATATAAATTCACTTGTTAGTGACCATCATTCAATATAAAGTCACTTGTTAGTGACCATCATTCAATATAAAGTCACTTGTTTGTGACCATCATTCAATATAAAGTTACTTGTTTGGAACCATCATTCAATATAAAGTCACTTGTTAGTGACCATCATTCAATATAAAGTCACTTGTTTGTGACTGTCATTCAATATAAAGTCACTTGTTAGTGACCATCATTCAATATAAAGTCACTTGTTTTTGACCGTCATTCAATATAAAGTCACTTGTTAGTGACCGTCATTCAATATAAAGTCACTTGTTAGTGACCGTCATTCAATATAAAGTCACTTGTTTGTGACCATCATTCAATATAAAGTCACTTGTTAGTGACCATCATTCAATATAAAGTCACTTGTTTGTGACCGTCATTCAATATAAAGTCACTTGTTTGGAATATAAAGTCACTTGTTAGTGACCGTCATTCAATATAAAGTCACTTGTTTGGGACCATCATTCAATATAAAGTCACTTGTTAGTGACCGTCATTCAATATAAAGTCACTTGTTAGTGACCATCAATCAATATAAAGTCACTTGTTAGTGACCGTCATTCAATATAAAGTCACTTGTTAGTGACCAGCAATCAATATAAAGTCACTTGTTAGTGACCGTCATTCAATATAAAGTTACATGTTTTGTGACCGTCATTCACTTGTTAGTGACCATCATTCAATATAAAGTCACTTGTTCGGGACCATCAATCAATATAAAGTCACTTGTTTGGGACCATCATTCAATATAAAGTCACTTGTTTGTGACCATCATTCAATATAAAGTTACTTGTTTGGGACCATCATTCAATATAAAGTCACTTGTTAGTGACCATCATTCAATATAAAGTCACTTGTTTGTGACTGTCATTCAATATAAAGTCACTTGTTAGTGACCATCATTCAATATAAAGTCACTTGTTTTTGACCGTCATTCAATATAAAGTCACTTGTTAGTGACCGTCATTCAATATAAAGTCACTTGTTAGTGACCGTCATTCAATATAAAGTCACTTGTTTGTGACCATCATTCAATATAAAGTCACTTGTTAGTGACCATCATTCAATATAAAGTCACTTGTTTGTGACCGTCATTCAATATAAAGTCACTTGTTTGGAATATAAAGTCACTTGTTAGTGACCGTCATTCAATATAAAGTCACTTGTTTGGGACCATCATTCAATATAAAGTCACTTGTTAGTGACCATCATTCAATATAAAGTCACTTGTTTGTGACCGTCATTCAATATAAAGTCACTTGTTTGGAATATAAAGTCACTTGTTAGTGACCGTCATTCAATATAAAGTCACTTGTTTGGGACCATCATTCAATATAAAGTCACTTGTTAGTGACCGTCATTCAATATAAAGTCACTTGTTAGTGACCATCAATCAATATAAAGTCACTTGTTAGTGACCGTCATTCAATATAAAGTCACTTGTTAGTGACCAGCAATCAATATAAAGTCACTTGTTAGTGACCGTCATTCAATATAAAGTTACATGTTTTGTGACCGTCATTCACTTGTTAGTGACCATCATTCAATATAAAGTCACTTGTTCGGGACCATCAATCAATATAAAGTCACTTGTTTGGGACCATCATTCAATATAAAGTCACTTGTTTGTGACCATCATTCAATATAAAGTTACTTGTTTGGGACCATCATTCAATATAAAGTCACTTGTTAGTGACCATCATTCAATATAAAGTCACTTGTTTGTGACTGTCATTCAATATAAAGTCACTTGTTAGTGACCATCATTCAATATAAAGTCACTTGTTTTTGACCGTCATTCAATATAAAGTCACTTGTTAGTGACCGTCATTCAATATAAAGTCACTTGTTAGTGACCGTCATTCAATATAAAGTCACTTGTTTGTGACCATCATTCAATATAAAGTCACTTGTTAGTGACCATCATTCAATATAAAGTCACTTGTTTGTGACCGTCATTCAATATAAAGTCACTTGTTTGGAATATAAAGTCACTTGTTAGTGACCGTCATTCAATATAAAGTCACTTGTTTGGGACCATCATTCAATATAAAGTCACTTGTTAGTGACCGTCATTCAATATAAAGTCACTTGTTAGTGACCATCAATCAATATAAAGTCACTTGTTAGTGACCGTCATTCAATATAAAGTCACTTGTTAGTGACCAGCAATCAATATAAAGTCACTTGTTAGTGACCGTCATTCAATATCAAGTTACATGTTTTGTGACCGTCATTCACTTGTTAGTGACCATCATTCAATATAAAGTCACTTTTTCGGGACCATCAATCAATATAAAGTCACTTGTTTGGGACCATCATTCAATATTAGTGACTTTATCATGGTTTAAGCCACAATGTTGCTATGAACCTGCCATCTTATCAAGAATGCTAGAAATTAAAAGTCCTATAATTTTCAAATTCTTGAATTTTTGAGTCCTAGAATTTTCAAATTCTTGAATTTTGGAGTCCTAGAATTTCACTTCGGTTGGGAAGATCTGTGATTTCCTAGACTGATTGAGCACTTATGTCCTGCTGCGACTTTTGCTATGACCATTGTATATCTTCACATATATCTCTACATGTGATGTGAAGAAGTCATCAATTGCATGAAAGAGCAATTTAGTTGATAATTAATTATTACCTGCCTGCAGTGTATGACTGGAAATTTGTTGGAAAAAAAACCAATGAAACAAGCGGACTAACAATAAAGCTATGGTTCAAAGTAAACAATGACTGTAAATGAATGATCAAATTCCTTTATGTGTGCAATTAAAAGTCAATTAGCACTTTACTCCTATTAAGGTAATTGATTTGGTTTGTAATAAGTTCATTTATCATTTATTTATTACCATCCATCAAATACAGTAGAACTCCAATGGCTTGAACAGTTTTGCCTCTGACGTCCTAGAAATCTGGAACAGGTTTTTCGGTCAATCTGCAATATGATGATGTACTAGTATCAGGGGATCTATCCTGAAATCTTGATTTGCTGCATTAGAAGGAATAATCTTTTCTGCTGAAAATAAAAGTTATTTGATGAAAAAATTCAAAGTTTTGAGAAAGTTATAGTCATTTGTAATTTCATATGCAGAATTTTAGCAATAGAATAATGTTTGAACTGCAATTTGGTGTAGGGATGATTTCTTATCGCATCAGAAACAGGCTTGGGACTCGTTTTCAGGATCGGGCATCAGGCCTCGGTAGAACCCCTTTAGTATACAGTAGATGCCTTCGACAGGTGAATGGCTTGACAGGCCTTGACACTAACTATTTAGGGCACTGGTCCGACAGGGCAAAAGTG
This sequence comes from Spisula solida, assembly GCA_947247005.1. Taxonomy (NCBI): domain Eukaryota; kingdom Metazoa; phylum Mollusca; class Bivalvia; order Venerida; family Mactridae; genus Spisula; species Spisula solida. Next base: position 23,664,508 of record OX365952.1, on the reverse strand, counting down.
CCAAATTTGTAAATAGGACAGTTACTGGTCCTCCAGAATTTTCACTGGTCTCGGACCAGCGGACCAGTGTTGGTGTCGAGCTCTGCTTGAACTGTTTAATATAATTTTTCAGTCTGAAGGTTGTTGGAGGCAAGTTATACTGTAATTATACATGTAGGATTGTTGTGATATAAAATCCAAGATCAATAAAGAAATGTGGCTTGTTCTCTCAGTTTTATGATAGTTATCAGACTATGAATCATTGAACTGTTCTATTGATGTGTATAACTTGCATATATAAACAGGATGTTCACCCCAAACTGTTATATTTTATTGTGTATTTGTTTGTTTGACTAGCCATGTAATGCCTTCATGTAACGGTCATTTACCTTGAGCCAACCTGACGAGGTGGGGGGGGGGGGGGTAATAAACACATTCGCTCTATTATAAATTTATGAAGCAGTTATTGATTCAAAAAGTCTCATGTACTTTTGATGTCATGAAGTTCAATTTAACTCATTGAAGCGACACATATATTATTCTATTTATCACATAACTGAGAACATAAAGTTTAACACAGATAAGTATCAGAAATGTAAATTTATGTACCCGGTATGTTAGTGAGAGTTAAAGGTGAACTAAGTTTTGACTAACATGTAACCATTTTGCATGGCTGATAATATCAAGAAAATTTGAAGTGATTTTAAAAAATCCAACATTCCTGGCCGTCTACATGCAGTTATCAGTTTCAGTAAAATGTATAGCAAATATTGACCATGTCTCTATTTCTTGACTGAAATAAAGTATGCTTATTACAACAGAATATCTTGCAATTAAGTCCTAATTTTGTACAGCACAAGTCAAAAGAATGTATTGGAATCATATATTATACATGTTGAGAGGCGAGGAAACATTGAATTTTGTGAATGTACAGTATGCAAGGTTCAGTTTATCTATTAAACTAAATGTGTTTTGTAGTGTTTACTAACAAGCCCGTTGGTAGAGTGCTCAGACCATCACTGAGCAGGTCCAGGTTTGATGCCTGGTTTGTACAGGTTAATACATCTTAATTGAACGGCATGTTCTCTACATTAGGAGAAATGCTTATGGTGAAACAAATTAAGTGCTGATTTTAGAATCAATTCCATGAAAGTATAAAAAGCAGTTTACTTCAACTGTTCACAGAGTATGGACTCAAATACTTGTTGAAAAATGATGTAAATCTATGTAAAAACGAAATACTTAATTGAAACTATGTATTCCAATTTAAGTTAATATTATTTTACTTACCAAAGGAGGGAGACACATATTCATGTACTTGACCTATTTTATAGCTTTATTTTATATTCTACAAAATACATAAGTATATTTTAAGGGAGTTAATACTCGCACATTTTACATAAAATGTATCAAATACTTCAGCGATTTCATAGCTTTATTTCATCCATAATGTTAAAGTCATGTATATATATTTTAAGGGGTTAATATTCCCAAATTTCACATAAAATGGTTACCCAGGTTCAGACCCGGCTATATAAAGTGCTATTTCATGTTGATTCTATGTTTTAATGATAGTTTTCTGTTTGCTGAACAATTTTATCTCTCGTCAATATTTGAAAGATAAAAACCACCTACACAAAGAAAGGTCTGCATACTATATCTTAAATGGATTGTTTTACAAGTTCATTTTGTGTGTGTTTTGTACTTTAATAATTGTTTGCTTTCTTGTCTTTACTCAATTTTTTATCAACCCTTTATCAAACCTGATATTTCTGTAACATGACTTTGTGTTAACATTCAAGTATGATGATGATCTGGGCATATTGGCTTGAACAATTTATAACCACACACTTAAATCATTGTTTGGCTGCATCTCTTATCATTTTGATTTTAAGACACTGTTCATTAATGATAAGAGTTTATACTTTTATACACAAGTTCATGTGGCTGTCACTGTTATCTTGATGTTTCACAGTTCAGTGTTTGATATCAACTTCAAAATAACTGGGGGATAAATGATTTGAAACTTATGATATTTATGCTGTTTTATGATTGTGGTCCCAGATTTTTTTCTTCCAAGCCAATATCTAACCCTTTATTCCATTGTCCTAGATACTTTGCCATACCACATCAATACAGTCAGGTCTAGATCCCAATCAAAATGTCGTTCTAACAAAATTGTCAGTTTACTGAATTGATACAAAGAGCATTTTGAAACATTTGTCCCCATAAATGATGTCAGTATATGAAATTGTAAGTATATCAGATGTAGTTATATTGAGACTTGGAGACCGTTAACATGGGCATGCGCTACGTAGTGCTTTCCACCGGAGGTTATCCATGCCTTCTATATTTAATTGAACGGGAGGTAACTGAATAAAGGTGATAGGTAGTGCTTTGCTTAGGCCACGGACCCCTGACTGTATACAAAAGTCAAATGCGCAGGTATTAATCACAAGTTGATGACTGTCGACAGTGAAGTTTTTTCAAATATCTCTATGGAAATGGTGAACACAATCTGACTGGTCGATAATCTGAGCATATTGCAGGTGAATGAATTAGGGGCCTTAAGATTTATAACCATTAATGGAGTAATTTTCTGGGTTAATTAAACAGGGGTGTCAATATTCCGGATTAATCCGGAATTTCGGATTTATCAATCCTGATAGAGCTAGGATTTCTGACCAAAATAAAAGTTATCTGATGAAAATATCTTGAGAAATGACAAAGTTATGGTCAATTTAATCTGTTCTAAAGGTTTTTATGAGTTAAATATGGAAACAATGTGGTTGAAGGCATCTTGTTTGGCAAAAATGCTCGGCGCATATGTTTTTCAGGATTTTTAATTTGGCTCTGTTGACACCCCTGTTAAACCAAACTTCTTTGTATGTTTTATTAATACTGTATGTTTGTTTGCGTTTACGTTTTACCTAATATACCCAGTGTATACATGACCTTTAAGTTCAACCTGTGTTTTATATGTAAAATTTAACAAAATTGCGATGACATATTACTCAGTTTGTTATCTGACATTTTGTTCCCTCGTCACAGGTTGGTTCACTGTGGGTAATTGGGGAGAAAAGTGGTATAACTAACTGTATAAATTAAGCTACTAGAATCTGACAAACCAATGATAACTTAATATGGGAGATTTTATCTGTAAATTATAAAATACAGATTTTCTGTGATATGTTTTTAAGGCATTTGCCATGACCTGATATCATATATTATGTTATATAGATATATAAATTGCACTCACGACAACAAAGTGCTCTCATAGCAAGGTCACATGGTATTATATGGGAGATCTTTTCAGAAAGTATTTGTTGCCCGCATACTTAGAAACACAATGTTTTTGCCTTTCTTTATTTGGCAATAATTTGTGCTCACAGAACAACTGCTTCGGTTTTTAGCTCACCTGTAAGCTTTTGTGATCACCCTTTGTCGGTTTGAAGTTGAACAGATCATGGTTCGTCCACAATTTGCTTGTTTAAATGTTCAGAGCATTAAGACATGATATTAAGAACACATTATTTTATAGAACCATATTGCCATTTGTATAAACATTTCTTATCTGTTGAGGTAGTAACAATAAGAATGAGGCAAAAAATATCTTTTGTAGGTTAAATGTCTAACAGGAAACATTTCATAAATATAAACACTGCCACAACCCTGCTCATTGTACAAGGTCATTAACCCCTGTATTACACATATAGTGTAGAACTAGTGCAATATTAACTGGAGATGATACCAATACCTGACTGCTTGAACTCTTGCTTAAACTCACAGTTTCCTTTATTTGTGGTGTAATCTTTGGCATTATAATGTTGTAGACATATTTTTCCTATTTGCCCGAAGGCCTGTCTGCAATTTACTACTAGGAACCTACTTAAGCAATTCTTATTCTGTCTCTCCATATTGATTAATTATGTCGGCAAAGTCATCCGACCAGTATAAATGATTAATATAAAACAGGAGCTTAATCAATTGGAAAATTACAGTTTTATTGTATGATGACAAACATTTATTTCCTGCCTCGATATTAAAACATCCGATTGCTTTCTGCGTAGAGTGGAATATACCTAAGGTCACTGCAGGCAGATAGATCAGTTTTAAAAGTAAACATTTTAAAATAACGTCACTAAACTAAATCGTTCCTGAATGGATCTAAACCAAACTTCATTGCAATGAGCTCTTGGTTATCCTCTTTAAATCATAAGAAAAATGGTTCAGAGGGGTGGTATTCAATATTAATTTTACTTGACTTAAGGATAAGGACAACCAATCAGATCACACCATATTAAACACTTGGTCAGTAACAGGTGATATGATCAGCTATCCTTATTCTCAAATAAAAAAAGATCAATATCGAATACCACCCCAGGTTCGCTGTATATGTAGGTCACTGGGGTCAAAATCTTATTTTTAAAAGAGACAAATCTGGAAACATTGTCTGAACCACTGAGTGAGTACTAAATCATTGGAATATGAATATCAATAGTATTTTTTGTTAGAGTGACAAACATTTCATTTCCTGGCTAATAAACTTCTGATTAGTTTCTGCCCAGAGTGGAATATCTTGTACACCCATCAATTTATTATTGATATCATATGTAGGTTTGGGAATTTGAAATCAATACATGTGTATAGATGCAGATCAGTGTATATTATGTAGGTTTGTAGTAATAGATTAATCCGTCCTGTAACACAGGCAATGATCAGGAATTATCCACCAAACTATCCAGACTTGAGTTATTGATTATTCCCAGTATGATGTATGACTTGCTGACATCATCTAGGCTATGCTGATACTACAACTTATCTTTTACTGGTAAATTTGTCTGCATATAATCAGATAATATACAAAAACTTTGCTAAGTCAGACTGTAGACTTGTTCCAATGTGATGTTTTTTACCAGTCTAACTGTTGATTGACCGGTCAGTCTAGATTTGACCTGTCTGACTGTAGATTTGTCCTGATGTGATGTTTTTAACTAATCAGACTGAAGACTGGTTCCAATGTGATGTTTTTGACCAGACAGACTGTAAACTGGTTTCAATGTGATGATTTTGACCAGCCAGACTGTAGACTGGTTTCAATGTGATGTTTTGACCAGCCAGACTGTAAACTGGTTCCAATGTGATGTTTTTGACCAGCCAGACTGTAGACTGGTTCCAATGTGATGTTTTTGACCAGCCAGACTGTAAACTGGTTCCGCTGTGATGTTTTTGACCAGCCAGACTGTAGACTGGTTCCAATGTGATGTTTTTGACCAGCCAGACTGTAGACTGGTTCCGCTGTGATGTTTTTGACCAGCCAGACAGTAGACTGGTTCCAATGTGATGTTTTTGACCAGCCCGACTGTAAACTGGTTCCAATGTGATGTTTTTGACCAGCCAGACTGTAGACTGGTTCAAATGTAATGTTTTTGACCAGCAAGACTGTAAACTGGTTCCAATGTGATGTTTTTGACCAGCCAGACTGTAAACTGGTTCCAATGTGATTATTTTGACCAGCCAGACTGTAGACTGGTACAAATGTAATGTTTTTGACCAGCCAGACTGTAGACTGGTTCCAATGTGATGTTTTTGACCAGCCAGACTGTAAACTGGTTCCAATGTGATGTTTTTGACCAGCCAGACTGTAGACTGGTTCCAATGTGATGTTTTTGACCAGCCAGACTGTAGACTGGTTCCAATGTGATGTTTTTGACCAGCCAGACTGTAGACTGGTTCAAATGTAATGTTTTTGACCAGCCAGACTGTAGACTGGTTCCAATGTGATGTTTTTGACCAGCCAGACTGTAAACTGGTTCCGCTGTGACGAGCCAGACTGTAGACTGGTTCTATTATCTTTTGGTTAAACCTGATGACTCAGTCTGTGAATGTTGTGTACATGGCTTGCTGCACTCACTGTTGGCTCTCTGCCCTGTTTTCTGTCCAACTTGGAAATTCAAGGACATTTCTTAAATGTCATAGGCTCAGATTCATTATATTATACAGATAGCTATTTCCGAAAGCTCTTCATATTAAATCACCGATTTCTTTGCCATTCAAGTATCTTTTACTCATTTGTGAATACAATAGATGGATAATACAGCATCATCTGTATAAGACAGCAAGGATCTTGATGGTGTACACAGGCTTTCTGAACTTGCTTCAAAGTCCTTAAAAGATCTTACCAGTGACATTCAGTTGTCATAGAAATGTTCACTTGACTGACCAAAGGTTCTGGTTGAAGCTTGGTAGCCTGTCAACTTGTCACTTATTTGTTTACAGATCTATGTGCTTGCAGAAAGTTAAAGGGATATGCCAAAAATGAAATATTGTTTGTTTCCCCTTCCCTACCTACCCGAGCAAAAAGGCACCTACCCAAAATTTGGGCCAAGATTTGGCAAAAAACAGAAGTTTGCATGTTCCTAATATAGGAAATGGTTGTTCACTGTTTAGAATGTTGCATGGATACTGCCTGTGCAAAAAGATAATAGAAAATCGGACAGGGAAGGCAGCACGCAACTTAACCAGTCGAGCGCAGAAAACATAAAAAATGACTCAGAATCAACAAAATCTGTTTAAATAATTGGACTAGTCATGTTTGAGTGATCTGCTGCACTGATCCCTTCTTATTTGATGTGTTACTATGATGTTTTACTATATATGTGTATGTTTTCCTGTATTTCAGGTAGCCCTGTAATTCCAGTATCAGACATTAAGGGTACCGAGGCGATGGGTTACACAAAACAAGAGAAAGCTCTACGATGTAAACTAGCTGCATGTTATAGACTTGTGGATAATAACGGATGGTCACATAGCATTTATAATCACATCACAGTAAGTGTTACATGTATGAATTATGTTGTGTGCACAAATTTACCTGGTCCTCAGTTTTTAAGCATGCATTTGCTACAAGCTTCTTGGTTGACATAAACAGGGGTGTTATTTTCCTGATTAATTCGGAATTCCGGATTTATCATGCCTGAAATATAAGTTATTTCATGAAAATATCTCAAGAAATGACAAAGTTATGGTAAATTTAATCTGCTCTGAAGGATGTTCTGAAATTAAAATTGAGTTAATTATGGAAACAATGTCATTGAAGGCCTTGGTTAGCAAAAATTATCAGCCGCATATTTTCCTGATTTTGAATTTGGCCCTGTTGACACCCCTGCATATATCAATTTCGGCGAGTAGTCTTGCCCTGTGGGTGATTTAGATTAATGTTTAAACTGTACCGCATATATATGCGTAATTATTTCCGCTTATAAAAAAGGCTGAAGTTTAAGTTTAGAAATAAATTACTGTTAAATTACACTAATGGCAGGATGAAGGACCAGGTTAATATGTCCGCACTATATCGATACTGAAGTAAACCATTTACTCCATAATACACCTCAAATCTATGAACTTCCTGTTTCCATATAAATGTTATATTAATAGTAAGTTGAGGAGGAATGTGACCAGTTTGCAACAAAAGTGAGATTCAAACTTACACTGTATGAAACCATCGCCTAGCGCTGCCAAGTGTGAACACATTACACCACACAGCTGTCAAAATACTGCCTCCAACTCTCCAAGAAAAGGTTACTTAAAACGCCCTTATCAAGCCTGTATAAAATTACGGAAATTTGGAAAAGCATCAAAACACATGTGCCTTGAGATAAGGAAGATGTGTCAAAATCATTTAATTATTAAAAAAGGGCTGATTAAGCAGAAAATGTAATATACCCATACACAAAGTACCTAGGTTCCTGAAATGTGTGAGACTGTATGTGACTTTATGTGTATCTTGCTAGAAGAGACTTGTGGTTGTGTACAAGTCCTTTGATTGTTTCTTATTGATTTGAATAAATGTATTATTCAAACCTTGAGTTTCGAGATAGTGATTTATCAGTGGGAACTGTATGTATGAATGTATAAACCATAAACTTGTTTGCTAAAATGTATGAGGAAATGTATATTGAGTTTGTTCTGGCATTATTTGATTATATCCACTTGTGGTTACTCATTTCGAGAAAATCAGAACGGTACTAATCTACTGGAATGACTATACAAATTTGATTGTTCTTTTCAGAGACACATTTATGTTGCCATGGTAACACTTAATAATTATTATTTCAGGCCAGAATTAGTCAAGACCAAGAACATTTTCTTATTAACCCTTTTGGTATGAACTACTCAGAAATAACTGCATCTTCATTGGTGAAGATCGACATACGAGGGGAAGTCATTGATCCAGGGGCAACAACCCTGGGTGTCAACGCAGCGGGATTCACTCTTCATTCGGCAATACATCAGTTTCGCCCTGACATAAAATGCATCATTCATCTTCACACTCCATCTGTAGTTGCTGTAAGTACTCGTGTATTTCCCAGAATTCTTTACTTGAGGGAGGTAACTCTTGTAGGATAGTCTACTTTAAGGGAGAACAGTTATTTCAGCGCTGGTTAAATGCCATGAACTGTTACTGAGGATAGTTATTTCATTGTGCCATGTTTATTGAGGAAATGATTTTAATCAGATTGACAGTATGTGTAAAACATGCAGAGTTACCACCCTTGTATGGTGGAATTGCCAAGTTATACTTTGTTACTTATTCTCCTGTGTCATGTACCTGAAGTATTGTGTTACAATAGGGTGGTACATTGACATTGTATTGTGCAGAGCAACAGATTATAAGGTTTTAGTCCATTGGGTATTTTATCCCCGAGTTTCAAATTTGTTCAGGTTTCGACAAATTTAAATTGGGTATTTAACAATACTCATAGGGTGAATGATCTTTCATGTACAACTTTTTACTATAACAACAGTTTCTATTTGGGTATTTCAGATTGTCTTTGCTTTTCTTACTCCCTCCTCTCAAAATCGATTGGGTTTTTAAGAAAATTAATTGGGTAATTACCCCCAATATGAGGGTAATTACCCCAATATGCAGCTAATCTGTAGCTCTGTATTGTGACAAGACAGTGGAAGAAAATAATCTTTTCATTGCTTTTGGTCATAGAAATATTTATAGCTGTATTTAAACTATAGAACACCGTTTGAACAGATTTTGGTGTAGCCTGTAGTTGGTATGCATACTGATTATGCCTATCCTGTTGTAGTTATATGTACTGACTTTGCCTATCGTTTGCAGGATCAGGCATTATGATTAAGGTGACTAAACTTTTGTGTAATCAAGATGTATGTGTATTGTAATGTTATATTATAGATATCTGGTATGAAATGTGGATTTTTGCCACTATCACAAGAGGCCTTGATTTGTGGGGAGGTCAGTTACCATGACTACAATGGTATCTTAGTAGATGCAACAGAAAGGGAAGCTCTACAGAGAAATTTAGGACCAATTAACAAAGTATGTATAATCATGAGGTCTTAATGTCCTGGTCCTGATCTCATGAAGTATCTCAACTAGAAAGCTCAACACAAATCTCAGATTGAGATACTTAGGGAAGATCAGGGCCTGGTCTCACTCAACATTAATTGTACAGTATTCTTGCTCAAGGGTGACACCCTTTGAGAAACTCATTTTCTGGCCATTGTATAGAATTTGTTGCTCTAGAGGAGTAAAATTAGTAGTAAATTTAAACTACTTGAAACCTTGTTATTGTTGACGTAAAGAGGTTGTTGCTGATTGGTAACCAATCTGTAGAAGTTGTGCTGTACAAATGATATAAACAGTCATGTTGCATTTCTATGTAAAACCAGACATTTTGAATATTGGAGGTTGATTTCATGACAGGACAGTTTTGCTGTCGACAGTTACACTGTCAACTGGTACATGACCTTATTGCGACATAAAACAGGAGAGGATACACTGTAAACTTGTCAACTTGTGTCGTATTACTGTACACTGTTTGTGTAGTATCTGGGGGGATTTGTCCTGTTGTAACCCTAATAAACTATGTTACCGTTGTACATGGATGTGTAACAAATTTTGCATTTTACTGCTGTTGTCTCAATTCTTTAATGTAGAATTCATATTACCCAGTAAAATATTCACTCCACCTCTAAGTACAAACTCTGCTTCAATATGTAGCACAGGAAGCTGTTCAATGTGTTAATAATATTATGGGTAGTTCAACTCTAGCACTGGGTTATGCCCCAAAATAAGTGCTAGACAAGACGCTTAAAGCCTTTTTGTCATCCTAATTGTGGGAAATATCACTACATGACCCGGGCAATTTATAAATGTCACTCTGAAGCCCAATTACAAAACAATCTAGAAGATTTGAACTTACCTGCCAGGTCGACCTCAGCATCTACTTAGCACCTGACTGTGACTAAACATTTTGTCTCATATATGAACTATTCATTGGTACAATAATTTGTTACTTTTAATTGTAGTAACCTTTATCTTGTATTCTCATAAACCTCTTGTTCTTTAAAATAGAAGATAACAATGAGTATGCAGGCTTGTATTTTACTGTAATGTATCAATAATTATCACATGGTCGTATCTAAAAAATAAATCTATATACTGTCTTTTTTCGATATTTTGTTCACTTCAACTAAAAAGCAAAATATCTTGCATATTGGCATAACATTGATAAATAGGCATCTTCGAAGAATAAAATACGTAAGTCGTGTAAACTTTCCTATGTATCGAAAAAAGATCATCAATAAATTCAACAAATAGCTGTTTTTAGCTAGTTTTGTCTCATAATAATACGAAATAGCAAGATATATTGTTTAAGCAAATTTTATCACAAAAATAAGTAAAATAAATTTGACATATTTTTGTTAGCTCACCTGTCACAAAGTGACAGAGTGAGCTTTTGTGATCACTCTTCGTCCGTCGTCCGTCCGTCCGTCCGTCAACAATTGGCTTGTGTAGACACTAGAGGTCACAATTTCAGCCTAATCCCTATGAAACTTGGTCACAATGATCATCTCAACAAAATCTAGGCCAAGTTCGATATTGGGTCATCTGGGGTCAAAAACTAGGTCACTAGGTCAAATTATAGAAAAACCTTGTGTAGTCACTAGAGGTCACAATTTTGACTTAATATTTATGAAACTTGGTCACAATGATCATCCTAACAAAATCTAGGTCAAGCTCGATATTGGGTCATCCGGGGTCAAAAACTAGGTCACAAGGTCAAATCATAGAAAAACTTTGTGTAGTCACTAGAGGTCAAAATTTTGAATTAATCTTTATGAAACTTGGTCACAATGATCATCTCAACAAAATCTAGGTCAAGTTCGATAGTGGGTCATCCGGGGTCAAAAACTAGGTCACAAGGTCAAATCATAGAAAAACCTTGTGTAGGCACTAGAGGTCACAATTTTGGCCTAATCTTTATGAAACTTAATCACAATGATCTTCTCAACAAAATCTAGGTCAAGTCTGATATTGGGTCATCCGGGGTCAAAAACTAGGTCACAAGGTCAAATCATAGAAAAACCTTGTGTAGTCACTAGAGGTCACAGTTTTAGCATAATCTTTATGAAACTTGGTCACAATGATCAACACAACAAAATGTAGGTCAAGTTCGATATTGGGTCATCTGGGGTCAAAAACTAGGTCACAAGGTCAAATCATAGAAAAACCTTGCGTAGTCACTAGAGGTCACAGTTTTGACCTGATCGTTACGAAACTTGTTTACAATGATCATAACAACAAAATCTAGGTCAAGTGCGATATTGGGTCATCTTGGGTCAAAAACTAGGTCACATTGTCAAATCATAGAAAAACCTTGCATAGTCACTAGAGGTCACAATTTTGGTCTAATCTTTATGAAATTCGGTCACAATGATCATCTCAACAAAATCTAGATCAAGTTTGATATTGGGTGATCCGGGGTAAAAAACTAGGTCACAAGGTCAAATAATAGAAAAACCTTGTGTAGTCACTAGAGGTCACAGTTTTGGCTTGATCTTTAAGAAACTTAGTCACAATGATCATCTCAACAAAATCTAGGTCAAATTCGATATTGGGTCATCTGGGGTAAAAAAGTAGGTCATTAGGTCAATCATATAAAAACCTTGTGTAGTCACTAGAGGTCACAATATTGGCCTAATCTGTATAAAACTTGGTCACAATGACCATCTCAACAAAATCTAGGTCAAGTTCGACAGGTGAGCGACCTAGGGCCCTTTGGGCCCTCTTGTTTAGATTACCAGGGTATGACTGTAACTAACTACTTTTGATAAACGGTTCATATTCATGTATGCTGAAGATACAACAAACATGAAATGATTGTTGATGTTTTACCTTGAATTTATCCGTACTTCAAAGACTTGTTGAAGGGTTTCTTGTGAACATATAAATATTGTTACATCCTGGTGAACCTTCTATAAATCAACGTAATAATGTTATGATTACTATTCTTAAAAGTTGAGATCTTAGAAGTCGATATTACTGACTCATAACTTCTCGTATCTTATACTTCATGCACTGTTAGTACATAAACTTTCATGTTTAGCTGTTACCTACAGGTAACTACTGGTATATAACTAGCTTTTCCCGCAGAATAATATGTAGGGGTCATACAATTTCAGAATAATTCGGATTTGCATTATTAGAAAGACGGAACTTTTCTGTAGAAAATAAAAGTTATTTGATGAACAAAATATTCCCAGAATTGACAAAGTTATGGTCATTTAAAATTTCATAGGCTGAATTTTAACAATAGACCAGTTTGAACGGAATTTTGATGTAGGGGTTTGTGGTAATGGCACTTGATACACATTTGCGACTCATGTTCAGGATTGGGCATTGTGCCTCTGTAGAATCCTGAACATGGTGATTACTTCGGTGAATGAGGCAGGCAGTTTGTTACCTTCAAAATGCAGGGGTGTCAATTTTTCGGATTTATCTGGAATTCCGGATTTGTCAATCCTTGAAGAGCTATGCTTTCTGACCAAAATAAAAGTTATTTGATGAAAATATCTCAAGAAATGGCAAAGTTATGGTCAATTATATCTGCTCTGAAGGATTTTCTTCAATAAAAAGTTTGAAAACTGAGTTATGTATGGTTGACGACTTCTAGTTTGTCAAAATTGGTCAGCCGCATTTGATTTTCAGGATTTTTAATTTGGCTTTGTTGACACCCCTGAAAATAATAGTTCATTCATTGGACCAAAAGTTCTAAGTTGCCAAAATTGCCAACATTGAGAAATGTGCATGATTTTCTTAAAATCATTTTGTGTTAAAAATCTAACCATTGAGATGGCTGAAAAAGTCCAGTGCTGTTTATGATTATTTAGAACATTTTATCTGGAACTCATGCATATTTATGTGTATCCATCCATAACATATTTGTTATTCTAACCAGTCCTAACAGACTTTAAAGAAAATACTAAAGAAAACACATGAGGATTAATTAGTGACTGGTCAAATTTTATGTACTATATTATTGTTATATTTATTTACAGGTGATGATATTGCGTAATCATGGAATTGTAGCATGTGGAACTTCAATAGAAGAAGCATACCACTATGCTTTCAATGTAGTCAATGCATGTAATTCACAGGTAAACATTAATCATATTCTGCTATCCATTATATCTAGTCTAGTCTATGAGTGATTAGCATCTTCTTGTCTTAAACACCTGTTATATTGTGCTATTTAATAATGTAACGATTTCCTGCATGTTTGAGTTGATCAGCATAAATCTACGAAGGAAAGTTTATGTAAATATCTATTTAAAGATACTAACACTCAGCAAGGCTCCTGTAGGTTTTCTGTTATATTTTATGTCCTGATTTAAATAAGCTCACGGTTGATTATTCAAAATGCATTATATCTGGAGGAATTTGAGTTCATCTGCTTACTCAATACTAAAATAGAATATTGTCTGTTTCCCCACCCACTTCCTACCTACCTAAATCCCTTTACCTGAATTTTTCTACTGAGAAATCAGAAAAAAATGGTAGAGAGGCAGGCGGGAGATTAATGTTCAATTCTGTAAAATATATATAAAGAAAATCCTATCTACCTACCCAAAAGATAATATTTAGTCAAACCCTAAATGGCATTTGTTGCAGGTCGGGAAACAAACAGTATTTTATTTCAGACTTGTTAACATTCTGCAGGTTCATATTTCCATCCATTATCGGTTCATCCATCATGTTTTCTTTCGCTTTATATGAAATCAATATAATGGAGAAAGTGCTGCATTATTCTATAAAAAACAACAATTTACAGAGAAAACTTGCTGAGTTGTTAAATGTCCCAAATATCAATCAGATAATACTTGTTGTGTGCAGCTTCAAAACTACAGTTCATATTATGGGTGGCACGGTGGTTGAGTTGGTAATGTTAATGACTATGGATTAAGAGGTTCCTGGTTCAAATCTCGGCCAGGCACTTGGTCATTTCTGACACATTTTTGGATGTTTCCCACCCAACTTGATATAATTGGTTGGTAACTCAGCAGTAGTCTTGTGTGTATTTGTGCTGTACACCGGGCACACTAACAAGCCAAGGAGTCTATTTGGAAATAGCTATGGCTGCATACCCTGACTGCTTGTATTCCACAACTGTCTCTTCCCTCGAGGTTTGAGGTCATTTGATAGATCTGGCAGGGAAAAAACTGAATGACCACACACTTACAACTGTCTAAGTTGATCGCAAACAACAACAAAAGAGAAGTTGCCAGTTGGTTGTTGAAGAACGAGTTCATACTTCTGAATGCCCTGTCTACCATGTGTAACTATTATACAGTATTGACAGGTTTGAGAATAATGTTGATATTATTACATTCACAGATTCAAGCTAGTGATAGGTTTGAGAATAATGTTGATATTATTACATTCACAGATTCAAGCTAGTGATAGGTTTTAGAATTATGTTGATATTGTTACATTCACAGATTCAAGCTACTCCAGCTGGTCTAGATAATTTAGTACTTGTTAGTCAAGAAATAAAGCAGAAAACATTTAACATAGCGAACCAAGGAGGTGGTGGTGTTGATACATCCGGCAAGAAATGGAAAATTGGTGAAATGGAGTTTGAAGCACAGATGAGACTACTGGATAATGCTGTAAGTAATAAGTATAGTATTCAAGCACTAGCCTGTTCAGACAAGTAACTAATACACTGCTAGAGAGTTGTTCCACTAACCCAAGCAGTCTTACCAACTTTATTTTTCAACATATTTAAAGTGCTAAGCCATGACTGCACCTATTGTAACCAAGGCTATAGTCATATCAGACTCACAATGGCCAGACACTTTGTCCCATAATGAAATAAACCTGTCTAAAACATGTCAATGATGAAATTAATGTATTTATTAAGTTATTTGACTTGGCTATTTTAAAGATAAAGTAACATGTTTAAGAGTGCACAACATCAATATCATTCAGAGTGGTGCAAGGTGGTCAAAGGGTCAATTCCCTAAGGGTAAAATGAAACCCTAAAATGAAACCCTTGATTCAAATAGTGACAATGTAGCTTGAATGGTACGTTTTATTGATATTTGTACATATTTGTTTACAGGGATACAGAACTGGTTACATATACAAGCACCCCAACATAAAGCGTGAAGCACGGAGAGAGAAATCTAACTCTGAAGTAGAAGTACCTCCATCATCTAGTTCATTTACCTATGTGTTTGATGGTGATGTAGAACATTCTAAATATGTGTAAGTTTACACTCAACTTCTTCTTTCTTTTCTTCCTTGGTTCACGCTATGTGCTGTAGAACTATTCTGCTACAGGGTCTACAATTCCGAAATAATCAGGAAATCAGGATTTGGTGCACTAAAAAGAATGATCTGGTGAAAAAAGTCTGTTCGAATAATTGACAAAGTTATGGTCATTTGAAATTTCATCAGCTGAATTTTAACACTAGAACAATGTTTGAACCGAGTTTTGGTGTCTGGCTGTGGTTTAATGACAGTTGCAACAGACTTGCGACTCATTTTCAGGATTGGGCATTATGCTTTGGTAGAACCACAGTACAATTATGGAGCGGAGAGCTAGGCATCCTGTGACCTGTCTGATATAGGATTTATACCCAGGTTGAGCATGTTATAAATGCTCATCTGTGCCATTGGTTGCTGTCATGTCTTCCACATGCGGAGTAGTTCTTCCACATGCGGAGAAGTTATCAGTTAGTTCCTGGAAAAGTTGAAAATAAATTCAAGAAAAACGGGTTTAATATATTTACTATCCACCCAGAATGACTAAATGTATTTATTTCAAAATAGCAATGAAAACCAACACAAACTGCAGTTGAAGCATGCCAGGAAAAACATTTATTTTGCCATGATTTTTGTATTATGTCTCCCAAGTGATTTTGTCCTAGACGTCTAGATGGATGTCGGTCTTGATAGATGTCATCAAGTTTGTTCTTGCAATTGGTTTGATTTCAATGAAACATTACATAATGCTTGGTACTAAGACTAGTTGTGTACATTGTGAGGAATTATAGGTTGGATGATTTCTGCAAGAGTTATGGCCCTTTGTGGGATTCATAGGTTTCAGTGTCAAAAACCCGTCTATTCACTGTTATGTTATCACTTTGTTACCTATCTATATATGTCCACAGATCACCCATCAAGGCAGCAATGGAGAGACAAAAACAACAACATAAAGTAGGCTGGTTAAATTCACCCAATGTATATGTACGACAGGATGTTGATGAGATTGGTACCCAGAATCCCAAGAAAATCACCAAGGTGAGTACCGATATAATCCATACACCTTCATACATCAACTCCATTATCTTTTACACTTAAACTCTGTTGTAGGTTATAAATGTGTAGATTACATTACCCCACTTTCCAACAAATTTAACCTGGTCCTTTTCTATTAGTATAATTGAGCATTTGATGTAATGCCTGTATTTAACTTCGCAGGATTGCGATTATGGACGACGTGTACTATAAAAATGAACAGTAAAGCTTGACTTTTTTAGCTGAAATTGACAAATTCCATGCAAGAATCTTGTAATAATTCATATAATAAAGTAATATTCATATATAAAGGCCGAGGATCAGGTTAATTTGTTTCGATAGTACTAATCTGAATTACTTGTAAATTACGAAAATCTGGCGAAAATTCATATATTCTTAGTAAGGAGCTTGTAAATAACTTCATGTATGAAGATCTAGGACCAGGTTAATTTGGTTGGATGATACTATGGTTGAAGAGCCTGGTCTTTTTCTAATGGACTACTGGCACATTTAACTAGGATTTAATCTTCCAGTAGTACACTATACACTTCATTAATATACTGTACATGTCCTGAGCACCTGCCAAGCTAGAACAGTCAGTCTGTTGAGTGATTAGGTCTGCTGCATTTGACAGAAAACGGACGGAAAATCTAACGAAAAAAAGACAAACAAATCTTTCTTGGTAGGAATGTTGAGTGTCACCAGAAGATGGAGTAAAATATGACTTGTAATTAGTGTTATTCAAAGTGAACAGGATCTTTATGTACCCTTCTATCAGTGCGTACGGTAGTTATATCATCCTCTAGATAACAGTGATATATTGATGTAACTATATAAGGCAACACCATGTACCATTCAATCTGCATGTGTTTCATTATTCTGTGATCATACATTTTATCTTCTGTATTTGTTATCTTGATTTACTATTTTAACCCATTATTTATCAATTAGAGACGTTTAATAACATATTGTTTGTTACCCTTCCTGTGACCAAATTCCTTTACATAAGAAAAATACTGAAAAACTTTCGCTAATTTATCCCCTACTTTTTTCTGATTTCTTAATGACAATTTTCAAGTAGGAATCATTTTGGCGAGTAGGATTGTTAAAGGTAACAAACAATATTTTTTTGTCAATTTGATATCAAATATACTAGGTCATACCAGTATGTATCTATGTTTAATGTCATATCATTGGTAGTAGTTTATAGAGTTTTAGTTATCAAATCTGGAAATGTGAGGAGGTTGATTGCGTATTGAAAAATTGAAAGTGGCGCTAAAAATAGATTGAATTTGATATGATCTAACATGAGTTACACTGTAATAGTTGTATTCACCAGCCATGGTTTTCTGGACGTTGGCATTGGATTATTGTTGATGGTTACTATGCCAACACTTTGTCTTGTATATTTCTTTTACATTACTAATCATCAGTAAACCTAAAATAGTACTAGCATTCAATACTTTATCATACCGTAGTGATAGGTAGTACACATGGTACAGGCTGTGTGCTCTATCATACAGTAGTGATAGATAGTACACATTGTACAGGCTGTGTGCAGTATCTAGGGGAGGCAACTCAATGTGACTTTATTTATTATTATGTCTTGTATTCATATAATCATAACTACTTGGGTTTTGCTATGATCAATGTCAAAGTTCCCTTGAATGTATTAAGTGGAGTGATTAAGATGACTATCGTCTCGAACTGACATATCTGCCGGAATAAGAATTATGCCACCATGTCTATGAAATCTGCCGGAATAAGAATTATGCCACAATGCCTAAGAAATCTGCCGGAATAAGAATTATGCCACAATGCCTAAGAAATCTGCCGGAATAAGAATTATGCTACCATGCCTAAGAAAATAGATTCCAGCGTCCCCAGCAATATGTGAGGTTTAACGAAACATTTTTATGGTGCATGATGAGCATAGCATATATTAATGTCCAAGCTGTCTAATCGGTGTAGCACATTCCATTATTTATCGTGTTTACAAACCCGTTGAAATAGTTCAGAATACACTAATAACCGTTGAGCAGATCAAATAATGGGGACGTTCTATTTGCACCAGAGACATGTTAGGTCAGTAATTTTCAAGGGGTCCCGATTGATATACATATCTAGGGTGGGGAGCAAACTCCTGTCTTGAACAGCCTGGGTTATGTAGGGGAGTAAACTCCTGTCTTGAACAGCCTGGGTTATGTAGGGGAGTAAACTCCTGTCTTGTACAGGATGTGGGTTATGTAGGGGAGTAAACTCCTGTCTTGAACAGCCTGGGTTATGTAGGGGAGTAAAATCCTGTCTTTCACAGACTGTCGGTTATGTAGGGGAGTAAACCCCTGTCTTTCACAGACTGTGGGTTATGTAGGGGAGTAAACTCTTGTCTTTCACAGTCTGTGACTACCTAGGGGAGGCAACTCCTGTAAGATTGTTGAACATTATACTAAGGTATATGGTATATATTACATTTTACAGATGGCTTGCAACAAGGTAAAACCTCACACCGGTTATTGGTAGACAGCTGCTGTTATATAACTTGTTCTAATCATTTTGTTGTTGAATATTATTCTAACATTGCTAGTTCATTCAATTAACCTTCATTTTAGAATGGGGAAAACTATTTCCCTACAGTCAACTGCTTTAATATTTTGGCTACTTATTTGAGTAGGTAATAGATAGTTTGAGTTGATATTACTAGGTTGATCTTGCTTCATAAAGACTCTACCCAAATGGTATAACCTGACGAATACGCCACCGAGTGACGAATACACAACAGAGGTAAACACTACTCACCCGTCATCAGTGTTTTCCTCTGTTGTGTATTCGTCTCTCAGTGGCGTATTCGTTGGGTTATACCGTGTGATACCTATGACTGTAGTACAGGCCTGTTTATTAAGTTACTAGTCTTCATATTATAATGATCATTTCAGTCATAAAATATTTCTTAGCATTGTCTTCATGTTTGGTTTCCGTTTCCTGTTGTGATTTTAATATACTCAATATGTTTGAAATTTATAAGGTAAACATTTGACCACAGGAATTCAGAATTTTATCATACGAATGCAGAGTTTGACCCTCAAAATGTTTGTCTACATACTACATTGTTTTTCTAATATAGTCTAAAAACAAAAGTTTTGAGTGACTAACTCTGTATTCTTGTGATAGAATCTTAAATTCCTTTGATTTAATTTTGCACGTTTTTGGTGTTGGAATAAAATTTATTCAATTCATAGATTGCTAGTTAATACCATGTTATACTGTATAAGTGGGAAGTTACAGGATGAAATTATAATAATCAAGTTTTATATGTGTTTATGAAGTATAGACAGACCATATATATTAATATTGAATGATTACTATCCTAACCTGGCCACACCCATTCAGCATTTAAATGATCACTATTGGGTGATTGTTGGTGGTAAGGCGATACATCATCACATGACCACACCCATTCAGCATTTAATTGATCACTATTGGGTGATTGTTGGTTGTAAGGCGATACATCATCACATGACCACACCCATTCAGCATTTAAATGATTACTATTGGGTGATTGTTGGTGGTAAGGCGATACATCATCACATGACCACACCCATTCAGTGTTTATAGTGGAGAGTTTGAGCGCTAATTTTACTTATCATCTGTTACATTATTTTGTGTTATTTGTTGGAGATATTTATGTTATATTTATGTTATTCTGTTACTGTCCTGGGATCATAAAGTGAAGTTCATACATTACCTGCGTACATATCCACAATATATATGCTGCAAGCATAGCAACATTATGTTTGGTTAGATATTTCATTGCTTTAGGAAATCAATTTGCTTGGCTTGATCACATTTATAACTGATTATCTATAGGCTTCCACAGTACCACTATAATTTTACATATTTGATCACAGTCTGTCATCATAAAGCTACGGTCATATTATCTGACTGTTTACTCCATAGATATGCTATGCCAATTCATGCTTGTATCACATGTCCATCTCCATTTATTAGCTACGACATTCTCATTCATGGACATTTGCTTGTAGAAGAGTAAGTTAGTACTGGTTGATAAAATAGTTCCTGAAACACTGGTCAGATCAACTGTCTGTGGTACAAATGTATATGACTTGAAGTATTTGACCTAGATCTGTGTTTTCTGGTGTCCTAATTCATTACATTAATTGTTAAAAATATGTACTACCCTTATCCATTGACTACTACTCATTGTGTTAAGGTTCTATAAATTAACATGATGTTCAATCTTTAAGTTTTTATCGATCATCTTAAGTTTTCCGTTTAAATTGTAGTTGAAGTGTTGCTTTTACTGTTGTAGATACGTAATGTACTGTACATCATCATGTTATTGTGTTATTTGGAGTGTAATGCCCCCATTGTTACTTAGAAGTATACATTTTGTAATACCCCGTTTGTTACTTAGCACTGCATACTGTAACCATGGTAACCCATCTTACTATAACCATGGTAACCTGTCTTACTGTAACCATGGTAACACAGAGAATGTTGATGTATATTACAGTGGGTGAAGGAAGACGGAGAGGAAGGATCACCTAAACGTACCAGCACACCTATCAAGGTAGACCACCCTAACCAGTTTGCTCCACAAGGTGCCGATCCCAAGGAATTCAAACAGAAGCAAAGACAAGTAAGCCTTACACAGTGATATAGTGTAATATGTTTGCTGTATACTCAAATGTAACAGGACTTTTTGTGCTGAATGTCTGTTTGAATGAATGTCACCAAGTTTGTCCGTTCTTGTTCTCCTTAACCAATGGTTAGATTTCAATGAAACTTCATATAAATACTTGCTACCAAGCCTACTTGTGCGTATTGCCAGGAATTTTGTCGTTTGATGAATATAACTGATGAGTCATGGCCGTTTGTTTGAAACATTCGTTTTTGTATCAAAAACCCTTCCAGTTAAGTTTTGAGATTGGCATTGCACTGCATTGTTTCATGATTCTGAGGCCAAGTATTGCTCTTTTTATGATGTTAGCTTCAAATAGCAATGTAAGATAAAGCCTATTTTACACGAATGTTAACATGTTTATTATGTGTTCCTCCCATACAACACTGCATGTTTGTATTACTGTAGATAAAGAAAGATTACTATGAAGAAAGAATAAGTGCAGGACCACAGTCAAAGATTCTTGATGGCATGACATTGGAAGAAGCTGAAAAAATGAAGGTGAGGTTATATACCACTGTGTATTGTATGGGTATGTTGGTATGGCCAGTTCCATGGTGTATGAACATTATAACCATGTTATGTATCGGTAGTTATGTTCTTGTACACAAAAATGCACTTGTCATTGTCAAAAAGTTGAAGTTTTCTATCAGAAACTTTGACGCTGATTTTAGTCTCTGTTAGAATAGATGGCTTAATGAAATGCATAGATTTGAAATTTTATCATGAGAAATGTTGATGCTGATTTTACTCAGAGTTAGAATTATTAGTACTAGATGACTTGATAAATTAATCATATTCATATGTGATGTGATGCTAGTTAGGTTTTACCTCAGTTTGACGTCAGTTTTCGTATAATTCTGACAATTTATCGAATCCTTGGTAGAATGAGGTATAAACATGGTTATATATGTTATACAGTACCAACTGCACTTATCCTGTTTTTATGTCACAATTTTATATACATTTTGTCACTTTTGTCCAGTATTGTTGCAAATCATAGCATTCATACCGTCCCTGGTATTCTTTATCAAACATTATGTTCTGTACACTTCATACTTCCATACATGCATTGATATATCCCTGTATGTAACGATGTCAGAACACAACTCTTTTACATGAACATTCTAAGACTAAAACTAAGACGTTTTTCCTGCAGATTGTATTTATTCATAGACTGATACATTTAATTCTGCAGACAGTAGAATGATATTCACATGTTTTTCTTTTCGTAACTCCGAATTTCGGCCAATATCTTTATTAGCCACAACAATTATTAGGACCAGGATATTTTATAATGTCAAAACTATATAGTAGTGTTGTAAGGAGATAGATTTTGATCAAGCTTGACCAAAATGTACAGTTGTTGACAATTATTTTGAGTTAATGAAAAGAAATGGTGGCTGAATAAGCCACATAGATATTTTGAAATTAATAAATAATTTGCGAATGAATTTATTTGTCTGAGTTCTTAGTCTTCTAATGTTTGTACATACAGCCCCAAATTTTCCGTATGATATTGTCCGCTTATGTTGGTTTACTATTTATACCTATCGTCACACAATCATCCAAAATCATTCACCATTACCTAAACAGAGCTTGTGTAGGCATGTTGTCAGTATGTGAAACCTTGGGGTATTAATCAATGTTGAAAAATATAGAATTGTATGAGTATTAAGACATATTCTCCAAGTCTTAAGACTGTAAATTTGTGTTTTAAACCAGTCTGGCAGCTCTAGCTTCTGATCTGTTGGTTTTAAATACAGTTTAGAAATTGACCAATGAGGAGGCTGTAGTCGAAGACTGGTTATGAAATTTTAGCTGGGATTTTGCTAGCATTCTGTATGAGTGGGTTTACTAGGGTTGGGACGTATATTGAGTTAGGCAGTTAGTTTCACAGACTGTGTGTTAGCTAGCACTGTTACTGAATCATGTGAATGGCATAGTGACTTGTGTCTCATGTTTTACATTTGCTATTTCGTTCATATTTGAATTTTGTGTTTGAGTTTTATATGTGTGAATTTTGTAGGAATTTGTTTTTATGCCCCCCTATCGATAGATGGGGGGCATATAGTGATTCACCTGTCCGTCCGTTCGTCCGTCCGTCCTGGTTAACCCAAATTGACCGTTTCTTCTAGCATTAATATGGCTTGCTACAAAGCTTTCATACTTGCATGGATGTTGTGTATGAACACTCTCCACACGCCAGTATCACCTAACCCCATTTTGACCTTCACCTTGACCTAATTTTGGACTTAGACTTATTTATGGACAAGGCTTCCACAGGGGGCATGAGCGTTTATTGAACGCAGTCTTGTTTTCTGCTAAAGTTGTTGTTTTGATAAAACACTGTTTTATTTTGTTTGTAAAAAATGCTGGCACTGTTATGTGAAAGGTACATAATTCAACTCTCAATCGTGAATGTGGATATTATATTCTGCGATCGACATGTACGTTATAAAACATACATGTTGTCAAGTAACAATGGGAACGTTATGCTAAATTAGTCTTGAGATTGTTTTTCTACAAACAAATATAAAACTATCAATAAAATAAAACTGAGTACCCTCAGTGATTATCCCCAAATCATTTAAGAATGGACTTTATTATTATAACGAGACATGAAAACGAGAAAATGTGTGAAAAAATGTGAACCAATTCATGTTTGCTAATTATAAAATTTCAGTCATAATCAGTCACAATAGATTAATCTAACATAGTATCTTGGAAATATATATTACAGTTAACAGCTTTTATTGGTACACGGGCGGGGACACAATGCATGATGGGGGATTGGGAGCCTTTAGTACTGTGTACATAGATTCATACAGTGCCTACATTTACTGCTTGTGTAGGAGCCATTCTTGATGCAAGTTACAGTCATGCATTAATTGTAGTATTTGTGATGTAATGTAGCGATATTTTTTGCCATGTCTTTCAGCTTGCCGAGTCAAATGGTCATGTAAGTTGCCCCTCAATATTTCATGTTTGCTTTATGTATATTTTGTTGTTTGTATATAGAAACAATATCTTGCCCTTAGAACAAAACAAAGCTCTAAGACCAGTCAAGGCTATTCTGAAAAAAAACACATGTTGTAGGGGTTGCAAGATGTTCATATTTGTGGTTTCATGATCAAAATAATTGTAATTATGGTGGTGATACCCCTCAGAAAAAAGTGAGTCTTCCCGACACAATTTTTCCTTGAAAAACTGCAAGTTGAAATGGGATGAAATTTCATTCATTGACTTACTTGAACTCAAATGTTAACTTATCTTTAAGCAAGTGTTTCCTACTCAAAGTGAATGATTATGTGACTTGTGTACCCTCTTGAAGAAGGGGTAAAAAAAGCAATAGCTGCTGGTACTGTTTTATCAAAGCACTTACCAAGATCGTAAATTAACGTCCAAATTGATACTCTATAATTCCTGAACAACTACAACTTGATGTAAATGGATATGCAATATCAACAATGATTCAGTAATGTACTCTTACACATACCAGTCCCAAATTTGTAGTTGTAAATGCAGTATCATGACTTAAATTAGAGTGTAAGGTTAAGATTTATGCAAGTGCTTTGATAAAACAGTTGCCATATCTTCAAAAGTATTAGAGCTATAGACATGAAACTTTGCAGGAATGTTTATCAACATCTGAAGTTGTTCCCCTGTGGAACTGTGTTAGCTGGAGTTTCAGCAGAGTTATGTCCTTTATTTGAAACTTGTTTTCATGGGAATCCCCCTTCCATTGGTTAGGTGGAAGTTTTCTCCCACATACATCCAGTGATTTTTCTTGAACAAAATTAAACAGCCTGTGCCTTTAAAATTGGGAAATTTAGCGCAAATTTGGGAATTATTAAAAAATATTGTTTCGATAAAATTGTTCATAAATTGCTATTTTCTACTGATAATACTCTAGTTATATGTGACAAGGACTTTTGCAAGTTTGAAAATCCATTGTTTTGACTTTAACAGTTATACCGTAGTTGCTTTGAATCCAGCGAGCACAAAAGGGGGGAATAATGCTTACTTTTTGGGAAAAAATTGGTGTTTTTTTTGGGAAAATGGAGGTTATTTTGCTAGGGGAAGGGGCCTGTATTCGGCCCCAAAAATAGCCAAAAAAATCACTGACATCGAGTATTTTGTTTTGTTCTCTGTACAAGATATGTTTGAATGCTGTGTGTATTATTTAACTAAAGCCTAACAAATACTGCTCAATGTGATTTGAAACTTACAAAATAACATACATCACTTCATCTGATGAAACTATTGTTTTAATGATAGAATCGTTCACCTGAATTTAATTCTTGTTTGTTTTACATCATTATGATACATGATGTATCAATCACATGATATATATCATGAAGGAAATTAATCAAGTTACTAGTATAACAATATTTATGTATGAATTGTATTACTAATATAATCAATGTTTAATTAAGATTATTATTTTATGTATATAACATGGTGGAGGGTGTATATGTATTATTGTTTGACCCCATAAACGGATATCCTTGTTGAGAGTCAATCCATGGGATGGATCTGCCCATCCCCCGCAGAGTTTGGCAAAATTGGCATTAGTATTCGACCATTATTATGTAACCCAAAATGTTGCTGTACCCGAATGAGTGAAATATCTTGACTGTCATACCCCTTTTGGAGAAAAAAATAATCAGACTGAACTCCAGAGAAAATTCCTGGATCTGTGTGTGTTGATGGATCTGTGCATGTTTGTATTGGGTTATTTCACATTTGATGAGATAATACTACATTTAGATTTAAAGAAAATGATTAGCCATTTCAGATGTAAACATTTGTGGAAATTTAGTCACTTGCTGCTTGCACGAAGTTACAAAGAGATTAACTTTTTACGTATTATTTAAGTTTGATTTTGTTTGCAGTTAAATATAATGCAATACAGTCAACTCTCGTTATCTCGAATTTCACGGGACCGTGGAAATTACTTCGACATAACGAAAATTCGAAATAGAATTTTCGGCATCGAAGTTGCAAGTGTTCCAGTTTCTGTCATTTTACGCCGCCATGTTGTTACGGTCGTAAGAACGACATATTCGTGAGAATTGCTTGTTGTGATATTTATGTACATGCATCATCCTCCTCGAGAAAATGCATTTTATTTTAATTATTATTTTTACAAACAATTGTTCGAGATGACATGTTTATTGATGTTAGTACGTAACACGAAGTTTTATGACATGTTTGCGCAAATTGTTGCAAACAAATATTTGTTCAACAATGGAAGGCGCGAAAATTACAGGTAAATCGAAGATTTCAGACTGGCGAAGTGTGAAAAACATTCGACGCTAGTCGAATACGATCAGACTTCGACCCGACTTCGAGATGAACAATAGATTTAAAGTGCAAATTGGTTAATAGGGACCAAAAAATAATTCGACATAACGAAAAAATTCGAGCCGAATTCGAGCCGAAACTTCGAGATGGGTCTCGAGATTTCATATAGACAAAGAAGGAGAAAAATCGGGACTTGAAAAAAACTTCGACATAACGGAAAATTCGATATAAGCGAGTTCGAGATAACGAGAGTTGACTGTATTCTCAAAAAACGTTTTTGAATGTATTAAAATGGTTTCGAATTGAGAATTTGGCAAGCGTTAACAATTGATTGAGTGGGTGTCAACTGTTCTTGTGCATAGCACCCATCCTTCATCTAGCTATGATCATTAAACTGGAATATTTATCTGCATGTGTAGTTATACTCCTGGGCAGGTATACACTAAGCATCTTTAAGTTAGTGGAAAACTTTAAAGATTTTGGTTTAAGTTAAAACTTTATGCTGCACATATTGTTCACACATTGTCTTCTTAGTGATTATTGTAACTCTTTACTTATGCTTTAAAAGTATATAAAAAGTTTACCATATTGATTTTCTTGCTTAGCTGATACACTTGTTAATAAAAGGAATATTTATGATTTTAAGATAATTATTTTAAGAAAATCCTAAGTTTTCTGCTAAGATGCTTTGTTTTGGTTTTGTTGGAACTTAGTCACTGCATGGTGTGCTCATAGAGGATAGTATAGTACGGAGAAATTGACCTGATCCAGACCTTTATACATGAGCAAGGTTTCTGCGGTGTATAGGTATATAAATTTGGCGAGCAAATCTAGCAATATAGGTTCTTCAGATTTGTATTTCACCTTGATACTACCCTCGTATAAAAACAGACAACAGGGGTTGTAAGTATAGACAATATATCAGCTGTTAAAGTATGCTATTAGGTTGAGGATCAGGTCAAATTCTCCATATTATATCTGTATAATATAGCTGTACTGTTAGGTAGTACATTATATGATAATGTTCTGATTGTAGGATGGTAGTCTCAGTGCAACAGGGGACAGTGTTATAGTGATTGGAGCTGCATCTAAAGGAATTATACAGAGAGATCAACAACATAATGTACAGGTAATATCATTTATCCTACATCATACATGGAGCTGGGACTTAGAGGTAGCTGCAGCCGTGGTCCAGTGGTTAGTGCGCTGGATTTGTAACCCGGTGTTTTGGTTTCGGTTCATGGTTGCAGGAGGTCAATACTGGTCATACCCTCCCATGAAAATATGACAACAATGTTGATTTTCCTTCACCACATAGAGGAAGTGGCTGCCTCCTTGTGGAAGGGAAAGTTAGTACTGGCTAAGTCCTGTCACAGTCTGAGAAATCTGTTAGATACAGAAAAAAGTTATTTGATGAAATATTGACTAAGTTATGTTCATTTGAAGTTCCATAAGCTGAATTTTATCATTAGAACAATGTTTGAAACAAAGTTTGTTTATGATATTATTACAGGTATATAAGACACAATATGCAGCCAATCCATTTGAGACAATGTCTGAAGACGAGATTGAGAGATATAAATGGGACGTAGAACATAAAGGACAAGATGGCTTAGCAACTGTACAAGGTATATATATCAACACTCTTTATTTATCAGCCATATAACTCAAACAATATTAACTGATCTTAGCCTATCACCTAAATTTTATGAACATAGAACTCAATAAGAAATAAAAGAAAGAGGAGTTATTAAGATGTCAAGATCTGCATGCACCTAAATTTTGCCAAAATAAAACTCAACTTAGAAATTTTCCTAATTGCTAAGATTTCCACACACAAAAAGTTAAGAATTTGCTACCTTTTTGACCCGTTGAAATATCTGCTTATCCAGTATATTACAGAAAATATCAACGTGTGTTTGCAAAGGATGCATTATTGGTCTTTTAGATTTATATTAATAGTATTACGCTGTGTATTTGCTGTGAAAAAACCGAGCCAAAATTAACTATAATAGTCAACAGTTAAATTGAGGTTTAGAGGATCTGGTTGATTTGTTTGATTCATGCATTGCAAACAAGGTACTGTATTTGTTGTTTTATGGTATACACTGGTAATGTACAGAACATTCAAATCAGGCATTCTCGTCCAACCTTTTGGAAATGGTAAGTTGGTTAGTTGGAGAAAGCGGAAAAATTGATTCTCGTGGATTTCACATTCTTGGTTTAAACAGTCATTGTGTTTACTTTTGTGCAATAGATACAAAGTACACTTCACTTGCTTTTATCAGATTATGTTGATCGTGCTTTGCAAGATGTAGAAATATTTTCACTGATTAACTATACATGACTGTGTGCTCACTGACATACACAGTGCACATAAATATAATAGTCAGTGCATACATAGTGCACCCATACACTTGCTTACCCATCGTCACCAGTTGATCTGCTGAATATTAGCATTACGATACAATATTTACACATTGCAATCATGTTTTCCAGGCTTATTGAATGATTACACTATTTTTGTTTGCATCACCATGGTTACAATTTGTTGTTGTTTTGTTTATATAGAAGAGCAGCTTGAACCAGGTCCAGAGGGGAAACTTATCTCCACTGAGGAGAGGCTACAACACGTACAACAACAAAGGGCAGATGACTCTGTTCCGACTGTAGAAGTCAGTGAAGATGGTATGTAGTCACCTCCCCTTACTGAGCCTTGGCTTGATATGTTTAGCTTCCCTGTTTCATTCAAGTTATAGTCAGTTCTTTTGTCTGTTAGATGTTTTCTAATTGCTTGGAGTTACAGGGAGTGTTGAGCTGATTAAAACTAGAGCCATATTTGGATGTTGTATAGTTAAGTTTGTGGAGAAACCTGTGAAGATTTGAGTGTTACAGCCGGCGTAGTTTGTCTGTCTCTCCCCTGCATTGATGTTGTTTGCATATACTGTGTGTGGCACTCTAAGTGAGTTAACAGTTGTAGTCTTACATCTGTCCTTGTCTGGTACAGACATTGTAGGTCATTTACAGCTTTACGTTAACATTCCCTCACTGACTGTTTGCATATATATATACTGTTACATGTCTATATGTTCATTCAACATTTCTACATAAGTCATACAATACCTTGCTTCGTGATGTCACCTGTCTCTGTACATGCCTTCTTCTGAGGAGTTTGGAAAATGGGTTAATTATGTGTCCAACTTAAGGGCGGACTAGGGAGGAGTCTATCTTAGGAGGAATCTGGTACAAGGTGGGGGATTAAGGGTCCATCTGGAGGGAAAACTAGAGGTTCAACTTGGAGGAGGCAGGGTATTACAATAATACTTATGTAGAGAACAAGATCTGTTTCATGAAGTTATGATCTTTGTTTGATTTTACAAACAGACAGTGTATTGACACTTGACTGTATACCAATCTAAGCATTGTGGCATTGCATCATTTCTGGGTATTTCATCTTAGAATCTATTATTTATCCTTCTCATGTCTGAGATGTTGTAGCTGTGGTTTCTGGCTGAAGGATTGATTCAACTTGGCTAAATGAGATGTACAGGGTGTCTCGGCTAAATGCGATGTACAAGATGTCTCGGCTAAATGCGATGTACAAGGTGTCTCGGCTTAATGCGATGTACAGGGTGTCTCGGCTTAATGGGACCGTACAGGCCAAAATTAATGGGACGGTATAGGGTGTCTTGGCTTAATTGAGCGATACAGGGTACATTGGATGGTACAGGGTGTTTTGTCTTATCTAAATAAGAAGGCATGTTGGATAGAGGACACATACACTGCTTCTCTGTATTGATATATCATGCAAACACTGCCTATATTGCTTTACGTATCAGCTTCTAACTTAATGCACTAATATTACTTCTTCATATGTTTAATGTTTGTATTATCCATAAACAATACATGCATTTCACGTCCCCCGCCATGTTTCTGTTTGTGTGTTCGTATCTATCATTTGTGACAACACCATATTTCAGGACACGGGGAAGGATACAAAGTGAATGCAAGTGAGTGGTTCATACTATATGTACATGTGTACTGCATGTTCATTTCATACCCCACCCACTGACATCAGTGTAGTACTAGTGATCATACATTGTGTATACGTGTGTACATAAACAATACATTCTAACATGGTATACTTACTAACATTGTTATCATGTACATTATAATCATACAGTATCTTTATGTTTAACACGGGTAACTAACCGGGTGAATGTCGGGGCAGTTGGTTGGAGTGGAAACTGGTGTATAGTTTTTAACACAAATAAAAAACATAAAAATATGAAAAATAATCTTATGAATATTAGTTCTGCTTGTATTTTGTGTGTGTTTGGACTTGATTTGCAAACGAGGGTCATACTAGGATGTATTATGGAGTTACTCAGCTCTGCAGTATGTTAATAATCACTAGCTTGGGTCCAAGGGAGGCAATTTAACATGATATGTTCTATGTATCAATCATATATATAACTGATTGGGTCTATCATCTGTACGTGTGTGTGTCCGTCTTTGTTTATCATTGTCTTATCAAGTTGTGTGTAGTTTGTATTTAAGCATTTTTATCATGTCTTCTAGTTTTAAAGCTGTGAGATAGACATACAAAATGTATCTTCTATATTGTAGTGATTCAATATTACTTAATTCCTTGAAATTGTCCAATTGATGGTAGAATGCAGTATGCAACTTGTTTGTTCCGTGTCCTTAGTTTATGAAGTTCTGCTGCCTTAGTTTTTAATCTTTATAGACTTACGTCATATATGTTGTACATTATACCTATATTTAGCAATTGTTCGCTTTCGTTATTCAAACAAATTAATTTTGAAAAATTCTGAAATCAATCTTCCATTATTACTTTCTTGGATGCGTAAAAAATAGCAAGTTTCCATGGAAACTGACTCTAGATAAATTGAATGTGTTGAAATTGTATAATACAATATAATTTGTAAATTTTGATTTGTAGTATTTCTTGAAAAGTGAAATACGTTTCGCTGTTTGGGCGCCTAGAATAAATATTATTTGAACATTGGTATTAGAATTGTTAGTAAATATAATTTTATGTTTTTGTAGTAACCCACTTCATAGCATGTGTTACACCTTACATATTGTGCATGATTTTGTTTTAAGAGGGAAGTGAACGTAACACACGAACATCAGTGACTTCTAACAGCGATGCCGATAGTGCGTCAGCTGCATCTCCCCCTCCCACACCGGTATCACCGACCGCCCAAGGTTTGTATATACAGCTATACTGTGTAATCAAGAAACTCAAAATATCTCCAGCTACATGTATGATAATGTATATTTCTACCAAAATTGTTCATTTTTTGTACACTGTTATGCTCTTGGTACATCTTGCTAGAGATTACCACATTTTCTAACAGAAATAAATTATGTCAGGTTTTAAATTGATGAATTTGGCTGGGATCGAAAAAACATTATTTTTGTCATTCATAACTTTATAGAAACGTTAATCAGAATGCAAACTTTTGGTACCTTAAGGGTTTTGTATTTGCTGGATCCGAGCATCAGCAGAGTTATGGGCCCCCATTTTAAAACTTTGTTTTTCATAGAAATTTCATTAAGTAGACATAGGATACTAGGTATATGGTATTACTTAGTCGTTTCTCAAATACTACATTTTTATTTGGGTTCAATTTTAAGTGATTGAAATATACTTTGTTCATACTTGTATAGATAATTGTGTGAAACATTTTACGACTTCATCGATTATTCTGTCCAGTTTGCACCAGATATTTCCACGGAATGCAGCCTCTGATCTTGCACCAGACATCAGCTAAGCACACTTCTCTAGAACAAGCTTTATATCTTCTCGCTTATAGCTTAAAACAACCATTATATAATTATCCGATCTTTGCGAGTATAGATTGATTCCAGCAGCATATATGCTTCTTAATTCTTTGCATGTTTAACGCTTTGTAAGATTTAGTGCCTATTTAGTGCCTTCTTAAGAAGCAAGGCTGTTTAGTATTTAAGTACCAGACGATTTATAACGTTCCTTCATTGTTGTTGTTTATCAGTGGTACGGAGAGTCAAACGTCCTACACAAAATCGACCTAACAGAAATTCTAGAGAAACAAATGTTGACGATATTCTTCCATATTTGGACATGAAACCAGATCTCCGGAAATCTCGGGAAAGCTGTATCGATGATATTATCGACGAGCATGATTTGTCCGGTGACACAAACATTGACGATATAATCCCCGAACATCGCAAATCTCAAATTTCTTGTGTGGATAGTATCGATGATTTGACAGTACGATCTCGTGTATCAACGGGTTGGTAGGAGTTCTCTCCCTTTGATGCAGTGCTAGTTTTATTACTTGGTGTGAAGTTTTATCTAATACACAACAACCAGTCTACATAGACAGAAATTTCCTTCACTTGAATAAACTGACATTTCCTACAAAAACCTATATACATAAATCTTAGGACTGTTGTTGTATTGACTGTATGTGTACTTTATTTTACTGGTCGGAATTAATCAAACAATTTTCTGATCTACTCACCCGTATGAGAGTATTCAATATAATCTATAAAAAGAGACACTCCCTATTGTCTGATTAAGTTTACTTGGCACTCATTATTCTTAGTGTATAGATCGAAAAACGAGTATTAAGCCCAGACTGCACTTTAAATTATAGTATCTATATACCGAAAGGTTATGGCGCAGAGGTCAGATTCTATCCATGGTGTCATTTCGGTATTCCGTAAGGATGTTTTAATTTGTTAAAATAACAAACTTGATAGGACAACTGATAAGCATGGATATATATATATACATTCATATTCATCAATTTTGAACATTACATCAATGGAATTGTTGACTCAAATTCTTGAATATTCTTGAGTTATTGTATTTACAAGCTAGTTAATAGTCGAAGTTTACAGTAGTGGATGCACTGTGAAAATTAATTTATTTCTGGCAACTCAAACATTCAAATCAAAATGCTGTCAAAGTTTCCATGTTTCCTAATGTATCTATATTATAAGAGGTATGATTATCCTACTTATACATATCCCAAGATTTATGTATATAGGTACCAGTACATTCTTCTACTCTCGTCTTGTGACCCTGTACTTAGGACGTATCCAGACATCAATGATGGTCCACACAAGTTCAATGTGGAACAATGTGGAACAATTACTGTGGTTATATAGTAAAACCAGTGACTTGAAAGTGATGATTTTTGTGTAAGCTTTGCTGCTAAACACTGATAGCTTTTCTTTAACCCTTTACTCCATGGTAACTCATTTTCAGGGTTACTACACTCTGGGAAAATAGGAAAAAAACGTAACTTTTTTTCGAAGTCAGGGAAAACCGCGGAATTTTCTAATTAGGGAAATCTTTAAATTGAGCAAAGGTACGGTGAATGTTTGTTATAGCTGTCAATATTTGTTATTTTCTGTGAAGGAAACTGCCGAAAGACAGAAAAAAAATCCACTCCCACTTTGCTTGCACAGGACTATGCTAAATTATTAAAACATGTTAATCAGTAATCCTAAAACTGTTGCCTAACAATGATTTTTGTTCC
This sequence comes from Spisula solida, assembly GCA_947247005.1. Classification (NCBI taxonomy): domain Eukaryota; kingdom Metazoa; phylum Mollusca; class Bivalvia; order Venerida; family Mactridae; genus Spisula; species Spisula solida. The sequence goes on along the minus strand of OX365952.1, from coordinate 23,630,334 downwards.
ATAAGTAAATGTAGCTCCCTTTACAGAATTTTATTGCCATATTTTGTCAACACAAAACTATTGGTGGGCTGATCACTTTAAAAATATCAGGAAGAACTACTCTTTGGGGGTCAGGGGATTTTGTGTCAGAATAATTGTGGTAATATGGAGTAAAGGGTTAATTTGTGGTGATCATTTTACAGTATTTTGTCGGTGAGGGAATTTACATACAATGCTAGGTTTCCATAGCAACCACACAATGTACATTACTTGTATAATTATTAATATGGAGTGTTGCTGTCACTGCCCATTTGGTACAAATGATTAGAATTATGTATGAAACAATAAAGTTGAAAAAGCTACTTGGTTATTTAATGATTTTAGATATAATATTGTACAGTTGACTTCTTACTTCAGCTCGCTGTGATGAATAATAATATTAGAAGTCATTACATGATGATATAGGTGTTTGACATCTTATGCCATTCTTTTTGACAGATACATAAGTCAGTTGTCTATTCACAGTATATAGCTAACCTACAGTCATTCTCTGATGCCCTCATATAGTACACTTGAATACTTGTTTCAACCTTCTCTCTCTATTCTCCCAATTACCTTATGATTAAAATTCTTGAAGTTAAGTACCAATTTACCAGTATGTTTCTAGTTTGTGTTGGTTTGAAAACTCAGAATTTACACAGAATGTAGGTAGCAAAAGCTGTATTCCTGAATTTGTATTCTGAATTTCAATTATTTTTCAGATTTTCATTTCAGCATTTGGTTATGAATAAATGTTATGATTACCGAATTAGTGTTATAATTGTGATATTTGCATGAATATAGAAAACATTAATCAAATGCCAGTACATATATTTAATTTTGAAAATATAATTTAGTTTGATGTGAATGTAACCCTGATATTTATCATTATCTATGCTAGTTACTGCATTATTTATTCACTGTGTACTGCATTCTAATGCATTTTTAGCTCACCTGTCACAAAGTGACAGAGTGAGCTTTTGTGATCACTCTTCGTCCGTCGTCCGTCTGTCCACAATTACTTGTGTAGACACTAGAGGTCACAGTTTTAGCTTAATCATTATGAAACTTGGTCACAATGATCATCTCAACAAAATCTAGGTCAAGTTCGATATTGGGTCATCCGGGGTCAAAAACTAGGTCACAAGGTCAAATCATAGAAAAACCTTGTGTAGTCACAGGAGGTCACAATTTTGACCTAATCTTTATGAAACTTGGTCACAATGATCATCTCAACAAAATCTAGGTCAAGTTCGATATTTGGTCATCCGAGGTAAAAAACTAGGTCACAAGATCAAATTATAGAAAAACCTTGTGTAGTCATTAGAGGTCACAATTTTGGCCTAATCTTTATGAAACTTGGTCACAATGACCATCTCAACAAAATCTAGGTCAAGTTCGATATTGGGTCATCTGGGGTAAAAAACTAGGTCACAAGGTCAAATCATAGAAAAAACCTTGTGTAGTCACTAGAGGTCACAATTTTGGCCTAATCTTTATGAAACTTGGTCACAATGATCATCTAAACAAAATCTAGTTCAAGTTCGATATTGGGTCATCCGGGGTCAAAAACTAGGTCACAAGGTCAAATCATAGAAAAACCTTGTGTAGTCACTAGAGGTCACAATTTTGGACTAATCTTTATGAAACTTGGTCACAATGATCATCTCAACAAAATCTAGGTCAAGTTTGATATTGGGTCATCCAGGGTCAAAAATTAGGTCACAAGGTCAAATCATAGAAAAACTTTGTGTAGTCACTAGAGGTCACAATTTTAACTTAATCTTTATGAAACATGGTCACAATGATCAGGTCAACCAAATCTAGGTCAAGTTTGATATTGGGTCATCCGGGGTCAAAAACTAGGTCACAAGGTCAAATCATAGAAAAACCTTGTGTAGTCATTAGAGGTCACAATTTCGGCCTATTCTTTATTAAACTTGGTCACAATGATCATCTCAACAAAATCTAGGTCAAGTTTGATATTGGGTCATCCATGGTCAAAAACAAGGTCACAAGGTCAAGTCATAGAAAAACCTTGTGTAGTCACTAGAGGTCACAATTTTGGCCTAATCTTTATGAAACTTGGTCACAATAATCATCTCAACAAAATCTAGGTCAAGTTCGATATTGGGTCATCCGGGGACAAAAACTAGGTCACAAGATCAAATCATAGAAAAACCTTGTGTAGTCACTAGAGGTCACAATTTTGGCCTAATCTTTATGAAACTTGGTCACAATGATCATCTCAACAAAATCTAGGTCAAGTTCGATATTGGGTCATCGGAGGTCAAAAACTAGGTCACAAGGTCAAATCACTTCAATATGTCATTGGGTCTAAATGTGATGTAAATTATAAAGCATAAGACAATATGAAAACTTGTACATGCAATAGAGGCTTCCCATTAGGGGTGCATGAACTACTAGGACAGGTGAGCGACCTATGGCCCTTTGGGCCCTCTTGTTCAGTTTCCAATTATTATTCAATTATAAAATTTCATATTACTTCATAATTGATATACCCTGACTATTAATTAACAACAACATGTAAATGCTATGTTTACTGATATATGGAGTAATGGTGGCAACTTGCACCAGACCAGTGCCGTTAACATGTAGCAACCATGCTAGATGGCTGGACAGCCTAGTTTACAGCATGGTCTGTATACTAGGCTCTACAGCCAGCTAGTATGGTCTGAAGTCAAGGCTGTCCAGCCAGCTAATATGGTCTGAAGACAAGGCTGTCCAGCTAGCTAGTATGGTCTGAAGACAAGGCTGTCCAGTCAGCTAGCATGGTCTGAAGACTGCTAAACTAACACCTTGACTATCAAGGTTTGATTTCTGGGTTACACAGGTGACATTAACCATACCTTTTATCCTCCACATGTGGAGAAAGGGTCAGCTTCTTGTAGTCAGGGGTCCTACAATTCCGGAATAATCCAGAATCCACTGGATTAGAATGAAATATCTTTTCTGCATAAAATAAAAGTTATTTGATGAAAAAATTCTAAGATTTGACAAAGTTATGGTCATTTGAAATTCTATATCTGAATTTTAACAATAATTAATTTGAGGAAAACTGTTTCAGTCAAATATTACCAGTGTATACCTGAGAAAAATGTTAAGACACAGGTTGAAACAAACAAACCAAGCAGATTCACTGTTGTTTCCAAAATCTAGCTAAATATTGTGTGTGTTTATTGAATTGTGTGCATTTTGTGTTCCTGTTATTTATAATCCTTATAAGAATGTGATACATACCAAGTTAGAAAAAACATAGTTCTGATGATCCGTCTACTTATAACTTTATTTCCCTTCCGTATCTTTTAAAATCTAAGTAACACCATCTAAGATCTTAGTCTTCCTACATAGAAGTTTTCTGAATTTTTTTTAATGAATTTTCTTTTTACCAATTAAATTTTGATTTAATTCAATAAATAATGTTTTGAATTTTAATCTTTCTCTTATAATATTTGAATTTATATAGAGAAGTACTAGCCATGTTTTAAAGAATTTTGTGGAGTTGAAATTTTAACTGTGATGATTAGTTGCATGGTATAAATTCAGTCATTAAAACAATTGACCAGGCAGACGCCAATGCAGAGAATGCTTCACCCATTTGTTAGTCAAAGACTGTTGAATGCCCCGCCCATTTGTTAGTCAAAGACTGTTGAATGCTCCGCCCATTTGTTAGTCAAAGACAGTTGAATGCTCCACCCATTTGTTAGTCAAAGACTGTTGAATGCTCCGCCCATTTGTTAGTCAAAGACTGTTGAATGCTCCACCCATTTGTTAGTCAAAGACTGTTGAATGCTCCGCCCATTTGTTAGTCAAAGACTGTTGAATGCTCCGCCCATTTGTTAGTCAAAGACTGTTTGTCGAAGGTTATCGAGCAAAACCATTGGATTAGGCATTAGGCAAACAAGTGCAATACTTCTGATGTGTTAACAACCAAAATTAAATCCTATCAATGCTCAACTGAATTCTCCATTTATATCTGGAGTCTGGTCAATTAGTTTATGAAGAGGGGTTTGATTTTGTAGTAGTTTCCATCCACTAAATCCTTAAAAAATCATCCCCATTGAAGATTATAAAGAGTAATAACTTGGTATGTATGTGTGTATATATTGTGGTTATTTGAGGGAGGTGATTGTTTAATATACTAGCATGTTTGTTGTGTTTGTTGCATGGTAACAGAAGCCTCAAGTCCAACACAACCTACCTTCCAGAGGTCCGAATCTGCCAGGTATCCTCCTAAAAGTCCAGAACGTAAGTTTAACATTAACATGTATTTGATCTAATCATCGAAGCTAAATGTTGACCTTTATCCTGTAACATACTATAGGCTAGACCTGAGATTGTGTTTGGCTTAATGAAAGATTGGCTAAGTGTAAACTTGTACAATTTAAATTGCAAACCAAAAATTGCAAATTGGCAAATGCTATTATAAGACTCTTATTTTCGAAGCACAGTGGTAGTTGCATATTGAAACAGCACCAATATGCCCCCTTTGGAGAAGTGGGGGTATATTGCTTTGCACCTGTAGGTCAGTCGGTCTGCCTGTTTGTTGATCAATGAAACTTTGTCTGATTGATACATAGAACTTTTTTTAACGCTTAAGCCTAATGTCCTCCGATTTGGTAGGGAAGTTATGTTCTTGATGAAGTCTTGCAGATGAAGTATTATAGATGTTTAGATTGGCTGGTGAAAGCCACAAAGAAATGTCAGTAGGGGGGGGGGGGGGGGGGGGGGGGGGGCATATAATGACTTACAAACATATTTTTCCTTAAATTTAAAACTCTTTCTGTTTGATGATTTATTTTATGTGTGCTGCTGACTATACTTACAGGTTTTGTTTTAAAAAAAAGATTTGTGTTTAAACTTAAATTCTTAGAAAAAACTAAATAGCATTAACTGAATCTGTGACTGAATTATATGTGGCCATATATATTGTACAAGGTAGAGTTTGTGTTTTCTTTGATGTGTTCAGTGAATATATTAACTAGATGTTGTATGAATTGATATTGTTTGCTGTGCATTTTGTGGCATGTTTTGTTTATTTTTTCTTACATTTCCTCAGTTATAGATGAATTGAAAGCAAAGAGCTTTGACAGGTCAAAGTCAGAAAGGAAAGCTAAGAATAAGAAAGGTAGGCAGTACACAGAGCTTATGTTGGATACTGTTGTCATGGTGATGGGCATATATGGTACTGAGGGTGCATAAATGTCCGTAACATCGTCATGACAACTGACACGGTGCAGGCTGTATGAAATAGTTAGTGTTCACTAGATGCACAAGTTTAGTACATGTCCGTAACATCGTCATGATGACTGACATGACATGTGCAGAGTGAATGAAATAGTTAGTTCACTGAGTCAAACAAGCACAAGTTTGGTGATAGAAAATCATGCTAAGTTTTGTTGCCTAGCTACACTCTAGATTTTAGGTTAATTTGTAGCTGGCTTTTAATTACAAAATTGAAAGTAACTTTAGTTTTATTAAGTTATAAATTTGGAGCACTCCGGATACCTGTTGCCATTTGGTCCTGGATTGAATGGATCGGATAGTTTATGCTCATCCAAGGCTTGGCTTAGGTCGGTCAAGGTCATCCACATGTGGAGAAGTTGTCAGTATCTTGTGGAAAAGCAAGTTATATGATTCCAGGAACATGGTGAGGTCAACCATATCACCATATATGACTAAAAGATTGTTGAAAGTTACTATCAAAGATGATAAATACATTGAAAAATGACCATTAAACACGATGATAAGTTTTGCTTGAAAACATTCCCACTGTGCTTTATTTAGCTGATTGAGCCGACCCTGCACGTACACATATATTTTGATGGGCACTTAGTGCTCTTAAGTGTCACCTGAATTATGGTCCTTGTTTGACAACTTGGTTTTTCGTAGAATTTCCATAATTTCCATTTAAGTTTTTCCTACTCAAGAGTGAACATATAGAAATGCATGATAGAATACTAGAGTACACTATAAACCTTAGATGTAAATGATAAATCATACTGAAGCATGATAAAAATTGCACCCAGGCATGTTGATAGATGAAAGCATATTTTCTAAATTTGTTTTTTTTGCAAATTTATTAAGCTAAAGCAAAAGGTGAGGTGACTTTGTTCTGAGATAGTCATAATTTATATGACATATATAATGTATATACTTTATACAAGTAACAGCTGCATGATAAATTACTAACACTCACACATTATTTATGAAACATTCAATTGTAATTGGATTGCGTAATACATGTAACTTATACATGGTGTTGGGTAGATAGAAACATGGGAACTGTGGAACATGCTTAAACTGGGCCATCTACAAACCTGAATACTCCCAAACTGAACATTTGTGACAGTCTGGATGGTGTCAGGGTTAGGGAGCTTCCACTGTACATTATAACACTGGTAGAAAATATTAACCTCTAATTGTGGAACATATAGGGCAAAACTTATTGGTACAGGTTTTTATTTCAGGTCATAGTTTAGTAATATATTACTATATACATTGTAATAATAATATAACAGTAATTATAAAAAAAGATTAATAATAATAATGGTTGAATATTTTCAAATTCAATAAAACTGCTGTGTTTTCGCTTTTGTTTGATAACAATGCATTATGCAGTATATACATACCATTGATGTTGTGCATGTTTAATAAGTTTATAATGCTGAATACTGTGATTTATTTAATTGGTGTGTAGTAAATGTATAATTAACAATGTATTAAATTTCGAATGTTTGAAGAAATGTTCTATTCTGACATGTTGTACTTTGTTGTTGCTGTAATATTTGCCTGATTGTTGCTGTATTATACAACTATTTATTTGTTGTCACCTATTGAAGTTAAACAACTACCTGTTTGAAGCAGCCATTAATTGTTAATCCTGGGTACTTTATTTACTCAAGCACCGTGTTTACCCCAAGTATTTCATGCAACTGTAATAACAATGGGAGAAAATAACAGGCAGGTAAATAATGGGGAAAATAAATAATATTTGTAAAATGCCAAAACTCACGAAAATATTGCAAAAAATATTGCCATGCCCGATTTGCCAATAGGAAATAAGAAACATGTCTAAAACTGAGTAAAGGATGCATGCAATAATTGGTAAAAATTCTGAGTTGATAATGATGCAGTCAATACTTTGAAGAATAAGGTAGCCATTTTATGAAAAATTCACACAACTTTAAACAACCACCTGCTTTAAGCAGCCATATAAATGTGGATATCTGGTCACTGGCTGGTTCAGACAGGTTAAGACTGTTATTATACTATAACATACACTATCACACTCATCTACTGGATATTTTCAGAGAAAGCTATGAATGGTGATGATGATCAGATGAGATCACCTGCTAAATCTGATACACTGAGATCAACCGACAGTGCAAGCGGTGGTGAAACATTAGAGGAACGTAGCAGTAAAGAGGTAATACTTCTTACAGTGTTAAATTAATGCAAATCCTTTATTTATCAGAATAATTGTACTTATGTGTATCTAGAAATGTATGGCTGAGAACATTTGTCGTGGCGCTAATTTATACTCATGTGTTTTCGTTATTGTACCGTAAGAATGTTTTGATTAATTAAAATAACAACTCTGATGGGACAACAGATAAGCACAGATATTCAAGGATGCCATGTTAAATGTTCTTCGCTATACTCCTATTAATATACACTAATTTGTTAAAAACTAAACTTTACTAGAATTTCATGAATATGTATAGTTTGATGATCATAAAGTTGTCTTCTAAAAAAGATTTTTGGTGATATATATGCTTCAAATAATGTATAAAAAAATTATGCAGTACTACATTGTAACATGTCTGTGCAAAGAACTCCGGATCATTCTATAGTCATATACAAAAGTGTTTCTTATTAGCGTCCATTTTGGAGTTATATTTTGTATAATTCATTGTGAAAGTAAATACCACAACATCATCAACACAATTTAAGTATTTCTCGCAGGTTTAAAGCTGGTTAATTCTGTCCATGATGGATACGCGATATAGTTCTATCCTTGTTTTCCGTCAAATCTTTGTCTATCCATGAACACAACAGAACATAGTTGACTGCTTTGATTAGTTTTCAACTTGATGTAAATTTAATTTGTGAGATATATTGCTATTGGTTTGAATAACAGTCTGATTGATATTAATTAAATTTATATACATTACAACAACTGCTAAGGACATGATATTATTTTTGTGAAATTTTGGTTAAAAATATTTTGTAGACATTTATAAATTATTGATAAGTTGTTATTAAATTTTCATTATGTTTTAAGCATACTTAAATTTCTAGCGTGCACACCGACCAAGCTGTATTAGATGCGTAAGAAAGATTCCTATCTATCGGAACACTGAAACACTCAGTTAGATTGAATGTCAAGTGACATAATCGAGTACCAATCTCCCACACAGTAATCTCCCGTTAACAATGTTGAGGGTGATCTCCCTTAAACATTGCTTGAGAGTGATCTCCCTAAAACAATGCTTGAGAGTGGTCTCCCTTAAACAATGCTGGAGAGTGGTTTCCCTTAAACAATGCTGGAGAGTGGTCTCCCTTTAATTATGCTGGAGAGTGATTTCCCTTTGGCAGTGTATGAGAGTGATCTCCCTTTGGCAGTGTTGGAGAGTGATCTCCCTTTGACATGGCTGGAGAGTGGTCACCCTATTACTATGTTGGCCAGTGATCTCCCTACATAAACTTGTTTTGGTTAAATTGACTCATGTAAGATATTGAATGGTTCAGTCTGTGGATAGAGTACTCACTTGTTACAGGTTAGAATGATGGGTGGGCTAGGTTTTATTCTTTTGTTATATTGGCTACTGCCATATCCACCTTACGTGGAGAAGTTATCTGTTGTTTGTGAACGAGCAAGTCAGTACTGGTTGATAATCAAATCCAGGAACACTGGTTAGGTCACTAAAATTAAACAATACCTAATGGTTCAAAATTAAAAAAAAATAGAAGTGTTAGTTCCCATTTCCTTCATGTCAGGGCATGACATCAGTGATTTTACTCCATGATCCCATGATATACAGCTGTTTTAATTTTAAGATAGTACACATTTGGTGTAACCGTTAGTTTTACCCCTGCACAGAACTTCCTTGGGTGACCTGGGTAGTCTCCTAACAGGATACTGTATGTACATGGACAAAAGGTTCTATGAAGATAAGGGGGTTAATACACTTAGTCTACTAATGGAGATCTATACACACTGTAGGGGAGGTTGGTGTAACACATGCAAATATGAGATGATCTCTGCATTGATTAGGTAGCATTAAATCACTAAATCACTACAATCCTCAATTGTCAGTTTAAACTACTTTGAAATAGAAATACAATTTTTTTTTTAACCAAACATTTATTTTTGAATGTTTACAACAGTAATAGCAATAGCTACACCGTATGACTGCAGCTATATTTATCTGATCAAAATATTAATTTGTTCTTAGTTGCTTCAGATTGAGCTTTTTATGTTGTCCTTCTGTATGTAAATAGGAAGTTTCATTTATGTGATTATTTTTGCTACATTGCAACATAGCCAAGTTTGTTAAACTTATCACTACTAGCATTATATTCTTGACTGGTTACAACTGTAAAAACATTTTATAAAATGAGGGTAGGACATTTTCACTGTATATGAATCATGTGACATCTTCATGGAGAGTACGACATATCATTATGCCCACACCTTTGATGATAGGTATATTGCTTTGCACATGTCTTCGGTCGGTTTCTGATCAATTGCTCAACAACGCTTTACCCTTAGGATCCTCAAACTTAACATGAATGTTGTTAAGTAGATGACGCATTGATTTTGTATTTCACTGTGACTGTTAACATGAATGAGTGGAACAAAATGAAAAGTTTCCATTCAATAACTTGCATACAGTTGGGACTAGGAACTTAATAGGGAGGTTTGTCATCCTCAGTAGATGACCTCTATTGATTTTAAAAGTTGCTGTGACCTTTAACATCAATGACTATTTGGCTGCTATTGGAGCATACATGTTTTACAAAAATCATTGTGTGTCCTGTCCTTTGTAGTGTTAATAAAACATTCTGACAGGATTTACTTACTTTATATTTTTCCAGAGAACAAATGGCCGAGGTACATTTATGAACACTGCTACTTTTTGTTTTACGCCAGAAATTTTAATCTTTTTGCTCTTCAAGCAGAGTTATGTTAATGTTTGACAAGAAAAGAGATTGCAATATAAGCTACCAATGAGTAGACAAGTTTCAGCTACCAATGTGTAGCTATGTTTATCTGTATTGTACGACATAAATGTGGCTTCTTAAACAATGCTTTCTTCTGTTGATGGCTAGCTTAGTTTTGCCTGGCAACCATGCTGATGTTGTAACCACGAATATTATTGTAACCATGGAGATATGGTTACCATATATATAAGGTTGGCATGGAGATGTGGTTACCATGGATACCATTGTTACCATGTAGATGTGGTCACAATGGATACCATTGTTTCCATGTATATATGGTTACCATGGAGATATGGGAGCCCTGGTTGTCATGTCAACCATTCTGCTATTACTTGATTCAGTTTCACACACAGCATGACACTTCTGTCTGTATTAGTTTGGTTCCTGTGTTATTTTTGTCATGACTGATATTTCTGTGAAATCATGTGACTTATGATGCAACTATGATACTGGCAGATAAAGCACTACTTCCCTAAGTGTATTTATACTGATGTGATGCCTGATTGGTGCTTTGCTCATTATTTATGTTCCTCTTTATTTGCTGCTGTGTTGTGATTGTCAGGGGACTCAGAAAATTGATGAGGATTATGTTACATTTTATGTCATTGTCAGAGTTCATGGTTTTAAAGTATTATTATGTGCTGTTAAAGTTGTCTACATATGTATGTCCAGTACATATAATTATGTCTTCTCATTCCAAGTACGGTATAAATAAGATCTGTACATTCAATTCGGTATGCTATTCCAGCATTGTGATGCATATGTTCTTCTAATTTGTCGTTCTATTTTTAGCTCACCTGTCACAAAGAGACAGAGTGAGCTTTTGTGATCACACTTTGTCTGTTGTCTGCCTGTCCACAATTTGCGTGCATAGACACTAGAGGTCACAGATTTGGCCTAATCATTATGAAACTTGGTCCCAATGATCATCTCAACAAAATCTAAGTCATGTTTGATATAAGGTCATCTGGGGTCAAAAACTAGGTCACAAGGTCAAATCATAGAAAATCCTTGTGTAGTCGCTAGAGGTAACAATTTTGACCTTGGTGTTCCGATGATCAGTCACAATGATCATCTCAACAAAATCTAGGTCAAGTTTGGTATTGGGTCATCCGAGGTCAAAGACTAGGTCACAATGTCAAATAGTAGAAAAACCTTGTGTAGTCGCTGGGGGTCTCAAGTTGGCCTCATCTTTATGAAAGTTGGTCACAATGATCAACAAAATCTAGGTGAAGTTCGATATTGGGTCATCGGGGGGTCAAAAACTAGGTCATTAGGACAAATCATAGACAAAACTTGGCTTAAACTTTCATACTTGATTACCATTAAGGGGCCTGCATGAACTACTATGACAGGTGAGCGACCTAGGGACCTTTGGGCTTTCTTGTATAATATCAAGTTTGTTTACACAAATATCTGCCTTATTTGAAGGCTTACTATCCCAAGCAAATAAAGTTTGAAGGGGTATATAGGAGTTACTTTATTATTGGTTGGTCAGTCTGTCTAATTACACAATTAACAAGATTCCAGTGCAACTTGATACACATGATCAGCATCAAGTATAGACACAATGCACCAGTCAATATTATGCCCACCTGGGGGGGGATACAGGGGGAATTTGACAGACAAATCTTCCCCACAGCCGGGAATAAGACGACCCTATCGACTCCGAGTCCCATCCAGAAGGGCAAAATATTGACTGGTGCATAATGTAAATCCAGGCATCACATGGGCCTTTGAATTATAGTTACTTTTGTTTGACAGAGTGATATTGTCTGGTTAGTTACTGTAATTACATTCAGTGATAACTCTAGAGGTGCATTGTATGTTAATTATTATGGACTAAATGTATGTTGCCAAGTGTAAGCTCTATATTACTGAACTGTATATACAGGAGTTCTACTGAATCGAGATGCTCAGTTCTGAGGATTTGAGGCCAACTGAGCTTTCAACTAAAGATCAGATTTTTAGATATTTTTTAAAGCAAATTGTATATGATTTAGCAAGGGAAGTAACTGCTGATATATCCAGATATAGCTAAATTCTGCTTAACATGCCTGGTCTGTGATTGTTTCTTTGAAAAGAAAGGGTCTAGGTTCAGTAAAACTCAAAATGATGCTTTGTCAAGGGTGATTGCGGTATGTGTAGGGTATTTTAGCCTATTAGTTCTTGGGGTCAATCGCAGGCTTGAGTAATATCATCAGATAAATATTTTTTTCCCCGTTAAAATCACAACTTCACTGTTCAAAACTAGTCCATAAATTGGGAAGTGTAGAACCCCTGTATATACCATTTTCCAGGAATTGGTTGACATTACCATGACTGTATAAGTACTATTTTAATATTTTATGTATTTTGATGGTTGATTTTGTAATTAAGTTTCGTCCACAAAACACTGGAAACTTGATCGCCACAAATATTAATGATTTTACAGTACCTTCTATATATGTATAATGTGGATAAGTTTATATATATAATAGCAATATGGAAGTATTGGCGAATTTTGCAATTTTACAAAATTCGCTTACATTTCCACAAGTGTAAAGAACTCTGTAAACGAATTTGAAAAATTACTTATTTTTCTGCGTGCCAAGGTACTGTTTGATCAAAGCACTTGCATTAAACCGAAAACTTAATTTAAATTATTTACAATTTTTTACAATTATAAAATGGGGTAATTGGAGCAGCAATACTAATACTGATTCAGTTAATGAACTCCTACACACAATATTCGTTACCAATTTACAGTTGTTAAAAAACTATAAGTAATTTTAATTTGAGCATAACTTTAAGATTTTCGTAAGTGCTTTGATAAAACAGTACCCTGATGTCTGAATTTCTAATTTGCTTATATGACCTGTGGAAATATTCTCTTAGACCAGTATTATGTTATTACAGACTAACCATTGATCTGTTTTCTACTTCAGGGCTCACCAACTAAGGAACATGCATCACCGTCAAAGGAAAAGAAAAAGAAGAAGAAATTTAGAATGCCATCTTTCTCAAAAACTAAAAAAAATAAGGAAAGCAAAGAAAGTTCAATTTGAGTTTTTTAGAACATTAACTGCATAATGCTGACGATTTTAACAGTCGTGATAGGAAAACAGTTTATATTGTGTATCTCTAATATGATTTGACAGTCACTAAAGGTCAACGGTCAATGCGTTCCATGATGATTGGTCAGCTGCTTCGGGCCCCGAAATGTATAAAAAGGGGAAAGATCTTGTTGGTATGCCATTCAGGGGCCATAACTGTACACAGGATGGATGTATGGAATAAAACCGGATATGGAACAGCGTGATCCATTACGTTTTATAAGCTTGACTGCTTTTTTATGCAAACATAATATTTTGTCCAATTTGTTTGCGTATGTTGTAATGAAATGTAGTTTATTCCATAATGCTGCTAGTTCAATATGTGATTTAAAGACTTTTCAGTTCAAATTTTTGTGCCTGAACTATTTAAGTATTTATATTGTGTCATGTATATAACTAGCATTTAATGTATAACTATTATTCAGTAAGATGGAAAGAAGCTGACTATTAATGACTTTGACATTGCATTGTGGCTCGTTATGTTTTATAATTATAACTTTGGGATTTTGGACTATAGCATGCAATAGCAAGAATCAGCCACCCCTTCCCCTCGGTATATCCCTGTTTTTTTTTTATTTTTGCTTGCCCTAATTGTTCATTTTTTTATTTTCCATTATTCTCATTATGTAAATTCATCATCATTACCCACAGATCACTTGTGACACAATACAGAGAATGTTGGTTGCCTGTATGATACTGCTGTATGTGTGAGAGCTTGGCTGTTAGCCTCAACCTTCCAGGTCTGGTGAAAATAGTATATGAGAGGTTGGCTGTTAGCCTCAACCTTCCAGGTCTGGTGTAAATGGTTTGTAAGAGGTTGGCTGTTAGCCTCAACCTTCCAGGTCTGGTGTAAATGGTTTGTAAGAGGTTGGCTGTTAGCCTCTACCTTCCAGATCTGGTGTAAATGGTTTGTGAGAGGTTGGCTGTTAGCCTCTACCTTCCAGGTCTGGTGTAAATGATTTGTAAGAGGTTGGCTGTTAGCCTCAACCTTCCAGGTCTGGTGTAAATGGTTTGTGAGAGGTTGGCTGTTAGCCTCTATAGATCGTATGACCCATCTTCCAGGCCATGTGTAAATGGTTTGTGAGAGGTTGGCTGTTAGCCTTCCATTAATCACCCATCTTCCAGGCCTGTATGCTACTCGTTTGTGTATGCTAGACAGATGCATTAGCATTGATGCTTTGAAGGAATTAGGGTGTTTTTACTGCTTAGGAATACATGATACTTGCTTTTATCCATATATTTATACTGTTTTATTCTAACATTACTAAGTGCAGGAACGGAGACAGAAAAAACAGATAACGTTTATATATTCACATGTTTTAGTCGGATATTTGTGGCATGTCCCGTCCGTGGTGACCTATTTAAAGTGGTATTTATATATTGAATTATGCTTGGAGCGGATGATTCAGAATTTTGCAATTTCCGATGATGCTTGCTTCTTATATACAAGATGAGTATGGATGGTTTACTGTAATGTGTAACATATTGAACTACATTACGATTGATTGCATTCTCCAATTCAGTTATATATACAAATACAAATTCCTGATATCTGGAGCAGTGTTTTATGGTGTGGACACTTGTAGTCTTGGCTTATGATAATGCTACGTCCGTTATATACTATATTTATTATGTAACACTCTACAATATTGGTGTAGAACTTTTACCTGCCATTTATTTGTTTTAAACGTAAAATGTTTATGGTCCAATATGTGCAAAAATCTGTAATTTTATGCTTTTCGTCACATTTTTGCATGGATAGGATTCATGACCTATGTAGATATTGTCATAAATGTAGTGTCTATTTTTTATCATGTTTTTATTACAAAGTAAAAACTTTACTGTTGTTGAGGCATAATTGTTGGGTGTTTGTGTATGAAAGAATATTGTCAACTTCATATTCATTTTAGTGCCTGATTTATTTCATGTTCTCAAATCAATTTGCAAATCATGTACACATGTAATGTAGAGGATCGTTCGAGGGACAGTTTGCTTTCATATGCATGATTGGTGATTGGTCCGATCGCTGTCTGAAGAGTGTTGACTGTCAGTGATGGTCAGTCTGTTGTCTGCGGCCAGTCTGCTGACCAGTCACTAAATACGCAATGCCACAAACTGTCCCAAGTTACTAAATTGTTAAAACTATCATATTTTAGAGCAGAATATATGAAGCCATTTCTATAAGTCAATTTATTCTTTTTTATTTTATTATAAAATTATTTGAAGTCAAACATATAATATGTATGTAATAAAGTGTATAAACTATATAGAGCATGTAACTATAGTGTCCGACACAATATATAGGGTGGAAAACTCGCCCGTTTATAGAATCTATGTAACAAAGCTGTAAACATCTGCTTTTTTTATTATATATTTGTTTATTATATCAATGGTTGTGTTAATCTTAAATACACAAGATGGGAAAAGGCTGTGACCAGAATTTGGGCATTCAGTTAAAATGAGTATGAACACATCAGTCAGTGTGAGGCTATGACCAATATCTGGGCATTCAATTGTATTAATGCTAATGCAGCCTGGCCTGCTTATTTATCTCGTTTGTGGAAAGATTTGGAGTGAAAGAATTGGATTCAGCAATCATATGTTATAATTGAACTTCATTTAGCCCAAAGATATAACCATCAATTGAGAACTGACCTTATGTCAATTATAAGCACAAATAGATTGGATTTGTTAAAATGGAAACAAAAAAATTAGAAAACTTTTGAAATTTTTTTAAAGTGGTTTTATGGCATTACTTCTATGGGAGACTTTATTTATAGTGAAATGTTTGTATGTCCAATGAATTATGTGTACGATTTATTCTAGTTTGTTTTTTATGAATTTCTTAAAAATGCTTTGATTTGAATGTGTCTCAGGCTGTGATTTTAACAAACCATTTTAGTCATGTTTTATTTCTGTGTGTAAAGTTTTATATTATGTCACATGGTTTTCTGAAAACTGACATGCTGTTCAATTTTCATCTTATCGTTTGATTGCTGGCTTTTGTTATGTCCGCACTGAACTTAGTTCAATCCGAAAGGGACTATCATTGTTTTTCGTTCAATCAGAAGATTTAGCCTGTGTCTTGTTATAATGCGCCCACAATGAGAAAGGTGGGACAATTTGGTACATTCCACAAAGGTGGATTAATCAGATTGTGCGATTGAACATCTCAATATCCTGGGCGCATTATATAGACTTTTTATCCAGCACAAAATGTAGACAAAACGAAGAAGTAAAATCAAGGTACTTTAGTATATACGCATTTTGATTTTGAAAGCTATAACTATGTATATCTTGTGTCACACAATATAGAAGAGAACTGTGAACTCGTGTTCAGATTGCGTGTTAGATAGTGCGTGTAGGAGAAAATACTTGCTTATAGTGCCTTTGGTTTGTGTGACTCAGAATCAGATGGTTTACCTCCAAAGGCATTGCTCAAACTTCATATGTCTGTTTGGTTCAGTTACGATGCTACATTTGTTACAAAACATTTAACATACAATAGTTTCACAGTCCTTTATAATATTTGGCTTCTTTTGTTTGAAGAAGGTTTCTGTGTAAAAATGTCATAATTATCATATCATGGCCGTCATATGGCTGTGATATTTTCTATGTCCCGGATTGGCGGAATATGTGCAAATTATATGTAGTCATGTATGTACATTATGTATCTAGGTACTCATATTATTTGAAGTGCATATGTAACCTATTCAATGCACAAACAGTTTAAAGTCTCAAGATAGTCATTCATTATACACTCTGCTTGAACATATATATGTTTTATCAATGTGTACATGTACCACGTTATAATGTATCTGTGTACGTCCTTATATGTGTAAACTTGTTTTTTTCTCGCAGTCATTTAGATACGGACAATTAGCATGTACATGTAATTTAAGATAGCAAACTCATATATCAGTCATTTAGACCACAGCAATTTGTTATTCAGTTATCCAATAACCTGCATCTATTCTTCTATATTTCTACATTCAATTTCATACTTGTTGGTTTTGACCAGGGAATCGCCATACTGATGCAATTCACATTTTACAGTCATTTCACCATGGTGAAACTGTTAACCCCTAGATACACAGCAGACCTTTCTAGTACTAAAGCTAACATGCGTCTTGTCCCGTCACTATCTCAACAGGATTATAACCAAAGTATGGATACTAAACAATTATACATTCATAAACATATAATAGTTGTCTGTCTTACCACAGGGAAATGGTCTTGGCATACAAGCATAGCATGTGGCACTCATTTAACCTGATCCGAGTTTGTATGCAATGAGGCAGCCTGGTACTAATGTATATGTCGTGAACGCCATCTCAAGTGAGTCTGCCACTCGGAAAAGATTAATGAAGTTCTTTTGTTGTTAGATTTACGCATAATGATAGCTTTATTTAACTAAACATATAACCTAGGAAAGCTTTGGACTACATTTTTTTAAAACCCGAATGAGACAGGTAACTAAGTATGGCTTGACAGGTAACTAAGTATGGCTTATTCTACTGTTGTATATTTCACTATGTTTTTTCATGTATTCTCTTCGAACCATATGTGTTTCAAGCTTATAGTAAGCCTTTGTACAATGCTGTGTCCAATAAAAATATAAATTCTCAAATCTTTAGTTCTCTTATTACAATGTATTTTACATGTAACCTTCACACACAGCCATGGTTTTACATGACACTTGTCATATCGCAAATGTCTAAACCCTTTGATCTATAGCAATGCAATTTGATGTTTGATGTATCAACTATTTCACTGTGCATTTGAACACATATAATGTCAATGCCGACAGACAATGAGTGTCGATAATCAATTTATTTTGGAGATGGTGTACGCAAGATAAATTAGAAGAGTTTTTGACAAAGCAGTAATCAATCAACCAGAAACTCCTTACAATTTGCACAACTAGGCATGGCACCACATATTCATGTGAAGTTTAGTAAGTAACGTCTTTATTTAACAAGGCTTTATTTAATTCGGTTTCCCAATCTTGTGGGCCTCAAAGTTTCAAGTTTTGCAAGTTTCATTGCATTCCGACCAATGGTAAAGGAAAACAAGCACTGACAAACTTTATGACATCCTAGGCACCCAGACAGAAATAGAGCACAAAATCAATTTCACCACACTATATGTGGGAGAAACAAAGAATGATTTGTAGATTAAACTTTGTCTGAAGTGAACTCAATATTCTGAAATATCTCTGCATGGAAATACAGTCGACATCAAAGTACATGTGTATGAAGTAAAGGTCAGTAGATGGACATCATTATGTCATCTGTGAATCCTGCTGACAGATTGTACATACTGCAAACAATGTTGTTATGTAAAATTATTTTATTCATGTCTGGCACTTTTATACAAATATTTCTATATCAGAACATTGTACTGTTTTAAATATTTAAATTTGAGAAAAAGGCAGTGAAAACCAATACCTTATTCACTCATATACATATTAATCCACATACTATAAGAGAAATTGCAATGTTTATGTACATGTGACTGACCTGATTAAGATTATACACTCGGCAAAACTTATAAGTACACACTTGTTAATTTGCCCATAGCTCGGTCAATGCGTGTTTGATCGTGCTGAAAATTATACATACAACATATGTGGATTGGATATGTAGAATTACAATACAATCGATGTTTTTAACATCTGATTTAAATTGTCACAAACAGAATAAATTAATGATGCCAACAGCAGAATCTAAAAAAAACGCAATAATGCCGTGTGTTCATCGGGCGATTGTCAGGTTGCTAATGCACATATGGCCCCGCTGCGCTGATACAGTACGGTTCCAAGTATATGTTTCTATCATGGACACAGTAATAAAGAAAACAATGATAGGAACAAGCCCAATTTAGGTTTAGAAATATCGACTTCTGATAAAAAATGCAATTTGAAACATGGTTAACTCCCCTTGACCATAACAATAAAAAATATTTTTTAAAGTAAAACAAGAGTGCCAAAATGTCACAAAATACGCCCGTCTTGGGGCATGGTGAGTCTCAGGGCATGGTGAATGAAAAAAACAAAACAATCCAACATTTTTTTTTAATTAAAGGACCATAACCCAAGAAGGCCTAGGCTGATTTGGCCTACAATTGAACTTGTCTTAGATATTATACCCATGAACATTGTCATGAAGTTTGAAGATACTCGAGACGAAAACTCTGTGCACTAGAGAACAGACAAGGTCAATTACACATTTATTTTGGTAATTATAGGACCATAACCAAATAAGGCTAAGGCCGATAATCAAACTTGGCCTAGATATTATGCCCAGAAGCATTGTCACAAAGTTTGAAGATGATCGGATGAAAACTAATTGCACTAAAGAACAGACAAGGTCAATTTCACATTTAATTTGGTAATTGTAGGACCAAAACCAAACAAGGCCTAGGCTGATTTGGCCTATAATCGAACTTGGCCTAGATATTATGCCCATAAGCATTGTCACAAAGTTTGAAGATACTCAGACGAAAACTCTTTGCACTAGAAAACAGACAAGGTCAATTTCACATTTATTTTGGTAATTGTAGGACCATAACCAAATAAGGCCTAGGCCGATAATCAAACTTGGCCTAGATATTATGCCCATAAGCATTGTCACAAAGTTTGAAGATGATCGGATGAAAACTGTTTGCACTAAAGAACCGACAAGGTCAATTTCACATTTATTTTGGT
The DNA here is from genome assembly GCA_947247005.1 of Spisula solida. Lineage (NCBI taxonomy): Eukaryota > Metazoa > Mollusca > Bivalvia > Venerida > Mactridae > Spisula > Spisula solida. The sequence goes on along the minus strand of OX365952.1, from coordinate 23,610,261 downwards.
AATTGTAGGACCATAACCAAATAAGGCCTAGGCCGATAATCAAACTTGGCCTAGATATTATGCCCATAAGCATTGTCAAAAAGTTTGAAGATGATCGGATGAAAACTGTTTGCACTAAAGAACCGACAAGGTCAATTTCACATTTATTTTGGTAATTGTAGGACCATAACCAAATAAGGCCTAGGCCGATAATCAAACTTGGCCTAGATATTATGCCCATAAGCATTGTCACAAAGTTTGAAGATGATCGGATGAAAACTGTTTGCACTTAAGAACCGACAAGGTCAATTTCACATTTATTTTGGTAATTGTAGGACCATAACCAAATAAGGCCTAGGCCGATTTGGCCTATAATCGAACTTGGCCTAGAGATTATGCCCATAAGCATTGTCACAAAGTTTGAAGATGATCGGGTGAAAACTGTTTGCGTTAGAGTACAGACAAGGCCAATTTCACATTTTTTAGCTCACCTGTCACAAAGTGACAGAGTGAGCTTTTGTGATCACTCTTCGTCCGTCATCCGTCGTCAGTCCGTCCGTCCGTCTTCCGTCCGTCAACAATTGGCTTGTTTAGACACTAGAGGTCACAATTTTGACTTAATCTTTATGAAACTTGGTCACTATGATCATCTCAACAAAATCTTGGTCAAGTTCGATATTGGGTCATCCGGGGTCAAAAACTAGGTCACAAGGTCAAATCATAGAAAAACCTTGTGTAGTCACTAGAGGTCACAATTTTAGCCTAATCTTTATGAAACTTGGTCACAATGATCATCGCAACAAAATCTAGGCCAAGTTCAATATTGGGTCATCTGGGGTCAAAAACTAGGTCACAAGGTCAAATCATAGAATAAAAGCTCCGCGAGTCAAATGTGTCGCCTGACGACATGCACATTTGTCATGGAAAACTATCCACTATTGGGCTACATATCGACTCACAAGAGTTCTCTAGTCATCTGAACTAAAAATGACAAAGTGATGCTCTGGACAAATAAATGTCACAGCAAGAAACATGCATACCTATCTTGGAGTCATTAATACTTATGGTGACAAAGTTATGCCACGGACAAGAAATGCTTATAAAATCAATCAAAGGGACAAAAATCAAAAATGGCACAAGGTAGAGTTACGATTCTTGTGTACTGCACTTGGACTTTTGGTAAGAAACATGCATACCAAATTTCAAGTCATTCAACCTCTTGGTGACAAAGTTATCCGCCGGACAAGAAATGCTCAAATTAATAAATCTAAGAAAAATAATTCAAAAACGATGCAAGGCAGAGTTATGGTTCTTGCGCACCTTGGCACTGCACTTCGGCTTATTGCAAGAAACATGCATACCTAATCTTGAGTCATTTGAACTTAAGGTGACAAAGTTATGCTCCGGTCAAGAAATGCTCTAATAAAATCAATCAAAGGGAAATAATTCAAAAACTATGATAGGTAGAGTTATGGTTCTTGCGCACTGCATTTCGGCTTATTGCAAGAAATATGCATACCAAATCTTGAGTCATTTTAACTTAAGGTGACAAAGTTATGCTCCGGACAAGAAATACTCTAATAAAATCAATCAATGGGAAATAATTCAAAAACTATGACAGGTAGAGTTATGGTTCTTGCGCACTGCACTTCGGCTTATTGTAAGAAATATGCATACCAAATCTTGAGTCATTTGAACTTAAGGTCACAAAGTTATGCTCCGGACAAGCAATGTGTAGTCACTAGAGGTCACAATTTTGACCTAATCTTTATGAAACTTGGTCACAATGATCATCAGAACAAAATTTAGGTCAAGTTCGATATTGGGTCATCTTGGGTTTAAAACTAGGTCATAAGATCAAATCATAGAAAAACCTTGTGTAGTCATTAGAGGTCACAACTTTGACCTAATCTTTATGAAACTTGGTCACAATGATCATCTCAACAAAATCTAGGTCAAGTTCGATATTGGGTCATCTGGGGTCAAAAACTAGGTCACAAGGTCAAATCACAGGTCTTGCATGTACTGCTATAACAGGCGAGGGACCTAGGGCCCTTTGGGCCCTCTTGTTTTGTATTTGATTATTGTTGTAAAATTTCGCCCTGTCTGTGCCGACTTTGATTGCTCATGTAATACAGCATAATACACAAAATCTTGTACATGTTATAGTACTTCAAACATTTAGTTAATCAAGTAATGTTTGTGTCGCGGTGCTGTCACTATTTTTAATACAGTGTATAATGAACCTAACCACTGTTCCTAGAACTAATTCTCAATCAGTACTAAACTGCTCTTCCACAGCAACTGTTGACATACAGAGATGTAGAGGACTTCACTTAACAATGTAGTAGTAAAAAAGCAAGAGTTGTCCAACCCGAAAATAATGCACCACCTAATTTAAACAAGAGCCGTCAGAGACGGGTGATACTCCCCATGGGTGTTTGTCACAGAATAAACACTCCAAAAATATGCAAAAGAAAGTTATGGTTCTTTGGCACGGCACTATAACTTAATGAGATTTATTTAACTGAAGTTTCAAATCGATATATCCAATACTGTATGAGTTATGGCATGGACTTGAATTAATTAAAGTATGAACAAGTAATTAAGAATTGCAAGCAATACAGAAGTCCCCTACCGGTTTTAAGCCATTTCAATGTTTCTTTTGCCATAGCAACCACAATATTTGTCAGAATTTTTAAAAGTGAATAATCCCGTTATTGCCCCCTATCCACATATAAAGTTTCATAAACCCAGCTTGAAAACTGTTTGAGTTATGGCAAGATCCAGATTTGGGCATATTTTCACTCTTTCTGTCGCCATAGCAACCCCAATATTTTTAGACATGCATAATCCCCTTATTGCCCCCTATCCACATATAAAGTTTCATAAACCTAGCTTGAAAACTGTTTGAGTTAGAGCAAGATCCAGATTTGGGCATATTTTCACTCTTTCTGTCGCCATAGCAACCCCAATATTTTTAGACGTGCATAATCCCCTTATTGCCCCCTATCCACATATAAAGTTTCATAAACCTAGCTTGGAAACTGTTTGAGTTATGTCAGGATCCAGATTTTTTAACGGCCGGACTGACTGACTGACTGACGGACGGAGGGCAAACCTAAAGTCCCCTCCGGTCAAAAACCGGTAGGGGACTAAAAAGTACATAGGGGAATAACTCCAAAAATATCCAATAAAGATTTATGGTTTCAAATTAATAGTTGCAATAGTTTTTGACTTATCATCCAGACAAAAAATGTCAGCTGGACAGACGGACGGACAAAGCGGCGACTTTGCTCTCCCAAAAATGTTTTTGGGGAGCATAACAACAACCAATGTTCCAATGTAATAAGTAGCAGTCTAGAGATATGAACCGGATCCTCTCTATAAGCGTAATGTAACAGTTGATGTATTGTCTACATTTAACTGGCTTTCTGTACACATAAGTGGGACGTATTATAAATAATTCTAACACAATCAGCAGTTTCAGCTATAGACACATAGAGGAAACTACAGGGTTCATGATTTACCAATAAAGCACAGCTACGGCTGGATAACTTCAAACTGCAAATAATCCTTCCATGTAGAAAATAGTGCTGTGGTTGCTATATCTTGATGTGTTGTCAATTGCGGAATATTGGCCATGTTAGAATCAAAATATGTACCTGTGTTTAATCTATAACAAGAGGGCCCAAAGGGCCCTAGGTCGCTCACCTGTCGTACTAGTGCATGCACACCCCTATGGTGACCCTACACATTTTCTGAATAAAATTTAAGGAAATTCAGCATCTATTGCAAATTTTTTAATGATTCGACCATGTGACCTTGTTTTTGACCCCAGATGACCCAAAATCGAATTTGGCCTAGATTTTGTTGACATGATTGATCATTGTGACAAAGTTTCATAAAGATTAAGTTGAAATTGTAACCTCTGGTGACTACACAAGGTTTTTCTATAATTTGAACTAGTGAGCTAGTTTTTGACCTCAGATGACCCAATATCGAACTTGACCTAGATTTTGTTGAGATGATCATTGTGACCAAGTTTCTTAAGATTAGGCCAAAATTGTGACCTCTAGAGAGGATACAACCCAATTGTTGACGGACGGACAACGGACGAAGTGTGATCACAAAAGCTCACTTGTCACTTTGTGACAGGTGAGCTAATAAAGCACAGTCTTTTGTTCGAATGTGTACATTAAATCACTCTTGCTACGCACTTGTGATTTAATTACTACACATCCAAACTTGTGACTGTGCTTTATTCTACGATAAAACACAGGTACAAATTCATTATTTCTACAAACGCAAATCTAAAGGACTGATAATGCAAGATTTGCTCACAGAAATTCATACATAAACATAAGGAACAGTAACTGTTGTTCTGTATCTCTGGACTATAATACACAAGTTTGAACTTGACGAGCATAGAACAAGAAAGTCGGACAACATTTTTACTTTATTCAAGATTCTATTGCACATCATGACTGAACTTTTACTATAGTATACAAAATAAATTGTCAATAAATTATAGCAATTATCAAATATATACAAAATCAAACTTGCACCTGTAGATAGAAGTATAACTCTAGCGCGATAAATTGCAATACAAAATTAAACACAAAATCCACTATATTTAACGTTCATGAAAATTTAGGAACATGCAAACTTTATATGTTGTGCCAAATGTTTAAATGCTTTCATAGCCAAATGTAACGGTCCTTGATTTTTCATCCATAACAAAAATATAGACAATATTGTGTTTGTTTTTGTACTGCAGTTTATTGAATCAGATTTATACCTTGTTAATAAATTTGTGATGTAAACCTGACCTTACAACAGCACTGAGAAAACAATGCATTATTGTTCATCAGTTGTCTACAAGTGACTCCATCAGATGATACAAACATGTGCGGGCAATGATTACAGGTTTTACACACATAATCAGACCCTTTCATTGCACTATTGCATGAATCATCTGTCACAATTGGTCAATTCCAATGACATCAACAATTCGAAAGTGAGAGAGAGGCAACATCAAACTGATACCTAATAAGTTTCAAAATTGTAACCTCTACTGTGCACCCCGGATAATGAGAAAGGCGGGAAAATTTGGTATATTCCACAAAGGTGGATTGATCGGATGTGCACTTTTTATCAGTGATGTTTTGAGTACAATACTGACCTTAACTGGTTACTTAAGTAACTTGTAAAACCAATTTTGCAACAGTTAACCAAACCAATTCATGTTTGTAAAATATCACATTATCCTGGGTGCACTATTGTAACTATACAAGGGTTTTCCCATGATTTGACTAAGTATTTGACCCCAGATGACCCCATATTGAACTTGGTCTAGATTTTGTTAAATTATCTGAGCCAAAATTGTGAAAGAATAAGTTCAATATTACCACACTATAAATATTGTAAGGACAACCATATCGAACGTAACTATTTGTTAGTTGCATTTGCAATTTCATACCACAATAACAACAAGAATTCAGGGCATTCATCCACAATAACATCCAGGTCTTCAAACATAACAAGTTTGTTATATAACAAGTTCAAGTTCAAAGTTTATTGGCATAATCAGCAAAAACATTGCTTTTATAACATTAAACCATTAAACAAGCAAAAACCTTACTGGTCCAAAAAAAATAATATTCATAACACTTCATAATTTGTGCAAACTTTCATGACTATAGCTACAATGCTTATGCAAAATAAATATTTGATGTTCACCCACTGATTCCCCTTGCTTATCATATGTTTGAGTGCTTGATAATAAATCAAGTAAAGTTAAATTTTGCATAATTATTCAAGTATTTAATGACTTATTAGCACTCTTACTACACCAACAATAAATATATGAGCAATAAAGAGAAAGTAAGCGTTGATATCCATGGCCGTAACTAGGATTTTTCAAAAGGGGGTGCGAAATCGGGTTTTGAAGAGGTAATGGGGATGATTAGAGGAGGGGTGATGCGCTACAACAGGTGGAGGTTGTGGATCTGTACCCACGATTGTTGTAAAAACGCATTGTGCGAGTTTCTTGTTACACAATCTTGATCTTAACGTGATACTGTTCACTGATTAAATTATTGTGCGAGCGAAGCGAGCAAGAAAAAATGCATTGTTTATCTGAGCTGCACACCACACAAACTCGTCCTCTATTTGATATCATTCTCTGGTCAAGGTTATATAGTGCAAGTCAAGCGAGATAGACAAAAATGTATTGTTTATCTGAGCTGCACACCACACAAACTCGTCCTCTATTTGATATCATTCTCTGGTCAAGGTTATAGTGCAAGTCAAGCGAGATGGACAAAAATGTATTGTTTATCTGAGCTGCATACATTACACCACACAAATTCGTTCTTCCCTTGAAACCATTCACTGATAAAAGTTTTTGTGCAAGCCAAGGGAGCTAGACAAAATCATTGTTGACCTACACATATCACATAAATCTAGTTCTGTACTTAAAACTATTGAACTGCGAAGTTATTTTGCGAGCGAAGCGAGCTAGAAAAAAATGCTTCTGTTTATTTGAACATCATTCCACGGACTCTTTCTACACTTTATTTTACCAACAAAAAAGACTACTTTGGCGGAAAAGGGGGGTGCGTTCGCACCCGACGCACCTCCCCTAGTTACGGCCATGTACCAGTACATACATAATCACCCAAATCTGTAGAAATGGTCCTACCCGTCACACGTAAATAACTTTACAGAATACGTAAGCACTTCATCACAAATGGACAGTCCCTTTTGAATCTCTTTCATTTCATAATTCATTTACCTACAGGCTACCGCACAGTGAAATACGCACCTGGTTAATACTACATGTGTACAGACCTGTAAATTTCTGCATTCATCTACATGTCATTGTGACTCATTCATTTTCTAAAAATGAAACAAGTCGGAGGATTCTGTTCCGTTGGCAAACGTAAAGATACGGAGAACAATCGCGCACACTCGGATCATTTTACAATACTGAATTCGACCTGCTATATTAAATCGGGAAATTCCGTACGTAGTAGGTATATCCTTGGCCTACCTGCTTACGTGTCATTGTGACTAGAGCTAGTAGATTGCATATCATGTGCATAAACCATTAATTTGCATTTACTTATTTCATAGGTCTCGATCTACAAGTGTTTACATACTATCTAGATGAAATTTATTCACATTCTCAAATAATCATTCACTAAGATCCCACACTCAACAATCCCTTAAGGTTCCAAAACCAAGACTAGAATTTTTTAGGAAAACTCTTGCTTATTCAGGTCCCAAACTCTGGAACACTATACCACTACACATAAAACAATCAGAAAGCTTGGCAATCTTTAAGTCATCATACCTTAAATGGTGGTTCTCTGGTGGGAAAAACTTGTTAAACATGTAAAATTCTTGTGTCACTTAATATGTATATAAATGTAATTTTATTCTTTGTTTTATAGTTCAATTTCACTGAACTGTACTATAAATTGTTGGTCTAGCTTTCTTTTGATATGTTTTAGTAGCTTAATTAACGCACTGCTGTTACATCTAATGTAAATATCATTCTGTAAATGTTATATTTGTTCACATTTGTTGTAAATTGTATGTACATATATATTGAGGCTCACAGGTAAGACTGGCTTTGCCAACTGTGTTGCCTCATTAAATAAAGTCTTTATTATTATTATTATTATTATTATTATTATTGTTCTGTTCTTTTCTGTTGAGCTAACACGGAGTCGAGTATAGAGGCATTTTAGAAGATATTGTTAGACGTTAAGGGTATGTATATATTTTTTTGTTTTTCATAACACTTTCTCTTCATGTATAGTCGATCTATTCATAAAATATTAGCTTATGTTAACAAATCAATTTACTCCAATCACTATCAGCATTGCCGTAACTAGGATTTTTCAAGAGGGGGTGTCGAAATCGGGTCTTGAAGAGGTGACGGGATTGTTTAGATAAGGAGGGGTGTGTAGATCTGCCCCTTTTGCTGACGGAGGTTGTGGCTAATTACACAGTACATACATTGAGAAAAATGTTCTGTTTATCTGGGATGCCTTCTATACCACACAAAGTCGTTCTTCTATTGACACAATGTGTTACGTAGTCCTTATGAGTTGGTAAATAACGTAACTCTAGTGTTCGTATAGTGGCTTTATTAGTTTGTTACACAGTTCATAAACATAGTATAGTACTTCTCAGGTTCACAGCATAAGTCAACTTTACATTCTCATAAACATAATGTCCAGGCTTATGGCCCAAGCTACTCGCTTGTTGACGGCCCGCACCAACTGGTCTCTAACTCGACTCTCTCTCTCAAACTCTAAAACTTAACTGACTGCAAACCCCACTAACATGGTATTGACCAACCAGACATATATTAAATTTACACTTCCTTATGATACTGCCAAGCTGTCTGGTGTTAGTATATATTCACTTATAACTGTCAGTTATAGTGTAACCTATATTTATTCAAAGTCTATATGAAGGTTCACTGAAATTAATATTATATAATTAGCTATCCCTTGATCATTACATTACAAATGCACAGGCAGTAAACTGTTCATGTGCGAGCGAAGTGTGCTAGAAAAACTGCATTGTTTATCTGATATGCATACAAACTCGTTCTTCAAATGATACTTTTTTGAAGAGAGCGAGAAAAAACACATTAATTATCTGACCTGCATGGGACACAAAATTCCTTTTTTTTGCTCTACTTGTTACTTTATACAGATTAAGTTTAAATATTGAGCGAGCGTAGCGAGCTAGAAAAAATGCATTAATAATGTTTTCTGAGCTGCATGAAACACAAAATCCTTCTCTACGTGATGTTATTAAACAATTACAAGCGAGAGAATCGAATTAGAAGAAAATTGCTTTGTTTTTCTGACACAAACCAATTCTCTACCTTATACTATTCACTGTAAAAAAATTAATAAACATCGAGCGAAACAAGCTAGAAGAAAAATGCAATGCAGCTGACTGATGCATACCACACAAACCCTTTTTCTACTTTATACTATTCAATGTTTAAAAATATGAGGGAGCGAAGCGAGCTAGAAAAAAATGCTAGAAAAAATGCATTGTTGGTCTGAATAGCATGCCAGGTAGAATTTTTTGTGCTAGCAGCATACCAGCCATGATGATAAAGTTATTGAGAGAAGCTTATCTGAACAGCATTTATCACAGACTAGTTCTAAACTATAGAAGACATTGACAAAAGTATTGAAAAGGTTAATTTGCGAGCGAAGCGAGCTTGAAAAAAGTGCGGAATTTATAAATTTCATCCATAACAAGAGTGCCAAAATGTCACAAAATACGCCCATCTTGGGGCATGGTGAGTCTCAGTGCATGGTGAATGAAAAAAACAAAACAATGCAACATTTTTTTTTAATTAAAGGACCATAACCCAAGAAGGCCTAGGCTGATTTGGCTTACAATTGAACTTGTCTTAGATATTATACCCATGAACATTGTAACCAAGTTTGAAGATACTCAGACGAAAACTCTTTGCACTAGAGAACAGACAAGGTCAATTACACATTTATTTTGGTAATTATAGGACCATAACCAAATAAGGCTAAGGCCGATAATCAAACTTGGCCTAGATATTATGCCCATAAGCATTGTCACAAAGTTTGAAGATGATCGGATGAAAACTAATTGCACTAAAGAACAGACAAGGTCAATTTCACATTTATTTTGGTAATTGTAGGACCAAAACCAAATAAGGCCTAGGCCGATTTGGCCTATAATCGAACTTGGCCTAGATATTATGCCCATAAGCATTGTCACAAAGTTTGAAGATACTCAGACGAAAACTCTTTGCACTAGAGAACAGACAAGGTCAATTTCACATTTATTTTGGTAATTGTAGGACCATAACCAAATAAGGCCTAGGCCGATAATCAAACTTAATTGGCCTAGATATTATGCCCATAAGCATTGTCACAAAGTTTGAAGATGATCTGATGAAAACTGTTTGCGTTAGAGTACAGACAAATTACTGGACACCGCCCCCTGCCCGGCAAGGGTGTTCACATAATACGTCCCGTTTTAAACGGGCGTATAAAAATGCATTGTTCGATCTGAACAGAATGCCAGCTTAAAGAAAACGCAGTCTTCAGCCTAGCAGCAAACCAGAAAAAACAGTTCTCTAAATGTTCTATAATATTTATTTTGCGAGCGGAGCTAGCTAGAAAAAATGCATTGTTTATCTGAACAGCATGCCACAGACCCGTTGTAAGCTTGAATATATTGACTGAAAATTAATTTTGCGAGCGAAGCGAGCTCGAAAAAATTGCAAGGTTTGTAAATTTCACCAACAAAAAAGGCTACTTTGACAAAAAAAGGGGGTGCGTTCGCACCCGACGCACCCCCCCTAGTTACGGCCATGATATCATATCAAAATTACATTGATCTCAAGAATCATGCTGACAGAGATGCCCCAACTACAACAGGTATTTCAAAGACGATTAAATGGTTCTGCCGATTTCTATGGAACATTTGACAGGTATTTCAAAGACGATTAAATGGCACAGTAAATTTCTACAGAACATTTGACAGGTATTTCAAAGACCATTAAATGGTTCTGTCGATTTCTACAGAACATTTTACAAATATTTAAAAGACAATTAAATGGCTCAGTTGATTTCTACAGGATATTTTAACAAGAATATCAAAGACAAGTAAATAGGTCGGTAGATTTCTACAGGACATTTTTATACAAGGATTTCAAAGACGTTTAAAAGGCATGTAGATTTCTTCAGGACATTTGTAAAGATATTTCAAAGTAGATTCAACGGCTCAGTAGATTTTTACAGGAACATTTTAAAAGGTACTTTAAAAGCGATTAAATGGCTCGGTTGATTTCTACAGGACATTTTTACAAGAATTTCAAATACGATTAAATGGCTCAGTAGATTTTTACGGAACATTTTACAAGTATATCAAAGACGGTTAAATGGGTGTGTTGATTTGTACAGAACATTTTGGGAAGAATGTCAAAGACGATTAAAAGGCCGAGTATATTTTTACAAGAATTTCAAAGACGATTAAAAGGTTCAGTAGATTTCTACAGAGCATTTGTAAAGATATTTCAAACAAGGATATTTCAAACAAGATTCAACGGCTCAGTAGATTTTGTTCAGTAGAACATTCATCAAGTATTTCGAAGACGATTAAATGGCTGGCTCAGTTGATTTCTACAGAACATTTTCAAGTATTGCAAAGATGACTAAATGGCTCAGTAGATTAGGACAGGACATTTGTGAAGATATTTTAAAGTAGATTCAACCCCTCGGTAGATATTTTACAGGTATTTCAAAGACTGATTAAATGGCTCAGTAGATTTCTACAGGACATTTTTACAGTTTTTTCAAAGACGATTAAATGGCTCAGTAGTTTTCTAGATTGCAATCATTATTGTTCAAGTGCTTGGTAGATATTAGACCACAATTCAGAGCTCCTAAAATTAATCTTTTAAACTTTTGAGTTTCTGTTTCTAAATTACAGGTGAATTTTGGAGTTTATCGTCGGTAATTGTGCTGTGTACATAGTGCCAGCTACTGTTATGTACAACCAATTTTTTTGGGGTTGTATTATAATGCTATGGCTTCAAAATGAGGTGAAATATTGTTAAGCAATGATGACACTGAATTTTGGGGATTCGAAGAGGAAGTAAATTGCTAGGATTAATTTTTTTTTAAATCAGTAGTTAAAAAGGCCACTCCAAATGATAAAGTGCCTATGAGCAAGTCGGCCAGAAAACCAGCTAATTTAAAACCGGAAGTATTCAGAAAAGAAAGGCAAACAAAGAAAATAATGAAGGAGACGGTGTCAGTGTGTCTAAGTTTGATATTTCCAGCATGTCAGCTGATGTTATAAACAATCTGAAACAATTGTTAGGTTTGGGGGAACAGTTGTCAGTCTAGAATCACTCAAGACCTGACACAGAATCAGAATATGACAAAGAATACTTCTGAGTGGTTATTCCAGCCTCTGCTGTGGAGAACTACTTGGAAGAAGGTCCATACCACACTACATATACTCCGGCCACGGCTGTAAAGTACCAGTGTGGACATATTCATGCAATTACATGCAATCGTATGTTGCCAAAGACAGTCAAATCTATCAGGAAAATCCCCAGCCAACAACAGACTAATTTAGCCAGTCTTGGACGGCATCGCCACTTCAGACTCCGGCCACGGCTGTTGAGTGTCAAGGGGCAGAGGGATACTCAAAAGGGGAAGAGGCAGCAAGGAAAAGGAGCGATGAGGAAGCATTAAAAAGAGGAGAGGCGGAGAATAGGAGGAGAGATGATCGGTTGTTCAAGCTACATATTAGAGAGCAGGAGAAGAGATTTAACTTAATCTGTCCAACATTTATTTGTGTACACATCTTTGAAGTCTGACAGATCAGGGCATAGTGTTTTAGTCTGTCTGCCCGCCCGTCTGTTTGTCTGAAACTTTAATCTTCAATGTTTCATAGTCTGTAAAATAAGACTGTGTTAAAAACTTCTCTCTACTATAGCCCGTTTGCAGCGAAAAAAATCGTCTAAATTCCGAATGGTTAAAAATCTATTCATCAGATGTTGATAAAAATTTATGTAGAATCATAATTACATTCTACCTACTTCCATTTTAAATTTCATAATTTTTAATTACTTATTTAAACAAGTTTATTCTTTATTGTATATTGATATTACTTGCATTTGAACACTTTAACGCAGGGAGGAAATCTGGTATTCCATTGATGTTTAACTGTCTTTTTATTAACTGTTATAATCCGTGATCAGCAATATTAACATTGCTGCGATGAAAGCGAAATTTATGAGGCCAATATAAGTCGATTTATTTAGGTATGTCGCTTGTGTGTATACAGATAAAACATGTTATATCACAGAAAGCAGTGACAACCAAACCCTTATTCATGTATATATATACTTATACATGGACATACACGTATATAGTAATGTTAAATTAAGAACTTAATAAAAGCATTGTAATGTTTATGTGCGCAATGACAAGTAGTCTTATGACTGAACCAGTCCTAAACAATTGAGTAATATACATTAACCCAAACCTTTAGGATTAGTCTGAAATCGACATTCATGAACACATTTGAAGAATGCCTAATATTAAGCCGTCAAAATCGTTTAAAGACGCTGTAAAATCCGTGTTTTTTATAGTTCGAGAAGGAGGCTGCTAGACGCAAGCCATTTCTACGTTTAGACCCGAAATATGATACACATTGACAGTATAGATGTACAGACGGGCCTCGTATATGCTATATTAAATAGGTAACAAATACGTAAATCTACCGTTAGACTTGTCACGTGACCATAAAATTGGCTGTTGTGTGTATCGAGTCTTCTAACATAAAGTTTCATTGTAAACTACAAATATTTTACATAGAACTTATGAACAAACTTTTTTCACACATGTCCGATGTTGCTTAGATTTATTTGTATATTAGGTAGATACATTTCATTTACTCGTGCAAAATTTCATACTTGTAGGTGCAGTAAATACTGAGAAATCTTCATTTTAGACGATTTTTTTCGCCGCAAACGGACTATACAAAGGTACACCAAACTTCATTTGTGGGTTGTCATTGAATGACAACTTCAACAAGACTCTGACACTTTAGTATCTGACATGTATGAGACACTTCAATGTTGTATGAATATATTTTGCTGGAGTATGCACTTCAAATTAGTATTCTTTTTATATTTCAGTTCCCTGAAACAAAGTTCATAAAACTGACTTGTTGTAGTACTGATGATGGCTCTGAGTTGATGCCTGCACAGCCTTTAATACAGTCTACAAATGCATTTGATATTTTTATGGCAAATAATGTTCTAAAAGATGTAGCTCCTCAAAAGAAAATATCAAGGTACAGAAGTTAATTTTTTCAATACTATAAAAGCCTCATTTACACATTTTATATCAAAGCATTGAAATAAACAAGACTGCGTTCAATAAACGCTTATGCCCCCTGTGGAAGCCTTGTCCATAAATAAGTCTAAGTCCAAAATTAGGTCAAGGTGAAGGTCAAAATGGGGTTAGGTGATACTGGCGTGTGGAGAGTGTTCATACACAACATCCATGCAAGTATGAAAGCTTTGTAACAAGCCATATTAATGCTAGAAGAAACGGTCAATTTGGGTTAACCAGGACGGACGGACGAACGGACGGACAGGTGAATCACTATATGCCTCCCCATCTATCGATAGGGGGGCATAAAAAATATGAAATTGATACAAAAACTATTTTCCTGCAAGGTTGTTGTTGTTTGATGATGGGGCCATTAGTTGCTTCCTTTGTTCACCGACTTAACTATCGTGGAATCTGAAATTGATCCTTCGGCCATTCTATCATAATCAGCTATGAACAAAACCCCGGTAACTTCTTGGAATGAAGGTAAAGGAAAAGAGGGAAATAGAGTTAAGAATCTTTGGTCAAGAGACAATGGCACTGAGGGTGAGGGAAGGAAGCGAGTAGGTATTGGTGAGCAAATAGACAATAACCCGGGGTCTTTGATTGTCCAATCGCTTCCATAGTCAGGTCACACACCACTAAATACCCGGGATACCACACTATAGAATTATATACAACATTTGACAAGTATAAGAAAGGATTTGGACAAATTTGTGGAGAATTTTGACTTGATGTGCAAATGAAATTCATAGCCATTAATACTTTCTTTCACAGGTATTTGCAAGTAGATTCATTCACTCTGCAATCTTCTACAGGAGTTAGAAATTTTTACAACTATTTCATTTTGAAAAGATTCAATGGTTCAGTAGACTTTTACCGAACATTTGAAGAGTATGAGAAAGAATTTGAACATACACATACAAGGGAAGATCCAAAAATAACATGACTTTTGCTATTGCTTAAAATCCAACAGCAACTTTATTTTTTTCAAAACATTTACTTTGTTTACTTTAGTAGTGCTTTTGTGGTTAATCACCTTAAATCAAAACAAGAGAAATATACATAAAGGATATGTGAAGGACATACCCAGTATATTTATTTATAACAGGTATTTAATAGAAGATACATTGACTATATTATAGAATTGTATTCATTATTTAACGAGTACGAGAAAGGATTTGGACACACATATGGGGAATTTTAACTTGGGTGTGTAAATGAAACTTGTAACAATTGACACTTCCTGTCATAGGTATAAGAAGATTCATTGACTCTGTAGACTAATCAACACAACATTTGTACAGGTATTTCAATGGATCAGTAGATTTCTATAGGACATTTGACGAGTATGAGAAAGAATTTGGACATAATATACGAGACGAGGGAAGATCCAAAATAACAGACTTTAGCTATTGCTGCCAACAGCATTTTTATTTTTTAAAACATTTACATACCATATTAAAGTCATAACAATCTTAAAGACTGCTGCTTGTCAATATTCTGCATATCTTCACTCCAGGTGAAGTCAGGGTGACCAATATACTTGCTGCTTTAATAATCTTTCAATATTTACCAGCCCACAATTTCTTTGATTTTTAATTCCTATTTTAAGATCATTAACCTTTTAAACTGGATCCTTAAATTTTTTAATGTTTCCAATTTGAGCTTTCTGACAAAGAAACAGAACATGAGGTGAGATGTCATTAAATATTTTAGTTTTGCTCCTTAATGCTCAGCCAATCATTTGTTGCAAATTTAATTAGTTTGTTATTGTTGCTTCTACATGTCACAGAGAAAAACAGACACAGAAAAATGTTCTATTCAATAAGGTGATTGCAATGTTGAAGGCAAACATTGTTGGATTTACACTAATACAGGTTGAAAGTACTAGGAAAATAGTTGCCACAACTTTGACTGCAATTTAATGGTTTATGGATGGACGACAACACCACCGTGTTGAAGGGAGGGGAGTTACATTACCTGACATGTTTCAGAGTCTGAGCAGGTATTTCATAAAAGGCTCAATGCTTCTACATGACATCTATTGGCCACGAGAAAAGATTTGGACTTACAGATTCAGGTTTTTTGGCTTGTTATGTAAATTAATTCAGAACCATAAATACCTCAGTTATAGGTATTTCAAAGAAGAGTACCGGTAAATGGTTCTGTGGATTTCTACAAGACATTTAACGAGTACGAGAAAGGATTTGGACACACAGATGGGGAATTTTGGCTTGGTATATCTAAGCCTTGAAAATTATATCCTAGTGCATGATTATTGTATACTATTACCCGTTCATTTCGTTCATTCATATCTGAATACAAAAAGTATTTATATTTATAAGTAATGACAGTGCTCAAAACTTAAAAAGAGACGAAAAAGATTTTTAAAAATTTGTCTATAAACCTTGTTTAGAAGAAGATGAAGATGACTCATAGAGAAATGCGTTGTGGATTATGGTTAGCCTATTTTGCTTATTTATGGTTTTGATCTCGTGCAGTGCACATTCATATTTCCTGTAGCTATAGTACTTCAAGACACAAATTACTTTTATTTCTAGCATCTTTTATCATCGAATTTTTACATTGTTTTTGTATATAAGAGTTGTGTATTTGGAGGATACAGTAGTAACGCATGGATGGTGTGTCTTTTAGACAAACGTTAAGTAACAATTTGATTTGGTTACATTTTGTCATCTGCATGTTTACATTTACACTGTAAATTGTGTTGTGTTTAACCGAGTGTGGTAACAATGCCAGTGAAGGTGCAAATCTTAGGACACTGATTTGTTTCACGTCTGAAATCATTTATACGGGGAAGAAAATGAGCTGACTTATTGTTTAAACCTGGACCCAAATCAATACATGGTTCAATTTTCCGGTTTTCCAGGGGCAAGAATCAACATTCTACTTAATAACCTTGACGTTGTGCAGGATTTTTCCGCAGACATTGTTGTGCTTATTGTGGGAACCAATGATCTATATGACCAGAGTGTGGATAACACTAGGATAAGATTAGAAAATTTACTTTAACAGTTAAAGTTAATTGACAACATAAATCTACAATTATATTGTCCACCACATACCTCTAGTAAAGTCTGCTAGATTTACTCGATATCCTGTGAACGAGGACATTTTTAATGCCAAAGTGGATGCATTTAATGATCAACTGAGACAATTATATCGTAAGAATGAGGCGTCAACCCTGTGGTCTATAAAAGGTTTCTGGTCGGAGCAAAGTATTGAGAGGAACACAGCCCCTAATGGGGTCCACCTAACACATGACAGCCAGAAGAAACTATACAACAACATCAGAGCTGCAGTAGTGTGCACACCAAGAAGATTTTGTTAAATTTATGTACGCTTTTATTGAGAAATTTCAGTTTATGTGTAAAATTTGCCACACTTTCTATGTTCAAAAAACAAGTCGAAACCATAAATATAGGTCACATGGTTAGCAGCCTTGTCAGTATGGACTCCCCTTGTGATGGTGAATAACTATGTTCAGTTTCAAGTGGATACCATTGATAGTCTTCGAGACAATAAACTTAACCAACGCACACGCAGACACAAACGCACATGATCCAGTCACAACAATAGCTAGACTTTTTTTCTTCGAAAAGTCGACCTAAAAATGTGACCTCTACGTGTTAACAAGGTTTTTCTATTATTTAGCCTAATGACCTAGTTTTGACCCCAAATAACGCACCTTCAAACTTGACCTTAAAGGTGCTGCCTCACTGATTGGGCTAAAATATTTGTATATCGTGATTTTTCAACCTCACCAAGTATTGATGTAATAGAAAGCCACTGACGGTTGCTTTATGAAAGATTTAGTGCAAAAAGCAATTTTAACCACTCTCGATGTTGCCCACTGAGTTTTTTTTTCTTGAAAAAAAGCGCTAAGTTTCCTTCCAACATGCTTTGTGAATTATGTATGTCACTCGTGATCGAAATGTAATATCAACAAACTACAGCTTAAACATCATTGAGGTATTTGGTTCATTTTTCAATTCATTTTCATCAAATGCAAATAAATTTCAGGCAATTTAAGTGATAGTAGTATTAATTCTATAGGGTATTAATACCCTATAGAATTTTTGATGTAAAATACAAGATAACTACAAAATGTCGAAGTTACTCAAGTTATTTTAGATGTCAGTATCGTTAATTATGGGATAAACAGGCGAATATTTGACAATTTTATTTTATTTATCGGCTTGGCCAAGATAAAGTGGACAATTTAAGTTTTCCCATGTTATATGTAGGTTCTAAGCTTCATGTGCATCTCAGCTTTTTGAAATCTATCTATATGAATAGAACTTTCAACAAGCTTTCCTGTGATATATGGTTTTGTATATCTGACATGAGTAATTTTCCAAATATATGGGTTCAAGTGGCCAAAAATGGCCAATTTTTGCATGTTATGATGTTGCACGAAAAAAAGTGATTTTTTTAGACTTATGTCACAAGCAGGGAATAGAAGCAAAAATAGTAAAACCATGTTCTTTGAAAGAAGACACATGTCTTATTTACCATACTTTTTACGGAATGAAAATTCTTAAATAACTGTCGAAGATATGTGGATAAATGTAAATGTACTAAAGTGTACAAATTTTCAGTTTTTGACCTATGATTATTCCACATTAAAAAAATATAGTATTTAGTGCTAAATTATTTAAAAAGACACTTGTAATTTATTCATGAGACACAATCTTATTGGGAAATCACAACCATTTTTGTGGAATGCCTTACATCTAGTATTACTGACCTGGACCAATTCATGTTTATTTTGTGTAGTCCGTAGCCCCATACTTTAGCATGCGTTATTTCAGTCAAAACCACTGCTGACCTCTATGCTATTTTGCCTTTATATTGAGAATACGGCAGAGCAGCAACATATAAATTTATATGCAGCTGGTGGTTTGCAAAAAAAATCTACAGTCAAAAACTTCTTGTCCGTAGCCCTGTATAGTCCGTAGCCCCCCTCAAAATTCCTATGTTTTGAGGATGTAAAATCCAAACTAGAGATTCAGTGTTAGTTATTGTTTTCAGAATTGAGTTGAACAAACCAAGAAATCTTTTGGACCAATTATATGATGAAAATTCCTGGTATATTTGAACAAAAGTGTGTAGATAATCTAAAATAATGGTTGTAGAATCAGAAGTTTTCAACAGTGGATTACCAATCTTAACTGGAGTGGTATAGCTTATATAGCTAGTCTTGATGAAAAAAGAATACAAATGATATTAAAGTATGTCTAAAGATTTTGCCTAATGCATTCTGGTTGAGATAGCTTGAAGTAATGAATACCACAGACGAATTTAAAATAATTTGTATAGTCCGTAGCCCCTCTGCTATACATATAAAGAGTAGATCAAATGTTATTTGATTTAATTTGCACATTGTAATGTTGTTTTTTTAATATTTGTAATTAAATTGTTAATGAATTTATGGTACAAATTAGGGTCTGAAAGCACCTATGAATTGTTTAAGGGAAGACGTTACTAACAGTTTAGTATTTGTCGCACAATTTTGTATAGAAATTTTCAGAAAAAGCAATTTTGTATATTCTGATGCAAATGTTCATGTTAAGCAATGCTAAAGGGTCAATTTAGACTAAAATTTGTTCGGTTGGCAGTTTTTTTTTAAAGTCCAGTATGGTTTTTAGACATTCATTGTATTTTGTATAGTCCGTAGCCCCTTGGTTATATCTATAAAGATTAGATAAATTTTGTTTGTTTGTTATGAACATTGTTAATGTTTGTTTCTTAGACATTTGCAATAACACTAATAAATTTAGGGTAGAATTAAGTGTATTTAAGCACCTTTGACAAATCTATGCTAAGAAGTTGCCGTTCATTTTTCTGTTCTTAGGAGCTAAGATGATCAGAAATGTGAATTTTGTTAATTTTGATGCAAATGGTGTGGTTTGGCAAAACTAAATGTTTAATTCAGATTACAATTTTGCAGTTTACTGTTAAAATACTAAAAATATTTCTTTTAATATAGTTTTAGACATTCACTATTTTTGTATAGTCTGTAGCCCTGTGGTTGTATCTATAAAGGATAGATAAAATTATGTTTGTTTGTTACAAACAATGAAAATGTTTGTTTCTACGATATTTGCAAAACCACTGTAATAAATTTAGGGTAGAATTAAGAGTCTACATGGTCTATAAGCTGTGAAAAATCTATGTTAAGAAGTTGCTAACAATTTACTGTTAATCTCTCTGTTCTGTAGTTAAAATGATCAGAAATGTGAATTTTGTTAGTTCTGATGCAAATGGTGTGATTTGGCAGTACTAAATTGTAAATTTAGATTACACTTTTGCGGTTAACTGTGAACATATATCATTTCAGCATGATTTTAGAATTCACTATTTTTGTATAGTCCGTAGCCCTGCTGTCTGCTACTTGAGCAACAAAGACGTGCAATAAAGCATTTTCAATAATACTTAGTATGTCATCCAAAGGCCCTTCTATATACCATATAAGAGTAAACTGAAGCCAATTAAGCTGTTATCTACACCATACTGCTAAATGCAAAATATACTTATTTTTTGCTTTTAAATGTGCTTGCAATCCAACATGATAAAAATAATTTTCTCCTTAAAGCAGCTAGTTTTTTGGTTGATGTTTCTGATGTAGTCATATAGCCAGTACTTAACAAGTAGTAAAGATGGTCTGATCTGAAAACAGCATGTTATGCTTAGATATGTATAGTCCTAGCCCCTTACAGGTACTAGTATATAATAGATTGTAACTTTTTTATCTGGTCTGTGCCATAGAAATCGACTGAGAATAGTATGCACAAGGCCCATAGCTTACAAACTCCAATGAAATTTTGAAGAATAATACATTTTGAAAAATCGACCTTCGTGCAACACAAGTGTCCACTTTATCTTGGCCAAGCCGTTATGCATTACATCAATATGTGAGGCAGTCCCTTTAAGGTCATCAAGATAAACATTGTTTTGTTTCGTGTATACAATTTAGTGTCGTCTGACCTTTAATAATATTCATGCAGTTGATATAATTATGATCACCGTCTTATATGCCATGCTTTGCAGTAACAAAGTCAACATGGAATAATTGCGATGGATTTAAACCTCACACAAGTTGTGTTGCGTTTTACCCTTACAATAAACATAATATCTGGCGACGAGAATTAACGAACACCAGGTCTACAGTCAAGATGGCGGCACAACTCCCTAGCATCAAAGGCGAGGGAGAGAACTCAACCAGAATTCGGCGGCTCGATAAGTTTGAGAATTTATTATGTGCTCTTGACATTTGTGATGATAATTGCAAGAAAGCTCTATTGATACACTATTGGGGAGAGGAGACTTACGACATATACAACAGTCTCAAATGAGAAGTCACTATTAAGGTGGCCTGTATGAGTATATTGGGAGAGATGTATGTGAAAGATAGCAGCTTGAAGGCTGTATTGCCGGAGTTCAGAAGGGTTTTAGATGTCAAACACCTTACAACAATGTTTATAGACATGAGTGTCCAGAATGGTATCAGAGAGGTGATTCTCGAGGTCACAGACTTTCAGAGGAAGACCCTTCCTCTCCTATCAAATTTTGAGGACAGTATGTCCACCTCTATATTTGTGGCGCACTTTAGTGGGTCAAGTCCAGTGGCAGCGCCAGTAAAAACAAGACTGCATTCAATAAACGCTTATGCCCCTATGGAAGCCTTGCCCATAAAAAGCTAAGTCAATCAGGGGCCATAATTCTGTAATAATGTTGGATAGTGTTACATGGCTTTGGTAATGAAAGGGGCTTATGATGGTAAACAAGTATGCCAGGTTTTAAGGCAACGTCATGATGGACATGATGTAAAACAAAATGGTCAATTTGGGTTAACCAAGAATTAGATGCTTGTTCATATACAACATCCATGCAAGTATGAAAGCTTTGTAGCAAGTCATATTATTGCTAGAAGAAACGGTCAATTTGGGTTAACCAAGAATTTGGCCCTTCAATAAGTCTAAGTCCAAAATTAGGTCAAGGTGAAGGTCAAAATGGGGTCAGGTGATAAAGGCGTGTGGAGAGTGTTCATATACAACATCCATGCAAGTATGGAAGCTTTGTAGCAAGCCATAGTAATGTTATAAGAAACTGTCACTTTGGGTTAACCAGGACAGACTAACGAACGAACAAACGGACAGGTGAATCACTATATACCTCCCCATCTATCGATAGGGGGGCATAAAAAGCAAATTCAACACTCTCGTAACACAATAGCTAGTTTTGTTCTAAGGATATTAGTTTATATCAATTGATACATTATTATACACAATGGAAAAGACACAATTTGATTTTGTGAAATTCATAAAAATACTGGATGTTCAAATATAACTTGAACACCTCTCATAATTTGTGTGTATGGAAAAGATGGAGTGTCCTGTATCAGACAACAAACATTGTCCACTGATGCGCACCAGTGACACCACAAATTGGTGTAATGGGCTGTCAGATTGTGATGTACGTGTAGATACATTTATAATAATTTTTAAACTTCCTTGTTTACTACAGTTATTAAAGCCAGTGTATTATAATCGGCCTCGGGACAGCCTTACATCTTTGGGAACACATTTTGGGGAAATCGCTGTTTCGTGCAATTTTGCCATAGTCATACATGCGAAAAACTCAATCAATTCATACGTTTGTAGCAAGCCATAATGATGCTAGAAGAAACGGTCAATTTGGGTTAACCAGGACGGACGGACGGACGGACGTACTCATGAGACGGTATTTGTGGGGTTTTCTTTTGTTCTTTCTTTTGCTTGGTTGCAACCCACAAGTAGCATTTTGCACCCCACTAGTGATGGAATGAATGGAATCTAAAAATAGCCTATTGTTCAACACCCCACAACTACCGGTGCATTCGTACGGACGGACGAAGAGTGATCACAATAGCTCACCTTGTCACAAACCTTGTCACTTTGTGACAGCTGAGCTAAAAACCAACACCATGAGGACATAAGTTATAGAGTCAGTCACAGAAAGAAGAAACAACCAAACCTTGACATATGATATAGAGGACCCAAATAATTTCGCAACTCATACTATTTAGATGCTAGGTACCCTGGTATTGTGGAAAATATTCAGTCAGATAAAAAATCTGTGATCAAAGTTCCGCCTTGTCACCACATAATGATAAAAAATATCTGGAGACGAAGGCACCGTAAATCTGTGCAATCAACTTCGTGTGACCGTAAATGAAAGGACAGGAGGCCATAGCTTCAATATGTTACAGAAACAAGCCGTGAGTGATGATATTAGTTCTGAACATAAATTTATTAAAGATAATAATTGAATGCATGATTTTGTTTCAATTACAAATGCATGAATAGAGTAAAACATTTCAGAAATTTACTAGAACAAAACTTTAATATGAGAAACAAGAGCTGTCCACGAACAGCGCGCTCCATTATTCGCATTGCCATGCTAGTTTCATCAAAATATCAACAGAAAAATTGTAGAAATAAAAACTTTTGTTAAAATATATGGAATTTCAGTGCCGTGACTGACTGCATTTATTCTTTACATTTGCACTGTAAAAAATTCTAGACTTCGCAAATTTTCAATAATTCTAAATGTCATAACTTCTTCATTTGTTCAGATATTTTCAAAATCCAAACAGTTTGGAAAGCTGAATAGCAACTCTTTCTGAACATGTAATAAAAGTGAAAGAATACTGGAAACCACTTTCGTAAAATAGTCAGGATTGTTAGAAAATTTTATGAAATTTTACAGTGCTCTTATTATTAAGATGGTCTTTAATATGTGTGTTTACTGCATATGCTTATTAACTCACCGTCATTTTATGTCAGTGTTTGCTATAGTCCAGAGATATAAACCTGATCCTGACAATCATGCATGATTAATTACAGTATGCTGTTTTTACATAGACTGTAGAATATATCAATTTCTTCAAGAAAGTTGATTCTTTAGATTTGTGATCGTAGTTCAACTCATGCACATTCTTAATACCCTGTTTTTGAGATTATTGATACATACAACTTGAGTTAAATAGAGATCAGAAATCAACTGTTCAATTATGCTAGAATTAAGGATGAACAGGTTAATATCTCTGGACTACACATTTGCCAGTCTGACCTTTACATCAGTTATAGAAAGTGTCACAACAACAACAAGACACAGCAACCTACAGAGCAACTTTCATCATTATATCTGAGTTATCAATCGGGAACCAATTGTGGACCCCGCCCACCGAATCCACCTATCAAATAACCAGTTTTTTTTCATTGAAAAATCTGGTTAATAACTATGTTACAATGTACATAAATATATTCACCGGATGAAGTTTAACATAAATGCCATACCTGCCAAGTTTCCAAAATCCCAAAGTGGAGTGGTTACTGCGAGACGCGTCGCGAGTCCTGTTCCAAGAATTATTACAACATTAAGAGGCTTAAAGAGGGTGATAACAATGTATGATTCTTCATGTTTGATGATAATCATTCAATTATTCAATTTATAATATCAGCCTAAATACGTGGGGAGATCCAAAAGTAATGTCACTGGTGCTGTTAAATCGTGCATAATGTAAATAAAACAACGCAATTTTACACGCAGCTACATGAATCCATTTCCAATATAAATGCCAAAATTCAAGATAATGCAATTATTTGTTATTGAGATATACGTGTACATAGGAAGCCTATTACCGGACATCGCCGCCAACCAATGACGTTAACGACGTCGTAAACAAAATTTGACGTTACTTACATCATTCCTTTTCAAAGTATCGTCATTGATACTCTATAAGCGCTCATGTCTGTTCACCCATTTTTTAAACACATTTATATACTAGAGTATTTATGTAGAGAGGAAAACACATTATTACATGCATGTCTTGATTCAGGGTCATAGCAATACACCCATGTCTCATCAACTGTAGTTATGCGCTGGAAAACTAACGTCATTTTCGTGTTCGGAGACATGACGCCTGTGGTATATTTTGAATATCTTTCTAATGCTATTGTAATATTCAAACACTATGACACAAATGATATTAATCAGAATTAAATTGCTTTAAACTTTGATATAATTTTTATTGACGTATGCCAACGAATAAACTCACCAGTAGAACAGTGACATTACTTTTGGATCTACCCACGTATTTGTGGTCATTTTCATAATGTAATCAACAAATGTCAGGTTTCAGTATGTTTAAGTCTAATTGACTCACAGTTGAAAATATTGTTAAGTTAACTGTCTAAATGCTGACTGCTCATTAAATACAATACAGTTTTTTATAACAGCTTTCAAAAAAATATTTTCTGAATACCATGCAAGTTTCAAATAACCCCAAAAAGTAATTGATCAGTTGCTGCAAGGGGAGGCAACTGCTGTTGGGAGTTCTGTAATGTCCGGTCTAAACTAAACTTTGTACTCAACCATAAACTTTTGACGGCTACAATATTTTTCACACTTTATAAATTAATAAGGGCAATTATCGATTGTTTATAAAAGTGACAACTTTCCAGCGGTGTCATTAAGGTTTGTTTTGCAATTACATGCTCATTAATTTATACTTAATCGCAAGAAATTAAAGAGTTTATTGTACAGTATAACCTGGTTTATCCGGCACCCCATCGGACCAGATAAGCTTGCCGGATAAAGCAGTGTGTCAGTAAAACCAGGTTTTATAGAAATACATATAACTGTATAATTGCTTATTAAAAGACAAAATTAAAACAAATGAACAAATATTAAAGGTATACAATGGCATTAGCATTTACATGTCATTGTACTAATGGTGTTAGTTAGTCATAAAATAGTTGTTAATTGTTGTTTGTTTGGTTTTCTTAAAGATTAAGTGCAAAAACATTTGTTGATGATACACATCTTCTAAGTATTATCTATAATGCCAGTTAATTAAGTGTTAAAACACACTATTTATCAATTGTCCGGACTGACAAACAATGCCGGATAAAGCAGGTTCCGTTAAAGTAAGGGTCCATCTAATAGAAATACAGTGGAGTTCTGCCGGGACCGACACACTATGCCGGTTAAGACAGCTTGCCGGTAAGAACAGGTTCTGGATAAACTAGGTTATACTGTATTGTCCAATAATGAATACGAAAGAGGAGTAGAGTTCGGACAAATATGAAAATTGGATATTTTGTTATTTTTCAATTAAAAACGGAAAAGCTCTGCCTAATGTGGAGTACTTGGCAGGTATGTAGATGCTGAAAAATTATCGGAAAGACTTATTAAGTTCTCAGAACTTGTAATACCTAACTATTCGACTACCTGTTTCTCTTGCACTCAGTACTTGAAATAGTTACTAATGTTCAAAGCTTTAACCAGAATATCACAGCAGGTGATTCCACTGACCAGCAATGGAAACATACAAAGAACATGTCAATATATTGCTATGGCAACACTTTCTTCTCTTCAGCCACAGGAAAGTTATCTACCAGGATGATATGGAGAAAATATGGCTTTCAGCATCTTCTGAACACTTTGCCAAATGATGGTAGCTCTACCAAGTTCATGCATTATATTTCCTGAAATGAGGACAAAACATCAGGGCAACCAAATATATTTATTTCACTTTTATTGAATTGCTTCATGACTATGTCTACAGGGGTTCTACTGAGGCCTAATGCCCAATCCTGAAAATAAGACGCACATATGTTTTGGATGCCATTAGCAAACATCCAAACCTCTGTTTCAAACATTGTTCTATTGTCAAAATTTAGCATATAGAATTTCAAATGACCATAACTCTGTCAATACTTGGTATTTTTTCATCAAATAACTTTCATTTAATGAAGAAAAGTTCATTCTTTCTAAAGAAGCAAATCCGGAAATCCAGAAGTTTAGAACCCCTGTGTCTATAAACTAAAACTTTTTAACATTTCAGAACTAAAACTTTTAAACGATCTTCAGTCTCTCTGTATTATTTTGATGTCTGACTGTCAATCAGTTTTGTGCAAAACACTCTCTTGCTGGTAGGCCTAATGGCCTGGACCTTCACCTAAGCTAATAGGTATTGACAACAGTTTAGTAACAGCCCCTGGAACCCGTAGTTTTTGTTGGGCCTACACATCAAAATGTCTCAAGGTACGCTCTTGTATGCATCATAAACAAGACTGCGTTCAATAAACGCTTATGCCCCCAATGCTAAGTCAATCAGGGGCCATAATTCTGTTAAAATGTTGGATAGGAATACATGGCTTTGACAATGTAAGGGGCTTATGATGGTAAACTAGTATGTCAAGTTTGAAGTCAACGCCTTGATGTAAGACGAAATTTGGTTTAACAAGTTAATAATTAGACGCTTAATAAGTATAAGTCCAAAATTACGTCAAGGTGAAGGTCCACATGAGGTTAGGTGAAACAGGTGTGTGGAGTGTTCATATACAACATCCATGCAAGTATGAAATTTTTGTAGCATGCCATATTAATGCTAGAAGAAACGGTAAATTTGGGTTAACCGGACAGACATTCTCCCTGACTTGGCGTTGTGGGGTTTTCTTTAGTTCATTTTTTTGTTTGTAAAACCCCATAAGCAACATTTTGCACCCTGTAAGCAACAGAATGAATAGAATCTAAATATAGCCTATTGTTCCGCACCCCACAACTACAAGTGGGTGTGTACGAACAGACGGACGGACAGGTGAATCACTATATGCCTCCCGATCTATCAATATGGGGGCATAAAAATAGAAATCTTAAATATAGTTTAAAGTCCCACTGGTCAACAGTATTTCAGTTATATGAAGACTATCCAGATACCTGGAAAACCAGCAGTTACCTTGAACTTACTATGCTGAGTGTAACTGTTGTTAATGTGTAAGTATGAAAGAAGGCAGTTAAATGATCAATATATGAACCTACCGTCAAACGATAATTTTGCAAGGATAAACAATCCTAGAAGGGCAGCAGCAAGTTTCCATAATATATCCAACTTTGGGTACGCAAGTTTGCTGGCCAACATACAACCTATCCTCTTCATATAGTTAGTTATGGATACACTGCTATCTGAAACAGATGTCATTCAGTCATTGAATATCTGTAATACAATGTATATGGTGCATCTTCCAAGAATTGTCCTACAATTATCAACCCAGAATTATATAATGTTTTTCTATGATTTGACCTTGTGACCTAGTTTTTTACCCGAATGTCCCAATATCGAACTTGAACTTGAACTTCTGAAGATGATCATTGTGACCAAATTTTATAAAGATTCGGTCAAAATTGTGACATCAGGTGTCCACAGGCATTACAGGCGGATGACAGACAAAAATTGAGTTGCAAAACACCCTTTTGCTGATGCTTTTAAATATATTTTAATTAATTCAATATGGTTTTGTAGATGCATTTAATAGTAGGAAATATTTATGTAAACATAAGAGACTGTTATAATAAGTCACTAAGTGGTCAAAATAAAGTCTTACAAGTGTATCATACTAACAAAGAGCTGCATACAGAGCACCCATCAGTGCTGCGTGCAGAATCTACATAAGGTAAGAGGCAGTCAGAGATGGCAATATACCTATGTTAAAGAAGAATTTGTATATACACACAATAGAGTACTAGTGAGTAGCACTTGTGTGTATATCAAAGATAATATAATACAGATCATTTCAATATATCTCCTACTATAATGCCTAGTATGGCATAAGTATAATCGACACTGCAGCCATACACATATTTGGACAGAAACATGGGTTTTTTAAATACTTTTATCTACTTGAAATTGTGCTTCAAACATAACAGTTTCCACTGGAATGTGATTGCACCTTTGGAACCTTTGGAATCATGTTACATGTTTGGGAGTTCGATAATTCATGGGAATTAGATCACGAGTTTCACAACGAAATCGACGAAAATTCAACTCCCTCGAAAAATAATTATTTTACCGTTATTTTTATAGAGACAACTCACCATTTTCAATTTCATCTTCTTGTGAAAATGTTCCTTCTTCTGGAAGCACAGATGTCTCTGCATTATTTAACTCCATTTTATTGTCCTTTTCCTGACTATTTGTCACCATTTCTTCACTTTTTAAAAATATATTTTTCCTTACTTGTTCTGGTAAATATGTGCAAGAATTTAGAAACTGTGGAACAAGTAACAACTGTCCTTTTGGTAACATGACATGGGCAATATAAAGGCAGGCAACTCTATCATATCCAGGTTTGCATGAGTTATTCTCGTATCGAAGCCATAAACTTGCCAGAGCGTGACACTGTGCATACTCCTTCACTTTAGCATGTAACAATAAACTGAAATAAACGAGGGTTAAAATCACTAGCTTTTCATTCTGACAAAATACAGTTGAAATAAAAGACTCTTTCCAATTTTCGAGCTCATGCTCTTCTTCAGGAATTTAAGTAAGATTTGCATTGTATTCAAGTAACATCCATCTTGTAACCCTGTTCAGCAATTTTAATTAGGTTTTAACTAAAAATTGAACTAATGCCCAGTGCAGATACCCACAAGTAGATGACCTGGTAACTAATAAACAGAATTTAATTATTAGAATTAATGCATTATTCAAAACTTCTTTTGAAAACCTTAAACAAACAAGACTGTGTTCAATAAATGCGTATGTCACACTGGAAGCCTTGTCCATAATAACTAGCTAAGTCAATCAGGGGCCATAATTCTGTTGAAATGATGGATAGGATGGATAGTGTTGCATGGCGTCGACAATGTAATGTGTTTATGAAGGTAAACAAGTATATCAAGTTTGAAAGCAAAGCTTTGAAAATGTTTGAGTTCCAAAAACTTGATTGCTTTGGCTAACATTTTCAATGGGACAGACAGACAAACCAACAAGACACTCACAATATGCCTCCCGAATCAGTAGATGCTTGACGGCATAAAAATAACAAGGCCGAGTGTAAAATTGGGCCTTATTATTGAAGATGTCCTTAAGGTTATGAATACAAAAGGGCCAAAATGACCCTTAATTTTCAGCCCAGATGACCCAATGCTGAACTTAACGTAGAGTTTATACCTATGACCAAAGGACCATGATTCATAAGAAAGTCATAATTGGGACCTCTTGTGTGTCCAATAACCTTTACACAAATGTGGCCCTATTTATAAGCAGATTACTAGGCTGAAATTCTGACCTTTAGTGCACAAGTAATCTTGGCAGTACGCTGGATGAAGAGCAATCACAAAAGCTGACACAATCACTGTGTGACAGGTGAGCTAATAAAGCATAGATATAATAAGATGTATACCATATTTGTATGACCATTGGTGGACATAATTCAATACTTGAGAAGACATCTTGTATAAATGGTAACACATCATGCCATCTGTTTAATTCTGCCATCGCTTGAATACATAGAACACATAAACTCTCCATACATGCACATGCCCTGAAAACAAGGTACATAGTAAAATTTAATTTAATTAGAAATAAATAGAATACAGAACAGCTCATTTTGCTAGGTTCTTTACAACATTGATTATTTATCTTTGTAATTTCATGTTATTTGTGAATTGAAGACAATATACATATATAAGAAGGTTGTTTATGTTGTAAAATTGGTTCTATAACTTCTATAGCAAGTATAACAAAGTAGTGCAACAGTACTAACTACTAACAAGAATGTGATGATTACCCTCAGATACTGCTTGACACTCCATGTTCTCTGACAATATGCACAACTAGACTTTGTAATGCAAACTTTCATTGAAATCCAACCGAATAGTTACAGAAGAAAAGTGCAGACAAAACTTATAAGTGTAAAAAAAGGGCCATAACTCCCATAAAATTGATCCAAGCTCTTGCACAGATGGCCCGACAATATGCGCAACTAGACTTGGTCCTGATCAGTCATGCAAAGTTTTGTTGAAATCAGACCAATAGTAAACAGAGAAATATACTACTAAAAAGTACAGCCATACCAGGACCTAATGGGTACTTTCCACACCCCAGGACAGCCACCCTAGCATCAGAAGTACTCATCAACATCAAGTACAGCCATACCAGGCCTTATAGGTACATGTAACTTACTACCACCCAATAATCGAGCCCCAACTTCACATCACTTCTAAGCCTACCAACATACGTCAAGAGTTAAGGACTCTGTGATTGACGGCAGGGATGCAGGGGGAATAAGACAGACGAATCTTCCTGACAGGCGGGAATAATCAATTAGACGACCTTATCGACTCTGAGTCCCGGGGAATAGACTTTCATCCGGGAATTTGACACCGCGAAAGACGACAGTGATAATTTTATTTGTGTTTTTATTGAAGTACCCAGATGAAAAACTATGCCCCACGGTGGGGATTTAGACAGTAAGCATTGTCTCCAGGGTGGGGATTTAGACATCAAAAAATTGAAAATGTCTAATTCCCCCTTGGTCGCCTGCTGTCCTCAGGGCGGACAAAATATTGACTGGTGCATTATGTAACATGACACCAGAGCTACAGATAAGGTTTTAGTCAATTGAGTATTTTACCCCCGAGTTTCAATTTTGATTGGGTTTTGACAAATTTTAATTGGGTATTTAATAAAACACAAAGGATAAATAAGCTTTTATGTACTATTTTTCACTATAACATCCTTTTCTATTGGGGTATTTCAAATTGGCTTTGCTTTTTCTTACTCCCTCTGAACTCTCAAAATCTATTGGGTTTTTAGAAAATTAATTGGGTAATTACCCCAATACGCAGCTTATCTGTAGCTCTGCATGAAACCAATGGGTGTTTTTCGGATACTTAATGAAATATTATTTTATGTTGTTTGAACACTATTTAAACATGTTTAAGCTCTCTGGATGGGTTGTAGAGTGGGCCACTGGCAGGGGGGGGGGGGTCATAGCCAACATGCCGAATACCTGTGATTTGAAGCATTTTCATGTCTTCGTTAAATTTGTTTTAATAAACCATTTATTTTGAAAATCATGCATACATAATACCATTTAGCATTTTATTTGCGTACAGCGTACGACGCTCTTGCGTCCCGAATACAACCTAAATAGGACAGGCTAGAGGTCCGGTAATTGATTTCATATGTATAAACCATATTATTTTTTTTTTGTGTCAAGAATTTTAATGACATAAACAAGTGTTTACCATGTTGTATGTGACAGAAATGTAAAACATTAGACTGTTTAACAACAATTGATACACATTGATAACGACTTGAAGTCTTGAGGGGTGCCACACAATGTATTTGGGTCACTTTTTCACACACACACACCTGACAGTACAACAAACGTCTCAATAAAGTTCTATGCAAGATCCACCCTCATAAATTTTGGTACCACGGGGAACAGCGCATAAACAACGATGACATTGATCCTAGGGAAAAAAACCCATCTGCGAGGTTCGTTCTCGAGAGGCTAAGAAATTATCTTAAAATGAGTTTGTAACATGCCGGAATACAACAGCACACGCACATTTTGAGTTTAATAAAATATGATGACATAAGTAAATAAATAATAAACAATTTACCCCATCTTTGATATATTCCATAAAGAAGTAGATCTACATTCCAACACGCACGTTTTGATAAAACTTCGCGATCCCAATATTTAATTGAAACATATGAAGATCTGATTAAAAAGAATTTGTTTGCAGTGTCAAAACTGATGTGTGAGCAAACAAATATTAGAGCAAATACCATCGAACAAACAAAAATAAATTCAGCAATTACAGGCAGCTGAGCATAATAACTTAATTAAATGCCGCCAACTTCTAATCAACTTGATTGCTAATCAATTAACTATTTTTTACAAGATTGCTTTAAAATGCTTACCTGTATAGCCAGGTAAATGCATTGGAAGTCTCGACAGGATAAAATAGATATTGTTTATTCACACGAAATCAATTACCGGACCTCTAGCCTGTCCTACAAGCATTGTCTAGAGGTCCGGTTACCGGACCTCCAGACTCCAGGTCTAGAGGTCCGGTTACCGGACCTCTAGCCACTTCCATAAAAAAAAAGTAAAATTTCCCTGAATCACGCGTACCAAAAGGGGGGGTTCAACGTCCTGTATAAGAAATCCAGGTACACAAGCATTTAAGAAAATGCTTTATCTACTTTTATTCAACAACTATCAGTCATCATTTATGATTATAATAGTGTAAGTTAACCATGTATAAATGGGTACGAATTGGTCAGGGTACGTTTTGACACGCGGCCTACATAATAACCTCATTTTACAGTTGTTTTACGTACTTTTCTTCGTCCCAAAATGACTTTGCACGAATGATTCCATGTTTGCACGTTGCCTCACAACCATCGAAATCTTTCAGTAGCAAAAAATCAGACGCACGTTCAACAAAGCTGTTTAACTCGTTCATAAAATCTTTTTTCTGCGAAAAACGTCGTCGTGTCTCGATTGCCGCCATTTTGAAATCACGTGCATCATTCGGTCTCCCTCGGTTCTGGTAACAAACTCATGGGCGTAGCCCGAGTTATTCATAAGTTTCGGTAGGCAGCATTAAATGGCATGTCCGAGTACTGTAATCTATGGTATCTTCAAGTAAATGCTGCTAAAACTAAGGTTGTTGTGTTTTGTAAGACTAAGAGGTCGTTTAGCAATATACCTGCTTTTCAATATGAAGGAAATATATTAGAACTAGTAGACTATTTTACATACAGTATCTTGGGATACAGTTCTCCTTTAATGGAACTTATGGCAGAACAAAGAAACATCTTGTTGATCAAGCCAGAAAGGCAATGTTCTCAGTATTGAAGAAGGCACGTAAACTCTTTTTACCTATTGATAATCATATGCAACTTAATTTGTTTAACACAATGGTAGCACCTATCCTTTTGTACGGATCTGAAGTGTAGGGCATTGAAAATGTTGATATCATTGATAAGTTACAGCTATTACTCCCCCTTCTGTACAAATTAAGAGCAGAATTTTGAATGTTTGGGGTAAATTAATCAGTGCTAAGGAAGATAAGATTTGTAATGTGTTATACAGAACATCTCATGGTCTCCACACTCGGAACATTGTTAATCTTAAATGGATAGGTTTCATTAAAAACACTCTAGATAATCTTGGTTTATCAAATTATTGGTTGGAACAACATGTAGATTCTCCAGCCAGCTTCAAAAGGATTGTTGATGAAAGACTGAAATATTACTTTATTCAAAACTGGAGTAGTTCTGTAGATGAGTTAAGTAAATGTTTGAATTATAGGATGTTTAAGCATGATTTTAAGTTCGAAAGATACTTGATTTTTTTGCCATCTGACCTGGCGAATATATTTTCCAAATTTAGATGTATTAATCACAAGTTACCTATTGAAAAGGGCATATTTTTGAATATTGAGAGAAATTCTAGACATTGTCATTTATGTAATTCAGGACTTTTGGGCGATGAGTTTCATTATCTCTTTGTATGTTCTCATTTTAATGATGGTCGGAATAATTATTTAAGTCAATATTACTTCACATACCCCAACGCAATAAAGTTTTCAGACTTGATGAACAATACTGATAGAAATACTCTACTAAAACTAGCAATTTTTTGTAAGAAAATGATGTCACTCTGTACCTAACTGTAATCTTATTTTATTTATAATTTCTCAGTCTCCACCGTAGTTATTTGTTAATTTATTTTTGCCATATTTTTGCTGATTAGTCCTGTGGGTCGGCTGGGGTTCCGTGTCTGTTGGTGCTCGTGTGTTCTTTAGGTGTATGTTTCTATCTATCTATGAGTGGATTATGTTGTAGAGGGACACGGGTATCGACGGATGCGGGACCCTCGTAGGCTCTCAGGTTCTAATGCAGCTTGTTTGTATAATTATTTTATTTGTTCTTTGAAGTTTATAATGTTTTTGTACTGTTTGTTACTATAAATGTCTTATGCCCTTAAAGGGCCTTGACTTGAAAAATAAAACTTGAAACTTGGTAAAATAACTTGCGAAACATTGGCAACGGTTCGCCCGCATGCTATAAAAATGATACAGTTAAAAAAAGAACACGTACTGAACTTCAAAAATGAATCCGTCATTTACAGTTTCAAGGATATTCGATCCATTCACTATAAACTTATAAACGTGATCAACCTGTGACTACATGTAGTTTAACTAACATGATGTTGCATAATATGTAGGCCTATGAGTTAGTAGTGAATCTTATGCATACTTTTACGGTTTATCCAGGCCATAAGTTTTCTTACGATGATTTTAGCTATTAGCATTTATACTTAACACACAGTTTTACTTGACATAAGATTGCAATACAAATCAAGTTTTTTATTGTCATAATGTATATTGCATATTACTGTTTACTTTGGTGGGTTTTCCCGACAATTAGTAATAATAATAATAATAATAATAATAATAATAAGGTCTTTATTTTCTGTGGATAACATAATTGGCAAACCACTTTCCATTATGGTGCACAATAACAATAGAAATATATGTACAAGTTTATGCAATGACAATATTTACAACAATACATAATTTAAATTACACTAGTACAAGTACGCATATTAACACCCGAAGCAGATATTCGTGTGAAAACAGTCATAAACAACAATTTTGATATTATAATTTTTAAATGTACTGGCAATAATTATGAAATACCAGTACATTTCCACTTTAAATATTTGCTTTTAAATAAGGAAAGTGTCTTGGCAGTTTGCACTGATTTTGGTAGATTATTCCACAGTTTTGCACCGGAGTAAGAAAAGGATTTTCTTGAGAATTCAATTCTTGGTTTTGGAACATGAGGTATATTTTGCACTGGTGATCTTAAGTTGACATTATGTTTGTCATGAGTGTAATGAAATTTTTCCCCATGTATTCAGGTGATTGGTTATGTAATGATTTATACACTAATACAGATTTTAGTCTGTAGATTGTTCAAAGTAAATGATGCTGTTACCATTTATTTGATTTATATGTTGTCATAATTGGTTCAGTTGTTATAAGATTGCAGGTAAAAAATTAATTACATGTAGTGGAACTTTTGCCATGTTGCATAATGAATTAAAGTTAAGACATTGTATTATCATGATGCATAATTTGATTGTTTGTCAAGGCAGTGTTGTTTTTGAACTCAAGTTCACTGATTCTAATCAAGTTTAATGTTCAATATAAAAGTATGTGTTAAATGTTGGAACTATTGTTCAGAATTATTTTATAATTATCAAATAAGTAATATCATATTTAAATTGTTCTTGTATACTAAGTACGAACATGCAGCACAATGTTGTCGGGTGACCACCAGAAAATGTACGTTTGTCTTAATTAGGCAAATATGATATTCCAATGGTAATCGTTTGTCCAAACTCCTGTTTATGTTGCAATAAATTGTCCAATTTCAACTAAGCACTCTATTAGAGCGAGAAAATACAAAAAATGCATGTGGAAGAATTCTCCTCAAGCGGTTAATCGATAGCGCTCTTTTTTTCTATATAGAAATAAGAAGGGGCAATATAGGTTTTTTATAATAACGAAAAATCTAGACAAGCAAACTCTTAGGTGCAAAAAGATCTGTAATCTTTAATGTCTTACACATTAGGTGATATTAATTTCATGTATCTTAATAAATATTTAGATCGCCTATTTTGAAGATATTTTATACCACTTTGCTAGTGATTTTTTCCTTCTTTGTCTATATACAATCTAAGCGTATGACCAAACATGGGTATCTTTAACCTGGATTTTAAATAACTTAACTCAAAGTCAACCCTTAGGTGCAAAAAGTTCCTTACAGATATTAAAATTACCTTTTAAATGATATACATTTCGTTATTTTAAGATAAATTTCAGATCGCCTATTGTAAGATTCTTTTTGACTAAAATTTACAATTTTTGTCATTCTTAACAGTAATTGTTGTTGTAGTAGCTAAGCAGACGATCGCTCTACCGCGAGTATATCGGTTATCGCCTGTTTCATACTGTTACTGTTTTAATAACAACAACAACAAGTAAACTTTATATAAGTTGTTGGGGTGTATCAATATGAGCAGTTGTAGTTTTCACTTTGATTTTTTGTACAAAATTAGACAATTTTCTTAGCAAAATGAAATACATACATGTAGTAAACGAATGGAAATACTTGCATTACCAACTGATACTATAAATAATCAACTTTATGATTTAATCAGTAGAAAAATGATTAACGTCTAAGGCGTGAATACAAAACCATCAAAAGTGGCCAAAAAGGAATCATTCGTCAAAAAGTTAAAACAAAATAATATGAATCATATCAATTAGGAAACAGTTAGTAATATCCCAATTTTACTGTTTTATTGAAATTCCTCATAATTTTTTTAATTATTAAATTGCGTATGACAATAACCTAGTAATTTCTAAAAGAACAAAACCTTAATATTTGTTAAAACATGGCAACATCACACTTAAAAAAATATAACAATTGATAATTTTAAGATGTTAATATATATAATTTATACATGTATATTTAATTTCTTTTAAACACATAATCTTTATAAAGTTAACTAACAGTGTCAGCGACCAATGTAGGTTTATTACCCCCATAAAACTGACACGCGCTAAACAAACACCGGATTTAACAATCCCTTGTGTTAATATGTAACGCGTGGCTACAGATTGTTGTTTTATCATCATATATCATCGATTTTAATCTCTTTATTTTGTATTTATTTGTCATATAAGCATTGTATTATGCTTCATGCAAAATAAATTTCCGTTATATATATCTATATTACAATTAATCAGATACTGTGGGTTAATTCCTGAAAAAAAACCTTAAAAACTGAAACACAATTTAAATTGATTAATATTTCATGTTGCTATAGAGTTAGGTAATTTCTTTATTTTTTGGATTTATGCTATTTGCGCATTTTCAAATATTCACAAATTTCGAAATCTTAGCTCAGTCACTTGTTATTTGCGTCAATAATTCATGTGATGCTAAATATGAGTGTTATTACGTTAAATTTCTCTTATAATTCAATAAAATATTTTGTATAATAATGGAAGGACAGATGATCATATTTATAAGTATCATAAAGTTTGTTAGTATAGAACTACATGTTTATAGTCAAACACAAATTATGCACATGCATATAAACATAACAAGAGGGAAATAGAAATAAATTAATAGAGAAATAATTAATATCGACAAAATACTTTTACACTACATAAACACCGTTATTCATCTCTGTTATTTGTTACAAGCATTCTATTATGCTTAATATGCAAAATAAACTTTCGTATTCGTGTGCGTTTTTATAACGCCTGTCTGCACTTAAACCTGTCAACATCAAACACCAATATACGTATTCGATAATCGACAAGGGAAGTAAAGCGTGACAAAAGACACACTGTAGCATTAGCGTCCCTTGATTATTGATTTTTCAACCGATACCCGCTTGAGGAGAATTCTTCAGTATGGCACAAGTTGCTGAATGTCCGAATTCGGGATTGCCAGATATACAAAACTGATACATCCAACATAAATGTAAATACTGCATAAGAAAGTATTGTACTACAACTACGTTTTAAAAGTTTCAAAATCGGTTGACAAATGCAATGTTTAAACTTCATTTCTACATAAAGTGATTTTGGCACATTAGTCACTGTTAGAGCCAGCCGAGGAAATGTGGACTTGTACAAAAATTGTATCAAAATACAAGTCTAAAAAGGGCCATTATTCAGGCAAAATACATGACAGTTATGTACTCTTGCATACAGAGACGAGATTATTATAATAAACTATTTTCAAGTTTCAAAGCCATACGTCAAACACGTAACGCAAAATATGAATGATACGAACAAATAAGACTTAAGTTAAAAGGGGTCATAATTCTGCCAATCTCTTGTAGTATTGTACTCTTGTGTAAAAAGTTTCAAATCCATATCTCATAAGGTCTTGCCAAAAATTGGAATGGAGCAAATAACTTAACCACAGGAGTAACAGCGACGCCGTCGTTAGTAGGACAGCTCTGCGTATTCTTCGAATAGTCGAGCTAATGAAATGACGAGAATAAGGAACGTAGTTAAATAAGTTTGTCCGTAGTATAAACTTGTAACAAGTCGCTCGCTCGCTCGCACGCTCGCTCACTCGCTCGCTCGCTCGCTCGCTCGCTCGCTCGCTCGCTCGCTCGCTCGCTCGCTCGCTCGCTCGCTCGCTCACTCACTCACTCACTCACTCACTCACTCACTCACTCACTCACTCACTCACTCACTCTCCCACTCTCTCGTGTCCAATTTTGGGTCCCATGAACAGCGACCGATAAGATGCTCAGATCTATATAGAGTTATAGAGGGGAGATTTAGAAAAACGCTTATAAATTAATAACCGTTATAACTGTCGATCGTATGCGAACGGGGTGATTTAGTTTAATTATTCATCTTTCAAACAGTCTTAATTTGGAAAAAAATAAAATAAAAACATTTTGGTCCTTTTTAATGTTTTTTATAGTCACTTTCATTCATATAGATAAAGAAGGAATTGGAAATAGTCGTTACACTGTCAGGTCGTTTACTATTTTAATAAAAATCACATCATCCGCATGCGAACAGCTTCGTTTAGGAAAATAACTTATCTTTTCAACGATGTAATTTGTAAGAATTTATTTTAAAAATATTTTGGTCCATTTTGATGTTTTTGGAAAAAAACATTTTTCTTTCCATTTTTTAGCGATACAGATTACGTGATAATATGGTTAATGGTTTCATGGCCCTTTCCGCTGCGATCGTCTCAGCATGAGGTGTAATTATACATTCGCCTGAGGGGTTATAAAACTGCTATATATTTCATGTTTGCTAGATTATGATTTTTAGATCGAAGATTTTGTATTATATGGATTGGTTCAATTCGCGTTGATCAAAAACAGCTGCGGACAATATTCATGTACATGTATATATTATTAATGATATGTTTAAGTACAATTGAAGTGCCGTTTATATTGACTAATAAATAATTGTATGTGTAGATGTATCATTTGTTGAATAACTGCATTTAATAAGTCTTGAGTTATTCTATACAGTGTATATTGTAGTAAAATTAACAAGAACCTAACTAAATCAATATGACCTATAAATGTCGATGTTAATGAAATTGATCATTTTGTATACCTTGTCTGCCAATATCTATGTAATTGTGTATTCTTTGACTGGTCGATGGCTTTTCAGTTTAAACCAGGCTGTTGTAGTAATATAAATTGTGTGGAATTGAATAATAAAACATACATACACTATATTGGGAAATGTCACTACTAGTAATTAATTAATTATACTTCGCGCAGGTGAGAAATAAAAATCCAACAGTTGTCAAAGTATAAGATTTACATTTTTCTTGAAAATTGCCAATATCTGCCATATACGATTACAAGTAAATGACATAATATTATTACATAAAGCACAAATTGAATTCACAAAATATTCTATTAATTTTATTGTAGAAAAAACGCAAGCATTGAAAAATAAGGTTTTATCGTGAAAAATAAATAATCTTTTGCTATTTGCTTGGATGTACGCATGTAATAAATTGATCCATGCATTTTTGTGAAAGTTTAAACTATATTCTTAAAAATTGCAATGTAAATCAGTAAATCAAGTTACACATTGAGTGTAGCACGAGAATAGTTTTATGACCACGGATCAAGCTGGCTGTATTCAATCACTTAACAACATTGTACGCCTAAAACAGATGGTTGCTTGAAACGGATACATGGGTCCATCTGGCGGTATCCAATCACATAACGACATTGGACGCTTAAAACAGATGGTTGCTTGATACGGATACACGGGTCTATCTGGCTGTATTCAATCACATAACAACATTGGTTGCTTAAAACAGATGATTGCCTAATACGGATACACGGGTCCAGTTTGCTATATTCATTCGATTAGCAAAATTGAACGCTCAATACAAGCGTTTGCTTAATATGAATATGATCTAGTTAACGAGTTACGACTAATTAATGCGCGCGACTAAATTCAGTGTCAGGGATCTGAACATGATCCGGATGTAGCATTATTATCAACAATAAACTTTGACAGAATTGGTAACTACTCGTAAATCGTGCTAGTTTTTTGTTATATAATCGAATTGTAATTATTCAAAATAGACATTATTAAAGGCAAAGTCGATGGATGACTTAGAAATAACGATCGGGTAATTTTAACATTCTATATGTGGCCAGCAGTTTTCGCGTTATCTAAAAGCGCCAACATTTCACTTCGAAAAAGACATCAGCATTTGTTACGGGTAATTTTAACATTCTATATGTGGCCAGTAGTTTTTGCGTTATCTAAAAGCGCTAACATTTCACTTCGAAAAGACATCAGCATTTGTTACTAGTTTATAAAACAACTTTTTTACAGTAAATACTATATACCCAAAGAATTAAATTAGACATGGCTTAATTAATAACCTAATTATATAATCGAGTATTTTGAAATCATATAATCATATAAATTATCTTTATGATATTAAGATTTATCAAGTTAAATTCCAAAAATTAAATCTTTCAACAAATACCAGTTACAATATACATGTATAACTTTCACTAATCGATAAATATGCATACGCGTACATGTATTGTATCTATCTTAATAGGCCTATGTTGCACTATCTTATCTTAAATCTATGCGCCATGCTGGGCGGAGCAATAAAACACCCGGAAATATACTGTTACAGTAATAATATAACCGCCTATCGCTAGTTGATGCAAAACATACTGTAAATACATAAATGTACAGTCATGGGATAGAAACTTGGGTATGTTTCATCTTCGTGTCAGCTGGCACATACGGATGCTACCATGTTTCTCCATTAACGTATGGTCGTATGCCCTTCGCATTCTTTTTCGATTTCACAAAGAGCCTTTCCCATACTTTTGATTTCGCTGGCGACTGTCCGTCTCCAGGTCTCTTTTAGCCTTCCTCTCTGTCTTTTGCCATCTGATGGTGTCCACTTTTGTGAAGTCCTTATGCTATTAGTATGGTCTTTACTTATTACATTTTATTGCGTGGTGAGGGTAGTTGGTCCGGTTCTTTTGAAAAGATCGTTGTTTGAAATGTATTATGCGCCAGTAGATTTTGCCAAATTTTACGGAGGCATCTTGCGTGGAATCCAGACAGTGTTTGGTTTACTTTTCAGCATTATGCTCCATACATCAATACCGAAAGGGTATTGCTCTGATAGAGTTTCTTTCACTTACTAGTATGTTAGTTGATCGCCATATTTCGTATAGTTCGTTTAGTTTGGAGTAGATGTTGTCGCCTTTTGAAGTCCAATTCAGTTCCATGTCATTTTCTGTAGCACTGTTTTCATTGAGGATGATGCCTATAATCTTCCACCTCTTCTCTATTGGTTTGTTGTATAGTTTTATCATAGATGGAGGGTCTGTAAGGAGTTCACATGTGCCTCGTTTTGAGTGTTTTGTGGCCTGAACCATTGGACGATTGTAGTGAGTTTCTCAAAACCTTAAATAATGATACTAATAGTAAAGACTTCGTTTATCGAGTCAACATAGTTAGGCCTATGCCAAGTCTTCCCTATGAGCCTCTTCAAACATAAACACATTTACATCATAATATATACAACAATAATTACATCAAATATATCATGATAAAATAATTCAATCATACTAAGGAATATATATAATACATTCATGATAATAATATTGCAATCATAAAATAAATATTTTCCATGTAAGACGTCCTACTCATTGCTTGGTAGTTGTTATATTTATATAGTATGATTCTCCAAAAAATAACATATTTGTTTTTTACATTTTCTGCTGTTCGTAAATCTTCAGGTAAGGTATTCCAGATCATTGGACGAGAATAGCCCAATGTTTTCGAGCAAATTCTAAATTTCAATTTGTTTAATGCGCATAGATATTTTGTTTACAATCTGTAGATCTAAGATGGCGGGATTTCACCTCATGAATTTTCTTGAACTTATTTTTATAATATTTTGGGCACATGTCATTTTATGATTTGTATACTATAATTTTTTTCTGTATTTAAGTCGTTCAGGAAATGTCATCCAGATGGCGTATCAAAGTATTTGTCAAGAATTACTCTGGCTGCTCGCTTTGGAAATATGATAAGAGTGTCTATTTGACGTTTGTTGCAATTTCCCCAGATAGAACAACAGTAATCTAAGTGAGGGAGTATATTATTATGCATTGAAGAACAATTTCCTGATTGGCATATTTATTTAGTGCTTTATTCTTTGTAGCAGATACAGTTTTGAATTGCATTCTTTTATGACCATATTCATTAGACTTTCCAAGTTTAGGTTCTTATCAACTTGAACCCCTAAAGGACGCTCTGAATCAGACACATTAATGTGATATTATGCCAAGCGTAGAGAGAGACGCATTGCTTTGATTGAGTTTTATTTGTAGCATTAACTGTCATTGCTTGGTTTTTATGGCACTCAGTGTCATCGAATTGTTCTGACGTCATGTCTATATTGTTTTGAAGGTTCGTTTGAACTTCGTCATGAGATGTACCAACAGCTGTTAGAGTGGTGTCATCTGTAAAACATGTCAGTAAAGATATCTGTTAGTTCTGCTGGCATATCATTGATGTACATTATAAATAGTATAGGCCCAAGGACAGATCCTTGTGGGACG
The DNA here is from genome assembly GCA_947247005.1 of Spisula solida. Lineage (NCBI taxonomy): Eukaryota > Metazoa > Mollusca > Bivalvia > Venerida > Mactridae > Spisula > Spisula solida. The sequence continues at coordinate 23,566,751 of OX365952.1, read as the reverse complement.
CCTGATGCTATATGACCTGCTTCTGAGAGCTTCCCAGATACACAGACCTTTTGTTGTCTGTTTGCCAAATACGATTCAAACCATTTGAATGCTGATTGGCTGAAATTGTATGCTTTAAACTTGTTACAAAATGTTGAATGGTTCACTAAATCAAATGCCTTTGACAAGTCCAGAAACACTGTTCCAACAACTTTATGTTCATTAATTGAATTTATACATCTATCAACTATCGATCTAAAAGCTGCTTCCCAGCACGAAGTTTTATCAAAATTAACGTGCGTGTTCCCAGGGATGGCTGGCTCTGAATTCTGACTGTTTTTTTGTAAAGTAGGGTTTGCTCTTCGAGAAATATTATTAAGTGGTCAGAGATATGACGTTCAATGATTTTTGACAAGATCGATTGGTCTATAATTATTTCTGTTGCATTTAGAGGCTTTTTGTGGATGACCGTTACTTTTGCTATTTTGAACTGATCAGGAACTATATATTAAGAAATAGGTATATTCAAATGTGAGTAAATGGTGTGGATATTATTGCCGCAGACATTTTCGGAAATTTGAGCCTTATACTGTCTGCTTTTTTCTCGTTTTTCTTCTCTTACTGTATGAGATTTCGAATTGCTAAACTCAAGACCACAGTCTCGTTAATGGAGATCAAACATTGGAGTGTGGTTGGGTTTATCACGTTTTGAAGCTACTTTTACCTGCACGTTTAGCTTACACTTTTTCGAAGGTAATATGGTGTTTTCTGGAACTTTCATCAGTTCATCTTATCAAATTTGCTCAAACTGTTGGCAATTTTAGTAATGCTGATTAACTTCATACCTCCAAAGAGTACCGTTATATATTATAATGGCATATTCTGCAAAAATTCCTTAACGCGTCGGTGTCAAAGCCAGGCGAATTGCATATGCGATAAAACACAGAACACTGCTGACTATACACCAAGCACACTATTTTGTACAGAGTTCACCAATCCTCAAACGTGTTTTAAATCGTGCTTACCGGTTTTAATATAAGGTTTTGGTACAATTCGATAGATAAACACACCGGGTTATACTGAGTACATGCACTCACATACGTTATACTGAGTACATGCACTCACATATGTTATATTAGATCACATATCTCACAGTTTAGGACAAAACAAATAATAAACAATTACTTCTAACATGCCACATGCCTTTTTGTTCAGTGTCGTTAATATGGTACGGAGATAAGGACTTGATCCTAACCTTCAATGCATGAATATATTACAAGGTTCCTGCGTTGAATATATCTTTTCCGCGAGCGAACCGTACAATATCGGTCCTTAAGATTTGTGTTTGTAATTACACATCGAGCGTCTTCGAGATACCATCAGTTCCACTTATGAAAACATACAATCAGGGTTATAAATATGGGGAGGTATCAGCTGTCAAATTATGCTAATAGTTAAATTCTCCGTACTATACAAATGACAAAACTATATGTTCCTACTAAATAAATCTCAAGATTAAACAACCACAAGAAAGCAGAACTATCTTTTCGAAAACATTCCGTTTTAAAGTCAAGTGGTGTGCATGATAACATAAAATTAATATATACATGCACTTACCTTATTTTTAACGATACAATGATGTCGTCATATCAAACAGTGTCACAGAGTGACTTATATTATGTAATTATATAAGGAAACAAACGCTTCCGTTTAACAATCGCTTCCGTTTGGACGACCTTGCAACATTGTGTGTTGGCATAGTAGGGGACTACTAGGTACAAACGAAAAAGAAACCAAATGGTTATTATCTATCATAAGAGTTCGAACTACATCATTGGAATACTTGGGAAGGACTGTAGCATGGCAATTCCATTCTAGTATTATTCTTTGGATGTATTATAACAAAATACACTTCAAAACGATAATGAAAATTCGAACAGAGAAGGCAGCACGCAACTCAAACAGCCGAGCGCAGAAAACAGAAAAAAACACAGAGCACAATCACACGGCACAACACACAACTAACTAAACGAGAAAATGATACCACTGAATGTATATGTATGCGTACACGTATATTGCAGTCTAATCTGAGTTAGCGGCAACACAAATTTAGCAGCCATATACATGCACCTTATAAATATACCTTAATGTTTAAATGCATCGCTATATGGCTGTTTTATAACGAATGACATTTCCACAACATCCTCTAAGCAACGGTCAAAATGTAAGCCTCCTCTAAAAGGCGGCCATAGAGAGTTTGCACTGTTTATATGATTCATGTATGCGTCCCAAAAAATCAGGGGTGTGGGTTAGTACACCAGTTATATAATTCAACTACAGTTCAGTTAAAGAGTCGTTTAGTAAATTTTAAACCTCGTTCGGTCATCAAGTTAAAACAAGCAGAGTTAGATGTGTTATAAGTTCGTGTTATTTGTGGTGTGGTGACCTAAACCCGTCTTATCATACAAACATATGCCATACTTCCCAAAAGTCAGACTTGTACAACTACTTAACCAGTCCTTTATGCAGTTATCTCATCAACAGTTAGACCATCAGGGAACCTCAGTTTTTATTTCTTTTTATATATAAATATAAACAATGATTGTAAATATTCTCTTACCTCTCATTGCTGTTACAAATGTGCAAGGATTTATTCTCTCGTTAGGAGGACCCGCGACACCAGCAGCGCCAAAAGTGTTTGATCCTAGTAAGATTTTTACAATATCTTTTTAACTTGTCTTTATATGTATCGTAAAGTGTGCGTATGTATGTTTGTATATATCTGTTCACTAGCGTTACATACAATATCAATAGTTCTTCCTACTACTGAGCGCAGTTGGGATAAATCGTAACTTAGTTTTTGAAGGTGTCGTTCAATCATTATATCGTTATTTAGCCTTTAATTTGTTCTGAATTTTCATAGAGTGACTTCGGGTAAATTCGACATTTTGTTTTGTAGGGATGCACTATACGTAATCCTTTAAAGCAGCATTAACTAAGTTTCATTCTCGATTTGATTTGTGAGTAATGCTATGTCTTCGTCAGAATGAACTCGTCGCTGTCATTGTAGTCTAAATCATAATGACTTCAAAACATTTCACGAACTTTCAGTTCGTAGTCTTAAAATAGATTGAATTGCGACAACGACAGGCTCGTACTCTTTTGAAAGAAATTCACAAAGGAGAAGCAAAAATTACGCCATAAATGAGGGCGTGCCACAATAACGTTTTGTTGGAGTCTTGCAATTACAAAATGATTCCCAGAAGTTATACCAATTAAATGTTGATATAGATATTTGTCTTGTACAACAAATACAGTCGTTGCCTGCTGACACAGAACAGTCAATTCTTGAAATTGGACTTCAAACACTACGAGCAATATAAGATATGCAATAATTGAAAACAACATGTTTACATTGACATAATTATTGTCCCAGAGTAGTCATACGTTCATCTTGCTTATCTATGTACGTGTCGTTGTACAGCATGTTTAGTATGGAGAGGTCGAGTGCATCTTTGTGAAATAAAGGGGAATAACTTTCATACAAGGCGTCTTTTTATGTGCTGCTTGGGGTTAAGTAGTTGAAGCCAAACGGCCATTATAGTTGCTTTACGCTTTACGAATTGGTACAAAGAAGCATTTCGATGATTTGAACGGTAATTTTGACAATTAATAATTATATTTATTTTAGATAATTTTAGATTTTATGTATGTCATTGCATGTCCATTTACTATACTCGGTTATTGTAAAATAATTATAAAAAATAAATTTGAACGTGAGTGTAAACCAGTACCCATGCGTTTAGAGACAAAAATGTTTTGGGATTTATTTTAGACTGTAAAGATGCCATAGACTCATGTTGGAATATGCCAGAGGCAAATTGCAGGGCTCCATACGAGGAATGGGCCAGACAAAACTGTGGTAACAGATGTGGATATTGTATTGGTATGTACATTAATATTAGGATACACATGCTTATCATTAAAAAGACATTTACTACAGTCTTCCAGGCAATTATCGATATGTAAAATCCATATTTATTATTGCACCTAATTACCGTCATCTTTGCCGTTTGGTACCGTGCTGTTTATTGCAAATAAATACTCATATAATATAATTGTATTGTAAAATCAAACGATCTATTATTTTTGCATGGAGGACTATGTCTTAAATATGATGACCAACAAAATATGAATTATTCTAACTGCACATATTTTGAAGAATGATTCAATTATGTACAGATGAAACGCGCTGGAAATCTCATTTTTCATTGCGAATGTATGGCAAAAATTATGTTGTGTTAGTAAGCTAATAGTAAGAATTGAAAATTACAAATATATTTGGCCACTGTGCCTTTTTTAGTTAGACTTTATCTTGTCACATGGCCCTTGCTTCGGTTTAGTTTGATTGACTGAAGCGACATACTTTCGGGGTGGGATGTCGTGTTTTTGTAGTTGCTAGTGTTCGACATTGTCTGTACCATTTTGTTATAAATAGTGTTCTTGTGCTTGATTTTTTTGTGTTGGGCATGGTCTGTGTCTATTTTGAATTATGTTGTGTATTGCCTGTGTCTTTTTGTTTTCATGTGTCCTTTCGTGTCCTGCTGTTTCTATTGGGTGTTGCTTTTGCCCGTAGTTTCGTATTTTTGTTAAAATTATTAAAATATAGCGCTGCATTTATCTTTTAGCACAAATAAGCGACAAAGTGTCATAACTTCTCAATATATTCGTCATTTTCTAAGGGACCAATTTTATTGGAGCTAGCTTTGTTTTCTTCGCATACACGTTCCGTCTCCTTCTGATGCGTTCGCTCTATTCGTACCCTATCCGGTTCGTTCATAAGTCAATATACAGCTTTAGAATTATGGATGTAGTTTTTTGTTGCTAGTTTGTTTTACTTCCTTGCACCCTTTCATCCACTATCCAATATTTTATATATATCGTTTTTGTTTAATTCCATTAATAAATTATTTGTGCTGCTGCAGGGATTTACCATTAACTATTATTCTTAACTTTTAATGTTCTTTAAATTTTTAGGACTTCAGACAGCTAAAACTGTGTATTTCAGCCGTTTTCTGTTGAAAGTAGGTCATTCAGTTAGGACATTCAGCTTTTTGATTGCTGACACTAGTTCATTAAGCTTTTTGATAGCTGGGACTTGGGAAGTTCAATTTTCTCGTCCGGTTAGGTGTTGCACATTGCGCCTTGTAAAAGTGATATGTGATGTTTTTATTTTTTCTGTGCTCGGTTGGTTAAGTTGACATTGTTGAGTGCTGCCTTCTATGTCCGACTATATATTTCTTTTTTACTTTTCTGCTAGGTTTGCTGACAAACGCAAAACTCTGAATAATTTAGTATTTATACTTTTCTGTCCCCTAGAAACATTTGTTGAGAATTTTTATATTCTGATGGTCTGTAAGCTCCAAGCGACATTTGTAAAAGTTTGTACCTTTCGTTCCCTGCTATTTCTGTTCAGTGCTACCTTCCCTGTCCTATGTGTTATGATCTTTTTCGGGTATTCAACCTGTATTCTGTTGTTGATTTTTGCCAGTTTAAGGTTCCAAAGTATTAAATTTAGAACAAAAAAGGTCGGCTAATAAGACCAGTCAAAAAGGTGGTCTTAATAGCGAATCGGTCTTATTAGCGGACCTTTTTTGTTCTAAATTTAATACTTTGGGACCTTAAACTGGCAAAATTCTGCATGATTTCAAAATAATCAAAGTGGTCTTATTAGCGGAACTTTACTGTACATATTGCTATCACTTGTGCGAACCCGGCTCGACTCTGGATTGCACAGTTTATGTTCTTCGTTCTTCAGTGACTCATTGAAGTTGTCATTAGTTCACAAATAATAAAATAGAACTGATTAGGTCTTTTCATCGTTTATTAATGACTGAAAAACGAACTCAGATGAAAAACGGTTTAAACGAACTATGAAAGGTCACAGCACTGAATTGCCCTATAAAAGTACTATACGTGGGTCGGTAAGTATTCTTCATATCGCTAACAAAACGATTCGTGTACACAGTGCATTGTGCAAGTCATCGAATTTCTTCACGTGGTTTATGTAGCGAAATCAAACATTTCAAACATTACACTCCCCTGTCTTATCGTTGCACTAGTTTACATATGCCATCATAGTACAGCATACATGACAGTTAGGATGCAATCGATTCTCTTTTAAATACTTCCATATACGAACTCAGGTTAATATGCTAATTCAGAAAGATTTATGATTAACGCCACATATAGCTTATATTCTCTGTTTTGATGTTCGGTCACACATTAAGTAAAAAAGTGAACTTGGAACCAGTCATTGTTAAAATAGGACACCTGAGTACTATAAGTTTACTATCACCATCCCTGAGTGGACCTGTTGAAGGTATTGGTTGTGGCAAGTGAGCGGGTGGTGAGTGTGTAGGCGTCAATGTTTATGTGTTGTGTGTATTTCCAATGTTGCTTCTATTTCAATTTTGAAGACATCTGAAGTTCTGCTTTTAACGTTATTATTTGTCTAAACAGTTATAGCCCTTGACTTCTATACTGTGCCAGTATTCACACAACCTTTAAGAAAAAAACTCATTTTCTATGCTTGTTCAATAATTTACTATGATTTGTATGAATTTATCTTAGCCTATGTCTAACATGGATTTTTGACTGTATATTTAACTATGAAAACAACAAACACTTTTTAAGATAATTTTGCTCAGAACATTTCTTCAGAAAACACCCAAGGTGCTTTTGTGTTTGTGAATACGAGCCCTGATGTTACTTCCTTGTTTCCAATTTCCTCAATTATTTCTTTCACTTTTTCAGGACCAACCACTCCAGCACCACCTTGTGTAAACAAACTTACCAACTGTGAAACTTACGATAAAGGAGTTTGTACAAATGCCGACTATAAATCCTGGGCTGGAGATAATTGTAGATATTTCTGCAGATTGTGTCCACGTGAGTAAAACATGTGACGACACTTAGCTTGATTTTTCTATGAATAACTATAGCTTTTGTACTACCTCTGGCGTTGTCATTGGCGTTTGTCGTCAGAGTCACCTCACGTTCAAGTTCATTTCTGATATACTGTTTGAGGTACATCAATGCAACTCCGAATACAGTATGAATATGAAGGCACCACTTGGGTTTGAGAGTGGAGTCGATGTAGACAATGTCAAGGTCACTGTTAATATAAGTACTTTCAAGTAATTCTGACCTACCTCTTGAGGTGCATCAATGGCAAACAGGACGCCGCTTTGAAATGAAAGTGCGATCGATGTGGTCAATGCCAATGCTGCTAAAATAGAAAATCAGTCTCAACTCAGTAACTTTAGTTAGAAATGAGATATTATGATGAAACCTGCTGTATAGGTAGTTTGTATGAATATGAAACTTGGAATTGAAAGTGGGACTGACGGATTCAAAGTCAAGGTAACCGTTAGTAAAATTTGAAAATCAGTTTCCGCTCAATAACTTTAATTAACTTAGGAATAAGAAATTGTGATGGCAACTTGCGTGAATATGTTGCTTGGAAATGAAAGTAGGACCGGTGGTGTCAATTTCACTGTTACTTAAAATAGATACTCTGTTTCGGACAGAGCGTCGTACTCGAGCTTGGCGTCCGTAGATAGGGGTAACTTGTTATCGTTATGGAAACAATACGGTCATGTATAACACGGAAGCTGCACACGTGTTTCAATGGTTAAATATATGGAAGTATATATTGCAGAGAAAGGTTGTGTAGGTTTCTAACTTCTCATGTTGTCATGTATGTAAAACAATATGACGTAGAATATACTGCTTGTTAGTATTATGACCGAACCCTGCTGTACTTATATAAGGAATGACTTGACCTGTGTTGTCGCTTGATCGTTTCTCTATGAAGTGGCACCTTATCAGCCGAGCCTAAACTTTCACAAATATATTTAAGACATTTATAGGACATTTAATGTTATATTAAACTTCAGAATAAATATTTCTTATATCTATTAGTAGGCGGTCAATGGTTGTACATAACTAATGCTGTAATGTTATCCTAATTGTTATTCAAACCGCCTTAGAAATAAAATTTGAACTTGTAATTACATACTAGAACTCAAAGGTATCCCTTATCAAACTATGCTAATCTAATTTGGTAGGTCAAACGTCGGATCAAACCATAATACACACTTAACATCTAACATCACACGTTCTTAGTTGCTAAGCAATTTTAGAGCAACACTAAAATAAACGAATCATCTATAGTGTTGTTGGATTCGAAAAATGTCATACCAAGCAAAGGTAATGACAACATTTAGGTGGGAGTCAATATGATGCATCTCTATCTTTCCATGACTTTCAGAGCCCTTCCCGTATGAACAATGTTTAAAAAGAATATTTATTTTCAGTATGTGATCACATTGGCTTAAACATCCATTATTAAAACCATTGTGATCAAAATTCAACTGGAAATATTCCTCTATTTCGCATTATTACGTGCAAAACTGTCAAAATGTTGTATTTTATTACTGCATATATACATTTTAAAATCTTTTTTCGACACAATGAAGGTTAACATATTAATTTTTTCTGAAATTTAATTGCATATTTATCAATGTTACATGTATGTACATGTATAAATTATGCAAGCGACTTTCTTTTTTGTTAACGTGAACAATATGAAATTCTGAAGTTTAAATTGCATGTTTATTAAAGTTACATGTATGCCTATTATGCAGGACACTTTTATTTGTTAAAGTGAACTGCGCTTAGTATATTTATATATTTTTTAAATATGACAACTTTGCAACAAGTAATTTTGACTTTGATGAATGACAATTACTCCATCGTAGATGCCCTGTTTCTATTATATGTAACTACATGTACGATACAATGTTATTACAGAGAGTGAGCTGGACAGATTAGATGCTATAACAACAACAATAAAACCAGAAGGTAAAATATCTTCTGATCATTATGTTTCCTTAATGCCCGACGTCAGTAAATTCGCGTATCATTGTTTTAGATCATTTGCAAAACCAACCGTGAGACCACCTAGTCTTCTTTACACCCTTCAAAAAGAAAGTGTCATATTGATCAGCCCTCGTGCTATGCTCAACCAATGGACAAAACAGGACGATCAACCTATTTAAATCCAACTTCTAGAAGAATCTGACCATGACTTTGGACTGTATTTCATTTCGGTTGTTAATTAATACATTATCCTTTTTGTTCTATGTCAATTTATCTACAATAAGTATAACTATCTACAGGCATTTGTGTAATTACCAATTTATTTAGTTTTGGCAAAACAATTAGGTGATACTTCTGGGGCTTCATGGTCAACCGAGAAGTAACTCGGACACACAACACCTGTTGCGTTGAATGAAATGGGACCTGATCTTTGTATTCATTAATGATCGAAGTGATTGAGTTTTTATTTACACTTTATATTGCTGTACTTGTCAAATTATAGATTGTGTAGACAAAGTAGATTGTCGACAGTATGGCGCCAATGCATGTTCAGGCTCATTCAAAGGGTGGTCTGAGGACAACTGCAAAAGCTATTGTGGATACTGTACAGGTGAGAGAATTCAGTCATGATACCCCACTGTATTAATAATGGGCAATTACCTCCTTGTATTAGGATATAACTTTAATACGTTCCTTACCATTCATACCGTATCGGGTAAATGACGTCATACGTCCGTCGTAATGACTAAAATGATGACCGGAACATGTTCAAAACATTAACTATCATGCTGTTCTTGCTTCATGTTTTTTGGTGTGTAGAAAATAGTGCCCTTGGTGTTTAGTGGTGTTTCCTGTGACAACCGTTCCACATGCGTTTACTACACTAGTAATGTGTTCGTATTGATAAAACTTAAAAGGTGTATTGTCAGGTTAACCAGTCTTATGTGTCTGACGATGGTTTAGGAGAACATGTAGTTTATCATTTGAGGGATGGGGTTATGATATAAGCTGGGTTCGGTAACACGTAACAGCTCAATATGTACATGCATGTACGAGGAATGTTCGAAAAAGAAATGCAACTACATAAGGGTTTCGTGCTTCAAACTTGGCATATTTACCATGTGGTTGAAATCCATGCATCAGTTTGGTCATAATGTATGTTTAATAAACAGTTACTAATTTATACTAAGCTAAAAACCTTACTAAAATTGACTGAAATTATGCCTATAACAAAGAAAGATCTTAACTTAATTTAAGTGATAAATTTGTACATGATGACCTTTTTGAGATTAAAGGACATCGTAAGGCGTCTTTTAGCATTGTAACACTTTTATTACATGTTTCAAAGTAGGTCAATAGCATCTGAAAGACAACAACAAAAGTGGTCAACTGAAAACAACACCAATCAAACAGAACATTGATAAAAAAGTAGCATATTCGTCTCAAAGCTGCAATATTAAAAGTCGGACTGTAAGCTGCTCGTACAAGCTCGAGTTTATCCCAGGTTCACTTCATTTAGAAGAGAAGTCTTGAAGTTAACAACATTTGAACCCATTGTATACCATGCTCATTACGTAGTGCCCAAAACGTCATCTTATTCTAAATGCCAAGAACATTTTAAAGAGAAATGTTTACATAGTATAACAAAGGATAGAACATGCGTTGACTACCATTAACCAAGAATGAAGCAGAAATATCATACATGTGCTACCATAAATTCAAAGAAATCCGTTATTGTTAAACACACACAGTCACTGATGGAAATGATTTATTTGATTTTCTTCGTCCACAAAGGCATTATTAATCAAAAACCGGAACCAATGGACAAATGTGTTCCAAGAAGGTTCTATAGATATTGTGTTCATGAAAATAGTCCGGCCCCAAACCCAATATACCTTGCATTGGAGTATAAAGTTTTTTTCTTTGCTGATTTCAGTAGACAAGACCTTCCGAATGGAATTTCTGACGGGTGACATTGTGTCACCCTTGAGCATTTTGAGAAAATTGGGGTAAAAGTTCCAAAATATAAACGAAACTGCGAATTTTTGGAATCGGTGAACTACATTGTTATTTATAATCATATTTTATAATAAATCACATTTATATGTAGTTATTAAGTTGCAGTTGAAGACTGCAATATTTCAGTGCCGTGCATTTATGCAAAGGGAGGTATTTTTGGGGTAAAACGTTAAAAAGTGCGTGAAAAAGTGCGAATTTTCGGAATCGATGGACTATAACATCATGAGCCAATATATTTGGTAAATAATCGCCGAGATAGTTTAATAGTGACTTGCGATGACAATATTAAACACCTTACGCTAGGCTTTTGTACAAAATGTGGAATTTTGCGGGTAAACACTATAGAATATAACGGAAAGTGCGAATTTTCGGAACTGATAGACTTCAATGTCATGGATCATTTTGTTTGGTAATTACAATTATTGTAATTACTATAATATGATCTATAGTAATGTGTTATTAATGATAACAATCATCTTAAGTCATGGTATGGTACAAAATATATAATTTTAGGATAGAACATTTGTCACGAAAAGTATGATTTTTGGGAATATGTTTACTTCGCTGTTATAATTAATTTAACTTGATAGAAAATCACGGTGAGAGGTACATATCATAATGCAGTTCAAGTTATCTATCATCTAATGCAATGCTTTAAGCTAAATGCGATGTATTGTGGTAAAACATCACTAAAATTATATGAAAATTTTTGATCTACGGACAAATCAGATTTTACTACATAAAGCCAATACCGGCCTTATTATTATTATGTCCACCATTGTTGAACATACGAGGTACCCATTAGAACCGAATTCATGCATCACAAGTCATGCCCTATCGAGTACTCACCACCACTGAGTACAAGCTTGCTTAGGCCAAGTAGGGTATTAAAACCAACAGTGAGTCCACCATTCAATGTGCTATAAGTACAAAAAATCTAAGACCTACTGAGCACTGACCACCATTTAATAAATCCATGCCAGAAAAAATGTAAACCTATACACAGCCATATAAAGTACTCGCCACCACCAGCCATTCCTCATCTAATTGGGTACATGTCACTGCTGCTTATGGTATTGGATACCTTCAATTTCCTGGCACAGCACGCAATTCGTTACTCTTTGTGGTACCTGGCTCAGCAATTTCTGGCCATATACGTACGTAACCCAACCCTGCATGACAGTCACCCCTAGCGGTATCGATATATACTGCTGTGTACAGTCACTTCTCGATAGCCTAGTGGTAGAGCGTTCGCTTCAATTGCGGGATGTCGCAGGCTCAATAACAGGCCTGGTCATACCAAAGACGATATAAAATGCTACCATTGAGTAAATCCCTTGCATATATAGAATATTAGCATAAATGGGACGCTGGTTTCTCTCTCATACTACTGTAGCGATGAATAACATCAAGAATTAGTCACCAAGCGTGACTAATTAATATGAGTTGAAAGAACTTGTTTCACAATCTACCTAACATAAACTACATTTGTATATAGTGTCAATTCCTGGAGCCCACATGCCACCTGACAGGCACATGCCTTCTGTGGTACCTAGCACTGCTCTATTAGATACCAAATGCTATCAGACACAGTCATTCATGGCTTTATATGATACCCACCACTGCTTGGGTCTGCCATTTATTGGTCTACGGGGTATTAACACATCCTTTCCCAGCTCCAAAGGTTAGCATAGCAATTTATTACTTAAAAGGGTTACCTAATACTGTTGGAAGCATGGTAATGTTTATTCCTGAATTTATAAGGATTATACATTACCTGTCAAGCCATCCCTGGTTGAATATTGCCTGACAGAGTCATTCCTGACTTCATTAGATACACAATACTACTTGACGCAGCCATTTGTAAATCTATATGGTATCAAATAGTACATTTGACATTTACGTTACCGAGTTTTGGAGGGCCACTTTCAGAAATTCAGCAGTTTAGCCACCCTTTGACATTCATTCGGCTACCTAAAGATACCTGCGTTCCAGTCGCCCTGTGGAGACTAGTTCTCCTCTGGTATGTGCTCCGCCAAAATCGAGATACGGCGTCCAGAAATATCGGACATGCACATCATCACAAGAAGGAATTTCAATTCACACCTTCGTCGAGTGGGCATTGTGGGTTATTCTTGCTCAGAGAAATTAAGAAATGGTGGGATCGAACCCGGGACCTCTCGATCCCAAAGCGTGCGCCCTACCTCTAGGCTATTTCTTGCTTAATTCGGACAAATACATGACCTAAAACAGTCATTTCCTGGTTTAATTGGTACCCAACACAGTTTGCAACTGATCTTTGTTGCTCTGTGGGGTACTAATTATATAACATACACTTGATTAACTTCATAGGGTACCACTGACTGTCATTAATATGTATGACCCACTGATCAGAAACGTATAGATTATAGGCCAAGGTCATTTATAGAGTGGTTTGTCTGGTCGAGTGTCAGTAATATGATCGTATGGATTAGTAACCTTGTACTGCTGTGAACAGCCATTCCTTGATCTGTTTGGGATGTTCTGACTCTACCTGGCACAGTTCGCCTTGTTTTGTGATGTCTAAAACTGTCATTCCAGACTTTATATGAAATTAAACACTGCATAGAATAGCCATACCATGCTATATATGATACCTAGCACAGCTGTGAACAGGTATTCTGGTTCTATGATGGTGACAAAACACTGCCTGGTATACCAGTATAGTCATTCCTAGCGGGATAGGATATCAACTACTGCGCCTGACGCTGCTGTTGATTTAATTACTGCATGGGGTACTCAGCACTATGGAGAAGTCATTACTGGCTCTATTAAAATCAGTATTTGTCTTGCACAGCATCATCTCCTAGTTTATATGGGATAACACATACAAGTTCTGTTGGGCGTTGCTAGTAATATTCTATGATGTAACTTACACACAGCTAGAATAGTCATTTCTATGACCCGGGATACATATCATATAAATATCTAAGGGCAATCAAGTCTACGGATTCCAAAAAACATTTTATCCAAATATATCATACTTATCTCAATAACATTGCACATAGGTTTGATATCTTAAACTCTACATGTTAACAAGTACATGGATTTATGATGAAATAAAACGATAAAAGACTGTGTAGTCTACCACCTCGAAAAATTTGCCCTTTTTCTTTATATTTTGAAGTTACAATGTATACCCTAAATTATCACACTTGCACAATAGCCAAACTTAGGTTTGGTATCAAAACTGTTAGGTTATTAACACCATTCATATTGATTAATCACAGAGAAAAGATACATGAAATTGTTCCTGGTTTACCTATTCTAAAAAATGCAGTTTTTCTCCATACATGTACTATTTAATGTTTTAAGCAAGAAATACCTCATTTCGTACCATAGCTTAGCTTAAGATGCTTGATATCTTAATGGCAAGACACTTTAAAATAACCACAGCGATTATTTACAAAATATAATGTCCAGTGACGTTAAATTTCATCGATTCCGAAAATTCGCCTTTTTAAATGCACTTTTTAACGTTTTACCCCCAAAATACCACATTTTGTACGATAGCCTAGCTTAAGGTTTTTAATATCTTCATCGCAAGTCACTATAAAAGTATGACAGCGATTATTTACCAAATATAATTGCTAATGACGTTACAGTCCACCGATTCCGAAAATTCGCACTTTTCCATGTGCTTTTTAACGTTTTACCCCATAAATTACTCCTTTGGCATAAATGCACGGCACTAAAATTTTGCAGTCTTCAACTGCAACTTAATAACTACATATAAATGTGATTTATTATAAAATATGATTATAAATAACAATGTACTTCAACGATTCCAAAAATTCGCAGTTTCGTTTATATTTTGGAACTTTTACCCCAATTTTCTCAAAATGCTCAAGGGTGACACAATGTCACCCGTCAGAAATTCCATTCGGAAGGTCTTGTCTACTGAAATCAGCAAAGAAAAAAACTTTATACTCCAATGCAAGGTTCAGTCAAATTTCGGGGATTTCGGGCCGGACTAAAAACATCAGAAATATTAAATATAGCGTCAAATTGTTAATAGAATAGACCATTTGCACATTTCTCATGAAAATGCCTCTTCGCACAGGGTTTCTACTGTAAAGGAGTTTTTGAACGGAAAACGCATGAGAACACTTTATCACCAAGTCTATTCTGTAGAACTAGTCTTTTGCGAATATGTTTAAGTTACTCGGCTTAAATTGCATGCAGAAGACCATAGGTACGGTTCTAGGAAACCTATGTGGTCTGCCATATTGCAGTGTTGTACCTTTTGCAGATGACAAATCAAACCTTTAATTCTTGAATTTAAAGGTTAAATTCGTGTCCAATGTGTAAAGAAGAGTTCATTGAATATTTTCTGTGAGTTTCATTGTAAATGGTTTTGTCAATAAAAAGTTATAGAGTAAATTTCTTTTCGAACACCCCTCGTAATTTAGACTTTTGCTCGTCCAATACAACGTTGTGGATAATACCAGACTGTTTAAACGGATATTTAATAATCTTCAAACAATCTGTACTTGTTGTATTTACGGATAACACATTCATGACAATAATTGTGTAAGTTCATAAAAGTTTTGCTTGGTTAGTTTTTAAATTATTCATAGATTTTGGGGGAAATCCCAAAAGCAGAAACTAGCATTTTAGAGACTCAGTTTGGCTTCCTAAAGCATGCACATTGGTATACAAGTAATTTTGCATTTAGGGAATTCTTTTGGATTGTGCATGTTATTTATATAATTTTTTTAAATATGCACTGCATATATCAAAAATAAAAATGGTTGGACAGCATAAGGTTTTCTTTTCACCCTGAATCAGCTTTTCTGTGTCAAGCTGATTTTTTCTGGCTTTTGCATCTGCCGAACTACCGGTATGTCGACGACGGGATGCATTTATTTTAGCACATCGTAACAGAAACATTTTCGTCCCGAAGGCAGTTCGAACTATATCATCATAGTAATAAGACACTTTCAATTTATCTGGCTATTAGCTGGCTATCCTTGTCAAGGATTTATACACGGTATTGAATTTTCAGCTCGGCTTTTTAAAAGTCGTACATGTTTTAAATAAGTACACATTTGTTCTTAGTCTATAAAATAGCTATTGAGGATGGCACAATGTATACATACATTTGCAGGTGAAATACTAGTACTGAAGTTAAATGTCTTGTATTTTAGGAATTCCCACAGCCCCACCAGTGTGTGAAGATAAGATACCTAATTGTAAGGCATATAATCAAGACACGTGTACAAACCCTGATTATCATCTCTGGGTTTTGGATAACTGCAAGAAATACTGTGGACAATGTAAGTTAATTTAACATAGTTTACACTATTGTGGTGTTACGAAATTTCGTTGAACTGTTAATTTCGAGGTTGAGCCTACCGACGAAATCAATTATCTAACGACAAAATTTATAGACTTTTTAAACAAACAACATTTGCTCGAGACCTTGAAAACCACGAATTTACATACCCCACGAAATTTCGTACATACGAAAATAAATGAAACCTAATGTTTGAACCCCGGGGAACTGTATAGACCCATGTAGCATAATAATTGGTCCTTATTCCACATTGCATGTTACCTCATATTCCTGTTTAACTTACATTTTGTTGATGGTATCGTCTGTAATGAGTACAATTTCAGCATTATTTGTCGTAAAGTTCTTAAAGGCTACAACGACACATGTTACTTGATCATTGAACAATTTGTGTTTGATCTATTATCCATTATATGTAAGAAATAATTCTTATAATATATTTGAAAACTGCAGTTTCCATAATTAAAAGTCATTTGGTGAGGGAAGTAGACCATTAGCTTAATACTTACCCAGTTTCCATATGCATGAATTTGTGACCGTTATCAATGATGCCAACCAATGCAGTATAAAATGTTGTTATCTATTTTCTTTTGCTGTTTATTCCGTTATACATTTTATATTCGTTTGAACAATACGTGATACTAGCACAATAGCAACCGTTGCACTGGACCTATTTTTGTCAGTGTACCAATTTGACCACAACACCACTGCGCCCTTCGAAATCTTTGAGATATTCATGTCTTTCTGTAGTGTGATGGGGGGCATAACTAGTTATCGTATTATTTACATAGTAATTCTAAAAGCTATATAGATCTACTAATTTTTTTATCAAACGTTTCTGTAGATATTGAGCATCAAATTGTAGCCGCTATGTTCTTGAAACCAAGGTGCATTTAGCATGATGTATATTCATGAATTCAGTTCAGTTAACCACATCTCCAAGTTCTTAAGTTGAGATAGTATCACAAGCAAGTTTACTGTAGGAACAGTGACACAAGTACTGTTGAAATACAACTTCTGCTAACTTCACAATACACCAAAACAGTATATAATAGAAAAACATTAGAATCACCGTCCAGTCATTCTGTATTATTACCCCACACTTTTTCGTAATGTTAATTTCCCGTAGGCAAACAGTGAACAGTTTTACTGTGACGTCCATGATACCAAGTGACTGAACATTTTTACTGTCCCAGGGTGATAGTTAATTTTTAACAATATTTTCTTGAAAAAGTTAAATAACACACATATATATAGCTTTGTGGGTAAGAGTACTTTCCAAGTGCTGACATTTTTACTGTTACCCACGAAGTTATGTGTTATTTATACGTCTATCATGATTGTCTTGTTGTTTTATTTTCAGGTGTTTGAAACTGTGACACCAGCAGTCCAGTTAATCAGACTGTTTGAATTGTCAATGTACACGAGTGACTATAAAGCATATTTATTGTCTGTTTACTTGCATGCTTTTTGTATACATACACAAATTCTCTTTCACCTCATTGAGTCTTAGTTATGTTGGTATATTGGTCAATAATCATCTTAATGCTTGCTTAGAACCGTCCTGAAGTAAATATAAGTGCAGAGTATTACGTAGGTAGAATTGTAAGCATGTGTATCTAATATGACAGTATGTACTAGCTTGTAGTTCATACATTCTACCTAACACGTCGACGAAAGAAACAGTCACGTATATTGTACATGATTATGACGAATGTGTAAATCTGGAACCAATCTATCATAACTCCCAGCTTTGCATGCTTTCACCCATTTGCGTTTGGAAACGTAATTAGTATTTAAGATACTTAGGCTTTCATTTCTACGGTATTACGCTGACTTATTTAAACAAACGTCGCAACCAATACAAAAGTGTTTGCATGTGTGAAACATACATGTATGTGTGAAACACACATGCATACCATTTGTCCTATCTGTCAAATATAACTACATGATGTACGAATCATTTATCATTTGAAATGTTCTATCTACTGTTGGTATTTCATCAATGCGCATACGTTAATAGCAGTTTACGACATATGCAGCCTTAATGAAATATCCGCTACAATATTGTGCTTACCTGTCAGCTATGTGCTGAACAGATAGGAATGCTATCATACTTATAAACAGTCATTATACCTATGGTATTATGTGACAATACCTAGCTTTCTGCCATCCTGAGTATTTAATATCAAGTTATATAGAACCATTTTCATCAGAAGAGGAGTACTGTAATATAGCACTGTAAGTATATAATAACAAACACTGGCTACACTCAAACATTATGTATTATTATACTTGACAATTATATGAAATACCTAGAGTAAAATGTTGTAACATTTTGACATCTGTAGAACAACTTCTTTTCATAGCAACCACGTTTTAACATAATTAACCATTACCGTAAACATTAACTTTGATGATGAATAAATTTACTAACACTAATACTAATATTAATGCGTAATTATACATAAACTGTTGGAGGAATTATATCTGTGACAAATTAATTGCAAATCTCCCGACGAATTCACAGACGCTTTAGGGTGTGGTGCTTGCTTTGCTTAAAAGTTGGCTTCATATTTACCATATGTAATCTACTAAGAAATCATGAACTCTAAACGGTTGTAAGAACACATATATAATACTAGGATTGATACAAGCTGAAGAAAAAGTACAGACTGAAAGCCATATTTGTCTGGAACTGTCAGTACAACGAGTTAGAATAGTAGTTTGTACATTAGACGAGTGATTCTAACTTTGTACCTAAAATTGTTACCATAGTTGTCATTCTGACATGGGTTGTTTGTACATGTATAGTAGATTGTAGTATTCGACAGTATTATGTAAATCATCATCATCACGTGCCAAGTTGTTCTTACCATTGTCTTAACTTTTCAGGTCCCGGATCCTCTGGACCAGCCACGTTGGCTCCCCCAGTTCCAGGTATGTATGTATACCTGTGGGCATTGCCATTTAGAACATAAATTATTATGAATTGTGCTATATGCTATTATATACGCTATTATATGCTATAATAAGGCATTGTTCTCAGACAATTGAATTATGACTATCAACCGTCTAAAATTAATGCAAATGAATGTAAGCGCATAATAGAAAGATTAGGAAATCTTAACCCTGTATCTAAACGTCCTTAACAAACACTTAAATGTACTGCTCTGCTGTATGCAATTCTAAACAATGATGCCTACTTTTCACTTGGCATTATTACATTAATGTGCTTGTTATTATAAACATAGAAACGTCCGCCAAAAGCGATGGGATAATGTTTGTGCCGTTAAAGACCACCGACACTCCTTTGCACTTAACAATATCTACCTGATAACCTAACTGCACTGGTGTCTAAACTCTATGTAAACCATACAAATATAAAATAGTGCCAGGTTAATGAGGGAGGCGAATATTGAATAAAGAATGTCATTAGATTACGATGATTTCCATAAATGAATTTATCGCGACTAGTCAGAACATATAACAACATCTATCATTTTATAACCTGATACATTTGCTGATACGTTACGTACATTCTCTTTGCTTAGATATACCGATCAACAAATACCTGAATCATGTGTATGCCTTATAACGAGCATTTAGTGATTTGCCACCCTTCTTCATCAATGTGATGACATCCTATGTTTTGTATCATTCTATAGAATATAAAGCAAAGCTATCACTGACGAAACAATGCACTCTACGATGACATTCATTCATGTGATTTGCTTGTACAAATGTCTTTAAGCCAAAATAATGTCAAAATGTGCTTATTAATCACAGTCGCTTGTTGCCTGCATACCGCTTAACTCATTTGTAATGTTACTTGTGTTGTATTATGGTCTGGTACTCGCATTGCTTGAATGACGCAAACTTTTCTCATATTGTAGGTGGATAAGTCGGGGAACCATCACCAGTTTTCAGGCTGTCTCCTTAAAGTACTGTGCTTCATTATGGCATGATTGTATACGTCTTTTGTTTAGAAATGTACAACATAGAGTGAAAATAAAAGATAGACAGCTTAAAGTGTTTATGCTTTTGTTTGTTTAGCAATTTCTTTAAATGTTGCTTTGTCCGTTTATCTATTGCATATTGCTCACACTATTCAACCGCTTTGCTGAAAGGTGGCTTATCGGCACATTGCAAGAATATCTGCTTACCAACAACATATGGTGTGATATTAAATATCAGTTGCTGTTTTATGCTATGCTTTGATCACAATGCTAAGGGCCATTTACCAGTATTAAGAAGTATTGGCTTCCTAATGATGAGTACTATAATCTGGCAATCATTGAGTTAAAAAACTGTTAATGCTTGTAACAGTGATTTATTTAGTCCATTGTAATGTAGGTTTTTCATCTTAAACAACATGAGTTCCAGTATTGTCTTTTGGATATCTTGATCAAATAAGCATGTATATGTTGCTTTCCTTGAACCCGTATATCACCACCTCGACATCGGTGAGAGTTCGGGATGTTGGGCACCGCTCCATGACCGCGCCATGCCTATGGAGAAAACATATTTCCCTCGCTTAATTCCCTGCGTAGACGGAAATATGGCTTCTCGTAGCCCGTAACATAAGGCATTAGGTGATGATCGTGACTAATACTAGTTTTGTTCATATCCACAATAAATGGATAGTTAATTTATTGAAAACTGCAGTTTCTCATGACATACATAAACTGCATTGATATACACAAAACAAAAGTACAAGAGTAACGGCTTCAATCTGACACGACAAAACGTAACGAATGTTTGTGTGACACAGCTAGTTTTGATTATGATAACAATCTCTTATCTCTTGACAAGTTTAGAATTGAGAGTGTTGAGTATGTCATTGACCTTTCCGTAAACGGATCGTTACGTTGTCACATTACATAATTCACAATAGCGGCCACAAGGGGGAATCCTAGTTAATCTTAATAACATTTCTAACACAAATTATTACTGTAACTGTTTATCCAATGTTGTTTCCCAAATGTGTAAAACAATAGGCACGTATACACATTTGCAGAACACTAGTCAAACATGTTCTGCTTCGTGACAAGTAATTTATGTTGAGCAAACAGGTACTATCTAGGTGATGTGGTAGTAGTCAAAATTACCTCCTTATCAGGTCATGCTAAACTGAATAAAATGACGTCACCCAGTGTACATTGAAAAGTAATGGGAAAGTCATAATTTGATTAACTGATTTCGTGCTGTTGATAACACTTTCCTTTATAATGTCGTTGGTCATTTGTTTAATAAATTTAAAACAGTTTGTAGTATCCGAAATGTGAATGTTATCATACCACGTCCGAACTATCTTTACTTGCTTACGAGACGTTTTGCATGTATACACGAAGTAACGGCACAATAATGGCGCCAACGCGAAGTTTTAATACACGAAAGTGATTACTAGTTATACAAACGTTCTTGTGTTCGCTATGAAAGTTTATTATTTCGCCGCGAGTTTATGTTAATGTTCAGTTGACTCATTACGTCTCCCGTTTTGACGTCATCGTATAATTCGGAGGAGAATTTAGTTCAACTCCAACCGTGTCTTGCTGGGCTGTAAAACGCATTGCTATTGGCTATCTTAGAATCGAAATAATACTTAAACTGTGTTTTATTTATCTATATATAATGGAATATGGTTATTTCTTCCAAAACGTACATTTGGGCAACGCTTTCTTGTACAGTAAGTTTATTGCTACGCATCCGAGCTCGTGGCCACATTGTACGTATTATTCGATAAAAGTTCATAAAACACAAAACATGTTTATCATTTCTTAAATATTAGCTCAAATGAGGTCAAGAAACGTATTTGGTCATACGTAGTTTTTATGTAAACACACATAACCTAGATAATTACTTGTAGTATCAGTTGGTGCTGTAAATGGTCAAACCAATCATTATATGTCAGGAATGGACAAACAGACAAGCATTAGTATACTTTCTCAGACTTGAATAGTACACATCTGGATACTGTTTTATCAAAGCATTTAAGCAAATCTTAACCTACATTTAAATTTAAATTATTTATGATTATATTACAACTTTAAAGTGTAGTTAATGGATTTGCAATACTATTAATCATTCAGTTGAATAACTCATACGAGTCATATCTGCCACCAAATTTGCAGTTGTTAAATAATTAAAATTTGAATGTTAGTTTGATATTTCCGTACATGCTTTGATATAACATTACTATGATGTACACATATTCGACATTCGTACATTCAAACATATAGTGGATCATATACCTGAATACAATAGGCCTTTTCGACTGGGCTGTTTTGTGAAGCAAGTTTTAGCCTGGTTCCCGTCCCCACAATTACAGCACTACTACAGTAATACAACTTTAAAATTAGAACGGGAACCAGACTGTAACCTTCTCCACAAAACAGCCCAGTCGAAAAGGCCTATTAAATACTGGTGTTAAGTAATATATTGTATAAATCTCAATACGTGAACAAAAAGCAACACACATTTCTCTGAGATTAGGAATCACACCAATTAGTTTGTTTTCACATTGCACAAGATCAAGATCAAATATACAATATATCCCTTTAGTTCTAACGGTATATATGTCAATTGATTGTTTGTAAATACTTGTGACAACCATTGCATACAGTAAAACATCGGCAAGGAGCCACAAGGACAAGGCATATACATGTACTGGATATAGCAATGTGCTTAATACATCAAAGTGTTTGGTTGTTACGTATCATGTTGGTGTGTGTTGTCGTGGGATATGTTAAAGCTTTGTTATAATATATGTTAGTTAAATAATATTATAATCGGACAAAGATAAATTGGCCGGGCTAAAAATAGTCCCAGAACACAAAAATTAATGTTTACCTTTTAAAGTAAACTTATAAGGTGTATTAACAAGAACACAATAAGCAATGAGGAAAAAGCTCACTAAGTAAAGCACAAGGATGAGTTGCAACAAAGGTATGCTTTTACTCCGCCCGAGTTCGAATCCAACTGATAACCTTTAAAATAAAAAATAGTTTGTTTATTCTGTTTTTTTATTTGATCTTTTCTAGACTTTTAATTTAAGTGTTGAGAAAATGGGAAAAAACTAAATAATTCAATACGATAAAAACATGGATTCGAACCTGCGTACAAAAAAGCATACCAGCTAAATGACCTATTGGCTGACGCTATACCACTGAGCTATTGGTGCTATATGATAATTTATTTCACCATTATCTTGTCTATCAAATTTTCCCGGTTAATGTAGATGGAAAGGTCATCGTTGTGTTATTTACTATTGCTAACTATAGTCCGGCTAATTTATGGTTGTCCAACTATAGTAGACATTGATATATGATGTAAATGTGATTCAGTTAAATTTTGTTCAAACATTATGATAAGAACCAATAAGCAATCCATGATGGCCATGGAATATTCACATCCGCTTTCAGATTTTTACATTTTACACCATTTAACACAACACGTTTTAGTAATTAGCTGTCTTTTCAATAAAATTTTCATTGTTTCATTTAAAAGTTTAACGTCTATTTATTGCAGAAACGATTTTAATTTGCTTACAATATTACAACTTACTAATATATTTTTACCACAGCCACTCGTACTCATTACATAATGTTTATACATGCTTACAGGTAGCAACGTTCCGGTGATTACATATCAACCACCTACTCCACCGTCACCAGGGAAACCTACCCCACCGTTACCAGGGAAACGGGACGCACGTAAGTATGAGAACATCTTTGATAACTTGATTGAACAGTTGTATGAACAGCAGTTCATACATTCTTGCCTTGATGTATGTACAATTTATCAACGTTTGCAGTGACTTTAAGCCTAATTTGGAAGTATGTTGATGGTTTTTTGCTAAGCCATGTGAAAACTGTTTTGCACCTTGTGGATTCCACCTTGCAACGTATAGAATAATGTCCATCAAAGAGCTTGTCGGTTTCATGCTTGGCGTAGTGATTAATCAGTCAGCTTAATTGCTGGCTATAAGATTGGCGCGCTTATTAAACCAATGGTATTGCCTATTTTTTTTGCAAATTTCGTAATTGAGGTACACATACCTGTGGTAAATTAATAGTTAAAGTACTACAATCTTGCTTTAACATTAGTATAGTAGCTTTTTACCATCAGTAGTGTTTCGACCAGTGAAATTTTTTTGTTAAGGGTTACATATGACAGGATGGGATCTTTTTGGCTGCTGCAGAGAAATGCATATATGCTTGAAGTTAAGTTGTTCGAGTTTATAAACATTTGAATTACCAAAAACAGCCCTACATTGTCATTATTTATTTTAGCGGCTAAAACAAAACGTCAATTTCATGGCAGTCACCATCATGGTGGAACCCCAAATTGTTGGGATAGCGGTTCTGATGACCCTTCATGTGTTACTGCAGCACCTAATGGTTTGCCATTTTTATACATATATTTTGATTCAATGTCTAATTGTGACTGCAATTATATTCATGTGATTCTTTATAAGTTTCCTGATAAGGTTCTCTACACGCATATGCAAGTGCCTCTACAAAGATTCAATACAAGCGTGCTAAAATGTGTAGAGGAGCAGGAGTAGTCCTTTATCTGAAAATGGAAGCAAAGAAATAGGCTTGGTCGACTTTTCGACCATTGATTACCGGTGACTGAACTGAGCGTTTCATATGACAGCAGGAATATATCAAAGACAGCGACCACGGGAGAACAAGTACATTTTGTATAATGAATTTAAGCTATAGAGAAAGATTTTGCAAGGGGTACAAATAAAAGTAACAATTAAACTTGTTTCTATATGCACATATAAATATTAGTATTTGCATAACTTAGAATAGTTGGTCTTACTTTTCATACTGATACACCATCTATGTACCATTCAATTATTACAGTTGAAAGCACCACTAATGTAGCGATCGATGGTACCAGTAAGTATAGTAGATTGTTTTAGCCTCTCACTGAATTATCTATACTGTTAATAATAATGTAAATGTATTGCAAAGACGTATTAAGATGCACAACCGTCCCAAAAGTGCGCCAACCTTTGATATAATATTGTGTAAGTCATAATTTATTATTTTCGTCGCTATGCCTTATTTTCTATTCTGTTCTTACATTCTTATCAAAATGAAGGATGAATTCAACCAAGACAAGGTTACCATTTAGTCGAAGTTTATTAAGAAATAAACTATGGAAACCCGTTGTATACCGGCTGTTATACACTGGTTTGGAGTTCTGACGCATAGGAATTAACCACGAAGGCCCTAGGCCTGAGTGGTTAATAACAAGCGTCAGAACGACTAACCATGGTATGACAGCCGGTATACAACGGCTTTTGAATATTTTATTTCGATTCTTACATGATTCAAACCCAGAATTATATATAAAGCCAGTGTTATTTTGCGAGATCTATGTTGCTTAGGTTACTTGTTTACCTGCATGACGTCACTTGCAGTGTGTATCGGCCGATATACAACGTTATGATTTGTTCTTTGTCCATATAGGCAAAATCGCCGGTCATGTTTGAATCATAAATTAATCATGACAAAAACTGATGTATAATGTTTACCTTTCTGAGTGTTTGGTATATGACTTTTAGATGTATGGATTGGATGTGCATTTTTATAAGGTAAAAAAAGGAACAAAACAAAAGCACACCACTAAGACACGAATAGGGTTTCTCATCTGACCAATTTGTTTTGTCCCTTTTTATGGTAACCTTTTTCTAAATCATCTATAAATTAAAACCATTGTAATAAGACTAATAATTCTGGCTCCTGTTTCGCACCATTGTGTGAAAAACTAGGAAACTACTGTGTTTGACAATACATTATAAAGCTGTTTGTACCTTATTCTTCAATATAAGTTGAGTTTTGTATCTGTACATGTATTCAGTCTGTATAACATTACGGTTCATGTAAACAATCGGGAATCGGCAGTATATAGTATTTCGTAGATATTGACGCAACTTATGATTAGTAACAAAGTTTCGATATTGTTCAACAAGCCTATATTTTGATAAACAGATTTTCCCGGAGGTGAATATGGACATCATCATACGCCTAACCCAGAATGGGATATTAAACCTGAAAAAACAACAGGTAGTATCATTTTTTTGTTATTGCAACAATCCCATTCATAAAATTAGTTACTACGGTTTTTATAACATAAGTTTAATCTACATAATATAACATCTACATATACGTGAATAGCTAGAACCATTCAGTTGTACATTTGTATTACATAAAATTAGACGAATACAATTTCCAATTACAACAGAGTTGTATAACGATATATAGCAGGCAGACATTTATTGTTTGATGTGAAATCTGTCATCGTTTGATGTGTTCTATACTTTATCTCCTGAAAATTTCAAACTTGATTCTATTACATTATTGTTGAAGTTAGTCTCATTGTTTCTGTTATTTTCATTATACAATTGTTTATTCTCTTCAGTAAAAACAAAGGCTCCGCAAAAAACCACAGAATCTAAGGCACCAACAGAACCGACAACTCTAATCACCGCTGGCACCGAGGCACCTGATACCACGACGACTGAACTTCCTACTACAGTGACAGAGGTGGGTACAACTACACCTACAGTGATTCAAACTACTACTACAGAACTTGACACTACAGTTATAGTTACATCAAAACCACCACCAACAACGCCTAATGCTGTTACAACAACAACTGAAGAACCAACAACCACGATGCCCGATACAACCACAACAATGCAACCATCTGAAATAGTAACACGGCCTTTAACAACCACAACAGAAGGACCACCACCTAAGAAGACAAGTCCGGCCACCACTACAACCGCATTACCTACAACAGCCACTGAAGTGCCAGTGACTTCTGGAACCCCATTATTTACTGACAGTCCTTCAGTTGCAACTTCACAGGTACCTCCCCAGACCGTCTCAACGGCCGCTGTTACTACACAGGCACCTCCTCCGACCGTCTCAACAGCCGCTGTAACTACGCAGGCTCCTCCTCCAACCGTCTCAACGGCCGCTGTAACTACGCAGGCTCCTCCTCCAACCGTCTCAACGGCCGCTGTAACTACGCAGGCTCCTCCTCCAACCGTCTCAACGGCCGCTGCAACTACACAGGCTCCTCCCCCAACCGTCTCAACGGCCGCTGTAACTACACAGGCTCCTCCTCCGACCGCCTCTAATTCGGCTGCCACTACACAAGCACCACCCCAGACAACACAAGCACCTCCCCAGACAACACAAGCACCAGCACAGACTTCAACGACAACGACAATGATGACGACGACCACGGGAGTGGATACTACATCTGGTAATAAATGCTTATACAATATTCCTTCATGCACTTCTAGTTTTATTGAACAAATTGTATTGCCTATATGAAAATAACTTGCAACTGGGTCGAACAACAAGTTTCCAAGCTTAGTAATGATTCGCCCCATTTGACTAAAAGTATGTGCTTTAGCTTGATAGAACAACTTGTATTGCATTCATGAGTTCAATTTGCAATTAATGAAATGCAATATAATTCTTTTAAATATTTCAGTGGCATGTGTTGATACCATTGATAATTGTGCCTTATACGGAACGAAGATTTGTAACACCACCGTATATAAGCCCTGGGCCACAGCTCATTGTAGCGCATTCTGTGGATTCTGTACAGAAGGTAAACGGATTTTTAAAGTATTTTTAAAAAATATATTTCAGTGGGTTTCAAACATCTGTTTAACCAGTTATAAACCGTAACGATGGTGCTATATTTAGAAACAAACGTTACACATATTTTCCTGTGTTCAGCAATTCTTGTTATCTCCTGATGAAGATCATGTAAGGACCGATGCGGTGGATTAATAAATAAGAGAAACCCTGTCGTCGTACATAATGTGTCGACCATCTTTACTCATTTTTGTACAATCATAATTCATATGACCTGTAAACTAGTATTTTCCTATTTTCCTTTCTTATATTTCAGTCACTTTGACTCCTTTCCAGTGTGGAAACAAAATCGACAACTGTGCAGAATTTGATGGTGGAGATTTATGTTCAGCAACGGACTACTTTGCTTGGGCGCGTAAAAACTGTTTCGCATACTGTGGATTTCCACCGTGCGGATGTTAGTATAAACATAAATTAACCTTTAGTCATTTTTCATTCAGTTTATACACTGATGAAATACTTATCTTGCTAGTGTTGCATGATATAATCACACAAACCTAGTGAAATTGCTTGATTGTACGCATTTGACAATAAGCTTAGTCGTGTTTGTATAACCAAGCTTGCTTTTTTATTTCTGCTATGGTCCATAAAACATCCGAATTAACCAACGTGCTTGTTTTCTTGTGTTGCTAGCACGACAATACCTAAATCAGTTGTTACACAATGAATGACGTGCTTGTTTCTGAGAGTGATTTAGAAGCTAATTAGCCAGCTTATGCGTGTACAGCATACTAATATCGAGTTCGCTTCATTCAAACCAGGTCCAAGCATTTGCTCTATTGATGCTTTTGCTTTATTTACATTTCCACTGACAGTAGTAATTTTTATACCAAATCCCATGTTCCTGCCATTCTACAAACCTATTATGGAACTATCCATGTATGCTAATATATATTTAAGCTACTTGTTGTGTAGTTGCCTGGAATCAAACAGAAACCTAAAGCTTCTGTGGTGCATGCTTGAACCATCGGAACACAGCGACCGGTGATATATTGCAGAGTTTAAAAATCATTGT
Source organism: Spisula solida (assembly GCA_947247005.1). Taxonomy (NCBI): domain Eukaryota; kingdom Metazoa; phylum Mollusca; class Bivalvia; order Venerida; family Mactridae; genus Spisula; species Spisula solida. Next base: position 23,537,758 of record OX365952.1, on the reverse strand, counting down.
TGTGCTTCACATAACTTCAATGTGCACCTGTATACATCAACTTTGTATTCTTCTTTCAGCGACAGCTATGCTATCTAGTACGTGACGATTATCATGGTGACCTTTATACACTAACGTTATATATAAACCGTAGTGTCTTATATGTGAACTTCTAATTCCAATTCATATGTCGGTTCTGTATTAATGTTAATAGTCCATAGCGATCAGGCTGGGCCCCCATAAACCTTAAATAGCATACAAAGTACAATGCCGATTAGGACACAAATTGGTATATCTTCATGCACCAACCTTACCAACTCTCATAAAAAAAAACTGATTTTTATCCACAGAAAAGTGTACTTTGTATAATTTTAAGTCTAAAACGGAGTAAATACGTAGGGGTGGTTCAAGTGTCCAGACAACAAAAGTCAGGTAATTGGGGCCCAATATAACTGAACATTATATAACACATCAGTGATCATTTCAAGTATAAAATGACGCCCAAACATAAATGTTTATGTGATTAATGTTTAAGCCGACTTTAGGTTGCGGAAATAACTGGAGAAACTGTGTTGAAATCCTCGTAAGAAAAACATCTATATACAAGACGTGATTATTGAAATCAGGAGATGGGCCTCAGCTATATATAAGCCTTGATGATCAATAAAATGTAGGTCGAAGGAGCCGTTGTTTATCTCCTAACAGTTGTTACAAATGCAATAGCATTATTCTAACTACTCTTTACTTGACCATAGACTATTTTACTCCCTGTCCATTAGTTGACTAAAATATCAAAATTGATACATTAGACCCAATGGGAAAATAATAAATTGGTTAGTTAAAAATTCTGAAAATTAAACACCGAGTTGTAAAGGTAATTTAACTTTGCCGAATTTCAATAAAATTGCATAACTGCTTTTAAAGATATTTAACGTTTTTGTGGGTCCAACCTGGTCGCTAACGGACTATACCAAAGTATGAAATGGTGTTGTCTGTGCCTCTTGTTTTCATGTAATCGTGATATGTGACGTTTTATATGTGTTTTCTGTGCTCTGCTGTTTAAGTTGAGTACTGCATTCCCTGTCCGATTTCCTATTATCTGCTTTCTGTGTTTTTATGTTAATACTATCATTCGCTTGTAATCTTGTACCACTCCCTTTCCTATTTCGCATATTGTCTTCAGTTCCCACAACCTCCCTATAGAACGTGTATCGTTATCTTACAAATACGATATTTTCAGGTATAAATTCATCTTTATCATTACATTTTCTTACATATACGGTTCGTTGTGTGATAAGCTGAGTACACTGAGGTGGTAAGTTAGCAACTGAAGTGTTAATATTAATAAAAATACCAAACAAATAATCTCGTTTGTCCGGTTCGCTTGGACAATGATCTTCAAAAATACATACAGGCATTGCTATTGGTTCGTTTAACCCTTTTATATCCTTAGAAACTCTACTGTCTATTCCGTTCGATATTCGGAAAATCATGGAAGAGCTAGGCAGATATAGCTTAATAAACTCGAAGCTATTTTTTTACTAATAGTGCTTTCAATTGTCGACATCTTCCTTCCGTTTCCGAAAATATGAATTTCTGCTCGCTATATGCAATTTCGGTCATAAATTGCTTGCTATAATATGTAGTGTAACCCATTGGACTTACGGCCTAAGAGTAATTTGTAAATAAATTTGTTTAACTTATATTCATTGTATGAAGTTATCTATAGACGAGTTATCTCAAGTCGTGTTTCTGAAAGCGCTAATAATGTCAATAAATGCAGTCATTGTTACTCTGAAACAAATCAGACAACTATACCGACTCCCAACTTCTCCCAAGATACGATATACTAGTATAAAATTATATTTGTATACGGGTGGATGGCTAATTCCCTATGTTTGGTAATTGGTGCGTATGTGAAATGTTTTGTTGTTGTTGGCTTTGTTTTGGCCTTGACATTGTTGGTTATTTTATGAAGTATATAAACCTATGCTTCTGTAATACCACACTCTTAACCTTATGCTTAGTCAAATGTTTCATCATTTCCATAAAACATATTTCGCTATCCATTTTGAATGTTTACAAAGCTAAGCTATAAAATCAGAAGTTAATGCCCTTTGTTTTGCTTCGCATACACGAAAACTTGATTGTACGCTTCGTTTGCTTCGTTCGTAACGTAGTTATAATACTATATGGTGCTTTTCTGTAACAGGCTATCAAATATACCAAAGAGCTTTTCAGTGGTCCAAATGTTAAAAATCAGACGATTCAGCAGAAAATGTCTATATGTATAGTTATTTTACCAATTTATTCCGTTGACCAACTCCATACGTCAATCATGATAACAGATGAACCATCATGTCACTAATAGTGTGTACTCGGTAGATTTTAGTTCAAGTAGGATGTGATGCACGTAACACAAATATTCTTGTATTTAACATGCAATATTAATTTAATGATCACTTATTATCTTTAATTATAATTATTTATCTTTAAAGCAAATACAGAGACCTTAACGCCACCACCGATGACGACTACAGAAATTGTGTCTACGACAGTTGATGCTGGAAACGAAAGTAAGAAATAATATGGTTATAGTGCATGTACATGTACCAACAGTTAGAAATGTACATTTGAACATACATGATATGTACATAATGTATATTAAAGCCGATTTGTAATTACGATATACGTTTTGATATTGTGTTAACTTCGATATAATTGCGATAACCATAATGTAGTGTCACATTTTGGTTTATTCTGGTTCATGCAAGAAAACATTTAATTTTCTTATGTTTTATCAATATCAATTTAGTTGACTATATGTTGTGGTGGTGATTTGTTTTACCGGTACCTATTCTTATTACGGATTACGTTTCGTCAGTAAATTTGAAAAAGGTAATAGTTATAACAATCCAACATTTGACTAATTTACATTAAGGTTTTTGTTTCAGCGACCAAAATACTGAATGTCCGAGCTGAATGACCCAGTTTCCACAGCAAAACGACTATAATGTCTAGTTTTAACTGTCAGAAATCCTAAAAAGAAGATGTTCCCAACACATTGCCGAACAAGAAATTTAATCCGCCCTAGTCACATGTGTTAAAATGCTGAATGGAATAGTTTCAGCAAAAGGCGGAATGCCTACACTGAATGACCTAGTTACGACAGTAAAACTGCTGAAATATATAGTTTTAGCTGCCTTAAGCCCCAACAGTTAAATAACAGTATTAAAACACTGAAAGTTTCAGCTGAATGACCTATTTTCAGCAATAAAAAAACTGAAAACCCTAGCCGGATGACTTAGTTTTAATACGTAAATGCCCCAGCTGAATGCCCCAACCAAAACAAGTCGAGATATACCTAAGTGAACCTCCCCGCAACATGACCACAGTGGTCACCCCAGCCGGATGACCTAGTTTAAATAAGTAAACATTTTAGTAGAATAAGTAAAACGGCGTAATTGAACAAGTCGAGATATGGCGTAGTGAACAACCAGGCTTTATGACCGCAGCGGACGATAGGGCACAAGGAACTAAAAAAACGCAACATAAAACTACATCTATAACTCCACAGCTGTACATCAACACCTGAACGAACAGGGTAGGAACGAAATAGCCAATACACTAGTAGCTGTCTTTTTACATTTGACTCTACGTATTTAAAGACTCCGTATTTTATTCTGCAGCATGTGTCGATACTGCTGACAATTGCTTTTCGTTCTCCGATGAAAATTGTTTTGGTGTGTATGAAGCTTGGGCCAAATCTCATTGCGGCCTTCGATGTGGTTTCTGTGGAGGTGAGTGTATAGGTTTTTTATTTATCGGTAACGGTACAAGCGTTTACTCCGTGTGTAATGAAATTAGAAATGTGTAAATTTAGGACAGACGTTAAATAATTTTATATACATGATACATGTAAGTGAACAACTGTTGTAGCATCATACTAGTTTCACAACCTTTTTAATGATACATTATGCTGCAGTCATTTACCATAAAGTATTGGTTTCCTGAACAAGCATGTTAATGTGTCTGTTGTAGTTCTTCCTTGTGAAGATAAAACCGACTGTGCAGCATACCCTTCTGATATATGTACAAGTGCTACCTACACTATATGGAGCAGACAAAACTGCCGAAAGTTTTGTAACTGGTGCGCACGTAAGTTACTTCTTTATACAAGTATATGTACACAGTATTTATACATCTATATATAACTTATAATCTATTTGACTTCCTTTTGGAAAACTGTAAACATGTTCATTAATGTTAACACTATTTCTTTTTCTAAAAAGACGATATGGCTGTCTATATGTATAGTATACATTAACTAAGCAACTGACAATTGCACGTATTGTTTTTGTAACTGATACTAGTAAACTAGTAGTGTTAAATTATTTCGTTTATTGTCAAATGATGTACACTGTCCAAGTGTGACTAAAATATTTTATATCTATGCAGCTTGTGACTATATTCTTGAACAACGATTAGCCCTGCTGTTAGACTCTGGTTCGTCAAAACACTTCCACAAAAAACATCAAATTATCCCTGTTTTGTATTGATTGACGCTTGTTCTAACTTTCGCATTTTCTTTTATTGCATCACTATAATTGCTATGCTTACAAACACCAATAATATTTGTACACAGGACCAACACCACCGCAATTAACAACACAAGCTGCAGCAACAATAACAGTCACAGGTAAGTCGACACGTGTTTGTTTTTCTTCTCCGGGTTATTCAGTTTTTTAGCCAACAGACAATGTATATACGAGTATAATAATATACTGTTTTAAACAATTGTTTCTGTAACAATATGATTTTATGTAATTAACTTGTACTTGGGACGTTGACACTTGGTAGTTCGTAAATAAAAAGTTGCCGAATAATGATGAATGACAACCCGGTGTTGCAGAGACTCACTATTGTACGTGTAGTTTAGCTTGGCAGGATGATGTAGGTTGTCTACATACATGTACCAATGTATATCAATGGCGCAACTCTGACATAAAATAAGGATGCTACAAAGACTTGTTCACGGGCAACATTTGTTACATTTCTTCGTGTTTTATCGTTTACAATTCCTAAGTAAACAGTGGAAGCTTTGATATATGTGAATGCTATCTTGCAAAGATTTTGGTAAAGGACCTGTACATTTGCCATAATCTGCTTCAAATAGTTGGTGAAGCTTTGTCCTTTTTTCTCACGTAGCCCGTCAAATAACGTGTTATAAAGACGAACTTGCACCTATCTACAACATTTACTGCAATATGCCGAAGCTATTATAAGTTCGGTATTTTGCTTCCATAAATTTGCTCTTTTAGGCTTTTCTGGCTGGGATGGCTTCCGCATTTTGAAAAAAAGATGCGCATCGTCTTTACGCTTATAATTAAGTGAAAATTCCAAAAGCACCAAAATAGTAGCTTCGGCATTTTGGAAGAGACTGTCATCGGTATGTTTTTGGAATGTGTGTGTTTTTTATATCTTATTCCCATGAAGTGAATGCTTGAGAATATATATTTTGTATGAAGCTGTAGATACGAGATTGTTAACTATCGTTTGCTTTATTTTTTAAAGATCTCCCTGGTGGTTCAACTGCACCAGATATAACATCTACAACATTAGTATCAACACCAAATACTGGAAACGATGGTAAGACATGTGTGTAATTGCAGTTCTGAATGTTTTGGATTTACGATATATTATGTAATAGATACAGTACTATTTTTGATAAAAATCTCCGCTTACAATATGGTTATAAATTATAGTACAGTTCTGTAATGAAGAACATTACATCGCAAGAGGCGAATGGTACATGATGATAATTGCTGAACCACAAAGGTCGACAGTGCGCTTTGTTGATTCATCCAGAAATAATATATCCATTTGATATTAATCTTCCCATTATGAGATATATTGTGAGATGATCGCCATGGACGGAATTGTATCTGTGGCTTTTGGTATTTTGTCAGTTTTATCTATAAAGTCGTAAATGCTAGATGAATCAAACAATAATGTACCACGACCCCCATTTGAAATGATGTATGTCATAATAAGGTCGGGGTTCTACCGACCCAATATTCTAGTTCTTAAATTTTGGTGAGCCTGAACTTTGAGACAAATTTTAGTAATTTTGTTACGCTTGTACACGAATTACTTAAACATAGAAACTTAAGTTTCCAACCGATTTAGTTGTCTTAAAGCCTACATTAAAGTTCCAACACAGTGAAAATAATGTCCGCAGGAAAAAAGGTCATTCGTCCACGTTCAGAAAATTAATAAGCCTTCGTACATTTGATTTTACGATTTGGTGTTAATCTTTAAAAACTACATATTTGTTCTTTATCCAATTTCAACAGTATGACTTGGGCCCCTCCAATTGAAAAAAAGCTTTTACATATTGTCTTAGTTAAACACCTTTCATGGACGTCTCATACTGAGCTTGATTTCTTATAATTGTGTATTATATCCAACAGCTTGTGTCGATACTGCTGACAATTGCTTCTCTTTATCCGATGAAAATTGTTTTGGTGTGTATGAAGCTTGGTCAAGATCTCACTGCGGCCTTCGATGTGGTTTCTGTGGAGGTGAGTGCATAGTTTGTGACTTCTCAACTAGTGTACTGTCAATGTTTATGTGGTGTTTATCAATGTTTGGAAGAAGTGTTGCACGTACGAACAACTTCTGCATCATACGAGTATTGCAATATTTTCGATGATAAGTAATGGTGTAGTGAATATGTTGTAGTCTTTCTTTCACATACGAGTACATGTATATTTTGCTTTGCCTATTATTCCAGTTCTTCCTTGTGAAGATAAACTCGACTGTGCAGCATACCCGTCTGACATTTGTACAAGTGCTACCTACACAATTTGGAGCAGACAAAACTGCCGAAAGTTCTGTAACTGGTGTGGACGTAAGTTGCCCCTATATGTTTACCCTAGTTTTGCATTTCAACATAAGTTACTAGAAAATGATGCCAGATTTGAGCTCCAAAATTGTCAACAATAATAATTTTCAAACTCTAGTCTCATAAAAAAATCTTTTTAGTGATTTTTTTGTACATCTGTAAATGTTAAAGCCAATTACCGTCATATTCCCCGAAAACAACCCGTGTACTTTACCAAAATTCTGTTCTTCTTTCTATAAAATTATTTTATAGATGTATAATGAATATTTATATTGATAGGTCCAACACCACCAACAACAACAACACAGTAACCGGCTACCACAGTAGCAGCAACAGGCGAGTTTTTTTATGTTATTTTATCTAGGTCAAAATTGAAAAACAATACAGGTCACATACTTTCTAATCTAATGTCATTTTTTATATAATTTTTTGTTAATGGGTGCGAAACATAAAGCTTACATGAAATGAAACACCCATGAAGGTAGAAAACGCACAACTTGCACAAAACATGTGAGTGGAACATTGGGCGTGTTGCCTAAGTAACGCATAATGTTGCTAAGCCATGTCAACACGACGGCATGTTGCAAAAGGGTTAGGGAATTCTCTAAGTGTGCCTTCTACCAATATTGTGGGACACAATGGTCATCTAAGTAGAGTTGCCGAACTCATTAAGGTAACTGGATCGCTTACTCAGAAACAGTCTGTATGAATTCGTGGAAGGATTAAACACCACGTGGCTTGAACATTGAGATGTCACAAAATTTGTTCGACCTTTCGTATGTTGCGTTTCTTTGTTGAAATGGAATGTACATGCCTGATTCCGATAACTCATACTAGTATATTATAGAACACTAGTATACCATACAGTAGCACCACCCGAGAGATCGAACGGTAATATCAAATGGATATCATATCTGTTGGAAACGAACCTCCAATCTTAGAACTGAGCTGCAGGAGATTGGCACTGGAGTAGAAAGTAGAACTGTATCTATAACTCAATAACCAGAATTTTATCTTGATTCAGATTCTACTCAGCATGGTAATAAACCGAGTGCAAATCCTGGAAGAGGTCATTAATTTTATTTCATTGTAGTAATTATTATAATTAAAATGTACTGAGTTTGTGTCGTGTTGTCTTGTTTCCCCTGGCTAAGTTCTGTATAATGTCGACCATGTGCTAAAGGTCACCAATATTGAGCAGGTATTTGTTTTTGCAGCTAATGTACACTGCGTTTGTAATAAACAACCATCTGTTTTAACGACCTTATTTGAAGTGTTCCTTAATTGGCCACTAAAGAATGTTTTTTACGACTTTATAAATGCTTGAAATGAAGGCTGTAGAATCTCTCTCTCTCTCTCTCTCTTTATATATATACTGGAATACTTAAGAAAAACACCACTGGTAATGACGAATTCTGGGCCATAAAGTTATTTGACAGGGTGATATTACCATTTGAAGGATACTATTCGAAGAAATAAGAAATGCGTTTCTTCTAAAGTATTTCAGTACATATATGGTTGTATAATAATTATTACAATATTGTAAAAAATAAATCATTTAATTGCAAACAGTGGAAAAACAATTGTTGCATAGAACAAACATACACGAGTTACGGTGTAAGTAAAATATGAAAATATACTGTACAATAAACATAACAATATTATTTTCAGTCTAATTTGTACACATACGATAGGCATTATATACATGCAACACAATTATTAACAATGCTCAGTACCATTCAACATTGAATTTTAAGAGATTTTGGCACTTAGAGACACAAAAGCAACACATCGAAACACACGGATCACTAATACATGTATAATATGACTGATGAAGTGCTTATTTTTAGAGTTATCATTTTAGTCATATGTGCAGAAGTCCCTTCTATGATCTCCTTAACGAATACAACCTTTATGTAAAACTATTAGATTCAATAAAACATGATATTGATAGGGGTTTCAATGTTTTCAAAGAACAATTTCTGCCATACATGCATACCAAACAACATGATTTCAACACAAAAAGTTTTATTTCAAGCCTCGTCTACACTGGAGTTCAAATATTCGTATATGTTTCTGTGACGCGGGGCATAATGAATAAACTATCGTTTCAACACAAATCGTTTTATTTCAAGCCTCGTCTACACTGGAGTTCAAATATTCGTATAACATGTTTCTATGACGCGGGGGCATAATGAATAAACTATCGTTTCAACAAAAATAGTTTTATTTCAAGCCTCGTCTACCCTGGAGTTCAAATATTCGTATAATATGTTTCTGTGACGCGGGGGCATAATGAATAAATTATCATGTCAACAAAAAAGTTTTATTTCATTCCTCGTCTACCCTGGAGTTCAAATATTCGTATATGTTTCTGTGACGCGGGGGCTTAATGAATAAACTATTGTTTCAACAAAAATAGTTTTATTTCAAGCCTCGTCTACCCTGGAGGTCAAATATTCGTATATGTTTCTGTGACGCGGGGGCATAATGAATACACTATCGTTTCAACAAAAATAGTTTTATTTCAAGCCTCGTCTACCCTTGAGTTTCAAATATTTTTATTATATTAACATGTTTCTGTGACGCGGGGGCATAATGAATAAATTATCATTTCAACAAAAGATAGTTTCGTTTCTTGTCTTGTCAACCTTGGAGTTTCAAATATTCGGATATAATAACTTACTCGTTAAACTCGTATAAAAGAAAATGAATATTTATCAACAAGTTCATATTCAGTAATAGCAACATCGATACCAGACTAAACTGCTAAATAAAATAATGTTAACATATTATTATGTAGCGCAAACTTGAACAAAACATTTTTACATGGTAAAGAATTAGCACAGAGTACAACGCATTTTTTAACTATTTTATTATTCATACGAGATATACGTACACACCAAAAATATAACAATATACAGATATTGCCTTAAATTGGTGTTTCAACGTTTTCCAATTCACTTGAACCGTCGAGTTAGCGGATGGCTTCACAGTGTGATGTGATATAGGAGTACACTGTCATTTGATTGCCAATGGTCATTTTATCAAAAACTGTATATGATGTACAAGTACATCATCGTGTGATGTGATAAAATCCCGCGTCCAGTACATGTAATTCCTATTTCGAGCAACTGTGATAGCCCCGTTTCAATGTACCTTTGAACTTCTGTGATGGCACATCTGTAATACTGTAGTGTCCTACCAAGCAATCTAATGATGAAAATACGTTTCCTTCAGTCAAATAGCAAAAACCGTTCTGAAAGTAATACAATGATCATATGACTAATTATAATAGTTAACATAATTTTTTCTCTCTTTATTTCTTGCGCTGTACAGCCTTACTAACGGTAATATAGATGACATCAAGTACAACTATTATGACGCTGTTCTAACCAACATAAAATTTACTATCCGTTATCTATTGTCTTTGGAGATGTACGTTTCCTAAACTAGTCGACAAAAAAGTTATAAAGGTAGCCTTGGTGTGGCGAGTTCGAGAAAAACTGATTTCAAGGACAACAGGAGATGGATTACATTCATCACATTACCACAGCCGCCGGCAGAAATAACTGATTTAGCCCGTAAAAGTCACTTTCGCACCAAAACATTTGTTATAACACACGTTCGAGAATAATGATTTGATCTCACATGTATTAATGTGATAAATATTCCGATTCGTGAGCACATAGTTATGATCAATACCAGTTACATGACATTGTATTGGTGTGTTGCGACCGAGAAAGGCACCCGCATACTGCCTATTCCTTGACGGACACTCCTAACAACTAGGTCATAAGGACTAGTTGATATTCAGTCTGGAAGGGCGACGTTGTTACAGAGATCGTTACACCCACACGGTAATGTCCTTCGCTCCTCACAGCACTTTGATTTAGGTAATGCCCATACATGCATACAAATCCATGGAAAACTTTATTATACCTTGGGTGCTGTGGAGGATACCGTGGAGGTATATATAGTGTTTCGATGAATAGCGACACGTAAGAAACAATCAGAGTTAAATGGTATATTGGTAGGCAGAGAACTTGAACAACAAACACGCAAGTAATGTATTAACAACAAAATGTCATATTACGAACATTGATATATAGACCTATATATGTACAGTACATTCGTAGTATGCAAAATTATGCATAACCCAAAGAACAATAACATAATAAAAAAGGAACCTTTTCGTGTATCCGAAACACAGGAGTGCCAGTGTTGGTTCTTATCACCAGCTCCTGAAAAATAAAATATAAGTTGTACAAATGTACCCCAATCGCCACAACATTCAGCATAAAATTTGTTATGTATAACGAATAATGATCCTGTCACACAACTACCAACCAGATGTCAACTTGCGAATGTTATATGTGTGAGGGGTCTTCAATAAACTAGTCAGGCTTAGTTAAATTGATTCGTTATGTGTGAGGGGTCTTCAATAAACTAGTCAAACTTCGTTAAATTGGTTCGTTATGTGTGAGGGGTCTTCAATAAACTAGTCAGGCTTAGTTAAATTGATTCGTTATGTGTGAGGGGTCTTCAATAAACTAGTCAGGCTTCGTTAAATTGATTCGTTATGTGTGAGGGTCTTAAATAAACTAGTCAGGCTTCGTTAAATTGATTCGTTATGTGTGAGGGGTCTTCAATAAACTAGTCAGGCTTCGTTAAATTGATTCGTTATGTGTGAGGGGTCTTAAATAAACTAGTCGGACTTCGTTAAATAGATTCGTTATGTGTGAGGGGTTTTAAATAAAATAGTCAGACTTCGTTAAATAGATTAGTTATGTGTGAGGGGTCTTAAATAAACTAGTCAGGCTTCGTTATGTGTGAGTGATCTTTAAAATGAAATAAAGAAACGTATACATTGTTAGCCAGATAATGTTACTCTCAAATGTTTGGTTAATTTATTAAGTATCCTACCCACACGAATTAGGCCGTATCTCAATGAAAATTGACAGAAACCATCATTTATGCTAGCAAAGCTCTTACGTTTTCCGTAAATAATGCGTACGTCGAAATTATTAATTATTTGCGCACATGTGTTTTACTAAAATGCTTTCAATTTCACCAATATGTACATACGTGTTTTGTTTCTTTCCCAGGACGTACGAAGAATGTTCCCACGGGTGTTGACATCAACCTATAACAAGATTTAATAGACAATAAGATAAATAGTTTAGTTCACAAATGTTAACAGTGATGTGATTTTACTTATCCATTTGATTAATAAACAGTTAAATGTAAGAATTTAGATTGCTAATTTCGGCGACAATCCGGTTTTCCTACACTTTGCATTATACTGTGCCAACTACAGGTGTTCCAGTCAATATATATGAACACAAATATTTAATTGGTAATAATTTACGGAATCACTTCAATATCGATTATGAGGGATTTTATAAACAACAAGTGACTGAAGAATTGTGAGCAAATACTGTAGCATACAGACAATCCAAAGCCACACAGAAACGACGACAGCGCCTAGCCATACACGCATACAGAAGTCCCCTACAGATTTGAAGCCGCAGATGATAACCCTTCACATTATTTGGTATGTTTCTGTTGCCATTTGTCAGAAATCTTTTGCCAGAATCAAAATATACTTAGATTTGCATAATCTCCTCATTAACACCTATCAACATACCAATGTTCATACCTCTAGCTTTAAAACTGGTTGAGTTATGACAAAATCCGTGATTTTGAAGCTATGTTTCACTATCTTCGTATGCATAGCAAGAGCATTTTTCATAGTCACCTTTTTGGTACCTTCCCATATGCTAAGTTTCATAAAGTTAGCTTGAAAGCTGTTTTAATTATGGCAGGAACCAGGCTATTTCCGTATCCATACCAACCGCATTTTTGTCAGAATCAAGATATATTTAGACGGGAATAATATTTTTATTGAACCCTATCCACACAAAGAGTTTCAATTAAATGTTGTTTGAGTTATGGCAAGATCCATATTATTGACGGGCGGACGGACTGTTATACGGACGGACGCAAGACAAACACACAGCTCCGTCCAGTTGAAAACTGGTAGGGGACTAATAACCTCCTCTGAATTCAAAATTGATTTAGTGCTAATTAGTTTTTTTTATATCAAATAGTAGTAATAACGATAAAAAAACTGGTAATCGAGGGTACTCACTTTCGTGAATGCATCGGCGACGAACACAAGTAGTCGTCCCTCTCAAATACCTTGAATAGAAAAAATACAGTACAACAACAGCCGTATATTCTAGTACATTTGTATTGTAAACTGTTGTTGCATACTCAAATCGATTGTCAGACGTCAATCACTTTTACAAACATATTTGCTTGTAGCATATCATGTTAATTGTCCAGTTAAATTATGTGTCCTTACACCTGTTTAGTTATAACTAGTTATCAGTTAAAATTACCAGTTATCAATTAAGTACCTCTACGTATGTATTTGCTTATAGCATATTAAGTACCTGTCATAAAGCGACATTTCATTATAGCATATCTGGTAAGATTGTTAGAAGTCAAGTACCCTAAAATATGAATTAGATCATATATGTGTAGCATAATTATCTGGTGAAGTTGTCAGTGATCAAATACCCTAATGTTATGTATTTGGTTTTAACATATCTGGTAAAATGCCAGTGGTTAAGTAGCATACCAGAAGTATTTGGTCATAGAATATCTGGTAAAGTTGTTAGGGGTCATGTACTATAACATATACGATTGTACAGTGATTATGTATAATTTCAAGTAATGCAGAATTGTTAATTGTTAACATTTTGCACAATTTCGTTTCTAAATCACAAATATAAATATGAATTTTAGAAAATGTTATGTTTATGGTTCTGATTAAACGGATATTTTCACAATGATACTTGTCCTAGAACTTGATGACCCTCGTATATTTGGTACTATTATACCTCACGTGACCTCTCAATGTATTTTTCCCATAGACCTTCCGTGTGATATTTTGTTCGATCACTATGTGATAATTTGTTCGATCACTACTAGTAAAAACGAGGCTGGGCTATTTATAGAAATTTGTACTATTTGAGTCCGGAAAACACCCTGCTAGAGAGTATCCGTATGCTATTTATATATTTTTTGTATATTTTACATCCTATTTTTATTAAAAATAGCATCAAATCATTAGAAACTTATACTGACTGAGATTGTACATGTACAATTATCATAACAGCAATGTAAGTTCTGCTTACATTTATTGATATTTTATTTTGCTAAATGGTTTTATTTCGGTATAATAAAATAAATAACACATGGCTGCTCGGGTGACAGTAAACGATACCAACCCTTGAATAGTCATATCACCCTCGGCTTCACCCTCCCAACCATGTGTTATTTATATAATAGCATATCTGTTAACATTGCCATTGGTCAAGTACCCTAATATAAGTATATGTATATGTCATATATGGTAAAATTTCCAGTAGTCCAGTACCCTAACAAAGTAACATATGCATATCTGGTTAAATTGCGACTCATCAAATACCCTAATATAATATATTTTTGGTAATAGCATATCTGGTAAAATTTTCAGTCATCAAGTACCAAAATATAATGTATTAGGTAATAGCATATCTGGTTAAGGTAGATCCTACCCCTTGAAAATGCTTGAAAAACATACACTTGAAAAAAACTATTTTAAACAGCGTATGCCATCTGATTTTATCATATATTATAGGAAACCATTGTAGCACTTGCTTGTGATGTGAAATGTGCCATATAGTCGCCTTATTCAAATGCTAACACTAAAATAAAGGCGATTTTTTACTGAAAAATACAGCATTTTTTTCAAAATGTCAAACGTTATCATTATTGTATTTTATAATACGAACTCATTGAATATACTTTATAATTAATCGTCGCAAGGGCATGCCAGGCTCGAAATTAGCTGCTGGTGTTTTGTTTACGAGAAAAACACCTTCATGTTGATGTGTAATTTCGACAAGGAAGTCGCCATGTTTGCTCCCTCCTGTCACCACAGTAAACGTACAGCAACATTTTTTTCAAACAAAGTAATCAACATAATCGATAGCTAGATCGAATAATGCACTTTATTGCATTCATAATTTATTAACTTTACAAACGATCCTACGATAATAACAATGAAATCCAAATATTTATTATTGTTTTCATCTCGTTTGTTTACGAATTTCGCGCTGTGTAGCAAATTTATATTCATGCGCAAAAGTAGTGCGACAGTTTATCGACGAAACCATTATAATGCGGTGTTCATAATGTGCCGTTCATAACGAATGATGACATCGAATACAATATGATACTTACGGTTTAATATAAGTCCCAATGAAACATCAATATCAGAATTTTCCTCAACACATGCTGCACATGTTAGCGAATTGATAATCTGATATGTGTTACGAGGCTGTCTGTCAAACTTTATTTTAGCTAAATTACAAAAGTACTATGCGTTTTTAAATAATCCTTATGTTATTTATGTTCGTATAATCATTGCAAACACAGTTTTGTAACTCGATTGTCTGGAACGTTTCTCGATTACATACAGTTTGTGTAAAATCGGTCATTACATGTAGCTGTCAAAATATTTCAATCCACACGAATAGTCCGTGCAAATGTTACAACGTGCTCGGTAAGTGTATGTATGGTGTGAGGTTACTGCCATGCTATATTATCGTCTGCAAATAGTTTTTTTTGAGTAATATTTAACCATTTTAACACACAACCTGACCAAATACAGCATTTTCTTCATGTTAAAAGAAACGGGCTAACGGACGGAACAAAAGTTATCAGTGACCAGTACGACTAAAGATAAAGTAGCAATTTCTTTGGTATATAAACAAATAAAATACAATGGAAAGGCATATCTAACTAAATATGTATATAATTGAAAGAAATACTAAAGCTTTAATTAATTTTCCATTAACCTGTTTCAGTTCTTTCGAGGTAACTTAAAACTTGTGCAAATAATCAAGTTTTAAGTCTCATAGACCCGATAAAATCGGTTATTGACAAACCAACAACTATCTGGTCCGTCAGGCCCACCGTACCCTAAACTATTTAGGATTTATTAAAAGTAGGCCTTCATACATACACATGTGATATATTTTAATTCATGTTGATGTATTTTATTGTTCAAAATCAATGCATTTTGACTGCTTTTATTTAAATAAATGGGCAGGCATGACCTTGATCAAATATTTGACAACCACAATTTCTAATTTTTCTAGCATTTTGTTACCCAATAAATGAGACTGACATTTTGAAAAATGTTACCTATTTTGTAATTAACTTTTTATAAATACATTGTTTATAACAAGTAAATATAACAAAAACACTCATTGATATAGATTATTTGAACTTTAAGCTACAAATTGATATATGAGACTAATGTGTTTTTATGCCAAAAGGGTATTTAATTCACTGAAGAAAAATACACATTTTCGCCCATTAGAGTGAACCTTAAATTGCGAGTCATCAAATACCCTAATATAATGTATTTGGTCATAGCATATCTGGTTAAATTGCGAGTCATCAAATGCCCTAATATGATGTATTTGGTCATAGCATATCTGGTTAAATTGCGAGTCATCAAATACCCTAATATAATGTATTTGGTCATAGCATATCTGGTTCAATTGCGAGTCATCAAATGCCCTAACATAATGTATTTGTTTATAGTATATCTGGTTAAATTGCGAGTCATCAAATGCCCTAATATGATGTATTTGGTTATAGAATATCTGATAAAATTGCGAGTCATCAAATGCCCT
Source organism: Spisula solida (assembly GCA_947247005.1). Classification (NCBI taxonomy): domain Eukaryota; kingdom Metazoa; phylum Mollusca; class Bivalvia; order Venerida; family Mactridae; genus Spisula; species Spisula solida. The sequence goes on along the minus strand of OX365952.1, from coordinate 23,521,111 downwards.
AATATGATGTATTTGGTTATAGAATATCTGATAAAATTGCGAGTCATCAAATACCCTAATATGATGTATTTGGTCATAGCATATCTGGTTCAATTGCGAGTCATCAAATGCCCTAACATAATGTATTTGTTTATAGTATATCTGGTTAAATTGCGAGTCATCAAATGCCCTAATATGATGTATTTGGTTATAGAATATCTGATAAAATTGCGAGTCATCAAATGCCCTAATATAATGTGTTTGGTAATAGCGTATCTGGTAAAAGTGTCAGTAATGAAGTGTCCTTACAGGAGTATTTAGTTCTAGCGTATAGGTTAATAATTCAACTGTATCCTGATTTTCAAGACACACATACAGTGTGACGGTTTCCGACATTTGATTCAAGTTCCATATTTACCTTGCCAAAGTGTGTATTTTCGTAGATCGGAGACTCTCCGCCGCTGTCTGAATTTGAAGGCGTGGCCATGGTGTCTAATTTAAGATTTTGCAAACGATGGATGTTATCAGATCTAGTGTCGTCCGGCACCACATCGCCTGATTCAAATACTGTTTTCCTTTCAGTAGATGAGGCACACCCACCCACCATCAAATGACCGGAATCTTGTTGAGCAGAGACTGGTTGTACAAGTGAGGGTTTTGTGCTCATTTCAGATAGATCTGGATCTATGACAGTAAAGGAAATTATATAGTATTTGTATATACATGTATGTAAAAATGGGGTTGTGAGAGTACCCAAACATTGATAAAAGCCGGCCATTTTCCGGTCGACTGTAAGAAATACTAGGTCATATAACAATCACCCAACGCCATTAAATTTTATATATTTATATACAAGTATACACATACAGGGCATAGTTAATGAAAGCTCATTTCACTTCAATCAATACTGTTCCATAGTTCCTTATTAATAGACGACGTTACATTAGTCTTATGTATATATACATTTTGACGTTCATCTGTTACGTTATGAAAAGAACGTCAGGATAAAGAGCGAGCATTTTAGAGTCTAATAAAACAAACGAAATGATAGTCTTAAAGATACACCCCATTACGTAATCGCCATTAATGGTAATTGTTGGGCTGCGCCGGGTGTGTGTTACCATAGTTTCGAAATGGACTATTATGAGAGGACGTGATAGTGTAACTCGATAAATCAGATATCGAATTTTCGCAATTGAATTGCGATTCCATATTATGTCATAATATTTGTAAAATATTGAAAACTGTAGCCGTGAGGTCCCCAGTCCTGTTTATTTTTGAATGTCCCACGTACTAGTGTATTTGACTATAACGTACATCGCTTGTGTCAGAACTCGAAATTATTAAGTCGGACTTTTGGGTTGTTCACCTTATAATATGAACCCACTGAAATTAGTTCGCAAGAAATAAAGGTTAAAGCCCGATCTGATTATAATTCAAATAAAACACGGGCGATTATTAAAATAAATACGAACATGGTTAAACGCTGCTACATTTTCTTATTTGAAAGTAATCATCTTTATTGACTCCGCATTCGGTTAGTCTTAGAGGAAGGAATACGCAAAGCAAAAATGAACAAGCCAATTTTGAAATAAATGAATGAAAGGCAAACAATCGCCTCACCTGTTTGACATCGTTTTATTGGTTTCGGTGCCACTTTCGGTTTAGTTTTCTGCATTGTACCATATTTTGATGCAGATGGGCTGTTACTACAAAAGAGTGTGAACCAACTGTTAGTTCATGTTAAACATTAGCGAGTGTTAAAAGTACATGTATACTTAAAATAGAGTATATATTTATATTATGTTTTATATAGAGAGATTATTCATTAACTAATAAAAATACATGTATTGTTTTTGCTAGTGAACGTTGTGGTCAAGGAGGAATTAATGATCTGATTTAAATTTTAAGTTTTCAATGCATAATATTTCATATTAATTTGCATTTGTGCAATATAATTAACGCAGTGTTTCCTAATCCAATGTACTAAACTCCATGCAGCTGTTACTTCCCCTACATAATTCCCTAGCTCCTACCACCATACGTAGCCTTTTTGGACCTACAAACTTCTCCAAGCAAAATCTAATGTTACCACTTGTCTACATTGTACTTGTTTTTATATACAAGGCTGGTAACTTGTCGTATGTTTATCCGGATGAAGGATAATATAAGGTTGACGACATAGTCATGTGATGTGCTAATAGTCACGTGATATCTTTAGATGTTTAGTTGGCATTGCTACTATTTATTTCTTTATTCAAGAAATATCCGTTGTAGGATTTTCACTTAATATCCTTTTTTATAAGAGATGGTAATCAGTTGTCACTGAAGAACAGGCCGCAAATGGAACATCGCTACTACCTTGCTTTTACACAGGCTAAGACATTATAAGTTATCACAAAAAACACAGTTTTGACATCCCCAAATGTTCGCCCTTTGTGTTTTATACAGTGAATAGGCTGAAAAAATCGGGTATGTCAAAACTGTATTTTGTGGTATATAATTTCTTACGCCTATAGTTTTTAAATAACCATTGTGCAGAGTAATATGAAGGCATGCTTACTGTCTGATAGGCTCACAGGCAGGAGGTACGGGTAGCTGCAAAAACAAAATAAAAATAATCAAATCAAATCACGTGATGTTTTGTTCTTCCGTTTCCTCACTGTGAACAAACAGAGCGACTCAATTTCGACTCAATATACAACATGTATACTAAACTACCACTCATTATGCATTTAGCAGCTGTAAGTTGACATTGATCATAGAACTCAAAGAAAGAACATATTGTACTTCGCTCTCAAATACAAAAAGATAATTAGATAACAAAATGGACAGGAAAGGAAACAATCAACAGAACTAGCAGCTCACCAAAGGCAGAAAAGAAACATACGTGTTTAAAAAAACAAACAAACATTAACCACAAGTTCAAGTCATAATGACGAAGTTGTAACATTAAAAACCCACAAGAAAAATGAAACTAAACAGCAATCATAAATACGATATTTACCCCGCAATCGGTCAACAAACATTCAGCCATCAGCACAGGCACGCAGTATTGAAGAAAGTATAGCATCTTGTTTAGGAATGTCGTTCAGTAATGGTAGATTATGATATGCTTAAGGAGGTACGCGGACCTTTGATCTAACGATCGAATTTTCCTTGAAACATCTTGAAATGACAGAACAATCTTCTAGAACAACATTGAAATCATAAAAATGATATGTCACCAGACTCGTTTTCGACATACACGGCTTTCTAATGACCTACCATTGTATTTTATTCATTTTATCTATTTCCTGCATTTATGGCACCATTATGTTCTTTTTAAGATGTTTACTATATGAAACCACTTTTAAGCAATGCATGATATTTTATGTGTTCAATGGTTATTCCTATTTACATTAGTCATAATTCCGGCTGCCTAGTGAACAAATTCAGTATTTGAACATGATAAATAGTTACCCCACCCACTTGCAAAAAAGTGCAAAAAGTGTGATTTTCAAATGAACGTCAAAAATATCTAACGATCGAAAATAATTTATAATTAGCCATAAGTTGAGAATTAAATAGAACACCAGTTTAGTCAAGTAAAAAATAGGGGTCACCGGCCTTTTTTGGGAGCTATTCATCAAAAAGTACTTATTATGAATAAATTTGCATAAAATTAACCTAATTTGCATATTGTAATGAAATAAAATTTTATTAAAAATATTTCAAAGTGTGGCTATTTCATATAACTAAACCATGCACTACATATTATATATAAGCATATGCATTTTAACTATTGCAGGGACTTATTGTGAACCCATATTATTCACAAGTTTGCCGTTGCCCACCCACTTTTCATGCATGCAAAAAATAAAAAGTTAAAAAAAATATCTATTTTGTGCAATAGTATTATGTTTATTGTCATTAATCAACATTCATATGCGATCATTGAAACTAAAATTCATGTTTGTTCTTATCTAATACGATTTTGAATTTCGCGCATGCACACAAGGCAGCTCGTACCTCCTTAATTTGACGTTTTTTTTACTTACGTCCACATTAGAATAAAGAGCAAAGGCATCTTCTGTGTTTTCATAAATGTTCTGTGGATCTTCAGCACAGTTCAGTTCGCATGGAGGATTATCAGACCCAATGTTGGTCTCGGGTACTGACAGTTTTAGGCATTCCATGTGTTGCGTGTCTTCATTGATCGTCCCTTTCCGCTTTGTATTTGGTGTTTTCACTCTTGTTATAGGTGATGAATGAATTCCAACATTGACGAACCCAGAGTCCTGCTGATCCGAGACTGGTTGTATAGATGTTGGTTGTCGTTGTCGGGTCAGGGTACCGTGTGGTGTGCCTGAAGCATAAGTTGTCAAAGGTATTGGTTCCCTGTGAACTGCTAGTATATCATGATAATTTATATCACTCTGGGTGGATGGCTGGATGGGATGAATGGGATGGACGGGATGGACGCACCGACGAGGTTAAATGTTGTCCCTATCCTAATTGACGGTTGTTAACGTACAAATGATACAATAATCAGTGGGTAAAAATAGCAATATCCCGATATATATTTGAAGTAGGTATAAATAGAATATTCTGGTGTACCAAAGAAAAAGTCATTATTTTATTCTCTTGTGATTTAAAATATATTTACCAGAATAAGTATTTGCAACAGTGTGCGTGTCTGAAGCATTCTGTTTGTCGTGCCCACTTTTATCTGAAATACATGTTAATTATTTTATATAAATATATATAAACTCGGACAGGGAAAGCAGCGCTCAACAAAAACAGCAAAAAGTCTTAAACACAACTCAGTTTAGAAGCACAAAAATGAAAAGTTAAATGAAATAGACCAGTCACAAAAATACGACTAGATAGAGCAATAACCATCGCAATAGCATACATGTACAAATGTATATAGAAGCGATTCCTTCCTACGCGTTAACTAGATCGAGTGGGACTGAAGCAAGCAGTCAAATTTGTGCTAATGAGTAGCTGAACTAAGCAGCCTGTCCTGTCATAAGCAGCTAACTGTCGTGAGTAACTGTCACAATTTAACCTGCTTTAAGCTGTCATGTTTGGCATATCCATTGACCGAATTCTTAACCTATAGTCCGCCAGTGATACAAAATGTAACACTAGCCTTTGTTTACAAAATGTTAATAAAAATGATAATTAAATGGATGTTCGATGTACATTGTATTTTTGTTCTTCAATCCTGTGCATAATCACTTTTAATGCATGTACCCTTTCAATTAACACTGATAACAAACGGTCAGCCGGTCGTGTAGTATATTTATTATCCATGTTTTTATTGATAAGGCTAGATTTATCTCCTGCGAGCTACACGTTAGCTAGGTTGGCACGTTCCCTGTAATGCTTAGTGTCAAGCAAGAGACTTTATGGTTCCATGTTTATTTCGTCTATGGTATGACACGGCCTGGGGTCGAATACCGCGCCTTCCACACTCGAAGCGGACCCTTTACCACTAGGCTATCGAGGAAGCAGATCTACATAATTTAGTAAATTATTATAGGTGTGTCCATGTGTTAACAATTCTTACCTTGTTTTGTCTGTTTACTACCAACAACCTGTGCAGTTACCTTAGACTCGTCAATTTCGTTGTAGTTGTTCTCGTGTTCATTTCTTAAGGAACCATTTGAAAGTGAACCACCGCTGTAGTACGCACTGTCACTGAAGTATAGAACATATCATTATCGGAAATTGTCAGTTTCCCTATGTCTCTTACGTTAAATACAAAAAGTAGTAGATTCCTGGTCAGCAAGCGTCATTTTAGAATGTCAAGCTTTAGAACGTGACTGACGATTTTGCCTAAATAGATAAAGAAAAAACATAGCGATGTACAATGTTTGATATAAAGATGAAAGTGACGCCACGCCGTGTTTTATGACTGACGTCATGCAGGTGAACAATTGAAGTAAACAACATACTTTCACAAAGTAATACTGGCTTAATATATAATTGCACGCTTAAATCATGTTAGAATCGAAATGAAATATTCAAAAGCCGTAGTATACTTTTTTCGTACAATAGTTCGTCGATTTGACGCTTATTAACCACTCAGGCCTACGACATTGAAGGCTTTGTGGTTAATTCCTACGCGTCAGAACTCAAAATCATGTATAACAGCCGGTATACTACGGTTATTCATAGTTTATTTCATAACTACGCGTATATGTAGAAGTTTCACAAGTTGGCGATATACCACCAGCGATTTGATATGATCATCGTGATGAGACCATGCAGTAAAGTAGAGTGTTAAAGGTGTTTGTGTGCTGGGCATTGTGCCGTGCAATCTTGGTATGTGTTGTTTTATGTTTTCTGTTGTTAAATGTTTAAGTAGAGTGATGCCTTCCCTGTCCGAGTTTTTGTTATCGTTTTGTATTCAAATGGATACTCTATTATTTCATGTAGGTCGGAGAACCATGCTTTGAATATCATAATTGTCTCAGGATCAGTAATGGTTAAATATCTTATTACTTACGCTGAAAATTTCTTTACATTTGATGTCACGTCATTGATTGATTTGATCCATTTCTGAAAAATAGTTATAGTATGTAGATAATGACATGATCCTTACCTTTATGCATGAACATATTAAAACGTTCTTTCGTTGAATATATCAATTTCCACGAGCATATCGTGCAATATTGGAGACCGTTAACATGGGCGAGCGCTACGTAGCGCTTTCCACGGGAGGTATTCCATGCCTTCTATTTTTATTTGAACGGGAGGTAACGGAATAAAGGCGCTCGGTAGCGCTTTGCTTAGGCAACGGACCCTTGGTCTTTAATATTGATGTTTGCATTACACTTCGAACGTCTTCGTGATACTTCCAAAGCAAACATTTAATATAGTGCCCAATCTTAACAATGTTTCGCAGTGGAGGTCCGGCATTATCTAAAACATGCCGACAGACTGTCATAAATTCAATATAGCAGAACTACAGCAGTTTATTATACAAAGTTAATTGTAGATAACATATACTTTTCATAAATACATAGGACACGTAGCTTTTATCATATACTGTTTTCATAAATATATAGTATATACTATTGTTTCGGTGTTTGTTCATTAGCGTAATTTATCGTCATTTATTTAGTATATATTAGCCTGGTGTATTATCGCAAGGACAACCATGGCACATGGAGATAGCATATATCAAATGCCGCCATTAATTTTTAAATGATGCAATACGTAACCATTCTATTTTTCATTTCACAATACATATCCAATGTCTGATTCGTATCGTAACAAATGTTCTCATCATTTTGCAAACCTGTCTTGTTTTGTCGACGTCACAAGCAAATATTAGAGATTTCTTGTCATCTTCTTCAAATCTGACAACAAAGCAAACATCTTCACCATCCACTGTACCTTTACCTTTCGCACTAAATTCAAAATGCATTTTAATGAATTATGTTGAATCCTAGGGCCTGTTGCCTAACCAAGCCGCTTCCAAATTGAGCGCTTTCCTGAACAGTGCTCGCCGATAGCATACCGTTTCTTAACACTTTGCTAGGCGAGCACTACCGAGCGCTTTCATGTGCAACGGACCGCTTCCGTAGCGCTCGATAGAGCTTTGGTTCGCAACGGTTTGCTATCTGCGAGCGCTCGCAAGCCGTTTCCTAGCATAATGCTTACCGAGCACCGAGGTAGCAGTTTGGTTGGACAACGGGCTCCTAGTTTACAATGAAATGAGTACATTAGACAACAGATCGTTAGGTCGTTGTAGAGCAGCATACTTTCTTGTTCAGTTTCTGTTGGGCATTGTGATGTATTTGTGTGTTCCATTTTGTGCATTTCGTGCTAATCTAATTATGTTGAGTGCTGATTGTCAATATATTTCTGTGCCCCATAATTTAATGACAAAAGAACAAGAAGAAGGCCACGACGACCCTAACATACTCGAGGACTTTAAAACGCCTCACATTACTTAAAGTCAAATATCGCTTAAATAATATATTTTATTAAAAACTTATTTTACGTGTGTGTCAATTAGTCTTTCCTACAAATAATCCAATTTAGTTTGTTATGAAAATACGATCTCGTTATTTTCTGGGAATCCTGCAAGCGCACTCGCCATAGTATAGACAAAAGTACGAGATTTTGAACGTTTTCTTCCTTTGTATTAAAGTACCTGCCTGTTGTATTCGAACATGTATAGATATGTTATTGTGAACATCTTATATACTAGTAAGAGACAGGAGGTTTGTTTGAGGACTTCGTAGACGATTGTCATCTCGCATATATTAGGATTAATTGCGCCCATAGCTGATATTGAAAATCCCACACTTTTGCCTGTGGTGAATGTGTTTGCAGTATCCTCAGTAAAAAACGAGAAACTTTTACAAACTCAATAGAATTGTCCCTATGTAAGCATGCTCAAAATGTGAATTGTACTGCATGGCCAGCATTTCTTAGTCGAAATCTGAACACACTTGATGAAAAGCCAATCAAACCTTTCCGAGGAGCACAATCTCGTAGTAAACGATATTTAGCACAATTGACGTCAATTAACCGCAGGGTCGTCGGGGCTATTTGATTGCATATAAGTATAATTTGAATAATCTTAATGGATGATTTTAATAATAAAGAACCACAAATTTTATCTCCCATCAAACTATTTTAAATTATATAAAACATCTGTTAATTTAGACCACCTTACTACAATGACCGAATGACCATATTAACTAATCTAAGATAAAAGTCAAAATACCATTCAAAACTGGAAACGTGTGAGGCAAACTGTGCGTTCGTAGAATTCTTGTTTTCGAAAACAAACAGACAATCTCTAGCAAGTATAACATAGCACAGTTGCCCTGCAATAAAGACAATAACATGTTTGGGTTGTATGTGATCTACAGTATTTAATTGTATATGCACATAATTAACACAAAAAATGGTTTATCACATAACATGCGGTCCAGGAATGCCGTAAAGCCGTGACGTAAATATCGTTCGGCACTCCCAGACCGTGCAATATATATTTCAATTAGCTTGACGTGACGTTAGCCAATCCATGCATTGATCCGTCATTGACGTCAGGATAATATCAACGTCGCCATGACGTCTCGCTCATTGTACCGCTAAATTTTGGCTAAAACATAGGCAGCGCACATCATCCTTCTGAACAATATTGAGCGTTTTCTAAGGTTATGTGATAAATAGAATCTTACATTCGTGCTCATTACATACGAGTTTTATTCAACTCGTCGACAAAAACTATATGACACTCGGTACAGCCTCGTGTCATTTCATTTTGTCCACTCGTTTAATAAAACTCGTATGTAATGAGCACTCATGCAAGATCCTCTACATAAGAATAATATATTCATTCTGTCCCTTTAATTGTTTGCATTTACGATCTTTCAGACTGAGACTGGTCGCAAATGCGGGCATCATCGACGAACGTGATTCACTTTATCAAACGTACGTAGAAATCTATTTGACAACTTTTCTAATTTTGTTCTCGTCCATTGAATAGTGTGTACATCTTGCCAATGTAATAAGTGTTCCTTGTTTTTATGTGTTGACTTGTTCTTTTAATGCTGTAGTATAACTTTTCAGATCCAATGTACATGAATGTATTCAAACGTCACATTGACGGGAACCTCTCGTACTGACTAAATGTAGCTGTAGGAACAATATTCGCCGTATTAACGTGAATAACTTACATTTTTTACGTCCAAATCGACTTCGGTGTTGACGTCGTAATTCCCCACTCCTGTTTGGGTTTCCCAAGTCTAGTAGTGCCGGGGCACCTGTGTGTACAAACAAAAGTCTGCTTGTAAACATCACATAGTTTTTAAATTTGTTTCATTGCTAGATATACATAAAATTATATACTTATTATGGAAAGCCGGACTTCACCTTTTTGCAAGTTCGCTCTATAATCTATATGAAAGTTCATTTTCGACAGTTTGTAAGTTCGCAAGTTGGTAACTTCGTCACTTGTACAGTTCGCGAGTTCGTAAGTTCAATATTTCCACAATGTGAAAGTTCCGAAGTGACGAACTGTCTATTTAAAATAATACAGTTCGCAAGTTCAATACTATAACAAAAGCCTCAATGTACCAGAGTGCCTAACCCGCCAACCTCCGAACCTGCCTAATCCAAATCCGCAAGCTAGTTTAAAGCGAAATATAAGCGCATTATTCAGACCGCAATTGTCATTTATCCGACTCTCACCAATACACATTTTAAACCTGCTGGTATACAGAAACATTCATACAGATTCTGCACGTTTAACTCGCTAATATTAGGTACACTGTCAACTCGCGACTTACATACATATCTGCAAGTTTAACTCTACAGCGTTAATTCTCTAACGTTACTACTGCTACTGCCAAACTCTACCAACCTATAAGCTTGTACAGTTAAACTTTACCAACCTATAAGCTTGTAGAGTTAAACACTACAGACCTATAAGTTTGTCAAGTTCGTCGAAATGACGAATTGACGAACTATACAACCGAACATGCGAACGGCGACTCTGTTCTATTCAATTCCCATATGAATACCAGTGTGAACTATCTAATTTGCCATTATATAAAAATCTATGATATATTCCCGCTTGAAAAAAGGTGAGAACGTTACGGACGTCGTTGTAAACACGTACTAATCGTTTCCACATGCTTGAATCAGGATTATTGTACGAAAAAGCGAGTTTTCTATGAACTTACGAACTAGACATTTTGGACAATTTGTACAGTTCGTAAAACTATTTTTAGACATTTTGTATAGTTCGCGCATGAACGAATTTGACAAATGCATATTCATTAAAATTTTGTGCAAGTTGGTGATAATCCAATCAAAAACTTTGTACTGTAGCCAATCAGATTGCTCGTAAGATTGCTATACATCATCAACATCCATAGACGCTTTTCTTGTCTTCACCGTGGTTAACGAAAAACGACTTGATTAACGAAGATCTGTTGAAGTAAGTTCTTATCTTATGCATTCTATATTGTTCATGTAAGATCATCGATTTATATCTTTAGATAATTATGAATGGCTAATTATTAGCCTGCACACTAGCGTCAAGAGTTAGGCCCTATTCATGTCTGATATGATGAAAACGAAAGTAGAATCAAATTACGTTTGTTGATTCTAAATGCTGTGTCTATTGTGAAACAAGCAGTCTGGAACATAGCGATAGTGTTGATTGCGTGTGTGTCGCTACATGCTTAGGCTTATGCACCCGGCCTTTCCACCCCCTTGACTTTCCCCATGTACATGGTAAAACCCCAGCAAATTGCCCCCGACCTATACATCACGGGTATAGTCAGGGCTATATTTCCACGTTAATTTGGCGTGAAACAAAAGCATCGGTATTTAGGTAAAACATGGGCAGCTAGCTAGTTCCCCGCAGTGGGAGTACATGATTTCAATTGGCTAGTGTATTACATGCAGTTATAACTTTCATTTTTAGGTCAGGCCTCATGTACATATCTTAAGGGTGTACAAACTTTGTTTCCCATTGTTGGAGCCGGTTTAAGTCTTGTTGGAGTACGCTGGAGTGAGAGGCAACAGAAAGAGCAAGATAGATAGCTGTGTCGTCAGCAAAGAGACGCACTTTGGAAGATTGAACTGACTCAGGGAGGTCATTTATGTAAATGAGAAATAGAAGCGGTCCTAGGACCGAACCCTGGGGAACACCTGAGGAGACTGGTATAGTGCTGGATGTGGAGCCATTGACAACTACTGACTGTGATCTGTTATCTAGAAAGCCTTTGATCCATCTCAGAGTATTTCCTCTGATTCCATAATAGTGAAGTTTGTAGAGTAATTTTTCATGGTTGACCATATCAAAGGCTTTTGAGAAGTCAAGGAGTATAAGGTCGACTTGACTTCTCAGGTTTACTGACTGAAGGATATCATCTATGAGCATGAGGAGTTGTGTTTGGCATGACCTTTTTTCTCTAAAACCATGTTGAAGTTCGTAGAAGAGGTTTGATTTAGTGAAGTGTTTTGTTATGCTAGATGCGATAATGTGTTCCAGGGTTTCGCACAAGATACAGGTCAGAGAGATAGGTCTATAGTTAGAGGGGTCTGATCTGGAGCCTTTTTTGTATATTGGGGCAACATTCGCCATTTTCCAGATCTCGGGGAGGGTGTTTGTCTGTAGAGATTTCTTGAATATTTCTGTTATGATAGGGGCAATTTCTCTACATGTATTTTTCAGTATGATTGGCTTTACTTGGTCAGGCCCTGCAGCCTTGTGAGGGTTCAGGTTCCTGAGAAATGCCAAGTCATCCACATCACCAAAAGAAAAACAGTCATCCCAACACAATATACACTACATAACACAATCTTAGAATCAGTAACTTCAGCAAAATACCTAGGAATTACAATATCAAATGACCTCACTTGGAACACACACATAAACAACATCACAAAGAAAGCAAATCAAACACTAGGATTTCTCAGAAGAAACATAAAAGTACATTCAGAAAAACTAAAAGCAACAGCATACAAAACACTTGTTAGGCCCCAACTTGAGTACAGCTCCACTGTCTGGTCCCCACATACAGCTACCCTCATTGAGCAACTTGAGGCCATACAGCGTAGAGCTGCTCGTTGGACCAAGCGAGACTATAGTCGTACAGACATGATGACTACCCTAAACTGGAGACGCCTTGACCAACGACGTATCGACCAACGACTGACTATGCTACACAACATCTTACATGACCGGGTTGCTATCCCACGTCCAAACTGTCTCATCCCTAGCACCCGGTCCTCACGCACATCACACTCTCAGACATTCTAACAGATACATGCAAAAACAGACTACTATAAATTCTCCTTCCTCCCTAGAACAATAATACACTGGAACTCCCTACCCCCTGACATCATTGACCTTCCCACACCCGAGTTCAGCACGGCTGTTAGCCGTATTGAACATGCCTCTCCCTAAATACCTGCCCTGTTTTTAACCTATTTTTAACCTTTCTTCTTTCTCACATCTTTATACTTTTATTTCTTATCCTTATTAACATTCTTTGTCAGTTTAACGCGTGTAAAAGCCTAAGTCCCCAGCAGGGGTTTGGCTATCAGGAAGATAGATAGATAGAACCTGCCCCCTGGAATTTTGGAATCTTATAATTTTCACATGTATTATGGGCAAGGGGCATAACTGTGTCAAAATTGTTTTAATCGACGAAAGTCAAAATTGACCTACATATTTCATGATGTACCAATTCTCAAAGCAGGCAATTAGAATACTGGTGAGCATGACTGAGATGTAGAGCACTATTACTTCTATTTTTTCCTTCATGTGTGACCTTGACCGCTGACCCTTGTACATGTGTCTTGCACTTGAAATGCTATCTAATCATTTTGAACATTTATGCTAATTTATTTAAAAATCGGTTCCCCACAAATAAAGAACATCTGGTGCCACCAAGCAGTAATTTGCTCATTTGTTTACCTCGATTGGTTAACAAAGTCACATGACCTTTAACCCCTAAGTGTGACCTTGACTGTGAAGCGACCCTTTTAGAACATGCACTCTGCATGCACATCGGCTTGATGTGGTGAACATCTGTGTAAGGTTTCTATAAAATCCATCAAGGGGTTTAGGAGTTACAGAGCTCAATGGAAACAAAGTCATATGACCTTTAACCCTAAGTGTGAACTTGACCTTGAAGCGACCCTTCCAGAACATGCGACGTCGTCTTGATGTGGTGAACATTTTTGTCAGGTTCCTTTAAAATCCTTCAAGGGGCTCAAGAGTTACAAAGACGAAGGGGAATTGATAAGGACAGACAGACGGACGGGCAGACAGAATCTGATGTACATGGAGGCGACAACAAAATACGGTCCTTCGGGCTTATCATAGTAAAAAATGTATTATATCCTGATGTTACTTTTTCAGAAGTTGGTTATCAACAGATCTAGTTCAAGATGTATTTTGGGTGAATGTATGGATTGGTTACCAGTGTGTTATGAGTCCAACAACTGTGAAAGAAACATTTGATAGAAGGCCGAAGTTATACCATGCCTCGAAATATAAATCTTGGGCTCTTGAACAAAGCTCCAGTCCACCGAAACATTACACTTCAGGTAAAGTTAAAGTACGCAATCACCACTTTTTAGCTCACCTTGTATGGGCCCTCAAATTCACCGTTGAGTTTTGATGATCACTCTTTGTCACAAGATCATCATTGTGACTAAGCTTCATTAAGATTAAGGAGGCATAAAACTTAAGTTTGCCAAGTTCATTAGGCCAAATTATATCGATAATGTGGTTCTAGTAAACCGACTGACCCAAATTTCGTGCCCATACAATAAACAATTCATTGGTATTTTGTAAAAAGTCAGTGCAGATCGGTGATTTTCCAGTGTATAAAACCATAAAATGTATTTCCTACCATGTTTAAGCATGTTACCAGAACTACAATAGTGATTTGTTTTGGTCTTACAGGTATTTACCCTTAAACTTCTTGAACATAATATACTAGTACATATAGTTCAAGAAATGCAGTTCCATGAAATAACAAGTTCATAAAGTGAAAATGTTCAGCAGTTAAAGATCAAGAACTTTTGAGTTCATGGTAGCAAGTATATATATAGCAGATATGTAAAAAGTTCTTGCTGTTCTTAATACTGTTGAAAAACAAGCTACGGCCTTGCCGCAATGCCAGGTTTTCTGAGCATTGTCCACCTAATGAGGCAGCCAAATTGGGTACGTCTCCATGCAAGCTTGCTATACCCAAAGTTTGATGAATAGGGATCAATCTGAACTAAACTAATTGAGTAAAAAACCCTTTTTCTATTTTTAGACCTTGACCCCAAATACAATTGTTGAAAACCCTGGTTAATAAATTATTATGCAATCTTTTAGAAAGTATTAATGCTTGTTTTTTCTTCAACAGAATGTGCATTTTCTTCTTCTGACAAACACTACATGTCTACTACAGTCAACTGATGGATGACAGACCAATTGAGTGTGAATATATGAAGAAAATACCACCTGTGTTTGGAAAATTAAGGAGCACTGCCTACAGAGCACTGCCTACGAGTGCCGAACGCTCGACTTTCTCGTACTTGATAGTACCCTTGCTCATCTGTGAGTGAAAATTCTAAAAGTGACGAGGGCAGATAACTCACAGGTCACAGTTACCAGCCTTGTCAGTATGGACCTTGTGATGATGCGTAACTACGTTTGAGTTTCAAGTGGGTACCATTGATAGTCTATGTACTAAGTCTAAACAAGGACAGATAACTCCATAAATATAGGTCACAGAGTTACCAGCCTTGTCAGTATGGGCTCCCCTTGTGGTGATGAATAACTATGTTGAGTTTCAAGTGGATACCTTTGATAGCCTTTGAGAAAATGACTCTTACAATAAACTTAACCAGTTAATGCAGACGATCCCGTCACGACAATAGCTTTACTTTTTTTCTTCGAAAAGTCAAGCTAAATACTATGAAAAATGTTTGTTTGGAATACGAGACAGTCTACCCTATTGGGCAGTGGTAACGCATTTAGTGTCGGGTCTAGGGGTTTGCTCTGTGATCGTGTCAATCTATAGATAAAGTGGTGTCAGTGTTTTTTTCGTTTTTGAAATGAAGAAACTGGCTTCTCATTCATATAATTATGGGAATGGATACCATCCCGGATTAGACGAGTGTTATGATGACATTGCTAAATAAGTTATAAAACTTGTTTGACTGTGTATCGCAAATAAAAATTAATAAACCATTGATCAATTTCTTGTATTTTTCACTTTTGTATTAGATGGTAGATTCTGATGATGAATGTAAAGCGCAAGACATATACACAAAAAAATATTTGTTTCCAGTATTCTTCCCTGGCTACAGTACAAAGTTTTTGATTGGATTATCACCAACTTGCACAAAATTTTAATGAATATGCATTTGTCGAGTTCGTTCATGCGCGAACTATACAAAATGTCTAAAAATAGTTTTACGAACTGTACAAATTGTCCAAAATGTCTAGTTCGTAAGTTCATAGAAAACTCGCTTTTTCGTACAATAATCCTGATTCAAGCATGTGTAAACGATTAGTACGTGTTTACAACGACGTCCGTAACGTTCTCACCTTTTTTCAAGCGGGAATATATCATAGATTTTTATATAATGGCAAATTAGATAACTCACACTGGTATTCATATGGGAATTGAATAGAACAGAGTCGCCGTTCGCATGTTCGGTTGTATAGTTCGTCAATTCGTCATTTCGACGAACTTGACAAACTTATAGGTCTGTAGTGTTTAACTCTACAAGCTTATAGGTTGGTAAAGTTTAACTGTACAAGCTTATAGGTTGGTAGAGTTGGACAGTAGCAGTAGTAACGTTAGAGAATTAACGCTGTAGAGTTAAACTTGCAGATATGTATGTAAGTCGCGAGTTGACAGTGTACCTAATATTAGCGAGTTAAACGTGCAGAATCTGTATGAATGTTTCTGTATACCAGCAGGTTTAAAATGTGTATTGGTGAGAGTCGGATAAATGACAATTGCGGTCTGAATAATGCGCTTATATTTCGCTTTAAACTAGCTTGCGGATTTGGATTAGGCAGGTTCGGAGGTTGGCGGGTTAGGCACTCTGGTACATTGAGGCTTTTGTCATAGTATTGAACTTGCGAACTGTATTATTTTAAATAGACAGTTCGTCACTTCGGAACTTTCACATTGTGGAAATATTGAACTTACGAACTCGCGAACTGTACAAGTGACGAAGTTACCAACTTGCGAACTTACAAACTGTCGAAAATGAACTTTCATATAGATTATAGAGCGAACTTGCAAAAGGTGAAGTCCGGCTTTCCACTTATAGCAATGATGTTGACGACCAGTAAATTAAGGAAATGTCAATGATTATAAAAGTCTAACCTGATCTTCTGTTCGATTGTTTTACCTACATGTACATAGAGGAAACGAAAGTGTGCTTTCAAGAGTTCAAGCACAGCAGTGACATATGACGTACAACATTTCGAGAAAAGAACGTAGTGCAACGTCTATCTTGTCTTGTTGAGCTGGCACATGCAGAATATTGTCTATGTTAGAAGTTGAAATTGAAGTCACACATAAAGGAGACCAAACGGATTATGAATAGATACAATGCGTAGTAGGAACACAACCATGATATCAAACGGAACAGGGGGTAAGCGGACGACAAAGGCACACATAAACTAGACACAATGTTGGTTTCATTTAATTGCAGAATATGCATAGCCAATCATATCGCCTGTTACTGACCAAGAGTTTGAAACGGTGTGATCTGATTAGTTGTCAATATCCTTAAGTAAGATCAATATCGAATATTACTGCTACTCTGAAAGTCTCAATGCTAGCACTGTGAGGTGTTTGGGCACATATACCAATCACAGGGACATAAAATGAGATCAAACTAACAAGTTAACCGTTATACTAATATCTCATTGTTATTTATATGCATCGACACAGAAATATGAAAACTGCTGCTATACAAAGACCAAATAGGCGATGTAAACTAGTTTTGGCTTCAGAAAATATAGTTTACGTACGTAATTGACAATCTTACCATATTTCAGTAACTTCTTAATGTCAGGTTTCGAAGACATATCGCCTGATTTATCTGGTCACGGCTTCTTGCAGTTGCCGGCCGCAACGCCTCACTGTAATACGTAAATATTATCTCAACATATTGTAGAAATTCTTACATGTCATGGCTCATATTACTATGTGCCGAGTCGCTTATGTAATTGTAGGCTCGCTCAGCCTGTCACTTGTAACTCCTAAAGTTGAAAATGTGATGTTCTTTTGTGACAGATGTTGCATATGTTCTGACATGTGGAGAAGTTGCGTGTGGAAAGCATAAAGATAATACATGTATTAAGTCAGACAGGGAAGGCAGCACTCAACTTAACCAGCCGAGCACAGAAAATATAAATAACATACAAGGCACAATGCCCAACTGAACCAGCCGAGTACAGGAAATATAAATAACATACAGGGCACAATGTCCATTTATTTCAGTTTAGTTATCATTTGCAATTGTTAATGTACCTCAGCTTATGATAATATGCTAATTTAAGAAACCACGCAGTGTGTAATTCATTGTGAGAGACAGTATACAGGCTTACTTGAACTATTATTTTTTGGGGGGATACGGATGGTACTTTATGTGTCTGTTTATTTGCCGAGGGTGGCTAGGCGAGGTCGTCTCTTCTGTGTTCTTCGAACTGTCTGTACATGTGCAAGTATATCATTAATACTGTTAGATCAATAGCTTCAAAATGAATAAGTCACTGGCGAACAGTAGTACAGTCAAATGACGTCGGGTTACCCGGTCACACTATCCTGGCACAGGGTGACCCAGCAATTACCTGAAACTATAGTCCAGAGAATTTGACACGACTCTCGAACTTCTTTTAGCATACTTTCACAGCTGATTTATTGTCTATATTTATCACCCCGGTTGTGTGTTTTCATAAGCGGGGTGTATCACGAAGACGTTCGAGGTGTAATACCAACACAAATCAAAAGGACCGATTTTGCACGATTTGCTCGCGGAAATGTATATATTCAACGCAAGAACCCTGTAATATATTCATGTATAAAGGTCAGGATCGTGTCAAATTCTCCGTGCTATAACTATGATGATATATACTTGTTATGTCGTGGCCTATTGACAAAGTTAAATCTTAAATCAGATACAATTATACTGCACGTGTAGCCGCGTGACAGAGAATTGACCATGATCCTGACCTTTATGCATGAATATATTACAAGGTCCTTGCGTTGAATATATAAACTTTCGCGAACAAACCGTGCAATATCGGTCCTTTAGATTTGTGTTGGTATTACACCTCGTGCGTCTTCGTGTTACTTTCCGCTTATAAAACATTCAACCGGGATTATAAATATAGACAAGAAATCAGCTGTTAAATTATGCTAATTAAAGTTCGAGAGTCGTGTCAAATTCTCTGGACTATACTTCATTGTATTACACATAGTTCAACCACTATTGTCGTACATATTTAAGTGCCCCCGCTTTTGCGTACATTGTACGAGTTCGATAACAAACATGTATAAGGTAGTTTTATCAAATTTATTGGTAATCCAAATATGCATGAACTCGTGTACTCGCATATCACAAACATCAAAAACTTCCTGTAGCGGCTGAGTGTACAACATTTTGAGGGAAGTACCACTGTCCTATATTTAGAAATGGGAAACCAAATGTTATGTAAGCATGATCATATGATCATTTTGCAACGCACTCACATTTTAGTATTCGTCATCTTTATAGATGTTCTAGATTAGCTGAGGTTAATCTGGCATTTTCAGTAAGTGCCTGCTAATTTCTGGATTGCGTATTAACGTTTGACACACTTCTTCCTTAAACAAGCTTATCATCTTATTAGAATTACATAGGTCAATAACAGTTGATTTACTGAGTAAACATTAATTAACAACCACTCATCCATGAATTACAACCAAAATTTTTAAATATATACGTTGACATCCAACTAGATACTAGATATACAATTTGTCAACCAATTTGTTATTAGATGTACATTGACAACCACTTAGTTACTAGATATACAATTTGTCAACCAATTTGTTATTAGATATACATTGACAACAACTTAGTTACTAGATATACAATTTGTCAACCAATTTGTTATTAGATATACATTGGCAACAACTTAGTTACTAGATATACAATTTGTCAACCAATTTGTTATTAGATATACATTGACAACAACTTAGTTACTAGATATACAATTTGTCAACCAATTTGTTATTAGATATACATTGGCAACAACTTAGTTACTAGATATACAATTTGTCAACCAATGTGTTATTAGATAAACATTGACAACCACTTAGTTACTAGATATACACTGACAACTAGTCATTCTCTTGCCTTACATTGACAATAAATTCTTCTTTTAATACACATCGACAACTAATTATTCTTTTTGCACACATTGGCAGTCAGATAATATTTTGCTTTACATTGACAACCAGTCAGTCTCTCTTGACACACATTACAATTTGTTATTTTCTGGACACACATGGACAACTTGTTATTTTCTGGACACACATTGACAACCAGTCAGTCTCTCTTGACACACATTAACAACTTGTTATTTTCTGGAAACATATTGACAACCAGTCCGTCTCTCTTGACACACATGGACAACTTGTTATTTTCTGGGCACACATTGACAACTAGTTATTGTCTGGACAACATTGACAACCAATTATTCTCTTTGCACACATTGACAATAAAATATTATTTTGCCTTACATTGACAACCAGTCATTCTTTCTGGACACACATTAACAACTACATGTAGTTACTTTCTGGACACACATTAACAACTAATAATTTTCTGGACACACATTTACACAAAAATTATTTCTGGACACAAATTGACAACCAATTTTTTTTCTGGACACACATTGACTACTTGTTATTTTCTGAACACATCAACAAAAATATTTTCTGGACACACGTTGCCAACAAATTATTCTCTTGGCATTTATCGACAACCATGTATTGTACTGATATAGTACGTGCTTGCTTGTTACCTATTGATACGCCATCAACTAGTTATTTACTTTGTACGAGATGACAATATTTAAAATTAAAACATAAATTAGATAAAGTCTAACAACAAATGATTGATTATATACATTTAATTACACTCCCCACGCAACACCTATATTTTTCATAACTTCTCGACTATTAGTCAATGGATGTAGTTAAAATTTGGAATGTAGATTGAATATATTATTCTTTGCATATCTTCTAGAATTTATATGCAATGTAAATCAGTTTATTAAAAAATAAAAATAAACCCAGATAATGTGTATCACTGTAAAACGAAAAGTCACAAAAATGACACCATTTAACAATATTGCAGGGCGGAGCTCGGGTACATATAGCTCATGTAACACAAGAATTTCTGCCTAATAACAGCACATAACAGTTGCCGCTATCATCAAAGTCCACAGTGCGTCATTCATTGCGGTGTGAGTATATAGGCTTGCTTGAAATATCAATTTTTGGGGATGTGGACGGTTCCTTCTATATCTGACTCTCGATTGGGTGGCTAGGCGCTGACGTCGTTTCTGGGTGGCTTTTGGATTGTCTATGCGCTACAGTATTTTCGTATTTCAATATTGTTTAGAATTTGTGAGGACGAGCGGTACATGTGAGAAATGAGAGAACCAACAACCCCCAAAAATTACAGAAAAGGACAATTTTTCGGGAAAGGAGGGACATTCCCCAGATATTGATAATAATTATGTGCTCTTGATAGGGTAGAATTAGAAACACATCATAAAGTGCATGGACGTACATACAAGATAATAATTAACAAGGAACATAATGTTTTTATTTTATTGTAATAAACTGTTTAGTAAAATATACACCACCTTGGTAATATCTTTCATGGTGTCTTTTTGTGAGGATTCAATTTACAGTGATGTTCATTATTTGAAGTTTTTTCATCTTACAATCAATCGATTTTTGATAAAACAATCATTGAAACATCATTTAAATATGTATCTACTAATATGCCAAATTTTAAGTAAATCGCATTGTAAACAGAATAGAAATACTGAAAAATATTGGTGTTGCATTAGGAGTGTGGTTAAGACTATAGATTCACCATCATCTCTATAGAGACGTACATTTTGCAATACGTAGTTATATACAGTTATACATTTGCAGTACAGTAGTAATATTTTATTGAAGATTGATATATAATGTTTAAAATGATAATGCCTAGTCGGACAGGATTCGACAGATACAGCAGAATTACGAACTGGAACACATTCATAATGCGAAACATAAACGATGATTAGAAAATGAAAATACCTGTTTAAAACATAAAATGGTTATTACATTAATACACCCCTGTACTCTGGTTGGAATACTTGTACTTATATGGTTGGTTGGGCTTCAGGTTACATATCTATATTGTATTCGTTTTATATCGCATATTATGATATACATACTTCCGGTTTCGGGTATCCGGGCAGCATGTAATTATAGTTATTTATTTATTTAATAATGAAGTAATACATTGTTCCTTAAACACATGATCTATGATAGTGATACTATAATTTTGAACGTGCTCTATAAATGTTAAGTAGCTGTGATATATATATACCTCAATGCATAGTTTATATTGATATAGTTACTCATTTATCAAAACATTGTATAACCAGAATGACACTATAAATTGTATATCTAATGTATTATTATGTATATGCCCCTCTATGTCATGCCCCCAACACCAAAGGGTCGCAATGGCAATAAATCTATCTCTATTTTGTGAAATCCTTATAGGTGTTGGTGTGCCTGTCATGGTTATTTATAAATTCCATACATATAATATGTATCTGTTAACATGTTCACAGTGTAAAAACGAATTAACTTCCGGTTATCGCAATAAGGCATACACGTTGAATTATATATCTTCCAATAAGTCATACAGTGTGACGGGAAATCACAGAAGCTTTTGCTCACAATAAGCCATACAAGTTGAATTGTATAGTATACCAATAAGTCATACAGTGATGTTGTTATAAAACACAATATTAACATATCAATTAATTACTGTCAATTTTTGTTAGAAACTATAAATAAGTTATATACATTTATTCACATACTTTCTCTGTATTGTATATACTGTTTTTCATTTTCATGTAATAAACGGACCACCATAAATAGTTCAAAAACTAAAAAACAATAGATAAATAGTATATACGTATAAAGATGAAAATTATGCAACTAAACAAGTGAAAATTTCGATATTTTATTTTACTGCATTCTAAGGCTTATTGAATACACATATACGATAAAATAATTTTGGTATTTTAAATTTTTTAAAACTTAACGAATATGGTTATCTTTAAAAATATATTAGGAATAAATTACCTTTGACAGTTTTGAATGAATACAATTGGTTTAGAAAATACACCGAATCCAATATCACTACACTTTATCCAGAGGAATAAAAATATAACTGATCAAAAATAAACCATATTCAAACATGATATACTATATACTATTAGGTTTTTTCTACAGTACATTAGTCACACGTCGGTGACGTATATTTCTACTTAGTAGTATATACACACACTTTTAAAAAACTTCCTTATTTCGTACAATGGGATGGGCGGTTTTATGCTACGGATTGATGATAAACACTAAACTATGATAATAAATACCACAGTTGTTTAGCAGTTTTTCCTTCAATTATATGCTCCGAAGTGATTTAGAATCAGGACGGTGACATGTTTAAAGAAACAAAGTCAAAATTATTAAATAAAATACATGAAAGACAGTATTTTTTTTAAAGTACTAGAATTCTGAATAGTATACTATTTAGATACATGACGTAACATGTCTCAAGGTATAAAGTTGATGAATTGTGCCAAAAAGTCATCCAAGTATCCTTCAATTTAGTGCTTTAGAGATTAGGGGTTTGGTGGGATGCATGTTACACCATTCCAACCATCGAGTGCATTGGGCACATTTATTGGAACGTGATTACAAATACAATATACAGCAACCACGCATTAATACATCTACGTAGATCAACTGTCTATGACGATGGTGTATCCGAGTTTCCCCAAGTTACATCGACATTGTGGTTTCGGTCTGTCGCACGCCACTCGCCATTCTAAACCTAGGGTTATTTGGACCTTTTTGGACACTTATCCGGATCGCGATAGACAGTAATCGTGCCTTTTAAGGAGACTGTCTAATGCGATATTGTACCCGGTCTCCCTAAGGGTCAAATACTCACTTTCCATAAAATGAAATGGACGATATTGCTATGGGTATAGTCATTACCTGCGAGCCTTGAGCGAGCCTTGAGCGAGCAGGTATACTGGGTAGCATAAAGTAAAAAGTCCATGGAGGGGCACGTGATCTGTTCTTGATTGTTTACGATTTCAAAAAAAATCCAAAAATGATGCATTTTGTAAGAATTTCGTGAACCAGACTAATTCCATTATTCCATGCGGACACGCATAAATTATTTAATTAACATGCGTGATGCGGATAACATCGGTCTTTGTCGCATTGCAATAATTTATTTACCGAAGAAATCAGAACTGTCTGAAATTCAGTGAGCGCTAGGCAATATTGAGACCATGGATCTAAACAGCAGGTGACTGCAGCTTTGCGTAAGAAAATTATCGGTTGCGTAAAAAATACAGATCAGGTGTTAACACCCGAAATTCCGTAATCAAAATATGGCTGAGTCGAAATTCTTAGAAAGAACTACAAAAGTATCCCTGCGATAAAAATGTACACGCAATTCGTATATTGTTTTATCGTTGGATAAATTCTTCGCTAACGTTTCATACTCAACACTTTCGTACCATGTTCGTCCTGAATATTGTTTTTCGTACTCAACACAATTCGTACCCGGCACTTCGCTCCGTAAATTATTTTGTGTTTTTTTAGGATCAGCGGGTAAAATTAGTACTGGTTGTTTCCCTTGATAAAATTAACAACATATACAGTTTCTTTTGGTCTCCAGAGTCAACTAGGAAAATAACCATTCGGTGTTAATGTCTATTCAGAGACTTAAAATTCTAAATGTCTCTTGTCTATTGTCATGGAATTATCGGAATTGGTTTATGATCTTTGATATTGTTGAACACTGAAAACATGCCTTATGACAATACCTTTTAATAAACTGATACGAGGTTTTATTTATAAGCATATAAATATTATATGGAACAAGGGTGTCATAATATGCAATTAAGTGTCTTGAAATTGGTTTGTTATACATGAAATTATTTAACAATTTGTTGATAAATTTCGTATGTCAAATTATCGTGCATATAGTTTTCCCAATTTGAAAGCTACCGGCCTATCGCGCTTATTTTTCCCCATAATTTTGAGATTTTCATGCTTAATTTTATACACATCAGCTGTTGAATTATGCAGATAGAAGGTCGAGGATCATGTCAATTCTCTGTCAAATGAAATCGGTACATCATTTGCTCGCAGGAACTATTTGACTTGTAGTTAGTTGGAGAATGTTTTTTTGTAATATAATGGGGCATTTGCAGCTGAACTAGGTCATTCTGCGTTTTGACAGCTGGGACTTATGTTTAGAAGTTCATTTTCTCGTTTAGTTATTTGTTAGGCATTGTGCCGTGTAACTTTGGTATGTGGTGTTTTTTATGTTTTCTGGCACGGCTAGTCAAGTTTATGTCTACCTTCCTTGTCTAAGTTTTTATAATCTTTTTTAGCGCTTTCCTATATGACTGTAATGGTTTTCTTGTCTCCGAGTGTTGTTGGTTGTGCATTCCTGAGCTTGGTATGCAGTGGCTGCGAAACTTCCATCACTACGTACGCAACAGTACTCGCCATTTACATAACTAGAAGAACAGAGTCATTTTGAGACCATGCAATACTTTGTAAACATAAGCCAATATCGTGCACTCTACTCAGCACAGGGGTAATATGATTGAAGTGCGGTGTTCTTGTGATAATGCGTGCCGCTGTATTTTGAATGATTTGTAGTTAGCTCAAAATAATTTTAGGAGAGCAGTATAGTAACGAGTCTTACAAAACAGGTCAATTTAACTTATAAACAACTAAATCATATAATTTCTTGAAATCAGATATTTCTTCTTTCTGATTGGTCGCAGACAAAAACTAATAGAACATAGTATCAATTCTGATGGGCTATCTGTAATCGTTAGTGCACAGCCAATGCCAATATACACATCCATGCTCCTGAGAAAGGTAATTAAGTATGACAGAACTCGACTCCGTATATGTAGCTATAGTTTTTATTTTACAATGTTGTAGATAGTTTATTGTTGATCAGACATTAATAATTAATGTTCACTAGAAACTTCTGTTCTTGAGAGATAGTAGGAAATTAAACAAACGAAACGAAAATATGAAACGAAAAGTAAAAACCTCAGACGTATTTGTAAAATATCCACATACACGAGTACAGTATAAGTAATTTGTTCTTTAAGTATGTTCTACTTACGCAACGGAACTAGTGCGTTTGTTTGACATAATTGGTGAATCAGTCACTTGAATTTTGATGAAAACAATAGTGGTTACAAATAACAATGACAATATCTTTTACTAAATAAAGACCAGCTAGCAGCCCCCGCAAAAAACATGTTACAGAACACGATGTTGCACCAATTATGTTAATGCATAATTATCTAGAAGATGTTTATCAACTATTTCGTCTAGGTGGCAAAGACAACAGCTTCCTTCTTCTTCTGCAATATCTGTTGTCCAACTTAAAGTTTTAAAGAGTAACATGTCCATTTTTATATTTCTCACTTTAACAAATATATATGTATCTTGCATATTCTAGTAGGCTAAAAACAGGCATTTTCAAATAAGTAACCAGTCGAAAACGATACGTGCGTCATCAATAAAAATTAATTAAAGCCGATGTGATCAAAATGATTTGTTTTTAAAGTTTCAAATATTAAAACCCCTAATATTCAGATAGGCAGGTGATAGATTTAATGGGGTGGGGGTTTAAGTTTACACACATACTTTTGACTCTTTGCAAAGTTAGAGCCCTGCAACTGGGTTACTATGACTTGAAAACAAGAGTCAGGTTGCCTATCCTATCCACAGCGATCTAGCTAGCTTTTTGTTCGACCATAGTTTAACTATTAGTTGGGAGTCCATCAGGACAAAAGTCGCTTATTTTTCATGGTCCATGGCATTTTTTAGTAGAAGTGTTTCAATACCATATTTGAATTGCCCAATACCAGTTGTGTATTGTTTGGGTGGATGCCACGCGCAAAAACCTCTGTGAAGGTCATTAAAGAGGTCAAAGGTCAATTAAGTGCATATATCATACATCAACTTGAAATTGAACCATATCTTGGTTAATTCTACAGGTAGAATGGTCAAAATAGTATCGAATTGAAGCTAATGAATTGATCCTTCATTGGCAATGATTTTATGCAAATTATCACATTTGCATACTCATGAATATTGATGAGGATGTCAAAAATTGGTAAAATTTCGATAAAACTCTACGTGTATGGTTGACAAATGAATGCCATATATTCCTTATTTCTATTATTTAAAGATCCAAATTGTACCAAAACCATGAGACGACATAGAGCTTTCATAAAATGTATATTTTTATAGACAAATAAAATCTAATTCCACTGAGAATAACCGCCAAAGGTGTGTGGGGTAAATTGAAACCAGAACGTAAAAAATTCAATACATTTAGAATCAATATTAGACACTCATTAAACATATTCCTTATATCCAAATATGATTTATTTGTGGAATTTGATTTTGATTTACTTAAATATTATGCTTATTAACTCATTTGCATATTTATGAATATTGATAATCTATTGAACATGTATGACAAATAGCGTAGAAATAAGGATCTATATCTGAGTGATAAACAAGCAGTGTCTTCTAATAATTATACAAAATGCAATACATATGTCTCATTACACAATACATGTTTGTACATGACGTTTAGAACTGTAGTATTTATTCTTGTAATCATCGACAAACCACAGTAGTTACTACCTTTATTACAAATGCCGAGCATAGCCTTTATTTGCCAGTCAGCTTTCAGCTGAAATATTGCAGGCATATATGTGTGCCTCTACCCGGATTTGAAACCGGTCGCAAGATCAGACGACAGGCGCTCTAAACATTGAGCTACGGAGGCCACACATTACTACTAATGGCTACGGAGGCTACAAATTACACTAATTCATATCAAAGAAAACATATAGTGCCGTCAACGTAAAGTGTCGCCTGGTATATTAACCACTCAAATAATAAGTTGGTATTCGTTTACAAACTACCGGGTATACGTATGTTCTGTTAGTTGCATGTATAGAGTCGTATTGGAGTACAAGAAAACGTTTTTCCTAGCAAATTGTGGTTCATTTCTTTTTTAACCTGGCTCGTCTGTACTTTCATAATGTTTATAAAGCATTAGTTAATACAGTTGGTTGCTATTTCAATCAGTAGCAATGTGTAGAAAGTAATGATGAATAGTACGGTATTGCATGCACATATGAGTAATTACCTTTTTGAACGTTTCTATTGTGACTTAACATATCACAAGCTCATCAATAAAGACAACACAACTTGGAAGCTAACGAGGAAGAAAAAGTTGTCCGATGCGTCGAATTATATCTAGTCCTGGTACAAGTATACCCATGCCACAATCAAACGATTACATCTTGCTAATGAGTAAAACCAAAGTCGATATTGCTAAGGTACTTCCCTTTTTTGCGAACAAGGTCATAGACGTTGCTAAGAGGGATCGAGCTTGTTGTGAGAGAAAGCTACCAGAATGTACAGAAGACAAGTACGCCAAATGTCATCAAAAGATATGAGGGTCACTTCTATGTGTTGGGTGTTTCAAGCGAAGGATGCCTTACTTACTCATCATTCGGTTCTCTTCATTGATTCCGTTTTTCCTCAGGTTCTGACCATACAGTTCTTCGCCTTGCGGGTTTTATTCTTGTTCTTGGTCTCTTACTGCCATGAGGTATCAATTGAGACGCTTGAAGCCTATGTCCCGCTGAGCATGTCTTTGTCTAGGAAATGAACTCCCGTTGGAGATTTGGGAGGCATCGTAAACAGGCTCCTCGTGGTCTACGGGAAGTATCGGGGAGGTCATCAGACAAGTTGTGACATCGGGAGGATTCATGATAAATCGAGGAGAATCGGGATGCCTTGCAAAAACACTTGATGTGTTCCAGACGTTATGCGTCAGTACCTCCTCATCGGGGATTGTACTCCCGATGGATTTAAGAGCTTAGAAGGCGTCTAGGATCCCATATGTCTCAGGAAAAGTTTCCGGTGTCTCGGGTGAGCTTCGTAAACGTTATGAGGAATCTTGGGACATCTTGCGAAAACGCGAGTACATGTACATGCATCAGGAAAATGCAATGTATGCCTATTTGTACCCCATGTATTCGCGCTTACATGTCGGGAATATCCCGGGAAGGCAACCCCGAAGCGCACCAGAGCCTTGGGAATACCAGTTATCATGGACACTTATGCTAAAAAATCCGCTAGGCACCCCAGAGGATACAAAATGTGATACAAGTGTCACGAACCCTAGGGGATTTTTAAAAGTTCAGAGAACTTTCGGTAATATTTTGGGGACACATTCGCGGTCTCGGGATTGCATTTCTGAAGAGGAGCTTCGGGTAAGTCATGAGACATTCTGGGTCATCGAGAGGAATCGGTGTGGGGGTATTGCGAGACATCGGATGACTCCCGATGTGGTCCTAGCGGTATGCGTCTGTCCCACTGCCTCGATGATTTACTCCCGATGGAAATTAAGGGCTTTGTGAGGTGTTGGGATCAGGTTCTGCAAGAAGATCAGGAGTATCGAGAGGCATAAACAAATGTGTTATTTCTCTTCGCTGATAAGTTTGCACCTTGTACCTTGGCATAGTCCCGACATGCATTCTTGGGAACTGTCCCAGCCACCGGAAGTCTACGTCTGATAATAGTTGAATGATATAGGTAGAATTTGTCAAGATATAATATGTTAAAAATATTTGTCGTAGACAGCCATTGTGGGAACTTGACAGGTCATGAGTATCTTCATGTTATCTTAAATTTGCTTGATAGATTGGCATATTCGCAACTTATTTTTTCGGTCTTACTGATTTTCCAAATTTGACGTAATCTATATAATGCTGATCAATGAAGGTTCGCAATATTTGTCTATTAAGTGTATAATGTTGTCATCCTGATCAATACATCTAAGTCTTCAGCAAATGGTATGTTCAAAGTATGACTTGTGTCTCTTTGGTGTTGATTTGTAGTCAAACCTACTTTGCATACTTAATAAAGAAGAGTATGAAGATATTAAAACACTTATCGGATATCATGATATATATGTATATAGAATCACCATCTGGGACATTCAAATAGTCAAGTCTGTATGATAGCTGTGCCATCAAAGAAAACCAAATTGTTTACTGTACATAACATTATAATTCTCATAACATGTCCCCAAACGACCACCGTGTCATTGTGGGGTTCCACTCTTTGACGGGATGTGAAACTATTCTTCTGCTGGAAAACATATGACCGTCTGTTGGATATTAGAAGAGACGTACATTCAGATGAGACAGACAGTTGTATGTAAGCTTGTTGATGATTCCTGGTTGTTAATGCTCTATAAATCAAGGCTTGAAATGCTTCTGCCAAGAAGTTAAAAGAGGTTAAGTTACTGATATTCGAGGGCTCTTTCAGTAGTTCAGCCATCCTGTGACATTTTAACTTCCCTGGTCATTTGGCTATCTAAGGAACCCTGCGTCCGAGTTTCCCTGAAGAGATTATTTCTCTCCTGGTGGGTGTGCAGCCAACATCGATCTGCGGCGCCGAAGACTATCGAACATGTACAGTCACCGCCTCACAGGCACCGAATTACACCTTTGCCGAGTGGAGGATGTGTGTTATTCTGGCTCCTAGAAATTGAGCAGTGGTCAAGCCGGGGATTGAACTCGAGACCTTTCGACCAGAAGCACGCGTCCTACCTCTAGGCCACTGTTCCCCAGTGATGTGAAGTGATGCGCTCGAACTGCACATCGCAGGAGCAAACTACCAATAGGCACTTGTATACGGATACGAGTCGATGCATCCATAATGGATACAGAAATCAAGACGTGACTAAGGTATTACAATGTAGCAATTGTCTACAAATGTCTACTAATTCTACATACTGCTTGCATCGAACTAAGAAGGTGTTTGTTAATTCACGTGCAAATGTATCCAAAGCAAATATTCTCAATCAATCTCAAACTTAGCAGCGACATTGTAACTTGTTTTATTTGTACATATATATACATCTTTAGCACTTAAGGGGGTGCATGCACCTTGTGTTTAATGATCATAGCTACCACGGAAGGGCATGGGTACCCGCCGTTTCTCGGTACTCTGTAGATGTTATAACATGAAAAGCATGTGTTAACTCTATATTCTTTTTTTTTTTTTTTAATTTTCAGCTACGTCATGCAGCCCATTTATTAACCCCGTCATAGGAGGGAGAGGGTCGGGGTACCATCCTTTCTCCCATCTAACAATGATTGCATGAATGTACGAATCAACTTAACTAAATTACAACAAAAATTCATATATCACACTATAGTACAAGATTTTCATATTTCACAATCCAAGGGGAACAACTCCAACAGCATTATATTGTTACAACGAGGTAGAGTTCCTTCCCTTGGGTTGTATACATTGCCTCCTATTTTCTATTAGAGAAACAAATATAGTTTATTTTAAGCAGATTATCGATGCATGTATATTTTAGGTCTAAGTACACATTTTATGGAATAGAAGGGTTTTGTTTGTTTGTTTTTTTACACTAGTATTGAGTGGCTAGTCTGTTCAAAACGAAAGCGAAAGTAGACTAGCCGCACATATTGTACTTTTTTAGATCTTGTTAAGTATGTAAGGAGGTGGCCCCTCTATTATCTTTATAATTTTGACCGCATTCAAGTTTCAAAACAAAATAATGTATGATATTTTAACCATAAATGAGTTTTTATGTTGCTGGTCAGATCAAAAGAAAGGCGAAATTAGACCAACAGTGTGCGAGCACAAAGCTAAAGTAGATCTTTTTGAATGCTTGACAGGTTTACAGGTAATAAACGAATAGTGTAACTAAACATGACATTTATCTTTAACAGCTTGAAGAGCAAAAAGCACTCATGTACAAAAAAAGAATCTTATCAATTGTCAAGCATTTAATTCAGGGTAGCTTAAATATTCATGGTTTGGATACAATGTAAACATTAAAGTTTGTACATATATAATGACAAATCATTCATGCATACTTTCAATATTCTCGATCACATACAGTTAAGGGATTACAAAATTGATTACTTGTTTTCCAAAATTTGAATGACTACATGGCATGGCCTTTGAACATAGGGTATAAGAAATATAAAAAAATAAATTTAAAGGTCCAAAGTGTGAATACATAACTGTTAACTTACTATGTTATAGTTAGAACATATTAAGTAAATTTTAATGATTAAAAAGGGCGGAGCGAGCGAATTGATAATTGACTTTATTCATAATAAAATAGAAGGAAACAAGGTTTGGTTGTCAGAATGGATAGGAGGTCACGGAAGGGCATGGGTACCCGCCGTTTCTCGGTACTCTGTAGATGTTATAACATGAAAAGCATGCAACTCTATATTCATTCTAATTTAAACACAACATGAATGAAAATACCAATCTGGTGCTGTATGAAAATATAATATTGTTTAACAGTATTCATGCTTTAAAATTGACCGTTTCCCACCCATTTTTATGCTTTTACAAAGGAACAAGACTTTTGTAAACTTTTATGAAAAATTTGCAATATCATTATGATTATCATCATCTTTTTATATTCACATAATTGAACCTAATTTTATGTTTGTTTTTATTTATCACACTAAACTCGAAATTATGATTTGCAGCTCAACTGTAGGCCTACGTGTAGGTAGCTCATTCCTCCTTAAATGAATGTTGACCTATTTTAAATGAATTGGTATACGTTCCAAGACCAATATAATAGGTGTTACTTGTAATCCAATTTAAATCAATGCAAACATACATTACTTATTTATATTGCTTTTAACGCTATTGTGTTAGTTTGGGTTCATTTGTCATTTTACCCCCACCCACTTTAACCGATCGTGTGCACTTAAATGAATGAGAAGGTAAGTGGCCAGTTAACATATCAATAGCTTAGTATCTCACCTTTAAATAAGAACCATTTAGGCTTTCAAATAGCAAAACTGACGACATTATAACAAATATATTGTTCATACACGTATATTTTTTATAAAAAATATTGCTAATGTTTGGTCTTCTCATCAATATTCATGAGTATACCAATGCATAAATTTGTAAAAAGTTATTTGTATTGATAGCCCAGTGCATTAGCTTCAAAATGATACATTTTGAATAAATTTTGACCTAAAACTGACAGAGATATAATGATATTTTGAGTGAGATACAGTAAAACCTCGGTAATACGAGCAGCGATTATTCGAGCAACCGGCCTTATTCGAGCAGATTTCAAAGTCCCGACGAATTTGCTCTATATTGTACATTAATTTATCCCTCTAACTCGAGTAAAGTTATTACGAGCATTCGGTCTAATTCGAGCGCAGGTGTCGGTCCAATCAACAGTTTTCAACGATAATTAATTACCTTATCTCGAAGCGAAATTTCACACCTCCGAAAAATGTCATACTAAATTTTGTTACGGTCCGTATTTTTCACACATCATGATAATCACATTTTATGACAATAACGTAATCCCTAACACTTAAATTGATTTCCGTATTTTCGATTCATTACATTAAACACGAAGTAGAAGATATTTAATTAATGAGCGTGATTTAAACAACACATACGTTTCAGAACAAGTTCAATAGGGAACAATTGGGAACTTTAACACATACGAGAACGAGAATTATTAAATGCAACATCGTTGCTTCGAGCGTACTGACTCGCACAGACTTTTAATTATCATAAGATAAACCGACGTACATGTAGATTCTTAAATATTTAGGTTCCGTTCGTTATAAAACTGCAAGTCAAAAGCATTTCAAAACTTTTTCATATCCCGCATTTCATGAAAACCTGCGAATGTAAGCATACGTACAGTGCAATTTCACGTGTCCGATACTGAATAAGTGAAGTAAATCTAGTTCTGGATACCATAACTAAATGGTCTTTTATTTAAACTGACGTGTCGGCCTTTTAGTTATGGAATTACCCTCTTCAATAATCAACTGTTTAAGCTTAACGCCTAAAATGCATGTTCATTGTTCAAAAATCGCCCAAAAACTATAATTTACGTATAAATGTAATATTTTTCAAGTGTTTTGTCTTAAAACAGTCGATGTAACACCTACTGATAATCATATATTGCTTAAAGTTTATTTAATTCCGGGTTTGATCAGCTCCCGCGGCCATTTTGAATAATTAATTTATCGCAGGTGCGTGCGAGAGCCGTTTTCGAAAAATCCGTTATTTCTTGAAACATGGTCGAAAACGTCTTAAAATTAAACAAAACCTTTAGATATACCTTTACATAAGAAACAAACACGTTATTTTTGCTATAAATCATGTAACTCCCATTTACACAAATAAATATTGCAATTTACGCAGCCGACAATCAAACATTGATCACGTGGTTCGTTTCGGAACACTTTTGTTATAATCCCATTCAAATAAATGGCGATCGTAAACGAAAACAGTGAAATTGTACTGGTTTGAAACAATCGACGGAATTAATGGTATTTCTTGCAAAACATTTTGTTTTTGGGGGTATACTGATAGAATATGCTCCAATTGATAGGGTGTCAATGATTATTTAGTTCAAAGCGTGCGTTTTGTCATAAAACGAACGCGACTCAAACTGAGACGTAGAGCTGTTAGGTTTCAAAGAACAAACGGCTTTGACGATGAAATGGAATGATCATCGTCAAAGACCTTGGACTAAAGTAAATCAAGTCCGCGATTAAATCCAATTCTTATCGAACAACCCTGAAGAATAAAAAATTCGTCGACTTTGTAAAGTAGCGAATTAAATGTCAATTGAATCTACACTATGCGCAGATTGGCGAATTCATACCGCGGTATTGAACTCTGACGTATCACTACTCCAAACTGTACCGGCAATTTCTGTGATGTGCGGCGCGTTTGAAGTCAGTCGAAAGACCGCCGCGTTTGATGTCTCCAAATTGTCGCGCGCGTTTCAATTGGAAACCACAGGGATATAACTCATTCAGCTAAACATCATGTCCTAAATAAATTATCATAGATAATATAGTGCATGTTTTTTACTCCATGAGCCGTATCCCTGTGCTGAAAACTGGATCGACTTTGCATCCGGGTTTTATTTTATCACGTGCGTGTATATAAAATGCACTCATTTGACCTTTGACCTAATTCTGAGAAAACGAGGCAAAATCACGGATGGCATCCGGTCGTTTCGGATTACACACATATCAAAGATAACATATAGCATGGATGCCACATTCTACTCTCCGATGCCATGGCCCGTCATATTTTCTCCGTATGGTATCCCGACTATATTGGAAGTTGTTGAACTGTGATGACAACTGTAAGCACCAAAACCCATCACATGTAAGCTTTCAGTAACGACCACAAAACGATGTTAGTTTAGATAGCTGGTTAAAAGTCGAAATCCCGAACTCCTATTTTTTCAAACAGGTCCACTATCTGTATGATTATTATTTCTATACATATGTTTATAATAATAAAAATAACGATAATGATAATTAATGGTATGTCCTCCCACTTGTGTACTTCATTATTTGAGATTAATTTCCGGGACCACTTTCTCTCCGTATTTACATAATCACTGCTGAACGTTTGTCCTACAATATATCTATTGTATATAGACCGGACTATTTTCCTTACTTATCTTTCCCTTTCTCATACAATCCACTAGTCGACCGGACTATTTTCCTTACTTATCTTTCCCTTTCTCATACAATCCATTGGTCGATCAGACTATTTTCCTTACTTATTTTTCCCTTTCTCATACAATCCACTGGTCGACCAGACTATTTTCCTTACTTATTTTTCCCTTTATCATACAATCCACTGGTCGACCAGACTGTTTTCCTTACTTATTTTCCCTTTCTCATACAATCCACTGGTCGACCAGTCTATTTTCCTTACTTATTTTTCCCTTTCTCATACAATCCACTGGTCGACCAGACTGTTTTCCTTACTTATGTTTCCCTTTCTCATACAATCCACTGGTCGACCAGACTATTTTCCTTACTTATTTTTCCCTTTCTCATACAATCCACTAGTCGATCGGACTATTTTCCTTACTTATTTTTCCCTTTTCCATACAATCCACTGGTCGACCAGTCTGTTTTCCTAACTTATTTTCCCCTTTTCCATACAATCAACTAGTCTACCAGACTATTTTCTTTACTTATCTTTCCCTTTCTCATACAATCAACTGGTCGACCATTTTCCTTACTTATTTTTCACTTAAAAACATTTCTTGATAAAAATGATCTTATAAGTAGTCATCAATCGGGTTTTCGAAAATTCCACTCATGTGAGACAACACTCACAAATATAATAGACAATTGGATTGACACTATAAATGATCATGAAGTTGTTGGGACTGTGTTCCTGGATCTAACTGAAGCATTTGACCTTATCAACCATAAACTACTACTCAAGAAATTGGAGTGTTATAAGCTAAGCCCTAAAACAATTAAGTGGTTCTCATCGTATTTAACAGACCGTTTCCAAAAAGTTAGCATATCAGGTCAGTTGTCAGATGCCAAGGGTACAAATGCTGGAGTTTTAAATATGGTCTTTCTGTCAACAGCTAACAGTCTGAGAGCTGGAAATGTGCGGGCCCTTCGGTCATGTCAGCTGTTTTGTATTGGAAAATAGCAGAGTCTACCTGGGAGACCTGAAATAGCAGAACAACAGCACTATCAATCTACCATCTTCTGTGATTTATTTTGGAGGACAGTGTATGTATTCTATGGAGACGGCCACAGGAAATAATTCGGAAAATCAGTGTGACTCAAGGCGATACATGAAATTGAGTTATTTTGCATAGAAATGATAGTATAAAATTTTACCGGTGTGACACTTCTTGATATAATTCAACGGTACCTACTAGGATACTAATTATATTTGGTAATTTGGTACGTTGTGTTTTCCTTGTGTTTTGTTGGAGAGTAGGTAAGTCAGTAGTACCGATATTCGTTTGCTTCATGAAGGGACAGGCACACCAAAACATGTCTCAAAACGCCCCATCCAAAGTCTCACGCAGTTATCTCCTTAATCATCAAGTAGCAAGTATCAGCTAAAGAAGTAATGCATAACGTAATCGGTGTGATAAGAGTGCGCCCAATAACACACTTTAAATAGACAAAAAGGTTCCGGTTTGGCAACGACAACCACATCATAAATGGGCTAGCAATTGATACGTTTCCTACTGGAGTCGCACAAACCTGGTCCAACATTCCAATAGGAACAAAATTTCAATATTTTAAATCTTCATGCGCAAACATGACTACTCACATTTGTATGTGTGCATTTACTTTGTATTTACCCTTTTTTACTTTTAATCGTATTGTATGTTACGTTTTTGAACAGCTTATCCTTTTTTGTATTGTAAATGATCAAAGCTTGTGTCGATTTACCAAATATTTAAGTAAATGTATGTTATCTGTTGCATTCTACCAACAAAGCTGTCCTCGACCTGGAACTGAGTTTACTGTATAATCTAGGATGCCTGCTTCGGCGCAACAGGTTCTACGTAATGTGTAGTGTTCAATGTCTTCTTCGTTTTTACAGATAGTAGGCTTAGTCTGTTCGGTAACATTACGGATGTAGCAAGCACTCCTTCTTTTAGAAAAATATGTCTTGTTTTATTTTTCCCCTTTCTCTTTTTCATTAATGTTGTGTTCATCCTCCGCGTACTTACATCTATATTGAATCGAAATGTTACACATATTGGTCAACAAGTGTGTTTTTGTGTGGTTGTTTGTTGCTAGTTATATATATTTTGTCTAATGTTATATATTGTCACATGGACATTTGAGCATTCACTACAGACAAAACTGGAAACCAGGCAATTACTTCCCTTACATGTTAGATTATTGAAACAAGGGGAAATAACCACTGTTAGGAATTTACGAATGGAGTTTAACTTTTAACGTCCTTGTATTTGTCATAACCAACGTACATGTATTTGATCACACTGATAATGTAACTGTTCGTGTATGATAAGAGGATACAATAGATTAAATCAAACCGCCCTGATTCAATTTTATTCAAGTGGTCTACATACGTGAGTTAGTTTTATCTGCAAGTTATTTACACAACATTCTCATAACATGTTGGGATTGGGACGAGCGATAATACAATTAGTATAAACGTAAGAGATCTAATAAATGCCGTATATGGGTGAATTCTCATTGTTGGCCCTTGTTAAAAAGCAACCTGGCAGAAATACTATACATGTAGTTCTAATAAAGTATACAAGTATGTCATATCCATAATAAGTTTGTACAACATATGATTACCGTCGGCTTTAAACCGGTGGGGGACTTCTGTATCGCTTGCAATTCTTAATGACTTGTTCATTACGTCATATCTCGATTTGTTCAATTACGTCATTTCACTTATTGAAACTAGGTCATCCGCTTATGGCTTTCAGATTTTGTTAACGTTTTAATATTGTTACTTAACTTTTGAGACTAAAGGCAGCCTTAACTATGTAGTTCAGCAGTTTTACTGTTGTAACTAGGTCATTCAGCGTAGGCATTCCGCCTTTTGTTTGCTGAATCTTTTCTATTCAGCTTCTTCTTCGTTTTAAGATTTCTGACAGCTAAAACTAGGCATTATAGTCCTTTTGATGTGGAAACTGGGTCATTCATATAGTAATAATTTATTATACTTTTCGACAGCTTGGACTTGGGCGGTTCTGTGCTTGTTTAGTTGGGCATTGCGTCTTTATGTGTTTTATGTTTCCTGTGCTCGGTTGGTTCAGTTGGGCATTGTGCGTTGTGTGTTTTTAATGTTTTCTGTGCTCGACTGGTTAAGTTGAGTGCTGCCTTCCCTGTCTGACTTAATATAGTCTTTTTTCGGATGAAGAAAGTAAATAAAAACAATATATTTTATATAAAAAGTCATGCACATTATCGCAGTTGGTCCTTTTAAAATGTGTTTGATAGTAGTTTACCATGTTAATGTAAACGTTGCGAGCACAGGTGACCTGTCGTGGCGTATAGACCCTTTTAAATAGTATAACATACGAGTAGATTCATATTACATAACGATGATATTACTCAAATCAAAGAATACCATTCTGTGTATATCCGTGCTCAAATTGTAAACATTAATACGGTCACATAATAAATGCATAGGGTCAGTGAAAATTATCAACGTTTGCTTAAGAAAATACTAATAAAAATGTACCATCACCTGATAATAAATATGAATAGTCACATTGTACCATGAAAATTGACAGTAAAAATTATCCTGAGTGTCCATGGGAAATTAACATTACGATAAAACTGAGAGCACGGATATGGTATTATTTGCTGAGGGGTAACAATACCAAATATCTCAGAGGGAACATTAGTAAGTCGCGAAGCGTGAAATTCACTGCTAGCAGAAGCTGAGAATGCTGAAATACCAATTTCATGTTTATAACGAGTGATGGGCCTACCGTAACTTTTCATTTATTATGTATCGATCATGTTGTCTCATATATTCGTCTAGGTCGGTGCTCTGAATCCTGTCGACTTACCATAAAATCGGTGCCTTAGTAAAAAAGTGTATGTATTGGGCCATGGATATGGTGACATTTTAAGATAAGTTAATTTAGAGTAATACATATCAAAAAGCGTTTTCAGTTGGACGGTAACATACTGTGGTGATATGTAGTAAATGCGAAATTAAATGTTATACAAAAAAACAGAGACTAAGATAACTAGTCTCTTGCAAAAACAACAATAAAATCGAAGAATATACCAATTGGAATAATTACTCCCCGTATTGAACCTCGTCGTCAAGGTGACACGTATGACGAGTCGTCCAAAAAGACTGCTTCAATAATTGAATTGTTGCAGACGTTTGTGTTAATATGGGTAGTTTTACTAAAATAACAATGTACGTGTAGTCTATTAGAGCGCATACATGTACTGTACATATTGTACATACACAAGTATGGTCATGTATCTTCCAAAACAAGGACCGATTTCAGGAGAAGACGCGAGCATATGAGACAAATGTATCAATGTTGATGTAAAAACGTTCGGTAAAGAGTTCTTTCATTTCAGCTTAAATTAACATACCGTAGTCTACATCTTGTAAGCGATTCAAACGTTTTTTGTCAGAGAAAATACCTTCAGTACTTTGATTTTAAGTGCGCTCTATACAGGAAGTGTCATGTACGCATGCGCAGTTGTCTACTTTCTTTTTCAAGAGGTAAAGTGCATTTCCTTATTTCTTGACAATGTGTCTATTTTTTGTTGACTGTGTGATCTTTTTCGAAACTTCAAGACCTCATATGTTGTTTTAATGTGATCGCTTACTGTTGACATAATTCCCACAGAGATATGTTGTATGTTCGCTGCGCATAACGAGATATAAGCGTCTACTTTCGGTTTCACTGTACTGTACAGTCTGTAGGCCCTACAGATCTTTGGACATTTGATATTAAAATTAAGGTATTAAGTTTAATATGAGAACCAGATATAGTTTGTATGTCACATGCCATTGTTAATCACTGGGGCATCACAGTCGATAGCGTGTTGAGAGTTGAGAAATTAAGCAGGTCAAGACAGTAGACTTTGAACCGACTTGTATCATACACCTATTTTATAAGGCTGAAAGGCCTTTAGGCCAGAGGCGTCGCGACTGGGGCGGCAGGGGCGGCGGTTGCCGCCCCAATATTTCAGCGAGCAACGGCATTTTGTTCATACAAATATACAAAATCTCAATTTAAGCTGAACATTGGAGAGGCAAAACGGCGAAAAAAAGACTTGGGGTTTTCTTCCTTCTAACATAACATGTGTCGATGATGACATCTTGTTAATTATATGTATCACTAAGGTGTGAAAATGTACGGTATAGATATACATGTATCTAACGGTCACAGTCCGTTAATCGTCGTGGTCATAATTGGATTACCGACAAACGCAATTCATAATTAAAACAACTTTAAATTTACTTGTATTTACTCAAAATCGCCAAAAAGAAAATAATGAAAGTTTGATTAGTTTCTCGACATATCTTGTAAACGTCAACATGGCTAAAGCTAATCGACCTCATAACTTCAATTTTCCTAGGCGTTTTATTTGGCAAAAAGTCGCCTGAACTTCATTCATTAAATGCTGGCTGGTTTCAAAGGGGTTCGTATTCATAAAGCATTAATTTATGTTACATATCGAGGGGTTAGAGCAAGAACCAGTTACCACCGATTTTTGAAAATGTTCAGGAGAAACGTTAAATGTCATTAAATGTGTTCTACATGGACTTTTTAAATATAATTACAAATTTATACTTCTTTTATATAGGAGTAACTAATGTAAAGGTTTCAAGCTAAAATCTTTCTTCCTCTATGAGAAAAAACACAACTTCTGTTATTGCATGCAAAATTTATTGATTATCTACAATTTCTTTACAGCAAAAACAGGTTATCTGGTGATGGCTGATTTTTTCACAAACGTTTTTGATATTTCATTTGAATAATGTTTCTGCAAATAAAGGTTATCTTGAAGTAGTTGGTTTTTCCATAAACCTAGTCAGTTTAATAGTATGATATTGCTCCTGCCAAAACAAGTTACATGGTAATAGTGGTTTTTTTCACAAACAGTTTTAACAAATCTTTACAATATTATTTCTGCAAACGAAGGTTATCTGCTTATAATTGGTCTATTCACATACATTGTCAACTTCAAACTTTGATAATGTTCCTGCAAAAACACTTTAGCCAAACATACACTGTTTTTGTTTGCAACAGCAAGAAGCAAGGCACCATCTTTTTACTGGTAAAACAATTTATGAACACATAATAACTGATTTCAGGCAACATAACTAACCACAAATATGACTATTTGACTTTTTGAGCCAAATAATGTCATATTAAGATAATATGTCTTTGCAGATAATAAAATATACTAAAATAACACAAAATACACCACATCTGTCATTAACAGTGTTTTTAATGAAATCAGTTTTCAATTCATGTCTTTTGCAAGATTTGAGGTATAATAATAATTAAATTTAGTAGGAGTAGCAACAGTAAATAAAAGCTACACAATATGGTAATGTAAAGTTTATGGTTTGTTTTCATTTAAGAAAATTATTGCAATAAGAAACTTGAAACCATACTACAATATTCTAATGTGCCTTTATGTTATAAATGATACTTTAGATTATAACAACTGTTGGACAAATTAGGACAAATAAACATTTTAAACTAAGGAGTAAGATTTTAAGAATATATTTACAACCTGTACATTAACATATCTTCCCTTTGACATTAACATTTCATTTAAATACATGCTCTGCTGGCATGTCATCATATTGAACCACTATTCACATTTTATGTATCTTAAGATAAAACAACTAGGTACATTAAATTAAAGAACATAATGCCAAATAGTGATTGTCATAATTAAAGTATTACGATACAGAAATTCCAACAATTTCAACATGTACTTGTGTTGTTGCTTACTTTTATGGGAACGTCATCAATTCAAATAGCTTGTGGAAACTATTACTAGTACTTGATTTGTTTACAAACTAGTGAGTGAATCTGAAAATATATCATTTTGACCGCCAGAAGCGCAGTTAATTCCTCTGCACCTGGCTGTGCCAATCTGTCCACAACAGAACAGCAAGGAAGCCAGAGTTTGTAGTATTCACAAGTCTCTTTCGCAATTATTCCACTCTTGCATAGCGAGAGGAGATCTTTTCTCTTTGCTACTGAAATTGGAAGCTTCTGTTTATACCTTGGTTTATTACTACAATAGCGATTTATCCATAATTGATTGTGTTTTCATCTGGAACACTTGTCAATTCATTCACAGCATTGTAATTTTCAATTTTGATCAAGTATACTTGTCAATTCATTCAATGTCTTGTCATTCAAATTTCTATCTATAGTCCAGTCAGGATAAAAATCCAGTGACGCAGCGGTCGAGTCCACTTTAACAGTGTTAAACCAATAATAAAGGCTTATACTGTTCAAATACTATAATTTCAATGTTAAACTAACATACTATATTCGCTCTACCTGTTGAGACAATGGTTGTGTTATTTTGCGTACACATAAACTGCAACGTCACTGTCACAATATCCTTACTGGACTATAGTACACTTTATGAGCTATTTACAACATTGCCATTTCGATTTCTTTCTTGTACACTTGACGACTCTGTCATGACATTGTCCATTTCATGTTGGTCTTGTACACTTGACGACTCTGTCATGACATTGTCCGTTTCATGTTGGTCTTGTACACTTGACGACTCAGTCATGACATTGTCCGTTTCATGATGGTCTTGTACACTTGACGACCCAGTCATGACATTGTCCGTTTCATGTTGGTCTTGTACACTTGACGACTCGTTCATGACATTGTCCTTTTCATGTTGGCCTTGTACACTTGACGACTCATTCATGACATTGTCCGTTTCATGTTGGTCCTGTACACTCGACGACTCATTCATGACATTGTCAGTTTCATTTCTGTCCTGTACACGTGACGACTCATTTATGACATTGACAGTTTCATATCTGTCCTGTACACTTGGCGACTCATTCACACCATTAACAGTTTCATTTCTGTCTTGTACACTTGACGACCCATTCACAACATTGTCAGTTTCATTTCTGTCCTGTACACTTAACGACTCATTTATGACATTGTCAGTTTCATTTCCGTCCTGTACACTTGACGAATTGCTCACGACATTGTCAGTTCTGTCCTGTACACTTGACGACTCATTCACGACATTATAAGTTTCATTTCTGTCCTGTACACTTGACAACTCATTCACGACATGGTCAGTATCATTTCTGTCCTGTACACTTGACGACTCATTCACACCATTAACAGTTTCATTTCTGTCTTGTATACTTGACGTCTCATTCACGACATTAACAGTTTCATGTTGGTCTCGTACCCTCATTCACAAGATTGTCAGTTTTATTTAGGCCTTGTACATTTGACGACTCCGATTCACGACATTGTCGGTATCATTGATGTCTTATACACTTGACGACTCATTCACGAGATTGACAGTTTTATTTCTGTCTTGTACACTTGACTTTGGCACGGTGTTGTCATTTTCATTTCCATTTAGTGTGCTTGACGATACCTTCAGAAGGTTGTTCAAATTTATGGATAGAAAAATCTCATCTTCTGTATCTGACAATATCTGTAAAACAAGATGGGTAACCATTCGATAGACAATGTTCATGTTACCCGAAAGCAATGTAATATTTATACTTTTTCAAAGAATACAATCTTCAAAATGTTTTAGTTTAGTACTAGTCATTTGTTTTTTCCTTTACAGCTAAAATGAAGAAAATATTT
Organism: Spisula solida; assembly: GCA_947247005.1. Classification (NCBI taxonomy): domain Eukaryota; kingdom Metazoa; phylum Mollusca; class Bivalvia; order Venerida; family Mactridae; genus Spisula; species Spisula solida. The sequence goes on along the minus strand of OX365952.1, from coordinate 23,476,978 downwards.
CCGAATCACATCTGTTTTGCTAGTCATTTAAGCAATAATGGTTGCAAGTTATTTATTTAAAATATATGTACAGTAAAACATTAGGAGACCATAGTAATTAGTACATAAATTTGTGCTTTATTTAGAATGAAGAAGCTGCTGATGATTGCAAAACTATCATTCTTTTGGCTTTACTATACAGATTCTGCTATTGTAGCATTTTACGTGACGTTAGCATACATTTATGTTTGTGTAATGTAACTATTTTTTCTGGCTATACTGAATTGCTAACCCTTTTTGTTAACTATTCAAGATATTTATATAGAAAATACATTTAAAATATAATATTAAGAAACAGTATTGATAAATAAATCAAATAAAAACATACTTACGGTTCACTATTTAGCATCGGAATCCAGTTTTGAACATGAACATTCTTTCTCTAATAATTGTTTTATGACAATGAAGTTTCAACAAAGGTGTTAGAATTCTTCAATGCATGGTTTTTATCACTCAACAGGTCACATTGTTATCATTACACTCTCTGGTAAAAGCAATTATAACTCGGTGCATTGTTTTTGTATCTGAAATGCTTAAGTTACAGACTGGACGTTGTCTGGTAAAACCCTGCATCAACTGATAGCCTGTTATTCCTCTAACATTAGATGACAATATTAGGCGTCTGCTTTCTGTATCTCTCTATAGCATGTTTTTGTTGGTAGAAAAATTAGAATTTATTAGATTTTTGTACCTGCAAAATCCATGTATAAATCGATACATGGTTTTTGCAGAAACGGTAATACGAAGAACAACAACTAACATTTCTGCAAAAATAAAGTAGTGGCACCTAACTTGTTTTAGCTCCACACAGTACCAGTGTTATAATTAAAACTTGCAAGTTATACTGCGATACCTGGTTTTAGCTTGAACCAAAATTAGTGATAATCGATAACTGGTTTGGTCACAATTCAATAACTTTAAAAGTACTTGCGTTATGGTAATGATTTTTTTACACATTATGTATTTCCAGTAACGGCATCAAATTCAATGAAAAAGTCATTTTCCGAAAATTGGCTCGATAACTGGTTCTTGCTCTAACCCCTCGATATACATGTATGTTACATCATTAAAACTATAGTATAGATATATACATGCTCACACACATGTACGTTATGCTTATTAAATTAGATTATGTGACACTTTACATTTTATTTGTTTTATTTTTATATTACATTGTGTATCATAACCATGACTGTTTGCTTATATTTTTTGCGGAACTTCCGTGAGTTTTTAGTATCATCAAAGTTTTGACGACAGAAATTTCTTTAAGAAAACAGCAGTTATGGTTTATAATCGAGGTTTATTCAAATATTGCTCCAGAACAATAATCTCCACACAACAATCCGAAGTTTTCATCATTCAGAATACACGATAAAAGTCATGGAAAGTCACGGAAATGGCCCCATTTATGCTTTAGTTTATAAAAAAATCGTACATAAAGGGAGGGGATACCCCTCCCTTCGAACCCTCCCCACCTCCCCAATGTTCGGGAGCGCGCGACGCGCCTGTAGGGAGCATGTTTTCTTCATCAACTGGTTTACTCCTGAAGATAGGTGGACAGTCTCACTTGATCACAATATGATGCACCAGTCAATATTATGCCCGCCCAGGGGAGCAGCCGGGATACAGGGGGAATAAGACTGATGAATCTTCCCGACAGACGGGAATTAAACGGCCTTGTCGACTCTGTGTCTGAGGGAATAGACTTTGGTCTGGGAATTTTGACACAGCAAAGACGACATGTGATACTTTTATTCGTCTTTTTATTAAAGTACTCGGATGAAAACCTATGCCCCACGGTGGGGTTTTAGAGAGTAAGCATTGTCTCCAGGGTGAGGATTTAGACATAAACGAATTGAAAATGTCTAATTCCCCCTGGGTCGCCCGCCGCCCCCCCGGGCGGGCAAAATATTGACTGGTGCATGACAAACAATACAACCTTGTCAACATGTTTTTCTTAAATAATAACATTGACATTGATGAAACAGCTATGAATGATAGTTGATACAGTTGATACAGTTACCTGTGGATAAATACAGATATATCCTTTCCGCTACCACGATTTTTTTGAGGGCTATAAGAAATTCATATGGTCCCTATACCCCGTCCCTGAGACACTATTGACTTGCAGCACTGATAAAAACTTGATACATCCGGATGCTACACACCTACCCCAAACCGAAAGTAGGAAAAATGGTCAAGATTTCGACTAAAGGTCACCGGAAATGACGATGTGACGGGGACCCTTGCGCGAAAAACTTTTTTTTTTTAGCTTGACAGGCCTACTTTTGGGCCCCTTTAGGGCATTGATCCTGACCCCTTTGTCTAGCCTTATATTCCTACTATAGAAAAATAAAAACTTTTTGGCGCTAAATGTTAATGCAATTCCACAGGGAATCGTACCGCAATGGCGGGTAGGACCAGTAATTTCAGTTTTGGCAAATCTACGTTCAAAGCCCTCTTTAAAGGGATCCAGCGGGCCCAAAAACTTGTGCACGACCCTGGGCCTGTAATATCCTTTAATCTGGGATGCCTGTGTACCCATGACAGCAAAATTCCAGAATTTGGGCATTTAGGTCGAAAACTACGGAAGGCTGAAATGGCCATCCCGGCGAGTCTGCATTAGTACGCTATGGCAGCGGAAAGGATATTATAATAAACAGATGTTGTACATGTACCCTCTTGATCTCGAATCTGTCCTAACTTATCAGTATATACAGTCATGATTCAGTATGCATTATTTTGTATATTGCTGTTTCTTTAATGTCTTTTTGCTTGCAGATGTGACCTGTGATCTGTTATAGGCTTAAAACCTGTCTTAGATAATAAATACATAATGCATTATTGAATGGATGAGATAGAATCTAACTACATGCATTATTGAATGGATGAAATAGAATCTAACTACATGTAGGTTGAAGTATGGCTATGTGGTTTTCTTCTCAATATTTGGTATGTGAACATATAATATAGTCCTGTGATGTACGTACCACTCATTCCAAACCTGGCACACCAATTACACTTTTGTATATAGCACCATTGTAACTATCCTCATACATCAGTGGTTAGTCAAGTTCCCAGTCATATCACAGGTGAAGAATACTCTGGTGAACGAGAATGCCTTGTAACATGTAACCCTTGAGCCTCAATTGACCTTGCCAGGCCTCAACAAATATTTTAAAAAACACTCGTCCTGCAATATAGACAAAGAAGAAAACCCCAAAATCTTACTTGTACTGCTATATGAATAAAGAAGGAAAAAATTATGCAGGACGAGCGGCAAGTGGATTTATTGAGGCCTGCTTGCACTATCAAACCTTAGACCAGTGATATAAATAGAAAAAATTTGGTTAATGACATGGATGAGAAAGTTTTTCTGGCATGGTGGAGGAATTTATTTGGCCATTAAACCCGCACCCGATCAAATCCACAGTCACACCAAATACACACATCACAAATTCATTCATTCTTTTTATCTAGACACTTGATCAATCAGTTTAGTATGGGCGAACACACCAGGGACTCTATTGTTACTTTTTCGCTAACATTTTTTCGCAAAATGTCATATTGTTTAGGAAGTAATGAGTATGTACCTGTGTTTTATTTAAGAAATAATAAATATGTACCTGTGTTTTATTGTAGAATAAAGCACATCACATGTTCTGGATGCGTAGTAATTAAATCAAAGAGTGTGTAGTGATTTAATGTTCGCATCCAAACAAGTGACCATGCTTAATTATAGATCAAACACAGGTACATATTCATTATTTCGATTCTAACATAGCTATTATATTCCACATTTGACAACATATCAAGACATAGTAACCGCTGCACTATTTTCTTCCTCAGAATGATATTAAGTTATTTGCCATAGCTGTGTTTTAATGGTAATTCATGCACACCTTGGTGTACTGACTATGTTTATATAGGTGAAACTGCTGGTTTTGTGTTACTATAAAATCAGTGACGTCATGTATTCAAGACCACCTTATAAAACCAAAGGCCGAGATTTAATTTTAGACAATAAATCAACTGTTAAATTAGACTAATAGATTAGGTTAATTTGTTGGCGCTACATGTATTCATGGAGTTGAAACATTTTTTCTTTCAGGCTCAGGCCTCAAGTGGACAGTACAATCACACTAACCCAGGTATGAATTTATATATAATTTATTATACATGTACTTAATAATGCCAATATAGATTTCATTGCTGATGAAATATTTTTGTATCAAAATATTGACTGACAAGTATTGTTTCATGCTGTTCAGACCTTTAACTTTAGACAAACATCGCAGATCAAAATAATCAATACGTATTTTGGTTTCAAGTAGCTGCAATATGTGTACAAATCTTGGTTAGAGCCAATGAGAACTGTTTAATGTATATTTTGTGTGTTTAAAATCAATGAGAGCTGATTTGCATCCCATGGAAGATTTGTGGTGAAATTTAAGTGTCACCTCTTGACTGAGGGCTGTTTCATATCTTTTTAGCTCACCTGTCACATATAGACAAGGTGAGCTATTGTGATCGCTCTTCATCAGTGCGTGAGTGCGTGTGTCATGCGTCAACAATTCATTCAAACAACATCTCCTCCTAAACCACTTGGCCAATTTCAACCAAACTTCACAGGAATGTTCCTTGGGTGGCCCTTTCTAAAAACAACTAAAAGAATTGTAATATATAAATAACTCTGGTTGCCATGGCAACCGATAGGGAAGTCTTTTAAAATCAACCTATTGGCAGATTTCAAAATAATTTTACAGAAATAGTTCTTGGCTGGCCCTCTTACAAAATTGACATTTTTCTAGTGATTCGACAAAAAACATGGCCGTCAGTGGGCGGGGCTCGTTTTTCCCTATAGATCTATGGTAAAATCTTTAAAAATCTTCTTGTCTGAAAGTACTCGTTGAATTTCATTATAAATTGGTATGAATGTTCCTTTGGTGGTCCTTTCTAAAAATAGCTAAATGAATTGTAATCTATTAATAATTCTGGGTGCCATGGCAACCAATAGGAAAATCTTTAAAAAAATCATAAAAAATCAACCGCTGGCCCGATTTCAAAATAATTTTACAGAAATAGTTGTTGGGTGACCATCTTACAAATTTTTTTTGTCTTGATTCGTCAAAAAACATGGCCGCCAGTGGGTGGGGCGCTGTTTTTCCCTATATATCTATAGTAAAATCTTTAAAAATTTTCTCCTCTAAAAGTACTAGTTGGATTTCACTATTGATTGCTAAAATTGTTCTTTGTGTAGTCCTTTCTTAAAATAGCTAAAAGAATTACATTCCATGCAGAACTCTGGCATAAAAAATCAACAGCTGACCAGATTTCAATATAATTTTACAGAAATTGTAGTTGGGTGACCCTCTTACAAAATTGACTTTTTTTGTTTTGATTCTTCAAAAAACATGGCCGCCAGTGGGTGGGGCGCTGTTTTTTCCTATAGGTAATAAACCACTAAATGCATACGCGACCCAAAATCGGATACACTCAAATTGTCCTTACAGAAACTTTTGTTTGCTTGGAAATGGTGATTTGCCTTGACAAAATGGAACTAGAATCATCTTATTGAGGTTAAAGGTATTGTATACATGTAGTGGAATGAGTGAATGTGTTTCATCTTGAATATTTTGAGATTTTGGCATATTTGACAAAGCGAAAGTAGAGTAGGGTAAAACCCACATTGGATCGGTCCGCGCGTCTGTAAAAATTTGTCTACCGCCTTTGACGAACAAAATCTTTCTTATATTAAACACGACCCCCTATTGTTTTGGTCTTATTTTGTAGCTGCAACATACTGCTTTTCAATGATATAAATCTGTGAACTGGCCATAGACTTTAACATGATATTATCTGGGGCTGACAATTGTCACTTTACATTGAGCTAAAGAACAATTTTATTTAGTGGTTTGTGACCTATATATCTATAGTAAATTCTTAAAAAATCTTCTCCTTTTTAAGTACTGGTTTGTTTTCACTATAAAATGGTAAAACTGTTTCTTGGATGGTCCTATCTTAAAATAGCTAAAATAATTATAATCCATGAAGAATTCTGGTTGCCATGGCAACCGATAGGAAAATCTTTAAAAAAATTACTAATAATCAACCACTGCCCCGATTTCAAAATAATTTTACAGAAATAGTTGTTGGGTGACGCTCTTACAAAATTGACATTTTTGTCATGATTTGTCAAAAACATGGCCGCCAGTGGGTGGGGCGCTAAATTTCCCCATATATCTATAGTAAAATATTTAAAAATCTTCTTCTCTAAAAGTACTGGTTGGATTTCATGTTAAATGGGTAACAATGTTCCCTGGGTTATCCTTTCTAAAATAGCTAAAAAATAATGCCGAGCATAGCCTTTATTTGCCAGTCAGCTTTCAGCTGAAATATGACAGGCATATATGTGTGCCTCTACCAAGATTTGAACCCGGGTCGCCAGATTAGACGACAAGCGCCCTAACCATTGAGCTACGGAGGCCACATAAAAGAATTATAATCCATGCAGAACTCTGGTTGCCATGACAACTGATTGGAAAAACTTTATAAAATAACAATGCAAAATATGGCACTAATGTGCACAGGTGAGTGACCTAGGGCCCTGTGGGCCCTCTTGTTTTATTTCATGAGGATTGTTACATTATTAACAATTATCTTGTTAGACTTTGAAATGAAATCAATGAGGGTTGTTACATATCTTGTGAGATATTGAATGTTTAATTTATTTTATCGCGGGTTGTTACATATCTTGTGAGATATTGAATGTTTAATTTATTTTATCGCGGGTTGTTATATATCTTGTAAGATTCTGAAGGATAGTAAGGTTTAAGATTTAATATTGAAATAAATGTCTGTGTATTTATTTTATGATTTCAGATGATTTGAGTCGAGGCTCAAGTATGGCATCTAGCCAAAAGGTATCTATGCATACATTTGGAGTATATCAAATACAAAATAGAATAAACCCACCAAACATGAATTACATTAAAACAATAAGGCCATTATAGACTAATTATAACTATTTGAATATGTGTACCTACACTGAGCTACACTGAGTACGTATAGAAACACACATGTATGTTACATTTTCTCCATGAAAGCACACCAAACTCATTGATCTGTGTGGCCTTCGTAGAAAACTTTAGGCTAACATGCACTGCTATTGAGCAATGTTACATGTGCATTTCTTTATGTACTCAGTGTAAAAGTGCAGCGTCCGATTCAAGTTCCAGAGGTCTCGGGTTTCTCTTCTCTAATGCTTTCGTAGCAATGAATACCATCACGAATGAGGTGTTGAGAGTGATTTAGTTGTAGAAGTTATTTCACAATCACCCTAAATCAATAATGTAAATAAATTGCTTGAACCAGCCTAATGAAGCTGATACTTCCATTTTCACTTTCTTAAAGCATGTTACATTTTACGAAATACTTATGTAATTTGCATTTTTCATGTTATAGGATCTTGGTGCCAGACCAAAAGAGACAGGACAGAGCCAGGTACTGCTATTAATCTTATATCTTAATAAATGTATTTAATGGTGTACTTAATGTTTACTTCTACATTAGGTTCAGTAACTGTAAAATATAGTATAGTTTTACGGAACGATATGAAATATTTAATTTGTCGACTTTATGACTCAAAGTAATTAAAAGCGACACACCATGAATATTTACCAACAAAACTTATATTACAATTAAGTTTGGTGCTCTGATGGACATGTCTACTGTCATAGAAGTGATGTGACACACCTTGAGAAATTCCAAATTATTAACATCAAAATATTATGCTTGAATTTGTTTTAAGAAGTAGTAAAATCAAATTAATAATTCTCTATTTAGTGCAAACAAATGTAATTTGGTGTTTTTATTAGAATTATGCAATAATAAACTTGATTGCCTTGTGTTTTGGTGTCTACTAGAGTGAGTGAGTGTGCATGTGTGTGCATAGGGGGGTTCTGGGACTTGCTTCATGACCATGTTATACTGAAGCTAAAATTATATGGTACCAGTAACTCCATCTTTTGATGCTCAGTATAATAAGAGGAAACTGTCATATTAATAGGGTTTTTGTCGGACAAACCCTCATGGAACATGAGCTATGACACATCCTCATGTCTGTTATTCACTTAAAATAAAAATAGTTTCATTAAATCATTTTGAAATACATTGTGTATAAATATACATGCTTTTGCTTGTCTATATACAATGTAGTGTATATATATTCACATTTTTAACCAGTTATTTTGATGGTAGAATATAATATGTAACAAAACTGAATAGCTATTTTATAAATAATTTGTATTCTTTTTTTTAGACAACATATGGATCAGCAGCAAAACAACATGTAAAAGAAAATCTCACATTTCATGGAAATAATCGCGAAGGTACTATTGGTATTGTACAGAGAATTTGACAATTTCTATTAGCATAACTTTACAGCTGATATCTTGTCGATCTTTGTTTTATTATTTTCATAACCTTGTAATATATTCATGCATAAAGTTTAGGATCAGGTTATTTTTTCTGTACAATACATTACTTGAACAATCCAGTAAAAAACACCTAAAATGGGAATCAAACCCATGCTATATGTACTATATATCTTGACATCACCTATGCAAAGTACGAAAGCATTAGTCCACTCGGCTATTGTAATAACTCCCCGAAAAACTTAAAAGATTGTGCAATTATCACACTAAGTCTTGCTATCTCTTGTCATATATGATAAAATACACAAAGGAAACTACAGTGTAACCTCTCCAGAGTGGCCCTCCATAGGGTAATAACTTCTCTTAAGCAACATAATTGTTTTGTTCCGGAAGTAACAATTCACTATAATTTTTACCTCTCCTGAGCAACAGCCTCTGTACAACAGCCAGACATGGTGTTGCTCTACAGAGGTTTAGCTTCAGGGCTATGGGTTCAGCTTAAAATGATGTAGAGGATGCTTGTTGATTTTGAAGTAAGGTCAAATTTTATTTCACTGAGTGATCAAAGAAAATCAATATTTTCATGACTACACCACAATTGAAAATTAAATTTTCTGTGATCATGTAGTGAGTGAATAAAATTTGAGCTTGCACTAGAAATAAAAAAAAAAAAATTATTATATGCTTCAATTTCTCATAAAATGGTTCCATAATTGGCTTAATTGGAAAAATTACATTGAAATTGGAATGTCACTAAGCGTCAAACATGGTAATGAAATTTTTCAAGGCCAGCGCCATTGATGTTAAATTACTTTTTCTGCATGATGCTGGAATAAGCGTATAAAATATGGAAAAATAACAACCTTATTTTCACTAAAATCCATTATAAGCATATAATGAAAAAGATATCCTTTAAATTCAATTAAACTATAACTGATATTTCACTGTTCTGTTGTTAATAATTATAACTCGATTAATACTCATTTTATGCCTGTTCTGTAAAAAACTGGTGTCAAATGTTTACTTAGAATATGCTGCTCATTTGTTAAATTTATTCTGTTTTTTTTTTCATTTGAAGTGTCCCTTGAAGAAGGATGGACTACTGTTCTATGCAAAGTCACATGCCAGAATAGTGTTAATGAATACTGTATCGATCAATGGATACCCCCATGTAAGCTGCAGTATGTGTTGACAACTATCAACTACAATAATCCATTGTATATGAAAATTACCGTTTTGGAGCCAGAAGTCCTGATCATTGATATGAAATATCCGCGATCACAAACAAATGTGGTAACCACTCTCCAAAACGCTGTTGTTGTTGGTAAATGTATCGAAAAAGCACAATTTTCATCGAAGGATGAATGTCAGGATGTTATGCTGAACCACCTGGATGAAAGAAGTTTCAGACTGCTAGCCTCTAGTAGTGCTAAGCTTTTTTATTTCAACAAAAACAACACCTTCATAGTACAAATGGTTGGACCATACTTTTGCAGCCTTTTCAAAGACTTTACACATGTATCACAGCAAATTGAAGAAGGTAAAAGGCGATTCCAACAATTGACTGGTGTGCATTCACTGAAACAAACAGGACAGAGTCAGGTACTGACTTTAAATCATTGTACACCATGTTTATTATATGATACAATTTGAAATGTTTGTTCTGTTATTTTCATGACATGAATTAAATCCCTCCCTAAAAAATTAATACAACACTCTCTACAGCAACATCATTTTTAGCTCTTGTATTGATCCATCTTCGTCCTTTGCCTGTGCATGTGTCAACAATTAATTCAAACAACTTTTCTCCTGAACCAATCAGTCAATTTCGACAAAACTTCACAGGCATGTTCCTTGGGTAATCCTTTCTAAAAATAGCTAAAAGAATTGAAATCTATAATAAAATCGTAAAAATGAACCATTGGCCAGATTTCAAAATAATTTTACAGAAATAGTTGTTGGTTGGTTGACCCTAGTTGGTTAAATTTTTTGTTATGATTCATCAAAAACATGACAACCAGTTTTTTGGGCGTGTTTTTACTCTATATATCTATAAGCTGTAGAAATTTTGTATAATGTCTCTCAATAGGAAAGAATATATGATAAATAAATAACTCTGACTCTTTTATCAAATTTTCGAGCACATGCTCTTCATCAGGAATTTTAAATTACTTCCACTTATATTTAAGTCACATCCATCTTGTCTATAATGTTGTTCACAACAAACAGCCAAACCGACAATTGTACTGCCAACAAGCCATGTTCAACCGTCATTTACATTCTAAATGGTCAATGATGGATGTATAACAGCTGCTGTTTTTAGCTCACTTTGTCACTTTATTCCTGTTGCAAGGCACTGCTTCGGGTATATTCATCACTCCTCTGATAATTCTAGTTGAATAAGTTATCATAATAAATGCATATTTAGATTATCATGGATATTTGTGACCATATACATGTATATGCTTTCATTTAGATATTACTGTAAATTGCTTTATATTCGCGTGAGCTTTATTTCGCGCTTTTATGTTTTGAACTTAATTCGAAAAATTGATGAATTCGCGATCGAGAATAAAAAATATCAAATTTGCCTCACTTATTGGTGTTTTGCAAAAATGAAAAATTTAATTGTTTAATATTCACGTTATATTGGTAAAGTTGCCAGTATATGCCATAAACAACCACACTGACATTTAAAATAACTTGCGAAACATAATTGGCGTTTTGTAGTTATTTAGCATTTTTACAGCTAAAATTCTATAGAGTGCTAATACCCTATAGAATTAACACTACTCTCACTTAAATTGCCTGAAATGTGTTTGCATTCGATGACGACGAAGTTAAGGAATTGCAAAACAAACAGAATGCCTCACTGATGATTACGCTATTGTTTGTTGAAGTTACAGTTTGATCACCAGTCCTGTGAATTACATAATTTACAAAGCATTTTGGAAGAAAACTCTGCGCTATTTTTAAAAGTAAAATTACCGAGTTTGCGATATCAAAAGTGGTTTAAACTGCTTATATGCCATAAATCTTTCATAAAGCAACCGTTGGTGGCTTTCTATTGGTTAGGTAGGAAAATCACGCCATACAAAAATTTAAGCCTTATCTGTGAGGCAGCACCTTTATTCTAGTAATAAGTCCTGGAGTTATCAGAATTTTGTATAAATTTTTGTATGATCTTTGTAATAAATGTACATTGCGTATGTGATAAATACAATTAAAAATATATTATTTCTAATTACTAGATAGAAGATATGTTACACGTGATATACTGTAGTTTTTCAAATGCATTTCACATAAAAATCAGCGAAAATTAGCCTACCGCAAATAATTCCGGATTTACAGTAATAATTACTTCTCTTTCCAGATGACTCCTGGAGCAGAAGCAAACCAACAAGTAAAACCTAAAGGCATTCTCACAGTTGAAGGAAATAAACGCACAGGTAAGATTTGTTTGCCATGCAGCAGTATACAGTCTAGCTGGTCAGAAAGTACATCTAGTGTAGCTGTTCTGGTCATTTTCTACATGTATTTAACTTTAAATGGCCATAAGGGATAAAATAATATTGACTACTTTAACCAAGGGTCGGTTGCTTAAGCAAAGCGATACCGAGCGCCTTTATTCAGTTATGTAGCACTCGCCCATGTTAACGTCTTCAGGTGTGATTGTACTTATTTCTGGCCCTAGGACATGCAGTTTTCTCACATATGACCATTATTTAATACATATAGTGGAACCTGTCTTAAACATCCAGCCAAGGGCTTACATTAATTTTTGTGACTAAAAGCAGGTATTCTATAACAATAAGAGATGGAATTTGCGATATTTGCTACTCAAAACAGGTCTATTTCTAATTGAAGGTACCCCATACCACAGAAATGTCTGTAACTATTATACAGAGATGATCTTCAAATAGTGCGTTATCACCTTTTATCACCAGAAATATTTTAAAAGTATTATGTGCCATATTATGATAAACAATTTGGAGTTTATTTATTGACATTACTGTCAAACCTTTATTACATGGCTTTCAAAAAGGACACATTGGTGGACTAATGATCTGGCTTACGTATACAATCATGGTATGTTTCACTGAACCCTCTGCACGAGATTGGTGATTGGAATGCACAAGATTTCAATAAAATATCAGAGATTTTACTTGCTCAAACTTCTGACTAAAATTAATAAGGTTTATATGCAATTTTTACTGATTGTATGACCATACCATGTATGCTTCACGAAGCAATGTAAAATATTATTTATAATCCTGTTAATTATTTTTAAAACTTAAATCAGGTTCCAATATGTTAAATTAGGTCTGCTTGTCATTTTCATTTGTAGTAACACTTGCTGAGGGATGGAATACTGTTACATGCAAAGTGGTATGTACAGATGGGTCTACATACTCTATTCGTGATCCAGTAGATCCATGTATTCTACAGTATGAAACAGGAGTAGACCGTGTCCAGTTCTTTGAGTCACGATGTAAAATTATGAAAGTTAATTCATCAAAGCCAGAACTGTTGAACATTCAACTGGAGGGATATCCACAAACAGAATCAGAAGTAACGGATATTATCCGAAAAGCTTTTGAAAGAATACAAAAAGCTGAGCTACAGTTTACATCTATGAATGAATGTTGTAATGTTTTGCTGAATCGCTTGGATTATAAACGTTTCAGTCTGATAAACTCTACTGATTCAAAGCTTTTTTATTTCAATAATAACAACAGCTTCGTAGTACAGATGATTGGACCTGTCTATGCCAACAGTGCAAACTTCCAAAATGTAGCACGGCAAATCGAAATTTGTAAAAAATTAGAAGATCTGTCAGCCAGTTTGGACAGTCAGAAACAGGATATGGAAGAGAAACACAAAAGTCTAAAACCAGAAAAAGCTGAAAGGACAATTAACTGTCTACAACAAACATTGTCTGATCTTGAAACATTAGGTATATTAAAGGTTCTTAAAATGCCATTCAGTTATAGCTTCAAGATTTTAAATGGTGGAATCTTGTTCTCATGTATGCATAACAGTCAGTTGGATGAACTAGTTAAGGAGTTTGATGTGTATGTTTCCAGACTGAAAAGAATTCCTGTTGACTTTCCTGTAGCACCTGGATATCTCTTTGTTAATGCAAATGAGAAAAGAGACAAGTTCTTAAGACAGCAACTTAAATGCTCTGAAATCAAATTCATTGTAGAAGATAATGACAGAGTCACATTGTTATGTTTGAGTCAAGAAGTGCATGGTACAATACTTCAAGCCCTGTCCAATTGCTACCATCATACAGCCATCCTGAACGAGATACTGGATCAACCTATGGTACAACTATATCTTGAAGAACATCAGGATGGTGTCTGCTTATTATATGATGACAACATGAGAACAAATGTGACACACTTATACGCGATGAAATATGTTAAAACAAGAGTAAAAATGATTAATGTAGACTTCTTGCCAGTGGAAGCTTGGTGCTTTCTTACAAATGTCATTAAGAGGAGAGATATGTTCTCTGGACATGTAAGATGTGAACATATTACATTCTTAGTTGCAGACAGTGGAATTGTGTTGTTATGCATCACAAAAGCTGATGATCAGATCATCTACCAGTCACTGCGGGATTGTGTTCCATCGATGAACATTGCATCTGAGATACTACAACAACCAATGATACAGCAGTTTCTTAATGATAACAAGGATGATATTTGTGTGTGTAAGGATATTAGGCGTAGGAATGTTACATGCTTATATTTCATGAAGTATGTGAGGGAATATCTTGAAGAGGTTCAACGGCATTATGGGAGTCGATGTGATGTGTTTGTCTCAGAATACCTGAAGTCACAAGGAAGTAATTTGCTGAGTAAACTTGAACAAGAACATGAAGTGAAAGCAGTGCTGTCTGATAATTTTTTGGAATTTTCCGGGAACCATGAAGTTGGCTCACGGATGATGAATGAGTTGGAGAGTCGTCTGCATACGCTTGTACACCATGAGGAAGATGCAGAGAAATGTACACAAATTGCTTATAGTGACAATTTTCAACAGAAGATAAGGCAAATTGCAGACAAGAATAGTTGCAGCATGAAAACTGTGCCTGTCGAAATTGGGAAGAAATACTCTGGTGTATGCAAAGGTACTTGATATGCTACAGATCTTATTATGCCCCCCGTCTTTGATGAGAGGGTATATTGTTTTGCACATGTCTGTCGGTCGTTCGTATAAAATGGTTTCCGTTCAATAAATCAAGAACGCTTTGACCTAGGATATTCAAACTTTATATGTAGGTTGATCAGCAACATTAGATGACCCCTAATGATTTTGAGGTCAGTAGGTCAAAGGTCAAGGTCACTGAGATCTTTACTATTTCTGACTATTTAAATGGTTTCCGTCAATAACTCAAGAACGCTTTGACGTAGGATCTTCAAACTTTACATGGAGGTTGGTCAGCAACAGTAGATGACCCCTATTGATTTTGAGATCAGTAGGTCAAAGGTCAAGGTCACTGTGACCTTTACTATTTCTGACTATTAAAATGGTTTCCGTTCAATAACTCAAGAACGCTTTGATGTAGGATCTTCAAACTTTACATGGAGGTTGGTCAGCAACAGTAGATGACCCCTATTGATTTTAAAGGTCACAAGGTCAAAGGTCAAGGTCACTGCGACCTTCACAATTTTTTACTATTGGGCTGCCATGAGGGCATACCGTGACACGTGTTTTACAAACATCTCTTGTTATTTGTTTTATTTAATGAATGCATTGGGGATCTTGCATAATTGGCATATTTAATTAATAGAACTTCTCAGGGGTTCAATTTGACTCGAATGGAGAGGTTTTGACATTTGACCCTCAAAATTTGGGATAGAAGGGTCATTTTCTTTTAAAATCATACATATTTTGCCTATAAAATGGTAAAATTTAGTCAAAAGTCTCAAAACTAATGACCCTTCAGATTTCAGAAACTATTGGAACCCTTGGCAGCACAGAACATACCTTTTATTTATACCAAGGTACATCAACATTCAGCATGGGGAAATACTGTTATGTGGTTACAGAATGAGAATTTAGATAACATATTGGATACATTAGAATATGGGTCATGCTGGTCAACTTAAGGTTGATAGGTATCATTGATAGAAAACCTTCGTGTAGGGAAAGGTGTCATCAGAGGTCTTTTGAAACTTTGTTAGAATGATAATGATAATGAATGTCTTGGTGGCCGAATGGTTAACTCTTGACCACCAATCTGGTGGTCCCTGGTTTGAATCTTGGCCGGGGCATTGGAAAATTAAGACACCCTTTCCAGTGTTTCCCACCCAACTAGAGATGAAAGGGTTGGTAGCCAATAGGTAGTCTCGCATATATCGGGCACATTCCAGAACCAAAGAGTCTGTTGGGAAAAATCTAGGGTATCCAATCTGGATTCTTTGTATCACATCACTGTCTCTTCTACTTACTGTTCCTTTAGGAAAAACACAGGACCCCATTGGAAATAAAAAATATTGTTTGTCCTTGACCAAAAGGTTTAAATACTTACGCATACACACACACTTGTCATATTTGAAGATGGTTATAATGAAGTCTTTTCATAATAATTGTATGGTGATATTTTGAATGAGTAGTATTTGTCAAAGACTAGGTCAGTAGATAAAATCTTTGACAAAACTTGTTTTCTATGGACTAATATAATATTAAAACCAAATTTTATTAATGATTTTTTATATAATTATATATATCGTTATCGGTGGTCAGTAAAGGTCTATTGTCCAGAGCCGAAATATTAAATGCAACTTTGTTTAATAGTATTGCCTGTGCATATACATGTAAATAAAAATTATTTGGAAGTCATTTTTGAGTTATGAAAGCTTGCCTGGGTGTTATATTTTATTATACTCTGACACGCCCACTGATTCCATTCAAAAAGTGTACATTATTTTCGTAAGCGGACACTTTTGTGAGCTATAAGAAAACTGTTTCACTCATAAAATAATTGCCATAAATGGTCAATTAGACGAAAACTGACAAATCTGTAACAGTTTAATAAACGACATAGTAACTGATTGCCTAAAGCATAAAACTTGGAGCTAGGAAATTGTATCAACACACATCATGGATTAATATGCTGCATTACTGTAAAAAACATCAAGTTTGTGGTGTTAAATTATATTCAATGTCTTGGTTGAACTATATCATAAAATTCAATCCTCACAATTTATCTACACCCAAACAACTATTCAACAATGGCTTATTTTTTATAATCCCCAGAGTAAAACTTCTCTAAATTGAATGATTTTACAGTATTATTATCAGTAGCAACTGAAACAGAACTACAAACCATTTGTAAGCTTGAAACATGTATTGTGCAAATTGACAATCAATTGCATGAAACCGGAATTATATACTAGTACATCAACCTTTTTTCCATTTTTTTCATGAGAATTGTTGATGCCATTAAGTATCACTTCAATACAACACTATATCAATAAATAAATCCATGTGAAAAATGTATGTTTAAACTAGAAAATATGTCATTATGTTAAGGATCATATCATAATACAATCAGTTTTTTCAAGTATAAATCAATTACATTGTCTTAACATTCACAAAACAGTTAACAGTCTATTAGAAGCTTTTTATATGAACCTGTTTGAAAATATTTTCATGGATTGTCTATTTTTGAATACATCATAAAAGACAAATAATATGCACAGATATGTACCTTTGTGCATCAAGCCTGTATCATCAGTCACTAATGTGGAAACCTATAGATGTGTATTCTTTTATATGGTGGGTGTAATAACATATGGGCACACTTGATGTTTACTCAGTAAATTTTCACATGCTAATAAATGCTCAGCACTGTATGAATGGACAGTTAGATAATCCCTAAGGATCATTAGGCCAAGCTTATTTTGAACATTAGAATTATATTTTCTAAAATGCAAAACATCTTCTGTTCTTGAATTGTGCCAGAATAGATTTTGATAATCATTGTCACTCTGGTGATCGTTTTGTTTTTGTCGGAGTATAAGTCAGATACAGTACTAGTTATTCGTCAAAAGTGTCTTCTTACAAGGGTTATTGTACAGTTTTGTGAGGACAAACAACAAATTATCCTCGGCTTCGCCTCGGACAATTATGTTCTTTGTCCTCACAAAACTGTACAATAACCCTTGTAAGAAGACACTTTTGACGAATAACAAACAAGTACTGTATCTATTACATAATCATGTATGCTGTATTGAGCGCTTGTCCAAATGATTTTATTTGCGGTTTGTTAACGTGTTCCATTCATTTTGAATTTGTTTAGTCTTAAACATCCTTTGCGTTGTGGCTACAAAGGCCAATTGGCAGAGCTGTCATCAATAGAAGCATGTACGTGGGACGTTCAAAAATAAACAGGACTGGGGCCCTCACGGCTACAGTTTTCAATATTATACAAATATTATTACATAATATGGAATCGCAATTCAATTGCGAAAATGCTATGTCTGATTTATCGAGTTACACTTTCACGTCCTCTCATGATAGTACATTTTGAAACCATGGTAACAAGCACCCGGCGCAGCCCAACAATTGCCATTAATGGCGACTACGTAATAGGGTATATCTTTAATACTATCATATCATTTGTTTTCAAACTTTGCCCTTAGGCTATCATTACATGTTACATGCGGGACGATGACTGCAAAAATGACGACATTTAGACGTTAGTTAATGAAATAAACAGAAGTTGAACTCCAGGTGTGACAAATTCATGACGCAAAAGTGACGTCACCAAAACGTAAGGAAAAACGGACAAGCACAAAGTTCTGTCAACAGTAGGATGATTACGTTCTCTGAATCGTATGGAATTATCGTAACTACATTTTGGAAACAGTTCTGCAAGCCGTTTATCAGTTTTAAAATGACACAAATGCTTTGGTGTTTATTGTTCAGCTTTGAAAGACAAGAAAGTAATAGGAAATCATAAGAACGTTTGTGACGTCAGTTACCGAGGCTTTTTCAAAATACCAACAGTTCATGGTACGGATTCTCGCCTAGATATGCGATGTAAGATCTGGAAAAATACATACAATTCTCACCAACGCATTACTTGTGTGGCTCAGTGTGGTACTGGAATGTAATAATCACCCTTATCACTATAAACTTCGTATTTCGTAGCCCTATGCGAAGCACTTACGCTGTGTAAAATAGCGCGACGTCATTTTGTGCGCCGGGTCAACGTTAGTGACCTTGTTCAGTCACCTATAACTCTCGGACCGTGTTTTTATTTTAGTTCATATTTTTACGGTATGTAGAAAAAGGATTTCGATTTCTGGTGGTATATAATTTGATTTTAATTTGTTTAACCATGCAGGTTATGTGACAACAGTCCTGTTTAATTTTGAACGTCCCACGTATTAATGATATTTTTTTATTCAATTGGTTATTGATTCACATTTTGAAATATCGATACATGGGTAAACTAATAGAACCACACAAAATCACCCATTTTTTGTACAAAACACCTTTCTTGATTAAATAGACGTTGACAAATTATTAAAATTTGGGTAAAGTCTAAATTTGAACTGAAGCTGCCATTTTCAAAGTATAATCTTTTCCCAATATATATATATATACAAAGTAGTGTAGCTAAATAAGTGAAACATGACTGATGGGCCTGTCACTTGTTCATCTATTTGTGCATATTGATATATTGATATATATGTATGTCGATACTTGTCTTCTGATAATCATTATCATCAATATGCTGTCAACATGCCTCTTACGGATCCAATGACAGCTCTACCAATTTGATACTCATCAATGTTCTACATGAACTTATTATTGAACACTTGCAGTTGAAGGTGCAAGCACTTTGACAACATGGATTCTGAGGGACATGAGTAATTGTGTTTCCATTGTATGTGGTGATATACAAAGTATGAAACTGGATGCTCTCATCATCCCTGTCAATTCTTCATTGATTGGTGAAGGACCGCTGGGACTAGGTAAGTTTATTATGCCCCCCCCCATCTTTGATGAGGTGGTACTAGTATATTGTTTTGCCAATGTCGTAGACCAAATTGTTTCCGTTCAATAACTCAAGAATGCTTTGCCCTAGGATCTTTTTCAGCAGCTTGACCGTTTTTTCCAGTACCCTGTGGTTTCACCAGGTATTGGACAAATTCGGCACAGCTGCTGAAAAGGATCTTATATTTCATGGAAAGCAAATAATTTTCCCCTCAGCATGGCACATATTTCATAGAAATCGATGAAGAAATAAAATACTTATGGCTACATTTGTGTTCCAATGTTTACAAATTTCTACTTGGAACTATAGCCAAAAC
Organism: Spisula solida; assembly: GCA_947247005.1. NCBI lineage: Eukaryota > Metazoa > Mollusca > Bivalvia > Venerida > Mactridae > Spisula > Spisula solida. Next base: position 23,457,162 of record OX365952.1, on the reverse strand, counting down.
CATTTGGTAGTGCTACAATGTATATGGCAAAAGATCAATGTTGGGATGACACATAATAATTTTGTTTCAATTTGACAAATTGCTAAAGCAACAGAAACATTGAAAACAGTTGAAAGGGTCATGGATTCTACCCAGTAGGGAACTTTCGTATTGCTTGAAATTCTTAAGTGACTTTTCATTTTAGGTATCAAGCCATTGTCAGATATATTTCGGAGTCAATCTGGTGGATCAAAGGGAAAGCTTGGTGAAGTTATAGAAGGACAATTCAAGGACAATATGATGTGCAAGACTGGCTTTGCTGTTGTTGTTTCTAGCACTGAGTTCAGTGGTAGTGCTGAACGTATGGTTACTTTGAAAAATACAGAAATGCAAAAATCTGTGCAAAACATAATTGGACGATTGAAGTACATGGGCATTCAATGCAACATTGGTGTCTGTGTTCCTCAGGATGAGGAGGAATTCAGCATTCATTTGAATGACATTATTCAGTCCTTAATGTCCGCCAGTGAGACTGCATTGGGGAAACAGTTCCATCTATATGCCTGTGTGAAATCTGATAGAGAAAGATGGATACAGAAAATTAACAGATCTGGTCTAATTAGTTTATGGGAACAAAGTCACAGGCGGATAGTTGATCCTGACGTTTATGGTAAGCATACACCTATATGTTAGATTGTGTTCCGTATAAAATCTTGTTATATTTTGTCTAATTTACCTGAAGTTTGGCCTGGCAGATCTATTTGTATGCCCAACAGGTTAACAGCCTATGCTACTCCAAATGCTTGACACTTATTTTAACTTTACAGAAATCACCGCTGTCTTTGGGACGTCTAACAATGCTGGTACTTGCAGCACTACAGTCATGCCTGATGATCATTAAACAGGTTTACGAAAAAGGATTATGAGGTTTTCTAACATATCAAACATCAACATTTCATATAATGTTCTTACCTGCTAGTTTTGTGAGCTATGGTTCGGAAACTACATAGAAATGGTTTCTTATACTTGACGTTGCATCAGGATATGCAGTTTCATTGCACTATATCTTTATTTGGCATGAGTCTTATTCTTTTTTAGCTCACCTGTCACAAAGTGACAGAGTGAGCTTTTGTGATCACACTTCGTCCGTCGTCCATCCGTCCGTCCGTCTGTCCATCCGTCCGTCAACAATTGGGTTGTGTCCTCTCTAGAGGTCACAATTTTGGCCTAATCTTTATGAAACTTGGTCACAATGATTATCTCAACAAAATCTAGGTCAAGTTCGATATTGGGTCATCTGAGGTCAAAAACTAGCTCACTAGGTCAAATTATAGAAAAAACCTTGTTTTAAACCTTTCAACATGTAGTCTTCATGGTCACTAAACTCTCTGCTGTAACTCTCTACTCTCTATACATACAATAAACTTTCATCAACCAATGAAAATGTGTATCAGGGTTCACAGCAGTTTTGTAAAGGTTAAATATCAAAATATTCTAGTATTTCAAGCAGGGTGTGAATTGTAATGGTTAAGTGGAAATCAAAGCGCTGTAGGGAGGGTAGACATTTTCCTGAGGGTCGTGGGTTCAAACCCCACTGGAACCATAATTTTTTTTTTTTTTTTTTTTTTTTTTGAGTGTTTAGGTATTGTTTTGTCTGTAAAGCATTTATTTGTACATTTTCCTGATGGTCGTGGGTTCAACCCCCACTGGAACCATAATTTTATTTTTATTTTTTTCAGTGTTTAGGTATTGTTTTGTCTTTATAGCATGTATTTGTACATTTTCCTGATGGTTGTGGGTTCAACCCCCACTGGAACCATAATTTTAATTTTTTAATTTTTATTTTTTTGAGTGTTTAGGTATTGTTTTGTCTTTATAGCATGTATTTGTACAGTTATATGGAGGAAAAATATTCCAAAATATTTTGTTTAAAATAAAGGTCAAATCATAGAAAAACCTTGTGTAGTCAGTCACCAGAGGTTACAATTTCAACTTAATCTTTATGAAACTTTGTCACAATGATCCTGTCAACAAAATCTAGGCCAAGTTCGATTTTGGGTCATCTGGTGTCAAAAACAAGGTCACAATGTCAATTGACATTTTCCTGAGGGTCGTGGGTTCAAACCCCACTGGAACCATAATTATTTTTTTAAGTGTTAAGGTATTGTTGTGTCTTTATAGCATGTATTTGTACAGTTATATGGAGGAAATATTTTGTTTAAATTATAGGTCAGATCATAGAAAAACCCTGTGTAGTCACCAGAGGTTACAATTTCGACTTAATCTTTATGAAATTTGGTCCTAATAATCATCTCAACACAATCTAGGTTAAGTTTGGTATTAATTAAGTCATTTGGGGTCAAACGCTAGGTCACATGGTCAAATCATACAAAAACTTGCAATAGAGGCTGAATTTCCTTAAATTTTATTCAGAAAATGTGTAGGATCACCATAGGGGTGTGCATGCACTAGTACGACAGGTGAGCGACCTAGGGCCCTTTGGGTCCTCTTGTTTGCACTTTGTCTCATATCTTTGTTAATAATAAATTTTCTGTTTTGTTTTTAAGGGATATTCACTGCTAGAAAAGATACAAAAGTTGACATTAGTGCGACCTCTCTTCTACATATAGGGGTAAGTGCTCATTTTCTAAATTTCCTTGTTTCTGCCAAAGCTTTTGTTTTAATACTTAATTAATTATAGACAGGCACATTATTCATCCTCAGTTTTGAACTAGTTTGTTTACGTATTCTCAACATTTGCTCAGATTGGTTCGGAACTAAATAATCTATAATCATTTACACAAATAAATGAATATGGGAAATCGCTGAAGTGGTCCATTGGGCCATATTACCTCAAGTTACTTGTGTAATGCCGTATCTTGCGAAACCGCAAGCAATGAGACGTAATATGGCCTAAGGGATCAACACAACTGCAGTAATATTTCTTTTATTATGTACCGCAAATGTGAAAAAAGTGCTTTAACGCAGACAAATGCGTTAAATGAGTATACATTGTTGTTATGTTACTATTTATGTCATGATGTCATTGTGGAACGTAAGCCGAGTAGTAAGTGCTCTTGACTACCTTTCCAGGGGTCTCAGGCTCGAATCTCGGCTGGAGAGCAGTCGAAATTTCAGAAGCGCTAGAGATAAACTGGTTTGAAACCCTGAGGTTGTCTCATGTGTATTGGTGCTATACACTAGGCATGTTAAAGAACCAAGGAGTCTTAATTCAGAAAGAGCTAGAACACCTTGCCTGGGTTCCTTGCATCATACAAACTTTCTGGCTCTTTCCTCAAAGCTGGAGATAATTGGCCGATTAGGGTTCCCATAAAAGGTGTCTGTCTCAGCCAAACTAAAACCCCCACCCAAATTTTTTTTACCCCATTGCATCATCATCATGCGATCCATGAAACCTGCATGCTCATGGGATTATTTGATTGTTTACTCTATCTCTTTACCTGTTATCAGAGAATACGTTGTGTTTGACCCCTGTTTTCTAATGAGGCTGTTAAGGAAATTGTTCTACATTATGTAGGCTGAATGTCTAAAAGTCTTGTCTTACTATTGTAGGCTGAATGTCTTGTTGTATCAGTGGGAAATGATTTCAACCGGTTTTCTTATGAGGCCGTTAAGGAAATTGCTCTACATTATATGTCATTTTGAATATGTAGGCTGAATGTCTTGTTGTACTTTTGTAGGCTGAATGTCTTTTTAGCTCACCTGCCACAAAGTGAGATAGTGAGCTTTTGTGATCACTCTTCGTCCGTCCGTCCGTCCGTCAGTCGTCCGTCCTCAATTACTTGTGTAGACACTAGAGGTCACAGTTTTAGCTTAATCGTTATGAAACTTGGTCACAATGATCATCTCAACAAAATCTAGGTCAAGTTCGATATTGGGTCATCCGGGGTCAAAAACTAGGTCACAAGGTCAAATCATAGAAAAACCTGTCACTAGAGGTTACAATTTTGGCCTAAACTTTATTAAACTTGGTCACAATCATCTTCTAAACTAAATCCAGGTCAAGTTCGATATTGGGTCATCCGGGGTCAAAAACTAGGTCACACGGTCAAATCATAGAAAAACCTTGTGTAGTCACTAGAGGTCACAATATTGGCCTAATCTTTATAAAACTTGGTCACAATGATCATATCAACAAAATCTAGGTCAAGTTTGATATTGGGTCATCCGGGTTCAAAAACTAGATCACAAGGTCAGATCATCAAAAACCCTTGTGTAGTCACTAGAGGTCACAATTTTAGCCTAATTTTTATGAAACTTGGTCACAATGATCTAAATGTGATGTAAATTATAAAGCATAAGACAATATGAAAACCTTGTACATGGAATAGAGGCTACCATTAGGGGTGCATGAACTACTAGGACAGCAGAGCGACCTATGGCCCTTATGGCCCTCTTGTCTTACTATTGTAGGCTGAATGTCTTGTTGTTTCAGTGGGAAATGATTTCAACCTGTTTTCTAATGAGGCCGTTAAGGAAATTGTTCTTCATTTATTTATATGTCATTTTGAATATGTAGGCTGAATGTCTTGTTGTACTTATGTAGGCTGAATGTCTTGTTGTACTTTTGTAGGCTGAATGTCTTGTTGTACTTTTATAGGCTGAATGTCTTGTTGTACTTTTGTAGGCTGAATGTCTTGTTGTACTTTTGTAGGCTGAATGTCTTGTTGTACTTTTGTAGGCTGAATGTCTTGTTGTACTTTTGTAGGCTGAATGTCTTGTTGTACTTTTGTAGGCTGAATGTCTTTTCTTACTATTGTAGGCTGAATGTCTTTCTTACTATTGTAGGCTGAATGTCTTGTTGTATCAGTGGGAAATGATTTCAACCTGTTACATGGTTTTGTAGCCAAACAGATCAAGGAGAGTGCTGGTCCTGGATTACAAGAGGAACTGGACAAAGCATGGCAGTCTAACACCAAGAAACATATCATTGCAGCCAGGCCTTGGAAACTTTCTAATATTGGAGTGAAACTGTTGGTGTTTGTGGTCATTCCACATTGGTCAAAATGTGAAAGGAGCACACAGGTCTGTTCTACATAGAGGTTTAAGCTTGGCTCAATGTTTGTCTTAACATGACAAAATTAACCGTCATGCTAAATCACATTATTTTTGAAATAAAATAACTTGAAATAAAATAACTTGAAATAAAATAGCTCAATAACTCTCAAGTACGTGGGGTGTCCCAAAATAGCGTATAATCACGTTATATCATGAGGACTAATATGAACTAATGCACAGCATATTTTTAGCGGACTATGTCAGTTGTCCTACATTATTTGTAACATGCTTATCTAGTACTGGATTTTTTGGTGATGCATAACTTCACAAAAAATTGTTTGGTTACGAAGTTACGAATCTGGAGCAAACCGTTTCCAAAAGGTGCTACCGAGCGCTTTCCTACGTCTATGCAACCTATCGAAGCGGTTCGTTGCACAAGAAAGCGCTCGATAGCGGTTTGATACGAAATATTGGGTACAAAGTAACGAAAGACGATACAAACCTGCTATCGTTTGTCAGTCCGAATGAACATTTGTCAGCCCGATCAAAATGAAAATATATCTGTCTGTGGATAATACACGTTTTTCAATTTGTTTAATTCTAGGGCTACTTAATTCAGGGGTAACTAATTTAAAAATGAATAATAGATATAAACACAGATAACAACTGATTTCAAATAGGCCTTATTTGATATTTTACCTTTTTTTAGTGGGTTGCATGAGCATACCAGATAGTACTCTTGTTCAAAAGAAAAGGCTATTTTCATTTCAATTAATCATATTACGATTAAATATCAAACATCTTTAATCTTAATCACCTTTTTTTGTTAAATAAACCCTGCAAATCGTCACAACATAAAAGAGATTTAGTCGGAAAATTACGGGTTTTATTGTATCCAATAACGACAACAACAACATGTAATTAGTTTTTGCGACCTTTATTCGGCGAATATTTTTTGACGATTTTGGAGGGATTTTTTATTACATGTCGGCGAGGAATTACGAAAATGCATTTGTTTTACTTTCTTTACAATAACCTACAACTACGATGTGGATTATCACCGTCCTGTCCAGATACGTAAATACCTGAAACGGACTTTAATTAATTGTATTGCAAACTTTACGATGGGAAATAACCGAAACATGTGTCTTTTTTATTAGATTTTCTTAAGATTGGTTGATATTTCGCGCATATGAACGATTCCCGCTCGACTTACTTCGTAATCTCAGAGTAATCATGTGTCTCATAACAGTTTGTAGCATCGTTTATGCACTGAAAATGTTAAAATTTCCTTCCGAAGCGGGCAAAAAAATGGCTGCCTTTTTTGTGTCCAAACATTAGGAAATAGCCCTCCCCATATAAAAGATTGGTTGCACATAGCAACCATGGAAGACTGATAATTATTATTGTTTCTTTTCTAGACAGGGGCCTACGCTAGTTTTTGGAATATTTTTAAACATCATTAAAAATAAAAGAAAATTTATGAGCTGCCGAATATTGCATTTTAAATTTTTATGCCCCCGTATCGATAGATCGGGAGGCATATAGTGATTCACCTGTCCGTCCGTTCGTCCGTCCGTTCGTCAGTCCGTCCTGGTTAACCCAAATTGACCGTTTCTTCTAGCATCATTATGGCTTGCTACAAAGCCTCCATACTTGCATGGATGTTGTATATGAACACTCTCTACATGCCTGTATAACCTGACCCCATTTTGACCTTCACCTTGACCTAATTTTTGACTTAGACTTATTTATGGACAAGGCTTCCACAGGGGGCATAAGTGTTTATTGAACGCAGTCTTGTTTTGTTATTCTATTGGCAACCATTTTCTAGTATCTTTGCTTCAGTGCGGGATTTTAACACAAATTTTTAGATCCATTAGTGAATTCAAACTCTGACCAAATCACGTGACATGTGTTATCGTAAACCGGATCTTATCCGTTGGGCTTTGCCCAACGTATAGTCCGCTATCAAGTTTTGTATGTCGAAATTATAATAAACCTATAGAGAATTTATTTCTTGATCAACTAGCAAAATTGCATTACTTATTATCAAAAAACCTACAAATTATGTACATTTTACGAACATCATGTGAAGCCAGGCGCGCCACAGAACGTCAACGTCAACACTCGCCTACGACGTCATGCTAACACACTTCTCCAATGTACTTCCCTTCGTGAGCAACACACTTATAAAAGTATATGCCAATGTTGTAATAAACCATTTGAAAATTTATTTCTTTACATTTTATCGAAATTTCATTAATCGCTTTTTAAAATGGACAACTTGAGTTGACGTTTTGTGCGGATAGTGTAGGAAACAATCTGAGGTAAGTTTTTGCACAGCTCCGTCAGTCTGCTCTACTTGGTAACCGTGTCCTTTTGTACCAAACAAAACGACTGTGTCAATTAAAAACAGCTTCCTAATTACGCTGCTTCATTGTGCAGTTGATGCCACCTCATTAATCGTCTTTACTGGTTTTATACCACGCTACTCACGGTATAGCGCAATGCTTAGAAAACGACGATCGCTCGAAAACATCGTCTGACGTCTTAATTTTTTGTACACTAATCATACCGACGTTGTTATATTACATCATAAATCCACCATACACGACGTCATTACAATGAAACATCACACAGAAACTAGCCAAAACATGCCTATTACGCTAATATATATTTTGTCTTGATGTGGCAAATAGTACTTTAGTATTATTGCCATTAAATATTTGAATTCATTTCTGAAATACATATTTTTTTCTGCTGACGCACATACCGTTACCATGGGTTACAAATTCTTCTAATTATCATATGCAACGTATGCTGAGATAAAATAAATTCTTCAAATAAATGTGGAATAGTTGTAGAAATGCACATCCAAAATTTCAAAGCTGTGCCATCATGCTGGACTAAATAAAGCGAGAATTATACGCTATTCTTGGACACCCCACGTAAGTGTCAGATTTGTCTGCATGAAACTCTAATTTCTGAAGATTGGTTACTCAGGTGATCACTTTTGGTCCTCTTATTGTATTGGCCATATTAATGTTATGTATTATATAGTAATACATGCAGATATTAATGATAAGAAGCTAACTATTAAATCACAAAGTTCTCAGGTGAGTAATAAATTTGTAATGATTTGTATAAGTATAAAATATCAATTATAAACTACCGGTGTACTTCCTTTTTTGCAGAAATTGCAAGTACTAGTTGAAGATTGCCTTCTGATTGTGGACCAATATTACTGCAAGTCTGTAGCTTTTCCCGTATTTGGTATCGGAAATTTGGAATATCCAATGAGAGACGTTGCTGTGGCCTTCTATGATGCTATTGACGTATTTAAGAAACAGTCTGTGTTTCAAGTGATCTCACAGATCTACATATCAGCTCCAATGATGAAGAATGATGACAGTATGCTACAGGTCGGTGTTTCACTTGCTAATGGGTTTATTTCTCTGGATACAAAGATGTGTTGTTTTAAACTTTTATTCACCAAAAAATAGATTGAACACCAAAAGATTGCTGCTCATTTAATTTTGATCCATGAAAATAACTGAGTGTGTATTGACATAAACATGCCTATTGCATGTGGTTTGGAAGGAATTATTTATCTCCATTAGTGAAACAAGTAGTTTGCGCTGCTAATTGTGTTGTATTTCTGTAGCAAATAAAATCTGACAGGGAAGGCACCACTCAACAGAAACACATGCACAGAAAACCGAACATAACTCTGACCACAAGCACACAAACAATGCCCAACATAAAACCTTACGAGAAAAAGAAACTAAACTGTGCAAGTCCTAGTTTCAGCTGGTGTCAAAAAGTCATAAAACGTTTAAGAATCACAGTAAATAGTATACAGCCTCACAAAAAACTGTTTGGTCAAATGCTGTATGATTTTTTCATTCAGTTACTGAAGATGGAGGAGCAAAGAAGAATAAACATAAAGCAAACAAAGCCCTGCTTTAAGCAAGAAGGTAAGCTTTAGAACATAAATGAATTGCTAGATTGCCAATTCTTGTTTTCTAACAATGGGGCAAGGTAGAAAGGTTGCATGTTGCATGTGCTGGCATGCACTATCTATCTATCTACTGATAATGTCAAACCCCTTGAAGGTTATAGGGTGGTACGATAATCCAGAAATTGATTTATTCTGGCCTTGAGAGAATTGTAGATTGTTTATTAGTCCCCTACTGCTTTTTACGTGAAGGGGACCAAAGGTTTGGCCTCCACCCATCTGTCCATCAAGAAATCTGGATCCTGGCATAACTCAAACAGTTTTCAAGCAAAGTTCATGAAACTTCATATGTGGGTGGTGGCCAATAAAGAGAGTATGCATGTCTAAAAATGTTTAATTTAGACAAAAGTTGTGGTTGCTATGGATACGGATAAAGTGAAAATACTTCAAAATCTGGATCCTGTCATAACTAACAGTTTCCCAGCTAGGCTTATAAAACTCTGTATGTGCCAATAAGGAGAGTATGCACATCTAAATATTTTTTGAGGTTGTGGTTGCCATGGCAATAGAAACATTAAAAATAATTAAAAGGGTCATGGCTTTTAAACCGTAGAGGACTTGTGTATTGCTTGCAATTCTTAATGACTTGTTCTTTCTGTTTCAGAGATACATTGTCTTAGTGCAAGCAATAGTAATGTTGTCTACAAAGTAGTTACCAAAGACAATGCACCACTTTTAATGAGTGGAGAGTATGTGCATGTACAGTTTGACCAGACTCGAGGTTGGTTCATCATACTAGTATTTGTTTATTTTTCTCTATATCGCTATATTGAAAACTGAAATTCTTTTTTTCAGATACTGCTGGTCTGATTTTGAAACAATTTCATTGGAATGTAACTTGGATGACCCTCTACTAAATCTCTGATTTTCTGGACAATTTGTAAAGAAACATGGTGCCAAGGGCTAGGCTTATTTTTTATTTATTGCTATATAGTGAAAACATAAAAAAATGCAATAATAAAATAAGGTTGACTGTGGGATTCTTCTTTGTACAGACAGTAACAATTTCTACTGGGGCTTATACTATTCCTAAAACTTACTCTACCGACTACCTTATGCAATAAACTGGACCTATAGGCTTTGGATTGTCTGTGCGCAAAAGTATCTAGTATATACTTCTATATGTACTTTCATGATATGATTTTGAGACAATAAAGTATGAACTAATATCTATTGTAGTTTATAAATCACATCTATTCACAATAATAGTTTGGTTGACTAGAACCAATTTATATTTAGACTTTACACTGATCCTATTTATCCCAAATGTATAGGTGCTGATGAACCCAATATGAGAACGTTAAGAGACTGGATATTTCAATGTGGTCGAAGTAAAGAAGCATTGCAGCAGAAAATAGAAGATGTTGTGTATTTTTGTGAGAAAGACAGAATAACGAGTATTTGTGTATCTTTAGGATCTGGTAAGTTTGTTTCATTTTGTATATTATAGCATAAAAACGGTGATTTTGCCCATACATTAACCAAACCAAAACCATGTGTAAACATAAAGATTCAGGGCTACGCACTCATGATTTAATTTTTCCGCATCTGAACTCCTGCCCATGTTTTATTCACCGACAAAATACGCGAACAGATTTTTATTTCTTAAATAAATGTGTTTAGATTTCAACTCCAGTAATTTTCTTCATCTATTGTATTTTACAGCATTTCGCTTTTCTGAATCCGAGCAAATAAAGATAGTATCAGGAGCTGTGGATAAAGCAGTACATAATCTTGGTTCCAGTTATAATGCTTCGATGGTTTATAAGTACCTTAAAACAGTGTTGATAGTGGTCAGTGATGCATTCACATTCCATCCTGAGGTTTTAGCATCTGGTGCAAGTGCTTCAATTATATCATCATTTATGGGAAGTGAGTACTTAATTGTTCTATGATATATCCTTGTCTTATGCCATAGTCACCTATACTGTCCAAATTATGATATTTAGACATGTATTGTTTGTATGTATTACGTCATATATTGAACTTGGTTAAGTCTTTCTTTTGACCTAATCTTGGTCATAATGATCATCTCAACAAAATCCAGGCAAGGTTCGATATTGGGTCATCTGGGGTAAAAAAATTGGTCACTAGGTTAAATCTTAGAAAAACCTTGTGTAGTCACCAAGCCCCATGTTAACAAAGAATTAGTTTTCAGGATCAGGCTCAAGCTTAAGATTGTTTAATTTCAAAACAAAAATTTATAGAAAAAATCTCTTTTACACAGAGGAAACAATATTTGATGACTCCTTAAATTTCATTGGCAAATAAATATTTTTTTACAAATATCAAAATATTGTTCTTAATAAATTGAAGCTGGGTTCAGATTTGATCCTGAATATTTTCAACCTGTTATCTAGAAGATGTTTAGGTATTCTGTACATGCTTGACAAATGCTTTCAAAATATTGCAAAAACCGATTTGAACTTAAACCTGATCCTGAAAAGTGATTCTAGTAATTTTAGTTTCCAATCAGGACCTGGATATTATATTTTAATATAGGGTACATCCTTTCTTGTTTAACCTGCAGCTCTGGTTGATTATTAGTCTGTTGGGTAAACTGTTATTTTTCCCGCTATTTGTCCTAACTTTGAAATGAATTTACACTATTATAATATATGGTTTTTGTTTAAGGGCAAATTGATAATGTATGGAAAGTTTCGTCGCATCCATTGGCCGTATATGGAATGAATATGGTTGTTATAGGAGAGTCTACAGCCTGTGAACGGACATTAAGGGATGTTAATAACATGTTGACAGCTAAGGATGAGGTATCGTGATATTTTATGTCCTTTGCTTAATTCGGAAGGTATTATATGTTTAACATATGTTCCTGTGACACCATTATGCACTGTTAGTATATCTCCCACATACTGTCGGCAAGGCAGATTGATTTTGTGCTGGATGTCTATTTGCACTTGTTAGTCCCCTACCGGTTTTTGACCAGAGGGGACTATAGGTTTGCCCTCCGTCAGTCAGTCAGTCTGTCCGTCCGTCCGTCATTTTGTCAAAAAATTTGGATCCTGACATAACTCAAACAGTTTCCAAGCTAAGTTTATGAAACTTGGTATGGGGATAGGGGACAATAAGGGGATTATGCATGTCCAAAGATATTTTGATTCTGACCAAAATTGTGGTTGCGATGGCAACAGAAACATTGAAAATGGCTTAAAACCAGTAGGGGACTTCTGTATTGCTTGCAATTCTTAATTACTTGTTTTCCTTGACCACTGGTGAAGTTCAATGAAACTTCAAATGAATAGTCCGTACCAAGCCTTGTCGTACATATTGTCAGGAATATTAGGTATGATGATTTTTGCCAGAATTATAGCCCTTTATTGCTCAAACATAACTCGTCCGCGTTTGTTCTCCTTAACCACTGGTCAAAATTCAATGAAACTACACATGAATAGTCAGTACCTGCCTAGTTGTGAACTTTCTCCATCTCAAAGATCAGGGATATCTTTCTACATTTAACTTTGGCTTTCTGGATATTAACTTGAACTACATTCATATTACACATACATGTATACCTAAGGTGTCAGAACAAATAACAAATTGAAATGACCCTTTACATGTAGATATAGTCTGCAGAAGACACTTGTTATATACTCATGAGTAAAGGTCAGGGCTAGTACTCACAAAACATCTTAAGTAAAAACTCAGAATTTTCATAAATTCTTAAAATTTCTTAAAGCGTATCAGTTTAACTGGAAAATCAAGATTATTATTTGTTTTCATAGTTTAGGCCAGAGTTTTTTAATTTTAGTTATTCAGACATTTTTCCGAAAAAAAGTCAACAGGAGGAGGGAAACAAATAAAAAGTCCAAAAATATAGCTTCCACAAGCTGTTGGTGGTATAATAGTTGATGATGGTCTGATTTAAAGCAATCATCACTCAACAACAGTGTTAGTTTTCAAGAAAACAACCAATTTATCTTAAGACTAGTACACTGCAGTGAAACAGTAATATAATACAACTTATTATTAACAAATTAATGAAATGATAATACAAGGCTGGTCCATTTATCATCGAAACATTATATGCAATTTTGTTTTTTTCCAGTTTTTCAATATGCCAAAAAATTGGGCAGGAGGGTCCGAGTAACGAAAAATAAAAGAACTCTGGCCTTAGAAGCAGTATTCAAAGAGCTACAATAATCACAAAGAAAACATGAGTTATTCTTCGTTTCTTGGGCAATATGAGCAGCTCAATTTTTTAACTTAAGTCAAAATATCTTAGTTTTCCCTTAAGATGCCTTGTGAATACCAGCCCGACCTGGATATAAAAGTAAAATATACAGCATGTTGTAGGATGGTTATGATTAAATTTACTGAATGTTTGTCACATATATTATTATCAACTTGATTTATTGTAAAGGGCAATGGTGGAGATGAAAGTTTATATTTTGATGCAAAAGAAGACGTAGGTGTGCAAGTACAAGTAAGTAATGTTAATTTGGATTTCAACCATTTTTCATGGTAATATATTTCATGAAATGTGGATGGGAATATCTCACATTGAGTTAAATACTCTGTAACTAGTACTTGTTCAAAGGTGGATATGACAGTGGGGCAACAATTCTTTGTGGACACTTTAGATGTCTCAAATGCCGATGTCAATAATAATAACTAGGCTAAACTTACCACTAAGACCACAGGTGCTGCTCCTTCCCTATTAAATATAGAGTATTATATAATAGGATCACTTAGTATTAGCTAGACAGAGAAAAAAAATCAACACATGTCTGATAAAAATGGCTGAAAATGTCACATTTTGTTTATTAAGTGTTTGGTCAAATATTTCCTAATGGAAGCAGAGATTATTTACCTATCTGGAACACAGCATCTTCATTTAATCACTCCTCATCTTCTGTAATTCTGACCTCAGATATTGCGTAAAACATACAAAATTCAGGTCAGAAAATGTTTTTGATGGACTATTTTGCTGTTTTTGCCTAATTTCTATAACTCATCAGGTAATGGGATAATAGTAATGGCCTCAGCCTGTCCTTTTGTTTGTCTTATTGTATCCACTCCAATTATCTTTGCTCATCTTGACAGATTTTCAAGTGTGTAACTCATTGAGACAATTTGCAGACCCAACATTTCAACCATGCTGGCTCAGGTTCAAGTTCAATATGAAAACATTTAGTCCTTGCTTTTGTGTCTGCTCCATATGTTTTGAATCTCTTGACCAACTTCCCTTAACCAATTTCCCTTATGTGTAACTCAATGGCGACACAATCAAGACACAATCGAGACAACCAATGTTTCAACTGTGTCTAGTAAAGATCAATGTCAAAGTTCACTCTACCAGTCATAATGTTTAAAGTTGTTTCCCTTTAATGTTTGAAACACAGAAAATGTTGACATCTATGATAGTTTTTGTCTTTCTATGTAATTTATGTTCTCTTTAGCTTCCTTAAACCAAATTCAGTCATAGAGAATCTTGTTATATTTGCAGAATGGAAAAGATGAAAGTGAACAGTATGTAGAGCAACATGTAGATGAACATGTAGATGAGGGTGTTGTGGTCAATGAAGATGAGAACATTATCTGTGATCTTGTAAGTACAAGTATGATGTAACTCTAGTGCTTGTCTCTCCAGGAGTCTGTTGCCTGCGCATAGCAATACTGAGCGCTTTTATTCAGTTACCTCCTGTGCAAATAAATATACAAGGCATGTATTACCTCCCGTGGAAAGCGATACATAGCTGTAGTAGTCTGTATAGGATTTAATTACTAACAGGGAGATAAATGTGCAACCAGACCGGGGCTCGAACCCGGGACCCTTCGCTTACAGGGCGAATGCTCTACCGACTGAGCTGGCCGGCTGCCTACACAAGTTTCTCCCTGTTCGTAATTAAATCCTATACAGACTACTACACTTGCTTATGTTAACAATCTCCAGATTTTAAGTTGGCAACTTACAAATAGCAGATATCTCTAGCTATTGGAAGGAACTATAATGGAAAGTTAAAAACTGTTCTCCTTAGAAACCATTAGGGCTACAACTTCAATAGATTTTCTTTGGATTTACATCAAACTTCATTAAAATGATTTTTTGGGTTACCTAGACCTTTTTTTGCCTGCTTGTACATAATAATAATACAGAATACTTGACTAATCTGTTGATAAAACTATTGCATATGACTGAGGTTAGTGATCCAGTTCCCAATCTGCCGAAGCATCTCAATCTGAGCTTAATCTCATCTCAAATATTGCCATGTGTCATTGTTATAATTTCAATGAGTGGCTAGACTTGAATTTGTCATCACAAAATAGAAACATTTACCAGATTTATCTCAAATTCAGACTCATTGGAACAAAATCTCATTTTGAGCTGTGATTTCTGCTTAAGATGCTTTGGGATTTATTGAGTTAGTCGTAATATTGAGATTTGATATAGTACAAAATAGTAAAAATTGATCTGCTAGTTGAGCTCTTTACTATGAGGTGGTCTGTAATAACAATGATTACATTAGTTTTTACTGTAGATGTATTAAACTAATCTGAGCAGTGTTTAATCCAAGAAAAGTAATGCTGGCATATTGGTGTTTATTTATACCCCCGCACAACGAGTTGTAAGGGGGTAATACTGGATTCAGCTGGTCAGCCGTCTGTCTGTCCGTCCGTAGACGCATTCTTGTGGACGCACCTCCTCCTACAGTTTTGGCAGGTTTTCGCTCAAACTCTAACAGATGAACAAGCTCAACATATAGATGTGCATGGAGAACGGAATTTGTGCTGCGATGAATTTTGGCAGAATTATGGCCCTTTGCTGGCGAGGGTATATTAGTCTGTCGAATGGCCACAGCTCTAGTTGTATATCTGAAACTGTTTGTAGTGGTATGTTACCAACTTCTCCAATTTAAACTTCCAAAGACATTAAGTCAAAATCTTGTGTTTGTTTTATTAGATGGATGGTGAAGTCACTGCTGAATTAAATCCTGGTCTGGTTCAATTTTTGACATCAGTTGATCGGAGTGCGTATGAAAGTTGGACAAAATGGATTGAAAACACGTACAAGATACAAGTGGAGTCAAATGATTCCTCAAAACTGTTTATCAGAGGACAGTTAGACACGATTACCAAATTTGAGAACTATCTAGAGAATGAATTTACTATGCTAGATCCATTTGGATTTGACGAAAAACATTTTAAAACTGTTCATAAACCCTGGCATGAATTCTTGGTTCCTATGCTGCGCCAGGAAGCTGAAAGTATTCTACAAATAAATTCAGACGGAATTGAGGAATTGGATAGACAGATGAATGGGTCACATTTAAAAATCGTTGAAAATGGTTTTCTAATAGCTTGTTCACCTGAAAATGAGCCTCATATTCGTAGCAAAATACAAATGTGGCAAGCTGCAAATCGCAAATTGGAAAAAAAGTCTGAGAAAGTTAAGACTGATTTTCAAAACACTGGTTTTGTCATTTCTGAAGCCTTGTTCAAATACAGGAATGTTGATGTCGCAGTTGTGTGCTCAGACATTATCGAGTGTGATGTTGATTGTATTGTATCATCAGTAAATTCTGATATGAGTTACCGTAATGGTATTGCAAAACAAATAGCATCAAAGGCTGGACAGCATTATATGGATGTCTGCAAAAAAGGGACTTTGAAAGTTTGTGAATGTGTCAACATAACAATAGGTAGTGAATCCAGTCTAAAATGCCAAGGAATCCTGAATGTTAACTGCTTTCCAAGTACCAATTTCAAAGAGGTGGGCTTGATTTATCTGAACGAAGTGCGGGAATCAGTTACTAATTGTTTTAAGGTTGCAGAGAATTTTGAATACACTTCAATAGCCTTGCCCATGCTGAGAACAGGTAAAGATATACCTATGTTTATACTTCTTATACAAGAGATACACACATGGCTATTGCAATAAAAGATGGCCTAGATTATAAAACTGTAATTATATTTTTACTAATATACAAGGGATGATAAAAAATACTCAAGAAAACGCTGTGAAGCCTTTATTTCAAGACCAAAATGAATGCTTTTATAAAACAGATAGACACAAATACTGGTTGCAACGGTTACTTACCATTTCAAGCTCTGTCATTTCGCCTCCTTCCCTTTCGAAGACGACTGGGTATATTGTTTTGCTAATGTCGGCAGTAGGTCTGATGGTTTGTAGATCAAATGGTTTCCGGCCAATAACTCAAGAATGGTTAGGCCCCATTCTCGTTCACCAGAGTATTCTTCATCTGTGATATCATACTCTGGTTCAAAACCAAGCTTTTGCAGTGTGACGAACGAAAAATCAACCAATCAAATCCATTTCGTTCATTTCTATTTATAGCAATGACTAATATTTGTTACGGGTGTTTTCCTGTCATCGTCCAATCAAAATATTCAAATTTATCGTTCGGAAAATCAATCAAAGAAAAAAATATTTGCAATGTTTTTGCATCGATTTTGAGATAGTATTCAGAACAATAAAACGTGAAAATGATTTATTAATTACCTTTACATCAGAATCAGCTGGACATGGATCAATATCACTATTTTTTTCTTCGAGGGTGAATGAGTTAATTCCGAGCGCACCTGTCCACAAAACTGACAAATGTTTATGAATTTGTTTACTCCCATTCGATGCGTTCAAGTACACACAAACTCAGTTTCACTTTTATTAATTATTATTCAATTATATTTAATGTCTACGGCTTATTGTAATTGCCGATTGCATTTCTGACAAAGCTTTAGATCAGTTTCGAATCACACCTCCGGACATTCATCGTCAAAGACTGATTTCATATCCTGATATATCTAACTCTTCGTACAGTACTCCCTGAAATTATTTACGGCTGCTTTATTAACTATATTTAATTGGATGTGTACTTGTTAATATTTAAATCCGATAACTCGATCCATGTTTACATTTTCTCACGAGTTTGTTTATAAAATACCCCGCGTAGCGTACCGAGTGTTCTGATTGGACGATAGACAGAATCATCAGATGTCCATGAAATGAGCTATTTTTAGGTTTGCGCTCGGAATGAAGGGAATTGAATCATAGGGTAGTCTGGGAACTTGACTAACCACTGATGTATGAGGATGTTAGGCCCAGGATCTTCAAACTTCACATGGAGGTTAATCTTTAACAATAGATGACCCTATCTATTTTGAGGTCCGTAGGTCAAGGTCATGATTGTATATCAAAGTGGATCAAATGGTTTCTTGACCTTCAGACTTCAGATGGAGGTTGGTGATCAACAGTAGATGACCCTTAATGACATTGAGGTCAGAAGGTCAATGTCGCTGTGACCTTTAACATGTATAATTTGACCATATGGTTTACAATCAATAAGTCAAGAATAGTTTGGCTCAGGACCTTCTTACTTTGCATGGATATTAGTCATCCACATTAAAGGGCCCTATTGATTTTGAGGTCAGTAGATTAAAGGACAAGGTGCTGTGACTTTTAACATAATAGAATTTATCAAATGTTGTCTGATCAATAACTCAAGAACGGTTAGGCACAGGATCTTCAAACTTTACGTAGAGGTTGGTCAGCAGTAGAAGGTCCTTAGAAGGGGTCAATAGGTCAAGAACTTCAAATGTTTCTGACAATTGACCTGCCTGGGGGCATAATTGTTTTACAAGCATTTCTTGTTTTGTATTAAATTTAGTGAAGAGGATGTCGTCTTCCATTTTACGCTGGCTATCTTGTAACATCCGCAGATTTTGGGTGCAAAAGGTTTCCATACTTTGGTACTTGGTCAAATTATAGATTTAAGAAATACCTTTTGTATGTTCTTGAATTTGTCCATTTGTCCTTGGATCTTTGTTAACTTGGTCAAAATGATTATCTCCCTGTAATCTTTGACAAATTTGAAACTTGATCAAGAGGGGGTCTAACACTGTAGGTTACTAGGTAAACTTAATCAAAGATGCTTAAATGTAAACATTTCTGCTTAAATCTTTATGAAACAAGAGCTATGACACTGTTATTTAATAAAAATAGTTACAATTCTCATAATATTAATTTAGAGAAACTAGGTATCTGATAGTGTGGAAGTTTGACATGACCCTGAGATGTATATACAGTAATTTAACTCATTTCTAATGCAAGAAGGAGACACATACACTTCCCACCAAAAATAAGTATACAGATGTTATTTGCCCATTGACTTGCCTGTTATAATACTATTTACAAAACAGTGAATCAACAATTTATTTGAAGAAAAGGAATATTTTTGTTTATTAAATGGAATGGCCATACATTAATTGGTACCCTTGGATGCAAAATCTAAAGTTCCTTTGTCCCTCTTGAATGGTAACTTTGCCTCAAAAAGATGGAAATTTCAGCCTTTTTGATCACATGGTTATTTTAGTTCGGAACATCTTCATCTTTATTTCTATCTCTATTTTGACTCATTTAGTAACTGTAGTTTCAGAAACTAGTATAATTGTGACCGACTGATAAACAGATATTGAGTAATTTAACCAAGTTAAATTTTGCAACAAATATTTACTGTATACTTATTTTTGGTGGGCACTGTATGTTTAAACATTTTATCTTCTGCTGAATTTCAGGTCAGTTGCGATTAGAAGTGCCATTATGTGCTCAGGAGTGTTTCCGTGCTATAGATAATGGGGAGTTTAAACATCTAAAGAAAATCATATTTGTTGCTTTTGATTTGACGAAAGTCAAGGACTTTGTAAAGGTGCTAGCTTTTGCAACATCACCAAAGTCTGACCAATCAGTCATGGTGTCAACATCTTTGAAGTTGAAGATAAAATCTTCGAAAACGCTAATACACATTGTCAATCAAGCAGTTGCTGGTCCTGAAGTGACTGCCCGTGTCGAATTTAGAGGAGACATGAAACAAGAGCTTAAAGTCAAAAAACAAAAATTGGAAGATAGGATAAAGCATAGGACTGAGGGACTTCTTCACATATTAAAAGTTCCGGAACCAGAAGATGACTCTGATACCGATATTTACAGTACTGTCTGGTGTGTTTTGCAGAAGGCCAAGGAATACAAGATTTCTAAAATAGCTATTCCAACACTTGTCACTACAGGTAGGATTTTACTCTGGTACAACATGGAACAAATACATACATGTACAATATACAGTACATACATTTATGTAATGACAGTCATTCCTATCAAAATGCAAAATCAAAATTCAGTTAAAGATAATAATAGCGGACTATACGTTGGCCAAAGGCCAACGGATAAGATCCAGTTTATGGTAACACCTGTGCACGTGGTTTGGTCAGAGTTTGAATTCACTAATGGATCTGAAAATTTGTGTCACAGTTTCGCAGTGAGAGAACATTACTGAAAAATGGCTACCAATTGAATAACAAAAGTTATTTCAAATGCGATATTCTGTAGCTCATAAATTTTCTTTTATTTTTTAATGATGTTTAAAAATATTCCAAAAACTCGAGTAGGCCCCTATCTAGAAAAAAGAAAATAATTATCAAGGCAGTATGGGAGGTAAGAACTCTGTTGCTTAGTAGCAGAGGTATTACCTCCCCTGGTTTAACTTGACCGCCATCTTGGAAACCACAGCGGCGAAAATAACAGAACGTGGTAGGCTGTCTATATCAGTTAAGTTTACTGTTAAAACCACGAAAGTACTTGTTTCAAACAAGGAAAGTCGTATTTTATACACATTAATCAACGTAGTAATACAATGAACTTAAAAACGATTGCAGGTTCGATCGTCCTTCGTGACTTCGTACGCAATATTTCGTATCAAACCACTATCGACCGCTTTCTTGTGCAACGGACCGCTTCAGAAGCATTCGTCTAGCAAAATGTTAAGAAACGGTATGCTATCAGCAAGCACTGCTCGCTCGTAGCGAGGCGTTGCATAGACGTAGGAAAGCGTTCGGTAGCGCCTTTTGGAAACGGCTTAATTTAGCTCCAGGTTCGTAACCGAACAATTTATTGTACTCAGTAAAGTTATAGATCATCAAAAAAATCCAGTACTACAGTAGATGATGTAGGCCAACTGACATAGTCCGCTAAAATAGGCTGAGCCTTAGTTCATATTACATTTAGGTCACTTGGCCCAATCAAAGAAAATCCTTGTTTTTTGTATGCCAGTTGATACAAACCCAAACAGTTTGAAGCACTTGATTTTTTTTGCGTTCGACTGAGACAGTCATTGTGTGTGGTCATTTGGTCTTATACCTGCCTAATTGACCAATGACCTCCAGCTTCTAGGGAAGAGACAAAGTTTTGTGATACAAGGAAACCGGGTGCACTGTTCTTTCCAAATAGACTCCTTGGTTCATTAACATGCCTGGTGCATAGCACCAATAAATGAGAGACTACATTTGGGTTTCCAACCTGAGTTCATCCATCTCTGGTTGGGTAGGAAACACTGAAAAGCGTTTCTGAAATTTCCAGTGCACCAGTCTGGATTCGAACCAGGGACCTCTGGATTGATAGTCGAGAGTGCTAACCACTCAGCCACCATTCCACTCACATATGCAATAGATATTTTTGCTAAAAATGATTCTGTACCTTATGCCCTACATAGAAACTTGGATGATGTAACTTTGTCAACATCGGGCATTTTGAAATTACTGACAAAACCAGAAAGTTGACATACCCAAAGATCTAAACACACAAATTGGACACTCTATTGAAAGCTGGGAGAAAATGCAAAATAGCGTGCAGCAGATTCTGTTATTCTGCATCAAATTTTTTATTTTTCATCCTTTTTAATGACCAATGTCTTATTTTTGAAGAGCTAAGTTTCTTCTATTGTATAGGTAACATGTTGTTGTCTACCTCTTAAATAATTCAGAAAATTATTATTTGAATGAGACAAATCGGGAATTTTCTGATAGACTTGTTATTAGTGGGTCTGGCTCTTTTTTGTCTATTGTTTCATTCCTTTGACTGATTTCAATAAATGAGGTATCATTGTAAAGCTGAATAATATATCTATTGCAGAGAATTGTAAGTTTTTGCCTGTGTTCATTAGAACACAGATACAAGGTTTTTATACCAAACAAGATTTCGCGCAACTTCAGAATATTGTTGCGAGTTATTGTGAGATTTGGTACATGTCTCATTCAAATCTTTGTATTTTTAGATCTTTGACATACCTCTGATAACTTATTTTGACTTTGATGAAACAAGATTCTGAATTTATAACAATAGTGCATTAAAATTTGTTGTTAGAAAAAATGTAAGAAAATATAAGTCAACCGATATTTTAATTGGAATTAACTTTAAAAACATTCAAAAATGGCTGGCAAAATGGCCACTAAACTAGAAAAGAACCATTATACTAGTCAACACTTCCAATGCACCATATTACTTTTTGTTTTACATTCTTGTTCTTCAATCTTACCAAATGAAATTTACGTAATCCTTAACAGGAACCCTTCGTAAAAATCAAAATGTTTATGCTGATCAGCACAACAATGCGCTAAATGGTAAAATGTATTAGCAGAGTTGTGTAATATCATAACATATATTTTTCTCAACACATATATATATATATTATGTATATACATGTATATGTGTTGAGAAAATTATACTGGTAATCTTACCTGTATAAACCTATGTCATCACCTATATTGTTTTACAGATAAGAATTGGAGGGAAGATGAAAATTCATGCAAAAGTATTCTGCAAGCTGTCTGTGAGTTCTGTGCGAAACATCCCAGTGCTATGGAATATATTCAAATTATGTCGCCAAAGCAGGAAGTGATTTCAACAATGGCACAACTGGTTTTAACCTCAATATGAAGTCATTGGAAATGAACATGTTTTGATTAGGCCTAAACAAATAGTTTTGAATATGCCCAAATTTTATGTTAACTTTGCTTAAAGCAGACAAAAAAAGGATTTTCTATTTACGATACCAGTGAGTGTGGACATACCATGTGGTATTTGACATAAATTTTCGCCAAGAGGAAATCTGTCTACTCAAAAGTTGAAAACAACCATAAGTATTTAGTTCTTTGATCGACGCTCAAGCTGGGAATGTGTTCCATCCATGCCACTTCATAGTTTTGTGCAAAAGGTCAAAGTTTTTGCCCACTGCTGTCAACTGCTCAATACGCTCCCTCGTTTTACTTTATATTATTGAACTTTCAAGTTTTTATAGTTGCATAATAACCAATTGTAATTCTTCTACATGTTTGTACATACATTGTATAGTTATACCTTCGGATACAAAGTATATGGGTGCTTTTTGGAGACATGCTTGAGGTCGATTGGTCTGTTGGATGGTTCATGCAAATTTTGTCCGGGTTATTTCTCTGTAACCATTGGTCGGATTTCAACGAAACTTTGCATGACTGATCAGGACCAGTCTTGTTGTGAATATCACCATCAAACGTAGGTCCGATCAATTTTAAGCGATTTATTTTTTTACACCTATGAATTTTGTCCGCTCTATTTCTCTGTAACCAAAAGTCGGATTTCAATCATGAAAAATTGCATGACTGATCAGTGTCACGTCTTGTTGTGCATATTGTCATTGAGTCACTGTGTAAGGCAGTGTCTTAGGATATTCATCACATTCAGTGATATTTCTTGTTAAAATGTGTGGATAGAATTGCTTTGACGTATACTTGATTTATTTGTTTGTTCAGACTTTGTTGATATATACCTGTAAATATATTTTATCTGTGATCTATTTTATTTTAAAGAGCATCTTGAACTTTTATATGACTTTTATTTTGTTCTTTAAAAATTATGCTTTGGACTTTTGTTTTCTCATAATTATGTGTATAGAAAGAAGTATAAATTATGCGGTACACCTAATATATAGATAAAGTGCACAATATAGGCAAAAAATATAGGCATGATGATAAGTATACTTGTCATGTGTATTGTAATTTAAAGGAACATATACATGTATTGCAGTTTTGAATGTTTTTTAAGGATATTTCCCATATAAATAAAACAAGAAACAAGATGACATGTTTTTTACTTGCTTCAATGTACTTACCATAGACAGGGGTATGTCAAAGATAAAGAGTAAAAACATATTTGAGTGCTGATTACAACTCTTTGGTATACTTCTGATGTATAAAATACCAATGTAAAACCTATATTTAGTATTTTCAATTAATGAATTCATGTGAGAATATAAACCCAAAATTTGTTTAAGATCTACATTGTGCATACCTTTCGAGATTACACTGAAGCATGTATTTTGTACAATTCTAAATACAGAAACTTAAATTCAATGAAAAAATACAGCATTCATCATTAATCATTTTTTCCAATCATTGAACAACATTCTTTAATTTAGATCAAGTTTCAAATTACGATTTTTTCTATTCCATAGGCCTAGAAGAATATTTATGTTATATGTATTATTACTATATTATTAAGTCCGTATTAGTCATATTAGTATTTCTTCGGTACAATTTAACAAATTTTCATTAAACTTTTGTGAAATATTTCTAAAATGATCGAAATCTTAATCACTCACTTTAATAAAACTGTCAACAAAGATTAAATATTATTTTGACTACATTACACACTTTATCTACATGCATTGCACTACACTGTGCAGTATTCTCTGCATTGCGTATTTAAGCGTGCCAAATTTGCTATCATCATAGCTGAATGCTTTCTTGAAACTACACTGAACTACTTTTCTAATTTGGTCACTTTTCTAACCCCAAATACGCTGAACTGTGATTATATTGTTCGATGAAATTTTGAACACAAACTTTTTTATGACATTGTCCTAACACCTAATTAATTAAAAATCTAAATCACGTGCCAAAGTATACATGGTCAGTCATGCGATCAATGCTGAGTCATACATAAAACCTACATGTGCCAAATATCATCAAATAATATGATCACAGTTAATGTATTCGGGGTTAGAAAAGTGACCAATTAGAAAAGTGGTTCAGTGTATATTGTGTCAAGTAGAGGCTTATGTATCAGTTCATGCACGGATGCAGAAGATGGGACTAAGAATATTGGCATAATGTGAATATTAATTGTACTTTTATGCTATGTAGAGACTATTTCTCTGTACCTATATCATTAAACTTAAGTACTAAACCTTAAGTTATGCATATCGGCAGCATGTCATGCTCAGATCAATATTCAGTGAATTATTATCCTTTGCATTTATTAGCTCACCTGAAAAAAAGTGCTCACTTGTGAGTTATCAGGATAGGTTGTTGTCTAGCGGCATCAGTGATCGTGGTCCTCATCAATTCCTTTAAAGTCTTCTCATAAACCAATTGATGGGATTTAACAAATATTCACATGGATCATCATTGGGTGGTCTTCTTTTGAAGTTGGTAAAATTATATCCCTTGGGTCCTGACTAGTCCCGGCCTGGGGGTCACTTATTTATTATATAGAGAGTATATATGTATTGATAGTGGAAATCTTCTCAGTGCAAACACTGATTTTACCTTTAGATAAGAGGAAAGATGCTGGGTGTTTGTTTATACTGAGAGTATTAATGATAGTACTTATGCTTATCTTATAATTAGTCCCCTACCGGTTTTTGACCGGAGGGGACTATAGGTTTGCCCTCCGTCCGTCAGTCCGTCCGTCCGTCCGTCAAAAAATCTGGATCCTGATATAACTCAAACAGTTTCCAAGCTAGGTTTATGAAACTTGGTATGTAGATAGAGGACAATAAGGGGATTATGCACGTCTAAATATATTTTGATTCTGACAAAATTTGTGGTTGCTATGGCGACAGAAAGAGTGAAAATATGCCAAAATCTGGATCCTTCTATTACTCAAACAGTTTCCAAGCTAGGTTTATGAAACTTAGTATGTAGATAGAGGGAAATAAGGGGATAATGCCCGTCTAAAAATATTTTGATTCTGACAAAAATTGTGGTTGCTATGGCAACAGAAACATTGAAAATGACTTCAAACCGGTAGGGGACTTCTGTATTGCTTGCAATTCTCAATTTCTTGTATTTCCTAGTATAAGCTGTACAGTCTCCGAAACAGTTCATACTAGCTGTGGAACATGCTGGTTTTTATTTGTTACCAACTTCATTAGTTAGCTCTATTGATTATAATTATGGGTTTGTACTGTTGCTGGTATCATGGCAGAATTAAGTCATATGATTCAAAACATGTTTAAGTTAATTCAACATGTAATAATTTCAAAAGTAAAGTAAACTGCTGTGACACAATGTAAGCAGATATATGTTCACCACTTACATGCCTATGTATATTACATGTGCTACAAAATAGAACTACATTGTATATAGGCTTGTATGATGCATCTGTGAACACGAATCGTCCTTTTTTTGTACACATATGAGTACATATTTATATTAAATCATTAAAAGTTATGTTTTTGTTTCAAAATATGTTTGTTATGGAATATTTTCAAAATTTGCTATGTAATCTGCTATTGTTTTCTTTGCATTCATAAGTAAATAAAGCTAGAAGTTAATATGTTTTGTTCTTGTATATTTGTTTATTCATGTTTAATGCTGTTTCTCATTTTTCACTGTAACTGTTCAGTTATATACGGCCGATCACCTAACCAGTTTTCATGGACTGTATCCAAAGTACTCACTTACCCTTCTACAAAGCACAATCAACTTCTGCACATGTGCAGGGAAGTCAGCATTGTTGTATTTTTTTCAAGGAATGGTATGACCTGCTGCAAACCAGAGTCGAACCAGCATACTAACCACTACCACAGACGCAGCTCATGAAACAAAGAAAAAATGTATTTTATGTAGACCTACATATATATTACACTACCTCCCCGGTCATCTATAGGGATAAAGAAAGCAGTCCTCTTGAGGACATCCTTTTTGCCATGGAACTTCTTTTCTAAAGTGGTTGAATCTGGACACATATATATACGCTTTCTCGAGTGCTTATACAGGTGGCACAGCTGGAAAATGTGCTCTGTTGTTGGATCTGACATACCAGTCCACATGAGCACTTTGGTGTTTTTTTTGACAGCTTCAGTATTTCCTAAATGTAGGAGTTTAGCCTACTTAGTCATGTGCAAACTCTGAATATAACCACTTGTTTCCAAACTTTCAAGTAGATGGCAGTCATTCTTTTGTGACTGCGCCCTTCGTGTGGCTTTTGAGAGCTTTTCTTCGCGTATGATTTCATTCAGTGGTTGGTTGCCTAAACCTGTCTTGAGCTTCTTATTTTGCCAATTTGTCTGAGCCAGCACTGTCTCATTTGCAGGGTGTGGGTATTCATTGAAGAGAACTTTTCGTTTCTTGCAAACTCGGTGTTACAAGTGCTTTTGCAAGTGAAGGGAATTTGGCATGTTTAGGGCATCAAGGACTGATAATTTGTTTTGATTGCCTGTATTTGTACAGATATTTTCTGTTGGAATGTTTTCATACTGCCTCGGACACGATATGTGCATTATGAAATTTTCAATCGCCTCCATATTGTGTAGCCGCTGTTGCCGAGCTGTCCACTCGAGTCCATGTCTCAGATGGGTAGTTTAAGAGATAATGACTTGTGTCAGGGAATTTCGGTATTTTTCCTCTTCCACATCTTAATGTAGCCCTTTCATCATAGCACGGTTGGTGATAATTTACAGGTCAATTTTGTTAAACTTTGTTCATTTTGTATGTGCCATTCTGCAATTTCGTGTCCAGCACAAGGCTGCTTCGTATCTTTTAAAATTGCATGTACACTATATATGTATTGTAGATTGTCGTTGTGGTGTGTAATGTCCAGTTGTTATTTTCTCGTCACTTGACTCTCGTTCCGTTTTGGTTTGACTGATTGAGGCGTCAAACTTTCAGGACGGGATGCCGTGTTTTCAGTTGGGCATTATGCTTAGTGTGTTTTTAATGTTTTCTGTGCTCGACTGGTTAAGTTGAGTGCTGCCTTCCCTGTCTGACTTAATATAATCTTTTTAGATGGCTCAAGTGTTTCTGACCAATCAAGAAGTGATGTTAGAGGTCCAATTCTGGCTGCATGCTTTCTTGTCAATTTCTTTGTTTCATATACAAAGCTTCCCCTTTTCATACAATTTTTGTTGGGACTTTAAGTCTTGTTTTCATAGGATGGCCTGGCAAACATTGATAATTGCTGCCTTTCATTAGTGCTTTTGCATCTCTTCTTTAACCCAGAGGTGAAATGGCTGTGACTTCTTCAATGGCATTAATTGGAATTATCCGCATTGCTCCGGTAATGATTCTTAACTTGATGCCTGGTTTTGGTTCTTGTCATATCGCCTGCTGATTTGTCTTTGCAGCAATCATCGAGGCTATGTAGCCATATTCGAGGTGTGATCTGACTGTCTATGTGTAGTGTATTCACATTTGCCAATGTAAACAGTTTTCAGAATTGTCTCATCTGCTCCCCAACTGGTGCAAGCCAATTTCCTGATAATGGCTAGCTTTTTGTGTGCACTGGTTTCGGCTGTTGTTAGATTGTGCTTCTTTATGTAAGTTGCTTGTAATACATCGCATATAAGACACAGATAAGTGGCCGTTTCTACTTCAGCCAAATTAAGGTGTGCAACTAACATTGGTACTGGTCAGCCTTCTACACCACTTGTGTGTATTCACCTGTACACGACAGTCTTATGTCCATGCTGATAGCCTGTCTGCAGAATGAACATTGATTCAAATACCGCCTTATTCGCTGATTTACAATACTCGCCATTGTTGTACCAAGTACGCTGGTGGGTCCGGGCGATAGCTTGACACGTTATTTCTGTCTTTCCAAGGGTTAGGTATGGATATCATGGTCGCCTCTTTCCAAATTGTCTTTCTCTCCAACTGGGGTGGTATATCTTAAGGAGCATATTCATTGCAAAGCGACCAAGGTGAGTCAGCGGCTTGTTTGTGATGTTATCTGGGCCAGGAGACTTCTTGGTCTTGAAATGTTTCAGGGATATCTGTAGCTCGTTCAGTGTTCAGTTTGAGGTATTTTTCCATCACTTCCTCCAAGGAACCATTGTTTCTGTCCTCTTTCTTCTTTGCTTGTTTCTCTCTGATGGTCTGTTGATAGTGATATAACACCTCTGCTTGTTTTTTACCGGCAGTGTTTCATTCTCAACCAAGGTTAATATTGTACTCATGAACTGTTTCGTGAGCTTCCAAAGCTTTGTGCCATCTTTCACTCCAACGTTCACGTCTTGTCTGGATCTTGGTTCTCAGGAATTTTGCATTTGTTTGTTTAAGCGTTATGCTGTTTTCTTAAGAGTGATGTGTTTCGGTGACTCGTCTGGCGTTGGACTATTTATTCTGAAATTAAAATGAACGAATGAAGGATGGGGTTTGTCATTTCGGAAATAAAGGTTGACTACATCCATCACCTAATCGCTGAATCTAAGGCTCAAAACCTGGTATTCGGAGTCATCCATGTGGACACTGGTTTGCGTTTCTAACCATCGTAATTATTCCTTCTTTTGGTCATTCTGGTCTGTCGCTGCGGAAACACTGGTAGCTTCTAACGATTGAAGGATTTAGTATTCGTAAGGTCAGTTTCTTGTATGCAACATATTTTGGTGTCTTTCTCATACAGTTATCTGATTCCTATTATAGTCACTCCGCACCCCAATGCATTACTATAAAAAAGTGTGACCAGTGACGTTAGTTTTTCCACCTCCCCTCCCGACTTTTTGGTCGAAGTGGTTCTCCTCAAGAAGTCACGGTGGGGTTGGACTCTGTCGAGACTCAGAGCCCGACTCTGCTTATCACTAGTTGGACTGGTATCAGCGTAATTACGATATGATCTGGTAATGTATAAACGGTTTATTTATGCTAATGTTCATCTGATACACACACACGCACATGAAAAAGAAATTCCATATAAACATTTAAAAATAGTTTTGTTACCATAAACTATCTTTATAATTATAATGGCTAGCCCATATTACTAGTACATTAGTATATAATTGAACGAAATACTATCTATACGGTAGCCTCTGTGCCAAACATTCCTTTGTTCTTTTACGTGCATCATACACATGGCATCCGCTTTTACAGTTCTGTCCGGGAGACCGTTGGTCAAGTTAGTTATGTTAGCCTTGTTAGGTGGGAAACACTGAAAAACATTTCTGTTTTATCCGGATGGAGGCGGGATTGAGCCCTCAACCTTCGGATCAGCAGCCACAGGCTCTCACCACCGGGCCAGTTGTTCACAATGACTTTTTCGGACGAGCATTCACATTTTGTCACAATTTATCAGTAGATAAACCGGAATCTTGTCGACCAATCATTTGCTCGAGAAACGGGCGATTTCTATCGACGCTTAAAATACCATAATTCAATTAACACCGATTAAGCGAAGTGTCTACCAGTGAGGGTTAATTATCTAATGACATTATCAGCTGTATTAACAAGAGTCACTTTATCATTATCTGCTATACCAATCAGCACAGCATAGCTTACATTTCCAGTATCCCGCCAATTTTGCTCCCAGTCCTGTGTAGTTCTTTTATCTGACACTGCTGTTTTCAGAGCATCAACCTTACTTGTTTCTTTTATCGTTTTTTTCATCCCAACATGATTAACAAACGCTCACAGAATTTATGAATCATAAACAGGATATTTATTCAGATATGCTGCAGCATATTGGCAGTGTTAAACAGTGTTTTATAGACTCGTGAGTTTAAACTGAACTCGATCGACTTTGAGTTTAGACTGGATCGGATTATTAGAATATATTGGATATTATAATAATATGACCTATAAAGGTGAGTTAGTATTACATACTTATTACTTCAGCTTAAACGTTTAATATAACTAGTCTACACAGCGAGATTTAATGTATATTCCGTACTGGATAGAATAAACATATTATTAATTATTGTACTAGATCTATTAGTCATGGTGGAACATGTTTAACAAACACCTACGTTATACTCGCAGACTTCGTGGTTTTGTATAATATCATAGAATAACAGTACATTAGGATAGTCAGATTTTCACGATAAACTGGATTTTTCGATGTTCAACTTTTACTGGTAAACCATGTATTCAGCTTGGCATCGAATATCACTTTATTCATTTTTTTCTATGATGTATAGTTTTTATGTGCTATTCTGCTGGAACTTATTCTCTAGCGTCTTGTTAGGTACAATATTTGTTATGCTTCTCGTAAATTGTTTTGACATGTACATGCACTATGCAGGAACCACTGTTTCATTCAATGTCCTTGTTGGTGGAAAGGTGGTACGATTTACTGTAAAACCGCAATACCAGGACCATCCTTTGGACCCTTTGAACAAATCTGGTGTTATTAATGAGTTGGTCTCAATAAAAAGGTGGTATACATATAAAGAACAAAACATTGCAAATGTCCTCGGGAAAATGTGTTCTCAATTTAGATTTGATTTCGTTTAGGAGGTATTACATATAATTATTTAATTAATACACAGTTAATGTACATTTGTATTATAACATTTGCATCCTAATGATATAATTGTTGTGGTTAATTTTGTGAGGCATGATTGTATGTTTGTAAGTTCAAACAGTCCGGTGTAGTTTATTCAAGAATATCTAGACCATGTAGTAGTGTCTTGTATTGACGACTCGGTTCATGGGAATGCAGAATCTATTCCTTGTAATACGTGCATTTAAACTATTAATGATATATAGTCCTTCATGCTAAGAATAAGTATACTGTTACACCATTTGCGCATGGCCAATTAAAGCACAGCACGATTTACCATACAATTTCGTAAACATTATATGACACATTCCGAACTTGCCCTGGTATAATATCGATCCTTCAATAGAATAGTGTAAATAAAGCATGTCTGTATGATTTCCAGGAACTGGACTAAACTGTCCTGAATCCTGATTGATTGAAACGTCCCGGTTAGATCATCGTATTGCGTGTATTACATGATTCTAGTATTGACCGAGTGATCCGAATGGACTTGAACCCGTTTCACCTTATAAGTATAGGAATAAATCTATGTTACTTAAATTTAGAATTACGAGTAAACGAGTTAGCCCCATTTAGAGAACACCTCATTAGTGTCATCATTTCAAAATCATGACCACACTTTTTAAAAAAATGCAAATTTGCACATTACTGAGGCTTAATCATATCAGCGGTCGATTTTCATTTAGTGATGGAGCGTCCGCTGTAATAATGGATGTCCTGAGCTCGACGCTGGACCGCGTCATGCCAGATGACGATACAGAGGTGCCAGTATTTTCCTT
Source organism: Spisula solida (assembly GCA_947247005.1). Lineage (NCBI taxonomy): Eukaryota > Metazoa > Mollusca > Bivalvia > Venerida > Mactridae > Spisula > Spisula solida. Next base: position 23,425,022 of record OX365952.1, on the reverse strand, counting down.
GTCACTTAGCATCCTGCATAAATCTGGAATAAGTTAACGGGCTACTCTTCTCTCGTACCCGTCTCTGGTGATGGGTGTCATCAGAAATGAGGTTTCGAGGGTATGTGCTACATACTAGTATATAAGTTTGTCTAGCCACCTACCTAAACATGTAGCATAAACCTTGACCTACTCAATATGAATATCACTTTAAATGTTCCGAAGTGTGGTCTTACTATTGAGGTTTTTCTGTACAATGTATATGCATACACACGGTCGTACTAACTTACTCACTGGTTAAATATTTATCAATCATTCCTCGGAGGGTAATACTTTATCTCATAAGATAATCTAACTTTAAATCCTTACTAGAGTGATTATTAACTCATGTATGTTTCCTTGGAGAATACGAATCGATGCTTGTAAATGTTACTGTGTTGGTGCTATGCGTTGCGTGATCATGTACATGCAACCACATGTGCTGTGTTAAAAAACCTGATTTATCGTATATTTTTATATCATGAGTTCTCCTCCTAATTTCCACTATTGCACAACCATATCCCTGCAAGACAATGTATACATAATCATATAATATTATGCCTTTATAATATGCATGAATGATTGGAACAACAGTAAGTAATATACTTGTACATGTATACCATTAGAACAACCTCATGAATAATATAGTAGCAGCCTCTTCAAATTCCGGACCCCTAAATGTCCCCTTGGTTTGAAATCTGTTCAGGTGGCCCCCTCCATCGTGCCTCTTGTACAATTTTTTTGCAATTACACATTTGAATTGTATATACATGTATAAGAATTTGAACACATACATCTCCCAAAAGCCGGTCATCGTCTGAGGTGATGTGATGAGTGGTGGCCTAGAGGTGGGCGCGCGATTCGGGGTCGAGATGTCCTGGGTTCGATCCCCGTCTGCACCACTGCTTAATTTCTCTGAGCAAGAATAAACCACATGCTTCACTCGACCAAGGTTTAAATTGGTACATATGAGGGCGGTGTATGTACATGTTTGATAGTCCTGGGCGCTGTATCTCAATGTTAGCTGCACACCCACCAGGAGAGAAATAGAAACCACAGGGAGACTTGAACGCAGGTTTCCGTAGGTAGCCCAACGACCAGGGGAAGTTAAAATGTCAAAGGGTGACTGAACGGCTGAACTGCTGAAAGCAGCCATCGATAATTGGTAACTTTTTTATGTGTTTGAGGCGGGAGCATGCTTGTCGGTGATTATCTAAAATATAGTGTGTGTGCTAGCAATGTTCATAGGACTGTCAATGCACTAATCATACAATAAGTCACATCAATATGATATTGAGTCAGCACCAGACAGAATTATCGAACTCGCCCGGCAACATGTCGCAATCGGCTTGTAACAAGAAATCGATACATCTGAATGCTGAATAAATCGCTGGAATATAATGCATGTATACATACATGTACTGATGATGTCATCGATTATTGTGTATGAATATGAAACAATGTTATTGACTCGCGGCGAAGTTGAACTTATAATAACCAATATGCATGATGACAAAACCTGCGGATTCTAAGTTTACGCTTGCATGTGAGTAGGGTATGTTTCTAATCGAAAGTTTTGATGATCTCTGTATTCAATATTTTTGAACTCGTTTTTTACGTTACAATACTGATGAAAGTTGCTTATGAGCGTATTCATTACGTGACGATTGTTTTATTTATTATTTCATCTGAATAATGCTATAATTAAGAAGAAACATGACTGTGTATTTCACTTTATAAGCATACTAATTATAATATATGTACGAGTATATGATTCTATTACTAGTATTATATACATTTATTTATGAAAATGAACCGAAATTAACTTAAAAGTTAAAACGCAGCAAACCAGTTTAAAATATACATATATTTAACATGATATTTATATGAAGAACGCAAATCTGTGTGAGGGGCAGGGCGCCCTGACCCCTACACAATACCCCGTAGAGTGGAGTATTTATGAGCAGATTATGATAAGCATACTGATAGTATCATGTTGATTCTCACAGTCTAGATTGACATAAATTATCACATTTTATTACATGCCTGTCAGATTTTAGGTAATAAATATAATATTACGTGCTTGTTTTAGGAAGGTATATTCGATGAGTCACTGTTGTCGTTCCGTTCGTGATACGATGCAAACGCTGTATTACTCATATACTGATTATTATATGGTTCGTGTTATTGAAAGCACGTGCATTTCGTGTTGAAGTTAGAGAGTGTTACAGTTAAAAATACAAGATCGGAGTTAATTAAAACATCACTCTATACAACAGTGATCTGCCTGTCTAATAGACCGCAGCTGGTTATACTTGACAGGGAACTCAATATTTCTCCAGCGGACGCTGACAGTGCCACTTCCGCTTTATTTACTTAACTAATCCTAAGGGTCACGCTGTTAATAGACAGCTGTGCAAATGTCATATCATCAAACTGTAGAATCATGTTATAGTATACATGTATATGCATTCAAATTACAAAAGAAATAACGTTATTTTTGTCAATATCATCTAACGTTACTTTTGATACTGAAAGTGCTTTTTCTTTGTATAGTCCGGGCATGTCGGCCATTTCTGCATAGTCTGTCTATACAGATGTTATGTTTATAGGACGCAATTCATGAGTCTACTCTTTTCCCTCTTTGCACCATCAAACCCAAAATACTATCTAGAAAAAAATGAAGAAGAAATGATATGTGTATTATAAAATATATTATCTAGTCTTGTCTATCACATTGTAAGGTACATAGTTAGTTCTACGCACACACATGATGTCGCGAAACCTAGTTCTGCTGCCATCTGCCTTCGACGCAACCAAGCGTATTTTTTGGCATACATGTAGAAATTTTCGTTACAATATATTATCATTAGAGAAAATATGTGTTTACTTATATGTAAATCAAACATTGGAATAATTGAATGTTTGCGAACGTATTTAATCTGAACCATGTGCATAATATTATGCATTCACGTAAATCTGGTTATTGCATGCATGCGCTAATGCAATTTACTGCTTGTTTGCTTCGACGTACATCTTAATTAGTGAGAATTGGCTAATTAACTGATTGGCATGACTTTACAAATCGAAAGTGACACGAGTTTATAAATAATGCTGCGGTATTCATTAAAATCTAGCTACATTAATAAATTAGCTAACTGGTATTTCAATACTGTATATACATGACTTGATGTAGTATGTTCTAATAATCGCTAATCATTCTAATTATTCTGATAGATAATTGCCAGGTTGGCATTTACACAAACAAATATTTCAAATGGAATTATTTTCACTGCATGAGTAGACTACTGAATGTGTTTACTTAGATGTTTTATGCGACGATACTGGTACAAATCAGTCTGACAGTATATTTTTTAAGTTTCCTTGTAGATATTCCTAATAAAGTCGCATGATACGTCACATGTTATGTTTTTTATGTATTGTCCTGGTGAAGGAAGCGGCACAGTAACAGTCGAACTATGTATGGGCAGAATGATAACAACACATAATGAGAATTGAAAATGGGCATTTATTTAAATGCCATACAATAAGACAAGACAACCGAGATAGCATATCAGGGTTGTGTTAATATGAAAATATCATAATGCCCCGGCACTCTGCTCCCCTACGCCCAGAGAGACTATCTGTGATAAATCCGATCTCGAAGACGAATATCATTTTATAATAATTTGTGATCAATATAAAGATTTGAGACAAAAATATATAAATAAAAAGAAAATATTATTTCAGGCCATGTATGGCAAAATTCGTAGACCTTATAAATACCACCAATAAAACACTACTTGTAAATCTTGCTAACTTTATTATACTCGCCAGTAAACGTAGACAAACGTTCATGTAATATATATGATACCTGCACATGTATTACATTTTGGTTATTCACCTTCACCAATAAAAATTAATATTTAAACCCGCATTATATGTTTCTCAAAACTGAGAACAATATATATATATAGTAACAGGACTTGTAAATCGACATTCTCCCTATTTCATTACTACCACTGAACTGTTCATCTTGATAGAACAGTAAATGATCGTTTGTTAAATTGTACATACAATTGTATTGTTTGTATGTATGTACATGTGTTTGTTTGTATGATTATTCGAATCACATAAAGATGAATGTTTGTATATTTGTATGATGCTTGTATGTTTATTCGAATATTTGTTAGGATGTATGTTCGTATACATGTATGTATCATGTGAAAATAATTTGTATGAATATGCTGTGATGATGTGCTGAATAGCACAAGTCTAAAGTAATAATGAATTTATCTATCTATCTATAAAGGGTATAGTATAAAAAACACTTAAAAAGGCCATTAGTTTGATTGATAACATTAGATCAATTATAAAGGTCACATGCAGGTCTATTGTTGAGTCATTTTCCAACCTATATTTGAGATGCAGGGGGTATTTATTCTACAAATACAGGGGTAACTGTTGACTCCTGTAAAACAAAGGCTTGTATGCAGACTAACATTCCTATTCTAACCAGTGTGAACGACGAAAGTTCGCATGAGTCAGGAGCTATTCAATTATCTATACCCTGCATGAGTGTTGCTCCAAGTTCCTCATTAAAGTTTAATGAAAACCCATCCGTTACGGTCTTTTCAGTGTCAGGTCTACTAGCAGCTACATTTTAACACTGGCGGTGAGCTGCTAAAATTATTTAAAAAAATAAACAGGGAAACAAAGAGCATTATGTCTTTTATAGGCTGAACTAATACTATATCCTTTCCGCTACCACGATTTTTGGGGGGGGCTTTGAGAAATTCATATGGTCCCTATACCTCGTCCCTGAGACACTATTGACTTGCACCACTGATAAAAACTCGATACATCCGGATTGTCAACATTTCGACTAAAGGTCACCGGAAATGAGGGTGACCCTTACGCGAAAAACTTCTTCTTTTTTAAGCTTGGTAGGCCTACTTTTGTGCCCCTTTATGGCACCGATCCCGACCCCTTTGTCTAGCCTAATATTCCTTCAATAGAAAAAATAATAACTTTTGAGCGCTAAATGTTAATGCGATTCCACAGGGAATCGTACCGCAATGGCGGGAAGGATCAGTAATTTCAGTTTTGGAAAATCTACGTTCAATGCCCTATTTAAAGGGGGCCAGCGGGCCCAAAAACCTGTGCACGACCTTGGGCCCGTAATATCATTTAGTCTGTGATGCATGTGTACCCATGACAGCAAAATTTTCGAATTTGGGCATTTAGGTCGTAAACTACGGAAGGCCGAAATGGCCATCCCGGCCAGTCTGCATTAGTACGCTATGGTATCGTAAAGGATATGGGTGTATCGTAGTTATACCCATCCTCATACATCAGTGGTTATTCAAGTTCCCAGACTTACGTTTCGGACGAAGAATACTCTGGTGAACGAGAATGAGTTATACCCTGCAATTCAGATCCTAGAATCATGTTATGCAGTAGTGAATTAATGGATTTTTTTACAGAACAGATAAAAGAACGCATGAAATCTTCGTTTTTTGAATATTTTCCACATCTTTCGGGATGTCTCTGACTGTTAACGTGGTTATCAGTAAATTCCTGACATAATCCATACGTCATTGACTTAGATATATCGTTCATCACGTAGTGTAGGTGTCAGTAGCTAGCAGCCAACCTGCCTATCAGTTCATTAGTTCCACGGAGAATTGTCAAGAGTTATCTACCTTTTGATGTTTCATTCGTTGTTTAACCCATTCGACCTATAAATAATTTTTTTTAATTCTTAGAGAAATGTCTTTGATTTCAAATTCTATGTTTTATTTGTATGTCAATTGTTGTCTTTGCGAAGGCAAAGATACATGTTACGATTGGATTTTCTTTGTTCGAAGATACATCCTCGTGTCCTGACGTACAATGCTAGATCTAGCTCAATGTGAAATGATGTTGCGATGACTGTGAAATTGGTTAAGCATGTAAGGCTCCGCATCGTCCTATCGTACCTAATCATCTTATCCATAATTGTGACATCAAGTTGAATAATACTCGTATATATGTCAAAATATAACCCGGTGACAGGTAACTGTATTGGTCATTGAAATTGTTTCGGTAAATATATTTTTGCCGATCTATACCAATACACTGTGCACCGCATCCTTGATTGCCTATCTATTGATAGAGTGTCCGCTACTAATGAGGGAGGTCACTGGTACGATCCCAGACCGCGCCATACCAAAGACGAAATAAAAATGGTACCAGTTTTTCTCTTGCTAGATGCTCAGCATAAAAAGGAAACTGGCTTCTCTTCTCCGGGCCATACCTTCGTGACAATGGATTACACCAGGAATGCAGTACACAGAGTGATTAATATAAGTTGGAATAATATAAGTTGGAAAAACGTTTTACTCAATCGAAATTAAGTAATGTACGTACATTAGTTTTACCAAATAAAAAAATGTTTCTGTTTTTCAAAGATTCGGTTTCTTGTGAATACAACATCATAAAAAATGGTGTATGAAGGTTATGATTATATTAACTCTAACACTGTTGTTGCTGTGTTTATAAGATTGGTTAATGTTTATATTACTGGCATATATCCGTCAGTACAGTTTACTGACTAAAAAACCTACGTCAATGCATGTATTATTGTTTCCCTATGTTAATTTTTGTTCCGGTGCCAACAAATTTAGCAAAATATCTAAACAATCAGTCCAGTTTTGTTGTTGCAAAAAACTTCACGGCTCAAATCAGAGACTATAGATGTTATCAATAGTCATCGCTCAAACGGTTCGGTTAACGTGTCAAAGAAAGATGTTGAGTTACATATAACATGCTCAGAGTCTATTTTATCCATCAGATTCCGTGACATTTTTTGGTACTCATTCCAAACATGTAATTACGGTGCAGAATAAAACAGATGTTGATTGTAATAAAATATGTTGTTCCTATTACATCGTATTTATGAAATGTTGTAGGATTAATTGTGTAAGGAATGTTAATTGGTTCCTTTGCCAATCTGTATTTTTATATTATATGTACAGTCAACCCAGTGTTAAGGACCACATTCGAGCAGAGACCATTATTACAAAACATGTCTTTAAAGAATACCAATTTTATCTCACATTAAAATACCACCTGTGAACACATGCCATTATTACAAAGTATGAATTCAAATACCACAAATGTTATCTCACAATAAAATACCACCTTCGAGCAGAGACCGTTATTACAAAACCGGTCTTCAAAGACGACCAAATGTGTATGACATTAAAATACCACCTTCGAATAAAGACCATTATTACAAAACCCTGTCTTAAAGGGGTCACCAATTTTATATCACCTTAAACGACCACCTTCGTATAATGACCATTATAACAAAACCTGTCTTCAAAGACCATCAAATTTATCTCTCAAACTTTTTTAATAAACCACCTGTGAACACGGGCCATATTTTGCTGTCTCAAATAATTATGGCACAATATGTGGTCTCTACATAGGCCTGCTGGTTTGACTATAGATTATTTCAAACAATGTGTTTATAACTAATCCACATTAAAATAAACTAAAACTAACAAACATAGAGACTCACAGAGAAGACTGGACTTGCCCAATTGTGTTGCCTCTCTTCATAAATTAACATCGAAATCACTAAGTCCATTTTAACTAAATAGTCACATAAATATATAAATTCCAACACCATGTACGTTACTATACATAGGACAGAACAAAACGTCATTTACGTATGTCATAAAGAAATTCGTACAATTTAACTATTTACAAATTTGTATTTTTTATTTGAAAAAAATGTCATCATGATTCATCTCATGGCGTTTGAAACTTTGAAATAAAATAAAACATCTGGAGTCCTAACATACCGACCGTACTGTCGGTTCAATAAGTAATACTAATTAGGGAGCTGTCCCATTCAAAATAATTAGGGAGCTGTCCCATTCAAAAGAATAGGGGAGGCTTATGTTTTATATAATAAAAAAGATACCTTCAATCAATAGTATAATACTTCAAAACCATTTTTAACATCTTCTCGTTGGTCGAGTGGGTAAGCATGCCGCTACTCTACGAGTAAGTTTGTTCAAACTCGCCACTGGTTCGACACCCATCCAAATAACTTAAATTTTAAAGTTCTTTTTATCTTTTAAAAAGTACCTTATTTTTTATTTGTAACTAATATAATAACATACACGAAGTAAGGTATGCAGTACGTAGATTAAAGTTTGTGTTATATTTTCATTCTTTATCTAGTCGTATTTCAATTATTTTATTTTTATATACAATACATAAATAAATAAAAAATATCCCAGATTTATAAAGCGCCCTTTTCATGCGAACGCACGTTCAAAGGCACTTTACATTATTTTTTGTTGCAGCCACAAGGGCGCAGGTGCATCCTCTACCAGTGCAGATACAGCATGATCTGACCAGAGGGACAGACTGAGAGAAAGCCCCTGAAGGGAGAGAGAGACATTAGATACAGGCATGTCCGGCGCTGCAGAAGTGCGCCTAGCTCTTATTTCGAATAGACAGCCTGGTTCTTTAATGTGCCCGGTGTACAGCACCGATACACAGCTTCCTGGCACGTCCAGATACTTTGCAGACCACACGGCCAGATTTAGCGGGAAATATTATAAATATTTCAGAATATGCCAAGTGCCGATGCCAGGGATTGAACCCACGACCTCTAGATTGACAGCCCAGCGCGTACCACTGAGCTAAATCCGCTTATAGAATATATTAAATACAACACTCATACAATCGTTTTTAATATATTCACTACAACATGAAACTTTCATCACTTTGAAGTATCGATTCATTCAAACAGCAGTATAATATAAGACTTTATAACATGGATACAGGCAATAAAAAGTTGACCGAAGTGGGGATCGAACCTACAACTCAGAACTTGAAGTAAGTGAGAGTTTATCCACTACACTACGGCGCCTTTGGTATATGGAATGAGATTTGCACACTATTTGATTTCGAACCCATATAACGTTTACCTGTCGGGCGAGTTTATGTTTATAACTGTTCTCATTTGACTTTGAACGCACTATTTTTTTTTATCTTGGCTGAACTTCCCACAATCTTTTATTTGGCCTCACATTACTTATCCACCTTTATTGTCCTTAACATGGTTGCTTATTGCGTATTATAGGTAAATCGATCAAAGTTATGTATGTAGCTATTGAAATTCATACACATTTAAAATAGACATACGTTATACTTTTGAAGTTTAACGAACAAAAATGTGTTATTTACATGGAATGTTTGGGGAAATGTAGAAGGAAAAGAAGTGTAACTATACTGACTGGTATATTCGATCATGCGGCTGATGCTGTAAACCAGAAATGCCAGACTTACTAGTATCATCATGTGGGATTTTTATCTAAATAGATAACATGTGTTAATTGTGGTTTTATACTTCAATTTATGACTACTTTCTGTGTGTTTAATGTGTCTTGTATAAACTACTTAAGAGTAACAATTACCGCGTAAAACTGACAATATCTTCTGGTAAGTTTTAGATTTTTTTTGGAAATAGTTGATAATTTTGCATGTACACGTATATAATTATGGACGCCGAAAATTTAATGCCAGAAGATATTCTCCACAGTAACGAACGTGAAACAATAATAACACATCGGACAGAGAAGACAGCATTCACCAGAAACAGCAGAGTACGAAAGGAACGTAAACCAGTGGTTGATTAAGACATGTGGCTCTCACTAATGCTAAGGTCACATTTGCCCTACGAGCTCCTTACGAGCTTCGTACGAGTTGATTTTCCAAAACTCGCACGGCGTCCGAACGGAGCCCGTACTGACACCGAAGACTCGTACGAGCATCGTACGGATTTTCTTAGCTCGTACGACCATCGTACGGGTATCGTATGAGTTCATCTCTATGGATCGTTCGTGATCAGTACGAGCTGTGGCCAGACGCTACAAACATACAAAAACCGTTAGGATATAAAAATTGTGAACTCGTCCGACTTGATAAATTCGTACGGACATCGTACGAGCTTTGTGACCCTAGCATAACGCAGGTTTCACTGAATATACTATTATACGAATACAAGTAAACCTGAGTTACAGACCACCTACGTCCAAAGATAATTATTACGAAATCCCACTGAAGAGCACCATTAACCCATCAAAACATTTCCTATGATATTTGTCTTCTATACAGTTTCAACAGTTAATTTCAATGTGATATGTTGGCAACTGGACCATATACACAAATATGAATTTCCAAAAAATAACAAGGGAATAGTTCAAAACTGTTTGCTTTTCCCATGGGTGGCATTTACAGACACGTTTGAACTTGGGCAAGACTGAAAGCAACATTTTTTTTATTTCTTTCCCGAGAATTCACAATTTGCACGACTACAGCATCACAAATAAGAATTCGTCAAAGTGACGTTATGCATGAATATGTAAATGTTGAAATTGAGTATGCACGAATTCGTATTTTATGTAAAATCTTGAAATTGCGACTTACTTGAATAGATATAATGATGTATGCATGTCACTTTCGAACAATCGCACACCCTAGCATGCACTTTAATTACACCGGGAAGCTAGTAATTCTCAATAAATTTAACAGGCAATTTGCAAAAAGGAAATATTTTGTTGAGTGTTCAGTGATACCGTCTCGTAAATTAAAATATTATTGGCCAAGCACCTGGCGAAATAAGTGCACATCGACATTTATGAGTTTTATATTATGTCTCCTCTGATTGCTCGATTCGTGGCATGAAGTGTAACGACTCATCTATTTACAAGTTTATCATATCCCCCTTTGTTACGAGAAATTACGCAACTGTTCTTGTAAGTTACACGTACGTACAGAGCCATCTATAATGTACGAGATATATCAGGTGGATTTTGAAACGAGTTTTTACCACTTATATTAGTCATTCTCGGCACCTCATTCCTAATGTTATACCTCGTCTCATGGATCTAATAGAGATAAGCCAGCGTTCATTTTCATGCCGAGTGCAAAACTCATCGCAGAACGTTGCGCATCGCCTCTTTACTTAACAACTTATTTTGTATTGGTATGATAAGTTCCCTTGTAAACACTCCGCCTATTATGGCATGTTTAATGGCATAATAATACCTGTGATTAATTGAAGGCCAGCGGTGGCATAATTGGTGAAAATTTTGGGTTAATATTGCCTCAAAATCTGTCCTTTTTCAGTATCATTTAAGTTCCTCAGGACACCCAGAATGCTCCAGATTGATCCATTTTTTAAAATAAAATTCTGGGGGAGCATGCCTCAAAACCCTCCTAACTTTTCTTCACCCTGCCCTTTTTTCACAGCACCCTGGACATTTTGTGGTTCTAGAGTAATCACTAATCTTATATGCAGAAAATGAGAAGTAACTTGATGAAAACATACCAAGTATTGACTAAGTTATTGTTATTTGAAATTACACAGATGAATTTTAACAATAGAACAATGTTCGAAACAGATCAAGCTTGGCATGTACAGCGCAACTGCTATTGGTTTGATTTCCAAGGCTGAAGTGAGGTTCAATACAATTGTACATAAATATATGTATTTATTTGATTAATACCTAAACTTAAGATGGTCTTGGAATTTTTATAGTATATTTGGATACAACCAGTAGATGACTCATTTATTTTGAAGTCAGAAGTCACATTTAACGTTAAAGATTTATTGTTGGTCTACAGACATACATGTGTTGTCTACATCTAATGTTATGCATTAAAGAGTATTAACACATTTTGAAGTCATCAGTAACATTTAACATTAAAGATTTATTGTTGGTCTACAGACATACATGTGGTGTCTACATCTAATGTTATGCATTAAAGAGTATTAACATAATTGTATTGGCAAATACAATTCAAATTCTAGCAGTTAACATTATTGGAACAATAAATAAAATTATTTTCACATACATTTGTATAATTACACCATACAGAGGCGACCTTTGATGCTTTGCATCAATGGTTTTCTTGTTTTTTTATTGGTATGATAAGTTCCCTTGTAAACACTCCTCAATTTGTACGATCAAATTCTCTATATCATTGTATTTGAAACACTTTTCTCTCCAGCAAAACGCATGTGGAAATCATCATATCGATTTGTCGAAAACGTTTGTCTTTGTAGATGCCATTGATATTGTAAATATAATGTAGTTGATATTGGTTTCAATCCATCATGTTCTTCTTTAGCTTTAGTCAACGTTGTTTATAATTATAATATATTATATTTCATGTAGAGTGTGAACAGTTTATGTTCTGGTCAAAAGTGCCAACCTGCCTAGTATTTACACATACAGTCACTGAGTACACCGTTTGCTGTTCAGTGTTTCGTGATTCCAGCTAACCTACCACTCAATTTGAACGAAATTACACACGTACAAGGGTCATGCAACAAAATCACTTAAAATGCATTGTAAATGTACGAGTATACCAGTTAAAATAAGATTGATTGCTTCACATTATGGCATTCGTGCGAAATGACATGTTAACACATTCGTACGAGTTAAAACCTACCGACTGTGATACCTCATTTCTAAACCTTCACGATTCCACTTCAATTCTTCGCGATGTTAAATCCATGATTTCGCGATTTGAGAACGTGAACTATTGCATGTCACCTCCGGTCTTTCGTATTTTTCTACTCGAATAGTTCGTGTAATTGTACCAGCATTGCTAGATACGACTATAGATTTATACCAACATTATATCGCTGGTTTATTATTAGATGGCATTAAGTGCTACCTACGACCTTTTAAGACTCATGCATAAATGAAATCTGCATCACGAGACGCTTCTTATGAGCCTATTTTTATGAAAATCGGAACTGGTCATGTTGACTAAACCGAAGTTTAAATAGCTTGTTTTTCTATAAGTATAAAGTTTTCGGACAGTTTTTTTCTTGTTTTTTCAAAATATAGGTTTTGTACTTACGACTGTCAAGGCTAAATCTAAGCCAGTGATATTATTATACAATTATGACTAATCACTATGTAATTGCAATCTACCCAATTAGTACAATATAAATTATAAATAGCAAACATAATAAGGATGTATTTATTCTTTTTCTCAGACGATGATTACCAATGAAGATCGTCAGAGACCACCTGCCTAAAGAAATATCTGGTGTCTGTCATGGGTCGGGAAAAGAAAAAGAAAAACAAAGCACCTGTATCTATAGAAGAGAATGGTACCACCAGTAAAACTTCTGAAGATGATAGCGCTACTCGAGTAAGTAACTTATCGTTAGAGTGTGCCTTAATACGATTAACTCCCTTGTTTTCGTTGATATAATTATGTTAGAAATAAAATGTCTCTTTGTACGAGCAACAAAACTAACCAACAAAATGTAAACGTACCACAATACGGCTTTCAATCTTACCGTCCGTCCCTGTGTTAAACACATGGCCAGCCCGGTTAAAGTTCTCGAGCACATGGCATGGTGACCGCTGTCCCTGTGTTAAACCCGTGGTCAGCCTGGTTTAATTTCTCGAGCACATGGCATGGTGACCGCTGTCCCTGTGTTAAACCCCTGGTCAGCCTGGTTAAAGTTCTCGAGCACATGGCATGGTGACCGCTGTCCCTGTGTAAAACCCGTGGTCAGCCTGGTTAAAGTTCTCGAGCACATGGCACGGTGACCGCTGTCCCTGTGTTAAACCCGTGGTCAGCCAGGTTAGAGTTTTCGAGCACATGGCATGGTGACCGCTGTTCCTGTGTTAAACCCGTGGTCAGCCTGGTTAAAGTTCTCGAGCACATGACATGGTGACCGCTGTCCCTGTGTTAAACACGTGGCCAGCTCGGTTAAAGTTCTCGAGCACATGGCATGGTGACCGCTGTCCCTGTGTTAAACACGTGGCCAGCCCGGTTAAAGTTCTCGAGCACATGACATGGTGACCGCTGTCCCTGTGTTAAACACGTGGCCAGCTCGGTTAAAGTTCTCGAGCACATGGCATGGTGACCGCTGTCCCTGTGTTAAACACGTGGCCAGCCCGGTTAAAGTTCTCGAGCACATGACATGGTGACCGCTGCCCCTGTGTTAAACCCGTGGCCCATCAGGTCAAAGTTCAAGCAAATGACATGGTGACCACTGTCTCTGTGTTAAACCCGTGGCCCATCAGGTCAAAGTTCGAGCAAATGCCATGGTGACCACTGTCTCTGTGTTAAACCCGTGGCCCATCAGGTCAAAGTTCGAGCAAATGCCATGGTGACCACTGTCTCTGTGTTAAACCCGTGGCCCATCAGGTCAAAGTTCGAGCACATGACATGGTGACCGCTGTCTCTGTGTTAAACCCGTGGCCCATCAGGTCAAAGTTCGAGCAAATGATCCATGGTGACCGCTGTCTCTGTGTTTATCTAGAATTGTTATGGACATGCTCTTGTACATTCAGATGACAGGTCCGTTGACTGGTCCAAAATTATGTAAAAAGCAACCCTAACATGTCCAGAAATACGCCTCAATTCAAAGATAGATAACGAATATTAAGCAAAATTCACGGTTTAATCTTATTGTTTCCCTTTATACAACCATGTCCCTTATTATTTCACCTCGTTATTTAGACAAAACCATTTTTCCACTCTCCATTTGTTCTATGTAGGATTGTGAGTTTATTAACATAGTTTGGCACTGGTCAACGAGCCTTGAACCTGTGCTCTTGCAATATGCATTTAACTTCAATACCAAACGAATAAGACTGACTGATCACATATACAGTCACACAAAGACCTACACTGTTAAAGATTAAACAACATGCATCATTATTAACGAGAGAAAAAAAAATCAAAATGGAATTTTGTTATCATATAAAATACGGAATTACAAAAAAAACATCACAAACATGAGTCTGTTTCTATACCACTTGCCTCTGCCGAAAATATTGTGTTTATCTACAAGCGGCAACCTGAAAAATGCAACAAACGACAACATGTTTTTGTTTCCTCTGCCAAAATGTTTACATAGAATTTATATCTCGGTTTACCGTTCAAAATCCATGCATAAACAGCTCAATCTAGAACATGCAAAAACAAAAAGCAGAATGCATGATAGATGTCTTATAAATATAGATGTTTTATCAATATGCTTGTATTTTAAATGTAATTGCACCCCTGTACCGATTGTGATTTTCAATCCGAGCGGAGAGTTATTCAGCAGGATACAGATGCGTTTTATCCAATATTTTATTGTTGTTTATGGGATCCGATTATGTGAATACAGGAAGTTCAGGCGATAGTTTACATGATTTAAAAGGAGAATAATAACATCATTGTTTTATTATCCTAATACTTTTTTTTCTCCCGGGGCTCATACTGTGAGGTTAAGGAGGCGAAACAAACAAGCTGTAATTAAGATTTAATATATAGGTCATACACGTGTGAAACAACAGGTACTCTCTGAAGTGTGAATGCATTTTGGCAGGGGTAACTGGGTACCTCTCTTATCCCAGACACCTTAATTCTTTAAACATTTTAGCCACTAAATGAATAAAGAGACTATTCGGCGAAACGTAGTTTTCAATATGACATTCCCGATTCACAATAATGAATGTCCAAAAACAGACCATTTTATATGTTGAAGCTCATTGAAAGAAAGTGATTGTGCAATAATTATTTGATTGTAGTTTCCATACGCTTTCAATTTCAACATTTTCAATTTAAGGTAGTGGGACCGTGGTACAAAGATATTAAAATTTTGTTGCTTCAGCATTTTTTTATTACTACACATCCTAAGCAAGCATAATGTGAAATATGAAAAAAATTTAACCACAGGTTTTGATTTTTTTTTTTTTGGTGATCACCCCCATATTGACCAGCATTGTATCCATGATGATTGGTTGATAGTCTTGAAGCAAACACATGTTCGACTGTCAAACCTCAGACTCAATGTGTTCTGACAATCAATAATGTCATGTTTTGTTCTTTCAGGAGCAGGAACCATTGGCCAAACCACCTGTAGCTATAGAAGTCCAAGACAAACCGGATAGATCATGGTGTATACTCCAGACAATCGCTGTGGTCAGCTCATTTCTCTCTGTGATACTACTGACCATTGTGGTCATCTTAGCGTTCCATGTCGGGGCTGTGCAATATTGTTTCTCTGGACTTTCAGTGACGCCGAGAGATTACGAGACTCCGCGAGTGTTTGACGACATGACAGCGAGTGAATATCGCGCTGTTGCAGATTACATGCTACACCGTTCAGGGATAGGTTTAACACATTTTGACTCAGCATCTGTAAATAGTAGTTATATATACATGATTGATTTACACATTCCATTGAAATCAGCGGTTTTAGAATACTTGGACAGAGGAAGTGTTAGATTAAAAAGAGCTGCTAAAGTAATCGTTGTAAGAGGGGATTTACCGACCCCAAAAGTTGAAGAATATTTAGTGTCACCACTTCCAAACCCGAAATCACACAGACTGGCGCGAAATCCTCTGTACGCCCGCTTTCCCATTCCTTATACAAGTCGACCAGTAGACCAAGTAGACTATAAACAATTATATTCCATGATAAGAACGTTTTCTAAAGATATCTATCACATTCTGATGGACAGTTACGGTCTATGTTATCATAATTGTACAAAGGGTAGAAATTGTATGATATTTCGCGACGTTGCGCCACGTGGCCAAAGTAGTGGAGACCGTAACACGTGGTTTTGGTCATTTCGTGACGTAGAAGGATATCACCTACACCCGCTTGGTCTACAGTTACAAATTAATCACAAATCAAATGACGTCAATGTATGGAAGATTGATCGGATCGTATACAATGGTAAACTCATGTACACAGTTGAAAGTTTACTTGAACGTTATACCAAAGGGGTCAACATTAAAAAGATTAAACAAGATATTCCAGTAGGTCATAAACAATTTTTATATTCTTCTTTTTATCGTCGTGGTTCTTCAGCAATGCCACACCCACTACCAGGACCACGGTTTGTTGAACCGCTAGGTGCTCGTTATATAGTTACAGGACAACACGTTAAATACATGCATTGGGACCTCGATATTCACATGAGACCATCCACTGGAGTACAGATATTTGACGTCAGATTCCAGAGTGAAAGAATCGCATATGAACTTAGTCTACAAGATGGCGCCGTGTTCCATGCCGGATATGGTCCAACTATGACCATGAGTAACCTTTATTTGACGTCATGGATGATAGGGGCATCGTCTTATGAACTAGTCAGTGGCGTTGATTGTCCTGACACCGCAGCTTTCCTTGACACTCAGCATTTTGTCGATACCGGTGAGCCTTTGTTCTCTAGGAACTCAATTTGTATATTTGAAGTAAATTCCGGCGTGCCTTTGCGGCGTCACTATGAGCCAACTAAAGACGGCGGTTTTACGAGTTATGGTGGTTTAGTGGATTACTATCTTGTTGTTAGACATATCGCGACTATTTGGGGTAGTGATTATATTATTGATTATATATTTCGTCTCAATGGTGAGATTGAAATACGTGTAACTACGACGGGATATATCCAAGCTACGTATAAAATGCCGTTTGAGAAAAAATACGGTAATCCAATTTATTACGACGTCACTGCCAATGTGTATCAACAGATGTTCCACTTTAAACTTGATCTAGATATAGGGAGATTGGAAAATAGGTATGCAGTGATTGATATAGAAACCGAGAATATTCGCCATCCGTGGTACTCTAGTGCTAACCTAACACAGTTCGTCCTCAAGGAAAAACGGTTAGAAAGGGAAATGGACATCGTTATAGACGACAGCAAAGATCCGAGGTATCACATCGTCTATGCAGACAATCCAGAGAATAGGTTTGGATCAAAACGTGCCTATAGAATCATTAACAATAATCCAGTGCAAAATGTATTAAAGGACAAAGATGTTACTAACGCTGCTAAGTGGGCGAACTATCCAATCGTCGTGACCAAGTATGATGATACGGAAGACCATTCCAGCTCTATATACGCCCAGAATGATCCATGGAAACCTGTCGTGGATTTCGAACGCTTTGTTTCAGATAATGATACCATAGTGAATGAAGATCTGGTCGCCTGGGTAGCTGTTGGAACATTCAATATACCGCATACCGAGGACGTTCCATCAACTACTACATCTTCTAATACTCTGTCTCTACACATTGCGCCGTACAATTTCTTCACGGAATGTCCAAGCGTGACGTCACCAAGCGGTGTAATGATAGAGCCAGTTCCGGACTCGGATAAAATCAGCATCAACACGTTCGGTACTGACAATAGCATGACATGTGTGCCTACAACATATGGACCGAGCACATTCTATGGATACCGGACAGTTGAGTAAACCTCGTGTACAATCCCCACAGAGAAGACCTTTCTCTCGTCGTTAGATTTACGAGCAATATAAATAATGTGTAGGACGACATGACATCAAATTGTACAATGGTCGGCCATAAAACTTACCACTTACAGGAAACTTGGAAACAAAAGCAGAAAACTCGGAAATAAAGGCAGAAACTCAGAAACAAAGGCAGAAAACTCGGAAATAATGGCAGAAACCCGGAAACAAAGGAAGAGAACTCGTGACAAAATCATGTGTTTTGGCGACACTAATTTACCATATTTGATACAATAGAAAAAAAGAACTTCAGATGAAAAGGTTAATGAAATTGAGAGATATGTGTCCTTGAGTTAGTCCCCTTTCCTATATTACTAAGCAGTACCATTTGCAACA
The DNA here is from genome assembly GCA_947247005.1 of Spisula solida. NCBI lineage: Eukaryota > Metazoa > Mollusca > Bivalvia > Venerida > Mactridae > Spisula > Spisula solida. The sequence goes on along the minus strand of OX365952.1, from coordinate 23,406,311 downwards.
TGAGATAAGGGAACTACCTCAGTGTTGACAATCCACTGTGGTTTTGTAATACAATATCAGGTGGACCGAATGTTTCTTGATTCAACGGGTGGTGAAGTGTAAGAATTGATAGTGACCAACAATCCCGGCATTACTTTGATGTTCTTTTTATTGAAATATCTAACTTTTAATTGACTCATAATTTCACAGTGGGCCTTTTCGACTGGACTCTTTCGTGGAGCAGATTAAAGTTTGGTTCTCGTTCTAAGTAGTAGTACTATAGTAGTACTGTAAGCTTGGGACGGAAACCAGACTATAACCTACTCCACAAAACAGTCCAGTCGGAAAGGCATATTAAGGCTAAACTTAAAATAAAAGATGTGGTTCAGTTACCCGATTTACCCTTCATTGTTTTAGGCCGGACCTATTTTTAATACTTTCTGAAGAACACTATTTAATACTGCTACCTTGATACTAATACGTAAGTGTACACGTATGAACTAATATTTTTATTTAACCTGTACTAGATAATCTAAATAATCTTGCAAAACACAACGGAATTTCCAACTATTACTAAAAAAATGATAAGTTCTTGGATAGTAGTCAATATTGATCTAACTTGACTTAAGGATAAAGACAACCAATCAGATCACACCATATTTAACTCTTGGTAGTATTAGGCGATATGATTGGCTATCCTTATTCTCCAAGTAAATAAGATCAATCTTGAATACCTGAAGTGTAGTTTTCAACTTGACACCTGCACCACTCAAATATTATTATATGACCTAAATTTTCTCTTTACTGTATCTACTTTTGTATGTTTACTTTTTCATATTTGACAGTTACATTTTTTGTAATTTGCTTTCAATTGTAGCAATTTACGACATTGTCGCAAAAAGCTAAGTAGCAGAATTTTACGACATCGTCGCTTTACGTGACTTGTATTGATGTTGTGACGTTAGTTCATCTGTGATAGTCATTATATATTTTATATTTTCTGTCTCAAGAACTTTTCATTCCTATTTTACTACATGTATACATCATTACGTACGGGTATGAATGACGTATACTTGTGTGAAAATATTCAAATGTATTTTTTTCTCAGAACGATGTTATTGACATGATTACATTTGCAGACGACATTTTCATGTTTAGATAAATAAACGCATTACATATTTTTTGTATTTTTCTGTTTATTAAAATTTGTAAGAGTTAAATGTTTCAGAATAAAATGTCTTTGATGTTTAATACATTTGTATTTCGTTTAAAGCGACTATGGGAACACTTCGGTATTAATGCCTACTCTCTGCCTCTAGGTGATGTTTTATCAAAGCACTTACGAAAACCTTAAAGTTACGCTCAAATTTAAATTCTTTATCATTCTTAACCACTGCAAATTGGTGACGGATATGGTATGAGGAGTTAATTAACCGAATCATTATAAGTATTGCAGCTCCATTTACCGCACTTTGTAAACAAATTACATATATAAAGAATTTAAATTTGATCGTAAATTTACGATTAAACTGTAGTTCAGATTATGCAGAAAGAGGCGCAGATATTGATCCAGTGGTGCAAAAAATCGGCTCAAATATTTATCCAGTGATGCAGAAAATGGCACACACATGTAACAAGTGACCAAGAAATGGCGCAAACGTCTTACTAGTTGAGCAGAAACAGGCGCAAATATTGACCCAGTGTTGTAAAAAGCACGGTTGCAGCGATGACGAAAATGGCGCAAATATTTATCCAGTGTTGCAGAATATGGTCGGATATTTATCCAGTGTTGCAGAAAATGGTCGGATATTTATCCAGTGTTGCAGAAAATGGTCGGATATTGATCCAGTGTTGCAGAAAATGGTCGGATATTCATCCAGTGTTGCAGAAAATGGTCGGATATTACGTATCCAGTGTTGCAGAAAATGGTCGGATATTTATCCAGTGTTGCAGAAAATGGTCGGATATTTATCCAGTGTTGCAGAAAATGATCGTATATTTATCCAGGGTTGCAGAAAATGGTCGGATATTTATCTAGTGTTGCAGAAAATGGTGGGATATTTATAGTACGAGGCGTGTTCAAATCATTCGTAGACTCACACCTTTTATAAAAAGACACCAATATTTCAATGCTTATACATTCACTAATACAACAAAGATCTACAATGCATTTAGAATGTCTGCTACCTTTTTGGTCACACATTGTATATATATCAAGTGATTCAGAAATGGTAATCTTTAGACTAAAATGTTATATGCAGCAGTTTGAAGTTTTTGTGAGCGAACGTTTGAATTAAACTTGTACGAATGTATATTTAAATCAACCGAATAGAATAGGTATAGTTTATAGTTGGACTCAACTCATGGTCACAGCAGTATGCCGTACACTTGGATATTGCCGCGGAGTAACCTTTTCAGTAATGGAGTCACTGTGTCAGTGTTCAATACTCCGTACACTAACACGATAATAAGCAATACATGTTATACTAAAAAGCAAAACCCCGTACACTTAGTTGAATCTGTTTTGGTATGTATTCTTCATGTATTTAATAATTCCTCTGAAATTTCGACTAAACATATTTGTGGTCAGGGCAAAAAAACTCAATTCCATGATTTGTACTCGGCTAACACTCATTTTACGAATACTTGTTAACGAAATGTATACTTTGGTGTCTTGTGGAGTAATCACTTATTTAGAATATATACACTCATTCCCTGTTCAATGTCGTGAAAATTAATGATATCCAGTTTACGGTATATCGCAGTGATGATAGAATAAAACTTTCTATGTATTTAGGATTCAAATGATTGAATGTAATGCATTTCTCTCTTTTCAAGCACATTCTTATAGTTAAAATATCGAAACCACAATAACCATATTAAAATGGAGAAAACAAGTATATACATTTAGCCAGAGACTTTGGTCTCCGATTTTATTTAGCATTATATTTGATACTATAGTTTTGCACACAAATATACTATAACAAATGACACCATTAGAAACACACATATATACTTATATCGTGATAAAAACGTTCTCATTTTGTAGAAAAGGATTCTAATAACAGTTGAGAACACTACATATCGATTTAGGTTGTTATATTGGCAGTGGGTATGTGAGGTTTTGTTTACAATTATATATTAGGCCTACACGAATCCAAAACTTAATCACCCGAAACATGTTCAGTGACATGAGAAGTATAAGCTATTCGATTACAGAAACGATTTCTTATTGTTTTAAACACGAAAGTAAACAAAAGAGATTATACACAAAAATGAATAATAGCTAGTTTGATATGATATATAGACTTGCATAGTTCTAATACAATAACGGAAGGAAAGTAACGAAATGTTTTACATGGCGTAAGACTGAGTTGTGTAAATGATGTATTTATTATTAATATAACCATATTATAAAATCGTAGTTATTTGGAATTATTTGTAATTATTGTAAATCGAATAAGTGCTGACTCATGATGTCGCGAAATATAATATCCGCGTCCTCGACGTCGTCTGCTAATCTCATGGGGTCAAGGTCAACGCATACCACCGGTCAGGTAAAATATTTTTACTTCAATTAACATTTTTTTATCAAATAACGTTAATTTCGACAATATACAAGGTTTTTCATTTTGAAAGCAAGAACTTATTTCTAAATTCGTTGCTGATTTCATTTAAATATATTTGAACGTAAGAAGGTTTTTTTCTTCAATTATACCAGAGCTGAAAAGCGTGTACCACACGCTCCTTGTTATAAACCAGTCTAGCATAACCCTAGCGCGAAAAGTTGCAATACAAAAACAAAGATAAAATCCGCATTATTTATCATTTCTGGGTATTTAGGAACATACAAACTTTATATAATATGTTGTGTGGAATGTGTGAATTGTTCATTTTGTAAAAGTTACGACTCGTGCTAAAATATAGGCACTTTCGTGTTTGTTTTTGTACTGCAATTTATCGCGGTAGAGTTATATTAGAAACTGTTAATACTATTATAGCTCAGACAAATTGAATTGGTCCTCGGATCCGCTATCAGCATAGTTGAGTTATTTCTGGAATTTAGTTCCGGTCATGGCAAGTATAACGAATAAGTAGGGACGAAGTGTACAATACGGATAATACGATGTTATCCTGACCTTTATGCATGAATACCCGTATAGTACAAGGTTCTTGCCTTGAATATATAAAGTTCCGCGAGCAAATCATGCAATATCGGTCCTTCACGTTTGCGTTGGTATTACACATCGAGCGTCTTCGTGACACTTCCGCTTATGAAAACTTACAACCAGGATTATAAATATAGACATTATACCAGCTGTTATTCTAATAGAAGGTCGAAAGTCGTGTCAAATTCTCCGTACTTTATAAACACTAATAACTAGTAATCGAAACCATCGACAGGGCACGATTTTCTCATGGAAAGTGATTTATTCCACACAAGAAGTTTGTAATATACCCATGCATGAATATCGAGGACCACGTTAATTTGTTCACAGTATTTTAGGTTTGTTAAAGATTCGAACCTACGTCCCACTCCGAATATGGATGTCTATACCTCACGGCCATGAGAAATCTACTGACCATGCATTAAACCGTCAAGCCGCGCTATTTTGATCTGAAATGACTATTTTGAATGTCTATCATTGGATGGTTGAATAAAACTGCAGCGACTTAGTCTTGTATAGAGTGTTTTATTTCGAATTTACGATTAACCACTGGCCACTTTGTATTACCACAGCCTTATAATCATTTGAAATCCTATTTTTGCAATTTTCGTAATTATCACGTGGTCTTAAATCGCAGTATCTGAAATCTGTTGATACTTCAGTTCAATATTTGGAACCTGGTGGCCCGAAAAACGGTTGAAAACGCCTTCTGTATGACATCGAAGTTCCGAGTTCGAGCTAAGATCCGAAGAATAAAGGACACAAAGGTACAACGACACCGGTTTGTTGCCTTGGATACCGAACGTACCGGACCAGATGATGATACGTCATCATCATCGTCTGACGTCAGTCAAGATTGGGACGATTATGATGAGGACGAGGATGGTAGGGTGTCTTAAGAATAATTATTGTCATAATATGAAAATCGAAGAACATGGCTATTATAGAAGCGCAGCAGTGTACAAATCAAATCACTGTATGACATATTGGTATACTATACATACAGTAGGCCTACATTTGTACTTATGTTGACGTAACATGACGTTACACAAACGCACTCAGTAGCGTGCGTTACGTCTATACAATTCAGCTTGTATGACTTATTGCAACAAAAGCACATTAACTTTCGGTCACTGTATGACTTATTGGGAGCCTATATTATTCAACGTGTATGATTGATTTCGTTAACCAGACTTTGACTCGTTTATACACTGTGAGCACAGTTTGCGTAGTCTTTGGGTCATATCTATATATTAAACAAGTTTATGAAAAAAATATATTTTCCAGTGATGTAACACTATATAATGTAAAATGCCTTTGAACGTGTGCTCGCATGAAAAAGGCGCTATATAATTCTGGTATATTCATTTTATTTATTTATGTATGTAAGAAAGTAAGAATGGTGTTTGTTTATATGTGAAATAATTTATAGATCGAAAACAAGCATTAAGCTATATTATACTGTTATTGACTTATGTTGAGGTGAATATGATATTTTGTTGACCTGAAAAAAGTGATATTGACCGATGACGAAGTCAGAGGTCAATATCACTTTTTGAAGGTCAACTAAAGATGTTCATCGAAACATAAGACGACAACTGTTATATTGTATTCCATGCCATAAGTCAAGGAAATAAAACCTATTGACTCTATGTATGAGAGAGTATCCACGTATTTATTAACGGCATTTATCATTAATGGCTAGGTTAGAGCCTATAAATATATATGAGCAGCTGTAGGTCAAATAATACGGAAAATAACGTTACGTTGTTTGGAACGTTATGTCGCAGGAAATGACGTCACGTCATAAAAAAGTTATATCCACCCCAGCCTCGGTTTCGGGAGGTGTATATTAAAATATATACACCTCTCGTGCAGGCCGTCTAAGCCAATCAGAATCCTTGTTACATAATAGGTATACAATATATATAATTATACACTTTATATAATGGATGTTCAAAGGTTACGGCTCTGATTCTATCTATAGTTTTCATTTTTCAGGATAATCGGATTCAAACCAATGTTAACTTATAAAAAAATATGCCAATCTTCAGAAATGGACGTTCACGGCGAGTGTATTGTTTTGACAAAATATTACATATGCCGTTTTGATCATTTATGTAGATTGGCACTATAACGTAAGTTGCATAGGAACAGTTTGTACACATAACGGCGGCATTGTGGTGCCAGTAATTTCCAGGCGTGAATAAGTTTAACGATTTTTAACATTGTATGTTGCGACATGGACTCGAACCCGCAGAATCCTGCTCCCCGGGCAGACGTTCTAACCACCAACACTAACAGGCTGAATAATCATTGTTTAAAGATATTATTATATTATTTTTCATAACACACACCCCTGCACTCGTATAATACAATCTCTGTTACAGATTTAGTGGAGTTATACCACAAGTTAACCACTGAGGATACAATGTCGTCTGCTGTAGGTGCTATAGTAACGCAGTCACGGAGATACAGCGTCAATCGTCCATTCTCAGGAAGTAAGTAACACTTACTCCCCATTTCAATTTATTATTTGCAACCTCTCCAGAGAGCGCCTGTCGTAGCAACATTGTCATGTTGAAGAAGAAGTAACAATTTCTTATTGAGTTTAACTCTGAGAAGCAATACCCTCTGTATAACGACCAAAACATCGTGTTTCCCAACGGGTGTTGCTCAAGGAAGAGTATCTGTATTATTAAATAGCGAAAGCTCACTTTCCAAAACAATTACCTTTTTGAAAAGAATATGCCCACTCGGCAGTGTTGCGGAGAGCCGGTATATACAATAATTTTCTTGCGTTTTGTGGTTCATTAACGCAAATATGGAGCCAATATTTCAGGTAAAGCAGAGATGTGTTTTAGAGTTTACTTAAATGTTGTAATTTGCTACGAAAAACTATGAGCATTGTAAACGTTTAGCATGTATTCTAACATAGCGTCTTGTCCGAAAACGTCAAAAACGTTAAAGAAAAAACATTTTGTACTAGAATATTTTATGAAATACGTTTTAAGTTGCCATAGTAACAAGTCATTTATTAACTCATTTCCAGTTGAAAGTGATGTCATCGCTGACGTAGCGGACAGAGGAACGACAGCACAGAAACTCTATCTAAGAAAATGTGCGGACTTTCTTATCACACCATCCAGAATCTTCGTAAAGGCGTTGCCGACCACAGTGGTGAACATAGGACATCAAAACATCGGACCTAAAGGAGCAGAAGCATGCGCCATCTCACTGACGGTATCAGAAGTGTTTGGTTCAAATTATTATACCTTGTTATTTAAAAAAAGCTACCGGTAAGCGCAGTTGTCAGAGTGCAAGATTGTGAGGTTCTATTCCGGTTTGAGAAGCTTTAGTATGTTGGTTCGATACTCATTGGCTATCAATTTGTCCTTAATTGTCAAGTGTATACGTTGTCATTTGATTGCGGAAGAACGAGTTAGTACTAATTGTTTTTTAATTAACCAGAACGCTCCGCCCATTTGTTTATTGAAGGTTTTTGTCGTAGGTTATCAAGTCAATCCACCGGATTATGCAAACATGGACGATATTTTAGATGTTTTACAACTAAAATCAAATATTTTCATTGGTCAACTCATTTCTTATTTTTAACACAATTTCGAGTACGATTGATCAGGTCCACTACAGATAGCCAATCGAGTTTCCTTCAATTTAACAATCAGCAAGGGTTATTGTAGCCAGTGAAAAACTACGTTGTGTTTGTGTCAAGTAGGGATTTTGAAATATAAGTAATGAAATTCCTCTGACTGACAGTTCTTGTACTCTCTAGTTCACATCTTTCTATACGTAGACATGTACGTCATTTCGCTGACTTAGAATTAGAAGGTCATAAGTAGAAAAACGTGTCTGAAAACTACTCTTTACGTATGAAAAACAAGGTTTTCCAACTTCAGTTTGGTCAACATGACCATTTCCTATTTTCATGAAAATAGGCTCATAAAAAGCGCATTGGGATGCAGATTTCAAATATGTATCAGTCTAATAAGGTCGCACTTACGACCTTCTAATTCTAAGCCAGCGATTTATTGATTCTCATTGCAGAAGACGAAGACGGTACGTGTATTAAACCTGGATGACAACGCTATCGGACATCGTGGTGCCAAATACATTGCTTTGATGTTGAAGGAAAACAGATGTATAACTGATCTGGTACTAAAGCCTATGTCCCACTGAGGAATTCCACATTGGCGATGTTCTCCCGATTTCTTCCGATACCACCCGATTCGTCGCAATTCCTTACGATATCAAAAACTGTCTCATGACTTCCCCGAAGCTTCCCCTAGACCACGAGGAACCTGTTCCCGATGTCCTGATAGCTCAATAATGTCAATCGGGAGTACATCGCTGAGGCAAAAATGCTCAGTGGGACCTAGGCTTAACATTGTTAGTTCACTCCATGCATAAAATTGTTGGCAAGCAAGCTTATATTTACAGTCAAATATGTGTTTGGGGTTACCTGAATTAAGCAACCTGATGTCTTTCTAAGCAGGATCATTTGATTATCTCTTAACAATGTCAGAAAGACAAGTTACGCATGAAATGTGTAACTCTGTCGCTTTCAATACGACACACGGCCAAAGTACGTTTCTTTCCCGTATTCATTATAATTAAGGGTTGGATAATTACTCTTGAAAGTATTTAATCGTTTTGTTTTATTTATTAAAATTTATATAATCGGACGCTATTAAGTTTAGTAAGATTACCAGTTTTCAGCAGTTCAGTCGTTCAGCCACCCTTTGACATTTTAAACTCCCCTGGTCATTGGACTACCTTACGAAACCTGCGTTCGAGTCTTCCAGGTATAATATTACTCTCCTGGTGGGTGTGCAGCCAGCATCAAGATAAGGCGCCCAGGAATATCGAACATGTACAGACACCGCGCTATTCACTTCCCAAAGAGTTCTACATGTACATTAGAAGAAAAGAAATATTATTTTCTGAACAGCTGACTGATAGTTGGCTTCTTAATTGTTTGTTATTAGAGCCTGGCGGACAATGATATTCAATCAAGGGGAGCAAAGTACCTGGTGAGTGTAATGATGGAAACTGATAAAATTTGCCGTCTTGATTTGTCAAGTAAGTATGAAATGTTCACTGTTCACAATATCCAAACGTTCACAAAACTTTATTTTATCCTGATAGATAAATACGCATAGGTTTGATCAAAGATGTGCTGAACAAATGCATATACGAGGTACAGTCAATAAGTTCTCTGACTGCTTATGTAATGCCGGCATGTTTTGAAGCAGAACATTATCATAAATTACTGTGACAGCAAAGAATTTGATATATATTTCGTAAAATTGTATACATATACAAATTATGTAGTATATTCGCCTTAAGTGCACTGGCCTGGTCCGCTCCGTAACTGGGTCAGATCAAAGACGAAATGAAAACGGAACTACTCTATCGCTTGATTGGCCCCAGCATTTAAAATGGGAGAACTGGTTTCACTTCTTGCATATCCTTGTGGCAATGGATACCACCAAGAATAAAATGTCGAGAGTGATTAAAATCGACAACATGCATTCTATAACCCCACTGTCAGTTTAGTCAATTAACGCATCATACATACATGTATTATTTTTATAAAATAAACAAGTATTTTACAGATAATGGGTTCAAAGAGAAAGACGCAGAACTCCTCAAACAACTTCTTGAGGTAAAGTTAAACATTTGTTAAAGAGGAACATTAAATGATGACTCACTTATTAACATACAAGGCTCGCACCGTCTATGTTTTGTCGAAGACTATTTTGAAGAAATTCACTGGATTATGCGTCATACACAAGTCGCATTTACACATGATCCTGTTATTTGTCAACCGATTCCTTGATTGTAAACAGGCGTGCTTGTACTAGGAAACGTCAAACTCCGGGGACAGACGCCATAACGTCAAGGGAAACAACTTTAAGCCTTGATTTATTTTGTGCTTTGCTATTAAAACAAGAGATGTCCACGAACAGGGCGCTCCACTATTCGCAGCGCCATGCTAGGATAGTACAACAGCGCCATGCTAGGGTAGTACAATCATTATATATTCAAAACAAAATGCTTCATAACAGCAGCATTACCCTCAGCTATGTAGAGGTTGGGGCTTCTAAGTCAAAAAAGGGGGATAATTTGGACAAATTATGCAGGACTGTTACCTACTCATGTGTAGGTCCTCTAGGTCATGATGGCAAATAAATAAGCATTTCTTAGTAAAAAACGGGGCATAATTTCAACAAAATGCAAAATAGTTACCTACCCCTGTGTATGGGTTGGGGTCATGATGGTGAACAAGTTTGCAAAGTATCAAAGCAATATGTCAATGCACTTTGAAGATATTAGAGGTTAAAAAACCTGTACCTAAACTTTAACATTTGCATTTCCAAGTCCAAAAGGGGTCATAATTTAAATAAAATGCTCGATAGAGTTACCCACCCCTGTGTAGGGGTTGGGGTCATGATGGAGAACAAGTATGATAAGCAATATGTGAATGCACTTTGAAAATATTTGAGGTAAAAAAACCTGTACCTAAACTTTAACATTTGCACTAAGTTGAAAAAAGGGGGCATAACTTCACCAAAATGCTTAATAGAGTTACCTACCCCTGTGTATGGGTTGGGGTCATGATGGTGAACAAGTATGCAAAGTATTAAAGCACTATGGCAATGCACTATGAAGATATTAGAGGTTAAAAAACCTGTACCTAAACTTTAACATTTGCACTATTTGCACTAAGTAGAAAAAAGGCATAATTTCAACAAAATGCCTGATACAGTTACCTACTCCTGCATATCGGTTGGGGTCATGATGGTGAACAAGTATGCAAAGTATGAAAGCAATATCTTAAAAGACTTAGAGAATATAAGAGGTTAAAAAACCTGTACCTAAACTTTAACAAAAGTGTTACGCCAACGCCGACGCTCGGGTGATTGCAATAGCTCCCCTTATTCTACGAATAGTGGAGCTAAAAAGTACCATGATTCCTGATTTTGCTGATATAAACATTGACCAATATAATAAATACATTTGGAAACATAAGGGAGCAAACATTAGGGAGCCAGATATGTGCGTTATTGTGATTTTCTATATTTCCCGCTCAATAATGAGCATGCGTATACGAGGGGTGTTCCATAATTACGTACGTATTTTGTCATAACGTTTTGTTTATTTTTGCACGTATATGTAGTAATGTAGCTAGATAATGCCCATTTCACATATTCATTGTGATATATCTGGTTGTTTACAGGAAACAAGATATCTACAATACCTTAACTTAAGTCACAATGAATTCCGGGAAGTGGGTGGGGAATTGTTAGGAGAAGCTTTGAGTTATAATGATGGTTTAGAAGAACTAGATCTCAGCTGGAACCATCTTAGACGTGACGGTGCTACAGGCTTAATCGAAGGTTTGATGGTAATAAGTGAATTATATTATCCAAATATCTCTCCCGTTGTGTAATGGAAAGAAATAATCGGACCACCATTGGCGACCTTGAAAACTTATTATCGTTTGAAGTCGGTCGTAATACTATGGTTAGATTATGGCAAATTTTAGATAAGTGCTCATTATTTTTCTCATGGTGTAATTAAAAAATATGTCATGTTTATTGCCATTGATTCAACGTCCTCATTGGATGATTTTATACGTTCACGGCGCCCTTATAAATATTTCTTGCAATGGTTTTTAATATATCTTATGCATGTATTTCAGGTCACGGCGCCCTTTGACACTTTGCATCAACTTTGTTTCTTGTATAATAAAATATATTTTATATTTAAGGATAATACTTCACTAAGGAAACAAGTTGTCGGCGCCCTTTGACGCTTTGTATCAACTTGTTTCTTGCAATATATTTGAATATTTTCATATTTCAGGATAATACCTCACTAAGGAAGCTGACCCTGGCATTGAATGGGTTCTATCTGGAGGGCTGTATAGCATTACAGAAAACCTTACTTTACAACACAACACTGCAAGTCCTTGATCTCACCAACAACCGTATCAACAGGGAATGTATTGAACAACTATCGTATGGTCTGGCCAAAAATACGACACTCCATACACTAGTGGTATGTCCATGTTTGTTTTAGTTGAAAATTACGTGAGTAACTTCCCCCAACCTTTAACGCCAAAACGGGTCCTTCTCAACTCCAATTCCTGAATTTAGTTTTTTTCACCTATCGATCATTGTCTTGGCTGGTATTAACATTTAGTATTTCAAGGAAAGCTGAAATATTTTCACTTAAGTATAGTAATTGAGCTGCACATAGTTTTAAAGAAATAAAGAATAACCCATGTTTTCTTTGTGATTATTGTAGCTCTTTACATAATGCTTCTAAACTATGTAATCAAATTATAATATTGATTTCCCTGTTTAGCTGATTCACTTAATAAAGGAATTGTTAAGATTTTAAGAAATGTTTAAGTTTTCCCCTAAGATGCTTTGTGAATATCATCCCTGATCATTCTGGCAACACCGATTACTAGTAGTTGACCAGACCATGCGGACGTCAGATGTTAATCGAAAATTCAGTTGACGTACAGTATATCGAAGGACTATATTATTAAATTTTGGTTTTTAAACACTGTACACATTAGTATACCATCATGGATTTGCTTGTCAACATTCGACAAAAACACTTGAAAAATAAATGGGCGGAGTGTTCTCTGCATAGGCGTCTGGTCAATTGCCCAATGACAAAGATCACTCCGCCCATTATCTGTCGAAGGTTTTCAAGAGAAACTATTGAAAAATGGAAACATACTATGCAAAATGTAAATTGTTTTACAATCAACCGGCATCAACACGGTCCTATTGTTTGAATAGAATGAGTCATAGTCAAACAAACTGCGTGTCTTTCAATTCAGTTTCTGGTTTTAGTTAAAGTTTAACCCACTGACAAGCGATGGGGCTCACGACATATTACAGTTTCTAGCTGATTGTCCGATATCTGGTGTCAAACTCGTGGACCTAGGGGTGAGTATGAAGAATTTTGTGGTGCTGTATGTTTCCTGTATTTGGTGCATTCCTTCAGGGCGGCGTTCCCTACGTAGTGCGTTTTTATTGCGGTCATGATAGAGACTGGTACCCGTTCGAATATTAAAAATGCGATAGTCAAATTCGGACCGAGAGTGTTGCAGCAGTGTTCTTGTTTGTTTAGCATGGTGGTGTGCTTTTCATGCCATGCCTTCTTATGATTTATACATAATAGGCCTATTGGAGCCAAATATGGCTTTGTGTCTTGCACCTGTGCATTTATGTACATGCAAGAAAGAAGTCAATATAGTTTTTACAAAAAGTGTAGTTGTTATTGCTGAGTAAACAAATTGTATTAGTTGTTGTAGTAGACCCACACACTTTGTTTCTGTTGTTGTTGTTTTTGTGTATACAACAAGTGGACCCACATTGTCTCTGTTTTTGTTGTTGTTTTTGTAGATACAACAAGTGGACCCACATTGCCTCTGTTTTTGTTATTGTTTTTGTAGATACAACAAGTGGACCCACATTGTCTGGCCCTAATCAACGAGGTACATCTTCAAGGAAGACCCCTTAAAGTGATACATGGTCACGTCATCGGTGAGATGAATTCCAGAAGTCCATTACTTGAGAAGACTTTAATTGAAGAACACCCGGCATTGGTTCTTATAGAGTTTGGTAAAATGATGGGGTTCCGTTTAGTAGACTTGTTTTCGTCTTTGGACAAGAATGGTAGTCGTACTTTAGACAGGGATGAAATCCGTACAGGCTTAAGGGTATGATCATAGCATGTATATTGCCTTCATATTTGTGAAACTTGTCAATAATTTTGTTACATTATTGTAATGATGTTACCGAAAACAGCTGGGTCAGAATGATACTTGTATACTATAAATATAGCGGCAAATAGCGTTATTTTGAGAAGTCTGTTACTTTGGAGTGTACATTAGTAGTTACTTGAAGTATGCCTATTTTTACAGTTGGCCAATGTCCCGTTCAGTGATGAATGTATAGACGTGTTGATTCAAAAGTTGGATATAAACAATGATGGAGAAATAGACTTTAGGTAAGTTTGCCACCTAGATAGCCTAGAGATAGATCGTCCTCTTCGCATGCGGGGTCCCGAATTCGATCACAGGCCTCGTCATACCAAAGACGAAATAAAATGGTGCTAGTAATTTCATTTCTAGACGCTTAGCTTAAAGGGAAGCTTTATACTCTGGTGGCCATGTAGAACATCGGATTTACTCATTTCACTAAATTCAAAGGAGATCACTCTGGTAAACTTATTTTGAAAAGAGGAAAGAGTTTCTCCCCTTTGGACATATACACTTTCAAATTAAGGGAGATTATTTGAAACCAGGGGGTTGTATTCTATATTGATCTGATATAATTGGAGAATAAGAAAGCCGATCATATTGCCTGTTCCTGACCAAGAGTTTAATATGGTGTGATCTGATTGGTTGTCATTATCCTTAAGACATGTAAGATCAATATTGAATACCACCCAGGGCACTTTGACTACCTAGTTCTATTCATGATTATATTTAAGTGTTTCAACAATCAACATGTGGGACCAAGGTCATACTCAGCTGATATAGTTTATTTTTTTAAAATAAGCCGAACAAATAAGACTTAAAGCTCATTCAGTAATCCCATAGTCTGAATTTAGTTATTCTAATCAAGGTTATCTTGAGAAAATACATACATCTATAGGGTATTGTTTACAGGAGTTCTAATGTCCACTTTGTTTTTGACAGTGAACTGCTGTTGGCTCAACAACAGCACAGGGATGCAGCTATGAAACTGAAGGAGGCGGAACTTAGTGGTGGGCTGATACGAATGGAGGACACACCTCTCTGGCGAATCCGGACACGCCTTATGAAATTAATGGCAGAAAAAATGTCTGATTTTGGAGCTTTTAAACGTAATTATACATTTGTTTCTATTCAAAATCACACACGTCGCATATCACTTTTATACTTCAAATATATCACTCAAAGTGTAAAACACAATACATCCACCAATTTTTTGTATTAATACTAATGTATAATAAAAGCTCCGCGAGTCGCAAGTGTCGCCTGACGAAATGCACATTTGTCATGGAAAACTATCCAGTATACAACAAGAGTTCTCTAGTCATCTGAACTAAAAACGACAACGCGATGCTCTGGACAAAAAAATGTCCCCATAAAATCAATCTGAAGGGAATCATTCAAACACTATACAAGCTAGTGTTATGATTCTTGCGCACTGCACTTCATGTCACAGCAAAGAAACATGCATTCCTATTTTTGAGTCATTAATAGTTATGGTAACAAAGTTATGCCACGGACAAGAAATGCTTATAAAATCAATCAAAGGGAAAAAATTGAAAAATGGCACAAGGTAGAGTTACGGTTCTTGTGTACTGCACTTGGACTTTTGGTAAGAAACATGCATACCAAGTTTCAAGTCATTCAACCTCATGGTGACAAAGTTATCCTCCGGACAAGAAATGCTCAAATTAAATCAATCTAAGGGAAATAATTAAAAAACGATGCAAGGCAGAGTTATGGTTCTTGCGCACTGCATTTCGGCTTATTGCAAGAAACATACATACAAAATCTTGAGTCATTTGAACTTAAGGTGACAAAGTTATGCTCCGGACAAGAAATGCTCTAATAAAATCAATCAAAGGGAAATAATTCAAAAACTATGACAGGTAGAGTTATGGTTCTTGCACACTGCACTCCGGCTTATTGCAAGAAACATGCCTATTAATTCTTGAGTCATTTGAACGTAAGGTGACAAAGTTATGCTCCGGACAAGAAATGCTCTAATAAAATCAATCAAAGGGATATAATTCAAAAACTATGACAGGTAGAGTTATGTTTCTTGCGCAATGCACTCCGGTTTATTGCAAGAAACATGCCTATCAATTCTTGAGTCATTTGAACGTAAGGTGACAAAGTTATGCTCCGGACAAGAAATGCTCTAATGAAATCAATCAAAGGGAAATAATTCAAAAACTATGATAGGTAGAGTTATGGTTCTTGCACACTGCACTTCGGCTTATTGCAAGAAACATGCATACCAAATCTAGAGTCATTTGAACTTAAGGTGACAAAGTTATGCTCCGGACAAGAGTTGCTCTAATAAAATCAATCAAAGGGAAATAATTCAAAAACTATGACAGGTAGAGTTATGGTTCTTGCGCACTGCACTTCAGCGTATTGCAAGAAACATGCATACCAAATCTAGAGTCATTTGAACTTAAGGTGACAAAGTTATGCTCCGGACAAGAAATGCTCTAATAAAATCAATCAAAGGGAAATAATTCAAAAACTATGACAGGTAGAGTTATGGTTCTTGGGCACTGCACTCCGGCTTATTGCAAGAAACATGCATACCAATTCTTGAGTCATTTGAACTTAAGGTAACAAAGTTATGCTCCGGACAAGCAATTTGTGACGCCGCCGCCGCCGCCACCGCCGCCGCCGCCGCCGCCGCCAAAGTAACACCTATATGTCGCCTTTTCAGGCGACACAAAAACAAGAGCACCGCCTTGCGTGTGCAGACGCTCATCTGATCATTGTCACTGTAAAAAAGGCCCATTACCCTTGCTTAAGTTGGGCAGTGTTATGAGTCCTGCTTACACATGGGCGTAGGAGAAGGGGGGGCCAGGGGGGGCCAGGCCCCCCCAATATTGGGACAGGGGGGGCCAACATATCGTTTGGCCCCCCCAATAATTCAGACCATATTCATAATTTTCAACCTGAAATAATCTAGTAATAGGTAATTTGCCTTTTATCCTTGGTTAAAAAGTATAAAATGTGAATTTTCGTGCTCGCTTCGCTCGCAAATTAATTGTAATCAAGGAAATATGTTATCACCTGATCACATAACTGTTGAAAAGAGCTACAAGGACTACAGAAATACATTGTATGCAAAGTTTGCACCAGTTCCTATTTTGCTTTTAAACTTTGTCATTGCTTTGTTAAATTCCCTTAATACAACACTTAACTCTCAGAATTCGGGCATCTATGCAATAATTAGTAAAAATATTAACAAAAGAAGTACTTAATTTTGATTGATCTTAACAAATAATTATCTCAGAACGCACCAGATTGATCCAATGTTTTAAAAAATTTACCGGGGGAGCCCCCGGACCCCCCCACCTAACTAACAATGCTAGTTTATTATAGGGTTCAATTTTTTAACCGGTCTTTTGACAAGCAAACGACTAAGTAGATATACCATACCTTAGTGATTATAAACACAAACATACATCATAGTTTATTAAAACTTAATGTGACCTCACATATCTAAAAAAAAAAATTTCCTTCCCCCCCACCTCCCAAATGTTTGGCCCCCCCAATGTTGAAGACGCTCCTACGCCCATGTTACAAAAGTGAGGTTTTGATGGTGAAAACAGGGACAATAACTCTTGCCAAATGCAGATCAGTGTTATGGGCCTTGCTTGACATGGTCTGGTATTGATGGTGAACAAGTGTTGAATGATTCAAAGCAATAACTCAGATAGTTTAGGAGAAAAGTGGACCTAAACACGAAATAAAACCAAGGTATTTACTTAGTGGAAAAAGGGACAGTAACTCACGCAAAATGCAGATCAGAGTTATGGTTCTTGCTTGACATGGTCAGGTATTGATAGTGAACAAGTGTTAAAGTTTCAAAGCAATAGCCCACATAGTGTATTAGAAAAGTGGACCTAAACACAAAACTTAACCAAGGAATTTTCTGAGTCCAAAAAGGGGCAATAACTCGCGCAAAATGCAGATCAGAGTGATGGTTCTTGCTTGATATGGTAAGGTATTGATGATGAACAAGTGTTGAAAGTTTCAAAGCAATAGCCCACATAGTGTATGAGAAAAGTGGACCTAAACACAAAACTTAACCAAGGAATTTTCTGAGTCCAAAAGGGGCAATAACTCGCGCAAAATGCAGATCAGAGTTATGGTTCTTGCTTGACATGGTCAGGTATTAATGGTGAGCAAGTGTTCAAAAAGTTTCAAAGAAACAACTCTGATAGTTTAGGAGAAAAGTGGACCTACACGCAAAACTTAACCAAGGCATTTTATTTTCTAAGTCAAAAAAGGGGCAATAATTCTTACAAAATGCAGATCAGAGTTATGGGTCTTGCTTTACAGGCTCAGGTATTGATGGTAAACAAGTGTTGCAAGTTTTCTTTGATAGTTTATGAATAAAGTTTACCTAAACACAAAACTTAACCATGCAACGCTGACGCCATCGCCATCGCTGACGACGATCAAGTGATGACAATAACTCTTTTTTTCAAAAATCAGATGAGCTAATAATACGCTAAGTACCCGGATGTGAAAACCAGTAAATTGTCAGCTAAATATAAACTGATAATATAAGTAATAAATTAGATTTTTTTTAAAGCAGACTGGAAGTCTGAAGATATAACAAGTAAATTATTAATGAGTAAGATCATTGACTATACCGGTATTAGTCATTTAATGGTCACAAAATAAAAAAATATTTCCACGGTATCTTGCATAGAAATTAATCCTACAATTTATAATAAAGCTATTGTTTAGACAGGCAATCTCATGTTAATATCCATTGTAGGAATGTCTGACCAAATAGCGTATCAAGTTCAAAGAGCCAATGAAGAGTTAGAAGCAAAACGTGAAGCTATCACGAGAGAGCGTGCAAGGCGACCACGTAGAGTGCGATCCAGACCGACCTCATCAACACAACCAGTCTCCCATATAACCTCTCCACCAAACCAAGAACAACAATCACATCATGTGTCTGATGATATCATTGTCACAGACATTCAGGACGAGCCTCATGACAGTGTAGATGAAGCAGTCACTAAAGACACTGCTACAGTTGCTGAAGAAGAGAGTGTTGTTAAAACAACAAATTCTAAACCACGCAACAAACACAAAGCAAAAGATTCACAGACACCTAGAAATGTCAGAAAGCGCTCAGTTCAGTTACCCATTAGAATGCCATACCACACAAGCGCTGAAGATTTTCGTCAGCTGAACCATAAATCTACATCAACTAATATGCTAGAAGAACTAGCAAAATTTTCGCCATGACAACAGACATAGGATAATCAAATTACTGCAGTTTTCGTTTTATTGTAAATAATTATGTTTTACATACATTTCTGTATTTTGATCATGGATCGAATACATGTTTATTTCCACATAGGGGAGTGTGTCACTTTCCTTCTACGTGAAGCTGCTCACTGTACATGTGTTTGGACATTTAATGTAAAGAAGGGTTTTTTTGAAACAAAAATGTATGTTTCCAAAAGAATTATCCAACCTAAAATTCCCGACGAAAGGCACAACTAGCCTTGGTATAAAGTACTCTTTAGAAGTTTTATTGAAATACAACTAATGGTTAAGGACAAGAAGTAGAGACAAATTTTCTGACATCCATCCAGCACAAAAGCAATATGCAGTGTATCTCCCCCACTATTACATGTTAGAAAGCTGTGACTAAGTTTCGGAACTTGTGGTTCAACCTTTTACCCATGCATATCGTATATATATTTTTATATGATAGAACTTGTATGTATTATTTGGGTAATAAAAATATTAAAACGAACTATTGTGGGAAACATACATAATGTCCAAAGTGCACAGAAATCTGATGCCCCTGAAATGATGTTTTAAGTCACAAATCAATCTCCAACAAGACTGCGTTCAATAAACGCTTATGCCCCCTGTGGAAGCCTTGTCCATAAATAAGTCTAAGTCCAAAATTAGGTCAAGGTGAAGGTCAAAATGGGGTTAGGTGATACAGGCGTGTGGAGAGTGTTCATACACAACATCCATGCAAGTATGAAAGCTTTGTAGCAAGCCATATTAATGCTAGAAGAAACGGTCAATTTGGGTTAACCAGGACGGACGTACGAACGGACAGGTGAATCACTATATGCCTCCCCATCTATCGATATAAAAATTGATGTGGAAAGCTTCTGCTTCAAGTGATGTTCTACTAGAAACAAATTGATACATCGTGGAGATATTAACATGATCCTGACCTTTAAATGCATGACTAGTCACTGTGTTCCGAGGTCTTTATGAAGATTTTTTTTAATTCTGCAAGGTTGCGCATCATCAGACAGTTAAATAAATGTTGTACTTTAATTGTGCATGCTTCCAATACATGCCACAGGTAACTGTGTCATTGATTTAGAGTAAAAAAAAAAAAAAAAATTATTAATCTTATGAATATTTATAATTATTTTAATTTGTTTTTAATCTTAATTAATGATACAGTTACCTGTGATACATGCCTCTTATAACAATCCTCCCAAGTTAAATGTAGGCAAGCTACCACTTGTTAAATTATGCTAATAGAAGGCCAGAGGATCAGGTTAATATCTCTGCACTGACCAATAAAATTGTATACCTTCTGACTGTATTTATATCCTTGTCTCTCATCTCGGTATAATCCACAGCTTATAAACCCAATCACTGCATGACTTATTGGGAGACCATACAATTTAAGTTGTATGACTTATTGTGAGCAAAAGCACCGTTATCTTATGACTTATTGGGTGACTATACAATTCAAGTTGTATGACTTATTGCAAGCAAAAGCACCGTTAACTTCAGGTTAACGTTAACTTCAGGTTACTGTACATATGACTTATTGGGAGACTAAACAATTCAAGTTGTATGACTTATTGCGAGCAAAAGCACCGTTAACTTCAGGTCACTGTACATTATGACTTATTGAGAGACTATACAATTCAAGTTGTATGACTTATTGCGAGCAAAAGCACCGTTAACTTCAGGTCACTGTACATTATGACTTATTGAGAGACTATACAATTCAACATGTCTGACTTCTTGCGATAACTGGAAGTACTGTTCAGTAACAGTGGGATCATAGTGATACAAAGTTGAATAAGAAGTAACTATTTTATTGAATATAAATACTTTAATACCCTAAAAAACCAATGTATATAATGTAAAAAACAAATGGCAAGCCATATAAACTCCTCAACATTTATAATAATATGTGAGTTTAACAAAGTGTAATAAATCTGGTAATACATTTGTACAAGACATATTCCTCTGCAATTCACAAAGACATCTTTGAACAAACATCTTAGCAATTTTTGATGAACAGTTTTATTATGAAACTGTGAATATCACTAAGGCATTTGATCTGATTATTCACTCTTTTTCACTTGAAAAATTGATAAAATTGACAAAACAATACATTTTGTAACACAAAATAGGGCCATCACTCGGGTGAAGCTAGCTTCCAGCCAAAACAAACCCTCAGATGCACATTGTCATATACTGATAAACAATCTTAAACTGTAGCAAACTTATGGATGCCATTAAAAAATTAACGATGTGCAGACAGTTAATTCACCACGCGAATAACCCAGTTTCTTCTGTCAGAATAATTATTTACAACAACAATGACATTCTAACTTTACCCTGGCCTTATTTCTTGAGCCATTTAACTGTGACTTTGAATTAACTTTTGTCATTTGTCATTTTGTCATAGATATGCTATTAAGACCTTTTTTAATTAACTTGCGGTAATAAGTAAAACTAAAATAACCAAATTTTGTTTAAACATACTAACATCTTCATAATTTTGTAGAGATGATTTTTGTGAAACTGTAAGCTTTTTGTGAGGTTCGAAGATTGTTGACTGTTTGTTTGCTTTATAATAGAGAAAGATTACAAATGGCCTATTTCCTAGAAATGACAGTCAATACCCTTTTCCTTCCAATGTTTAATTAATATTCTTGTGATTATCACTTTCAGTACATATGCACTACATGTATATAATATGGCCTTTTATTTCTCAATAAATGGAAAATAGAGAATCTTACATAAGTGTTCATTACATACAAATCTTATTAAACGTTATTGTTTTTGTCAACAAGTTTAATAAAGCTCGTATATAATGAGCAAGAATGTAAGATTCTATTTATCACATAACCTTAGAATACACCCATTATCATTCAAAATGATGATGTATGCTGCGTAGGTTTCAAAATAAGTTTAGCGGTACAATGAGCGCATAGGTATCATCCTAACGTCATGGGCAGATCAAGGCATGGAATGGCTATAACGTCAAGTTAGGTTAATTTAATTATTTATTCACACACTGGGAGTGCCAAACAATATTTACGGCACCACCTAAATGCACTGCTAGGCAGCAGGTTATAAATAAAGTTAGTATACAATTATACATACCATGTATATTTATAATTATATTCATGTAGTATAAGCAGGTCTTCTACAAAAGGGTAATGTACGAGGGGTGATCAATATATTTGAGAACTTTCCATCTAGCAGTTTTATTTCATCAACAAGTAATGTCATCAAGTGCATTGTGACGTCACAATAGAATTAAATAATTAATAAATTAAAACGATAGATAATATGCTTCCATACACACACGCACTCATGCGCACACGCACAAACATACTTATACTGACTAGAAAGCAGAAAATATGATGGAGCAAACCTTGAATGGTTAGGAACTGAATTATAGAACAAGATATGCTTGTAAAATGTGTATTCCCAATGGCAGTCAAATGTCAGTAATGTTATAGGTCATGGTGACCTTGACCTTTGACCCCCATTATTTTGGGGTCAACTCCTGATGTTCACCAACCACCCTATAAAATATATCCCAGGCTCAAATGTTCTTCATCTGAAACCATTGTGTCAATTCATTCAAGTTAAAGGTCACAGCAAACTTAACAGCTGACCCCAAAGTCAGTAAGGTTCAACTACTGTTGCTGAACAACCTTTATGTAACAAGAGGTTATTGAACAAAAAACGTTTGGTCTACTCATTGATGGACAAGTGTACAATAACAAACAAACTAGCACCTTTAGCAATTGATCATATGTCCTCCGAGGCTCCTTGAGACAGCTACACAAGCTATCTGTCTGGGTACTATGACAATATGAACCAATTCATGTAAACTGATGATTAATCTTATGAAAATATAATTTTGCATTAAAACACAAAATAAATACTGAAAAGAATACAATAAACAAAGACCTAAATATACAAAGATTGGAAAATCTACCAAATCTTGCAATATCTCGCAGTAATCTTCTGCAATCTCGCCAAATCTTGTTTGTTTTTAATTCCTTATATCTCCTGTTTTCGTGTACATAGGAAAAAACTAATAAGTTTATGCAATAGATTTATTATTCTGCTTTAGAATGAAACCTAATTTATTGAAATCATTCAGGAAATAAAACATTAGACCTCAAAGAACCAGATCTACTCTCATTTTAATGGAAATTTCAATTTTATCAGAAAATACCCAATTTGCCTCATTCAAACAATAATGTTCTGAATTCTGTAAGGGATAGAAAAAAATAAATTACATCATGCAGTAGAAGAAACCTAGCTCTTTAGAATGAGATATTGGTCATTAAAAAAAGATGACAAACAAAAGCTTCCATACAAAATATCAGCATCTGCTGCATCGCATTTAGCATTTTCTCCCTGTTTTCAATTAACTGCCCAATCTGTGTGTATTTAGATCTTTGCAATAAAATATGCTCAAAATATAAAACCTGAATACCAAAAGAATTACAAAAAGAAAGAATGGTCACTGTAAGAATTTAACTGTTATACGTGGCAATTTCTTAAAGAAGTGACTGTGTAAATTCACCAATCTATATACTGTAAAATCGTTTAATTTCAATGGGACAAAATTTTGTGGATTTGATGAAAAAGACTATTTTGTGGGGACGTAAAATTCAAGGATGACGAATTTCATGAAAAATGGCAAGGTCCAAATTTACATAAATTATCAGAAATCATTCAGATATAATAATGTTTTAATACAAGCTGATAAATGCAAGTAAACTCCCCAAAAACTTAGTCTTATACCTGGCTGAACTTGAAAGCCAGTATGGCAACCACTGTAAACTTGACATATTTATTGGTATAATTATTCATTGGAGATTTAATTTCGTGGTTAAGGTCATCCATAAAATTACCCCCTAAGGCCAGAGTTATCTGATTTTTTGTTACTCTGACCCTCCTGTCCCATTTTTTGGCATTTTCAAAAAAAAAAAAATTGGAAATCTAAAATTGTATAAATTTACCATTTTTTTATATCAAATATTTTGATGGTTATGTTTCTATACACCTTGTTTTATCATGTATTTCAATATTTTACTAATGATAAGTAGGTATAGTGCTCTCATTTACCACTGTGCCATAGGTATCATTGAAAAAATATCTAACTGAAATTTATTTTTAAATAAAATTTACATGTTATTAAATTTCTGTAGATTTTTTAAAATTCTTAATCAATGATACAGGTACATTTTCACTGTATTGATTATAAGATAAATTTGCTGTTAGAACTAACATTGTTGCTTTCAATAATGGACCGTCATTGACTACAATCCACTATCAACAACATTTTGGTAGTTTTTATTTTTTTCCCTCCTCCTGTGGACTTTTTTCTCAAAAATGTCTGAGTAACAAAAATTTAAAAAACTCTGGCCTTATTAATATTAATGATTTTTCAGTATAATACAATTGCATCAAGGAAAACAAGCACTTGTTTCTGTAGCAAGATCTTAATGGCCAATTATCATCACAACAAAATGGTCAGCGCTATTTATCTGATTCTACTTGAAATTTGATTATTGCTTATTGCATAATATTATCACTGGCTTTGTCATTGTTCTCTGTATTGTCCAAATTATATCTTTTTTGTAAATGAACATTTTTAACTTTGATACTTGCATCCCCTAGTACAATGTTTTGACACAGTTTATATATATAGGATCCGTCATGAGTTGTCTTTGGAGATCAACATTTCTTAAACGAGTCTAGAAAACACAGGTTATTAAGCGTTCCTTTTGCGAGCTTAATAATTTGTTTTCGTGACTAGTTTAAGAAATGTTAATATCAAAGACAACGAATGAAAGATTCTTTTTATCACATTACCATAGTTACCGAGTCAATACAACGTCAATAAGAACATATTTAAGCCGACAATGTTATGTTTTCGCGCAGAAAAGCTGGTGACATCACATATTTGTTATCACACGTGTTGGAGAACATTGTTCCGTCATTTGTTCTCACATGGAATATCATGGTATGTATGTGATGAATACAGATCTGCAATGTTAGGCGTAGTCTTATGTATTATTAATAATTTTATTGTTGTGAGGAATGACAGAGACAGTCATTATAAGTGCGCGTCCATGTGTTTTTTTCCTGCATAATTGGCAAATGACCTCTGGCTTTGAGGGAAGAGACAGAATGTTTGTGTGATACAATGAATCTGGACAAACTACTCTAGCTCTTTCCAAATAGATGCCTTGGTTCTTTAACATGCCCAGTGAATAGCGCTGATATACGCAAGACTACCTTTGAGTTTCCAACCAGTTCATCTCTAGTTGGGTGGGAAACCCTGTAAAGCGTTTCTGAAAATTCCAGTGCCCTGGCTGAGATTCGAATCCCACAGGGACCTTCAGATTGGTAGTCACGGGTGCTTACTACTTGGCCACTGTGCCTCCCCATAAGATGAATAAATTCCTAAACATATGAGAGGGCCAAAAAGAGATGATCGTTGTGACCAAGTGTTACTAGATTAATCAAAACTGTGACCTCTAGAGTCTACACCAGGTTTTTAAGCCACAAAATGATTACGCAAGCTTGCAATTTAGTTGCCCCATACAAATTAAGGCTTTTATAAATATTGCAAAATCACAGATTTTCGTGGGTACTAAATTTCATGGATTTTGATGAAAATGCATTTCCGTGGGGTCGTAAGTTTGTTGACTACAAAACATGGAAGGGTAAACCTATATGCTCAGTATTTGAGAGGTTGATTTATTGTGGGGATTAGATTTTATGGTCAATTTTAACAACGAAATCAATGAAAGTTCAACTCCCTTGAAAAATAATGATTTCACAGTACAGAATTGATGATAATCTAAATAAGATGTTTATGTTCACATTACTTAACGTAAATTTAATAAAAAAATATAACATATCATGAAAACACAAAATTCCTTCGCAACACGGATATTAATAACATCACAATCCTGTAAAGATTGCAAATTAACGTATATAAACTGAGAGATATTTTATTTATTTTACATTCATATCATCCCTAATAAGCCACATTTCTATTATAAGATATTAATTTCGCCTAACAAAACATAAAACATGAACTGTTTTCTCAGGCATTCATGAACAACTTGTTCCTGATGGATGATACAGTAATTTGTGAGTCTCTATACATAGAGAGGTTGATGTACTGGAAACGCGTTTGCTAAAAAGAGTACAAGTATTTGCGTAAACAGCGATTGTATCCAATTAACTTGTCAAGAAGGACTTACTGACATTTAAAATTGACAAATACTGTAAATTACATATTTGTGTGCACATTAATTTTTGTAGATTTATGTAATATGTGATTTATTCTGGATTATAAATCATATAAGGGGAAACCCCCAGGGGAAACCCCTTTCTCCATATTTAGAAGGATAATGAATCCTGAGGATTTGATATTTTTTATGGCCAAGAGGTAACAGTAAAAGTCACGGGGTTGTCAATCCAGCCGTGGGTTCAATCCCCAGCATGGGAACTGGACATTTCGGAAATTTTATTTGTAGTATTTCCCATTTTCGCTAAATTTCGCGATTGGTACTCATCGTGAATTCATCATTCTGCGTAAATATACTTCCATAACATAAGACATCTGGGCAATTTCAAAAATAAATATAAACCACATGGACAAGACGTTTTGTGTCTTAAATATTATTTTGGTATGCATGTAGTATATTTGTATAATGTATGTGTATCTGCATAATGGACTTAAGAGACAATTATCTTCACAAGCATGAAACTATTAAAACATTTGTTTAGAAAACAATAAAGATAGATAGACATGTAACATAAGATGCCCTGTCAAATACTAGTAATAACTGTGAAAACACGATTAACTTGTGTGAAATGCATTTAACAAACTACAGTATAAAACTTATGATAGATCTAGTTATTAGAAATAATCAATGTTTGGTTATATTAGCAGATTACATATTTAAAATATTTACTTTTGTGGATTTTATCGCAAATTTTATATTTGGGTTACTCGATCGGAAATTCATCAATTCGCGAAATAAGTTCAAAACCAAAAATCGCAAAATAAAGCTCACGCGAATATAAACTGATTTACAGTATCTCATCCTGTGGACTCCAAAACTGATTTTCCCCAGTTCCTTAAATCCTAGTATGGTGTTTTAAATCACTATTGGTACATGTATTAATTGTTTTGATGAGTATTGTGTCATTTGAGAGATTATGGCTTGTATTATTTACACAGGGCTTTAATCAGCCTTTGAATTATGCATAAATGAAGCTGTTTTCTATTCTTAACCATTTTAGCTATTCTTCTCAATCTTCTTGAGCACAAATCCTAGCATTGCCCCCAGGGTCTGGATATTGATATGAACGTATTATTACAGTGATATGACACGATACAGCCCTAAAAAGAACTCTTAAAATCAGCTATATTTGATATTTATTATCATTTTGATCTGAATGGTGTCAATTTTCACCAAGTGAAATTAGTGTTGTTAGAAGGTTTAGCTGATGTGATTTCTTTGAAGAATAATTCAGTCAAAACATCTCAAGAAGCTTTGTTTGTTTGAATACTTTGTACATGTTTCTTTTAATTAGCCTAAAATGTACCCAGTACATCGCTGGCCTAGAATTAGGAGGTAACGTTGCAAGTACAAAATCGATATTTTGAGAAAACATGAAAAAACTGTCTGAAAAGTACTCTTTGTATGTAAAACGTATGGAAAAACAAGCTTTTTAAACTTCAATTTGGTCGACATGACCACTTCAGATTTTCTTGAAAATACGCTCATAAGAAGCGCATTATGATGCAGATTTCAAATATGTATCGGTATTATAAGGTTGTAAGTCGCAACCTTCTAATTATAAGCCAGCAACATGTATTATTAAAAATTTCCAAAGTTCTCGACGATATTATATATCTTCAGATAATCTGTGAAAACTAGGAATAATGATGTACTGATGTACAGATGTCTTTGATGATGGCCTTAGAGGCAAACCAGCCCGAAGAGGATTAGGGTAGGGATGTACAGATGTACACACATATTAAGAAACAGACCACTATTATTGTAATACTGGTGGGGCAGGAGTATCCTTTAACAAATGATGATCTTCTGGTTTAAGACACCATGGTGTCATTTCATAATCACAGTTCAACTTTACCTCCAGCAATGTAGCTGGAGCATTATTGATTAGAAGTTCATGACGATTTGAAATATCATATTTCACAGTACTTAGTCCAGTCTCTCGGTCCAATCTACGAGTTCTCTGAAAGAGGAAAGGATAATTCCATAAGCACAAAGAAAAATCACATCATTTGATTCATGTCATGGTTCATATGAAATTCTAGATAATGTGCCATTTTGACAACATACATACACTTTCATGGATATTCAAGGCTGTTTGCCTGAATTCAAGGATTTTCAGTTAAATTCAAATAACTGTATCATTTTGGCCTTTTTTCAAGGTATTAGCACTAAATTCAAGTTCTTTTCAAGGTTGAAATCAAATTAAATGAATTTTCAATGGCTGTGCAAACCTAGTGACTACATGACCTACATAATTATTTATGATGTAGTGACCCCAACTGATTCATACTACTGGTTAAACATGATCTAAAGATCATTCCTGCGTCATTTGGTCACATCATCCATTACATTGTGTAGGAGATGTCATTTTAATATTTCCACACTAACTAGAAGGGGTTTGAACACAAACATGTATGTCTCCCACGAGGGGCCATAACTCCTGGAAAAATCGAACAACCTAAAACTCCTGACAATATGCACAACTAGGTGTTAAGTTTCACTGAAATCAGACCAGTGGTTAAGGAGAACGACCTTTTGACGTCCATCCAGACATTTAGCACAAAATCAGTATCACTACCCCACTATAATTATGTCCTTATAAATATCCTTTATAGCCTAGTGGTTGAGCGTTAGCTTCGAGTGTGGGAGGTCTCAGATTCGATCCCTGGGCCTGTCATACCAAAGACGAAATAAACATGGTACCAGTAATTCCCTTGCTTAACACTTAGCAACAAGTAATTAAGAATTGCAAGAAATACAGAAGTCCCCTACTGGTTTGAAGCCATTTTCAGTGTTTCTGTTGCCATAGCCACCCATTTTTGTCAGAATCAAAATATTTTTAGACGTGCATAATCCCCTTATTGCCCCCTATCCACATATCAAGTTTCATAAACCTAGCTTGGAAACTGTTTAAGTTATGGCAGGATCCAGATTTTGGCATATTTTCACTCTGTCGCCATAGCAACCACAATTTTTGTCAAAATCAAAATATTTTAAGACGTGCATAATCTCCTTATTGCCCCCTATCCACATCCAAGTTTCATAAACCTAGCTTGGAAACTCTTTGAGTTATGTCAGGATCCAGATTTTTTGACGGACGGACTGACGGTCAAAAACCGGTAGGGGACTAAAAAATGGAAACTCAAGCTTATCTTCTTACATACTCTCCTGGGAATGGATAAACTCACGAATGAGGTGTCTAGAGTAATTAATATAAGTTGAGACAAGACTGCTTTCAATAAACTCTTATGCCCCCATGTAAACCTTGTCCATAAAAATAGCCAAGTCAATCAGGGGCTATAATTCTGTTAAAATCTTGGATAGTGTTACATGGTTTGAACAATGTTAGGGCCTTTTGATGGTAAACAAGAATGCAAAGTTTGAAAGTAATTCCTTGATGGTTGGATGTAAGACGAAACGGTCTATTAGGGTTAAATAAGAAGTTCAAAATTAGGTCAATGTCAATGGTCAATTTGAGGTAACCAGGAATAGACAGACGGACGACCAAACGAACAGGTCAATCACTATATGCCTCCCGATCTATCGATATGGGGGCGTAAAAACTTGTTTCACAATCGACCTTAAATAAATTAGTATAAAATTTACAGTATGTGTAATCAGCTGTATATAGAGATCAACATTTCTTAAAACCATAGTAACCAGGTCAAAATAACACGAGAAATAACAAATTTAAGCCACTGATTAAACGTTAACACACAAAAATCGCTGGTGATGTCATCAATTGTTACCACACACATTTGAAAACAAAGTTTTAATCTTCCATTTGTTATCACATAGAAGGTAAGCGTACTTATGTGATAAATAATAAAGGTACTTACTTCAGCTTGATTAAAGTATCTCTTGTTATCTCTTGGTCGATGTTTTCTGTCGTGTATATGTCGAAAAGTATTATAACCAGTGCTTATGTTTTTTGGTCGTCTAATCTGAAATGATCGAGTAATATTCACTCAAAAAGATAATAGAAAATCAGACAGGGAAGGCAGCACTCAATAATCATTCAACACTCATTCCAATAGGAACTTCGAATGTTACAAGTAAATATTCATGATGTCTAATAACCATACCACTACAAGAGACAGTGATAAACAAAGAACCATATAATTCTGCCAAAATTGATTGAATCTCACAAGTTTAGCCAATTGTTTAGTGACACTTAAATAAATGCGTAACAGTAGTTCAAAAAGAAGTTTGCCAAAAATCACATCAGGAATGTATTGGAGTCAGACAGAGATGGGATGTGATGGACACACAGAATGATGCCTGCCATGGCATTACACACACACCCGATGAATATCCAGTCGAATGATGAGTATCAGCAGAGGTAAACATTAATGAGGATCCAGCAGAGGTAAACATTGATGACTCCTAAGAAGTAGTGTTAGATTTCTTTAATACCAGCAGTTTTTTATTTCAAGATTTCTATTAGATCTAACCATCTGTAAATGACCTGGCATGAAGGTTGAATATTACTATTCAAACAATCTTGCATGCTAGCATTCGGGAGTACTCATCACTTTGCCAGACGTTCATCAGGTTATACCATGTGTTACATGTACCATATTACTTTCCTTATAATTAACAAGCTGCTATATCCCACTACAGGCACTAACTATTACTTAATGATGTCATGTGTGTTAAGGAGAGCTATACCTCATACTCGGCTACAGTATCCCCATTCTTCTCTTTGTATGTCGTCATCTACAAATGTGTACAAACACACAGATTATATTTCAAAATGCTGTTTCAAATACCACTGGTCAACATTATTTCATTCATATATGGGTACTCTCTCCCCCCTCCCTCTGATTAGCCATTAAGTCAGGGGGGGGGGGGGAAATGGACAAGGAAAAGCATTTTTTTCCCCACCAATAAGTCATTAACAAATAAAGGGAGGAAGAATGGACTAGTCAATTTCTTCCCCTTTGATACGTCATTAACAAATCAGGTGAGAAAGAATTGACAAGTTAAATTAACCTAGTCAATAAGACATAAACAAGTCAGGGAAAAGAGGTTACTATGCAATTTTTTCCCTTTCTGATTTATAAGTCAATTTTGACCATAAATAATAAGGGGTGAAAGAAAGGACTAGCACTAGTTTTATCCTCTCCTATTAGCCATAAACAGCCATAAACAAAACAAGAGAAAAATGGACAAGTCAATTGATCTCTCTTCCAGTGGGAAGCGGTGGCCTAGAGGTAGGGCGCGCGCTTCAGGATCGAGAGGTCCCGGGTTCAACCCCCGTCTGAACCACTGCTTAATTTCTCTGAGCATGAATAACCCACATGCTCCACTCGACCAAGGTGTGAATTGGTACCTGTGAAGGCTGTGTCTGAACATGTTCGATAGTCCTGGGCGCCGAAGATCAATGTTGGCTGCACACCCACCAGGAGAGAAATAGTCTCCCCAGGGAGACTCGAACGTAGATTTCCATAGGTAGCCCAATGAACAGGGGAAGTTTAAATTTCAAAGGGTGGCTGAACAGCTGAACTGCTGAAAGCAGCCCTAGAAAATTGGTAACTTAACTTTTTTCTTAACTTTTCCAATTAGTCTAAAACAAGTCGAGGGAGGGAGAACAGACTACCAGTCAATTCCTTCCCCCCCCCCTGATAATTTTTTTTTTCAACCATTGAGAACATTTACATAGGGGGGTGGACTAAGGAGGATTTGACAAGTCAGATTTTTCCCCGGGGAAAAAATAGAGGTGGGAAACTGACTGCTAAACCGTTATTCCTGGAGAACGGCTTAATTATTTTTTTACCTTACTACCTACCCAATGAAAATATTGAGTCGGTAAAGGTTAAACAAACAGTATTTTAATTCAGGTCCAATACAATATTGTTTGTATTGTTAAACAGCATTGACATATCATTTTTAGCTCTGTAAAGAACTAACCAGTCATGACTTCATTTCTATTTAAAAGTCTCCAATAAAGTATCGTGTCAATATTAATTTGATAATGTCTAAATGTTGTTTAATAACAACGAGAAACAGGAATTAATTTGACCACAATAGATATGATTTGTAACGTAATTTTTACGAAGGCATTAATACTGAAATGTCAAAAGCGAGTACATAATAAAACAAGTAATTAAGAATTGCAAGCAATACAGAAGTCCCCTACCGCTTTTAAGCCATTTTCAATGTTTCTGTTGCCATAGCAACCACAATTTTTGTCAGAATCAAAATATTTTTAGACTTGCATAATCCCCATATTGCCCCCTATCCACATATCAAGTTTCATAAACCTAGCTTGAAAACTGTTTGAGTTATGACAGGATCCAGATTTTGGCATATTTTCACTCTTTTTGTCGCCATAGCAACCACATTTTTTGTCAGAATCAAAATCTGTTTAGACGTGCATAATTCCCTTATTGTCCTCTATCCACATACCAAGTTTCATAAACTAAGCTTGGAAACTGTTTGTGTTATGACAGGATCCATATTTGGGCATATTTTCACTCTTTTTGACGCCATAGCAACCACAATTTTTGTCAGAATCAAAATCTGTTTAGACGTGCATAATCCCCTTATTGCCCCCTATCCACATACCAAGTTTCATAAACTTAGCTTGGAAACTGTTTGAGTTATGTCAGGATCCAGATTTTTTGACGGACTGACTGACTGACTGACTGACGGACGGACGGACGGACGGACTGACTGACGGACGGAGGGCAAACCTATAGTCCCCTCCAGTCAAAAACCGGTAGGGGACTAATTATATAACCGTAATCGATTTAGGCATTAACTTAAATGTCAGTTTAGGTTCTTTTTGTGATTAGTAGACAGTTTATTGAAATAATATATTAAAGCAATAAGCAATTTATCTAGACTTTCAGTATGGGAGGCCAAATACGATTAAGCCAAACTCTAATAAAACTACTTGTTTGCCAGAGTTTATTTCATAATAAAACAAGAGGGTCATACAGTACAGTTCATTTTTGATTCAGTATATTTATTTAGTTTTCCATTGTGACCCTCAACATTCTGATGAAGCTATTTGTGTTGTGTAGTCTCCTCATACATAGTCCATAGTTATCTATATCAACCAATTATGGGTGTGTAGTCAAATTGATACTGGTTATTTGTGCAACCTTTATGGATGATGTTGCAATTATGCATTCATAATTTGCACTGCTAGATGATAACATCATTCAGCATAAGTTTGAATCTTATTATGAATTTCAAGATTACAGCAAAACTGTGACTCTAGGAGTGGTTGACAATATTTTTCTTTGATTGGGCCAAGTGATCAAGTGTGTTGACCTCAAATCAACCAGTATCGGCCTAGAATTTGCAGATACAAACATAGTGACAAGGTTTCATAAGTATAAGCCAAAAACACAAGACTTCTAGTGTACTATTAACACTTTTAACAGCCATATTGTTAATGATGACTGGCATTTGCAGGCTATAAATTTAAGATTTAAAAATACTTGATGAATCAGCGAACGTAATAAGTTTTTCTTTGAACTTGAATCTTGATACATATTTCCTGCAAATGTTACTTCTCAGAATTAATAATTATACTTGTCATGGACAAGCGGACAAGTGCTCATTTCGCAGACTGCATTTGGTGATCACGATAGTTCACCTATAGTACATGCAGTTGGTTAGATAACTTATCAAAGCTGGTATCCAGTTCTTGAACTAGCAGCCCAGCACAGCCTTAAGCAAAGTAAAACTTGGAGTTCATACATGGTATGTACCACCTCTGTACAATTTTGGGATTACATTTAAGAAACAACTTACCAAAAGGCCAGCCTTTCTCAATCTGACGTAAAATTCATCATCTTCCCGACCCCAACCCCAGTACCTGTTTGACAACCCATTTACCTGAAATAACAAACAACAGAATAATGCTATAGTGTGCCGAGGATAATGAGAAAGGCGGGACAATTTGGTATATTCCACAAAGGTGGATTAATCCGATGTACACGATTTATCAGTGTTGTTTTTAGTACAATACTGACCTTATCTGTTTACTTTACTAATTTGTAAAACCAATTTTGCAACAGACTTGACCAAACCGATTCATGTTTGTAAATATCACATTATCCTGGGCGCACTATACATGTATATAAGCCTTTGCCCAGTTAATTCCTATACCCACAATACTTCATTGACACAATTATACATATAACAGACCAACAGTAGCCAATAGCTCATGATGTCACTCTCCCATGTCCAGTACAAGCTGGGTGGTTTTTCTTCAATCTATATTATTCATATTGATCACAGATTATAAGGAAGGAAAAGAGCTGATTGGATCATGACCCTTTATTTAGTACATATATTGTCAATTAATTTTTGTTTTCTAAAATCAACCAATCAAAACACGATGTTTCAAAAATCAACCAATCAAAACACGATGTTTCAAAAATCAACCAATCGAAACACAATGTTTCAAAAATCAACCAATCGAAAAACAGTGTTTCTATCTCCTATTGGTTAATGATGAAAACACAGTGCTAAACTGAACTGAAGAACATGTCTGTTAAACTACTCACCATTTTGAAGTCATTTTTGGTGAGTAACAAAATGCCACCAATAAAGGAATGATAGTGATAGAGTGGATGTAAATCTGGGGCTGCTATATGGAATGGTCCACTCTCTGGATAGGAATAGTCTAAATCTGCATTGAGGGGAAGCAGGTCAACATCGTGCATAGCAATATAATCACACTCATAACCACTCTCTAAAACACCAACATTGATCAGTGAACCGCGGTTAAACCTGTAATTGATCAGACAATATTACATATATAAACAAATAAAGGCAATATACAGACTGACTAGAATACAGAAAACATTAATTTACATACAGTAAAATATTAGGCTAGTACATAAACAAATATTATATTTTTTGCATATTGCATTCACAGGTAAATGTATTGTATCATTGATAATGAATGTCTTTATACATAAATGGATAGATACTATAGATACTAAATGATGTATAAATTTTACAACAAAAACACATTTTGTTCTTATTTTCATTTCAATGATACAGTTACCTTGTTGCATGTTGCACAAATTCATTTTTCATATATTTTTTTAATAATTCAGACAAACTTCAGATAGATACATCATACTTGGAGAATTTCAAAATTCCTTACAGCAGTCAGAATGTTAACTGATCAACTTATTAACCCTTTACTCAATAAGAAACAATGTAAAATGTGGACACCTTTATGTGCTGCTTTAAGGACAAATGCATTTTGTATCAGGAGTGATTTCCTTTGATATTGTGGCGTGTCGTTTAATCTATTTCTGTACACACCATACCCACAATTTGTAAATTATAATTATTGGTAGGGACTACTAGTGGTGTAACGGGACATATATACTGGGGTCCATGATAAATGGCGACATTTGACTCCATACAGTTCACGGTACAACATCACTAAATTTTGATACAGTTTGGTACAAGATTTGTCATAATTTGTTATTAACTTAATAATATTTTGACAACGAAAACATGCTGCAGCTGATCCAGGGCTCGACACTAACACTGGTCTGCTGGTCCGAGACCAGTGAAAATCCAGAAGGACCAGTGAAAATTCTGGAGGACCAGTAACTGTCCTATTTACAAATTGGGCGCTTTTGCCCTGTCGGATTAGTGACCAAAATCGTTAGTGTCTAGGCCTGTGATCGTGTATAATTATCATATATCAGTCGTTTTGATTGGCTTAAAATATACTTCACATTGTCAAAATTCATTTTATAAAGTTGATAGACAGTCATTATGGTTTGCAATACTTGGTGTATTAATACTAATAGCAACAAAGTCATTGTCTAGATGTCTACTGTCAACAACAACAAAATAATTGACTTCTCACCTTAAATTATCTACTTGATTGACAACAAATATTTTATGTCTAACTCCCTTTTTCAACAGATATAAATGTAAATGTGGGACAAACTCCATCAACTCTTCGAATCTATCTCTGAATGGAATAATAACAGCAAGTTTATGTGATCCCCATTCCTTGTCATCTCCATTGTTCTTGCTATCTTTATCCTGACCATGAATTTGATCCGCTCTACCAACATGATTTTCTTGTGCTGAATTTTTTATTTTAGGTTCGTCAAAATCTGAATCTGACCGAGTCAAACCATCTTTTTTTGTATCACAGGCGGTGCTCGTACTCATTGAAAGATACATTATAGTCAATGCACTCGAGTACACTAGAGTCACACATGCCAGCAGTTTTAAAAGTGAGATTCGTCTTGCCATCTAAGTAACATGTGTCAAATCTTTGTTACTTAACTTAGTGCTTTATTACCGTTACATTTAAATCTTGTCAGACATTTAATCCTGGAGAATAATGAATTACACTCTGCATCAGTCCCTGTTTAGCTATCTGATGAATAACGTGAATCCTTATTTTTTAGGCACTCAGTTTGAAACAGACACATAACTAGAAAGTCAATCAGTCCATGTTGAATTTATCCTGTTAACAGTCACAGCAATTTTACCTGAAAAATATTTTAACATTGTATATCATTCAAGTTGACAAAGTATCCCTTATACTTCATAACACACATACTGCTAAACATGTTATAATTGACTATAAATATAAATTTTGATACTATTTACAAATTTATGTTCATGAATGTTCCTTCTAGGGCTTAGACTGAGGCAGGGCTTGACACTAACACTGGTCCGCTTGTCAGAGACCAGTGAAAATCCAGAAGGACCAGTGAAAATTCTGGAGGACCAGTAGCTGTCCTATTTACAAATTTGGCGTTTTTGCCCTGTCGGACCAGTGGCCAAAATAGTTAGTGTCTAGGCCTGTGAGGTAGTAGTACAATCAATGGTGGCATATATGCTTTGACGAGAACAATAACATATGTGAGTTTAAAGGCATCAGGCCTGGGTGGGGAAAATACTAGATTTTGAAAAGCGTCATGATGATGTACTGCATTGTCAACGGTCATATCGACATTGACCCAAGAAAACAGCTACGCCCTCAAACTACGTCACGACTAGCTGAGGCAACACTCACCGCTTCATTGTGTCTTACTGTTGTACTGACTACCAGACAAATAGTAGGTATCAATTGAGGCAATCATTTTGCACGACTCATCATAATTGTCACCTTGACGACGAGGTAAATACGGGTAGTAATTATTCCAAATGGTACTCTTCAACTGGTGTTAATTATTTTTGTATGCCATTTTCATGACGCATTTTATTTATTTCCACACTCTAAAACACCTAGACTGAACAAAACATTTTGATAAGTACTATTCCAAATTTACTTAATTTAACAACAAATTTAAATTTCACCACAAGGGGTCCCAAATACAGACAAGTTTTAAGGGAGGCACAGATTGCATGGTCAACAGTCAACAAGATTCAGAGCACTGACCTACATTGTAGACATAATGAAAGCTATAATTTTAAGTATTTTCATAAACATTTGTGATAGTTTTTTGCTTAAATATATATGTTATAGTTAGAACATATTAAGTAAATTTTAATGATTAAAAAGGTCGGAGCGAGCGAAGCGAAGAAATACTGTCAACATGTACAAGCAATGAGGTGTTACTTTTCACAGATGGATCTACCCTACAGAATCCTGGCCCAGCAGGAGCAGCTGTGTACCTGGAAGGCTATAACTCTACACCAGTTCTTTTGAAAATGTAGTAATAACTTCGCTGGAGAAGTGGTTGGAATAGAGTTAGCTCAAACTTCATCAACAAGTTAGACACCATAATAAACAGAAAAGTTCTTATCTTCTCAGACTGCCAATCAGCAATAACCACAGTATTCAACAATGAAATTCCAAAAGCCAGAATAGAAAATGTCATCAATATCAAAGAAATAGCAGCATCACTTGAAGCAAAAAATAATACAATCACCATACATTGGGTAACAGGCCACAAGGACATTCAAGGAAATGAACTGGCCGACAGACAGGCGAAGGCTGCAGCCCATGAAATGAGCTCCGCGGAGGAAACGGAAACAACAGAAAAAAAGACGCATCAGAAATAACTAAAAGCATGAAAACTCTAGATAATTAAAAAAAAAATGGAGCACAAGTTATTCAAACTCAGAAAAAACAGGCATGTTTCAAGAGATATACAAAGAACCTGGCTCAAGGAATTGCTGTGGCGAAAATAATAGGCATACATTCAGCATTATCAATCAATTGATCAGTGGGAAAACGAAGTTAAAGGACCACTGGAGCAAAATCATGAACAATAATGATACATGTAACCTATGTGACACTTGCAAGGTACCAGAAACAGT
The DNA here is from genome assembly GCA_947247005.1 of Spisula solida. Classification (NCBI taxonomy): domain Eukaryota; kingdom Metazoa; phylum Mollusca; class Bivalvia; order Venerida; family Mactridae; genus Spisula; species Spisula solida. Next base: position 23,367,477 of record OX365952.1, on the reverse strand, counting down.
AAACCACTACATATACAAGTGTGCAAGATTTGCGGTAGAAAGAGATCTCCTAGAGCGTACAGTAGAGGGGTTACTGTACTGACAGCAGTTAACATGCAGGGTTTTATCCCTATCCGTATTGGTTGGAGAGATCGACGAGATTACGGACGAGGCATGGAACAAACTCATTGGTGCTACGAGTCAATACTTAACAAGCACCAACCGACTGTAAAGAGAAACCGAAGTACCAAGAGCTGAAGCACAAAGAGAGAGCACAAAGAGAATATTACCGAAGTAAGAGAGAACATTTCGCTATGGCAATAGGGTAATAGAACTACAACAACAACATTATGTACAAACATTTATCATTTTTATGGCTGCTATTTTCAATGACATTGGTGTGTCAGCTTGTAATAGACTTCAATATGCTACAATCTGAGGCTGCTATTTATCACTATCCATTGAGTTAAAAGAACAAATTTATTTGGTGGTAAACGACCTAAATGTATCCGAAAGTTGTATATCCGAGAACTGCTCTCTTCATTAATTTTTCATTTTAGCCATTTTAAGCAATAGTCGGGTGATGAAACATTTACAACATCTTTGATATATAATAAACTACTTAAATGATATAAAATTATAAAATGTTTTACTATAAATACCCCAAAAATGTCCAAAATCACAAGAACACGTCGATAATTATGATCTTGATCAACGAAGCGCTTGAAATTTTACGAAATGCGTCTGGTGAACGGAAACAATAACAAAAGGAAATTATTTGAAATGTCGGGATTGAAGAGAGCGTTTCCATTTTCAGACGAAGACATTCCTTATACATCGTCATCTGACTTCTTATCTGTGGTAGGATCATTTGAGTTTTGATATATTTTCTAAATCGGCTTGGGTAATTAAATGTAATTAGTTTTCGCGAGGTCTGGGAGGGAAATTTAAATTTATTCAAGTTCAACCTTTCAAACACATAGGTCATAGTAATGTTTTCGTCACAGCATCGAATTCAAACAACTTCCAAACAAGCTCTATTAGAAACTTTCATATTGGGCATTGTCGCAAAAGAAATTACAATTTACAAGGACCTTGCAACTTGCCCACTACTATGATAAAGGTAGGCAGTGGCTAGAGGTTCGGTTACCGGACCTCTAGACCTGTAGTCTGGAGGTAACCGGACCTCTAGACAATGCTTGTTGGACAGGCTAGAGGTCTGGTAATTGTCCCAGCCTGTACAACTCAGTTGCTGCGTTCCACTACCCACAGCCTCTATGAATGCTTCCAAAGTCTGGACTGTGGGGATCTTTTCTGGCATTTAAATATCAAATACTACATGTAGCTGGGTAATAATCTAGAACGAGAGGCGGTATACTTCTCTTTTGCAGAAAGGAAGTACGTCCTGGTAGTGCAACCACATGTTGCAAATATAGCAGGATGCAGGAACTTGTCTGGGATGTCAATGACTGACTGATAGTATCACAAAAAACAGAACTGTAATCAATAGTCACCCCTACTCACTAAATTACTCTGTAGCATGTCAGAATATTTCCATTTCAGAAAAGACCATGTTTGCCTTCTAAATACAACAGTTTATCACAGGCTGACAAAATACCATCTATTGGTACCAAAACGTGGGAGCAAACAGAAATGGAACATGAGAATTATCCTAGAAACTATTGCAAAGTAAGTTACGGTCAGGTATTACCTGTATGTCTGCATGTAAAATAAAATATTGTTTGAAATACCCTACCACCACTGACTGCTCAGCTACGGTGCTACCTATTATTGTGGTAATTAATTGCCCCCTACTTGCAGGAAAACATTATAGAGAAATCCAAAGAAGAAAAATTATGACAAAAGTAGCCAAGTCGTTCAATATTACCCTTTATAGCCAAAATAATATTATTTAAAGAAAATTAGAGTTGTTTTAGTCCAGTCAGGATAAGAATCCAGTGATGCAGCGGTCAAGTCCGCTTTAACGGTGTAAAACCAATTATGAAGGCTTAAACTGTACACAAAGAGCCCTAATTTCAGTGCTATACAAACATGTTATATTCGCTCTACCTGTTCAGACAATGGTTTTAATCTTTTTTTTAGCGTACACATAAACTGTGTCACAATATCCTAACTGGACTGTATCAAAGACCTAAATATACACAGATTGGACACTTAATAATTTAATTGAAAACGGGGAGAAAATATTTTCTATCTCTTATAGAATTCAGAAAATTATTGTTTGAATGAGGCAAATTGGGTATTTTCTGATAAAATTAGAATTTCCATTAAAATGAGAAAAGGTCTGGCTCTTTGAGGTCTAATGTTTCATTTCTTGACTGATTTCAATAAATTAGGTTTCATTTTAAAGCAGAATAATTAATCTATTGCATAAACTTATTAGTTTTTTCCTATGTTCACGAAAACAGGAGATATAAGGAATTAAAAACAAACAAGATTTTGCAAGATTTCAGAAGACTGCCGCGAGATTTGGTATATTTTTCCAATATGTTTATATTTAGGTCTTAGAGTTGTATGATGTCATCATTGTGCTATACCAATTTTGACCGATATCTAACTATTAGATTGTTTTTATATTTAAAATTTACTAAGTGTACAATGTTATTATACTTCAAACCACAGGTAACTGTATCATTGAAAGAGTAAACAAAAGTTATAAAATTTATATTCTCTTAGAAATGTAGATTTGTACTTAAGTGGTCAGATTTTCAGGGCACCAAAAACAAGAATTGGCTTTCAATATCTTCCTATAGTAATTACATTCATAGACAACAGCGTTAGAACTATCTCAATGCAAAATCCCATCGAAATTGATCAACTAGTCTAGTTAAAAAGTTATACAGGGGTGTAGAAGTTCTCAAATTTTTCACTTGACCATGAGCAAATTGGACTGAAAAATCCACTTGGCCGAAAACTAAATCTACACAAACAAGCAACAAAATTTCATATCAGTTTCATCTAATTATTTACTTGCTAACTATCATGACCCCAACCCATACACAGGGATATGTAACTCTATCAAGCACTCTGGTGCAATTATGCCCCCTTTTTCAACTTAGTGCAAATGTTAAAGTTTAGGTATAGGTTTTTTCCCTCATATATTTTCAAAGTGCATTCACATATTGCTTTGCATACTTGTTCACCATCATGACCCCAACTCCTACACAGGGTTAGGTAACTGTTTAGAATTTTGTTGAAATTATGCCCCCTTTTGGACTTAGAAATGCTTATTTGCCCACTTTCATGACCCAGAGGACCTACACATGAGTAGGTAACTGTCCTGCATTTTGTCCAAATATTCTCCCTTTTTCGACTTAGAAGCCCCAACCTCTACACAGCAGAGGGTAATGCTGCTGATATGAAGCATTTTGTTTTGAATATATAATGGTTACACTATCCTAGCATGGCACTGCGAATAATGGAGCGGGCTGTTCATGGACAGCTCGTGTTTTCTTATTTTTGGACGGATTTTAAAAATTTGTTATAGCTCTCTTGTTTCTTATGATCATACACATTCAGTTAATTCTGGTAATATATTTAAAGTCACATCAGCATTAATGAAATGTTGATTAAAAACAAACTACACCTCAGTGACTCTGTGGTCAATTTCCTGTGGTATAAACCTTTCTAATATATTATAAATTTTATAAAAAAAATTTATTTTGCCCTACTCTTTATTAATGATACAGTTACCTGTGCTTCAAATGACCTATATTTAAGATAATATTTCTACTGTTTGTTATTTTAAGAATGGCACATTGACCTATCCTGAGATGCAGAATGGTGATATGTCCTGTATAGAAGCTTCAAATAACAACAACAATTCTACCTCAATATGTGTACGTTGTCAAGCAGGGGAACCTGTAAGTAACATGCTGAAAATATGTGTCAAATTTTTTTATTAGCTCGCCTTATTTTTTACCCCATAAGACCCAATAATGGCCAATATCGATGAAATCCCCCACCTGAGTATAATTATTATTGAGATTGGGGAAGAAGAAGACTGGTCTATTTTATCCCCATCTGAGTTACTAATATAGAGATGGGGGGGAAGAAATAAACTGATACATTTTCCATAATAATTATACTCAGGTGGGGATAAAATAGACCTGTCTATTTCTTCTGATGGGGGAAGAAGTAGACGGGTCAATTTTATCCCACCCAAAATAATTATTATGGAGATGGGTAAGAAATAAACTGATCTAATTTATCCCCCACATGAGTATAATTACTATGGAGATGTGGATTCTTCCCTTATCTGAAGAAATAGAATGGTCTATTTCATTCCACCTTAATTAATTATATGGAGATGGGAAAGAAACTGGTCTATTTTACCCCCCATCTGAGTATATAATCATTATGGAGATGGTACAAGAAAAAGAATGGTCTATTTTATCCCCATCTGAGTATTATTATTATGGTTATAGACCAAACTATTAAATTTTCACACATGTTAATTTGCTACCATGCCCCAAAGTGGGCCCTGTGAATTAATCAGAAGGGGAAGATATCTGTATCAATTATACTCAGGTGGGGGAAAAATAGACCAGTATATTTCTTCCCCATCTCCATAATGATTATACTAATGTGGGGGGGGATAAAATAGATCAGTATTTCTTCCCCCATCTCCATAATGATTATACTAATGTGGGGGGGGGATAAAATAGACAAGTCTATTTCTTTCCCTAACTCCATTATAATGTATACGTAGGGTGTTCCAGAAGTAATAGGACTTTTTTAATAGCAGCGCGGTAAATGAGAATGAGAGAACTAATTTGCTGTAAATAAAATTTCATCTATCACTGACAAGCACGCGAAATATAAAGCAATTGGATTAACAATAAAAAATCTATTAAACATTAAATATACCATGTGCCTTGGAGGCGGGTCGCGCCGTGACGTTATGATGACGTTGCCTTTCAAACACAGTGTTTTAACCGAAAGACATCCTTAGTAATTTTTGGGAGGCGTTTAAGCCTCTCATTACTACCATTACCCATTTCTTAATACAAAATTAACCGCCTTTAGGCTGCTATGTGAATCCGCATTCAAGTAGTTCCAGAAACTGTCAACATTCCCAATACTGCTACATATGTTTCTCCAAATTTTTGAACTGATTTAAGCCAATCAGCAACAATTGTTTATTCTAAGATCAAAAATTATTGTGAAACTGTTCGTTAAATCACTATTTTTGCAAAAAATCACTACACCGGCCGATACCGAACTTGTTTCATAATACGAAAATGACGTGTTCATCAAATGTCCCAGCTGTAAAGCTATTTTTAGAAACTTCAGACTACGGTCAAGTGATGGTTTTATCAATGAATCGTATACGGTCTGCAAAGTACTGTTATATATGCAATCATGTAGTGTCGCTATACTAGCTAGCCGCTTTCTATAGACTGTCTCACGCTGTGAGGGAAGTGATTACAAGACGGTACTGTAGAATCCAATTAATAGGCACGTAGTATTATTTTAAAGCCACTTTTGATATACGCATTCAATACACGTATTACATATAAATTAATGTGCACCTTTTAACAATTATTTAGATACTCAACATGCCTATATAGTCACATATGCCTATTTTGACATTCAAGACAAGATCGGCAGTAAGAAAAGAACATTAAACATGTAAAGTCGGTTTAAGCTTTAGTAGCAGCAACCAGATCGCCTCCCATCGGTACTCTCAGTGCTTTGATTATATATCGTCACCCTGACTTTCAAAACAGATCTGATGTTACTGTCCACATTGTTTATATTTGTCTCTGTACCAATGTTCCCAAAAAATGAGTTACAGTGATGTAAGAAATTGCTCTAACCTTGAAGTTTCTATCAGTGTACGAACGGTGTCTATCAACATCAAGCTACCTTTTCTGTGACTTGACCTGTGTTCACTTGTTAGTTCATACCTCCGACGTCTGTGAACAGTTTGTGCCAATGGAACACGAATAGATGCGGGATGCTATTACATTTTGCTTATTTAATTATTTCAATGGTTTGCATTGTTTTTTAGCTCACCTGCCACAAAGTGGCAAGGTGAGCTTTTGTGATTGTTTTTTGTCCGTCGTCCGTCTGTCCGTACGAATGCACCGGTAGTTGTGGGGTGTGGAACAATAGGCTATTTTTAGATTACATTCATTCCGTCACTTGTGAGGTGCAAAATGCTACTTGTGGGTTGCAACCAAACAAAAGAAAGAACAAAAGAAAACCCCACAAGTACCGTCTCATGAGTACGTCCGTCCGTCCGTTAGACTTTTCACCGTTAACACTCTAGCACTTTGATCTTCATCAAACTTGGGCAGTAGTTGTACCTCAATGAAATCTAGGTCAAGTTCGAAGTTGGGTCATGTGGGGTCAAAAACTAGGTCAAAAGGTCAAATAATAGGATAACCTTGTTAACACTCTGGAGGCCACATTTTTGCTTTAATCTTCATGCAGTTTAGTCAAAGCGTTTATCTTGGTGACCTTAAGGTCAAGTTCAAAGATGGGTCATGTTAGGTCAAAAACTAGTTCAAAAGGTCAAATAATAGGAAAACCTTGTTAACACTCTGGCGGCCACATTTTTGCTTTAATCTTCATGAAGTTTGGTCAAAATGTTTATCTTGATGACCTTAAGGTCAACTTCGAAGTTGGGTCAAGTGGGGTCAAAAACTAGGTCAAAAGGTCAAATAATAGGAAAACCTTGTTAACACTCAGGGGGCCACATGTTTGCTTTAATCTTCATGAAATTTGGTCAAAATGTTTATCTTGGTTACCTTAAGGTCAAGTTTAAAGTTGGGTTAGGTGGGGTCAAAAACTAGGTCATAAGGTCAAATAATAAGAAAACCTTGTTAACACTTTTGAGGCCACATTTTTGCTATGATCTTCACCAAACTTGGTCAGTAGTTGTATCTTAATGAAATCTAGGCCAAGTTCGAAGTTGGGTCATTTGGGGTCAAAAGGTCAAATAATAGAAAAACCTTATTAACACTCTTGAGGCCATATTTTTGCTTTAATCTTCATCATCTTTGGTTGAAATGTTTATCTTGATGACCTTAAGGTCACATTTGAAGTCGGGTCATGTTGCTAAAAAACTGGGTCAATATGTCAAATAATAGCAAAACCTTTTTATCATTTGTTTGACGTCGCGGTAGCGTAATAAAGCCATTATTTATTTTTGATAATACACTAGTGTAATAAAGCTTTGACGCGACGTCATTCAAAGTATAGGCGACGTCGTCAAAGTTGCGTGTTTATTATAGTGAAAATAAGTAGTTATTTTATGTTTCGGCCAGAAAAATGCTAACATGTGATAATAAGAACATTACATTTGTGACTTTCCACATTGAATTTATTAAACTCGTTGAATAAAATCGAAAAAATGCTCGGCAGAGCCTCGCATTTTATTATTTTATTCAACTCGTTTAATAAATTCAATATGAAAAGACACTCGTGTATTATCCTCTATTTAACACTCTGGAGGCCTCATTTCATCAAGTTTAGTAAAAATGTTTATCTTGATGACCTTAATTGAGTTCAACGTTTGGCCATGTTTAGCAGTGAGCGCCCCATGATCTATGATCCTCTTGTTTTTCAATTTATAACATAATTTAGCAATCGCGCGGTTTCTAGTTTTTGACGTCAACGTCGTTTCGTCCATGACGCGCTTGGATATATACACTTGTTTACTCAGTCGTGATCATAAACAAACAGCGATTTCTTCGTAAGTTTGCATGCACACGTCAGTGACACATACATGTAGTTTGCCAATATTATTTATTCAGTGGTAACTGAGATACTCCCGTGTTTAGTAGGGTTAATAATAAAAAATTACAGTGTAACACGCCAGTGCGTTACATGGTTTCTATGACAACGCTTTGTATAAGCATCACCAACAACAACGAAAAAATGTTGTTATCAGTATATAGAGCATGAAATTCTACACATATGAGATAAATTTCATTAAAATGTAAGTGTTGAGTAAGAAGTTATGAGAAAAGTCCTATTATTTCTGGAACACCCCTCGTACTTAGGTGGGGGATAAAATAGACCAGTCTATTTCTTCCCCCAACTCCATACCCAGGTAGGGGATAAAGTAGATCAGTCTATTTCTTCCCCCCCCCCCATCTCCATACTCAGGTGGGGGATAAAGTAGACCAGTCTTTTTCTTCCCCCATCTCTGTATAAATTATATGCAGGTGGGGAATAAAATAGACCAGTCTGTCTCTTTCCCCATGCACATATCAATTATACTCAGGTGGGGGATAAAATAAACCAGACTATTTCATCCCCCATCTCCATTACAAAAAAATCATGATTTAGGTGTGTGGGAAGAAGAGGCCTGTGGTGGGGGAAAAAGAGGCCTGGGGTGGGGGAAGAAGAGGGGTGGGGTGGGGAAGAAGAGGGGTGGAGGAAGAAGAGGCATAGGGTTGGGGAAGAAGAGGCCTTGGTGGAGAAGAAGAGGCCTGGCAGGGGGGGGAGAAGAGGCCTGGGGCGGGAGAAGAAGAGGCCTGGCAGGGGATAAAACTTACCTATACACTGGTTTAATGTATTATACAATAATTTCAGGGTCATATTGGACATATAGGAAGATGATGATAGGATATAGATCAACGTGTTAGAGAAGTGTGAATAACGAGGATCAGTCAGTTTAAGCATCCATGATCATCTAAGCAAAGGAGATCGTCAGATGTGTTTTAACAACTTATTAACTACTGATTCAGAAATAATTTCATGCAGAATTCACAGGAATGATCCTTTGATGATCCTTGTACAAAGTTATATAAAATGTCACATAAGTAGGTCATGAGCTTAAAAAATCTTGCCTCTTGTGTGCGTTGCCAGGCGCTGCTACTGTTCCTATATAGTTTTGAATGATCAGACGTCTGTGCTGGTACATTTATAGCCATTCCTCACATTCTATATAGTGTCTCATTACGATCTTAGAGGCTACATAATGCTTATTTCATTGACCGCTAATCAATTTTATCACCTTTTTTAGCTCACCTGTCACAAAGTGACAGAGTGAGCTTTTGTGATCACTCTTCGTCCGTCCGTCGTCCGTCCGTCAACAATTGGCTTGTGTAGACACTAGAGGTCACAATTTTAGCCTAATCTTTATGAAACTTGGTCACAATGATCATCTCAACAAAATCTAGGCCAAATTCGATATTGGGTGATCTGGGGTCAAAAACTAGGTCACTAGGTCAAATTATAGAAAAACCTTGTGTAGTCACTAGAGGTCACAATTTTGACTTAATATTTATGAAACTTGGTCACAATGATCATCCTAACAAAATCTAGGTCAAGTTCAATATTGGGTCATCCGGGGTTAAAAACTAGGTCACAAGTTCAAATCATAGAAAAACCTTGTGTAGTCACTAGAGGTCACAGTTTTGACCTGATCTTTACGAAACTTGTTCACAATGATCATAACAACAAAATCTAGGTCAAGTTCGATATTGGGTCATCTTGGGTCAAAAACTAGGTCACATTGTCAAATCATAGAAAAACATTGCATAGTCACTAGAGGTCACAATTTTGGTCTAATCTTTATGAAACTCTGTCACAATGATCATCTCATCAAAATCTAGATCAAGGTTGATATTGGGTCATCCGGGGTAAAAAACTAGGTCACAAGGTCAAATAATAGAAAAACCTTGTGTAGTCAATAGAGGTCACAGTTTTGGCTTGATCTTTACGAAACTTGGTCACAATGATCATCTCAACAAAATCTAGGTCAAGTTCGATATTGGGTCATCTGGGGTCAAAAAATAGGTCATTAGGTCAATCATATAAAAACCTTGTGTAGTCACTAGAGGTCACAATATTGGCCTAATCTGTATAAAACTTGGTCACAATGATCATCTCAACAAAATCTAGGTCAAGTTCGACAGGTGAGCGACCTAGGGCCCTTTGGGCCCTCTTGTATATTGTACGAGGGGTGATCAACAAATACGCGGAAAAGTGCTGTCATTTCTTAATTTGTCATTGTAAGTAGTTGAAACTTTCTAAACATGAAGATAAATTTATCTTAAATTGATTAACTGCTGACCATCAATATTAACCAAAATTAGAACGAACGCGGTTTCTTATGGCAACGTCAAGCGACGTCATGCGGCCCAAATTTTCATATTTTCCAACATTACACACAGCAAATGATGACGTATCATTCGTGCGTATGTAATATTATAATTTTTTAAAGGGTAGGTTATGAACATACTATGATACAACATTAGATTCATTATTTCAAAAAAATGTTTTAATGACAAAATTCCGTTTTAGAGCTATTTGCTTCGAAGTCGTTGTCTGAAAATGAGTGCGGTACAGAAATCGGCGACGAAAAGTTGTGTTGCGAATGAAATGCCATAAAACAACAACGGCAATATTGCAAAATTGAGCAACTATGTAATAACATACGAAACAGATGTCTGTTTGGCATATACTCTCTTATGTAGCCATGTTAAATCAATGCAGACATGCAAATTTATGGGCTATACAACGTCAATAACGTCAAATTACGTCATCAATACTAATGTTCTCAGCAGCCAATTCTTGTAATTTACATGCAATTTGGAGAGGAAACAAATTGATTTTCGGTTGACAGGTCTATGAAGTGTATCTTGTTGTACAGCTATTTTTTTTAGAATTATTCAATGCGTTATACATTATGAATTATGCCACGAATGAGTATGTACCCTGTTATATGTAACGACGTCGCGATGACGTTGGGCCGGTGTAGCCATAGTGACGTTACAGTTTTTATGTTTTTCTGAACAAATATTTCCTTGAGTATAATGTTTTTATAGTTATGTATTTGCAATACGCCAATCTATTATCTGACCAATTTTCTACAATATTGGTCACGTAACAAAGATTTGGGAGCATTTTTCCGCGTATTTGTTGATCACCCCTCGTATATACCTGGTATAAAATTACATGTGAACACCTCAAATTCTATGTAGATTTTCATTATCTTGATTCCTTTAATGTTACGTTCTGGTTGTTACCAATCTTGTAATTGCCACTTGTGATGTTAAAGTAAAATGGCCGTCAGCCTTTTTGCATATAGATTTGCCAGTGGAAGGCATCTGCAGAACAAAACGAAAACAAATTATGTACAATGTAAAGAACAAACTATGGACTAACACGGGTCTTCTATGACTGTGTGTGTGTTGGGCTAGTGCATTCCGCATCCGTGCTCCATATCTGCAAGATTGGAACAAGTGGTTTTCTGTTGCCCTAGACCATGTTTAAGTATCTGTACAATTATTTAAAATGCATTGTTCTCATTTTGTGCATGTATGATACACGGATGTATCGTACATGTGCAACATGCCAGAACACCGGAGACATGAAATACCGGCTGAACTCAGCTTTATGTACATATACTGTATACATACTTTACAAATACCTCTGTAACTGGCAGCTTGATTGTTTTATTAGCTTTTGTGATCACTCTTCGTCCGTCGTCCGTCCGTCGTCCGTTCACAATTTGTTTGTGTAGACACTAGAAGTCACAATTTTGGCCTAATCTTTATGAAACTTGGTCACAATGATCATCTCAACAAAATCTCAGTCAAGTTCGATATTGGGTTATCCAAGGTCAAAAACTAGGTCACAAGGTCAAATCATAGAAAAACCTTGTGTAATCTGTAGAGGTCACAATTTTGACTTAATCTTTATGAAACTAGGTCACAATGATCATGTCAACAAAATCTAGGTCAAGTTCGATATTGGGTAATCCGGGGTCAAAAACTAGGTCACAAGGTCAAATCATAGAAAAACCTTGTGTAGTCTGTAGATGTCATAATTTTGACTTAATCTTTATGAAACTAGGTCACAATGACCATGTCAACAAAATCTAGGTCAAGTTCGATATTGGGTCATCCGGGGTCAAAAACTAGGTCACAAGGTCAAATCATAGAAAAACCTTGTGTAGTCACTAGAGTTCACAATGTTGGCCTTATCTTTATGAAACTTGGTCACAATGATCATGTCAACAAAATCTAGGTCAAGTTCGATATTGGGTAATCTGGGGTCAAAAACTAGGTCACAATGTCAAATCATAGAAAAACCTTGTGTAGTCACTAGAGGTCACAATTTTGGCCTAATCTTTATGAAACTTGGTCACAATAATGATCTCAATAAAATCTAGGTCAAGTACGATATTGGGTTGTCCGGGGTCAAAAACTAGGTCACAAGATCAAATCACTTCAATATGTCATTGGATCTAAATGTGATGTAAATTATAAAGCATAAGACAATTTGAAAACCTTGTACATGCAATAGAGGCTACCATTAGGGGTTCATGAACAACTAGGACAGGTGAGCGACCTATGGCCCTTTGGGCCCTCTTGTTTTTATTTCATGACTATTGTATTTTGCTAATTGCCTGTTCATGTTCATATTACTTGCCCAAGCATTGGTATTTGTTTAAAAGTATTGGTAAATAATCTTTGATAAAAGGTATTGGCTTAAAAACTGAACCATTCTTTGATTTGTGACACATTTTTTCAGAGAAAATAATGAATTTTATTTTTCGTACTTGTGTAGTATTAATTGTGAATTATTAATAACTATATACAAATGTACCAGTATTCGTCTCATTGTTCTGCCATAATATAGTCATGTAGCATGCAGTTATTAGAATAGTTGAGCATGCTGTGCTGTCTTATTGACTGCTCATGGTTTTGTATATGATCTCAGTATTTTAATTCTTGTATTTTATTTTACCTTTTCTCCGGAAAGTCCATAATGTAATTTTTAATGATTGATTTTATAACCTTTTAAGTGTTCTATCCAATTTCTTATTGATTAATTATTTACTATTGCGTATATGTGTAACTTTCACTCATTGCATAGTCTGTAATCAAATTCTAAATGCATGTATACCATGCTTGCAGACAGTGTGACAAATATCAGTTTGTGGTGTCAGGGTATCGTTACGATGAAGTTTTCAACTGAATGCTTTGAGTATACTGATTATTTTGTCACACATGTATAAATGGGGTGTTTCAGTGGGTTTCGTTATAATGATACACCCACTGTGTCACATTCAGTGAGAAAAAAGTCCACCTACCTTTTTAACTATTCATTATCATGAAAGCAAGTTACATAGAATAGTTAAATACACACAAATAACTTAATGAAATATAGTGACATAACATTTATAACCAAAAGAAGGTGCATAATTAGTTTACAATTCCTATCCAACAGGAGATTGAATATAGAGTATGTAGGGTGTATGTGTGGGAGTACTCGTTATGTTGGTATTTTCCATTATTGGGGAGGCTTAAAATAGCGAAATGAAAAGATTAAGTAACCCACAATGGAGAGAAAAACTTGGTCAAATCAAAGAAAAACGTTGTTAACACTCGGTCACATTTTTGACATAATCTTAATGAAACTTGGTCACAATGTGAACCTCTTTGAAATCTAGGCCAAGTTCTCAACTGGGTCACCTTGGATCATAATTGAAGAAAAACCTTGTTAACACTCACAATGTGTATCGCTATGAACTCTAGGTCAAGATCGCAACTGGGCCATCTGGGATCAAAAACTAGGAAATAATGAAAACTATTTAGTTGGTTTTTCACCTTCTATAGTATCCATTTTGCTCTTGATCTCAATAAAGCACCTAAAGTCCACATACATTACACTTGCTTTAAAGAGATAGAAATAGTAACATAGGCTTTAGGCTGCATGTATTTATCTCTTCTATATTTTCAAGCTTTCGTATGATGCATTTAAATGCTGGGTTCCTACTAATTTGTATATATGCATTCAGCTATTTTCATATTCGTATGTTTCATTATATGTACAGGACATCTTTAACAATTTTGTACTTTTTATAGTTGTATTTCATGACAAATAAACTGCATGGTTTCCATGAATAAAACACATGTTTTTGTCTGTATTTCATGATCTTTTATTCCCACACGAACCTTGTTTTGCATATATATGTACCACCCTGACATTCTTTATTAATATTTAAATAACATCAACAATTAATGTGGTATTATAACACAATGACAGGCGATGAAGTGAGTATTCTTTCTAATTTCGAAACATAATCCATTATATACAGTCTAACTTGTATTAAGCGACCACCCTGGGGAAGGTCTGAAAACGGTTGCTTTACGGAATGGTCCTTTAACACAAATGTAAGAAACTTTGAGTGTCACCATAGGGCATAGATAACACAATAATATTTATCGAACAGCTACTGGGAAAAGGTAAACAAAACAAAACTTGATTGCTAATTTAGCTATTTATAATGGTTTATCGTTCGTGAACATGTTTAATACGAACGAAAATAAATGCCGACTCCGATTAAATATATACAATACGTATCCCACATAAGAACAGTCCGACCAAAGAATGGCTTCTAACAATTGCGTCCCATTATTCTAAGAGCAAGACAAGACGAGATACAATAACTTGTGTTCTCAGAACACATAATGGATTGATACAGTATTTGTCATTCTTAGAAGAAGACTAGATAAAATAAGTAATGTTATCCAGTCACTTTAGGCAACATCAACTGAATATCAGGCATGTCAAATACACTGCTGTCACCTGGTCATGTGATTTCTGATAAACTATCAACTAAACAACGTGATCTGGTATAGTCCGTTTGCGGCGAAAAAAATCGTCTAAAATGAAGATTTCTCAGTATTTACTGCACCTACAAGTGTGATTTTGCACGAGTAAATGAAATGTATCTACCTAATATACAATTAAATCTAAGCATGAAAAAAATGTTGTATTTTTCATTCGAAAATCGCCTTTATTTTAGTGTTAGCATTTGAATTAGGCAACTGTATGGCAAATTTTACACCATGCGCAAGTGTTACAATGGTTTTCTATCATATATAATAAAACAGATGACATATGGTGTTTGAAATAACGTTTTGCAAGTGTGTGTTTTTCAAGTATTTTCGAGGGTTAGAATGAACGTTAATTGATGTTTAACCATTCAAAATTTATACGATTTTTTTCGCTGCAAACGGGCAATATACTCTTCTATTCATACGCAAGTGTTAGGGTTTCCTGTCCTTAATTTAACTGTTGGTTGATATATCTACGACTTACCTGCGTCAAAATGACATTATAAATCAAGATGTCCGAAGTCGTTTGTGAGACGTCACTGAATGAACGTGACGTAACGTGAAAGAGAAGCAATATTCTCGATGTTTATTCCCCTTACTAAACAGATCAAGTGACTGGATAAATAGAATGATAGCTCAGTGATGTAGACGTACCAAACGTTTATCCGGCTTCGCTGTGGGATTTATCCTTCGGGTCACCCGATGAATCCCTCCGTCTTGCCAAATAAACTTTCTCATCCACGTCACTAACCTATCACCAAATTCTCTATTTCTCAGACCGAATTATGGCTTAGTGCAATCAGTGTCAATCTTAGAACAGACACGATTGGATACAATAACTGGTATTCTTAGACCAAAGTATGGTTTGATTCAATCGGAATCATTCTTAAAGCAAGACACGGCCGGATACAATAAATGGTATTCCCAGACCAGTATGGTTTGATGCAATATGTGTCGTACTTAGAACAAGACACGGTTGAATCTGTTCTGAAGGATATTGCTCCAATTTGTTCCCGTGTGTCACTGAGTTGTTTGTAAAGATATCAAGCCGTTCTGGAACCCCGAACTGGACAATCTACAAAAACAACTCGGTGACACACGGGAACAAATTGGAGCAATAGCCTTCAGAACATAACACTCTACATCACAACCTGCTGAAAGACAAGTTTGAGAGTGAAAAGAAGGCCAAGTGAAGAGATGGCATGAGAACACAGCATCGCTAAATTTTGAGAAAGACTCCCAAAAGCTGTGGCAACTCACCAACCCGCTAAATGATGACACTCGCCATCAGAGAAACACTGTGATCCAGATAAATGACCAACCCTTCGCAGGAAAAGTGGCAGCGAAGCTTATGAGACTGATCCATCATTCACAAGATAGGATAATATATGTTAGACAGTAGACTCGTTCCTTACAGACGGAATGTAGAGTAGATGAAGGAAGCCCTTGTATGCAAGACACTACAGGAGCTACAGGCAGCATTGAAGAAGCTGAAGAAGAAGAAGTCTACAGGAGCAGATGGCATTTTCAATGAAATGCTCAAACTCCTTGGGCATAAGGCAAAACGAACGCTTTGGAGATCTTCAACATTTGCTAGCACAAATGTCCAACCAAATGGAAAGAGGCTCATATTCAGCCCATCACGAAGAAAGGAAAAGACAAGAAAAAGCCATAGAGCAACAAACTGAAAAAGTATACTACGACTTAGTTGCACTGAGAAGCTCCTGGAAATAATCATAAAACAAGAGACTGCTCGGCATCTTCTTGTTCCAACACACACTGGATATCGCCAGCATTAAAGACGCTTTTCGAGAGGAGAAAAATGTTTTGGTAGTCTTGAAGGAAGGTCTATTTCTGACGTTGCTTCAAAATTGTATATCTGTAAATACGTTACGCTGTCTCAAGAATTGTCTGTACAACCGATCTGCAAGAGTAAAACTTGACGGCACTAACCGAGAGGGAGTTCCATAGCGTGGTGTAATCTCTCTAACCCTGTTCCTTGTATACATAAATGACCTCGTGTCCAACCTGCCTAGAACAATTTCGAACACCCTACATGCTGATGATATTGCCATCTGTAGTTCCGAGACAAGTACAGTCACAGCCAAACTAAGAATACAGACTGTCATCCATAAGGTAGCAGAGTGGACTGACAAGTGGGCTGACATGGAAACCTTGCAGAGAAAACTTGCAAGGGGGGTCACTCAAAAAGCTTGCAACCATGAAGAAACTTGCCGGAACAAGCTGGGGAGCAAATGCTTAGATCATACGGCAAGTCTACATAGGCACCGTACGTCCCCAAACAGAAATGCCTCACCTCATGGATAACTGCATCCAGAACCAGTAAAACCAAACTGGACAAGGTTCAAAAGGATTCATTTAGGCCATGGAAATCACTTCAAAAAGGTAATGGAAAAGAGAGCCACTTGAAACAATACGAGAGCACAAAGCCCCTTTGCAAGCTGAGAAGGCTAAAGGACTACCATCCCACTAACCCCACACAAAGCTCCAAAGCCGCACCAAGAACAGACTGAAACGACCACATTGTCAAGGACCTACAAAGAGGGGACAATGCAGCTCCTGATACAGAGACCGATATGATAGTACCTGACACATGGGTTCCAAGACGAGATGCTCTCAAAATCAGACTTGAAGTACCTGGGTTAGAAGATAAGGTAAAACAACATCCGGCTCTTCAGAAATCTCTTACACTGGAGTGGATCCATGAACGATACCAAGCTATTTCCTGGATACAAGGCTTCACTGATGAATCGGCAGAAAGGGCAGTTCGAAATGCAGAGACTGGAGTCAACATCAAGTTTGCAGACGGCTCAACTATTTCACTGTCTCTCCAAGAAGGGAAGATACGCTCCAACAACAGGGCCGAGATGCAGGCCCTCACAACGTCTGCACTCCAACTGCCTGGGCGAAGGGAAACACGACAAAATATTGTCTTTCTAACAGACTCAATGCCAGCACTTTAGGTGTGCTCTCAGCAGGACCATTGGCTACTCTAACAAAAAAGTAACAAGACAGCTGCAGTCAAACGTCAGTATCCTGTCTGAACACAACACTGTAGTACATCAATGGATTCCTGCACATGTGGGCATAGTCGTAAGTAAAGCTGACTACACACTTGCGAAAGAAACAACCAAGAGAACGCAACACCAACCTCTAACCTCATACATGTACTAGTATTTAGAAGCAAATGAAAAAATGGGTCTTGCTTAGACATCTGGATGCGGGGCAGAGGAGCAGACATTATTCCACATCTAACCAAATCTGACAGACGCACGACCCACGGATAATGTCCTTCGAGACCAAGTTGTGTGGAGATGCCAGAAACCTACAGAAGATTGCGCAGTTCTTCAACACACCCCAACTGAAGATATAAACGGCCGTGTTTTGTTCTAAGACATTCCTCGGTCTGAGAATACCAGTTACTAGTAGTGTATAGAGTATTGCTTTTTTCTAAGAAGGACACTTACTGTATCAACACTTTCACTGTACTAACTTTAATCTAATCATTTACTGATTAATTGTATCTAGCAATTCATTGTTCTTAATTTCACACTTATTGTTTCAAGCTATTCCACACGACGCTCTTTGTATGTATTTGTGTCGTCGGTGTTCTATATGGGCCTCATTGTATGTGGGCATTTTTCGTAAAGTACATAATATGTAAATCATTAATATTATTAGTGATCTGTTTGCTTTTAATTAATCCAGACACCGGTAACGGACCCAAAAGATGTTAGTTATTTTCGTTTTAGGGGGCATTAAGTGAATGGTACAGAAGATGCCCTAACCCAGGAGCATCCCTGGTTCTTTGATAATCCTGGTGTCAAGCATCATACACGGGTCATGGGCTTTTAAAGTCTCACTGCTGATATTACTAACTGAGGTTAGTTATGAACGACTATTAGTTGGGAAACAATTAAAATGATTTTTAAATTGGAAAACACATTCAATTGATAGAATTTGGCAGACTGTGTATTTATAAACATGTTCCTTTACGACGAGCAATTTGATATGATACAATACAGTGCAGCAGTACAATACAATACAATACAATACAATACAATACAATACAATACAATGCAACAATACAATGCAACAATAAAATTAAAAATGATAGTTGTTTTCAAACAAATTCATAATTAATATGAATTGTATACATGATTTTCTCCTTGTTATCGCCATCTTGTAAGATATTACTTTGTAAATGGCTATAAACTGTAA
Organism: Spisula solida; assembly: GCA_947247005.1. Taxonomy (NCBI): domain Eukaryota; kingdom Metazoa; phylum Mollusca; class Bivalvia; order Venerida; family Mactridae; genus Spisula; species Spisula solida. The sequence goes on along the minus strand of OX365952.1, from coordinate 23,348,641 downwards.
ATAGTTTATGCAATTAACTTATGATATGTTATGATGTTCAAGGAATAAGTTTTTTTAACATACGAGAGATGTTCAACTTATATTTGAACAGAATTAAACATCCAGTATTTTCATAAATCTCAAGACGAAATCGAATTGTGCCTATTCAATAGTGTATAGTAATATATCAAGTGATATAAACAACAATTGTAGAATGTATATATATATGTGATATCCTTAGAACAAAATCAACATTGGCATAGAGGGTGTAGATTTTGCATTTTTAAGGCCAAACATCTTCAAGTACTGATGCTTACAATTCCTTTCTCTAATGGACGTTTCAATGTTCTCAAGATTTAAATTCTATTGATACTTTATCAGAAGACTTCGGTATCCACTGTTTGGGTATAATATAACGCCAGTCTAATTCATAAGGTATTTTATGACATGTTTTGTAGGGCGACAGGAAGGAAGGACGATTCGTATTTTTGTCGAAAAAAAACCATTATAATTTTTTTTAGACCTTTTGCATAAATGAAATATGCGTTCACTTTTGTCCCAATTTCAATTATTTTGAGTTCCGCTTTTCCATAATATCAAACACAAGACAATGTCATGAAAGCGGCCGCGAACACACCAAGCTTAACTAACTCAAACTTATGCCTATCATCAAGACCCCTTCTAAAATGACAGAATCTGTCCATGTAATAATTTCCTCTTACTAGATAAAACATTAACTCCTCAGGGGCGACACATTTTTCTAATCACTGTTCCGTAATCGCACATACAGCCTCCAAGACCTTTGTATGCGCTCTTTGTTTTGCTTGGCATTGAGCCAATGAACCTACGTTTTTCTGAAATTCTGTATCTAACATTTTCGAAATAATAAGATTGAAAGTTGCAACTGATACTTACAGCTTCGCTGCCATCCAACGTTTGGTTATTGGTTTTGTCCTATATATCACAGAACCAATGGGCATGGCGGTTACAGGTTTGGACCATTTTTGGTGATTTTTAATATTTGGTGCCATTTCGCCAAAACAAACATGTTAACGCATATTACCTTTCACATGACAAATATTACTAATTGTCTGCACGGAAATGGGTAATTCGTAATCTACCAAAACATTTTTGATGTTTCTATATGGGCAATTTGTCTTAAAAAAGCAAAACACAACACCCTCTACGAGGTGGTTGATTTTGGTTAGAAAAATAATGCAAATATGATACAAAATGAGTGTATATACTACTGAACACATTTTCTAACATGGTTCATACTACTGAACACATTTTCTAACATGGTTCATACTACTGAACACATTTTCTAACATGGTTCAATTGAATTAAATCGATTTTATTGTGTAAGGATGACAAAATCCTATGTTCAGTTTTGTTCAAAACGTTAAACACCTCTCGAATTGCTCATATAGTGGTATTTGAACAAATACATCCCGACACATCACTCGACTATTGCAACAACCCCCCAAAAAGGTCGCACAATATACCAGTGTCAATGCATCACACCACATCAGTCATACAACGATTACGTTTTCACAACTTTGTATTAAAGTCACGTATATCGTTAAATGCCAAATGAACACCTTATATTTAGGTCTGTATTGTATAATTACTAGAATAACTACTAGTCATTTGAAGATATTAACAAACGGCATTTTCAATATCCCTCACGTTTTTAGTTAAACATATATACTTGTAATAGATAGATCTAGGGTTTAGCCACGAAGTCTCCCAAAATGAAAATGAAATGTCTCTATCAACCGTTTGAATTAATTAAGTATAATTTATCCTGTTGTATATATCAGTCCAACACGATCCGCGGATTAATCCATATATAGATGTACAACGACCTTCGAAATATGACCCTAGGACGAGTTCATTGGCTAAGGTTTAAACAATAGTTAACGTTATTTTTCTGGTAGATTATGAATATATGTTACAAATTCACATCAACTTTCAAGTTGACAGCGTGGCCTAGTGGTTAAGATTATCAATACTGGGAACATTCGCATATTTTTTTATATAGGCTGTGGGTTCGATTCCACTGCTTACCTGTTTTTCAATAATTGTATTATCATAATACATGAGTTTTTTTTATATATTTTATTACGTAATGAATAATAAAAATATGTTTTAGTTTTAATACAAGTTTGCTTTGTTTATTTTATTTTATTATTTTAGTCCGCAATGGATATTGTATTTATTGCTGAGATGACAATCGGGTTGAATTACAAACTATTTTCATCATTGGTTTCGCTGGAATCACTACATGTACTCTAAGAATATTCTGTAGAAACGTCAAAATTGATAGGCGTTTACTCTCGTAATACAAGGAGCACAGTTTGGGTGACCGTTGACCGATGTTTCTGTTCAACAGTCATGACGTGGGAATGTTTTCAAGGATAAGAATACAAAGACAAAAGATATATTTTAGACGTATAATTATGTAAAATAGACATGCACGCGCATGTTTTATTTAGCAAAATTTAAAAAAAATATTCAAAATGAGTTGGATTCGAACCAAAGCAAAAAATCTATTTAGATCGATAAGCAGTAGCTTAGCCTACTGCGTCATAAAGGACGATGTAAGCTTCAATTTCAAATAATTGTTTCTTTTCCGAATACACCCCTTTTACCTGGATTATTTCATTATTAAAAGTACAGTTACGCCCGAACGATTGTGGTTCATCTATACACATAGAGCAAACCAGGGCATGTATTATTACCGCAATAAAACATGGTATCAAATTGGCGGTTACCATTTACGCCCCGTATCACGTGACATATTTATGAATGAATGAACGTAAACTTTATAGTAAAACTTCAACGGGTCGCGAGTTACATGAGTATCCAGTGTTACAGCTATGACGCATCTATTTTTAGAAACTCCAATATACTCTCGAAATTAAAATTAATAAATACTTCCTTCAGAAAATTACGAAGGTCGTTTTCATTAACGAGGGAGGTAATTGTACCAGCTAATAAGCCACTCAATTTCAGCGTGGATTTATGTTCAATGTCAAATGGGTGAAAATGGAATCCGCGCAGTTAAATAGTGCGGGATATTATCGTATTTAGAATCGAAATGAAAACTCTGTTATTGTATTTACGCGAACAGATTTTTATTTCTTAAAACAAGTGCAATTTAATTTGTTATATAAAAAGGTAATGTAATGCTCGTATAATATACAAGAGCACGGTGTACTGATGCCGTACGCTCGAATTTCTTATTCCACCAAAATCGTTGCTCTAGTTATTGTCATTTTGCGTTCAGGTTGGATCCCCATTAACGTCAAAATTATCTTAAAAGTACTATGTCGATAAATACAAAAATTGGTATATCTTAATAAAACAATCTAACTAACCCTCATTAATTGCAACATAATTTTTGATCCACAAAAAGTGCACTTTGCTTGACTTCCAATGTAATTTAAACTCTAAAACAAGATAAAAAACACATGGGTGATTCAAATGACCAGAACAGCAAAAGTCAGCTAATTGATCAGTTGATTATCCAATATAAATGAACATTAAGTAACACATAAATAAATATATTATGGGGCCAAGACATAAAAAAAATATATACCAGATTTATATAGCTTTTTCATGCACCCAAACGTTAAAATGTACTTTACATATAGTGTTGCAGCCACAAGGGCGCCGATGTATCCTCTACCAGTGCAGATACTGCATGACCTGACCAGAGGGACAAGACTGAGCGAAAGCCCCTTAAGGGAGAGAGAAACGTTAGATACATCAACCTTTATGTGTTTTATGTTTAAGCTTAACTTAAGCTGTTTAAATATCTGGAACAATGCGGAAATTCAACCAAGTTTGAAAGGGACAATAGAGAGGTTGCGAAAGACAACGTGTAACATGTACGTGTACGTGAATACTATTTTTGGGTATTTCGTCATCCAGGTATGTGTAGTTTCTCCACGTAACGGACGTGTGACAGACGAAAATATAATGTGTACTACGTCACACAGGTATGCGTATGCACGGGAAACCCAAGATTTATCACCGATAGTCTCAGTGAGTTTATATAAACAATCAATATCGATTAACGAAGAAATCGTGTTACAACTTCCATGTGATGTTACACGCAAACGTTGTGTTTCGCAAGCCAATTTTAATTGCAACGCGTACGTATACATGTACGGGTAGCTACACGTACACGTAGTCGTACACGTTCGAACCGCAACCTCTCTAATAACTTGCCATGTATACCCAACGTGGCAAGTAAGTATATTGAGTTTTAAGATAAATATATCTTTCATAACAAATGGCCAAAATATTATAATTTATAAGTGAAATAATAGCAATTAAAAAATGAAAGAAGACATCACAGGCGTAACTGCCTCCGTTGCAATAAATTAGTTACATTGTATTTTCAAAGTGTACAAGTTTCAAATGGATACCTTTTGAAATTTTGTCAAGATTACAAACTTGAAATTTTAATCTGAAAACTCAACGTACGCTAACGCAGGTCCACAGCTCTCGAACGGATACCAATCATTACACTGTATCATTTTGAAGGAACAATTTTGAAAAAGATTATTCTAATATCCACCAATATAATATACTAGTATTATGATACTTGTCCAGATTTATACTTTTCGAACACCCCTCGTAATACTCTATGTTATAAAAATGCTGTTATTTATTACTACTAGTATCTATTATCGTAACTCAGACGTTTCATCTATAACCCACGTTCTAGTCACCAGTGGCTCTATAAATATATAACAGGCTATCGTCCATAGCTTCGTCCATTCTATCGACGTCTTGCTTCTACCATCGACAGTAACCTGAACAAAATGTCATCTACCATTAGTCGCAGGTAAGACTTAATTTATTTACCAGATTGTGTTGATTTTTAGTTTATCTTAGTGACTCTACAGGTAACTGTATCATTAATAAATAGTTAACAAAATTTATATAAATTTATAATATCTTAGAAAGGTTTATAACACATGAAATTGACCACTAAGTCACTGAAGTGCAGTTTGTTTTTATTAAACATTTCATTAATACTGGTGGTATTTTAAATAGTATTACATAAACAGAAACTAGAGAGCTTCATCTTCAATTTGATATCAATATTTTAAAAATCCGTCCATAAATAAGAAAATAAACCCATAGGTCGTGAAATCACTTTCTGTTTACATGTTAAGAAAAGCATTGCCCTTTCTTTTGAATGCACCTCAGTGATTGACTGGACAACGTGGTATACATTTCATGGTATAACTTTTTAACCAGTTGGTCAATTTCGATGGGATTTTGCATGGAGGTAGTTCTAACGATGTTGTCTATGAAGTCTATGAATGTAATTACTTTATGATGATATCGAAAGCCAATCTTGTTCTTGATACCATGAAAATCTGACCTCTTTAGTACAAATGCACCTGTCTATGGTAACATAAATTTTATAAAATATTGTTTTTACTATTTATATAGATACAGTTACCTGTGAGTGAATGTGATCATTTCATTAAAAAAAAGATAAAAATGCCCCAAATAAATTACTTAGTAGGCACTTCGTCTATTTATTTATTAATAATAAATTACATCGTATGAAATCACTTTAAGCTAATTTATTAAACCTGGGGATATGCTCATAAATCCTCGACGAAATCAAACCAAATAGAAATGTATACTCATTGACATGCTTTAGTTTAGTTTACAATCTTGGATAATAATGATTGGTGGCAGATTAATATTTAAATAGAAAAGCATCTTCTTATATTTATCTATAACTAAAGTATTTATTATTATTATCATTATTATTCGATATACCGGTATTAAGAATTATTATTATTGCACATGCCCCGTGTTCACAAAGACTAATTATCATTATCAGCTAATATTTCTAAATCAAAATCAGTAAATAGAAAGATATTTTAAAAGTTCTACGCAGTTCTAGGAAACACTATTGATATCGCCTTAAATTTATTTCCAAACAATAGAGCGTAGACTACGGGACCAATATTTGCAAGAATGGAGATAATCTATAACCAATATGCCAAAATTAGAATATCACTGTAAACAGAAAACAGAATTTAAATTTGAAGAGTATGTTAATATTAATAATACAAATGATGACCTAAGAAAACATTTTTCCAGAATGAAATTGTCTTCTCATAGCTAAGAAATAGAATCAGGGCGTTCGGGTATAGAAAGAGAAAATAGACTTTGTATTTTATGTAATCAGAATGTAGTGGAATCCGAATATCATTTTATGTTATGTTGTGACACTTACAGAACCATAAGAACAAAATATTTTCATAATATATCATGGCATTGTGTACAATTTTTTTCAATCTTATGCCAACAAACAATAATCATTTGCAAGTAAAAGTAGCCCAATATATTAAAGAATGTATGCTTATAAAAAAAGAAAAAAAAACACCCTGGACATATTAGCTGTTCCTTCATTGTTTGTAGTAAACAAGTTATTAGTCCCCTACCGGTTTTTGACCGGAGGGGACTAAAGGTTTGCCTTACGTCCGTCCGTCCGTCAAACAATCTGGATCCTGACATAACTCAAACAGTTTCTAAGCTAGGTTTATGAAACTTGGTACGTGGATGGGGGGCAATAAGGGGATTATGCACGTCTAAAATATTTTGATTCTGACAAAAATTGTGGTTGCTATGGCAATAGAAACATTGAAAATGGCCTCAAACCGGTAGGGGACTTGTTTATTTAATTACTTGTTTATATATTGATGTATGTATATATTTGACATTCCTTAACATTTGTATTTATATTTATTGTGTCTTTGTCATAGTTCTTTTGTGTTTGTAAATGGCCAGAGGAAATTTGTTTGCCGATTATGCCAATAAAATTGTATTGTATATGAACATCATCTCCTAAGTATACATGTACGCGACGCTACGCTGCAACTATGCCTTACAATACAATACAATACAATACAATACAATACAATACAATACAATACAATACAATACAATACAATACAATACAATACAATACAATACAATACAATACAATACAATACAATACAATACAATACAATACAATACAATACAATACAATACAATACAATACAATACAATACAATACAATACAATACAATACAATACAATATAATATAATATAATATAATATAATATAATACAATACAATATATTTATTTCCATCTCATAGGGTGATATTATATGTATCTATAATACAATGATTACTTACATGTTAATTACAAAGTTATATATATACAGTCACAATACAGTGATATAAATGCATCACTATAATGATTGAATTTTATGGTTCAAAGCGGGTGCGCAAAATATCGAAGACCTGTTAGACAATAAAGGCAACTTTTACAGCTTCGAACATTTTAAAGAAAATAATAATCTCATAACCAACTGTATGCAATACCAAGGTGTTATAAGGTCTATATCTGATTTTCTGAAAAAGAATGATTGTCAAAGTAAAGACAAAATAATCAGACCGTACATTCCAACACTTTTTAAAATATTCTAAAATTTAAACAAGGAAGTCAACCAATGTATAATATTCTGATAAAAACAGAAGTCAAACCAGCTTGTGTATCAAAATGGAATGAGGATTTAGGCTTGCAATTAAGAGATAAAGACTGGAATATCTTATTTTCAACTCCTTTCGAAATAACTACAGATTCAAACTTGCAATGGTTTCAATAAAGAATTATACATAGAATTATTGGAACAAAATCTTTCTTATATCGAATTAACTTAATAGATAATGCAAACTGTTCTTTCTGTAAAACTATGACCGAAACAATCAAACATTTATTTTGGGATTGTCATGTAATAAAGCAACTGATTTTAAATTTTTTGGAAATCATGAAGTAATAAAAACATTTCTCAATTGTGAACATTTTATATTAGGAATCAGAGATCACAAGCAAGCTGTTCTTAACCTTATGTTCACATACCTTAAAATGTATATTTACAACTGGAAAGTTCAAGAAATCAATCCGACCCTAAATCGAGCAAAACATTATGTCAATTATCAATATAAGGTACAAAAAGGGGTTGCGGTTAAATTGAATAGTTTGGACTCTTTTAATGCAACTTGGAATTTGTACTTAAATTTTTTCCAATAATTCAAAAAATAAAAAACAAAATTATTTCAAATGGACTGCACTTTCAGCCCAGAGAAAATTCTAACTTTTATTATCATATATAAAAGAAAGGAACAACCGACAGAACTGAAAAAAATAAAAGAGTACCTGTACCCACCAAATCCAAATAAACGGGGGATTTTTGTAATGCTATATGTGTATGCATGTATATAAGTTGCAACACTTGTATGCATGCATGTATCTGTGCGTGCATGCATGTATGAGTGTATGCATGCATGTATGCATGTGTGCATGTATGCATGTATATATGTATATTATACTGTATTATGATTCATTTTACAGTTATATTACATGTTGTACGGTAGTATGTGGGATGCCCTCGACCCACATCTACCTATTGACGAGGAAAATAAAATTATCCCCCCTGTAAAAAAGAAATGATTGAATTATCATTACGACAACACTTTATATGCAGAATGCTGACGCAGTATCAACGTATCCGTGCGCGTGTTTGTGAAATACATCATTTTGTACGTGTTTCGTTTATTTGTGATGTTGTTGTTGTTTACAGCAAAGTTATAACCATTTTCTCGTTATATATTGATCATCCACCTCGTATATGTGTATGTGGTTCGTTATGTACAGTCTATAAATGCACGACACAAACATATATATATATATATTATACTAGTATGTATGTACAATCACATATAGTGTGTCTTTATTTTTTAGCTCACCTGTCACAAAGTGACAGAGTGAGCTTTTGTGATCACTCTTCGTCCGTCGTCCGTCCGTCCGTCCGTCCGTCCGTCGTCCGTCCGTCAACAATTGGCTTGTGTAGACACTACAGGTCACAATTTTAGCCTAATCCTTATGAAACTTGGTCACAATGATCATCTCAACAAAATCTAGGCCAAGTTCGATATTGCGTCTTCTGGGGTCAAAAACTAGGTCACTAGGTCAAATTATAGAAAAACCTTGTGTAGTCACTAGAGGTCACAATTTTGACTTAATATTTATGAAACTTGGTCACAATGATCATCCTAACAAAATCTAGGTCAGGGTCGATGTTGGGTCATCCGGGGTCAAAAACTAGGTCACAAGGTCAAATCATAGAAAAACCTCGTGTAGTCACTAGAGGTCAAAATTTTGAATTAATCTTTATGTAACTTAGTCACAATGATCATCTCAACAAAATCTAGGTCAAGTTCGATATTGGGTCATCCGGGGTCAAAAACTAGGTCGCAAGGTCAAATCATAGAAAAACCTTGTGAAGTCACTAGAGGTCACAATTTTGGCCTAATCTTTATGAAACTTGGTCACAATGTTCATCTCAACAAAATCTAGGTCAAGTTTGATATTGGGTCATCCGGGGTCAAAACCTAGGTCACAAGGTCAAATCATAGAAAAACCTTGTGTAGTCACTAGAGGTCACAGTTTTGACCTGATCGTTACGAAACTTGTTTACAATGATCATAACAACAAAATCTGGGTCAAGTTTGATATTAGAACATCTTGTGTCAAAAACTAGGTCACATTGTCAAATCATAGAAAAACCTTGCATAGTCACTAGAGGTCACAGTTATGGTCTAATCTTTATGAAACTCGGTCACAATGATCATCTCAACAAAATCTAGATCAAGTTTGATATTGGGTGATCCGGGGTAAAAAACTAGGTCACAAGGTCAAATAATAGAAAAACCTTGTGTAGTCACTAGAGGTCACAGTTTTGGCTTGATCTTTATGAAACTTGGTCACAATGACCATCTCAACAAAATCTAGGTCAAGTTCGACAGGTGAGCGACCTAGGGCCCTTTGGGCCCTCTTGTTTTTAGTACCCAGATTAGGGCTACTTTAAGAGTAGGAGTTTTAGATACCCTGTATTTGTTACTTTCTAACCTATAAATGTGTTGTAAATACTATACATTTTACTTTGTATTATTATTTTTATGGATTGAATAAAAGTCCTTTAACAACAGTTATTGGTTATTTATTCATTAATTTTGCCTTACAAAAAGTTAATATTAAGTCAGACAGGGAAGTAGTATCATTCAGATAATTTAGAAATTATTGCAATATACATAATATTATGTTTAAACATAGGTCAATGACAACAGTAACGAATAAATAATTCATGAAATACTAAGTTATATATACATTATATATATATACATGTAGTAAAACTGATCCATTTACATTAATGTATTAAATGTAATATAGTTAGCAAATATAACAGTATATACTTCTTGTAATGTAATAATCAAACGACATAAAATGAGGAGTAGACGCTGCATAAGAGTATTTTACTTTGCATTAAATGTTTTGTTTCCTCAATTCACAAGCCGTGATTTATATGCCTGTATGCATGACAAGATTTCTGATGATATTTTTTTTTTCAAGATTTACCATAGCTATAAACTTTACAGTGTTTGCAGTAATATTTCCATAATCATGCAGTTTTCGAAATGTATTATATGACAGACATCAAACGAAAATAGAACTCATCTTCAATAACATTGCATAAACTACAGGTGTCATTTTCTTAATTATATGGTGTTTGTACAGACGTGTGCCACCTTCCGACTTCAATTACTTACCTATGAGCTGACGTGTGATTTATGTTTTCTTTCTTAAAGGTGCTGCCTGGCGTATTGGTTTATTGCAAAAATAAAAAAAATTGTCAAATAATCGCAAAATTTTGGTATAGTTGGCTGTATATCCAATAAACAACCACACTGACATCTAAAATAACTTGCGAAACATTGGCATTTTGTAATAAATTAGTTTTTTTTACATCCAAAATTCTTTGTGTTAATACCCTATAGAATTAACACTACTATGACTTAAATTGCCTGAAATTTGTTCGCACTCGGACCGAATACCTCAGGCCAGAGTTCTTTGATTTTTCGTTACTCGGACCCTCCTGCCCTATTTTTTGGCATTTTCAAAAAAAAAAAAAGTTTTATATCAAATATTTTGATGGTAATGTTACTTTACACCTTGTTTTATTATGTATTTCAATATTTTACTAATGATAAGTAGGTATAGTGCTCTCATTTACCACTGTGCCATAGGTATCATTGAAAAAATTAACGAACTGAAATTTATTTTTAAACAAAATTTACATGTAGATCTAATTAAATTTCTGTAGATTTCTTTAAAATTCTTTATCAATGATGCAGATACATGTGCGCTGTATTTGTTACAAGATAAATTTGCTGTTAGAACTAAAAGTGTTGCTTTCAATAATGGACCGTCATTGACTACAATCCACCATCAACTTCATTTTGGAGTTTTTATTTATATTTTTTCCCTCCTCCTGTGGACTTTTTTCTCAAAAATGTCCGAGTAACAAAAAATAAAAAAAACTCTGGCCTCACTGATGTATACGCTGTACATAGTTTGTTATATATACAAAAAAATAGCCCGATCTGTGAGGCAGCACAAATATTTCGATATTTATAACACCTAAAAAGATTGTTATCTAAGTAATGTGTAAGTTCTAGCTATTGACAAATCTTCCTTTATCACTGTTATAAATTTGTTAGTATTTATCATATACATGTATAGTCGTGTCTTAAATGCACAAAACATTTTTGTTTTCCTTTTCAAGTTTGAGCTCGAAAATTTGAAAGGAGAGTCATCGTTATTTATTTATTCTATAATATACTTTCCTATTGAGAGACAATACATTTTTGTTTTTCGTTTCCAAATCCTTTATTTAACCAAACAAGAAGCAAAACCATTTAATTGTAAAATGATTTTCAACATTTCTTGCCCAACATGTATCATACATGTTTTTCAGCGTGAGCTGTCTAGCTTGGTCTTGACCTACTCAAACAACCAATGAAATGTTTATAAATATCTCCGGGGTGAATCAAATGCAAACTTTTGATTCCATAGATTATTGTATTCTTTTCACAAAAGGTTATGCCCGATTTTAAATTATTGCATTTTTCTCTTGTGCTAAACTTATTGTACATTACTCGCCTGTCTGCTATACCGTAACTTTATTTCTGCGGTGTACAAGACAATATTACAGTGTTGAACCTTATGTGACCTCTTGCTACTCCAGTCAGAAGGAGAAGCGAGAAACTATCCCAATATATAGTATACGACATCAGTACATTCTGCTAGTACAGGTTATCTGATGACTTGTTCTATAAATAGTGTGGATACTCCTTAGTTATCTGAAGGTCGGCCAAGCAATGTAAACCAGGGCTGTTCAGTGTTAAAAGTACCATTGTTTCGAATTGGTTTTAAACTTCTAAACACAAAATAAAATGCAAAACATAAGTTTGTTGAAAAAAGTTTTGTCATATGAATACATATGAATGCTTTTTCGTTTTACTGAATATAAAATTAACATTAGTTTGTATATTGTAAAACAACATTCATAATTAGCAATATCTGTAACCATGTTTTATCCTAATAGAATCTAATAAGCTTTCATTAAACTTCTTGACATCAATAGATCATGTACTTCAAAAACCAACAGAAAACATAATGTTTTATTATTCCGATAAACTTAGGGCGTGCACTTTAGTTTTTAATGAGAAGAATATAACAACGTGAAAACGCATGTTTCTATAGAAAAATGCACAAATGTCATGGACCATTCTTTATTTCGTACATTAAGTGTGCAGTCAACTTTATTGTAAATTAATTTAAACAATACATGTAACAATCGCAGACTGTCATTAAACTCAACGCTGTATATCTTTTTTAAAGATATTTCTTGTTTCTCTAAAGCATTGAAAGCCATCATAGAATAACACGAATACGATATTGTGTAAGTATTCAGGGAGAGGACTTAAATAAGTTGTATAAACTCGTTTACCAAATTCTTGTGTATTTGTACAAACATTAATACATCGACGCCACGGGTGACAGTGGCACCCCTACAATCATAGGCAGTCAACACGTAGTGTTTTAGACCTTAAACACTCATCGCAGCACGTTTGTTAGCGACACACTTACAATCATAGGCAGTCAACACGTAGTATTTACGACCTAAAACACTCATCGCAGCAATGTGTTAGCGACACTCCTACAATCATAGGCAGTCAACAAATAGTCTTTTGGACCTTAAACACTCCTCGCAGCAAGTTTGTTAAACTTAGATTTTGCAGGAAGGAGTGTTTTATGTCCAAAAATGCTACGTGCTGACTGCCTATACCTACATTCACTATCACCAACTTTATATAAGGCTTCATCAACCATGAGGAGATGCGCATTCAAATGGCTATCCTTTAATCGTTCAAGTTGTGTGATTTCTGCAGACTTACACGCCTTTCATAATGAAGTCTTCATTAAACGAAATTTGTCTGTAGCATTCACTTGTTCGTGAGTTCTTAGCAACTTTAAACTGAAAGAAAGCTTATTGGTAGCGCGTCTGCTACGGTTCAAAATAGGCTATAAGTTATACAACTTAGTGTCATTGTAATTTCATTGATAGTATATGAGATAATTGGTTTGAATAAAACTTGTACATAACAATTTAACCAAGAAACATCTAAGTAAGAAAGGGGCATAACTCTATTTAAAATAAACACACTTGACCAGTCCTATTGACTTTTGATGATGAAAAGTACTGTAACTATTGACAGTATATGAGATATGGTATGAATGTAACTTACAAGCAAAACTTTAACCAAGAAAAGTCGAAATTGAAAAGGGGAACAACTCCACTTAAAATAAAAATGTTATTGCATATTGATCGATAGTGTTGATTAAGGATGGTAAACAAGTGTAGTAAGTGCTATATATATGACATGGATTCTATGTAATATATGAATTAATATAGTAGTTGCACCAAAAAACCTTAACGAAAAAGTCTCACTTGAAAGGAGCATAACTCTAATTAAAATCAAAATAGAGTTATTGCATTTGACCAGTATTGTTGTTTTATGATGGTTATCAAGTATGGTAAGTTTCAATGCTATAACATGGATAATATGTAAGATATAGCCAAATATAGTATCCTGCACAAAAAACCTTAACCAAAAATTCTAAGTTAAAAAGGGACATATATCGAACTAAAATCAAAATAGTGTTATTGCATTTGACCAGTATTGTTGACTTATGATGGTTAACAAGTGTGGTAAGGTTCAATGTTATAGCATGGATAATATGAAAGATATGGTCAATTATAGTAGCCTGCACCAAAAACCTTAACCAAGAGTGTTTCGCCGACGATGACGCTGATGCCGACGAATGTGTGAGTACAACAGCTCTCCGTATTCTTCAAATAGTTGAAGTACCATGTGACATTCGGCACTGCCCATACCAAGGATGAAGCCCTACAGTCAACCATATTTTATACATACACTTATCGGAACTTCTAACGCTACCTTTTGATTTTTCTAGATATCTTAAAAACCGGTCGAGATAACTTCATCAAATTTTCACCAAATTGGGTTTGATATATCCGCTTGTTACTGCTCTAGTCAATTTAGAAATTGGTATCTTTGAAAACACGTGGTAAAGGCGTAACCCCGAATATCAAAAGTCACTACATTTAACAATATTTTCAATATTTCATTTCTGCTACAAATGTTACTATTTAACACATGTAAAAAATTGAAATTATCCACGAATGTCATGTACGTAATAAATCCCTAGGTAACAAAAACGAAGTTGGTAAGCTAAGATTACCTCAAAATAAACACCTTTTCTAAATTAAATCGGATTCATTTAATATACATTTTGTGCGCATGATGATAAACCTGAAAAAGAGCTTCTTGAAAGTTAAATACACATCATTTCTAAACAAGAGGGCCCAAAGGGCCCTAGGTCGCTCACCTGTCGTTCTAGTGCATGCACACCCCTATGGTGACCCTACACATTTTCTGAATAAAATTTAAGGAAGTTCAGCCTCTATTGCAAATTTTTTAATGATTTGACCATGTGACCTTGTTTTTGACCCCAGATGACCCAAAATCGAATTTGGCCTAGATTTTGTTGACATGATCATTGTGACAAAGTTTCATAAAGATTAAGTTGAAATTGTAACCTCTGGTGACTACACAAGGTTTTTCTATGATTTGACCTATAATTTAAACAAAATATTTTCCTCCATAAAACTGTACAAATACATGCCATGAAGACAAAACAATACCTAAATACTTAAAAAAATAAAAATTATGGTTCCAGTGGGGTTTGAACCCACGACCCTCAGGAAAATGTCTACGCTCCCTACAGCGCTTTGATTTCCTCTTAACCATTACAATTCGCACCCTGCTTAAAATACTAGAATATTTTGATATTTGACCTTTACAAAAATGCTGTGAACCCTGATACACATTTTCATTGGTTGATGAAAGTTTACTTGTATGTATACAGAGAGAGTTACAGCAGAGAGTTTAGTGACCATGACGACTACATGTTGAAAGGTTTAAATGAGTACACACACTGCCTGAGGTTTAAATATTTCATGGTTCTACACACTGGTCATTATTAATTTGTTACAATCAGTATGATAAACTGATAGTGCGAGAGTATTAATATATAATACAAGTCATTCTTTTAACACACGCGTTTTATATACAATGCAGAGCCTAGACACGATGTAGTTTCGGGCGAGGCAATTGAAGAGTAGAAAATGTCAATTGACAGTGTGACCTTGTTTTTGACCCCAGATGACCCAAAATCGAACTTGGCCTAGATTTTGTTGACAGGATCATTGTGACAAAGTTCCATAAAGATTAAGTTGAAATTGTAACCTCTGGTGACTACACAAGGTTTTTCTATGATTTGACCTATAATTTAAACAAAATATTTTCCTCCATATAACTGTACAAATACATGTTATAAAGACAAAACAATACCTAAACACTTAAAAGAAAAAAAAAAAAGTATGGCTCCAGTGGGGTTTGAACCCACGACCCTCAGGAAAATATCAATTGACATTGTGATTTTTGTAATTGACATTGTGACTTTGTTTTTGACCCCAGATGACCCAAAATCGAACTTGACCTAGATTTTGTTGACATGATCATTGTGACAAAGTTTCATAAAGATTAAGTTGAAATTGTAACCTCTGGTGACTACACAAGGTTTTTTTATAATTTGACCTAGTGAGCTAGTTTTTGACCTCAGATGACCCAATATCGAACTTGACCTAGATTTTGTTGAGATGATCATTGTGACCAAGTTTCATAAAGATTAGGCCAAAATTGTGACCTCTAGAGAGGACACAACCCAATTGTTGACGGACGGACGGACGGACGGACGGACGACGGACGAAGTGTGATCACAAAAGCTCACTCTGTCACTTTGTGACAGGTGAGCTAAAAAAACTACAATGTAATAGATAGTATATTTCTTAAGAATTGAATTATTTCAGTTAAACATGGTGTTTGGTCGCGATTAGTTACAATTTGAAGTCGAGTTCGATTTCCGTTACGCATAGGAAACTTATCCTCTTAACAGACAGGTTGTGGTAACGGTTAACACTGGATTTCGCAGCAAAACACTGGAATGTGCAAACGTTTATTAAAAACATGAAAGAATCAAATCCGGTTGATCTTAAACATTTAAGGAAGAAAGGAAAAATACAAGCGGGTGACCAGTATCTCGTGCTAAAACTGTGACGTTCGTTATTATGATTTGAATACGTGTCGTGTGATACTCAAGATTCCAATAAAACTGTGTCAGAACTAGTGTCAACTATTGTTTGTTGGGTGTGCCAGAACAACCTAAATTAAATTAAATTGAACAGTTTTGATAGAAAATTTTAATCGAATAAACGGTTTACATTGCGAAAAAAATAATGATTACAAAATAAGTGGGTGGGGTAAAAACATAAAAATATTCGTTTGGTAATGTTTGCTTATTGTGTGTTTATGTGTTTCCGTGATATTTATATTACATGTTTAATGAAATTATTTTAAATTTTTCATTGATTTTCTCAGTATTTATTGCAAATTTAACCAAAGATCTGTATTTTAGGTCTAAGTTGATTTAACCAAAAAAAAATATTGCGAAAATGATAACTCGGTGACAAATATTTTTATTGCATAATTTTGAAGATCTATATCACGAGAATTGATTAAGAAAATATCTTTAAAAAATTTTTTGGAAAAAAAGTTAAACGGATTTTACCTAGGCATTAAATATGAAGTGTGGAGGGGTGGGGGGGGGGTAAAAGTGCAATGTATATTAGAGCAAAATCAAATACAATGTATACCAATTTTGGTTTCTTGGTCGTGTATAACAATATGCATTCAAAGTATATTGCAACATATTTTAATGTTTAGATCCTAGACATCATATAAAAATATATTCGAACATCACCACCAATTTACTAATTTAAATGTAATTTTTTTTAAAAAAGTACACACTTCAAACAGGGCTGATTACTCGGAAAACGAGTTCCGTGACCTAGTGTTCCTTCATCATAGTTTGTGCCAGTATAGATTACTTTACTTAACAGCTTGTTTCCTCTGTTGCTATGTTGTTGTTCGTGCATTGTTGCTGTTTCGTTGGGAGAAACATGTACCAGTACTACATGTGCTTTTAACTGGTCATTACCAGCAATACGAGATGTCTATTCTATATTTAACGAGTCACATTTCGACACTTGTTAATAAGGACAAAGTGACGACGATTTACAATCACGTTTATTATCGGACTAGATGATGAGCTATTATCAGTTATTCTTGAAGTTGAGAGGCATTCTTTTGTTAGAACCGTCACCTGTTCAAATAAGACAAAAAGCCTATATTTTATATACATTTGTATACGTCATACAAGAGGTGCCCCACTTATATTTGAACGCCGTTGAATATCCGATATTTTCATGCTTACCCGATATAAATGAAATAACTCTTGAACATAGAAAACACTAACGTATATTATTGAACATAGAAAACACTCACGTGTTAATTAAATTAAGATATAGCGGAATCCGTATGATAGTATTCATAAATGTCATTATGATATTTGTAGTTTATACTAATTTATTTAAGGTCGATGGTAAAACAAGTTTTTCCAACTTATATTAATCACTCTCGACACCTCATTCCTGGTGTTATCCATCGCCACGAGGGTATGGGAGAAGATAAGCCAGTTTCCCTTTTATGCTGAGCGTCTAGCAAGGGAATTTCTGGTACCATTTTTATTTCGTCTTTGGTATGACGTGGCCAGGGATCGAACCCGAGACCTCCCGCACTCGAAGCGAACGCTCAACCACTAGGCTATTGATATTTGTAGCATAGATAGTAATAAAGGAAAGAGTAAGAAGGACTGTCTCTTAGTGGTAATTAAGGTGAGAAGAGAGGTTATGGTTATAGAGTAAGTAAGAGAAACAGAGGAACTTTCAAAGTAAGATGAGTAGAAATGTTATGGGGTGGGTAATTTACCACAATATACTTTAGTTATGCAAATTATTAAGTACGATAGTTTGTTCAAGTTTTTTCCGACATTTGATGATTTTTTAAATGGCTGAATTGTCTGCGAGTATAATTTGCATGAACATTTTTAAAATATGAAATATTGTGAAAGCAGTAATGTAGTTAGTAATAAGTCCATATTCTTTTGTATTCTTTATATTGTTGCCAAAAGACATAATTTGAACTATGTTATACTCCGACACGCCCACTGATTCCATTCAAAAAGTGTACATTATTTTCGTAAGCGGACACTTTTGTTAGCTATAAGAAGACTGTTTCACTCAGAAAATAATTGCCATAAACGATCAATTAGACGAAAACTATGACACATCTGTCTCACAGTTAAATAAATGACATAGTAACTGATTGCCTAAAGCATAAAACATGGAGCTAGGAAATTGTATAAACACACAGCATGGATTAATATGCAGCATTACTGTAAAACATCAAGTTTGTGGCGTTAAATTTTATTCAATGTCTTGGTTCAACTATATCATAAAATTCAATCCTCACAAACAACTATACAACAATGGCTTATTTTTTATAATTCCCAGAGTAAAACTCCTCTAAATTGAATGATTTTACAGTATTAATTATCGGTACCAATTGAAACAGAACTACAAACCATTTGTAAGCTTGAAACATATATTGTGCAAATTGACAATCAATTGCACAAAACCCAAATTATTTACTAGTACATCAACCGATTAGTGGTTACAACTTTTTTCCATTTTATCATGAGCATTGGTGATGCCATTAAGTATCACTTCAATGCAATAAAAACTTTTTAAACTAGAAAATATGTCATTTCGTTAAGGATTATATCATAATACAATCAGTTTTTTCAAGTATAAATCAATTACATTGTCTTCACAAAACAGTAAACAATCTATTAGATGCTTTTTATATGAACCTATTTGAAAATATTTTCATAGATTGTCTATTTTTAAATACAAAATAATAGACAAATAATATGCACAGATATGTACCTTTGTGCATCAAGCCTGTATTATCAGTAACCAATGTGGAAACCTATATATGTGTATACTTTTATGTGGTGAGTGTAATGACACATGGACACACTTGATGTTCACTCAATAAATTTAACATGCTAATAAATGCTCAGCACTGTATGAATGGACAGTTAGATAATCCCTAAGGATCATAAGGCCAAGCTTATTCTGAACATTAGAATTATATTTTCTAAAATGCAAAACATCTTCTGTTCTTGAATTGTGCCAGAATAGATTTTGATAATCATTGTCACTCTGGTGATCGTTTTGTTTTTGTCGGAGTATAAGTCAGATATAGTACTAGTTATTCTTCGCCTCGGACAATTATGTTCTTTGTCCTCACAAAACTGTACAATAACCCTTGTAAGAAGACACTTTTGACGAATAACTAGTACTATATCTATTACATATTTATTTGTTTTGAAAGTTTATGTTGCTAGATATTACCTAACGTCAGTAAAAAAAAACTATGGACAATATGACATTCCCAGAACATATGGTATAAAGAGTCTGGTTATCTATTACAAAAGCACATAAGCTTGACCGGGTTATATGACACTTGTGTAAAAATGAATTGTTGGGTATAAAATTCACGAGGTATTTATACTGAAATTCTCTAAAGTTTATTTTCATTTTAAATCGTTTGTTCGAAAATTTTAGCCCATTCTGTGTCTTCTTTTGTGAACATAAGATTTCATTTTGTTTGTATTTTGGTTCTGTTGTTATTTTGGTTTTGATTAGTGATTTATATGCAATCTTGTTTAGTTTCATTCCATTTAGTCCGACCCCAAACCCAAGATACCTTGCATTGGAGTATAAAGTTTTTTTCTTTGCTGATTTCAGTAGACAAGACCTTTCGAATGGAATTTCTGACGGGTGACACAATGTCACCCTTGAGCATTTTGAAAAAATTGGGATAAAAGTTCCAAAATATAAACGAAACTGCTAATTTTTGGAATCGGTGTACTACATTGTTATTTATAATCATATTTTATAATAAATCACATTTATAATATTATGTAGTTATTACGTTGCAGTTGAAGACTGCAATATTTTAGTGCCGTGCATTTATGCAAAAGGAGGTTTTTTGGGGGTAAAACGTTAAAAAGTGTGTGAAAAAAGTGCGAATTTTTGGAATCGGTGGACTATAACGTCATAAGCCATTATACTTGTTAAATAATCGTCAATCATCAACACCAAGTCCAACATTATTGAACATACGAGTTACCCATTAGAACCAGATTAATGCATCACAAGTCATGCCCTATAGACTACACACCACCACTGAGTACAAGCTTGCTAGGCCGAGTAGGGTATTAAAACCAACAGTAAGTCCACCATTCAATGTCCTATGAGTACAAACAATCTAAGACCTATTGTAGAGCACTGACCACCATTTAATAAAGCCATGCCAGAATGCCAGAAAAAAATGTTAAGCTATTCATAACCATATAAAGTACTCACCACCACCAGCCATTCCTCATCTAATTGGGTACAGGCCACTGCTGCTTATCTTATGGTATTGGATACCTTCAATTTCCTGGCACAGCAATTTGTTACTCTTTGTGGTACCTGGCTCAGCAATTTCTGGCTCTATACGTACGTAACCCTGCATGACAGTCACCCTAGCGCTATCGATACTATATACTGCTGTGTATAGTCACTCCTCGAGAGCCTAGTGATAGAGCGTTCGCTTCGATTGCGGGATGTCCCAGGCTCAATTCCAGGCTGGTCATACCAAAAGACGATATAAAATGCTACCATGGAGTAATCCCCTTGCATATATATACTTAGCATAAATGGGACGCTGGTTTCTCTCTCATACCACCGTAGCGATGAATAACATCAATAATTAATTAATATGAGTTGAAATAACTTGTTTCACAATCAACCTAACATAATGTTTTTTGTATATAGTGTCTATTCCTGGAGCTCATGGACCACCTGACACTTTTTGGCACATGCCTTCTGTGGTACCTAGCACTGCTCTATTAGATAGCAAATACTATCCGACCCAGTCATTCGTGGCTTTATATGCTACATAACACTGCTTGGGTCTGCCATTTATTGCTCTATGGGGTATGTAACACATCCTTTTCAATTTTCCAAAGGATAGCATAGAAATTTATGACCTAAAAGGGTAACCTAATACTGTTGGAAGCATGGCAATAATTATTCCTAAATTTATAAGGATTATACATTACCTGTCAAACCACCCTGGTTGAATATTGCCTGATAGAGTCATTCCTGACTTCATTTGAAACACAATACTACTGGACGCAGCCATTTGTAAATCTATAGGGTATCAAACATTACATTTGACATTTAAAGTTAAAAGGTTACAGAGTTTTGGAGGGCCACTTTCAGAAATTCAGCCGTTCAGCCACCCTTTGACATTCATTGGGCTACCTAAGGATACTTGCGTTCCAGTCTCCTTGTGGAGACAAGTTCTCCTCTGGAATGTGTGCCGCCAAAATCGAGATACGGCGTCCAGAAATATCGAACATACGCATCATCAAAAGCACCAATTCACACCTTTGTCGAGTGGGCATTGTAGGTTATTCTTGCTCAGAGAAATTAAGCAATGGTGCAGAGTGGGATCAAACCCGGAACATCTCGATCCCAAAGCGTGCGCCCTACCTCTAGGCTAATCCTTGCTGAATTCGGACACATACATGACCTGAAACAGCCATTCCTTGACTTAATTGGTGCCCAACACAGTTTGCAACTGCTCTTTGTTGCTCTGTGGGGTAATAATTATATAACATACACTTTATAGTGTACCACTAATTGTCATTGTGATGTATGACCCACTGACCAGAAACGTATAGATTATAAGCCAAGGCCATGTATAGAGTTGTTTGTCTGGTCGAGTGCCAGTGATATGACCGTATGGATTAGTAACCTTGTACTGCTGTGAACAGCCATTCCTTGATCAATTTGGAATGTACTGACTCTACCTGGCACAGTTTCGCCTTGTTTTGTGATGTCTAAAACTGTCATTCCAGACTTTATATGGCATCGAACACTGCATAGAATAGCCATACTATGTTCTATATGATACCTAACACTGCTGTGAACAGGTATTCCTGGTTCTATGAGGGTGACAAAACATTGCCTGGTATACCAGTATAGTCATTCATAGCGGGGATAGGATATCAACTACTGCGCATGACGCTGCTATTGATTTGATTACTGTTTCGGGTACTCAGCACTATGGAGAAGTAATTACTGGCTCTATTCAAATATATATTTGCCTTGCACAGCATCATCTCCTAATCTATATGGGATAGCACATACTAGTTCTGTTGGGCATTGCTAGTAAAAGTTATATGATGTAACTTACACACAGCTATAATAGTAATTTCTATGACCCGGGATACATATCATACAAATATCTAAGGGCCATAAAGTCTACGGATTCCAAAACTCACTTTTGTCGTTTATATTTTATAGCATTTTATCCCAATATATCATATTTACCTCAATAACATTACACATAGGTTTGATATCTTAAACTCTACATGTTAATAACTACATGTTGCATGGATTTACGATGAAATAAAACGATAAAAGACTATGTAGTCTACCACCTCGAAAAATTCGCCCTTTTTCTTTATATTTTGAAGTCTCAATGTATACCCCAAATTATCACATTTGCACAATAGCCAAACTTAGGACGTTTGATATCAAAACTGTAAGGTTATTAACACCATTCATATTGATTAATCACACAGAAAAGATACATGCCTGGTCTACCTATTCCAAAAAATTGCAGTTTTCCTCCATACATGTACTATTTAATGTTTTACCCAAGAAATACCACAGTTTGTACCATAGCTTAGCTTAAAATGTTTGATATCTTAATGACAAGTCACTATAAAATTACCACAGCGATTATTTACAAAATATAATGGCCAGTGACGTTAAATTTCACCGATTCCGAAATTTCGCATTTATAAATACACTTTTTAACGTTTTACCCCCAAAATACCACATTTTGTACCATAGCCTAGCTTAAGGTGTTTAAAATCCTCATCACAAGTCACTATAAAACTATTTAGCGATTATTTAACAAGTATAATGGCTAATGACGTTAAAGTCCACCGATTCCGTGCACATTTTAATGTTTTACCCCAAAAATACCTCCTTTTGCATAAATGCACGGCAATAAAATTTTGCAGTCTTCAACTGCAACTTAATAACTACATATAAATGTGATTTATTATAAAATATGATGATAAATAACAATGAAGTTCACCGATTTCAAAAATTCGCAGTTTCGTTAATATTTTGGAACTTTTACCCCAATTTTCTCAAAATGCTCAAGGGTGACACAATGTCACCCGTCAGAAATTCCATTCGAAAGGTCTTGTCTACTGAAATCAGCAAAGAAAAAGACTTTATACTCCAATGCAAGGTTCAGTCAAATTTCGGGGATTTCGGGCCGGACTAATTTAGTCTATTGATTTGTTGGGTTGTATGTCCAGGGGGCGGGATTACAACGAGTACTTACACTCAGCACTCAACACTCAAATATTGAAATTCGCTCTTTTGGGTTCATTGTGGTATTTTTTATAGCAAGACGTTGAAATAATGTTAAATTGGTACAAACTATTGTTTTTGGCTTACTTACTAGTTTAATTTAGTGTATTTGTAAGCTATAATTGCAATTCATCAGTCTGAGTGCTGAGTGTGGCACTCAGATTTAATAATTACATTTATACCTCATAAATGGTACTTAATGGCAAAGAAAATTTATCAAACTTTTCAACTTTCATTAACTACTAGTATCTTATACTTTTCCCTCACCTAAAAAGTCATCAAAAACATTATTTGACAACATTTATCTAGTTATTGAAGTAATCTGCAATAGTTTTACTTTCTTTCAATATATGTTTTATTTCATTCCTAATTCCCTAAGCGTTTGAAATAAGAAACGGTTAAAGAACTAATGATTCTATGCGGAAGGAACGAGATAGGGTTTCGTACTCGGATTCCTTGTAACACACAGCTTTCTCTCAGTCTCTCGAAGTATGAGGTCATGACCAAAAATCCGAACGTTCACACACTTAGCTTGTCTCAGTTGATCGCAAACATACAAGGCATACTAAAAAGAGGCAGCACTTAATTAACATAGAAAAACAGAGCACACTAAAGTTACACAAAGAAGAGTTCAGGGGTGGTATTCAATATTGATTTTATTTAATTGGAGAATAAAGACAGCCAATCATATCGCCTGTTACTGACCAAGAGTTTAATATGGTGTGATCTGATTGGTTGTCCTTATCCTTTAGTCAAGTAAGATCTATATTGAATACCACCCCCAGAGGGCAGCCCTCCACAGAAAGCGCAGGACACAAAAGGCACAGAAAAGAGCACACAAGTCGGCAATCTATTAATAAATCCACAATCAATCTACGCATAGTTTTTAATTGCGCTCTATTGTACATGTACATATTTTTCAGCTACTTTATTTTCCTGGTGTGCTTCATCGTGACACAGATAACGTCAGGAATGTCGATCAAACAGCAAAGACAAGACCAACACTTCGATGATTCGATTAGATCAATCAGTAAACGAACAGTTAATAATTTGGTCACCGCTTCTGAGACAGCATCAGATTCCTGTTTACAGAACTCAATATTCTTCAGAGAAACTATTCAAGCACTCGTCGACGTAAGATAGATTTTGTCATTTTCCTTTTCCCTGCAAAAATAACTACTGTAAAATCATATATTTTCGCGATGTCCGAGTTTCGCGAATTTGATAATTTGAAACTTTTCGATAGGTTAAATGTTCGCGATTTCTACACTTCAGAAAGAACTAACTTCTGCGTTTTACTGCTGTTGATGAAGTTAATTAGCATAAAATTCGCGAACTTGTCGAATTCGCTTAGTAGAGCGAAAATTAATCCCTCGTGAAAATCATGTTTTACAGTATACGAGTACATAATTACCATAGTATCTGTTTCTATCCTTATACTTTTATTGAAACTCCTGTATGAAATTCCCAAATTATATATAAAATTATGATATTGTGGACGTCATATGGGCCAAATTGCCATTATGCCTTTTCATTTTATGAACTAGTGTTCTTGTTCAAATGTTTATTGTTGAGGATCTCATGGAAGATTGCCATTTTATTTAATTGTCAAATGAGTTTCCTCATTAAATAAAGTCTTTATTATTATTGACTTATTCGTACATGGTGAACCTGGTCCTCTCAGTCGGCTTTTTTTTAGAATAGACATTTTAAAATTTAATTCCATAATACAAGTACATATTAATCGTTCTGACGCTTTGTATTAACCACTCAGTGCTAATTCATGCGCGTCATGACAGAACTCCAATTGACAACACTATGTCACAGTACATGTACAAATTCAGAAGAAAAACACTACTTTATATATTTTATCTTTTTCTTAAAAATTACAAAAGCTTAAAAAATGAAAAAGTTATAAAGATCACGGTTTACAAATATATATTTAACGTCAGTGGGACATTTTCTGTGGACTATTTTTATAATCAAATATTGAATACGTGCGTTTAGGAATGATTGGTGTAATTTAAATTTCAAATTCTTATCCATAATTGAAACGCCTTGTATTTTGAAATCTATACATATATTTGCTTGAAAACAACGCTTCTTTCCAAGTTCCCGTTCCATAATTTACGGAAATGCCATCAGTATTACGTTGTTTGAATACTTTACACGCAAAATATTGATGTCCTTTGGGCACGGATTAATTAGTTAAATGGTGTTTTACTTCAAATACTTGAAAAATTGTTACATCTCTACAACATATGTTGTACGTTTCACGCACCCGTCGTACAAATTTAACGTCTCTATTATTAAGCATTTTAAAAGTAAAACTAACCTATTGTGTAAGAATTTTGTTTCTCTTTAAAATGACATATAGCATTATAGACTAATCAATGCAATACAATCACTTTACAAGAAACAGAAACGCTGTAAAAGTAAAATTACTCCAATTTGTGACGCGACGTCAACGTAAACTCAATATTTTTCACCAGTTTTAAATATTAAATTATGTTTTAATTACTTCAATATTTCATTAATTTATCGTATTGCATGTACATGCATTCAATGCCTAAACATTAGTTTCCGACTTCAAAATGGAGTTTAAGTTGATGATACTGGTTAATAAAATACATGTATTGCTCTACCAGAAGTACATTATGTACATAAACAATTCCAATGAAAAGTTTTTTCATCACATGCAAAATCATAAATTTACCTCAAGAAGTAAATGTGAGTTGATCGAAATTGTTGATACATATAAAAAATATATATGTAAAGTATTTGCTGTTGTTTTCAAATACTGATAAAGTTCTATACATGTATATGGGTAAGCGATCTTGTAATATGATACTACCTAATTGCTCACCACCCACAGGGGAGGGGCCGATATCTGATTTCAAACATAATAAACACATGGCTGTTAATTATGTCCAGAGAAATGGAGAAAACTGGCTGAAAGTGGGGATAGATGTAGCACTGATTATGCAACTTGATATTTATGCAATATCCGACAGTCAGACGAACGATGTTTTATTGTTCTACAGGTGCAGTATGTTAAGATCGTGTCCTTCCTACACACATGTAGTACTAGAAGCTATCATGTGAAATTCTAGGAAATTCTGACCGCCAGTAATAAGCAGCATATGTCGATTTTACGAAGGATTATTGTTTTTGTTCAAATTTTATTTCGTTTCCCATGTGTCCGTTGTTACGCTGTTAGATAATTTAATACGGCATCCTTTAAGTTGTTCTGCCCATCCGTATATATTTAAAAACAAATGAGCCGTTCCCCAGGAAAACCGGACTTAGTGACAAAATTATGAAAATCATGATACAGCACTAGATAGACAAGACTCTTTGAACAGTTTCTGAAAATTTGAGCAAAATATAACTTCAAATTACATAGTTACATACTTTTAAAACTAACCACTCCCGCCTACTTTATTAGTTACGTTGCAAACGTCATTCAAACGTTATTTGACGTTACGTTAACAAGAAGTTCATAAATCCAATATTTGATGAGTAATTAACGTAAACTTTTCAAAATTGTATCACATTTTAGAATTATATTCCTTTTATAATGAAACATTACTATATCGTGAATTTTAGCTTTTAGACGAATTAGCTACTGTTTTTAACCGCTCTCTCCTCGATTTCTCAATTTGGATACCCTTCAGACAGTGGTCACCATAGCAACGACAGAATAAATTTTAACATGATTCATGAGAAAAAAGAAATCTATATTATCCAAGAACTTAAAATTAAATCAAAGAGCATGACTTTTCTCATATTACATAAATACTTTACACAATTTCACTAAGCCCGATTTTCCTGGAGAACGGCTCATATATTTTATCGCTTTTTGTTATATTTTTGGCTAAATTTTACATCCGTATTAAGAGCCATTGAAATGAAAACGCATATATACTGTATTTATATGAGCCGTTCTCCAGGAAAACCGACGTGATATGAGTAATCGTATAATGGGCTCTAGAAAAAGCTCTGAAATGGGACAAAAGTCATGCTTTTTAAATATTAAGTTATTGGATATTATATATAGTACATTCTCTTAGATTAAATTTTATCATATGTTTGACGTCGCGGCAGCGTAATAAAGCCATTATTTATTTTTGATAATACACTAGTGTAATAAAGTTTTGACGTGACGTCACTCAAAGTATAGGCGATGTCGTCAAAGTTGCGCGTTTATTATAGTGAAAATAAGTAGCTATTTTATGTTTCGGCCAGAAATGGCTAACATATGATAAAAAGAACATTACATTTGTGACTTTCCACATTGAATTTATTAAACTCGTTGTATAAAATCGATAAAATGCTCGGCAGAGCCTCACATTTTATTATTTTATTAAACTCGTTTAATAAATTCAACATGAAAAGACACTCATGTAATATCCTCTATTTCCTCATGAATTATGTTAAAATAACTTCTGTAGTTGCTATGGTGACTAGGTTATTGGTTTAAACAGTCGTTTATTCTCTGATAGCAAGCAATCACGGCTTTGATATGTTATATTATAATAAGAAACTAATTCTAAAATGTGATACAATTTTAAACAGTTTACGTCTAGAATCTATCAAAATACTTGAAAGTGAAATACTTATTAACGTGATAATATATTACGTCAAATAACACTTGGATGACGTTTGCGACGTCACTAAAAAGGTAGGATGGAGTGGTTAGTTTTAAAGGTCTGTAACTTTGTAAATGGGTGGTTATATTTATGAGAGTTGTGGCTTTCCAACAATATATCATCATGATTTTCATAATTTTATCACTTAGCCCGGTTTTCCTTGAAAACGGCTTATATATATATTCTTTATGATATAAATTATATCTTTTTTTCGACACATACATGTACATATTTTATTCTTTGAGTATACATATTTATTAACGTTGTGTACCTTTATGTAAGTTTGCTTTGATAAAAATTATCGAAAACGGGTGTCGTCTTTAAAAAACTCATGTTGGCAAAGGGGTTTGAATAAAACCAAAAAAACATCAGTTCTGCTAAATTCGAGCGACTTGGATGCCAAAGAGTTTCACATTATAAGTTCATTCTGTTCGTCGTTTAAACTTGTACCGGTGTTGCCTATCTGCATCATGCCTTATACTAGTTGAATTATATGTGTCTCATAACGCAAAACTGTCTGTTCGTTTGAATACACAGATAGTGCTTAATTCTAATGATCAAGGTAAATGTCAATTCAATAATGTTTCTCTCATTTACAGGGTGAACTCAGAAGACTGGAAAATTGCATGACAGACGAGACCAAATAAATTCTACACAACAATCGGAACACTGATCTTTACAAAACAAACATTGATGTAGCTCAGCGGAGATAACTCTAGCCTTATCGATAAACAAACATGGATATTATAAACACTGCACGGTCGACCAGCGTAGATTGAAATATTATATGCATTAAGTAAGTGATTACGCACGCGATTGAACAAAAATGGACATAGAAAATGCATTTAATTTTCATTTTTATTTGTACCCAAAGGCTAGTGTTATCATTTGCGGACTATATAACAGGACACCGCAAGAAAAACATCGTACCAGCCTTAAAGATGATTTGCCATCGGTTTTACAGAAGCAGGAATTTCAACTAGTGTCAACCACGCAACAATGTGTTTCTACCTAAACAGTCTTTTTTTATTTTGACGTACATAGTTGATCAATGGCATACATGTAAATATATCCCCAGAAATTACATTATTATAAGCAAATATGTTTGCTCACAAGACACTACATGTATACTTATCACAAAAAGTTCCGCATAAAAATTATGTGCGTGTAAATTGAATTTTTGCTATAGAAGATGCATGTATGCATACAACATATGTTATACATGTACACGTACTTCGCGTAATGGCGTACTCATCCGATTTTACTGTTTGCGCACTGAGTGGTCCCCGATCAGTACTGATGTACACTGGCAGCTACGACTCTGCCGATATGTTAGCGTATTGTGAGCAGATGACCCCGAGTTCAAATCTCGATCAAACCTGACATTTTTCCTGATTGTGTTTTCTATTTTTTCTGTCTACGTTTGACTTATTTTAGGTATTTATAATTCCGATCACCAGCATTCCAGTCCTATGGAAACTTTAATAATAAAATCTGAGAGAAATTTGGAACCACTATCGGTAAAATAAAAACATGCCGGACATAACGGACCGTACACATTCCTATTTTATTCCTCATAGGTCCTGTGACATACGATAAATATATAAATATGCATTCTTTGATGTGTGTCTTGTTATATTTACACTTTGTTTCTATGTAAGAAGATGATTAAAAACCGGACAGTCCGAGTACAGAAAACAGACTGAATATCACTCACAACTGAACGAGAATCAGTTGTCAAAAAGGACGTCTTTCAGTTTTCATCACACACAACTAGATCTAAGCATGCAGCACACTCATCGACGTTAAAAGTAATTTCTAGCCACAAGGGTATTCTATGGTGTATTCTAGCTTATCTGAACCTAAACTGACAAGTAAGAGCGTACACGTATACATGTATTCTATAAGCTATAGCTACGTAGGTTACTGAACAAACCTATGGATGAAGAATACGTTGTGCAAATATTAAGATATTTTCTAATCTGCTGCTTATTTCGAAACTTGAGTTCATGTGATGCATTTGACATAAGCGTCGCCTTATTATTCATGATCCTGCGCTCACTACACAATTTCACTTTTCGAGAAAAAGCACTTCAAAGATTCAGATATGATAATCTCACTCAATATTGGTCGATTTGCAAGAAGCAAAAATACTAGTATTTGTACTAGACTAAGTTTCCTTCGCCGTGAATTTTAATACCACATGAGCAACAGTTCACTCTAAAATTGAAAAAGTGTGTTTTGAGATAGCTCATAAGTGTAACAATATTTTGATCAAGTTTATTTATTATTATACTGAGCTATCAGGCGATAGCACTTGAAATAAGAACGTTTTAAGCGAAACTGTTTCATTTATTATTGATCATTGTCATATCTATTTTGAGCTATCACCAAGGATTGTTTATTTGCTTTTATTTATCCTCGCCACCGGATAATCCATATGGGCGAGGCCCCCAGAAGAGGTTAGTCACTTTTGTGTTTGGGAGATAATGCATGATACAGAAGATGCTCCAGTTCCAGAAGCATCCCTGGTTCTTTTACGTGCCGATGTAAAGCATCATACACGGGACCTCGCTTAACGTCTCGTCCGAAAGACTGTTAGTAAGTTTAGTTATGTTAGATGGGAAACACTGAAAAGCATTTCTATTTTGACCGTCTGGTGTAGGGATCGAACCCACAACCTTCAGATCAGCAGTCAGTAGCCCTTACCACTAGACCACTTGTCCACCTATTATCACCAAGGAATGACGCCATTCACTATAAGTATTTTTGTGTCAAATCACGTGACGAAATGCCTCGTTTTGATTGATTGTTCATTTGTTACAATTATAGTGCGCTATCTCACGTACATACTCTTAGCTCAAATTTAGCTTACTTTTGAGTGTGAAGTGTTGGGTTAGCGCAAGGTGTGACGCGAAAACTTCGTAACGGGTGCTTCCATTAAGAAAACAAAGGGCGCATTAGATCGCTCAACATATTATGAATCCAGGGGTATAATTATCTCAAAAAGGTTTTTTTGAAGATACACTGTATCTCAAAATAATCCTAAGCCGACGTAATGTAGTCGTTAACCAGGTAACTGATAAGTCTTATCGACAGAGACATAAGTGGCAAGAATAGCATGGTATGTTTGTACACTTTTTCCTGTACTTAACCATTCTCAGAATGTGTAAGACCAAAAATGTCCGAAAATGGCCTCAAAGTAGGAATTTTCAGCACTTACAATATTGCATATTTATAATGAAAATTCGGTCCGTCAATCTTATTCAATTTTCAAAATATTCTCAATGTATATTTGTTGACCCTTATTAGCTGGTACTTTGGTATTATGCTTAATAATAAAATTTCCCACCCACGGCTAGTAAAGACCCAGTTGTGTAAGTCATCTGTAATTAACGTACATCCAGCTAATCTAGCTACTCTTGCTTGTATTACATTCCTTCTAACGGATTAATGAACTCTGAATAAAAGTACAGCAATTTGATCATTTAGCAGACAGTGTTACTTTTTATAGCAACGTCCGTGTTTTTCATAATGTACTATGTAACGCATGTAATTAGCTATCTGTACATCAATATAGATTTTAGATTAATAATAACCTATACAGCCGCGCATGCATACGAGATTAGTTTATCGATTCGTGACATGTATTAGGTCTAGTTATTTAATCGGAATTAACTGCGTTGATCTTGTGTAATATTTAGTTCCTAGAATTATTAACAATAAATACATGTACAAGAAACTAATATATCGTAGGATTGTGTTTGTTATTCTCAGTCAAGTCCTGATATAATTTGTGTAGTTGCATGCTAGGGTCACCATGTCGCATTTAGTTTAGACTTAATTGTGACTGTCCTTTTGCTGTCCCGCTCGCCCATGTTCATTTCATATCGTACCGAATAACCTAAAATATATGTGTATTTCTAGGTTATGCATGTACTTTAACCATAGAGTTTATACAGTTAATCCCCCCCCCATTTAGCTACCCAAGTTGGAAATTTACCTATAGTTTGTCTTCGGTAATATAAGGCATCGCGCTTGTGGAGATTTAACGAACATTTGCACGTATAAGAATTAACAGTGAGTATCAGATCTAGATTCTTTTTCTCTCATAACACGAAGCACATGAATATTATAATTCTATGTAACTTCTTTCCGAACAATTCAAAACAGATCCGGTTTTAATATAAAAAGGTATATAATATAAAGATACGATATCGTTGTTTTAATTTACCTATAATACGTACAAGCATTGTCATGTAATTGATAAAATGAAACACGAAAATGTTTATCGTGACTAATTTAGTTAAGGTCGAGTGTGAAACAAGTTTTTCTTACTTATATTAATCACTCTCGACACCGCATTCCTAATGTCATCCATCGCCACGAGGGTATGAGAGAAGAGAAGCCAGTTTCCCTTTTATGCTGAGTGTCTAGCAAGGGAATTTCCGGTACCATTTTTATTTCGTCTTTGGTATGACGCGGCCAGGGATCGCACTCGAAGCTAAACGCTCAACCACTAGGCTATTGAGGAGGCGGAATGACGTCGTAAATGTGAGAGGACATACTGCTCGACAAGTTGTAAATTATTTATATAAACGGATGACAAGATACAAAGGCCAAGACACATTCTAACATTTTAAAATGGTTATCTTTTCAAATAAAACGTCAGCTTTGATCAATCGATGTGCATAATTATTCCACCCCTTGTTAGTACTATATAGTACCCTCACTGTGGCCACATTTAGAGAAGTTGTCAGGTGTTACAAATATAATATTACCCCAACAACTGAAGAAGTTGTCAAGAGCTACTATCATACTAGTACCCCATATTTGGAGCTACAAATATACTATCATCCTCAGCTTTGAAGAAGTTGTAAGAAGCTACTAGCATACTATTACTCCACGAGTGGAGAAGTTGTAAGAAGCTACTAGCGTACTATTACTCCACGAGTGGAGAAGTTGTAAGAAGCTACTAGCGTACTATTACTCCACGAGTGGAGAAGTTGTAAGAAGCTACTAGCGTACTATTACTCCACGAGTGGAGAAGTTGCTAAGAGCTACTAGCGTACTATTACTCCACAAGTGGAGAAGTTGCTAAGAGCTACTAGCGTACTATTACTCCACAAGTGGAGAAGTTGCTAAGAGCTACTAGCATACTATTACTCCACAAGTGGAGAAGTTGCTAAGAGCTACTAGCATACTATTACTCCACAAGTGGAGAAGTTGCTAAGAGCTACTAGCATACTATTACTCCACAAGTGGAGAAGTTGCTAAGAGCTACTAGCATACTATTACTCCACAAGTGGAGAAGTTGCTAAGAGCTACTATATTCTATAATACTACATGCATTCCCCCACATTTTGAGAAGTTGCCAGGTGTTACCGTCACATTCATCACATGTGGAGAAGTTCCCAGGTGCTACATTTGTAGGTTAATTCATACAAATACTATTCACATGTATTCTACTTGTAGAGAAGTTGCCAGGTGCTACTGTCACATTCCTCACTTGTAGAGAAGTTGCCAGGTGCTACCGTCACATTCCTCACATTTAGAGAAGTTGACAGGTGCCACCGTCACATTCCTCACTTGTAGAGAAGTTGCCAGGTGCTACTTTCATACTAGTATTCACCACATGTATTCTACTTGTAGAGAAGTTGCCAGGTGATACTGTCACATTTCTCACATATGAAGGAGTTGCCAGGTGCTACTCTCATACTAGTATTCACCAAATATGGAGATTGCCACGTGCTTGAGGAAGAGCAACTTAGAACTAGTTGATGGTTATTCTACTGCTTAATTTCTGTGTAGAGGGAAGAAAGTGAATATGTGCTAAGCCTTATACCATGACAGTGACAGAATAAAGCAAGTTGCATCTGATCTCAATATTAGTGTGTGCAATTCTTTAGTGCACTATTGTTTCAGTGGAGTACTTGCATCCCTGTCCAAATGTGTTAGATCTACAATCATTTGGTTCAAACATAGACAAAACAAATATTGCTATTCTTCAACCTAACACTTCCAGGTATGATTTTATAAAAATTATATAGAGGATCTATCACAAGTTGTCAATACATAGTTTTCACATCTGCTTTATTCTTACAATATTTACCTCCCTTGTTCTGAGAGGTCGGCCATCTTTGAAGGCAAATTTGATAAGCATTTATAGCAGACAATTATATTTTTTTTATTATTCGGAATATATTAAGGGGGTTTGTATGTGACAACCACATGTTCATGAATCTGTTGTACTAATGATCGTTACAACTTCATGATTAGGTCATTTTTAAATCAATAGAGTTGTTTAATGCCCATTTACCTGATTTTTCCTATTGAACATATAACAAAGTTGCCTTCAAAGATGGCTGCCAAGTTAAAACAAGGGAGGTAATTATTGTAGATGTGAAAACAAACTAAAATTAAATGGTAGAGTTCTGGAAATTTGTATAAAGCAAGCCTCTGGTGAGCTTATATGTCCTGAATGAGTTTAATATAAGTTTGGATCAATGGACAACGAGTGTGAGATTCTTTTATCATATATGATAGCAATAAAATGGAAATGCACATTCTTCTGTTGAAAAACTTCATTTAATGACATCATTTAGGAAAGTGATGTTAACTGAACGATATACTACACTTTCTGTTGAATAAAAGCTCCGCGAGTCGCATGTGTCGCCTGACGAACTGCACATTCGTCATGGAAAACTATCCAGTATAGGGCTACATATCAGACTCACAAGAGTTCTCTAGTCATCTGAACTAAAATCGACAAAGCGATGCTCTGGACAAAAAAATGTCCTGATAAAATCAATCTGAAGGGAATCATTCAAACACTATACAAGCTAGTGTTATGAATCTTGCGCACTGCACTTCATGTCACAGCAAAGAAACATGCATTCCTATTTTTGAGTCATTAATAGTTATGGTGACAAAGTTATGCCACGGACAAGAAATGCTTATAAAATCAATCAAAGGGTACGGTTCTTGTGTACTGCACTTGGACTTTTGGTAAGAAACATGCATACCAAGTTTCAAGTCATTCAACCTCCTTCGGACAAGAAATGCTCAAATTAAATCAATCTAAGGGAAATAATTAAAAAACTAGGCAAGGCAGAGTTATGGTTCTTGCGCATTGCATTTCGGCTTATTGCAAGAAACATACATACAAAATCTTGAGTCATTTGAACTTAAGGTGACAAAGTTATGCTCCGGACAAAAAATGCTTTAATAAAATCAATCAAAGGGAAATAATTCAAAAACTATGACAGGTAGAGTTATGGTTCTTGCGCACTGCACTCCGGCTTATTGCAAGAAACATGCCTATCAATTCTTGAGTCATTTGAACGTAAGGTGACAAAGTTATGCTCCAGACAAGAAATGCTCTAATAAAATCAATCAAAGGGAAATAATTCAAAAACTATGACAGGTAGAGTTACGGTTCTTGCACACTGCACTTCGGCTTATTGCAAGAAATATGCATACCAAATCTAGAGTCATTTGAACGTAAGGTGACAAAGTTATGCTCCGGACAAGAGTTGCTCTAATAAAATCAATCAAAGGGAAATAATTCAAAAACTATGACAGGTAGAGTTATGGTTCTTGCGCACTGCACTTCAGCTTATTGCAAGAAACATACATACAAAATCTTGAGTCATTTGAACTTAAGGTGACAAAGTTATGCTCCGGACAAGAAATGCTCTAATAAAATCAATCAAAGGGAAATAATTCAAAAACTATGACAGGTAGAGTTATGGTTCTTGCGCACTGCACTTCAGCTTATTGCAAGAAACATGCATACCAAATCTAGAGTCATTTGAACTTAAGGTGACAAAGTTATGCTCCGGACAAGAAATGCTCTAATAAAATCAATCAAAGGGAAATAATTCAAAAACTATGACAGGTAGAGTTATGGTTCTTGCGCACTGCACTCGGCTTATTGCAAGAAACATGCCTATCAATTCTTGAGTCATTTGAACGTAAGGTGACAAAGTTATGCTCCAGACAAGAAATGCTCTAATAAAATCAATCAAAGGGTAATAATTCAAAAACTATGACAGGTAGAGTTATGGTTCTTGCGCACTGCACTCTGGCTTATTGCAAGAAACATGCCTATCAATTCTTGAGTCATTTGAACGTAAGGTGACAAAGTTATGCTCCGGACAAGGAATGCTCTAATAAAATCAATCAAAGGGAAATAATTAAAAAACTATGACAGGTAGAGTTATGGTTCTTGCGCACTGCACTCCGGCTTATTGCAAGAAACATGCATACCAATTCTTGAGTCATTTGAACTTAAGGTGACAAAGTTATGCTCCGGACAAGCAAAAAGGTCCATGAACAATGCATTTAGTACATTTATTTTATGTGATATTATATAAATGTATGCTATGTGAAGAACAGGACCAGCTGTAACAGAGCATCAAAGCATAACAATGCATCTTTTATGAAGCTAGTTAGACCCCTATTCAGTTGTCCACTACTTTCACAAATTCAAGTGAACAGTGCAGCGGTGTACGTTGCTGTTCTTGTGTTTTCTAATCAATCGTGTGTATTGCTGGACGTTTAACTGTACGTCCTCAGTTGTAAGTACAATAAATGTTCCGAGATCACAAAGCCGGCTGTAGTTTACTAATTTTAATGAGTCGTAACAATAACAATCACAAAGTTTATGTTCACAGAGATCATATATATATCACAAAGATATTAATTATTTCACAGAGTCACAAGTTATCAAATTAAATCAAATGCCCAAAGTCTATACTTCACAAAGATACTGTCTTTTCAAATTATATTAAGTTCTGTCTTATGTCTAAAGTTAAGTCCAAGTTTATATGGTTACCCTTAACTCTAGCAGACAGAGTAATTCACTCAATCTGAGAAGCCAATCAAGTTACTTAAACCAAACATATCAGACTAAATATGTAAAGTATTTCACACCTATGATAATTCAATTAAAACTTGAAATAAAAGTATGATAACCATTTAAGAAATAATAACAAACAATCACAAACTGGATTGACTTAATCACCTGATTCACAAAGAACAATGCAAGATAATATACTTAGAAAGAAGTCCTATGAAAATGCATGAAGACAAATGAAGACCCACTGAGGCTAAATTACTAAAATAGGATAATAATCAGTTTAGAAATGGAATGAATGTATATTAATAAATTGGTAATCTGAGTTTGAATAGACAAATCAACATTTTTAAAAGCCATACAAAATAGGGTGAAATTGTTATCATAATACATCAAATAGAAGAGACTTAACAATACAAACACAGTACAATGAAAGATGTGTCAAATATGCGTGATATATTAATTATATATTAAACACACGAAATTAATGATATACATGTACATAATACATGTAAAATGACTCGCCGACTTAAACAACACTGCACAAAGCTTGTGACGATAGTTTGATATTCATACTAATTACCATACTTATATAGAGAGATGTGTTATATCTACTATACCAGTCCATTGTAGTAAATGTAACTGTTACAAGGAAGCAGTGAAACACTAATTACATACAAATGTCATGTTTCTACATTTAGATCATAGGTGACCAAGTATCGTATTTTACCGTTTAGTATTATAGAATAGTCTGCTACATGTATATTTTAAGGATAAAAATGACACTGGCACTTAGCATTTAGATCACAAGTCGTCATGCTCTATTCATCAAGTATACTCAGAAGCTCAGAGCTAGAATAGTCTAAGACAGATCCAAGTGGAGAGACCATTGCAGCCTTACACATCCCAATTTAAACGACTACGAGTGTGAACATCAGTAACACTTAAAGAGTATTTTCGCTGAAATGTGTTATCAGTAACATTCCATTTTTAGCACAAGAAATCAACATGAGAACAAGCATCAGTCAGAATAGATTTCCAAGTTCCCTGTCAAATCTATAACAAGTGTCTACAGTAAAACCTGTATTTGTGGCCACCTGAATGAAGTGACCACTTGTCGTAAGACCGGAAATACATGTATTATTGCATGCCATTATGGCTGTTTTGTCTAAATATAGGCCAATTGATGTAGGCTATTTGTTACGTAATCAATTCATTCCTTATTGCTTTTGTATGCACGGACGATATCCTTGATAGGGGCCCGGCAAACCGGACATTTAGAATTCCTGTCCATCAGGTGACGCCCACATGGGTAACATACACACATATGTCCACACTGATACAACACACTGTCACTATGGTTGTCCAGACATATAAGGCAATGTGTGTCATTGACTGGAGAAGATTTAGGTATAGCCGTCTGTGAAGCCACGGTACCGCCTGTAATACACATACAATAATCTTTTTTAAAAGTACAAATTTGAGTGACATATTATATATTTTCCTCTACTCATTTAGTTATCGTTGGAAAAGGTATTGGTTTTGCAATCAAGAGTAATGT
The DNA here is from genome assembly GCA_947247005.1 of Spisula solida. Taxonomy (NCBI): domain Eukaryota; kingdom Metazoa; phylum Mollusca; class Bivalvia; order Venerida; family Mactridae; genus Spisula; species Spisula solida. The sequence goes on along the minus strand of OX365952.1, from coordinate 23,309,532 downwards.
TTATTTGATATAAGGGTTCTTTTTAAATGAAATACAAGGACGAGATCACTATTCATGTCACTTCTGTATTAAATAACAGTTGAGTTGTACCTCTCAATATCGTTACATTTTGCACAAATTTTCAGAAAGTATTCATAAGAGTCTTATCTTTCTAACACTATATTATCATGATTTTCATAATTTTGTCATTAAGCCCGGTTTCGCTGGAGAAGGGCTCATACTTAGAGAGAGAGAAAATGAAACGCTTGTGAGAAGGTTATGACGTTGGAATTTTGTACTTTTGTTTTACTAGCATGAAAAATAGCAAGAAATTGTAGCGTATCACACCTGTTACTTGAATCTAAAATATAATTTTACAAGTTCACCGCATTCTTGTTTTTGCGTAAAAAGACTTTCACAGTATGACAGTTTAAGAGGTCATAAATGCTGACTACATCACATGATATCATATTACCAAATTTACAAAAACTTTCACCGAGGTCATGTTTTAATTTCAGTATTAGCATCTAAGGTTTGAGTTTTCATTCTTCAACATTTGAGTGTGAAGTTGTAGTTTGAGTATGAATCTTACATTTGAAAGTGAATATCAGATTTCAATGTGAATCTATCACTTAAGTCAAAGTGAAAATTCTGAGATTTGAGCAACACCTGAGATTTAAGTGTAAAATCTGAGTGTGAACATTCTGAGAATTGAGAGTAAAAACTCTGAGATTTAAGTGTGAATCAGAAAATCAAGTAAGAATTTGCACTTTACCAGAGTTTTTAACATATGGGTGTGACAGTCATTATTGAATTCAAGCATGCAATTAACAAAACACCCACAATCTTTAGGATTTAAATTAAAGTGTATATATATCAATGGTTAGAGCGCTTGCCATCTAATCTGGCGACCTGGGTTAGAACACGGGTGGAGGCACTCATATGCCTGCCATATTTCAGCAGAAAGCTGACTGGCAAATGAAGGCTATGCTCCGCATATATATAACAGTAATGATACTAACCAGTAGCTGCGGCTATCCCAGCGGCGACTTCCTGTCTGATGGCACGCTGTATATCCATTTGTAGATCGAAGCTAACTTTCATCATATTTTTCATCTCTTGTAATTGAGCTTTCAATGAACCAATCTCTCGACTAAGGTACAGGTTTGTCTGAAGTAAACAATATCAAAGTTACCTTAACGTTAATGCTTACACAGTGTATAAAGAAGTTATCATGGGGAAATCGCAATAAGTCATACAGTGACTGGAAATCACAGTTTCGTTTGCTTGCAATAAGTCATACACAAGTTGAACTGTAGTCTCCCAATAAGTCATACAGTGACTGGAAATCACAGATGCTTTTGCTTGCAATAAGTCATACAAGTTGAATTGTAGAGTATCCCAATAAGTCATACAGTGATTAGGTTTAAACGCTGTGGTTTAGTCAAACTCATCGAAACGGTAACCCAGTATAGGGATACATAAAATGTGGCTACTAGTAATTTAAGGGAGTTAATTTAATTAAATAAGAAGTGTATCAAAATTGACAGTTTTTGTATAAATTGCACATTCTTTAAAAAAAAGCCATTGAATACCTCAAACGTCTTGCTTTTTACTTCTTACTGGTATTAATAAGTGTGTCAACTAAATGAAAACATATTTTACAAATAATATTCTCAGGAGAAGAAATAAACATGTATAAGAAGGGAGAGAACTACTGATACCCTACTTATAGTATTTCACACAGACAAGTGGTTATCTCCCTTCCTTCAGTCCATCTATTGTAAGAAAAAAGCAAATATTTTAAGAGCAAATTTCAAGTGCAGCATGTGTTGTGCTGTTCGTTTCATGGAATACTAATCCACTATGATGATAAACCAAAATAGAAGCATTTTTGAGTCTAATTATCTGGCTGGAGCGATTCAACTCATCTCAATAAAATGCACGCACGAAAGCTACCTTAGGGTCATTTCTTTGATTTTACACAATGGAAAGAACACTTTAGGTAGCATACGCAGGGTGTCCATTCGCACAAGCTTTTAGGAAAATTGTGAACTTAACCTTGTTTATTGTATTTAGATCTACTTGAGAATAGATATAGACTAACTACCGTATGTGTTGGTCAGCAGTTTTACAAATGCTTGACCAATAGAATTGATCAATTCAAGTAATTTTGAATAGAGAAGGAATAAAGGAAGGGAGGTAACTCTTAAAACTCTCCATTGATTTCACTCCAACCGTTTATTTTTAAAAATTAACAGAGAACCAACAGAAAAGAGATACTTTCTTGTTGTGGTTTGTCTGAATTAAGGTTATTTGACTTACTTGTGTGAAAGGTACATGAGTGGCACTGATGCTGGTCACAGAAATATTGTCCCAATTTTCTGCTGGTGGAGGTATACCAATGTTTGAAAAGTCGTTGACAAAATGTGGTTGACTCTGGGGTATAGAACGAATGTACTCTTGAACTCTATTGCCATCTGTACCAGTCGCTTGTACACGATTCTAAAATAGATAATAAACATAAACATATTAACCCTTTACTCAATGGGCATGTATTTAATGTATCATCTATGCTCATACATGTATGCACGACTACATGTACATGTTGTATAAGAATTTCAATTTGTCTATTTGTTCCATATTTTGATGGTCCATCTGTGCTGAACACCCGTCATTTATCAGATCAATTGTCTCTCTGAAACACATGTTAGTAGTACCCTTTTGAAATGTTACGACTAAACAGGGGTCCCATTTGACTCGTGAGTAGGGGTTTTGACCCTTGAAATTTCGAAAAGCCACATCTTGACCGTGAACATTTTGGTTAGAGCGGTCCTTTTTCTCTTACTATCAACATGATCCTTGAGTTTCAAAAGCTAGTGGAACCCCTGCTTAAGGTGGTTGTAGAACATGATATTCCCATGGAACCCCTGCTTAAGGTGGTTGTAGAACATGATATTCCCATGGAACCCCTGCTTAAGGTGGTTGTAGAACATGATATTCCCATGGAACCCGTGCTTAAGGTGGTTGTAGAACATGATATTCCCATGGAACCCCTGCTTAAGGTGGTTGTAGAACATGATATTCCCATGGAACCCCTGCTTAAGGTGGTTGTAGAACATGATATTCCCATGGAACCCCTGCTTAAGGTGGTTGTAGAACATGATATTCCCATGGAACCCGTGCTTAAGGTGGTTGTAGAACATGATATCCCCATTTATGACCAATGTTCCCACAACCTTAATCTATGATTTACTGACCCAAAAACTCTACAGGTCATCGGCAGGTCATGAACAACCTCCATACCAAGTTTGATGTTCCTAAGCTGAAGTGTTCTCAGGTTATCATACAGAAACCATTATTTTGGTCTACGGACCAACAGACCAAACAACCGACATTTATGTAAAACCATCTTTAAAGGGAGAATCAAACTAGATGTATACATATCAAAGCGGTACTCACTTGTACATGCAGTTCAAGAACATTCCTGAAGCTGCCTTCTAGAGTTGACGTAACAAGTCGTCGATGCACGAGTTCACTGACTTCCTGTACAAGACTTTCTTGATGAAGCTCTTCGATCATGTTCCAGTGTTCTTCTGTAGGCCTAAACACAGGAGTATACATATTTAGAAATGTTTGCGACATCAATACTATATTATAATATGTTAATGATACATATTTACTTTAGTAAGTAGGTTGTATATAAAAAATCTCAATTTAGAAGACTGCCACCATTGAAAACAGCTAGGTCTTCTGGTCCAAATCATTGAGATTGAATACAGAGTAGGACAGTTACAACCACATAACAATGGACTTGAAGAGTATATTCTTCATTTTTGAGGTGTACTTTCAACGAGGTGTTATTGAATTAAGGTATATATGAAGCAGATGAAATTATTCAGCAATCAAGCTAAATGTATATACAATGTATAGAACAAATAGTTTTTTGTTTTCTGGTTTATTCAATTAATATGTCAACCTTGCTTTCAGACTAGTTAATTAATTCTTATAATTATTATATATGATAATTACAGACCTGCAGCCATGCTGAGCCATACTAAAGCAAACAGAGGCGCCTGCTTTGAGAAATTACCAAAATAAGCATGTTTTTGAAGAAAAAAATGTCTCAAATAGACCCTAGGAAAATTTGCCTCAGTGTTTGTTTTGTCTCTGAATATGGCCCTGTAAATTATCAAGATTTTGAAGCAAGATTTGAATAATTTTAAGTTTCCTTAATTGATGCTCACCTGTCATGTAGTAAAGGTAAAGTTGGTGGTGCAACGTGTGAAGGCAATGTAGGTGGTGCAAGGTGTGCAGGCATTGTAGCTGGTGCGAGCGGTGGAAGACTGTTGTTCATCACGGCACCGAGCAAACCTGTAATAAATGGCGTATTAACAACATTACTTATGTACCATATTACATGTAAGAGGAGTGTAGTTGAACACCTAGACAACACAACAAGTATTCTAATGAGTTATTACAATCTGACTAGCTTCAGCTTGATACTAAGCTTTCATCAGGGATAAAAATACATATAGAATGGATTACCAAAGTCATGTGCGCCCTGATCTTACATTATTGCCGCGCATAGCCTTTATTTGCCAGTCAGTTTTCTGCTCAAATATTACATGGCAGACATATGAGTGCCTCCAACTGTATTTGAACTCGGGTCACCAGACTAGACGGCAAGCGCACTTACCATTGAGCTACAGAGGCACACGAAGCAATCAAGTGATAATTACATGTACATTGATCATACATTTGTTCCCACGATTTCAATGCCAGCTTTGTCTTGTACACACCCTGATAAAGTTATTATTCTAACATAAATGACCAACAATTTTGCCTGGTTAATAAACACTGAACCTACCTCTAGGATCTTGAACTCTTGTATTATAATCAACAGATCTTTCCGATACAGAAGATGAAGAGCTACTGGATAGACTTCCTCTTCTCTCTGTGACAACATTGTTGGTAGTATCTGGTACAGGAGTCTGCTAATACAAAATCACATATAAAACATGGTATGCAACACAAACAATCAGTAACTTAATAGAACAATCAGTATCTTGGTAGAACAATTAATCAGTAACTGCATGAGTAGAACAGTCAGTAACAAACTATCAAAACAATCTGTAACTTATTAGAACAATTAGAAACTTAAGTAGAATGTTAAGCAGTTTAGAAGAACAATCAGCAATTTAGTAGAACAAAAATCAGTAACTTAGTAGAACAATCAGCAACAAAGAAGAACAAACTGCAACTTAGGGCAAAAGATCATATCCTTTGAAGTGTCCAAATGGTGTTCAAATATATACCACTGTTTCCTACATTGCTGGCCCTTAGACCATCAGTGCATTTTTACTGCTTAGACAAAGCTCTACTAGTGCTTGCAAAGATAACCACCAGTTAAAACTACATCACCTGTAGCCATGCTGAAGCTAATTAATTATGCCAGTAAAGAAAGCTGTACCTGTGCCCTGGTGCTGATGGGGGATGCCCTAGCTGGTGTGCTGGCAGGTGACACAGATGGCTGATGTGAGGATGCTGGACTGTGATTCTGTGACACTGTTCTCATACTACCACGGATGATGTTCTCAAGATGGCGACGAAATGCATTTGTTTGTAATACATTCGATACTCTATGTTGTTGGGATAAACCTTGAATTTCAATCACAACAGCTTCTGGTCTATGTTCTTCAACATTGGCTGTGTTAAGGGGAACATTTTCCTTTCCAGTTGCGTTAACATTTTCTCTCAATTCAACATTCTTCCTCAGAAACTGACCAATATTGTCTCTGCTTGCTTGACCAGTGACTGGACGATTTTCATTTTGAATACGTTGTAACTCATTTTGTCTTTCGCTGAAATTTAAAATTCAAAAGAATGAAGAACACAGCTTTGATCTATTAGATATCATACTTGATATACAATACAATATGGGAACATAATTATATACGAATGTCAGGTATATACAAAATGTATGTGAGTTGTATATATTCAATGTGGACCATAATGAAAATTGGTCAGCCAATTAATTATGTCATCCACAGAAAATAAAGTCGTTATTATTATACAAAATAAATAAATTGCAGCATGCACACAAAAACCTCAATAATAAGACCGTCCCTTGGAATACTTGAAAACTGGTTTCATGTTTTATAATATATTGAGTCAAGGGCAAAGTGCCCACCAACTATCTATTGGATGAATGAACAATAAAAACCAGCTATTCACCAATAGCTACAATCTAGCTGGTGGGCACATTTGCATACAAATACCCCTGTATACAAACGTTTATGATTTTTAGGTGGTACTAATTATTATTGATAGGTCTTAGGTGATGTTTCGAAGTAACTTATAAACAATTGGTTGTTAAATTATTGGCTTGATCGTCCACAGCAGTGCTGTGTCTGTACTTCCGTGAATATGTTCGCAGCCAAAAATAATGTTATAGCTAAGTTACAGTATAGCTGGCAGTAATAAATAGTACTTGAACAATAAAATCAATTGATTATTTTCAATTTTCTATTTTTTTTTCAATTCACAGCACTGTGTACCGCCCCTAGCTCATCACCTAGGAAACAGAATAGACATATATCAATAAATGCAAGAATATTCTTACCTGCGGGTTCTTTCTAATAGCGCATCAAATGCATCCATTTTGCTTTCACTTTCACTTCGAGTTGCAGGAATATTTTCTAACGTTTCGTCTATTTGACAGACAGGAGCGATTTCACCACCTTCAGCCATAGTTGCTTTATATTAACAGTTTAATGTGACTAATACCAACGCGGTATATATACCCGGGTTATTTTTAACGATTACGACTATTTGTTATGGTCTGTTTACATTTTGCTGAGCTTTTTTAATTTTGGTACCCCAGATGAGGAGTAAAGTGTATATCAACTTATTTAAAGCCAGGTACCATAGGATTTAAAATAGATTTTCCGCGAAAATGATCTCATCCCGTAATTTCCGAAGACGCCCGACTGGAGAACGGAGCATCCCGATTCCGTTTTCGGGTGGTTCCGTTAATAACCGACGAGACAAAATCTATTTTCACTGTAGAGAAATTGTGACGCGATGCTTGACTCTACTACGGTATATCCTATTAGTCGATTAGTCACCAGTGTTGTGTATTAAATGTACCCATATTTGGGATTTGTAACTTTATCTGCAATGCACCACAGAGAGACCACTACAATGTAATCACTAGGTTAAAATACCTTATAAACACTGTGTGGTAGCCTGTATGCCCAAAAATGCGCTGTGGGTTCAAGATGGCGGACGACAAACGCGAGCAAAGTAAGTGTCTTTTGTTTTCGACCCAATCTTTTTAAATATAACAACCTACATTTTGAATGAATTATGAAATGAAAGAGCTTAAATTGGCGATTCAAAAGGGACTCTCCGTTTGTGATGAAATGCCAACGTATTTCTGTAAAGTTTAACTGAACACGATGTTTTGTGAAAGTTGAAAAGTGAATCGAGAGACAAGAAGAAAATTGACGATAGTTTCCCCAGTAAGAACACCAGTACATAAATAATCACCAAAATCTGTAGAAATCGTCCTACCCGTCACACGTACCCATTGTTTCTGATAAAAAATCACTAAGAAAGATGTTTGAAAGGATTGAAATTTTGGCTACTGTACTGTGCTGTGCAAAACGTGAGCAATAACAAACATACCACTGTATAGCGCTGTGAATGCAATTTCTGTATAGCGCTGTGTTGCAGAACTAGCCAAAAACACAGTGATAAATATCATGATAAAAAAATCATAACTTTTGAATAAATTGAGCTATCTAGATCTATTAGAAAATTTGGTTAGAAAAAATTAATGCAATATCTAAAAAATGTGTTTTATATCTATGGAAAAATGCATAAAATCTCTCAGAGACTTTAGATAACATTATCACGCATAACATGCGTGACATTATCTAGTCTATTAATCTCTGTAAATGTTGATCATACTCATGATACTGCCAGCTCTTGACAGGAGGGACATTGTGTTTGAGCTAGTATATTATTTGTTTGGACCATCCTGCTATTACAAGAGAACAAAATTAAATTACTGTGATACAAACCTCTATTTCTACATGGTTTGATTCAAGGATCATTATTCATATAAATGACACATGAATCATCAAATATATGTAATTATATAGCATCACAAACATCTAGATCTACATTAAACTGTATTCATATAGATTTTTTCAAGCATGATAGTAAACTATTAGAAATAAGGAAATGATTTGCTCAGATATTTTTCCACAATCAAGGCATTTGACCTGTCCAGCTTCCGAGGCGATAACAGGGACTGAGTCTCGACTGACATAGCTTCATTTGATTCTGTGCTGTACTTCATATCTTGGAAGAAGTCCACTCAGAATGAGAGTTTAATTATCAAGCTCCTTTGATGTCTAAGCCACATCAGCTGGTAAGTTGTCCCACCGTGATTGGGATGGCCCGTTGAAAGAAACTGTCGGGTGGGATGTCAACTTCGTTGTGGGCGATCTTGTAGAACATCGGAAGTTGGTGTTATTGTCGTCTGAATTCGAGGCGTCCCAGGTAAGATGGTCAGTCATGTCTGTTAGGGAAACCGACCGGCCGCCAACGTTAATTTATGAACACATACATTATTATACCTTTTTAATCTTGAAAACGTTATGGCACATGTCAATCGGTCTTCAAAACAATATATACAAATGTTTTATAAATGATAAAGAGAACTGTTGCATACCCAAGTTTCCATCCCATGACTGTACATTTATGTATTTACAGTATTTTTTGCATCAACTAGTGATAGGCGGTTATACCATTACTGTAACAGTATATTTCCGGATGTTTTATAAAGTTTATAATATACACACATTTGCACAGGGAAATCATTGTGAGCATAATGCCTCCTGGATGATTCTGTCAAGTAGTTTGAAGTCATTTCTGGTGGCGCCTCCTAAACGTATCCCGTCCAATAGTTACATGTCACTCATGGTGGCGCCTCATGGACGTATCTTGTCTAGTAGTTACATGTCACACCTGGTGGCGCCTCATGGACGTATCTTGTCCAGTAGTTACTAGTTACACCTGGTGGCGCCTCATGGACGTATCTTGTTCAGTAGTTACTAGTTACACCTGGTGGCGCCTCATGGACGTATCTTGTCCAGTAGTTACTAGTTACACCTGGTGGCGCCTCATGGACGTATCTTGTTCAGTAGTTACTAGTTACACCTGGTGGCGCCTCATGGACGTATCTTGTCCAGTAGTTACATGTCACTCCTGGTGGCGCCTCATGGACGTATCTTGTCCAGTAGTTACTAGTTACACCTGGTGGCGCCTCATGGACGTATCTTGTCCAGTAGTTACATGTCACTCCTGGTGGCGCCTCATGGACGTATCTTGTCCAGTAGTTACATGTCACTCTAACAGTCTGTTAGAAAAAATACATATATTTAATGAAGTCATGAAGACACATTTCTTTCTCCAAATTCTTTGTAAAATTCCATGATTTTTCCCAATTTTGAAATTCCTTGATTATTTCCCTGCAGAGAATTTGTTTTAAGGCATTTCCCTGTTTTCCATAGTCTGTGACCTTACTGTTGCATGGTGACCTGAAAGGTGAACCAGCATTCAAACAGCTGATGACTTTGCCCATACTTGCTCCACTGCAAGTAACTGACAACTAAAATTACTTCTCATATGTAATTGAAACTTCTTCACAACTGTGTATAGGACATGACTATAAAACCAACGCAGTGGAAACCACATAACAAGACCAACCTGGACATTGGACCTTGATCAGCAGGTTGTCAGCGTAGCACCCAACCAACTGCGCTACCTAGTAGATTAGCACAGGATAACAAGAGGGCCCAAAGGGCCATAGGTTGCTCACCTGTCCTAGTAGGTCAGCACAGGATAAATAGACAAGAGGGCCCAAAGGGCCCTAGGTCGCTCACCTGTCGTACTAGTGCATGCACACCCCTATGGTGACCCTACACATTTTCTGAATAAAATTTAAGGAAATTCAGCATCTATTGCAAATTTTTTAACGATTTGACCATGTGACCTTGTTTTTGACCCCAGATGACCCAAAATCGAATTTGGCCTAGATTTTGTTGACATGATCATTGTGACAAAGTTTCATAAAGATTAAGTTGAAATTGTAACCTCTGGTGACTACACAAGGTTTTTTTTATGATTTGACCTATAATTTAAACAAAATATTTTGGGAAAAATATTTTCCTCCATATAACTATACAAATACATGCCATGAAGACAAAACAATACCTAAATACTTAAAAAAATAAAAATTAAAAAAATAAAAATTATGGTTCCAGTAGGGTTTGAACCCACGACCCTCAGGAAAATGTCTACGCTCCCTACAGCGCTTTGATTTCCTCTTAACCATTACAATTCACACCCTGCTTAAAATACTAGAATATTTTGATATTTGACCTTTACAAAACTGCTGTGAACCCTGATACACATTTTCATTGGTTGATGAAAGTTTACTTGTAGGTATACAGAGAGAGTTACAGCAGAGAGTTTAGTGACCATGAAGACTACATGTTGAAAGGTTTAAATGAGTACACACACATTTGAGGTTTAAATATTTCATGGTTCTACACACTGGTCATTATTAATTTGTTACAATCAGTATGATAAACTGATAGTGGGAGAGTATTAATATATAATACAAGTCATTCTTTTAACACACACGCGTTTTATATACAATGCAGAGCCTAGACATGATGTAGTTTCGGGCGAGGCAATTGAAGAGTAGAAAATGTCAATTGACAGTGTGACCTTGCTTTTGACCCCAGATGACCCAAAATCGAACTTGACCTAGATTTTGTTGACAGGATCATTGTGACAAAGTTCCATAAAGATTAAGTTGAAATAGTAACCTCTGGTGACTACACAAGGTTTTTCTATGATTTGACCTATAATTTAAACAAAATATTTTCCTCCATATAACTGTACAAATACATGTTATAAAGACAAAACAATACCTAAACACTTAAAAAAAAAAAAAAAAAAAGTATGGCTCCAGTGGGGTTTGAACCCACGACCCTCAGGAAAATATCAATTGACATTGTGATTTTTGTAATTGACATTGTGACTTTGTTTTTGACCCAAGATGACCCAAAATCGAATTTGGCCTAGATTTTGTTGACATGATCATTGTGACAAAGTTTCATAAAGATTAAGTTGAAATTGTAACCTCTGGTGACTACACAAGGTTTTTCTATAATTTGACCTAGTGAGCTAGTTTTTGACCTCAGATGACCCAATATCGAACTTGGCCTAGATTTTGTTGAGATGATCATTGTGACCAAGTTTCATAAAGATTAGGCCAAAATTGTGACCTCTAGAGAGGACACAAACCAATTGTTGACGGACGGACGGACGACGGACGAAGTGTGATCACAAAAGCTCACTCTGTCACTTTGTGACAGGTGAGCTAAAAACACGAAGTATATGACATAATATATTATATTATCTATTGTCAACAGGTAAATCCAAGTATCGGTAAGTGTGTACAAGTGTATGTATTTAAAGCATAGGTACATGAAACAATCGCCTATACATGAGATACCATATATCATATATTGGACCACTATCAATACAAATTGGTCCATGTTTTCATCTGATAGTAATCTAAAATACTACAAGCATTAGGTCTAACATAAAACTTCAACAATTTAAAAGTTAAATAACAGTACAAATTATAACTAAGTATACATAGAATACAATTATAACAAATAAGTTTCTAACATAACAAATCATTCATTTTATACACACATAAAGTATTGCATAAAGTTCATAAGTAAATGTATACATTCTGGTATTAATGATGATAATAGATTATTTACACATCTTTGTTATGGCATTGCTGTACATTTTGATAGTTACAAAATTTTGACAAAAGTTTTTCAATGAGTGTGTCAACAGCTCTCATCCAGGACATTGGAACCCCTGTGCAAAGAGGACATCACTTCAGGATAATTTAGCCATGTCATTCACATCGGTATTCGCTAATGCATATAAACCCTCCCATAAAGTTTGATGACAGGACGCATCCTCTTGTGGTAAGAATACTGTTTTACATACATGTACCTGCCTTAATTAGTTTTCTTATTCAGGTTAAACACCTTTTCTCAAATGTAATTCAGTTATATTAGGTGGCAGATTCATAAAACCAGTTTTATTGGATTGTATCGTAACCAGTACTAACTAAAATCAACATTGTAGTAAAATGGTCATGTAAGGATATGACCTGCCTTGACTGGCAATCAAACAGCTTCAAGATACATGTACTTGAGTTTGTCCAGAAACTTAGTAACATTTCTTGGCAAACTCAAAAATTGCTCATGGAATAGATGATTGAGAAAAAATGTCATATTAACAAGTTCAAATATACATAAATAACAAAGTTCAAAGTTTATTGGCATAATCAGCAAAGAAAATGTGCCATTTACAAATAACATATAAGTAAGAATATTGTCATAAATGCTGTCTACATACATGGTAAATAAAGATTGCCTTGAGTATACAAAATATAAAACAATACATGTATTAGATCTGCAACAAAACAAATCCCTGGCTTAGAATGAGACTCAAGCATTATTGAAACCTGCATCACAAAGCCTATTTATGAGCCTATTTTCATTAAAATCGGAAAAGGTCATGTTGACCAAACCAATGTTTAAAAAGCTTCTTTTTCCGTAAGTAAATATAGGATATGTGTTTATTTTGATTGAATATGGTTTATTATCTCATTGTGTAGTGATAAAATTCAATATTTTCAAGAGCGCGTAGTGCGAGTGAAAATATTAAAATTTTATCACTACAAGATGAGATATTTTAAAACCATGTTCAATAAAAACAAACAGATATTATATTTATTTAATGCTTATCTGGTGTCAAAACTGGTACTATTAATGCCAAATTGCCACTGTGGGGCTGGGTATGAGTATGTTATTCCATTCATATTTTTCAATTCAAAAGACGCCATCTTGGATTATGGTGAATAATTATGTGAAAACTAGAGATGGCAACGAGTACTAAAATCGGTACTCGGGTACTCGGTCATTCTTCCGATCGAGTACTCGGGTACTCGGAAAACTATAAATGTGAATGATATTTGGGACACAGAAATGTTGTACTGCAAAACGTGCGTGTTCAACTTCAAATAGAACATCGTGTATGCCTGTCCATTCTGTTCAGTTGATGGTCAAATCTATATCGGTAGAAGAATGTTGAAACAAAATAACTAACAAAAGAACAACAATACTACAGTGTAAATTCAGTATAAGTTATAGTCAATAACGCTAGAAAATCGAATAATTACAAATTTACAACTAAGGGGAATACTCTTATCAACCGGTGACATAGTAATATTTAGACAGCGTGACGCAGTCGAGTTATCGTTCATTTATAAATACAAGCGTGAGAACGATTATAATTATAATTTAAAGTAATATTTTATTAATTTCTTAATCGATTGTCACATCCATTAAACAATAACTGCCAATTGAAGATCGATGACAATCACTCGGATTGATGTCAACAAAAGAAACCCCAGCTACGTGTCATAAACAAACTAACAGACGATGATTGACAGGTCTGCATGTGTTTTGCTTGCAGCGATTAAGGATTGATGACACGTTGATAATTGTAATTTTAGTAGACCAGATAAGACTTGGACACATTCTGTACAATACAGGATTAACAATTATTATTTTTATTTTTTTACCGAGTACTCGAATACTGATTTTGATATTCGATAACGGGCCCTTTGAACGAGTACTCGTTGCCATCCCTAGTGAAAACGTCTTTTTTGAGAATTTTGCATCAAATCAACACAAACTTGTAGGAAATGGTCTAAGAATTAGAACCCCCACATGACATGTTTCCATTCAGTAATAAAAAAGTTATGGACAGTTTAGTGTTGAGCTTTGGGTAAAATTAAAGTAGTCCCTGTGAGGGGGTGGAGCTTATATCAGTCACATTGTAGGTGATAACCAGTGACTGATATAGGTTTTATTCCACTGATAGAACTCCATATCTCATCATTTAGCATTAAATAAAGAGTAGTTTTCAGACAGTTTTTTCTTGTTTTCTCAAAATATCAATTTTGTACTTACAACCTTCTCATTCTAATTAAGCCAGCGATATATATTATATTGATATCACAAGCAACTACATGTAGCAGAATTCTAAAGCATACTTGGTAAATAAAATACAAACAAGTGATTACAAACATAACAACACTTTTACCTCATTATTTCAATGCAGAGGAGGTTGGTTCTTTCCCTTGAATATGCAAGAGAACATTGAAAAGGGAGAAAACCCACAACATGATACTGATGAGTTCTCTCCCTTGAATATCAGCATGCTATAACAAGCCCGGGATAATGTGATGTTTACAAACATAATTACATTTATCGATTTGGTCAACTGTTGCAAAATTGGTTTTACAAATGCAAACAGATATGATCAGTTTTGTACTAAAAACATCACTGATGAATTGTGCACATCTAATTGATGCACTTACAAGACTGTATGCTTTCATCCCTGCATATAAAGAAATAATACTGAATGGTCTATACATTGGTCTATACATAAATAATCAGACAGCAGTATAATGATTTAATTTTCGAGATGACATTGCAACAAAAAAGTAAGAAAGCAAAAATTAATTTCAGCCATACAGGCAAAAATGAGTAATGTATTTGTATACAACTAAGGACTCCAAAACAACACAACATCAGAACTGGCAGTAAGTGAAATCAAGACCTGAGTTGCCTAAATCACAAACATTCTAAGCTGCAAATCAGGCTTCAAAATGTTAAATCCAATGGTCCTTAATTACTCCCATGTTGTTTATAATATATTTTATTTGGCGAAAGTCAGTGTACAGTGACTAACAACAATAATACACTATTAAATTGATTGAAAAGAAATGCTATATTGTTGCAATTTTAAGTCTTCAGTTCGAGTACCGGATGCACAACCATGTGAGACTCATTCCCCTTAGCTTCTGAAAGCATCTATAGCAGGGCCGTATCCAGAGTAAAAAAAGCACTGAGGTAAATTTTTCCTAGGGTCTATTTGAGGCATTTTTTTTCTTCAAAAACATGCTTATTTGGTAATTTCTCAAATTTTCACCGAGATGCTTGCTCTATGTGAGTCTGGCTACGGGCCTGATAGATACACATATCATAATCATTTTACATCCGCCCTGTGTTCAATGAAGAATTATGTGATGCACGCTTCGTGCCTGTTTCATACCTGTTACTTACTAGGTACGAAACATTTTGTACTTGTTAAGTACCAGGTACGAAACGTACGTCACATAATTCTTTGTTGAACACGGGGCTGATTAACCATTTAAAGGATAAATAAGGCATATATTATAATTTAACTTATCAGACCAAAAACTATTGCCATATTTTGGGCAAATATTTCCTCCTAAAATTTAGGTCTAAAAATTGCATTTTAGGAGGAAAGATTTCGCAAGATTACAGAAAACTGCCGTGAGATTTGGTAGATTTTTCCAATCTTTGTATATTTAGGTCTTTGTAAAATGTAATTATCATTTCAAACATCTGAACTTAATATTAAAATTGGGAAAATTTAAGTTTATTCAACTTCTATGCATAATTAATGTGTGAAAATTGAACAAGTTTGAATACAAAATAAAAACAAGTTAACATGTGGGGGGAGATATACTGTATTATTAAAATGGATAATTCTGCGGGTTGAAAAGTTAGCAAATCAAGTATTTCAGGCATTTAGCGTGTCGATCAAAGTATAACCAATTTATTCTTTCTATTAAAATTGTAGCGTTCTTTGTAACAGTAAGGCCGAAATTTATGCAGGAGAAAATATTTAGTGAATTTACAAAATTCTCGAAATTCACCAATATTTTTCCTTTGCTAACTTCACCACAAAATAACATACAGTAAACAAATTTAGGGAAACTTTTAACTATTATATTTTGAAGGGATGATCGCCCAGTCTATTCAATCCTATCAAATAACAGCTTAATCTGCAATTTTTATCTGTGAATATATTAACGCCCAAATAGAATAAGGAAGTAAATTCATGTAAATCTGTCCGATTATCAACGCACAGATAGCCACATGTACTTATATACTTCAAAATTACATGTATAGATACTGCAGATTAAATTATTAAGTTAGCAATGTAGAAAAATGGCTGAAAAGCAAGATTTTACTTAAATTGCTAATATTCCCTTCAGCATAAAAAAAAATGTTAAAAGAAGTCTAACTCTGAGTCTTCTTAGCAAATAATTTAAAAGAAATTGCTATGTTTTTCCATACACCAAAATGTGACCACATGTCTGAAATTCAGAACTCGCTAACAGTTTGACCTGCATAAATATTCAATTATACAGTGACTTTGCATAGAATGTCCTTCATTAATGTATTGATTTATACTGATACAAACTCAAATCATATCAGTCGATCTTCATGATGATTATATTATGTTATAATATGAACGATTTACAGTCAACTCACCCCCCTACCAACTCACCCCCTGACCAACTCACCCTGGATTTGGATAACTCGCCCTACGCAATGACCAACTCATCCCCCCTTAAAAGAATAACATACCATCTCACCCCCCTAAAGATATTTTTATTAAATTTAATAGATTTGTTGGAAAAAATCACTTTGAATTGGTCATATGAAATTATTAATATGTTCAATTATGTGATATTGGAGGCGTTTTTTTTTGTAAAATTAACAGTATTTTCAAACAGTGGCCATTTTGAAAACGCTGTAATGACAGCGAAAAAAGCGAAAAACAAAGGAAAAAAATAAAACAATTTGTCAAAAAACATTATGATTGAAAAAATTAGGACTATAATTAGATCTATTATATCAATTGTCAATAGTCAAATACCTTGTTTAAAAACATTGGAAAATTAGATAACTTGCACAGAAAATCGTAGTTTCCGAACGATCAAGTTTTGAAAATAACGAAGGTAAATAACTAACAAACTCGCAAGTATTCGAGAAAGCAGAGATCTGTTAATTTATTTGTGTATAAATACACTTTATTATCATGAATTAACACTAAGTTTAAAAATAAATATAATGTTCTACATATAAAATTGATGGGGGGGGGGTGAGTTGGACATTTCGAAATTGACATCGGGCGAGTTGTCCAAATCCAGGATGAGTTGGTAGGGGGGTGAGTTGGTAGGGGGGTGAGTTGGTAGGGTGAGTTGGTAGGGGGGTGAGTTGGTAGGGGGGTTAGTTGGTCGGATACTATATGAACAATAAGTCTTGCCTATAATAATGTCCGGAAAATGTGGAATAAATTTTATGTTTCGTAGAACCCTTTGCGTGAGATTGGTGATAGAAATACAGGAGATTTCAATCAAATGCAGGAGATTTTCCTTTCTCAAACTTTTGACTAGTATTTATGAAGTTTATATGCAGTTTTCACTTACTTTACTTTCATGACAATACGATGCGTGCTTCGTTAAGCAATTTAAACTAATATTTGTGATCATTTTCATAATGTAAACAACAAATGTCAGGTTCCAGTTTGTCAAAACAAGAGGGCCCAAAGGGCCCTAGGTCGCTCACCTGTCGTACTAGTGCATGCACACCCCTATGGTGATCCTACACATTTTCTGAATAAAATTTAAGGAAATTCAGCCTCTATTGCAAGTTTTTGTATGATTTGACCATGTGACCTAGCGTTTGACCCCAGATGACTTAATTAATATCAAACTTAACCTAGATTGTGTTGAGATGATTATTAGGACCAAATTTCATAAAGATTAAGTCGAAATTGTAACCTCTGGCGACTACACAGGGTTTTTCTATGATCTGACCTATAATTTAAACAAAATATTTCCTCAATATAACTGTACAAAAACATGCTATAAAGACAAAACAATACCTAAACACTCAAAAAAAAAAAAAAAAAAAATTATGGTTCCTGTGGGGATTGAACCCACGACCATCAGGAAAATGTACAAATAAATGCCTTACAGACAAAACAATACCTAAACACTCAAAAAAAAAAAAAAAAAAAAAAAAAATTATGGTTCCAGTGGGGGTTGAACCCACGACCATCAGGAAAATGTACAAATACATGCTATAAAGACAAATCAATACCTAAACACTCAAAAAAAAAAAAAAAAAAAAAAAAAAAATTATGGTTCCAGTGGGGGATGAACCCACGACCATCAGGAAAATGTACAAATAAATGCCTTACAGACAAAACAATACCGAAACACTCAAAAAAAATAAAAATTATGGTTCCAGTGGGGGTTGAACCCACGACCATCAGGAAAATGTACAAATACATGCTATAAAGACAAATCGATACCTAAACACTCAAAAAAAAAAAAAAAAAAAAAAAAAATTATGGTTCCAGTGGGGATTGAACCCACGCCCATCAGGAAAATGTACAAATAAATGCCTTACAGACAAAACAATACCTAAACACTCAAAAAAAAAATAAAAATAAATAAAAATTAAGGTTCCAGTGGGGGTTGAACCCACGACCATCAGGAAAATGTACAAATACATGCTATAAAGACAAATCAATACCTAAACACTCAAAAAAAAAAAAAAAAAAAATTATGGTTCCAGTGGGGGTTGAACCCACGACCATCAGGAAAATGTACAAATAAATGCTTTACAGACAAAACAATACCTAAACACTCAAAAAAAATAAAAATAAAAAAATAAAAATTATGGTTCCAGTGGGGTTTGAACCCACTACCCTCAGGAAAATGTCTATGCTCCCTACAGCGCTTTGATTTCCACTTAACCATTACAATTCACACCCTCTAGAATATTTTGATATTTGACCTTTACAAAACTGCTGTGAACCCTGATACACATTTTCATTGGTTGATGAAAGTTTACTTGTATGTATAGAGTGTAGAGAGTTACAGCAGAGAGTTAAGTGACCATGAAAACTACATGTTGAAAGGTTTAAAGCAAGGTTTTTCTATAATTTGACCTAGTGAGCTAGTTTTTGACCTCAGATGACCCAATATCGAACTTGACCTAGATTTTGTTGAGATGATCATTGTGACCAAGTTTCATAAAGATTAGGCCAAAATTGTGACCTCTAGAGAGGACACAACCCAATTGTTGACGGACGGACGGACGGACAGACGGACGGACGACGGACGAAGTGTGATCACAAAAGCTCACTCTGTCACTTTGTGACAGGTGAGCTAAAAATGTATGAGATTTGATCAATTTGCCGGCAAGCATGCGTGAGTAGAGTCTAAAATGCGTGAGACTCAAGCATGATGCGGGAGATCTGGCATGTATGTGTATTAATTATTTATTACTGCATTTATTTATATTTTTTTTTTTCACAGCAAAACCATAGCCATAGCACATTTATTCACTGGTGAATCCCCTAGTTGACTATATTTCTTTCATATGCAAAGTAATGTAATGAAATAAGCAATTTGAAGCAGGAAAAATTCCCCTACTTCACAGTTTGTTATGAGAAATTGTTTGTGCATTAATCTTATACTTTTATGTTAAAGGTACACACACACATTATTTTGGCAAAATTATTGATACCGAAAACTATGTGAAAATCTGTGGTATTACGTAACTGCCTTTACACAGACAGATGTGCTGTTCTTATAGTCCATCAGCATCCTCAAGAAAAGTTTTTTACATGGTTTTCCAAACTAGGGGATGGAAGATGTTTATCCACTAAGAATCAATGTCCGTTTGGAAGTTTATTGGTTGAATTGACATCAGTTTTGACGTTTATTCCTGACCCGATGTTGGTTAATTGGGAAATTTATCTGTTGAACTAACTTCTGATCAGCAATGACATTCAAATGGGTTAATAGAAGAACAAACCAAAATCTGATACCATAAATATAAATGCCTGTACTTAGTGAAATTTGATAAAATGTTGAGTATGTACCTTTAAAGAAAAGTAATTGTAATATAATATAAAGGATAGAAATTGATGACCTGTATAAAAATTATAAAATCTCAAAATGTCTGAATAAGATGGGGTCAGACACCATCCTTATACAGTACATTATCCCACACTCATAACTCACCATGATGTTTAAAATAACTTCTTTGTAACACAGTCAATGTATAATTTTCTATAGATCTATAGATCAACAATATTTTATATTTGTATACAAAGAATAAAATAATAATATTCATGATTTATGAAACACGAAGCGTTTTAAGTTTCAGAAATTACTAAGCATTTCTTGTAAATAATATTCTCATCAAAGTAAAATTCCAAATAATTATATAAACCCTGTCAAAATGATGTAATACACATTAAATATATTTCAAATGGAAGTAGTAAAGATGTGTTACAATGAGTCATATGATTTTTCAACACAATGGTTGTTTTTTTACACAATACACATGAGACTTCCTCAGGGTTTTCCAACCAATTTCTCTCTAGAAAGGTAGGAACACCAAAAAGGGTTTTTGAAATATCCAGTGCCCCAGCGGAGATTCGAACCAGGGACCTCCGGAGTCGAGACCATCACCATTCCACCAAAATAAAAATTATGGTTGAAAAAGTGGGATAATCTTATTGTGGTAGATGAAACATTGACTAATGTAATTAATGAGGAACATGCTGCTTCAAGTTACTAAGTTTCCGAGATATCACAGAAAATCTTCAGCTGAGATGAACTATAGTTCGCTGGGGATAACTCTAGCTTTGTCAACAAACAAACAAAGCAAATTATAAACACTGCACGATTGACTAGCCGTCAGAATAGATTTAAAGAGTATATCATATAAAAGTTTCTGTGCACAAGATTGAACAAAAATGGACGTCGAAAATGTATTTAATTTTTATTTGTATACAAAGGCTAGTGTTATCTTCAGCGAACTATACATGCTGAAGGGAAGAGATATACACATATATATTGTCATATGATAGACATGTCCTTGGTTAAAATAACATGATTGTTATCATTAAAGTTGGCCATGGAGACACTAAGTATGATAACAATATTTATCTCCAAGTTTAGTCAGGGAACTAAAACATTTAGTGACTGTAATAATATTGTACATCAAAATCTGCAGTTTATGTTGGTCAAGGACATCAAGGATAATATATACGAAATATTAGCATATATAAGCAAACAAGCAAACAAATATGAGAATATATGATCTGACCAGTATCAGCATTGACCATCAGCATTGACCATCAACATCGACGGTCATCAATGACCATCAGCATTGACCATCAGCATTGACCATCATCATTGACCGGCATCATTGGCGGTCATCATTGACCATCAACATTGATCATCAGCATTGACCATCAGCATTGACCATCAGCATTGACCATTATCATTGACCATCAGCATTGACCATCAACATAGACAGTCATCATTGACCATCATCATTGACCGTCAGCATTGACCATCAGCATTGACCGTCATCATTGACCATTATCATTGACCATCAGCATTGACCATCAGCATTGACCATCATCATAGATGGTCATCATTGACCATCATCATTGACCGTCAGCATTGACCATCAGCATTGACCATCAACATCGACGGTCATCATTGACCATCAGCATTGACCGTCAGCATTGACCGTCAACATTGACGGTCATCATTGATCATCAGCATTGACCGTCAACATCATCGACAGTCATCATTGACTATCAACATCGATCATCAGCATTGACCAATCAGCATTGACCGTCAACATTGACCATCAGCATTGACCTTCAATTCTTGTAAGTTTTTATAAACTTCATTCCGAAAGAAAATGATACACTTGGTACAAACTGTTACTACTATTGACGTGAAATTTCCTTGACATCCAACCAGTGGTTAAAGGGACTGCCTCACATATTGGTGTATTGCAAAAATAAAATAAAATTGTCAAATATTCCCATAATTTTGGTATAGTTGCCTGTATATCCCATAAACAACCACACCGACATCTAAATTAACTTGAGAAACTTCGGCATTTTGTAGTTATTTGGTATTTTTACATCAAAAATCTATAGGGTATTAACACTACTTTTACTTAAATTGTCTGAAATTTGTTCGCATTAGATGAAAACAAATCGAAAAACGAACCAAATACCACACTGATGTTTACGCTGTAGTTTGTTGATGTTACAGTTCAATCACATGTGAATAACATAATTCATTAAGCATGTTGGAAGGAAACTTAGCACTTTCTTTTCAATAAAATATACTCAGTGGGCTATATCGAGAGTGTTTAAAATTTCTTTTTTGCACCAAATCTTTCATAAAGCAACCGTCATTGGCTTTCTATTACATCAATACTTGGTTAGGTTGGAAAATCACGATATACAATTTTTTTAGCCAAATCTGTGAGGCAGCACCCTTAAGGAGAACAACCATGGTCAATTTTGTGATATCCAGACAGACGTCCAGCACAAAGTCAATATGTCTCCCTCACATTATGTGATCAATTAGTTGAGTTCTGTTGTAGAATTTATATATATACACGAAGGTGTCTGTAATGTGCCAACAGCCAGATAATGAAATAAAAAGATAATACTACATGAATGTCTTTTTATATTGAATGTATTAAACAAGGTGAAGAAAAACTAAAAAACGAGGCTATGTCAAGCATAATTATCATTTTGATTCAACGTGTTAAATAAATTCAATGTAGAGGGGAATCTAGACAAACATGCTAATTTATATTTCACAATTCTAAAACTTTATAGAACACTAATATATACTACATAATTGTAATTATAATACACAATTTAATATAATGTAAAAATATCAAAATATATTCTATTTATTTACATAACAATAACAAACTTAAGGCATGCATTGAGTAATTACCAAGTATAACAAAAATGAACAATATACTGTTAAAAACTACAATACAATACTGTATATAAGCCAAACTCTCCTCCGTAACATCCATTAGAGTCCAACGTTTTGGCTATCATAGAGAGGTTATTGCTTTAGAGGTTAGAGGTTAAAATGGTGTAAATAATGTTGCTCTAGAGAAGGCTGCCTGCTTAAAGGAACACAATGACTGTACAATGTTACCCCTCCAAAGTGGCTCTCCTAACTCTCTAAACAACAACCTCTCATAAGCAACGTAATCATTTGGTTCCAGAAGTTACCATTTACTATAAAGTTTACCTCTCCCACGCATCAACCTCTGCGCAACAACCCAACATTTGCATTTCCTAAAGGGTATTGCTCTAGAGAGGTTGTGCTGATTATTCAGCAGCTTGACCGTTTTGTCCAGCACCCTGTGAAACCTACATTTACCACAGTTTCACAGGATGCAGGACAAAACAGCACAGCTGCTGAAAAAGATCTTATATTTCATGGAAAGCAAATAGATTTCCCCTTGGCTTGGCGTATTTATCATACTTCACACAATTATGGCTATTTTTGTTTTCCAATGTTAACAAATTTCGTCTTGGACCTGTAGCCAAAAGTCACATGGTTTTGCTACACTGAATTGATCACACAAAATTGTTTTATCCTCAAACAGATTACTATCTTTCAGTTAGAACAACATTCAATTATAAATGACTTGGCACGAATGTAATCAATTCAGATACCAGGTAGGTAAATAGTTTTGGAATTAGATGTACTTTAAGCCTATGTCCCACTCAGGAATTCCACAAAGGCGATATTCTCCCCATTTCTTCCAATACCACCCAATTCATCACAACTCCTTCTGATATAACAAACTGTTTAATGACTTCCCCAAAGCTTCCCTAGACCACGAGGAACCTGTTTCCGATGTCCTGAATGCTCATTAATTTCAATCGGGAGGTAACATCGCCGAGGCAAAAAATGCTCAGTGGGACTATTAGGAACTAGAAACTAAATTTTCATCAAATTGATAAGCTTATTTCTCATCTTGCAGTGATAAAATTTTAACATTTTCACTTCACTCATGAAAATACTGTAAATCAATTAAAATTCACAAGTATTTAATTTTGCAGATTTCAGTAAAATGTTTATTTGGTGCTTTCTTATATTTGTGGATTAAAATAATGAAAGAAAAATCTCTTGTTACATATTTTTAAGTCATTTTTCGAGGGGAATTTAATTTCATACGCAAAATCAACATAAATTAATCCACCACAAATATTAATGACTCTATAGTAATAACATCTCCTCTTGCAATGATAAAATTTTAACATTTTCACTCAAGGTCGGGAAAATATTAAATTTTATCAATAGACATCGAGATAAATACAATTTTCATTGATATCAAAAAAATATCCACAAATTTTGCAGGCTGTCTGATAAACTGTTATCGTTCAACAGCGTATTTCTTCGACTGAAACATTGGTCTTGGGACTTGAATGTACAAGGATACATGTATGGCCAACTCCACATACTTTATATTTTACAATTATATGCATTAAACAATTTCGCATTCATTCCTTCACTTGAAATGAAAGGAGTACATTTTATATACATTACTGCATTGAAGATATCACATTCTTGTGCACACATTACATGCTCATTTTTACAATCTCAGAAAATGCGTTTGATAAAATCAGCAATTTCCCAGCAACTCTGTGTGATATGTTCAACTGATAACTGACTGACTTTTAAGGTGTTTGCTGTGGTTTCATGTAAGAGAGATGGGTAAAAAAATTCCCAATAATAGAATTTGTTCAAAGTTTGTAAATAAACACAGTATCATCATAGAAATAGAAAAATACAAAACAATAATCATAGGTCACCAAACTTAAAGAGTTATCTGCTCCTGGAACTAGTGTTTTTAGTTCAATTTGCGTATTCAATAAAAATGCATGAGAACCAGGAAATGAAATCACAGTTATCGTGATGGGAATAAACTGTGATATTCACCATCAATATAAGTACCAAGTACTTAGTTACCTTATGTTATTAAGTACTATATAATATATATATTAATGTGTCCTCCTTTGGTTAGTGTATCATTGAGTTTCTTAAAAGGTTTATAAAATATCAATGGTATACTATAATACTATGCAATACTAAAACAGTCAGACACTTTGACGCAACAAAAACTAAAAAAATCTTATAAGAACAGTGCTTCACATAGACACATCAGTTGTATGTCTTCTTTAAAGGGCCCTAACTCTGGCAATATTCATGTGACATACAATTAATGACACCATGCACAACTAGGCTTGGTACCAAGTATTCATGAGAAGTTTCATTGAAATCACCAGTGGAGACGTAATAACAATTAGTAATATAGTCAAACCTATGTTATAATCCATCTGCAAACAAAGGACCACTACACTTATTAATTACAGAACTGTCTACAAAGACACTAATTTTATCTCCAATCAGAACATTTTAAATGATATTGAACCTGCTCAGGTGGACCATCTATCAACAAAGACCAATTTTTTACTGTACCCAATGGGTGGCTTCTTCTGACAGGAAAGACTGTATCATACCATAGCATTTTGTGAATACTCATCATTATTTTTTGTTGGGTTTAAATTTTTGTTGATTTTGTTGTTAAACCTGACTACGCATTTTGGAAATATTATCGTCGTGATTAATCAACCTTCCTAATATGAAACAAAGGGTGCCTCTTCGTGTTTCGCAATCCACAAAGATACGACTCCATGAAATTCCACTTTCACCAAAACCCACGAAAATTAATGCTCCTGAAAATAAGTGAGTTTACAGTATACCAACCCAATAATGATTTAGATCTATTCACTCCTTCTCATCAATCCCCCACCTACTTGATAATGATCAAACACTCCAATTACAGGATACAGAGGTATTGTGCATGCAGGGTTAAAAGGACAAGGTTCATTTAGGACTTAATTTGGCCCTGAGTTTTATCGAAAAATAGAAATGCATCTTACTATAAATCTGTCCTATGTTTCTAATAGCCTAACATCGTCTTTCAAAAAATTAAGCATACTTTTCCAAATTTCCCTCGTAATATGTCGACAAATTACATGAAATGGGTTAAGTTTACCAAAAAATGTCATTCCCAAAAACTACAATGGCACTCTTGCGACACTTTGATATGTTTTATATATATAACGACTTGCAGAACACTGGTTATGTGAAAATATAAAAGTGTCGCAAGAGTGCCATCGTGGTTTTTGGGAAGGATTTACGTCGTTAATAGTCGTAAAAATGGCCAAAAATGACATTTTGGGTTAAACATGACGTATACGTCATATTCTTGGCAGTTTCGTCAACAAATTACAAGGGAAATTGGGATATGTATGCTTTTATTTTTTACACAGGAAATGTTGAGTTATTTGAATTATAGGACAGATTTATAGGGACATGCATTTTTATTTTTTGAAAATTCACAGGGCCAAATTAATTTAGCCATTAGTGAACCTTGTCCTTTAATCATCTTCTATAATATAAAGGTCCTTGATAAGGATAAACTTGAGGACAAATGTTACAGGCTTGTACAGTTAAAGCTGTGTTAAGCAGACGGTCAAGTAACACATCATATATGGTGCCTTAAGGAGGCATAACCACCTATTTGCATATTGTATAAAGTAGCTCATTCCTCCTTAAAGCATGTGGCTGTTTAATACAGTGGCTGCGGGTTTTTTTTGCATTCAACTGAGACAGTCATAGTGCGAGGCCAATCGTTTTTATTCCTGCTGAATTAGCCAATGACCTTTGGCTTCGAGGGACAGTAGGTGTATCAAATAGAATATTATTCAGTGTGATTCATTAGAATTGACTGTTTATGACATGTGGTGTCATGATTCCAATGAACTCAAAAACATTATCTTAAGCATCTTAATATGTAAAATAGTTGTATAGAACAGAGATTTAAGCCTGGTCCTTAACCTTCTATTAGCATAATTTAACAGCTGACGTATACATAATTGTCTATTTTTAAACCCCGGTTGTATGTTTTCATATTAGCAGGCAGTATCACAAAGATGCTCAAGGTATAATACAAACCAGAAATCTAAATACCAATATTGCATCAGATGTGCTCGCGGATATTGATATATTCAACGCAAGAACCTTGTAACACTAAGTATAATCATGCATAAAGGTCAGGATCAGGTCAATAAATCTCCTTACAAAATACAAATTTAGACTGCTCTTCCTACTCCTGACAAGTATGTGAAAACTTAGTTAGGATAGTTTTGCATTCAACCCACAATTATTATGTGTAATACTTTTGACATCCAGGAAGTTATACAATACAATCAAGTGATACATATATATACAATAACCTAACTTACTTAACCTGCGACTTTACTCATTAAGTGCACAGTGGGTACTGAGAAGTACAAAGACAAAATTTTATTGGTTCAGTTTGAACGAGAACAACATACCCGTAAATTTCAAATTTGGAAATTTCAAGACTAAATCATGAGTTTTATGATGAATATGGCCCCAGTTAACTAACCCCATACCATATAATTAAGCTCGAAGTTCATTTTAAGCATCTTAATAATATTTATACAATCAATAAGACTATAGATCTTCCTGAATTTGCCAATTGAATTATTTCCTTGATGGAGCCACCAATCTCTCACCTATCTCCCGTCCCCTTAAGCTGCTGCTATACCAAAATCACAGCTATTTATCTTAAGAATTAATCGTACATATAACAAGAGGCCCCAAGGGCCCTAGGTCGCTCACTTGTCATCGTAGTGCATGCAAGCCCTGTGATTTTGTTGAGATGATTATTGTGACCAATTTTCATAAAGATGAGGCTAATCTGGTGACCTCTAGTGACTACACAAGGAAATTTTCTATGATTTGATCTAGTGACCTAGTTTTTTACCCAAGATGACCCATATTAAACTTGACCTAGATTGCGCTAAAATAATCATTGTGACAAAGTTTCATAAAGATGAGGCTAAAATGGTGACCTCTAGTGACTACACAAGGTTTTTCTATGATTTGACCTAGTGACCTTGTTTTTTACACTGGGTGACCCAATATTAATCTTGACCTAGATCTTGCTAAGATGATCATTGTGACAAAATTTCATAAAGATTAGGTCAAAATTATGACCTCTAGTGACTACAAAGGGGTCTTCTATGATTTGACCTTGTGACCTAGTTTTTGACCCCAGATGACCCAATATCGAACTTGACCTAGATTTCGTTGAGATGATAATTGTGACCAAGTTATATGAAGATTAAGTCAAAATTATGACCTCTAGTGACTACACAATGTCTTTCTATGATTAAACCTTGTGACCTAGTTTTTGACCCTGGATGACTCAATATAGCAATTGACCTAGATTTTGTTGCGATGATCATTGTGACCAAGTTTCATAAAGATTAGGCCAAAATTGTGACCTCTCGAGAGGACACAAGGTTTTTCTATGATTTGACCTAGTGACCTAGTTTTTGACCCCTGATGGCCCAATATCGAACTTGACCTAGATTTTGTTGAGATGATCATTGTGACCAAGTTTCATAAAGATTAGGCCAAAATTGTGACCTCTAGAGAGGACACAAGGTTTTTCTATAATTTGACCTAGTGATCTAGTTTTTGACCTCAGATGATCCAATATCAAACTTGACCTAGAGTTTGTTGAGATAATCATTGTGACCAAGTTTCATAAAGATTAGGCCAAAATTGTGACCTCTAGAGAGGACACAAAGTTTTTCTATGATTTGACCTAGTGACCTAGTTTTTTACCTCAGATGACCAAATATCGAACTTGACCTAGAGTTTGTTGAGATGATCATTGTGACCAAGTTTCATAAAGATTAGGCCAACATTGTGACCTCTAGAGAGGACACTAGGTTTTTCTATAATTTGACCTAGTGACTTGTTTTTGACCTCAGATGACCCAATATCGAACTTGACCTAGATTTTGTTAAGATGATCATTGTGACCAAGTTTCATAAAGAGGACACAACCAATTGTTGACGGGCGGACGAGGGACAAAGAGTGATCACAAAAGCTCACTCTTTCACTTTGTGACAGGTGAGCTAAAAAGGCCTGAGTGTCAAACACTCTTTACGTAACCCCAAAAAATACAATAAAGTTTAAGTAAGGTAGGCACCATAGTTGGAAAACAGGGCTATTCAATTTTAGTATGTTTAAGTGAATCTGACCATAATGAAATTTGTATACATTAACATATGTCTTAAAGCATAATATTATGATCATGGTACAATGCATGATAATAAACAAATGGTCTGTCAAATATAAAATACAGTGCCAAAATAAAACGTAAATATAATGTATAATTATTTTTGGTAATATTGACATTGATTCCCCTAGTGGAAATCGCAAGAGCCGGTTACATAGATAAACTACTACTTTAAACAATATAAGCAATACTTAAGTACCAGGGGCCCGTTTCATAAACATATCTTAAGCAAATCTTATCGTAACTATTATCGTAAGAGAAATTTTCTCGTAAAATGTGTTTCATAGAAATTTGGACATACATGTAAGTTTTAAATTTCCGTAAGTGATTTGATTTAAACCAGTACCCAGGCCCCAATTCCACAAAAAAACTTAAGTTATTGCTCAGCTTAGACTGTTATTTTGAATTTATTATATGACTACAATTATAGACTTGTGATGTAGATTGTTACCAGAAATGGTGTATTTATTGCTAAATAATGATATAGTAGGTGATTTTGGTATGAAATGCTCATGGAAATGCAACAGTAATGAACAATAAAAAACTTCATACTTGAGCTTGTTATAACAGACTTTAGTTTTTCCTTTATTTGTTTATAACTTTAAAGCACTATTTTCGGTAAAAATCAGACTTATTATGTATTGTTCTTTTAAATTGGCATCTTAAATTGTGATGAAACAATATATACAAGTATACATGAAAGTCATTTACCCAACAAAATATGTTTTTAAAATAGCAGTCTCAGCTGAGCAATAACTTAAGTTTTTTCGTGGAATTGGTGCCAGGGTACTGGTTTAAATTAAATCACTTACGGAAATTTTAAACTTACATGTATGTACAAATTTAAATACTTGATGCATTCTTTAAAAACTACACATTGTGGTAAACTGATCTGCAAGATTAACAATTATTGAGTTAATGAACTCCTACAGAATAGTATCTAGCTATCCCCTATTTGTAATTCTAAAAGTATTATAGGAATTTAAAATTGAGCATAAGTTTAAGATTTCTGTAAGTGCTTTGATAAAACAATACCAGAACACTCAACATATCTTGCTTCAAAAGCTTGTCTTAAAAATACAATGAATGTATATCGCTACATTGTAAACCCCAATCTCCCTAAAAATATACACCAGTTGGATCTAATTTTTAGGTGAGATATTAATGCATGTTGGTGAGGCTATTTTTATGCGAAACCATATCCATAATCAGGATTACCAAAGAACTTTCTTACAGCAAAGTTTCACGAGTTCTAACATAAGTTAATTAAGTCACAAATTTAAGACTCCGTTTTGAGGAAAATCTTAAATTGAAGCTGACACTTCTATTCAAGACGGATCAGGACATTGAGTTCCGAATGCATGCATCACAATGTTCAAAGTCAAGTGACTAAAGTAGAGGTATATTATAGCGATGATTTCACAATTCACCAGATGCCAGATGCTTACATTTGTAAATCAAGAACTGAGTTGACCAATGGAAGTATCTAATTTTGGTTATAAAAAACATTGGAAATAATGCACAATTTGAATAATCCACAATTCTCTTTATGGCCTTCATGAAAACAAATAAATGAGAGAAGCGTTCTCTACACTAGTGTTTGGTTATTTGAACAGTAAAATGATAACCTGCCATATCTTATCATCAAAATGGAGCTAACAATGTATGGCACACATTCTATTTTATTCTAAAACCTCAATGACCTCTGCATCATTAATACTGACATCGATCAACCAGGGTGGTCGGGTAGTGACAAATTCAGACCCAACTAAAGCACTTATCTGTATACAAATGTAATACCACAGGGTCCACACCAAGTAATAGTCACTGACCTAGAATCTAAGAAATATCTTCATATAATGCATCATGTACTCTCCGAACACTACCTGGTTTCTTAGGTGGTGGCTTAGTTGGTACCGGCACAACAGCCTCTTCGTACGTATCCTCACCTGTTCCCGACTGCTGAACTTCAGCAGGTGTCTGATAATCATCAAAGTCATAGTTGGGGTCATCATAGGTCACATCTTCTCCTTCATCAGAGTCTGTTCGATAATCAGCCTCGGGTTCAACAATTTCTGGCAACTTGCCAACTTCTGTAGCACTAGCAACACCATAAAGGTTTTCACTTTTTCTAGGAGCAGGTTTGATATTTTTAGCTTTTAATCCAATAGTGTCATAAGTATCATCAATTTCGTCATCATTATAGTTCTTTGCAGGCACGATTGGAGGAGCTTTTTTGTCCATCTGTTCATGTGCCCTTTTAATGCTACTATAATCCTCTTCATGCTCTTCATTTTCCCGACCTAATTTTTTCCATGCATCACCTTTAACATGTTTCACATCAGTATATAAGTCAGACTGGGGAACAGGTACTCCTCCTTTGTTTGTATACGGCTGTGTATACACAACTTTAGAAGTATGTTTATCAGAGCTATTGGCCGAAACAGCTTCGTCATACAAACACTCTTCATTATTAGTATTAGCAACACTAGACTTGTTTTTATTCTTAAAAGGTTGAGCATATTCTACAGAAGTGGGTGGAGGACTGGTGGCTTCATCATAAATACTGCTTGGATCATCTACTGTCTGTGTTGCAGGAATCACCATGTCTGCTTCCTCGTACAAACTTGATCCACCTAGTTTAAAACTTCCCTTTCTCATAGAAGTGTCTGGTTTTTCAGAGTCTCTGTGTTTATCTTTCTTTCCACTTTTCTTCGCTTCTTTATCCTTTTGTTTTTTCTCTCTTTCTAGTTCCTTCATTCTTCTTTCTTCTTCTTTTTTCTCTTCTTTTTCCCGCTTCTCTCTTTCCTGAAAAGTAGAAAATAATTAGAAGTGTGTATATTGGACAGGGATACTCCACTGCTATTTGACCATAACTCTGTATTAATCGATGAATCTGAATCAAAATATAGATGCACAACAGCAGATACTGACAATTATTCCTATGAAGTTTGACAACTGTATCTCAAAAACGTTTTCTGTTAAGAGTGACTTAAGCGCAATTTAATGATTTCAAAGGCTATAACACTGCTAATACTGGACAAACCCTAATGATAGAAATCACCATACCTAGATGCATGCGCAACTACACATGGTGAGTTCCTATGAAGGTTAATGGCTATAGCTTACTTACTTTTCAAGTTACATGCAACTAAACACCTTGACGTGAAAACAAGAACCAACCTTTACATAAACAAGACTGCGTTCAATAAACGCTTATGCCCCCTGTGGAAGCCTTGTCAATAAATAAGTGTAAGTCCAAAATTAGGTCAAGGTGAAGGTCAAAATGGGGTTAGGTGATACTGGCGTGTGGAGAGTGTTCATACACAACATCCATGCAAGTATGAAAGCTTTGTAGCAAGCCATATTAATGCTAGAAGAAACGGTCAATTTGGGTTACCAGGACGGACGGACGAACGGACGGACGAACAGACGGACAGGTGAATCACTATATGCCTCCCCATCTATCGATAGGGGGGCATAAAAAGAGGTCCAAAATTAATGTGACAACAAGGACTAACCTTGACATGAAAACAAAGACCAATCTTGACGAGAAAACAAGGACCAACCTTGATGTGAAAACAAGGACCAATCTTGACAAGAAAACAAGGACCAACCTTGATGTAAAACCAAGGACCAACCTTGACATAAAAAAGAGGTCCAAAATTAATGTGAAAACAAGGACAAACCTTGACAAACCTTGACCAGAAAACAAGGACCAACCTTGACCAGAAAACAAGGACCAACCTTAACGTGAAAACAAGGACCAACCTTAATGTGAAAACAAGGACCAACCTTAACGTGAAAACAAGGACCAACCTTGACGTGAAAACAACGACCAACCTTGACATAAAAACAAGGTCAAAACTTAATGTGCCATAACAAGGACCAACCTTGATGAGAAAATAAGGACCAACCTTGACGAGAAAACAAGGACTAACCTTGACGTGAAAACAAGAACCAACCTTGATGAGTAAACAAGGACTAAACCTTGACGTGAAAACAAGGACCAACCTAGACATAAAAACAAGGTCCAAACTTAATGTGAAACAAGGTCCAAACTTAATGTGATAACAAGGTACAAACTTAATGTGATAACAAGGACCAACCGTGACATAAAACACAGTCCAAACTTAATGTGAAACAAGGTCCAAACTTAATGTGAAAACAAGGACCAACCGTGACATAAAAACAAGGTCCAACTTAAGGTGAAAACAAGGTCGAACAACAGAAAGAAAAACTCACTTTTCTTTCCTCCTTCTCCTTCTTTTTATCTTCCTTTGTCTTTACACTGTCCTTCTTAGCGGGTTCATGATGAGAATTTTCATGAGCAGGCTCTTCATGAGTAATGTGAAACTTTTGTTCGATTTCTTTGGCAATTGGGTTTGACAAAGCTGATTTATAGCTAGCAGGTCTAGCATGTCCATTGTCTTTAATACTATGTTTGTCACTATGCAAAGTTTTACTTTTCCTAGACTGATCCCCTTCTACCGAGGCTTGACGTACAATTGGAGTAAGAGTTGGCAATTTTTTACTGACCCCTGGATGCCTCATACCGGCGTTAATGGCTACCGGTCCTGAGCATATTCCAAGATCATCTGGTTTCTTTGGTAAAGGGGGCTCATCATGACCATCATCAGAGTCTGATTTTTGGGGCTGAATGACTCTATCGGGCACTTTTCTGACAGGTGAATGTGGAATAACTGTTGAACTATTACTTTTTGATTTCTTGGAGAGAATTCTATGTATTTCCTTAGCACTATTTGTCTCACATTTTACCTCTCCCTCCCCATTAGGACATTTTCTACCACATTCAAAACTAAATATGGTATTTCCAACTTTCCCAAAACGTCTCATCCACCCTAGCTGAAATGTGTATTTCAAACTTCTCGTTTTGGGATTTTCAAAAGTGATTTCGGCCTTGCCAACGAGCATGGTCATCTCTCCCGTAATATCACAGAGTTTGGCTAAAGTGGATTCCTCAACTGTCACAGAAAACCGTTCCACTGAAAAGGTAATTACATGTTAAATTAACACATGTTCACTCCAGGGAAACAGTGAATGGAAAAAACATCCCGGTAGCTTATTTCTTTCTACACAAACACTAAAACCAGAAGGGTTGTAGACACGAACAAGTAGGGCTGACTATTGAGTCCATTTTGGATTATTGCAATACTATTGCTATTGCTGAAAGAACTATTGCGATACTATTGTATTGCTGGAAACTATTACGATACTATTGCAATAGTTATTGCCACGATTTAACAAGAGCCAAAATGTCACAAAATACGCCCGTCTCGGGGCATGGTGAGTCTCAGGGCAAAATAAAAAAAAAAAAGTAAAAAAAAAAAAAAAAAAAAAAAGTAAAAAAAAAGTAAAAAAAAAAACAAGAGGGCCCAAAGGGCCCTAGGTCGCTCACCTGTCGTACTAGTGCATGCACACCCCTATGGTGATCCTACACATTTTCTGAATAAAATTTAAGGAAATTCAGCCTCTATTGCAAGTTTTTGTATGATTTGACCATGTGACCTAGCGTTTGACCCCAGATGACTTAATTAATATCAAACTTAACCTAGATTGTGTTGAGATGATTATTAGGACCAAATTTCATAAAGATTAAGTCGAAATTGTAACCTCTGGTGACTACACAGGGTTTTTCTATGATCTGACCTATAATTTAAACAAAATATTTCCTCCATATAACTGTACAAATACATGCTATAAAGACAGAACAATACCTTAACACTTAAAAAAATAATTATGGTTCCAGTGGGGTTTGAACCCACGACCCTCAGGAAAATGTCAATTGACATTGTGACCTTGTTTTTGACGCCAGATGACCCAAAATCGAATTTGGCCTAGATTTTGTTGACAGGATCATTGTGACAAAGTTTCATAAAGATTTAGTTGAAATTGTAACCTCTGGTGACTGACTACACAAGGTTTTTCTATGATTTGACCTTTATTTTAAACAAAATATTTTGGAAATAAAAATAAAAATTAAAAATTATGGTTCCAGTGGGGGTTGAACCCACGACCATCAGGAAAATGTACAAATACATGCTATAAAGACAAAACAATACCTAAACACTTAAAAAAATAAAAATAAAAAAATAAAAATTATGGTTCCAGTGGGGGTTGAACCCACGACCATCAGGAAAATGTACAAATACATGCTATAAAGACAAAACAATACCTAAACACTGAAAAAAATAAAAATAAAAATTATGGTTCCAGTGGGGGTTGAACCCACGACCATCAGGAAAATGTACAAATACATGTTATAAAGACAAAACAATACCTAAACATTTAAAAAAAAAAATTAAAAAAAAAAAATTATGGTTCCAGTTGGGGGTTGAACCCACGACCATCAGGAAAATGTGCAAATAAATGCTTTACAGACAAAACAATACCTAAACACTAAAAAAAAAAAAAAAAAAAAAAAAACAAATTATGGTTCCAGTGGGGGTTGAACCCACAACCATCAGGAAAATGTACAAATAAATGCTTTACAGACAAAACAATACCTAAACACTCAAAAAAAAAAAAAAAAAAATTATGGTTCCAGTGGGGTTTGAACCCACGACTCTCAGGAAAATGACTACGCTCCCTACAGCGCTTTGATTTCCACTTAACCATTACAATTCACACCCTGCTATAGAATACTAGAATATTTTGATATTTGACCTTTACAAAACTGCTTTGAACCCTGATACACATTTTCATTGGTTGATGAAAGTTTATTGTATGTATAGAGAGTAGAGAGTTACAGCAGAGAGTTAAGTGACCATGAAGACTACATGTTGAAAGGTTTAAAACAAGGTTTTTTCTATAATTTGACCTAGTGAGCTAGTTTTTGACCTCAGATGACCCAATATCGAACTTGACCTAGATTTTGTTGAGATGATCATTGTGACCAAGTTTCATAAAGATTAGGCCAAAATTGTGACCTCTAGAGAGGACACAACCCAATTGTTGACGGACGGACAGACGGACGGACAGACGGACGGACGGACAGACGGACGGACGACGGACGAAGTGCGATCACAAAAGCTCACTCTGTCACTTTGTGACAGGTGAGCTAAAAAAAAGTTAAAGGCCCATAACCAAATAAGGCCTAAGCCAATTTGGCCTATAATCAAACTTGACCTAGATATTTTGCCCATAAGCATTGTCACAAAGTTTGAAGATGATCAGATTAAAACTTTGGGCGTTAGAGCACAGACATGCAAGGCCAATTTCATGCTTATTTGGTAATTAAAGGCCCATAACCAAATAAGGCCTAGGCTGATTTGGCCCATGATCGAACTTGGCCTAGATATCATGGCCATAAGCATTGTCACAAAGTTTGAAGACCATCATATGAAAACTGTTTGTGTTAGAGCACAGACAAAGCCAATTTCATACTTATTTGGTTATTAAAGGCCCATACCCAAATAAGGCTGAGGCCGATTTGACCTATAATCGACCTTGGCCTAGATATCATGGCAATAAGCATTGTCAAAACGTTTAAAGATGATCAGATGAAAACTGTTTGCGTAAGAGCACAGACAAGGCCAATTTCATACTTATTTGGTAATTAAAGGCCCATAACAAAATAAGGCCTAGGCCGATTTGGCCCATGATCGAACTTGGCCTAGATATCATGGCCATAAGCATTGTCACATAGTTTAAAGACCATTATATGAAAACTTTTTGCGTTAGAGCACAGACAAAGCCAATTTCATACTTATTTGGTAATTAAAGGCCCATAACCAAATAAGGCCTAGGCCGATTTGGCCCATAATCGAACTTGGCCTAGATATCATGGCCATAAGCATTGTCAAAACGTTTGAAGACGATCGGATGAAAACTGTTTGCGTTAGAGCACAGACAAGGCCTATTTCATACTTATTTGGTAATTAAAGGCCCATAACCAAATAAGGCCTAGGCAGATTTGGCCTATAATCGAACTTGGCCTAGATATTATGTCCATAAGCATTGTCACAAAGTTTGAAGACGATCGGATGAAAACTCTGAGCGCTAGAGAACAGACAAACTGCTGGACGCCGCCGCCCGCCTGCCAAGGGTGTTCCCATAATACGTCCCGTTTTTCAAACGGGCGTATAAAAACCAGCGATTAATTTATAAATACAACATACTAATCTACAGTTTGTGGAAATGATTTTAAATGAATTGGACAGAAATAGATCAATACAATTAATTTTTTTATCATGTTCAATGGAATAATGATTTCGATATCAGTCCTTTGTGGCAGTTTTGATGCGTGTGATTATTAAAAATTAGTTTTTTTAACCAGAACGGAAGTTGTTTTAATTTAACAATAAACCTTATAAAAAGGAAACTATCGTAACTATTGATAGTTGGACTAACTATCGGCGATAGTTATTGGATTGATACTTTTACTATAGATCCATACTATCGGGACACTCGGAATTGCAATGCATCAATATTTCGATGTATCATCCCACCCCTACCAACAAGTATGTCTTGCACAAGTTTAAGGACCATGACTCCAGCAAAAATCATTAGACCTAAAATTCTATGACAATTGGCACAACTAGGCTTGGTATCCAGGTTTCATGTGAAGTTTCTTTGAAATCCAAACAATCGTTAACTTACTTAATTATTAGGAGAACTTGGTTTGGACTTTGGGTCATCCATCCATCCAGACATCCATAAATTATGTTCAGCATAAAATTAATATGTCTCCCTGCTACATGTGGTAGACATAATTAACACAAGGTCAATACAAGGAAACTATAGGTCTGGCTCGTGATATTAAACATTTTCCATGCTCAGCATGAAATTTGGTTAACTCCTTTACAGTGCAAAGTTCTATAATTGACTACATTGTATTAAATAATCTTAACTGTATCAAGAAATATAATTCTGTTTGCTTTACAGCTATCCATCTTATAAACAAGTTTCATTATAAACCACAAAAAGTTTTACTGAGACATTTGAAGTTTGAGCATGAAACTGAGTTGAGTATGAAAAAAGTTTTATAATCATGGAATTGCCTTAACCAAACATCGTTTTTATTTCAGCCCAGAGAATTTGACACGACTCTTGAACTTCTATTAGCATAATTTAACAGCTGATATATTGTGTGTATTTATAAACCCGGTTGTATGTTTTCATAAGCGGAAAGTGTCACGAAGACACTTGAGGTGTACGACACATACCAACACAAATCTAAATGACCGATATTGCACGACTTGCTCGCGGAAATTTATATATTCAACGCAAGAACCTTGTAATATATTCATGCATAAAGGTCAGGATCATGTCAAATTCTCTGTGCCAGAGTTTTTTAATTTTTTGTTACTCGGACATTCTTGAGAAAAATGTCCACAGGAGGAGGAAAAAAAATAAAAACTCCGAAAATGTAGTTGATGGTGGATTGTAGTCAATGACGGTCTATTATTGAAAACAACAATGTTAGTTCTAACTGCATTACTATCTTAAAACAAATACAGTGCACATGTATCTGTATCATTGATAAAGAAATTAAAAAAATCTACAGAAATTTAACTACATGTACATTTTATTTAAAAATAAATTTCAGTTAGATATTTTTTCAATGATACCTATGACACAGTGGTAAATGAGAGCACTATACCTACTTACCATCATAGGGGTCTGTATCGACTCACTGGTCTCTCAATCACTAGATATAGATTAACAGGGACGTAACTCGTATCAAAATTGCGACACCACCAACTTTATAAACAGTCTTGTAACTTTTCCAAAAAGGCAATTAATCACATACTGTTTTCTCCAGTAGCAAGCTTATACATTTATCTTCGAGATACAACCAATCTTATGTCAAAATATATCGCATTCGAGCCGTTACAACTGCATACATGTTGAAAATATACTGAAAAATAAAAACAGGACAAAAATGTGGACAGGTCCTTACCATACTATACAGTAGGGCTCCTCACACAGGAGTGTCAACAAAAACAATGCCATGGTTGGATGACCGTATAATAACTAAAACTATAACCAAAATATCACCTCTGAAAAGTAACACAAGCGCTAGTGCGGTCATTTTATCATTTTGAAATCTAAAAATGTTCATCGGACTTCCATTTTGAGTCACGTGACGTAATGTTGAATACCCGATGATACAAGCCATTTTATTGGACACGCTTTGGTGGAACATGTGACGTCACAAACCATACCTTGGGACATTAGGAAATTCGATCGAGGGTACTAATTTAGTACTGCAGGCCTATCTACTTTATTTGTCATTGGAAGTCTATGAAACGTTCTAAATATATAGGTACCCTTTCTTTAACCATATATTCTTATTATTAACCAAAGTCCGAATAGACATGACCTCCTATGGTAACTTCGTTCGATGCCTTACAGCTTAATGTTTCCAACGTTGCGTGTCGCAAACTGTTTTACAAGTACCAATCGTGCGTTTGTAACGTCATGTTTTGATAACGGGTTGGTTTTGATCGTGCATTGATATATACATTTGTATCATCGAGCGGAGATTTCCCATCAGGTTTGTTTTGATAATCTGATCGAAGAATAAAATGACTTTGGAATTTTTTTGCTCTACAACAGAGACTATAAATCTAGCCTCTGGCTGCCAGGCAGCACCACATAGAAAACCAGTCGAACAAATACTTCGAAACGAGTGTTTTCCGATCTAAGAGACGGGTTGCACAGATATTCCCTATAAATAGTTATTATAATGTAATACTCGTCTTTTATTTGCTATTTATCATATGTTTGACGACGCGGCAGCGTAATAAAGCCATTATTTATTTTTGATAATACACTAGTGTAATTACTAGTTGTAAAATATCCCTAAAAGGGGATCACTATAGCCTAATATTTGTAGATAGATCACTCTAATTTCTCAATATTTCAACCTAACAAGGTCTTCTTCAGGAGGATGAAACACTTTAATTTTGTTCACATTGTTTTAGCTGTAAGTAGCATAGATGCATAAATTCAACGCAAGAACTTGTTATATATTCAAGTATACAGTAAAGGTAGGGATCAGACCCAATTCTCAGTAGTGTACTCCTTATTACACATGACGTGAATTTTTAAATAAAATAATCCAAATACATAAACCAGGGTAGCAATACCACGTGGTTTTTGACTACAGTTACAAGTAGAAATTTGTAAACATAGGAACACAAATACAGCCATAAGTATTTTATTTCTTCATCAATTTCTTAAAAATATACGCTACGCTAAGGGGAAAAGCATTTGCTTTCCGTGAAATATAAAATCTTTTTCAGGAGTATTACCGATTTTTCCATTACCCTGTGAAACCTTCACGTTCCAAGGTTTCACAAGGTAATGAACAAAACACCACAGTCACTGAAAAACATTTTATATTTCATGAAAAGCACATAATTGTCTCCTTAGCGTGGTGTATATTTCATAGAAATCGATGAAGAAATAAAATATTTATGACAATTTTATTTTCCAATGTTTACAAATTTCTTATTGTAACTGTAGTCAAAAGTCACGTGGTATTGCTACACTGTAAACGTTAAGTTGTTTGTTTGTTTGTGTTAAAATGAACGTTTTTATAGTTCATTATTTATAATAAGCCAATATATTATATGTTTAAACAACATTGGTCACTTAACAAGAATTTATGAGCATTTTCCTTTTTATGTGTTGATCATCCCTCATGTACATTTAACGTGTGCTTCTTAAAATGGGGAGTAGACTTATTGATTAGTTTAAAACCTTTAACTGCTGCACGCTTTTCCGTGGAATATAGTAATATTTACAACCATTCTACATTCCTTGCTTACTCACTTGGATCAGAACACGAGTTTTTCGTGCACAATTTGTAGACCGATACGTAGTATTTTTATTTACAAACTACTTGATCCCGGTTGTGCATCCAATATGTATTACCTGCGCTAGAATATCGAGAACTAGAATATCTGTTTGCAGTGGTCACATGTTTGAAAGTTCATCCAGTAAAATAGCTTGTACCATCGGGTGTTCGGCTTTACAAACATGGAAGTCCGATGAACATTTTTAGATTTCAAAATGATAGAATGACCGCACTAGCGCTTG
Organism: Spisula solida; assembly: GCA_947247005.1. Lineage (NCBI taxonomy): Eukaryota > Metazoa > Mollusca > Bivalvia > Venerida > Mactridae > Spisula > Spisula solida. Next base: position 23,268,349 of record OX365952.1, on the reverse strand, counting down.
TGTTACTTTTCAGAGGTGATATTTTGGTTATAGTTTTAGTTATTATACGGTCATCCAACCATGGCATTGTTTTTGTTGACACTCCTGTGTGAAGAGCCCTATAGTATGGTAAGGACCTGTCCACATTTTTGTCCTGTTTTTATTTTTCAGTATATTTTCAACATGTATGCATTTGTAACGGATCGAGTGCGATATATTTTGACATAAGATTGGTTGTATCTCGAAGATAAATGTATAAGCTTGCTACTGGAGAAAACAGTATGTGATTAATTGCCTTTTTGGAAAAGTTACAAGACTGTTTGTAAAGTTGGTGGTGTCGCAATTTTGATACGAGTTACGTCCCTGTTAATCTATATCTAGTGATTGAGAGACCAGCGAGTCGATACAGACCCCTATGCTTACCATTGGTAAAATATTGAAACACATAATAAAACAAGGTGCATAGTAACATTACCATCAAAATATTTTATATAAAAAATTTGTACATTTGTACAATTTTAGATTTCCAATTTTTTTTTTTGAAAATGCCAAAAAATAGGCCAGGAGGGTCCGAGTAACGAAAAACAAAGAACTCTGGCCTAACTAATAGAGCATTATACACCTACCTGGATCAGTCTGAGCATACATCTGATTCACTGTAACAACTTCATCATTCTCCCCGCACGAATCCTCATCATCATCATCGTACGATGCCGAGTTCTCACGAGACTCTCCACCACCTCCACCGTACACTTCCCCCAACTTGCTCATCCAGTCAGAGAAATCATTCTCATTCTTAAATTGGAGAAAATTAGATTTTTTGCCAATCTTTAACTCGAGCGTGTACTCTGTTCCTTCCTTCTTCTTCTCACTCGACGTTTTCAGAGATTTCAAATGATGAAGTTCAATTTTTCGAATGTCACATTTTTTCTGTTTCTTTTTATAATCAGTGAATGTCTGTTTATCTTCAAACAGTTCCATAAAAGCATGCTCGCCTTCTGTTTGCCTGTATAACACACAGAACTTCTTCACCCATGACACTTTCTGCAAAAAATTATTTTAAATGTAACAATATGCTAAAGTACTTGATTTAATTCCTAAAACTCCTAGTTCGCATTATTGCATATTACACTTCATAGTACTATCAAGGAGATGATTTTAATAAGATCATCAGATCAGATTTAAGAATATAACTTGTTACAAATAAGTTAAAATTAAAATAATGATACATTGTTTTGGTTTTACACAAAAAATATGTAGATAAATACAAATGAGCAGTTCTTCAGGAAAACTGGGCTTTATAGCGACATTATTATAGTAATTATGTAATAAGGTTAATACCTGCTAAGAAAAGGCTCTGAAATGAGAAAAAAATCATGTTCTTGAATTTCAAAATTTTGTCACTAAGCCCGGTTTTTCTGGAGAACAGCTCTAATATACAGTGAAATTGGTACATTGTAATATTCATGTAGAATAAAACTTTCTTGATTTCATAATTATACAATGTTACAATTAAGTCAAAAACATATTTTTTCCTTTCGTATTTTAAGTCTAAGCCTATATTTTTAATTTGGTGCAATTAATTAAAAGCCTATATCAATATTTAATTATATAACTTAAACGCAAACACAATGATCAACCCTTTAATAATCATACCACATATGTCTTGTTTTCCTTATTATTATATATACAATGAAAAATTCTCAAAAATGAAGATTATGAAAGAAGGATTTTGTTGCTTTTGGTGAAAGATTGAATGTTATTTTTCTTATGTATATGTATGAGAGAGTATTCACATATTTATTAACGGCATTTATCATAAATGGCTAGGTTAGAGCCTATAAATATGTATGAGCAGCTGAAGTCCAAATAATACGGGAAATAACGTTACGTTGTTTGGAACATTATGTCGCAGGTAATGACGTCACGTCATAAAAAATTTACATGCACTCCAGCCTCGGTTTCGGGAGGTGTATATTGAAATATATAGACCTCTCGTGCAGGCCGTCTAAGCCAATCAGAATCCTTGTTACATAATAGGTATACAATATACACGGATATTCTTTCCCAAACGACCGAGTGCTATAGAACCTGTTTTATCCATATTATATGGTATTGTGTGTGTGTGTGTGCGTGCGTGCGTGCGTGCATGCGTGCGTGCGTGTGTACAGTATGACATGTTATTATAGCATAAAAACAATGATTTTGCTCATACGTTAGCGGGACGAAACCCATGCGTAAACATAAAGATTCACGCGAGAACGCCCTGTTAACGTCCAGTTTTGCGTATGCGCATTACAGATTTTACAGCGTCTTATGAACTGCAATTTCCATTTTATTTGTAACTACTAATTAATTTCAATAAGATTTAAATAATAAATTTAAACAAACTTGCATTATCCATGTTTTCTTGGTATTTGCCGATCCTGGAAGTCGACGCTCATAACAAAAACTGTTATGACGTAATGTTTGTTTTCGCGACGTTACATTTGTTTACACGACGTCGCCACAAAATTTCCCACCAAAATGTAATTATTTTGAAATACAAACGCATAAATTGATGTTGTGTATGCTATAATAGCGTTTATGCATGCTTTTTCGTGCTATAACATCTGCATAGTCCTGACGGGCTTGGGCACCAACCGTCCCTCGGGACTCTGCAGATGTTATAGCACGAAAAAGCATACGTTAACCCTACATAATCAACTGATAAAGAGCTATTAAATACCTTCTATGTTTGATTACCACATAATTTTAACTGTTCATTAATTGCTGAGACATTAAGTAACATACTTTGATATTGATCAATTAAGAAATAAACTATGAAAAACCGTTGTATACTGGCTATTATACAATGGTTTGGAGTTCTGACGTGTAGGAATTAACCACGAAGGCCGTGGGCCTGAGTGATAGAGAAACTCGGGTCACTGTCCGGTGAGAACAATGTTATCAGGCGAGGTGATATCGTCCGGGTGGCGAGCCTTTGGCGAGTCACTCCGGACGATATTGCCGAGTCTGATAACATTGTTCGATCCGGACAGTGACCCAAGTTTCTATTTATCATGCAACCAGCAACACGGAACAAGTAAGGGGCGTAATTCCTCATATTTTAGAGTTACAACCGAGTTGTGGGTTTTAGTAGATCCAGTAAACCCGCCAATTAACACAATTAAATGTGCTTCCGCGACACAAAATAGTTCTCAATTCTACGCTGCTTAACAAAAGAAATATTAAAAAAATAAAATATTTCAATTATATATTCAGAAAGGGAAATCTTAGTAAATGGTATTACCAAATAACTACATTGTGTCATAATAGTCGAATAAAATTTCGCTCATGAATTTAAGAAGTTTTTTGAATGAATTATCAATGACGTACGTGTGTGAACAAGGTCGTTTACTACGTCATAAATCCTTCTGTTATTCTTAACAATGCCTTGGAATAAATATCAACATGGACTATGTGAAACACTGGGTTGTTTGCGGTAACTGTCAGTGCAAAATTGAATGCTGGACGGGGGAAATAACTTCAAGAATGAACAGTTTATACAAGCTTACTCGTCTTAGTCAAGTTGGTGGGTGGAGAATGGCAGTAGGGAGACCTCAATGCTTGGAAAATCGATGGAAATAGAATATGGTAAGACATTGATCTTGTTGAAGAACCTATTATATTTTTTTATGTTTTACCTATGTATAAACCATATGGACACTGAATCTAATTAACAATGATTTAACTGACCCACTTAGTCTTAAGATTCGCCAAAAATTTCCGATTCTTTTCATTTTCAATGATTTTGTATGCGCATCGTATCAAGTCTTCAAATGAGTTCAAAATTGCATTTTGTCCAGTGTATTTGATGTGGAACCGTTGTCTATACATACTCTTTATGTTTATTTATCTTTGATGATACTATGCCTGTGGATTTATGTGTGTTTATTGTTTTTTTCAGGGCCTTTCCCAAACGATTGATCCGTGGATGACCCGTAAGAATTCAAGAACTCTTACACTGGCGTAGCCCTACCTGGCGAAGAAATATTGCTGATGTTGGTTGTAAATCTAAACTTTGAATAAATATTAGCTATCAAATGTATATTTTTGTAGTTTTCAATAGTATGCAGGTCAATATTAGATGGAATGAGAAATTGGAAAATAGTCCGTGATTTGTGGGCGGAGCCAAAAAGTGTTCTCAGGCTACTAGCAGCCTATTGACCTGAGAACACATAATGTTCTCAGGTCATGTGTTATCAGGCAGTTACCATGGCAGTTGCATGATAAATTAATAACAAGCGTCAGAACGACAAACCATTGTATAACAGCCGGTATACCACGGCTTTTGAATATTTTATTTCGATTCTAACATGATTTAAACTCGGAATTATCTATTAAGCCAGTGTTATTTTGCAAGATCTATGTTGTTTACGTTACTTGTTTACCTGCATGACGTCATAAAAACGATGTGACGTCATTTTTCATTGTATATCGGCCGATATACGACGTTATAATTTGTTCTATGTATTTATAGGCGAAATCGCTGGTCATGTTAAAATTATTTATATAGACTCACTCACACACTGCCATGATTGTACGAGGGATGATCAATATATTCGAAGACTTTCCTTCTAACTTTTTAAACATTGATTATAGAACAATGAAATTACCAGGCAATATAGATCTATCAATTATCAATCTTTTTAATTAATTTATTATATTGTGACGTCACAATGTTCTTGATGACGTCACTTATTGTGACCTGAAGGTGCAGCGCGCGCCGTCCAGCGTGACGGACAATAAATAATCACAAAGCAACGGTATTTCATTAAGATTAACGCCTAATTTAGAAAATCCTTGTGATAGCTCGAAGATGACTTGACCAACATGTATGGGGATTCTTTGCACTCCAAATCAGTAATCTACACATGATTCCGTTGTTTATGTGATTGTTACGGGACCATGGTAAAATAAAAATAAACGGAAGAATTAAGGCAGAGTTAGGGATAATCCTCTTTAATTTCTGAGAAATAAGAGGCATATTTCATATGATCAGTATAGATTACAAAATAATAAATCTTTAATTCCATTTGAAAGGAGTTCTTTAAAAGATTGCGCCCTAAACTTGTTAGGTCGTGATTCCTTTTTCATCAGGATGATGCTACCGTGTAAAGCCAACCGCTTTTTCAGAGTTTTTAGTCCAGTAATGCAACGAGACAATTTCTATTCCACCTTACATTCCAGAGTTGGCTATTTGTGACTTATTTCTGTATTTAAAGTAAATAAATCGTATACAGTGGGTCGGATATGAGTCCAGAAAGGAGCTTGGTGCTGCTCAACCGGTGACGCTTGGAATGACGTCATGTGGCGGCCTGCGTCACGCACCCATTACATGAATAAAACTATGTTATAGATGCATTCGGTCGGATATATCCTACACTGAATAATGCTAATTTGCTTTTGAGCCTTGCTGACAAAACAAAATTGCTAGATGAAAAGTCCACAAATATATTGATCACCCCTCTTACATCAAAATAGCTGATTTGAACCGGCTCCATGACTGCACATCAAAATAGCTGATTGGAACCGGCTCCATAACTACACATCAAAATAGCTGATTGGAACCGGCTCCATGATAGCACAACAAAATAGCTGATTGGAACCGGCTCCATGTAGCACAACAAAATAGCTGATTGGAACCGGCTCAATGATAGTACATCAAAATAGCTGATTGGAACCGGCTCCATGATAGTACATCAAAATAGCTGATTGGAACCGGCTCCATGATAGCACAACAAAATAGCTGATTGGAACCGGCTCCATGATAGCACAACAAAATAGCTGATTGGAACCGGCTCCATGATAGCACAACAAAATAGCTGATTGGAACCGGCTCCATGATAGCACAACACAATAGCTGATTGGAACCGGCTCCATGATAGCACAACAAAATAGCTGATTGGAACCGGCTCCAAAATTGATGGCACAACAAAGTAGCTGATTGGAACCGGGTCCATGATAGCACAACAAAATAGCTGATTGGAGCTGGCTCAATGATTGCACAACAAAATAGTTTTTGGAACCGGCTCCATGTAGCACAACAAAATAGCTGATTGGAACCGGCTCCATGATTGCACATCAAAATTGCTGATTGGAACCCGGGCTCCATAATTACACACCAAAATAGCTGATTGGAACTCAGGCTCAATGATAGCACTACAAAATAGCTAATTGGAACCGGCTCAATGATAGCACTACAAAATAGCTGATTGGAACCGGCTCCATGATTGCACAACAAAATAGCTGATTGGATCCGGGTCCATGATAGCACAACAAAATAGCTGATTGGAGCTGGCTCAATGATTGCACAACAAAATAGCTGATTGGAACCGGCTCCATGATTGCACATCAAAATTGCTGATTGGAACCCGGGCTCCATAATTACACACCAAAATAGCTGATTGGAACTGGCTCAATGATAGCACTACAAAATAGCTGATTGGAACCGGCTCCATGATAGCACAACAAAATAGCTGATTGGAACCGGCTCCATGATAGCACAACAAAATAGCTGATTGGATCCGGGTCCATGATAGCACAACAAAATAGCTGATTGGAGCTGGCTCAATGATTGCACAACAAAATAGCTTATTGGAACCGGGTCCATGATAGCACAACAAAATAGCTGATTGGAACGGGCTCCATGATAGCACAACAAAATAGCTAATTGGAACCGGCTCCATGATAGCACAACAAAATAGCTGATTGGAACCGGCTCCATGATAGCACAACAAAATAGCTGATTGGAACGGCTCCAAAATTGATAGCACAACAAAGTAGCTGATTGGAACCGGGTCCATGATAGCACAACAAAAAAGCTGATTGGAGCTGGCTCAATGATTGCACAACAAAATAGCTTATTGGAACCGGCTCGATGATAGTACATCAAAATAGCTGATTGGAACCAGCTCCATGATAGTACATCAAAATAGCTGATTGGAACCGGCTCCATGATAGCACAACAAAATAGCTGATTGGAACCGGCTCCTTGTAGCACAACAAAATAGCTGATTGGAACCGGCTCCATGACTGCACATCAAAATAGCTGATTGGAACCGGCTCCATGACTGCACATCAAAATAGCTGATTGGAACCGGCTCCATGACTGCACATCAAAATAGCTGATTGGAACCGGCTCCATGATAGCACAACAAAATAGCTGATTGGAACAAGCTCCATGATAGTACAACAAAATAGCTGATTGGAACCGGCTCAATGATAGCACAACAAAATAGCTGATTGGAACCGGCTCCATGTAGCACAACAAAATAGCTAATTGGACCGGCTCCATGATAGCACAACAAAATAGCTGATTGGAACCGGCTCCATGATAGCACAACAAAATAGCTGATTGGAACCGACTCCAAAATTGATAGCACAACAAAGTAGCTGATTGGAACCGGGTCCATGATAGCACAACAAAAAAGCTGATTGGAGCTGGCTCAATGATTGCACAACAAAATAGCTTATTGGAACCGGCTCCATGATAGTACATCAAAATAGCTGATTGGAACCAGCTCCATGATAGTACATCAAAATAGCTTATTGGAACCGGCTCCATGATAGCACAACAAAATAGCTGATTGGAACCGGCTCCTTGTAGCACAACAAAATAGCTGATTGGAACCGGCTCCATGACTGCACATCAAAATAGCTGATTGGAACCGGCTCCATGACTGCACATCAAAATAGCTGATTGGAACCGGCTCCATGACTGCACATCAAAATAGCTGATTGGAACCGGCTCCATGATAGCACAACAAAATAGCTGATTGGAACAAGCTCTATGATAGTACAACAAAATAGCTGATTGGAACAAGCTCTATGATAGCACAACAAAATAGCTGATTGGAACCGGCTCAATGTAGCACAACAAAATAGCTGATTGGAACCGGCTCCATGTAGCACATCAAAATAGCTGATTGGAACCCGGGCTCCATGATAGCACAACAAAATAGCTGATTGGAACCCGGGCTCCATAATTACACACCAAAATAGCTGATTGGAACTGGCTCAATGATAGCACTACAAAATAGCTGATTGGAACCGGCTCCATGATAGCACAACAAAATAGCTGATTGGAACCGGCTCCATGATAGTACAACAAAATAGCTGATTGGAACCGGCTCAATGATAGCACAACAAAATAGCTGATTGGAACCGGCTCCATGTAGCACATCAAAATAGCTGATTGGAACCCGGGCTCCATGATAGCACAACAAAATAGCTGATTGGAACCGGCTCAATGATAGTACAACAAAATAGCTGATTGGAACCGGCTCAATGTAGCACAACAAAATAGCTGATTGGAACCCGGGCTCCATGATAGCACAACAAAATAGCTGATTGGAACCCGGGCTCCATGATAGTACAACAAAATAGCTGATTGGAACCGGCTCAATGATAGCACAACAAAATAGCTGATTGGAACCGGCTCCATGTAGCACATCAAAATAGCTGATTGGAACCCGGGCTCCATGATAGCACAACAAAATAGCTGATTGGAACCGGCTCAATGATAGTACAACAAAATAGCTGATTGGAACCGGCTCAATGTAGCACAACAAAATAGCTGATTGGAACCCGGGCTCCATGATAGCACAACAAAATAGCTGATTGGAACCCGGGCTCCATGATAGCACAACAAAATAGCTGATTGGAACCGGCTCCATGATTGCACATCAAAATTGCTGATTGGAACCCGGGCTCCATAATTACACACCAAAATAGCTGATTGGAACTGGCTCAATGATAGCACTACAAAATAGCTGATTGGAACCGGCTCCATGATAGCACAACAAAATAGCTGATTGGAACCGGCTCCATGATAGCACAACAAAATAGCTGATTGGATCCGGGTCCATGATAGCACAACAAAATAGCTGATTGGAGCTGGCTCAATGATTGCACAACAAAATAGCTTATTGGAACCGGCTCAATGATAGCACAACAAAATAGCTGATTGGAACCGGCTCCATGATTGCACATCAAAATTGCTGATTGGAACCCGGTCTCCATAATTACACACCAAAATAGCTGATTGGAACTGGCTCCATGATAGCACAACAAAATAGCTGATTGGAACTGGCTCAATGATAGCACAACAAAATAGCTGATTGGAACCGGCTCAATGATTGCACATCAAAATAGCTGATAGGGACCGGCTCAATGATTGCACATCATAATAGCTAATTGGAACGCCCCCATCCCGGAGATAAATTAAAGGATGCTCGCAAGACTTAAGTATTTCATGTTCACCAGGAATGAGGAAGATAAAACATTATTAAACCATCTTCTACTTCCTCTAAACTCTATTCAGCCCAAGTATCATCTACACTTACTCTGGTGAGAATTATTTAATGAAGTGTTAAGATATTTTGATTGACAGTAAAATCATTTAATTTCAATGCTACAAAATTTCATGGTTTTGGTGAAAAAGACCATTTTGTTGGGACGTAATTTCAAGGATTTCGGTTTTCTGGGAAAAAAATCACACAAATTATAAGAAATCTTTCAAACATAACACAGATATAATAACTGTTTTATTACATGTTAATATATAAGTAAACTTCCGAAAAACATATACCTGACTGAATTTGAAAGCAAGTATGGGAGCTGCTGCAAAATTGACCTATTTATTAGTATAAGAATTCATTGGGGATTTAACTTTTGGTTGAGGTCATCCACGAAATACACTAAATTAAATCCCCCATAAATATTAAAGATTCTACAGTAATTATCAGGCCAGAATGAATTAATTCCTAGATTTATAAATTGCTATATTGTCTCCCCCTGCTTCCTATTTTTTCACGAAACTGTACATGCCATGTTTCGCAGACCCCCTTGTGAGAGATTGGTGATGGAAATGCAGGAGATTTCATTAAAATGAGGGAGATTTACTTGCTTGAAATTTAAACTTATGGTAAGTTAATGAAGTTTGCATGCAGTTTTCGCTTATTTTACTTTTATGACAATACCATGCATAACAATGCTTCATGAAGCAATTTAAACTAGAGCTGTTGCCATTCGGCAGACTTATATACCCCGCCAGCAAAGGGCCATAATTCTGCCAAAATTCATCGCAGCGGAAATTCCTTTCTTCATGCACATCTATATGCTGAGGTTGTTCATCTGTAAAAGTCTGAGCGAAATCCTGCCAAAACTATAGGAGGGGTTGCGTCCACAAAAATGCGTCTACGGACAGACAGACGGACAGACAAGCTGAATCCAGTATACCCCCCTTACAACTCGTTGTGCGGGGGTATAACTAATATTTTTGATCATTTATATATAATGTAAACAAAAAATGTCTGGTTCCAGTATGTCCAAGAAATGCGTGAGACTTGATCAATTTGCCTCTGATCATGCGTGAGTAGAGTCTCAAATGTGTATGCCCAACCTTGACATTTTCTAGTTACATGTACAATACTTGAAAACAATAAATAAACCATCAAGCAAGCAAGTTTTTTTCAGTTCCAAAAATTAACATTTTGTAAATTCATTATTTAGGTGCTGAATTTAATGTACAATAAAGTCAAATGTTTAAAAAATTATTAAAATGATAGGGACATTATGTAACCAAGAGACATTTTGATGTGAAGGCCCAACAATACTTGTCATGGTCCCCTAGCATTTTACCATTTTGGTGTATATTTTGTTGTTATTAAAGTAACAAAAATGTCTTATAATTTTATTTGGTCAATGCTTAACAATACTTGGCACAATGATGAGTATGCCCATGCCTAGGCCTAGTTATGCTACTGAAGGAAGGAACTTAACTTCTTAAGCAACCTGATAAACAGAAATACCCCCACCCTTAAGAAACAAGAGCAACACCTACAAGTTCTGGATGCTCGACTTTCTCTTACTTGATAGTAACCTTGCTCATCTGCAAGTGAAAATATTTCGTCGAGCAAAGGCAAGATTTTATGATAATATGCACTAATTATAATTTTCTAGCTAAAATATTGGCTTACAATTGGAGTGGCAAAATGGCGAATATTTCAATAAAGGCCAGTGCATGGTTTTCACTTCAGTACTTGATGATGGTTACACCTTGTTAAAGTTATATTAGTCAAGTGTGAATAAATGTAGTATAGGCTACTATCTAATTGACACTTGTTAATTGAATGACCGACTAATGCAAGTCCTCACTTTAAATATCAAGTAGTTTATTTTTGTTATTTTCGATAAAGCTGCTTGTTTGTATCCATCATATTTTAAGGGAATTAATTAAAGTCTTGGTTTCCTTCGAGTTCAAAAGAAAATTAAGTTCATTTATATATTCATTCAATGACAGGCATGAGACGTCTCATAACCATTATTACACACTTGCTAACTCATGACGTTGTTTATTTCTTTGTTTATTATTATTATTGTTCCTGATGAAGACAATACAGTCGAAACGTTGAGCAATTCTGGAGTTTGTCTTGTTTTACTTTATTTACACTTGTTCATGGGAACAGTATTTGAGAGACGGATGAACTTGAAATGAATTGCATTTGAATTGCATGTAGTCAGAAGTCCTGGTCAAATTCAAAAGACTATGACAGCACCATCGGCAACTATAGGCTTATATATCATAACTATAAGGTAAAGATGTATGAAACCGAACAATGACTAACATTACACTGACAATCCAAAACTTCATCCGGTCAAAGTACAGTTTTTGATCTTTGATCAGTAGAATCATGCACGTTAATTAAATGTATATGACACTCTATATTAATGTATGTAAAAGGGGTAAACATGATGTCGCTCACACATATCGCTCGGCCGATTAACAATGTTACCGCGGTAAGCGTAAAACGCACTGGTCAAATTCTACTATTATCCAATTTAAATATTTAAAGCTTGTAATGAAGCAGAGATATATGTCTGTCTTTTAATACAACATTCATCACGATACCCTAATTATTAAATCCACGGCGACGAGTAACAATCCGTTCCGCGTAAAAGTAAGTTTAAAATATCCCGTTTTTTTACCAAATAAAAATTCAATCAACGGTCGAAAATCATCAAATTTTAATTTAATTTTCGATCGATTTTGTTCATTAAAGCTTGTTTTAAAATCTAATACTTTAAGGTTTTATAAAATGTAAAACTTATTTTTAGAGCATTTGCGAGTTGTCGACCGCCAACGAAATAAAACAGAATGGACATATTCATAATAATGTGTGATGTAAACTACGCCGACCATTGAACATCTTTTGTGGCGATTTTTTCAAAAGCTAGCATCATGGTTCGTAATTTAATGCAACCAATACCTCACAATATGCATTTAATAGCAGGTTATATTGTAAATAATCGCCATTTTATAATTAACATTCGGCAATAAGTCCGCAAGTTCAATACAGCTACCGAAAAAAATAGTCTGCATCGTGACAAAAATCACTATTTTTTACTCCATTTTGTAAAGACAAAACCAATAGAAACCAGAAAAAAGTACAACCAGTACCTCAAAAAGTATTTAATCTCACAATTTAAACAAGTTTCAATCAAAAATATGTTTTCAAATAGCGCATGGAAGGTGTGCAGGTGCCCGTTTCACACGCTTTACGACGTGATTCTGCCATTTTGAAAATTTATTTGCAATAATTAGTACACAAATGCACGAAGTTTAATCAAATCCTTGGCGGTTGACAACTCGCAAATGCTCTAAAAATAAGTTTTACATTTTATAAAACCTTAAAGTATTAGCTTTTAAAACAAGCTTTAATGAACAAAATAGATCGAAATTAAATTAAAATTTGATGATTTTCGACCGTTGATTGAATTTTTATTTGGTAAAAAACGGGATATTTTAAACTTACTTTTACGCGGAACGGATTGTTACTCGTCGCCGTGGATTTAATAATTAGGGTATCGTGATGAATATTGTATTAAACGACAGACATATATCTCTGCTTTATTACAAGCTTTAAATATTTAAATTGGATAATAGATAGGAAAATTATGAGGTCTTATATAAAGCAGGGTAGGATTTGACTAGTGCGTTTTACGCTTTACTGCGGTAACATTGTTAATCGGCCGATCGATATGTGTGAGCGACATCATGTTTACCCCTTTTACATACGTGAATATAGAGTGTCATATACATTTAATTAACGTGTGTGGTAGAATACATAAATAAATTAGTAAATAGAAATAGTCGCATATTTTACCCTTTGAATAATTTCATAAAACCATTTTTGTAAAACCCCCCGCCACTCTGATGTGCAGCACCTCGCAGTCTAATTTTTATTATGAAAAATTAATACAAAAGCTGCAAAGAAAAAATGAAATAACACCACAGATTGACCAGTTCTGTTGACCTGTTGACATTTTTGACAGGTTATCTGATGAAGTCAATAATCAATAGATATACGTACCAACAATGATTTCATCTGAAATAAAACATCCCCAGACATAATCAAGCTGGTGTCAGCCATGTTGACTGTTGTCTGCTTCTTGACACCAGAAAATATCAGCACAGACTAACAAGGAAGTTAAAAAGCATTCCCAATAATTGGTAGGAAGTTATTGAAGTTTACCGCCGCTTATGACATTGAAATATTTTATAAGTTAATCAATTTTACAATTTCATTTACATGAAATCTTTTAAATATTAATAGCCATGCAAATTTTGAATTATTTAGAAAGTGATTGTGCACTTACAGTTTATTTTGACAAATATGTTTTCAACAACCTAAGTGGCTTCTAATCGTCGTGAAAACGAGTTGTTTTTCAAAACAATCAACAAGTTCTTGTTTATCTCCACTATGAGTTATCAAAGAAAGGTAATTATATTTTTGGATCGTGTATAATTTTATTTCTGTAAATTGGTATAAGTACCATGTATTTTTATGTGTCCTAGAAAAATGCTCATTACCTTTTCAATAGTATAACAGTTGTCGGATAATCTAATTTCGGATCATGTTGTTTCTTCTTCTTCTTCCGTTAAATGGGTAGAAATCCTTCTGGAATGTCTAGTACCAAGCGATAAAATCTGTCATGGCCGACAAAACAGTTGTATATGTATTTACAGATTAAAACTATGTACAAGGACTGGTGATCTAGTGGCCGACTGGTAGAGACAAATTGTACACTGACAACAAGAACATGGCAAATATCCTTAACGCACAGTTCCAGTCTGTATTCACCCCCAAAAGCCCACTTAGCCTACAACAGATATCAAACATGGCAAACCAGCCTACACCTGGAACTGATACCCAGTGTATGAGTCCCATCACAATCTCCACTAATGGGATTATGAAACTACTGAAAGACATAAACCCCCATAAGGCAGCAGGTCCTGACCAGATGAAGCCTCTTGTGCTCCAGCAGCTAAGCAGCACCATCGCACCTATAATACAAGTGATCTTCCAAAAATCGATTGACTCTGGGAGGGTTCCAAATGATTGGAACACGGCGAATGTGTGCCCCATATACAAGAAAGGAGACAAGTGTAATCCCGCCAACTATAGGCCCATTTCACTCACTTGTGTCCTATGCAAGCTGCTGGAGCATATAGTTGCTTCAAATGTTGTTGCACACCTAGACTCGAATGACATCCTGTATGACCTGCAACACGGATTTCGATCCAAGCGGTCATGTGAGACCCAACTTGTCATGCTGGTGGAGGATCTACTTCGAGGCTCTTTATCAGGCCAGCAATCTGACCTGATATTGCTAGATTTTTCAAAGGCTTTTGACAAAGTTAACCATGAGAAACTTATATTTAAACTCCATCAGTATGGCATCAGGGGTCAAACACTACAATGGATCCGAGCATTCTTGTCCAACAGGTCTCAACAAGTCGTGCTTGAAAATGATACTTCAGACAGTGTACCTGTCACATCTGGAGTACCACAGGGATCAGTACTCGGGCCCATACTTTTCCTTATATATGTATAAACGACTTACCCGATGACATCAAATCCAAGGTCAGGCTGTTTGCTGATGATACCGCGGTGTACTTGGCAGTATCAAATCTGCAGGATGCAAAGCTCCTGCAGGATGACCTAAACAGACTCCAGGAATGGGAAGCATTATGGGACATGGACTTCAACCCACAAAAGTGCACTGTTATACAGGTGACACGCTCAAAACATCCAGTCCCATCCACATACACCCTACATGGCCAAACCCTGGAGAATGTGACATGTGCCAAGTACCTCGGGGTTGATATCAGCAGCGACCTGACCTGGACACATCACATAGACCGGGCAACAACATCAGCCAACCGTACGCTGGGGTTTCTGAAGCGAAATATACGTACACAGAACCCCAGCGTACGGCAAATAGCATACAAAGCCCTAGTACGCCCAGTCATCGAATATTCATCCCCTGTCTGGAGCCCGTACACCAAGGACCTCATAGACAGGGTAGAGATGATCCAAAGGCGGGCTGCTAGGTGGGTATGTAGCGACTACTCATACTACTCCAGTGTAACTGGTATGCTAGAGAAGCTTCGTTGGAGATCCCTACAAGACAGGCGAAGTGATGCTCGCCTGTGCTTGTTCTACAAGATCGTCCACGGGCTTGTAGCCATACAAATGCCACCATATATCACACACCCTGCCAGAACATCAAGGACCCATCACCCCCTCGCATTCAGACAAATACACTGCTGAGTAGATTACTATAAATATTCCTTCTTCCCGCTTGCAGTCATACAATGGAACAGGTTACCGTCCAACATAGTCATGCTGCCTACCTTAGAAAACTTCAAGGAGGCAGTGTGTACTATTCCCCACACTATGCCATAATTCACAGTACCTAATATTTTAATAACCATACTTTTACCTTTTACTAGCTATCACTGTTCCTTCGAACTTTTAACTTTGTATTTCACTCCTATTCTCTTTTACTTTTAACTTTTTTACTTTACTCACACCACTTGGCGTGCATTCAATTGCCTGCACATAATCTCCGCTAGGGGGTGATGCAGTATACATAGATAGATAGACATCACTGCAGCTCTGAATGTCTCTATGCCGGTACTGTCTGTGACCATTGCCGGGAGCTTGTTCCATTCCGATATCGTTCTTGGGAAGAATGATGTCCTGTATGCCGCCTCTGACGCTGTTAGCTGCTTAAAGCGGTTAACTCCCCTTGTGCGTGAGTCTGCCCGGTGGAGTGGGTGCTCTGGTACCTCGACTAGTCTGTTGTTGATTTTGAAAATCATGGTGATTCTGGCCAGGTATCTCTGGTGTTGAAGTGGTTGCCATCCAAGGTTGGCAAGCATTTGTGATACACAGCCGGGCATACGGTCTGTATATTGCTGCGTGGTGAAGCGCGCCGCCTTCCGCTGAACTTGTTCTAGGGTGTGGGCATCTTGGGCTATAACTGGATCCCAAACGGTGGATGCATATTCTAGGATCGGCCTCACCATGGTGCTGTAAGCTGCAGCCTTGACCTTTGGTGTACAGTCTGTTAAGTTGCGTCTTATAAAGCCTAGTGTCTTGTTCCCCTTTGATGCTGTGTTGTTGATATGTTTCTTCCAGGTTAGATTGTTGCTGATGGTAATTCCAAGATATTTACTGTCTTCTTCAGTTGTTAAAATGTGTCCATGGAGTTTGTATTGAGTGTTGATTAGGTATCTCTTGTTCTTACATATATGGATGACTGTACATTTTTCGGGGTGGAACCTCATCTGCCAATCACTCTCCCACTTCTCCAGTGCTGCAAGGTCCTTTTGTAGGAGTTCTGCATCCTTGTTGTTTTGGATATGTCGGAAGAGGAGGCTATCGTCGGCGAAGAGTCTTGTTTCTGATGATGTTACACTTGCTGGCAGGTCGTTGATATATGCTTTTTTGTTTCTAATTGACTGTGACTGTCGTAAGTACGTGGTCAATCGGATTTACTCTGCTACATCGGCCAATTACCGTAAAAGTCTTAATATACGCCCCTGCCCTAATAAACGCCCCCACCTATTTTTGTAATAAAAAAATCTTCCTACCTGAATACATTAGAGTTATTCCACTCATACAATCCATTAAAATTTGATAAAACACAATTTAAACACAGTGTATTGTAATCCAAAACTTTAAAAACTTGAAACCAGCACCGTTTATTGCTTCCGAAAATTTCATCAATTACGCGAGTGACCAAATCACGATTTTAATACCAAACGTACGACAAACATCAAACTATACTAATCATCGGACGTCAAACAAATAAAATCGATAATTGAATCAATAGATCAATTAAAGCGTACGTGTTTACATAACTTATTAAAAAAGTATGCGTCCAAATACGCTTAATTACGCGTTGCCGAGAAGCCCTGTTATAATAATATACACAGTGATTTAAACTTGATGTACTGATTTAACCTTGTGTAAGTTACATGCGGTGTGTAAATATCGGTCACCGACTGTCGACACGCGACCGAGGTCACGTAGGCCATATACTGATGCTGTAAAGACCCTAAAAAATGCGTAGCTTGATTTAACCTGTTTTTGTCGATTTCTGGATTGAGGAAAAACTTACCTTAATTAACGACACCCCTTTTATAAAATGTTATGCCCCGGGGGCGTTTATTAAGACTTACGGTACCTGATTTCGAGGGAAGGGACAGCTGTGTTATAAAAGCAACCCAGTCGTGTGTCTTTGCTCTTTCTGAATAGCAAAGAATAGGCATCTTACAGTCTTAGTTTCCTCGTGTATTTGCTCTGGTACACACAAGATTCCTTCTGGGTTACTTACCAGTTCATCTCTAATTGGGTAGGAAAGGCTGAAAAACATGTGACTTGTTGAGAATCAAACTTCTTTAACCGTAGTATTTTGTGTTAATAATTGATAATACTGTTATCCAACTTGGCTCCCACCCCTATGTCACCTAAAAAAAAAGTGCATCCAGAGTGAGACTCTAAACCATGACCCCCGGTATACTAGTCCATAGCTCTGCCAAGTGCCAACTGAGCTAGCTAGGCAACTCATGAGTCAATTCGCCACAGTCACTACACTCCTCCCCAGCTTCGTTTCTAGGTGCTATTCAGTCTTTATCACATGCTGCAGCATGCCTCTGCATGAATCTGTCAAACACTTGTGACACTATTAATGTAAATAGAAGAGGAAAAGTGCATACAATCATGTGAGATTCACCCCCAGTATATTATTCTGTAGCTCTGCCAACTGAGCTAGCCAGGCATCTGTGGTGAGTCAAATCTTCACAGTCACAACACAACCACTTTTTTTATTACCTCGACTATTGTTGTGACGGGATCGTGTGCGTTGATTTAGTTTATTGTCAGTGTCATTTTCTCAGAGACTATCAAAGGTATCAACTTGAAACTCAATTGATAAGGCTGATAACTCTGTGACCTATATTTATGGAGTTATATGCCCTTGTTTGGACATAGTACATAGAAATAGTGGCAAATTTTACACATAAACTGAATTTTCTCACTTATATAATGATGACTATCAAAACTTTTAACTTGAAAGTCAATACAATTGTGGAATGTGATGACCTACATCTACTGACAAAAGGAAACTGATCTATCCAGCAATATATAAGAGTTATTTCCCTTTTCTGACTTAAAAAAAGTGACAGAGGGAGCTTAAATTGTGATCACTCTTCTACTGTCTGTCAGTTTACAATTTTTGCCGAATCTTAATGAAAATTGGTTACTATGATCACAATTTTGACCTAATTGTTATGAAACTCAGTCACAATGATCATCTCAATAAAATCTAGGTCAAGTTCGATATTGGGTTGTTTGTGGTAATAAACTAGGTCACAATGTCAAATCATAGAAAAACCTTGTATAGTCACTTGAGATCACAATTTTAACCTAATCATTTTGAAACTCTGTCGCAATGATAATTGTAACAAAATCTAGGTCAAGTTCGATATTGGCCATTTGGGGTCAAAAACTAAGTCACAAGGTCAAATCATAGAAAAACCTTGTGTGGTCACTAGAGGCCACAATTTTGACCTAACCTTTACGAAACTTGGTCACAATTATCATTTCAACAAAATCTAGGTCAAGCTTGTTACTCTTAGAATTTTCACTCACAGATGTGTAAGGGTACTATCAAGTATGAGAAAGTCGAGAGTCCAGCACTCAAAGGCGTTGCTCTTGTTTAAAATTTTGAATTAATACCAATTGATGAGACATGAGCATGGTTTATTACAATCTGTGGTTTCCGTAATCTAATGTTGCAAACTATAATTAAATTGCTTTATAAATGTTTCTTTCTTTGTGCTTTTTATATAAATTATAATAGAAAAGATATGTAATATGTCAACTGCAACTGCTACTTATTAGTTATTACAGTCAACAAATTTAATAGCTAGATATGATATCAGTTTAGGTTCTAATTAACACTGACCGAGTAAAATATTTGAAATACAAATGCATTTTTATGCCCCCGTATCGATAGATCGGGAGGCATATAGTGATTCACCTGTCCGTTCGTCCGTCCGTCCGTCCTGGTTAACCCAAATTGACCGTTTCTTCTAGCATCATTATGGCTTGCTATAAAGCTTCCAAACTTGCATGGATGTTGTATATGAACACTCTCCACACACCTGTATCACCTGACTCCATTTTGACCTTCACCTTGACCTAATTTTGGACTTAGACTTACTTATGGACAAGGCTTCCACAGGGGGCATAAGCGTTTATTGAACGCAGTCTTGTTTTATGATTATAGAGGCATGTGTCTGAGAAATCTGAAGAATCGGATGATGAGAATTATGTGCCATATGTACCTTTGAAGCAACGGAAGAAGAACAAGGTTAATGGAGTTATATTGACTTATTGTTGTTTCCTTTAGGTTTGTAAAAAGTATTAAATTTAATTCTGAAAGTCATACGAGTCTGAAGTCTGTGTTACATTATTGTTGAATATTCTTGTTTAATGATAAATCTTGCCACAACGTAACCCTCCTTTGTTCAATTTCTAAGCCGTGCATGGTAATTGTTTTGAACTTATTAATTTATGTACTGTATTTATGATTTTGCTGAAATTGCTGTATTTAATTGTCTATTATAAAAAGATGCTTTTGAAATGAAGTTGTTCATGTAGTTTTTATATTTCCAATTTTTAATCACTTCTTCTTACAAGTGTTTATTTACATATTTCTGAATTGGTTGCTAACACATTTAATGACTTTTATCATATTTATTTTCATTTGCTTCTTGAAGCTCAAGCAGGTGGAGAAAAGACTTGGTAGACTTACTGCATTGAAGGAACAAGAAGGCGGGTCTACTTCTGAGGGTACATCAGAGGGTGTGGCTGATGACAATGATGATGATGAAATCAATCTTGGACCAAAATCACGTATAAGTTTACTTGACCAACACAGTGATCTCAAGCGCAAGGCAGAAGGTTTGTTTACTAATTTTGAATGTTTAATATAAATGAGTTCACGCTTCATTTGACACAGCTTCCGTTTGACTCTTGAACCTCTATTTTGGCGAATTTAACAAATGTGCCAGTTTTAACTCTTTAATATCTAAAAGTTAATAACATTTTGTTGATATTTAAGATGATATATCAGTTTTATATAATGTTTTAATTTTTTCTTCAGCGAAGAAAGAAACTGCTAGAGAAAAAATATTGAAAGAAGAGGAAAAGATTTTAGAAAGTGTAGCAGAAAAACAAGGTATCAGTTTACTACATAACATTGAATAAAGATTTAGAAAGTGTAGCAGAAAAACAAGGTATCAGTTTACTACATTACATTGAATAAAGATTTAGAAAGTGTAGCAGAAAAACAAGGTATCAGTTTACAACATAACATTGAATAAAGATTTTAGAAAGTGTAGCAGAAAAACAAGGTATTAGTTTACAACATAACATTGAATAAAGATTTTAGAAAGTGTAGCAGAAAAACAAGGTATCAGTTACTATTAACTTTGCATGTATCAGAATAAATATGTCTCCCACATAAAGTAGGGGAGACATATATTTATGCCCCCGTATTGATAGACTTATTTATGGACAAGGCTTCCACAGGGGGCATAAGCGTTTATTGAACGCAGTCTTGTTTCAGCTGGATGTCCTGATGTCAAAATTTATTTGTGACAAAGTTTGTTTGGAAATCTCATCAACCATCAGTCAGACTTCAATGAAACTTCATATGAATATTTGGTACTTGAAGCCTAGTTGTGCATATTTTCAGGAATTTTAGATTGGATGATTGCTGGAGTTATGGCCCTTTTGATGGTCAAAAATAAACTTATTTGGATGATGTATGTGCATGTTCTCAGTAACAAATGATTTGATATTAAAGAAACTTCACAGTGACATGAAAAGTTGGATCTAAGACTAGTTGTGCATATTGTCAGGAAATTTATATCAGATGATTGGTATCATAGTCATGGCTCTTCGAATAGAAATTACTTATTGCTATCAGTGATTATTAAAACATCACAGAGGAGTGTGTTGGATTTGTCTGTAGTGTGTGGTTTCAGTGTATGGCCCCTAGAACTCGTTCATTTGGCATAAAAACAACAAGGTCACTAGGTCTGATGCTCTAACTAATTCACAACCTGGGCTAGTGCTAGTACAGATAAGAAAATTGAGCAGGTGCGCCAAATAAATTACATGTAGAGAAAAAAACATGCAGACATGTTGTATTATTATGGGGGATGTTGCATTAATATATGTCAAAAGGAGGGGATTCCTTGACAAATGTTGTTTTGACTGGATGAGGCTGCTCCATCAGATTATTTTAAGACTAAACTTATATATTTAACAACACAAGTTATGATTTCCAAATTTCTGCATTTAATCCAATCATCATTTTCCATGTTTCAGTAATCAATAAATTATAAGTAAGTGGCATAGTTTGACCGCACTGAAGAAGTCCTTAGCTTAATTCCATTGGTAATCAACTACAAAGTGTTTAAGTGTTTGTAATTGCCAAATGGAATTCATGTATTTTTAATGGAATAAAGGCACGTGCTGAGGATAGGATGGTGCCGCCTACTTAGATTTTCATGTTATATTAGGTATCCCTTAACTGACAAGCCTTCCAGCCTATCTGCATATTCCAGTCTCCGTATTACAATATCTCCAAGTATATTATAGCTCCAATATACTGTATCCCATATTACCCAAATTCCAGTAAGTATATTATAGCTCCAATATACTGTATCCTATATTATCCAAATTCCCAGTAAGTATATTATAGCTCCAATATACTGTATCCCAATTCCCCAGTAAATGTTCTTTCTGTTAAATATCTATAACGTATTCCATCCAATCTCGGATTCCAGTCAATATTCTATCTCCGTAAATAAGTTAAAATATCTCCATAAAATTGTCTCCACTTTAGGCCCACCTGTTCCGAGCAGACCAAAAGTATACTAATGCAAATTTAAGAAATGTGCAAAGCATAGATGATATCCTTCCAAATTGGTAATCACAAGGAAATTAGCTATTCCTCGAGCCATATTATGGAGAGGATAAAAGCATCCATACCTATGCTAAATATTGTATAATTTACGAAATAAATGTATTAAATTGAGAGTGGCACCATCCCATCACAGCCGCCTATGATTTTCCGCCACAACAAAGTGTAGCACACTTAAATGTTACACTTTGTCCCCCAAAATTATAGGGGTATCCTTGCATGAATCTTTTGGTAATAATTGCATTCTTATGTAGCAGAATATGCATAAATAATTTTTCGTTTATTTATTATTGTTATTATTTTTTTTTTTTTTATTGATGGGTTATTAAAACGAAGCTTGGGACAAAACAAATACCCCCATATGCAGCCTGATAGTCGATAGAGCATAATTCTTCACATAACAGAATGCTCTATACAAAAACAATATCTCCATTATATTTTATCCCATATTATCCAAATTCCCAGTAAGTACATTATAGCTCCAATATACTGTATCCCATATTATCCAAATTCCTAGTAAGTTATAGCTCCAATATAATGTATCCAATGTGAATTGGTCATTCTTAGAATAAACTATATATAATTGCTCTGAAATTATTAAAATGGTTAATGGCAATTGTATATGCCATTCCATTATAATCTGAAACAGCTGACTTAATCAGACTTAAGCAGCTTGTCATTGAATATTTGCCAAAGTTAGGACTCTATTATGCATGGGTCTGGACTTGCTTTTGGACCAAGCAATCAGAATCTGTCCAGAATGCGAGACAAAGCATTCGTTTTTTCCCCCTCTTTGCTCAAAGTACATGCTCAGCTCTAACTACTATATTGAAGTCAAAACATTTTAATGTATTGTAAAGTTCCATAACAATTCCAGATAAAAGGAGGCTTTGAGGTCATTTTTATGACATGACCGACATGGCACACAAGGTATCTGATCTAAAGCATATCTTCATAATTCTGAATTGTTCACCCCATGTCAATATTTATATGGTAATTGGAAATAGTTCAAGCACTGTAATATTCTCAGAATAGCTGATTTTATGTCACTCATTACTGACAATAACATTTATGATTAGATCACTTTTCAGAAAACCATGTATTTGCAAAGAATATTCTGAAGCCTGAAACCTTCGCCGCTGTCGCTATCTTTATATGACCAAAAGCGGTCATGAAAGACTTAATAATACAATTGAACTGGGAGAATAATTATTTCCAAATAATAAGATCAAGCTTAATACCAGCTTAACTCTTAATGATGGTGCAGCACGTTTAGTATGACCATAAATAGAATGTATAAGTCGTCGAAGAAAGGACCAGTCGACCTGGGATAATTGCCCATCATGCGAAATTCAGAACACCAATCAAACTCTGCATTTCTTTAATTTTTACAATGTTTCATTGAACCAATAGTTCATCAAGCTTTGCTGAGGCAATTACCATTAAATTTCATCAGAATCTAATTCTAAACCAAAATTTTTAGTTATAATGACTATTGCGTGGACTGGGCTTTCTGTTTTCTGGGATTGCCTAGCTGCTGCGTGCATTGCTAAAATCTTGCATTAAACGCTAACACGGACCTGATTGAGGTTTACCTTTCTTTCTTTTTTACCACATCAGCAAGCCTCGTCCCTGGTTAAAATCCGACCCCTCCGGTGAGATATCCTTATCCTACATAGAAGCTTGTGATGGATTCTTATATTCTCTGAAGTTCTGGTATCAGCCAGCAGAAAGTGACAATTTATTCCCATATTTATTGTTTACCATTTCAGCCCTAAAGGCAGTATCTGAGTTGGCCAAAGGCATTGAATATGTTGATCCTATTAAGACAGGGTAAGTGTGTGTTAGTGATTTGGTTTGCTACAGATGAGGTAGCCGTGCAGCCCGTCCCAAAACTGGCATATTTAAAGATTTGTCTATGTACGTCATTGATTAAAAGATTTTATTAAGTTTACTATTTAGTTTACTTTCATTGCTATTGAAATGAAACTTTCTACACTTAGCATCAATAGTTCTACTAGACAAGTGAATAATTAGGAAATAGAAATGTATTGCACTTGAGAGAATGAACACTCAGCACTTAGCATCAATAGTTCTACTAGACAAGTGAATAATTAGGAAATAGAAATGTGTTGCACTTGAAAGAATGAACACTCTGCACTTAGCATCAATAGTTCTACTAGACAAGTGAATAATTAGGAAATAGAAATGTGTTGCACTTGAGAGAATGAACTTTCTGCAGTAAATAAATTTATTATTGACTAAGTTATGGTCAATTGATATTTCTATTGAAGCTGAAATATAAATAATAGAAAAGATATGATTCAGACTTTAGGTGTAGGGATCTAAACAGACTTGCATCTTATTTCCTGGATTAGACATTACCTCTCAGATGGACCCCTGTTCAAGTATTTACCTCATGGTATATTTCACCTGTTTAGACCGTTCTAACATGTTATGTATTTGACCTAGGTGGTTGCCTCCAAAGTATATAAGAAGTAAACCTGAGCAGGCTCATGAGAAAGTACGCAAGAAATATCACATACTTGTGGAAGGGGAGAATAAACCACCGCCCATCAAAACATTCAAGGAAATGAAATTTCCAAAACCGATCTTACATGGTTTGAAGAAAAAAGGCATTCAAGACCCAACACCTATACAGATCCAAGGATTACCAGCTGTGTGAGTGTGTATAGCACAGAGAATTTGACCTGATCCTGACCTTTATGCAAGAATATGTTACAAGTTTCTTGTGTTGAATTTATAAATTTTCGCAAGTAAATCATGCAATATGGGTCCTTAAGATTTGTGTTTGTATATATATTACACCTTGAGTGTCATCATAATACTCCCGGCTTATGAAAACATACAACCGAGGTTATAAATATAGACAATATAGCAGCTGTTAAATCATGTTAACAGAAGGTTGAGGATCATGCCCAATTCTCTGTACTATAGTACTAAAAATCACCTTATATTTGTGTGATGTTTAATTAATAAATGTCTGTAACAGACTTGTTGCACAGATTAATGAATTTCGCTGTCAAAGGTTCTACTATATATTTTCATGTTATGAAAGTACATATATAATTATGCAGATTTATAAATTCATGAAAAAACTCAAATTTTAGGCAAATACTAAGCGAAAGTAAAATCTTCAGTAATACCACCAAAAAATTAGGGTTTTTTCACGTAATTAAAAGAATCTTTTAACTTACAGGAACCGGAATCTTTCAACTTACCAGTATAGTAACCGACACTTCTGCATTTTTTCGTCAAGATAACACACTAGTCATAAATGTATTGTTAAGTTTCAATTTCTTCGAGTGCGAGGGGTATCTGGTTCAGTCTGTGGCTGTAACATACGGAAGTTGTTAAAGGATTATCTCCCTTGCTTGATGCTCAGCATAGTAAGTTCCAGGGTACTGTTTTATCAAAGCATCTACGAAAATCTTAAAGTTACGCTCAGATTTAAATTATTAGTCCCCTACCGGTTTTTGACCAGAGGGGACTATAGGTTTGCCCTCCGTCTGTCAGTCGGTCCGTCCGTCCGTCCGTCTGTCAAACAATCTGGATCCTGCCATAACTCAAGCAGTTTCTAAGTTAGGTTTATGAAACTTAGTATGTGGATAGGGGGCAATAAGGGGATTATGCACGTCTAAAATATTTTGATTCTGACAAAAATTGTGGTTGCTATGGCAACAGAAACATTGAAAATGGCCTCAAACCGGTAGGGGACTTCTGTATTGCTTGCAATTCTTAATTACTTGTTTATATTGTTTTTACAACTACAAATTTGGGACAAATATGGCTTTGTAGGCTTTCATTCAATGAACGATTGCTACTATTACAGATCCTTTTACCATAATTTGTATTTATAAAATAATTATAAAGAATTCAAATTTGGACATAAGTTTACGTTTTCGGTAAGTGCTTTGATAAAACAGTTCCCTGGTAACTGCTGGTTCGCCTGGCTGGTGTTAGGATAATGTGACTGGCTAGACTTCATATGACTGTTATACTGTTGACCAACTGTGGTTGCACTTAAAACAATCTTTTTTTCTAATTTTCCCCAGGTTATCTGGTAGGGATATGATCGGTATTGCATTTACTGGTTCTGGGAAGACTTTGGTATTTACTCTACCAATCATCATGTTTGTACTGGAACAAGAGAAGAGGTTACCATTCATTAACAATGAGGGACCATATGGACTGATTGTGTGTCCTGCTGTATGTATATCACCCTATTTACTGTAGTACTCGTACTTATGTCTCGCCAATATAGTGGCGGTGTATTGGTTTTGTGCCAAGGGATTCGACACTGTCATAACACTGCTTTGTCAATTCCGTTTGGTTTTTGCTGTAAGTGGGTGGGTGTCTTTATTGGCCCTTGTTAATTATGGTCATACAGTGTGTTAAATGATGCACAATAATAAACTTAATAACGGTGATGAGCTGTTTTGTTTGTTCAAATTGTGTTCACTATTATTCCTGCCCCATACTCAGTTAAATCAAATGCAATCATACTAAGGTATACAATATTGGTGTACAATATAGAGCCATCATGGCTTGCTTGTATGATAATTCTATTTTTTTACAATACAAAAGATGTATTGCATAAATTATAAATGAATATGCTTATAGCGTAAGCAATCAATTTATTAATTCTATTGAACTATTGTAGCGTGAATTAGCGAAACAGACCCATGAGATTCTCAAAGAATTCAGTGAACATTTAGAACGTGATGGATTCCCACAGATACGTACTGCACTGTGTATTGGAGGTGTCCCTGTAAAGGAACAGTTAGCTATCATAAACAGGTCTGTTTCATATTATTAACTTTATAATTCTTTCTTACTCTTCGTATAAACTGCTTTGAGAATTAATTAGTTTTACCATGTTTTCTGGTCACAATCCCCCCAGAATATCTCTAGCTTGACCTTGATCATGACTGTACCGTTTGCATCACCGAAACAATTAAAAAAAAAAGTTGCTCAAATGAGGCTGATTTGGTTGTTGTCACTACAGTACATGAGATACCAGTATAAGGCTGAAAATATTGTTTTATCTCTGAAGATGTTAAATACTTATTTGCCTTGTGGTCACTTCAGTGCTTGGCATTGTTGTGGTTGGCTTCATGGGTTTGAATCCCAGATGACGGTTCATATACAACTTTCAAATATCTAACGGATAGCTTCTGGTCAAGGCATTCAGAAAAGCCAATTGGTGTGTCTGTTTGTGACGCAAATAAGTGGTAAAAAATTATCAGAGATAATACCATATTCTGTAAAATCATCATTTTTCGAGGGAGTTGAATTTTGATTGATTTCATTGTTGAACTCAAGCACAAAATCTAGACATGGGTTTACCCTCTCATGTTCTGTAATCCACGAATTTCCAACCCCAAGAAAATTTGTTTGCAGCAAATTCCACGAAAATTAATTCCCATGAAAATATGTGATTTTACAGTAATGTAAGTTGTTGAACCTTCAATTGCAAATCAAGCTGGGAACGTCTATTAATTGCATGTATTGTGTTACAGAGGTGTACATATTATGGTTGCCACACCCGGACGATTAATGGACATGCTAGCGAAGAAGATGATCACGTTAGATATATGTAGATACTTGTGTCTAGATGAGGCAGATAGAATGATAGATATGGGATTTGAGGAAGATGTTAGAACTATATTTTCATACTTCAAGGTGAGCATATCATATACATTAATTTTGTAGTTGCTTTACCTTTACACAGTTTGGTGCAGAATGTAAAAGTCATTATTCAAACTTGTAATATTTGAAACCCACTGCATACAGTGATATGTACATTGTAAATATGTTTTGTGAATTGTTTGTTTATATGAGCTGGTTTATGCAAATGAAGAATGCTACTAAAAATAATAGTTTGCATGTCAAAATAGTAAATTCTGATTGAAACCCCATTTATCATCACTTATAATGTATATCAATACATTGCGTTATATTGTCACCTGGTATGGAGTTACCTTTTTTCATAGATTAACATTCCACTGGAATTTCACATCTTCTAGCAACTCTGAACCATGAAACTTTATTTTACCATCATCAAGATTTCTGTACCTTCAATGGAAAGTGACCCATTACATATCATCTGCAGAGCTACAGATAAGGTTTTAGTCAATTGGGTATTTTACCCCCGAGTTTCAATTTTGATTGGGTTTTGACAAATTTTAATTGGGTATTTAATAAAACTCATAGGGTAAATAAGCTTTTATGTACTATTTTCCACTATAACATCCTTTTCTATTTGGGTATTTCAAATTGCTTTTGCTTTTTCTTACTCCCTCCTCTCAAAATCTATTGGGTTTTTAAGACAATTAATTGGGTAATTACCTCAATACGCAGCTTATCTGTAGCTCTGTCATCTTAATAAACATGATTATGCTATCCTGAAAAATAGCATAGGAATGTGCAGCTTAAAAACAACCTCACCAGAGCGGCCTTCCCTTGAAAAACAACCTCTCCAGAGTGGTCTGTCCTTGAAAAACAACCACTCCTGAGTGGTCCATCCTTGAAAAACAACCTCACCAGAGTGACCATTTCTTGAGGAACACCCGCTCTTTAGCAACACAATTATTTTGTTCCAGAAGTAATATTTTGCTTTTAAGCCCAACTTTAACTTACATTTCAAATAATCAAGTAACTGCAGTCATACAATATTCTTCAGCAGTAAGTTTGTATAGAAGTATTTGCTCCAATTTTCAGGGACAGAGACAAACCTTGTTATTCTCAGCTACTATGCCTAAAAAGATTCAGAATTTTGCGCGTAGTGCGCTCGTGAAACCTATAACAGTAAATGTTGGCCGTGCTGGTGCGGCTAGTCTGGACGTCATACAAGAAGTGGAATACGTGAAACAAGAAGCCAAGATTGTGTATATACTGGAATGTCTACAGAAAACCGCACCTCCGGTAAGTAACAGTACAGTACAGTTTCCCATGTTAGTTCAAGAGGTCTTGGGTCCAATCCCAAGCTGCAACATAGCTTATGAGTTTTTAAAGCATAGTTAGTATTTTTATGTGTTTTCCTGTACAAGTATTTTTTATGTGTTTTCCTGTTCATGTATTTTTTATGCTTTCTTATCGTCTCAACATTTGTTTGTCTTGTGTTTTAGGTTTTGATATTTGCGGAGAAAAAACAAGACGTTGATGCTATACATGAATATTTATTATTAAAAGGTGTAGAAGCGGTTGCTATACACGGTGGTAAAGGTATGTACTTGCATGGATGAAAGTTTTCAGGCATTAGCCTGAACTTTAGGTTTTTGAGTGTACCAAAAAGTATGTTTTTCTTTATTTTCCCTATGTAAATTGTCAATATTTGAAGATTTCAGAATTTTTTACTTTTACCCCTGTACTTGTGTTCGATTTGATAGCCTAGTGGTTTTGGGTTAAGTGTTAGGCCATGATATTCCGAAGTCGTCAAAAATGGTACTGGTGTGTTTCCCTTGCTTGTCACTTAGTCTAGTTGAATTGTCCAGGTAACTGCTGATTTGCCGAATAATGTGACTGGATAGTCTCCTTATGACAGGAATGCTGTTGACGAATGGGACTTAAAACAATATTTAAAAACAAAATCTATGTCAGCATGTGAAACAGGAGTGGTTTGTCAGTGGGCATTCCTTCATGATCTGTTGTTATTGTTGAACAAGGTCATGAGAAACTATACCCAGCCGAGCATAGCCTTTATTTGTCAGTCAGCTTTCTGCTGAAATATGCAAGGCATATGAGTGCCTCTACCTGTATATGAACCCATGTCGTTAGATTATACGGCAAGTTTGCTCACCACTGAGCTATATATTATATAAATGTTTATCACCATGTGACATTGCTTATCTGCTGTTTTGTTTTTGCTTGTACTAAGTTTATGCAGTTACGGTACAATTTTGGAAATCTCATTTTATGGAATTCACATGTTTCTAGTAATTGGAACTATTTTCACTATTGCATTAAATATTAAGATATTAGTGAAGTTCAATGTACTAGAATGTATATGAATGATTTTTTAATGACTTTCAGATCAAGAAGAACGTACATTGTCTATTGAACAGTTTAGAAAGGCAGAGAAAGATGTGCTTGTAGCTACTGATGTGGCATCTAAAGGTCTCGATTTCCCAGATATCAAACATGTTATAAATTATGATATGCCAGATGATATTGAGAATTATGGTAAGTTATACTGTAAACCAAGAAATTATTTCACTAATAACATTAATATGGACATTGTAGGAAACTTAAAAACGCAATTTGTAAATATGTGGACGATCACCAAAACGCGAAAGTAAGTGTTCGCGTACGTAAATTGGTTTACGGAACTCAAGTGTGGGCTTGATGTCTTTTGTGTTAGGGCTATACATGGTTTATTATTTTTCCATCTTTGATGGAGAGGGGGGGGGTATATTGCTTTGCACATGTCAGTGGGTCTGTGTATCTCTCAGTTGGTCTGTAGACTTCTTACAGTAGTTTCCATTCAATTATGCAAGAAAACTTGTCTATAGGATCCTCAAACTTTACATGTAGGTTGGAGAGTACCAGTGGATGTCCCCTATTGATGTTTAGTTCCATATATTTGTAGGACCATTTGAACCAAGTAAACATTGTTTAGTACTTTTCATTTCAATGTTTGATTATTTGTATCTTTGATATCAACTAACACAGCGACAGATCAGCTTCTTCTAATATTGTACAGACACCTGATGGTGTATAATCATACAGGGTATGATTTAAAATCAAAAAGTCTATTATACAAATCCAGTGGTCTAAAAGTCTCCATTTTGCAGTGTGATTAAAATCATATATTGGGGCAAATACCCTATTAATTTTGTAAAAATAAAGTTGACTTTGAGATGAGGGAGTAACAAAAAGCAAGAAAAACCTGTCTTATCCATATAGATATTATTATTAGCCTCTACACCTACAAGTTCGTGCATCTTAGTTTGAAAATTGGCGCATCTGCACAAAAACAAATACACTGGGACCAACCATGTACTAAACAATATCAATTATATGTCTATTAACAAAATTCAAATCAAATTGAATGCCAAACTGCAAAAAACTTGAAAAATCGGCCTCAATGTTAGATGCAGTCTGCAGTCTTGATATAAACATTTGTGACCTGTAAGTTTGTGCACATTAACTGATGACGTCATTAAGAACGCACGGGAAAGATTTTGCTAATAAAAAGCTTTGTTACATTAAGTTTGACCTTTTGTCAGTTAATTAACACCTTTTTCCGTTCGTAAATATATCGCATGTAATGCGAATTTTGAGATTTTGAGATCGCGGCCGGAACGGTGATTATGTAAACAGTAAAATCCGTCCTCGGCCAAACTCGCCGTAAACGTAACAAACCCTGTTTTTTGTCAATTCTTTTGCATTATACGGCTGGATAAATGTCTTGTTTGTAATTTAAAATTAATTTAGGCTCGGAAATGAGATTATTAACAAGGCAATCTACGTTTTACTAAAATGTACAAACTTGTAGGAATGCACGAAGTTATAGGAATAGAGGCTATGTCTTATAATATTGTGTTTTGATATATTTCAGTACATAGAATAGGTCGTACTGGGCGGTGTGGGAAAACTGGAATGGCTACAACATTTATCAACAAAGGAGTTGGTGGGTATTTTCTTCATTTGAAATACTGGGAAAGTATTAATATTCAAGGGCGATAAATTTTATTAGTCCCCTACCGGTTTTCTTAGGTATGGGTTTGCCCTCCGTCCGTCTGTCTGTCCATTAAACAATCTGGATCCTGACATAATTCAAACAGTTTCCAAGCAAGGTTTATGAAACTTAGTATGTGGATAGGGGGCAATGAAAGGATAATGCACGTCTTAACATATTTTGATTCTGACAAAATTTGTGGTTGCTATGGCAACAGAAACATTGGAAATAATTTAAAGGTCATGGCTTCAAACAGGGAGGGGACTTCTGTATTGCTTGCAATTCATAGTGACTCATTCATTTTTTGCTTGAACTCTACCAGAGAATTAAATCCCCATTGTCAATTTCCGGACCTCCAAAACATCAGGGGTTTGTCTTCCAAATATTTAAATCCACGAAGAGCAAACCGTGAGAAATTTTAATTTAACAAAAATTTATGAAATTCAATACTGTTAAACATGATTGATCTTACTCTTACAGTGGCTTTGCAATATTATTGATCTTTATTGCAGATGAGACTGTTTTGTTGGACTTGAAACATTTATTGCTTGAAGCCAAACAGAAGGTACCACCATTTCTGTTTGAAATGTCACCTGATAATGAGAAATTCCTGGATATTGGAGGTATGTGATTATAGCATTCATGTATTACTTTTTGTCATTTATCATTATAAACTCCCATCCATTGGGTGAGATTCAAACCCATGACCGCGTCTGCAAGGCAACTGAGTAGTTAAAATTTTCAAAGCAAATACTGTATTACTGGTAATTTTGTTAACCTCATTTGTGTAGTTGGGAGAGCGTTAAGATTGTATACTTAGACACTGGTGATCAGATTCACCTGCTTGGCTGCGGTCATATGCATAGACAAAGCACATCAAAATAGCTCAACTTCTGTCTTATGCTTTACTTATGCTCAATTGTGCTATGGCATGCTACTGGCAACCGGGGTCCTACAATTCCCGAATTATCCGGAAATCCAGATTTTCTGCATTTAGGGAAGAATTATCTATTCATCTCAAAATAAAAGTTTTTTGATGAAAAAATTTGATGCATTGAAAGTTATGGATTGGGCATTATGCCTCAGAAGAACCCCTGTGTCAAGCATAGTGCTTTGTTACTGATCACTACAGAACGCTTTCTTGTGCCATGGACTGCTCCTCATTTGACTCATTCATTTGTATGCTGTCAGCAAGCACTTCCCACTAACCAATAATTATATGCTTCATTCTATTGATAGCATACTGTTGCTCAGGAAATCACTATGGTGTGCTTTTCAAATCTTACGTGTCAACAAATGGTCTTAATTAAGCATTTGTTTTAGATTGTATTCAATATAACAATTTTCTTCAAATATAAGTTTCCAGAGTGATAAATATACAGATGTCACTATTCGATCAATTTGCTAACCAGTTAATTGTTTAATCTAACTATATATTTTTTAAAAATCATATTAACCATTTAACGATTTTGCTAAGAGCTAACTGAACGTTCGAACAGTTGACTTCTCTAGTATAAACTAACAAAGGTTTGAGTGTATTGTATTACTGTTATGATGGAGATGTTTTGAATATTTACAGGTGAAGCTGGATGTATGTATTGTGGTGGTCTCGGTCATCGTATAGCTGATTGTCCCAAGTTGGAGGCTTTACAGAACAAGCAAGTGGCTGGTATCGGACGTCGTGATTATCTCGCTGCGGGCAGTGCAGATTATTGATGCGTTAAGTGGGGTCAGCTACTGGATAGATATTGTTAGAGCTGCATCTTGTCAATGTCTCTCATGGACAGAAGAAAGTTCTATACGCGAAGACATGTTGATATGAACCTAGCTGGCATAATAAAGACATGACAGAATTATGTCTGTGTTGCCACAGCTTGATTTGTGTCAAATTGTTGATTTCACATTTTAGAATGTTAGAGATATTTAAAAGTTAAGATATTTCTTTCTAAAGTGAGAGTTGAAATGACACATGTGACACATACAGGTTTACCAAACTCACAAAGACACAGTGATACAATGGCAAATATGATCAACAGAAAGTAAATAAAATATGTCAGTAAAAACTGTGTATTTACGAATTGTTGGAATGTGTTTGTATCTAAACTGTGACTTTTGTGTTTAAATATGAATTACATTGATGATGGTACTGATAAATTAATAATGTTGTCTGTTCTAAACAACTGTATTTACATCATCTGATGAGAAAGAATGAAATAAATAAATCAAAGCGCTGATAGTGCTGAAAACATGGTTTGTATATTATCCATTGGAAAATATGGACTTGCTATGACATAGCTACATGTATCATTTTTTCAGACACCCACTTTATGTTTGTTTATGTTAATGAGGTGGTGTCAGCTTAGAGTGTAGAAGGTTGTATATTTAATGTCATAGCATGTATTGTTTAATACTGGTCCTCATACATACATTAGTGCTTAGTCAAGTTCACAGACTAAGAGTACACTGACAAACGAGAATGATATTACTACTCGTATATAAAGGGAAATATATCGAAGTCTATATGCGTAATAAAGTGACAAATATGGCATATTAATAACAAGAGTGACTCCCTTTCTAATGAAGAAGTGAACAGCTGTTTAACATTTAAGTTTTATCTAAATTATACTCCATTCAGCAATATTCAGCGATGTATTTCGTATGAATTTACACATGAATCTGTCACTTAAATATAAAAGAAAATGATGGCTATGTCAGATGGCCCTATATCGCTCAACTGCATTGATAGGCCCACTTAAATCTTCAATAAAAATAGACGTTACAAGTTTGGTCCCTACTTTATGATGTATATATGTACAGAAGTAAACAATATGGCCATTCTCCAGGAAAACCCTGCTATTTTGACATTATGTAATTACTACATGTAACAAGGTTTTAAAAAGGTTTAAAATATGAAAAAGTTACATATCTATAGATTCGATTTTAAGTAATTTATCCATACATTACTATATATTAGTTTTAAAATTTCTTACGAATTATGTCGAAATCACTTACTTTGGTGCTATGGTGACCAATTCCAGAAAAGTACTCTGATTGAGAAAAACGAAGAGTTAGTTGTTGAAACAGTAGAAGTCTTTCTCTAAATGTGAACATTTACAATTTGGATATATATTTTAAAACTTTAAACATCATTCTATAAAGTGATGCAATTTTGAACAGTTTATTTCAAGAATTGATAAAATGCTGTATTATAAAGTACTTGTAACAACGCCGAATAACGTTTGAATGACGTTTGGGACGTCACACAAAAACGCTCTGAATAGGGCCTCTACAAAACAGCTGTAACTTCCTTAAAAATCAAGATACTAACAAAATTTCTTTTGCATTGTGCCATATTAAGATTAAGCTTTTAAATAATAAAAAATCTCAAAGTCATATTTTGGTCAAATTAGCAGGTTTTCCTGGAGACTGGCTCATACGTATACAGAGAAAGCTCACCCAAATACCACCACCATTACTGACCTGAATTTTCAGGTCCATTTTGATTGGTTTGCTCATTATGTAGCCTCATTAGGACCAGCTCAACAATATGACCAGGTTTTGAGGGTCCCAAGGGTGGTCTTATCATTGAGGGTTTACTGTATACAACAAGTAACCTAGGGACAGTATCAGTTTTCACCAAGGTAAGGTCAGTTATAATTTGTGGAGTATAATATGAACGATCTACTGGTAGGCAGAAGACCTCCGGATGAGAAAACTCATACAAGATATCCAAGGTACACTCGGCAAAACTTATAAGTACACACTTGTTAATTTGCCCATAGCTCGGTCAATGCGTGTTTGATCGTGCTGAAAATTTCAACATATGTGGATTCGATATGTAGAATTACAATACAATCGATGTTTTTAACATCTGATTTAAATTGTCACAAACAGAATAAATTAATGATGCCAACAGCAGAATCTAAAAAAACAATAATGCCGTGTGTTCATTGGGCGATTGTCAGGTTGCTAATGCACATATGGCCCCGCTGCGCTGATACAGTACGGTTTCAAGTATATGTTTCTATCATGGACACAGAAATAAAGAAAATGATAGGAACAAGCCCAATTTAGGTTTAGATAATAGAAATATCGACTTCTGATAAAAAATGCAATTTGAAACATGGTTAACTCCCCTTGACCATAACAATAAAAAATATTTTTTAAAGTAAAAAAACACCATGTTGTTGTTTGAAAAATCGAATTATTTTGTGTTTTTTTTAATTTGACAATAAATCTAAAATTCAAATTTACCTTACATAAAAATAATTTGCACATACGCGTCAATTTCACGGCCGTTTTACGGTTTTTGACGTTTCATGGTTCAATGAACCGCTGTATTTAATTTTGAACAAAAAATGTATTTATCCAGTCCTTTGATAGTCAATACCATGTGCACAAAATTTCAAGCAAAAATAATAAAAAATAAAAAAGATATAGCGAAAAAACGACGTGTGTACTTATAAGTTTTGCCGAGTGTATTTGCCTTGTGGTGCCAGAGGAGTTTCAAATGTTTTACCTATACCACTCTAGCTAACAAGTGATCCCAGGGTGGAGCCAGTTTTGACCCCAGGTGATAGTTTAATAATCTTGGTAGAGGACCTCAAGTGAATAATCATTGATGCATTCAAAGTGTCAAAGCAGTAAGATTGTAGTTTTAGAGACGTTCCCTATGCAACCACAGGAACTTGCAATCAAATAGATAAATAAAAACATTACACTACTGTATTACACATACTTTGGCCTCTTCGATTGGTTTTATCAGTATGTTGTGTTCATAACTTCATTCTGTGGCCAAGTGGTTAGAGCGTCTTCCTTTGAAGGTTTGCATCCTGGTAGTCGCTGGGTTAAAACTGAAATGGTCAGTTGAGGGCCCGCCAGCTAGTAAAAGAATGGTTACCGTAGGTCCATCTCTCCAGGTGTATGCCAACAATAGACTGTGTGCACAAAAAAGAGGTATCTAATAAGTCCAAAGATCTATTTTGAGCTCATCTGATTTTTGAAAAAAAGATGAGTTATTGTCATCACTTGATCTGCGTCGGCGTTGCATGGTTAAGTTTTGTGTTTAGGTAAACTTTTTTCATAAACTATCAAAGCTATTGCTTTGAAACTTGCAACACTTGTTCACCATCAATACCTGAGCCTGTAAAGCAATACCCATAACTCTGATCTGCATTTTGTAAGAATTATTACCCCTTTTTGGACTTAGAAAATAAAATGCCTTGGTTAAGTTTTGCGTTTAGGTCTACTTTTCTCCTAAACTATCAGAGTTATTGCTTTGAAACTTTCAACACTTGTTCACCATGAATACCTGACCATGTCAAGCAAGACCTATAGCTCTGATCTGCATTTTGCATGAGTTATTGTCCCTTATTGGACGTAGAAAATTCCTTAGTTAAGTTCTGTGTTTAGGTCAACTTTTCTCATACACTATGTGGGCTATTGCTTTGAAACTTACAACACTTGTTCACCATCAATACCTGACCCTGTCAAGCAAGACTCATAACTCTGATCTGTATTTTGCATGGGTTATTGCCCCGTATTGGACTTAGAACATTTCTTGGTTAAGTTTTGTGTTTAGATCCACTTTTCTCATACACTGTGTAGGCTATTGCTTTGAAACTTTAAATACTTGTTCACAATCAATACCTGACCATGTCAAGCAAGAACCATAACTCTGATCTGCATTTTGCAAGAGTTATTGTCCCTTTTTCGACTTAGTAAATTCCTTGGTTAAGTTTTGTGTTTAGGTCCACTTTTCTCCTAAACTATCTGAGTTATTGCTTTGAAACTTTCAACACTTATTCACCATCAATACCTGACCATGTCAAGCGTGACCAATAACTCTGCTGATCAGCATTTTGCAAAAGTTATTGCCCCTTTTTTCACCATCAATTCCTCACTTTTTAAGCAAGACTCATAACACTGCCCTACTTTATGCAAGGGTAATATGCCTTTTTTACAGGGACAATAAGCAGATGAGCGTCTGCACCCACAAGGCGGTGCTCTTGTTAGATCTTTTCATAAGTCCAATTGGCTGGCTCTTTCAGGGGTGACACTATGATAATTAAAGCCATTTTTGTTTGGTATTTAAAATGTGCTTGAGTTGTGTGTATAATTAACCAAAGGGATTTAACTTCTTTTGAAACCTGCTCAAGAGATATCGACGAAGGGAGGTAATCGATATGATAACTTTGCTAAACAGGTGCGGTACTTTTGGGTTTTATACTCGCTCATTAGTCACATGATCTAAAAATGTCTGCCTCCATGGACGAAACTACAAAATTACTTGGGTCTGGACGTTCCAGTGTAAATGGACAGGATGACAGCTCGGAAACCGAATTTCGTGTGTACGGAAGACGATGGTTTATATTGCTGGTGGTGTTTCTCCTAAATTTAACGAATGGAATGGTATATATCCTTAACTTTGAAAGTTTGTTTTCATCTGTATCCACAGGTGCAAGACACAAAATCAAATTTGGCTACATACATGTATGCTTATTATGTCATATAATTTCTGTTCATATGACATAATAGGCTTATGCAGCGAAATTTAATTTTGTGTCTTTCACAGGTCTGTGTGTGAATCTAACCTGGAATGGAGCCTGTTGTCCAACTAAAGCGCTATGCTAAGAAACGGATTGCTTAAAAAAAGCTCTACGTTCAACGTTGGGACGAAGCGAAAAAAAATAATTTTAACATCTAGCTGAGGACAACAGACAATTGCACAGCAGTCCATTGCAAAAAGTGCTCAGAAACGGTATGCTATCGTAGAGCATTGCCTAGCTGCTAGTTGTGCAACGTTGCACACAAGAGCTCATTGCCTTTACCAAAGTGCTACCAAATATCGCTATCGAGCGCTTAACTTGGTCTATGCTACAACATGCTACCAATGAGCAGTACTCGCTGATAGCATACCGATTCTCAGCACTTTGCTAGGTGAGTGCTAGGTAGAGATCGATATCGCTTTGCTGTGCAACAGTCTGCTGTCTGCAAGCACTTGACAGTAGCATATAAATTTTTTGCTTTGATCACTGCAGTACTTAGTGCATTTTTTAAGCAAGTCCCATCCTAGCTTAGTGCTTTCGAAAGCTTGTCAGCGGATTGGTTAGGCAACAGGCTGCCATAGAAACTGCATGATAGAGGTCAATAGCTAATTGTTATTTTGGTTAGGCAACAGGCTCCTGGGTTTGGTATTTTATTGCCGTTAGTTGATACTGCTACTGTTAATATACAAATCTAACCACTTGGTCTAGAAAATTGGACTGATACACGGGTATACATTGCACATTCAGTCCAAAAACCTCCAGCACGACTAAATCCACTCAACGGTCAACCTCGTGCACCGTAGCTCATTATGCCAGCAGTGGCCATTCTACATGAACAGGTACAGAAACACACATAACATGTATGGTCGTCAATAGCTGACCATTGCACATGCAGCAAACCAATATGCCTGTCAAATCCTACCAAAGCTGTCCATTGCATATGATAGCTTGCCAATAGCAAAATAAACATTCAAGTAGTAGTCATAGCAAGAGGATTTCTTATTAGTCAGCAGTAAATCAAGTCAGACTCAGTGTGCCTGGTGTGGTGCGTCAACAACAGGACTGACCAGTGTTCATCGTGTTGGCCATGAAAAAGTCTACAACAACACCCCCAGTCTCTCCAATCTACAGCTCACCAATAAAAATATGATACTAACAGGTATTTGTCTGATCTTTAATGGACCTAAAGTCTGTGCTTGAACCCACCATTGTGCTAAGTCTATACATTGAATAGTATGGTGCTCTACCAACTTAGCTAACCAAGTTTATCTTCATCCAACCCTGTCATTCCCCTTTGGGGAACGAGAATGGTAATTCCCCTTCTGACATAATTAAATACGGTAGGAATCCAGATACATTGCTTCTCAGTTCCGTCAGAGAATTGTACTTTCATATGGCGGAACTGAAAACTGATGTAATGCTTGGAAAGAACTCAGATTTCATGTATCTGGAGTTCTTTCAGAGCATTACGTCAGTTATCAGTTTTGTAAGAACCATACAATTATTTGATGGAACTGAGAAGCGGTGTATCGGGATACATATATATATACCTTGCTTATGGTTATATACATTTTGAGTTAGGTTCTGTAACAGACAATAATTGTTTTTATCGTTTCAGATATGGATCACATTTTCACCTATAGCAGACACGTCAGTGCCGTATTACAATATAACACCTTTTCAATTAAATATTTTAGTGCTAGTTTTTGCAATCGCTAGTGTTCCATTTGGTTTTATTGCATCATGGGTGTTGGATACATTGGGACTTCGTTTCTCTGTGAGTATATTTTATTGAATTTCTTTCAGACTTTGTCATAGGGATACATTTTGATGCATTTACTGACTACATGTACATTAAAGATTGCATTTCAATGCATGTATCTAATTTAAAGCAGCTACATTGAAGGATTCATCTAGAGAGGATTATTATTATTATTTGGATTGAACTTCTGTGGGTAAATAGGTTACGTCCATTGTTTAAAGGGTTGAGTACTCAGACTTAACTCTTTCAATACTCCAGAATGTAGATTCAACTTGATATGAATAATCTCTTTAAGAATAATCTCTTTAAACTAATCTTGCTTTTCATATACCGGTAATTACTTGATATTTTGCTAAACAAGTACCTTTCTCTTGCAGCTTGATCGAAAATGAGTTTTGAGCCGTGTCTGCACTGCTATATACTTATATATAGTGGATACCAAAAGGTTACAGCTCAGAGGTCAGATTCCTATACACATGTACATGTAACTTTTGTTTTAAATGCTAATCATGCTGTTGTTTGTTATGTTCTACAGTTGGTGATGGCAGCATGGTTGAATGGAGTAGGGAGCTTACTTAGAAATATCAGTGCTCTCGATTCTGTTCCCTTAGATAATAAATACACCTGGTGTCTTACAGGTTAGTCATATTGTTGTAATCATTTAAAGATACAGTTGATATTTGTTATTCCTGATGAAGACTTGAAAATACATATATATATATATATATACAGTGTTAAGTTCTAAAACTTATATTAATCACTCTCTCTCTCTTCACATCTCATTCAGAATGGTATTCAGATCTTTCAAATGAATCCTATAAAGGGTATTTTCTTAACTAAATACTAATGTGCTGTACTTTTTAGTCCCCTACCGGTTTTTGACCTGAGGGGACTATAGGTTTGCCCTCCGTCCGTCAGTCAGTCCAATAGTCAGTCCGTCAAAAAATCTGGATCCTGACATAACTTAAACAGTTTCCAAGCTAGGTTTATGAAACTTGGTATGTGGATAGGGGGCAATAAGGTGATAATGCACGTCTAAAAATATTTTGATTCTGACAAAAATTGTGGTTGCTATGGCGACAGAAAGAGTGAAAATATGCCCAAATCTGGATCCTGCCATAACTCAAACAGTTTCCAAGCTATGTTTATGATACTTGATTTGTGGATAGGGAGCAATAAGGGGATTATGCACGTCTAAAAATATTTTGATTCCGACCAAAATTGTGGTTGCTATGGCAACAGAAACATTGAAAACCGGTAGGGGACTTCTGTATTGCTTGCAATTCTTAATTACTTGTTACACCTTGTTTACTATATATTTTTTATAATATGTGGTTTGGATAAGTTGGGCGTCTGTTAGTGTACATTTTGAGTTTGTCTCCTTTTTTCCTATTTTTGTAAAAAACCTGCTATGAAATTCCTGACCTAGAAATCAAGCTTATGATAGTTGAGTAATGTTTCAGATGTAGTAAGTTAAAATTACTAGTACCGTGGAATGATTTACACATTTCAGGACAAATACTGGCTGCTATATCCCAACCATTTATCATGTTTGCACCAACCAAACTGGCTGCTTTGTGGTTCGCTGGTGATCAACGTGCTACAGCTAATATGATAGCTTCTATGGGTAAGTCTGATTAGTGTTATATTGTAAGTATATTTTGCATATGGTCAATTTTTTAGAGTGAATGCATGATTGCTCTAGCCCTGATGTCCCAAAAATCTCAATTTGAGCTATATCTCATCTCATGTATTATCATCCATCTTCGAAGTAATGTCCATGGGAGGACAGACTCAAAAGTTGGCATCCCAAAACAGACACATTATTCTGAGTTTATTGCAGTAAAATGTCAAGATCACAAACTTTAGATGTATCTAAAATTCAGACTCTAATACGAGGTATATCTCAATTAACTGCATGATAAATACAATGTTGCTTATGTTTTCAGCAAATCCCTTGGGTATCATGCTAGCAAATATATTAGCTCCAACAATAGTACAAGGTGCAGGGGATATCCCAACACTGGTGAGTGAAGACATTTCTAAATCTAGAAATTTCATAACATGTTGAATGACAACCAATCTCATTAAAATCAGATCCTTATTAGACTAGCCTTCCACTAGGACACCAAAGGGTTCCCGAAGGCTAAATTTGCCTAATCAGGATGGTTCCGCATGTTTTCGCGATATTCTGGAACCCTTCCGTGTCACTCTTGTATGCTTCTGGAGTGCTTCGGGATAATCAGAATAATATCGGAAACAGTTAGGGGTGTTTGGGAACCTAACGTCATTCACTTGGCATATCCGAAAGCCTTCTGTGAGGCTTCATAATCATTTTAACCATCCCGAGCGGTTCCAGAAGGATGCTGAATACTCCCCGAATACAATGAACAGATGAGTTATACACACGGAAGCTATGCTGATCATGTTAAGAAACATGTTGAATAGTTGCCTAAGGCGCCAATTGTGAACAGAAGGGTTGCGGAGACATAGCTGTATTTCCCGAACCATACACGAACATATAATGAAAATTGGTTTGCCAATTATGTTATCTCCTGAAAGTAAAGACGTTATTATTATTTAATATTATTATTATATTATCTTTCAGTTATGGATAATCACTGCACCTTCCTTGTTAACTATGCTGATGGCTACATTTGGTGTATGTAGTAGTTTACCACCTACCCCACCCACTATCAGTGCTGAACAGGATTCCGAACCTTTCTTCCAGGGATTGAAACAGGTAAACTTGTATTACTCACAAAACTATACTGGACCCATGAATATTGCAGGGCTCTACTTGCCAGGAAAAATGTTGCTGATATGTACAAGTTATTTATAGATGATGTTGTTTAATAATTTTAATCCCATTCTGTATTCATCAATCAATACA
Organism: Spisula solida; assembly: GCA_947247005.1. Taxonomy (NCBI): domain Eukaryota; kingdom Metazoa; phylum Mollusca; class Bivalvia; order Venerida; family Mactridae; genus Spisula; species Spisula solida. The sequence goes on along the minus strand of OX365952.1, from coordinate 23,225,063 downwards.
ATTTACTTTATCTATGTGGAAAAAAATGAGCTTGACTCTTGGGGAATATGTGTACTCTGCAGAGAGGGAAAATATTAAGGGGCCCAATATCTACATATAGTTAAGAAAAAAAACCACTGAATCAAAATAAATAAATAAACACAATACAAAATGATTCCAAACATTTGGACAGATTCTGGTAGAAAATTTGTTAGTCTAATGTAATTTTGTCAGACTCATGTCCATGTCAGGTTTCTGACAGCCTGGTGTCGGGAAGTTAGTGTGATGTTGTTAAACTGTTACGTATGGTGGCTGATTTATGCCATGTTGTTTTTTCGTCACAACAAAGCGAAAATTTAACAGTGTGAAAAAGTCAACTTTGTTGTATCTTTGCATTTTACATTTTTGGATTTTCGCTTTGTTGTGGCGAAAAAGCGAAAATAAGACATGGCATTAATCAGGCACCATAGTTACTTTCATCTGTTATTAAGAGATTTGTTCACTTTGTCTGGAATTCTTTTACTGTTATACTGTGTGGTATTTTTGTTTTAGATTATTAAGATTAAGAGATACTGGATTCTAAATTTTGTGTTTGGTACTGGACTGGCATTGTTTACTGCATTCTCCTCTTTCCTCGACCAAATGTTGTGTCCACGCGGCTACGCTGATGTAAGTATTGACTCAAAATACAGTAAAATCACATATTTTCATGGGTATTAAATTTCGTAGATTTTGATAAAAATGCATTTTCTTAGGTTCGTAAATTTGTGGTTTACAAAACATGAAAGGGTGAACCCATGTTCTGTATTAGGGAGGTCGATTAATCATGGGCATTAGATTTCGTGGTCAAGTTTAATTCAGAACATCTTCATCTTTATTTCTGTCTCTTTTTTGTCTCATTTAGTAACAGTTGACTGTAGTTTCAGAAATGTCTATCTGTGACTATCTGATAAAACAGATACTGAATGCTTTAACCAAATTAAATTTTAGATAAGAAGCCGTATATTGTTAGTTTTGTCAAATATCATATTTTGTTTATTATAAAAAAGATATGTAAATGATTTCAGACATTCGCTGGATTGTGTGGAGCATTGATGATAGGGGCTGGGTCTATTGGAGCGGTTTTTGCTGGTTTATACGTAGATAAAACAAAACGATTTGAAGAAGTTGTCAAAGTGTGCTGGTGCCTCAGTTGCCTGTTTGGTGTGGGCTTCAGTCAGGTATGATAATCTTATCTTGTACCACATTGATAGCCTAGTGATAGTCGAAGGTCTTTGACGATGTTTACATTTCATCATGGTTACATTTCATAAAAGGTTGATGTCGGGATAATTAAAAGACCATTAAGTTATAGTATATAGAACTAGCTTAGTGTCTGCCTCAAAACTGGTAGGTAGACCAAATGGTTTACGTTCAATAACTCATGAACTCTTCACCCTAATATCCTTAAACTTTACATGGAGGTCGGTCTTCAATAATACAGTCAACTCTCGTTATCTCGATAATTTCACGGGACCGTGGAAGTTACTTCGACATAACGAAAATTCGAGATAGAATTTTCGGCATCGAAGTTGCAAGTTTTCTAGTTTCTGTCATTTTACGCCGCAATATTGTTATGGTCGTAAGAACGACATATTCGTGAGAATTGCTTGTTGTGATATTAAAGTACATGTATTCCTCCTCGAGAAAATACATTTTATTTTAATTATGGAAGGCGCAAAAATTACAGGTAAATTGAAGATTTCAGACTGGCGAAGTGTGAAAAACATTCGACGCTAGTCGAATACGATCAGACTTCGACCCGACTTCGAGATGAACAATAGATTTAAAGTGCAAATTGGTTAATCGGGACCAAAAAATCGAGCCGAAACTTCGTGATGGGTCTCGAGATTTCATATAGACAAAGAAGGAGAAAAATCGGGACTTGAAAAAAACTTCGACGTCACATAGCGGAAAATTTGATATAAGCGAGTTCGAGATAACAAGAGTTGACTGTATATGGTTCCTATTGAATTTGAGGTCACAAGGTTGCTTTCACCTATAACATTAATGAATAGATCAAATGGTTTCATTTCAATAACTCACAGTTTTATAGCACAGTTTTGCCAAGTATCTTCAAACCATAGAGAGCTTGACCCCTAATGATTTTTTATGTCAGTAGGTCAAGGTTGCTATGACCTCTATCATTACTGACTAATTAACTGTCTGAGGGCATGTGTGTTTTACATACGAGTTTTGTCTATATTTCAGATTGCTCGTTACAGAGATCAGTCAGTGTTGGTAGCATTAGCTATATCATTGTTTGGTGGCTTCGGGTTTGCTATCTATCCTATATGTATGGAGTTAGCTGTGGAAGTAACGTATCCTGTAGCCGAGGCAACCAGTGCAGGAATGATGGTTATATCAGGGTATGTAACTGTAAACATCTCCTCTTGTATCTCTAATATACACTTAACAGATTTAAAAACGCAACAGTGGGTTTTTGATAAATTTAATGAGTTAAGGTGCTTCAATTCTATTGAAATTTTACATGTAATGAAATCAATACATGAAATCATAGATGTGCAAATTTCATTGTAATCAAGGTTTAGATGGTCACAAAACCAAACCACGAAATGTATTGATCGACAATGTCAAGTTCGCAAAATAAATAATGTATTTATAAGCTTCAATCTGCTATAAAAATCAGGCGCCTTTGCCTCATTGGCGGGAAAATAAAGTTTTGTAGGATGTTGTTCCACACATCTATGAGGAAAACACGTATCAATTCAAACGTTCAGAAGTTTCTGCTTGATAATGCACTTCTTGACGGCCATTTGTGTCTGCCTTCAAATTTCGTTTCACGAGTAAAAATGCAATGACCTCCACAGCCTTAACATGAGCTGTCAGCGAGTTTTTGCCCATCAAGCTTAGGCTGCATTGTGTCCAATGGTTAAGAATGTACATTTCTTATGTCTATGACATCTCAAACCTGTAACCGGAAGGGGATAATGGAATATGTCAAGATAAATAAGAAGACAGACAAAATGAAGCGATTTTTAACATGGGTCTTAATAAACATTGATCAAATTGTTACGGAATGAATGTTTTAGCAAAATTAATTAATCGTACGCATCATTGCCTTCAAATTGTAGGTATAACAGAAAATATGTTTGACCGGAAGTGACGTCTTTAAAAAAATATTCGTTTGGTGCCATCATGTTTACGCGCTTGTATCGTCGGTATATCTGACGCAGACAATCGTATGTGTAAACTGTCTCTTGGAAACATTATACAAGTCTAAATATCGTCGACAGACGACAGTTCATCTACTTTGTCATGATAAAACGTCACATAACTGCTTAAAGCAAGTCGAAGGCGCCAGGATGTTATGTATCCTAAAAGCGTGGCACCGTATACAACGCACTTCAAAATTTAATTTTGTTTTTTTGTTGGGGTATCGTTTCTCTTTAAATTGTCGGTCAAATCGACACGCCCAGTGGTTTTGCTCATGCGTCACGTGTAAATAATGAAAAAAAAGCCACTGTGACGTAATGGGCTAAATTGAAATATTTTTTCGTAGAAAATCGTACGAGGCATAAGACTAGCGTCCCATCTATTGGTTTAAACTCCAATAAAATTTAAATAATAATTAATACAAAAAATACCGACCCCCAAAATAGTTGCGTTTCTAAATCGGTTAAGTGTAGTTTGAACAATTTAACCTGGACCTTGAACCTTGTATTTGTATAATTTAACAGTGGAGTTTTATGTATAATTTAACTTGGGCATGCGCTTTTATTAGCATTATTATCATTCTTAAAGGTTGAGGACAGGTATAGTGGTCCTTTTTTTTCTCTGGCCAGTTATTCGCTGGGACAGAGGGAAAATTTGGCCTGTTACATTTGGTCAATTTGTTTGTACTTTATTTCTATGAAATAATTATTTTTCATTGGCGAAAACCTTGGACTTAAGGTCATTGGACTGTTTATACTCTAGAGGTCTCAGTTGTGAACTTGTCATTATGAAACCTTGACATAATGAATGGCTCCCTTTATGAATTTGAGAATGGTGTGTGTGAGTTGTCATATGGTCAGTCAATTTGTTGGTAGGGTCGTCGGTTGGTCTACTGCAGACAATTAAAGTAAAAATTTCATAGATGACACCAATATTTCATAATGTATCAAACATTTATAAAGAATTAATGGAAACCCTGACTTGAAATGGAACTTGTTTTGGTTATCGCCATTCGTTTCTAGCATATCAATTGTTTCTGGTACCGATAACTCTTTTTGTTTCTGTAATAGAGTCTACCGAGCTTGACCAGTTTCATGATTGTAACTTCCATTTCAAATACAAACATCTCCTTATAAAAATTACATTTTTAGCGTTAATAATAAATTAAGATGCACTTTTGATGCTTAAACAAATGTGGAAGGCCTCTGGGGTCACCAATATTTAAGCCTAGGTCCGACTGAGCATTTTTTGCCTCAACGATGTACTCCCGATTAATGAGTTATCAGGACATTGAGACAGGTTCCTTGTGGTCTAGTGGAAGCTTCAGGAAGTCATGAGAAAATTTGTGATATCAGAAGGAATTGTGATGAATCGGTTGGTGTTGGAAGAAATCGGGAGAACATCGCCGATGTGGAATTCCTCAGTGGGACATAGGCTTTACCAGCTAGGGTTCCAAGGGTTGTTTTCTGATTGAGGTTAGTTACACTGTATGTGTTAACTGAAATGATTGTAGGGCAAACTCATAAGTTTTGTCTGAAGGGGATTTTGTCCAAGTTGGATTTGTCACACCTGGAAAAAGCATGAAGCGGATTTTGTCAAGAAAAATTGGGGATTTTCATAGGTCAAAGGGATTTTGTTGCATACCACTAAAAAGTTTAAAACTATGACTTTCTATTACAGACAGATACAGGGTATCATCTATATGTTGTTGATGCAGTTTATCGCCCAGGATTTATCCCCTGAGGAGTTGGAGAAGGGCACTGGTTGTAACCAGAAAAATCTTAGTGCTAATGACTTTGTACCACAAGACTGGACAGGTACAGTTTCAGTCACCTTATTTTGAAGAATAAAGCATGAAGAGTGGAAAAATATGGTTCCATTATCTAAATTTAATGAAATAACTAGGATGCAATTTCTAGTAATGTTCTTGTGTCGATGTTTTAGCAGGCCTCATGTCGATTTTTCTGCACATGTGGAGAATTTCTGGTTCCTTGTTGAAGGGTAAGTTAGTTCTGGTTAGGATACAGTCCAGGAAAACTGGTAAGGTGAATCTGGCACAATATATAACTGAAAAATTGTTGAGAAACTGTATTAAACCAGCAAATCCCTGCATTCTGATTGGCTAAGACTTGACGTTTACTCGTCAGTAAACCTCGGTTTACACTCCTAGACGAAAGTTGGTGGAGTTAGTCAAACTGCAAAGGCCTGTATTGGCTGTACACTAGCTCTTGTAGCTTAATTTTGACATAGAACATTACCCAACCTGTATGCTCATGCCCTGATTTAGTGTTTATGTAAGAAACAGTGCATCTTAACCACATTTCTTTAGCTACCCAGTATAAACCAAAAATCACGTTATTGTGACATCACGTATACGACGTCATTAAATCTAGCACACTTTCGAGGCTTTACTCATTGTGTTCTTTCAGATCAGGGTACTGTTTTACTAACAATGCGTAAATGTCGCGTAAGTTTACGGATATATTTGTCACTTACGCAAATCCTTAAGTGTGTTTTACTAATCGATCGCAAGTTGTTGCATATATTTACGTAAAAATATTGAATATTGAACGTAGACCGGGCCACAATATTACCAATATAACGGGAACCAGAGTGAATAAATATACAGAAAAGCTCGATAAGTTTTGATGATTAAACATGTTTATATTACTAATCACCGTCTATAACAACAAGTGACGGTCAAAAATCAACAGTGCGTGGCAAAAACTCCTCACTACGTTCATATTTGCTATTTACGGTCACTCGGACCTTGCGTAGAATTACGCCAAAACTTACGACAAAACATGAGAAAAAATATCTTAGTAAAACGCATTTGCGCAAATATTATCGACGTACGCAATATTTACGGAAAACTTAGAGTTACGCTAGCGTAAATGCTTTGATAAAACAGTACCCAGGTGTTTACACATCAGTGAACTTCAACAAATGGTCGTTTAATCCTATAATAAACATAAATATTGTTTCTATTTCAGTTCCATTGCTCTTTGCAAGCTCAGTGGCTGTGTTCTCAATGACAATTTTAATGTTGTTCTTCAAAGCTGAATATCGACGAATGAATGCTGAGCAACGAATTGCTGCTGAAAAAATTCTAAACAAAAATGTTGAAATATTGCCGCCGGATGTTATAACTTAGAATTATCTGTCATAAAAATGCATAATTTTCATTCATTCAACTATAAAACATATTTCTAGTGATTATAGTAAACCAGCCTATGTGCCAACTATTTCCTATCCAAGTTCCTAACCTATGTTAGGCTACTATCAATTATGTGGTATATTATAATTTAAATTTTTCTTAAAATTGGGATTTTGACCAATTACATTTCTTCTTGATAAGTTTGAAAAAAAAGATTGGTCTCTAAAGTTTCCTGGTTAAATAATGGTTTAATAAGCCATTACGAGCAAATTTGTACAAAAGGTCAGGTCATTTGAAAAGTAGGGAAAAGGCTGGGATGATAATTAGGAATTAATGTATTGTGGTCTGACTAGTAAATACTCATTTTCTGTGTACACATGTCAGTGATGTGCTTTTTGTTATGTTTCTGTTAATGTGAATTGTTTTCATGTAACCAGATAGTGTAAGGCCTGTTTCTAGCCATCCCACTCAGGTGTGGTCACAGGTCAAATTGTTTCTAGCCATCCCTTTCAGGTGTGGTCAAAGTTCAGATTTACAGTCTCTGAACGAAATTTGGGTCTTTGTGTGAGATATACGTTTATGTGTGAAAAATTTCTAGTGAAACCAGGTGTTCAAATGTTGTATTTTTGCATGACCAACATGCTTATATTGTAGAGCAAATTGCATGGGACCTGATAATGTAAACTGGGTATTCCGATGGAAGTTGGTTGAATGATCGAGGTCTGATTGTAATTACTTGCCATGTAGGCAGGGGCGTATACTATATTATTTTGTTATACAGTAGTGTGACACAGGGATTCATCCTGGTTAAAAGTCCATCACTTGGATTTTAGTTAGGGAAATTACTTGATGACTGGCCCTCGTATACCCAACTCAACATTATGTCCAATATTTTAAATAGGTAGAATGCAATCATTTAACTTGTACTGCACACATCAGTGTAAGTTGCATGAAATATGTTCTTCTATCAAATTGTCGTACTAATTTCCTGAGGTCATGCGTAAATAATGATTTCTTTATCGGAGGCCGTTTTCTAGTTTCTTACGGCTCACACATATGTCAACCGGCCGTTTTTACGCATTTTGCAAATATTCTATGCTCGTCACTGTGGACATATAGTACGAATTTTGATAAAAGTTGTGTTTTTATGAACGATATTATGTTGCTGTGATGTGTGGTGTCCAATTAAATGATTGGAAAAATTAGGGGAAAAATATTTGTCTACTGGTTGTTTGTATTCACAACTTTATTAAATAGTTGTTTTTCTTCAAACAGACTGTTAGCAACATGTATTTATTATAAGATAGGTATAAAAAATAAGCTTTATGGTAAAGGTATTGATATAAGGGGAGGTTGATGGCCATATTTTCAGCTGTTTCTGAGTTGTGAACACTGCAAACAATCATAGAAAATCACCTTTCTGTCGGGGAAAAATCAGGGCATTATCATGAAATGTCATTTTTGATTTTCTGTGGCCACCCTGATGTAGCACTGAGGGACATGTGCCACTCATTGACCATACCCATATCATTAAACTTGTATGATAATCAAAATCATTCGCCACATGTAGATGTAAAGTAACACCTCAATAATAAGACCAACTTAGAACTAAGAAAACAATTTTCAAGTCCAGGGTACTGTTTTATAAAAGCACTTACGAAAACATTAAAGTTACGCTCAAATTTAAATTCTTTGGGTTTTTTAAACAAATTTCTGCAAATTCTTGAAGGATACGATTTGTTAGGGTCCAGTAACTGAATCATTATTAGTATTGCAGTTCCTTTTACCACACTTATTAATTGTATCTTAATGATGAAGAATTTAAATTTGATTGTAAGTTTATAATTTCTGTAAGAGCTTTAATAAAACAGTACCCTGATGCACTGTTTTACTCTTTATTGGATTTCAACATTTAGAGCAAAAAGATCAATTTTCTAGGGTCCCTGAAGTGGTCGTATTGTTGATGTGTTGCTGTAAATTATGTCAGCTCATTAATAGTCCTTGTGTATTCTGTATATTATATGTACCTACTATATACTCTTATTATTATGCCTCCTTCGGGGAAGCAGTTGTGTATTGTCTTGCACATGTTGGTAGATATGTATATTTGTCTTTTAGTAAATCTACCAGACCATCCATTTCAAAACAATGAAAACAACTGGTGATCAAACTTTATGGGGACATTGCTACTGACCTTCAGATGCATCATGTTGGTGTCAGTAGGTCAATGTCAAGGTTAGAGCAGTGGCCTTGCCTGAATTGTGAAATGTCACATTGGCTGCAAGTAGGGCAGTATACTTGCTTGTTCTGGTTGTTATTCTAATACTGTAAAATCACCATTTCTCGAGGAAGTTGAATTTTCGTTAACCACGAAATCTAATCTCCACGATTTTTCGACCTTCCCAATACAGAACATAGGTTTACCCTTCCATGTTTTATAATCACAAATTTATGACCCCTCAAAAGTGCTTTTTCGCTGGACTTTCGAAGAAAAAAAGTCGAGCTATTGTCGTGAAGCGATTAATTTTTTGTGTGGGTCTGTGTCTGCGTGTGTGTTAATTAAGTTTACTGTTAGAGTCATTTTCTCAGAGACTATTAAAGGTATCAACTTGAAACTAAATATAGTTTTTCACCATCACAAGGGGAGTCCATACTGACAAGGCTGACAACTCTGTGACCTACATTTATTGAGTAATCTGCCCTTGTTTGGACTAAGTACATTGAAATAGTCACACAATTCATAAACTGAATTTTCTCAAACTATCCAAGCTTTCAACTTGCAAGTCAATACACTTGTGGAATTTGATATCTTACTTCTACTAACAAGAGGAAACAAATCTATCCAGCATTTTATAAGAGTTATTCCCCTTTTCTGACTTTAAATCTTTACACAAAAATGTCAATTATAAGTAACTCGAAGACTATCGAAGGTATCCACCTGTAAATTCTACATGGTTATTCACCATCACTAACTAAGTTTATACACACAAAGCTGATAACTATGTGACCTATATTTATGAGTTATCTGCCTTTGTTATTCTTAGAAATTTCACTCACAGATGAGCAAGGTTACTATCAAGTACGAGAAAGTGGAGCGTCTAGCACTCGTAGGCGGTGCTCTTGTTTATCATATCCTTGAAATTTAATAACCAATGTGATTTTACAGTATGAGAATTGTTCATGATATCCAACACATATCTGTGATATTTTTGATGATTTCTATATGAACAATATTAAACTTTTTCTATGATTTATTTGTTATTGTTGTTTATAATAGAAATGTTTAACCACTTTGTTCACATATGACCCACAGTGGTTCTGATCTATAACTGCCGACAGCAACACACAGGTGGTAACAAGCTTCCTAATGCTTGGAGTAACAAGCATCCTACTGCTGATGGCAACAGCCGCTCTACTACAGGTTTAAACAGCCATTCTGCTGACAGTTGCAACAGCCATCCTGCTGATAGTTGCAACAGCCATCCTGCTGATAGTTGCAACAGCCATCCTGATGATAGTTGAAACAGCCATCCTGCTGATAGTTGAAACAGCCATCCTGCTGATAGTTGCAACAGCCATCCTGCTGATAATTACAACTTCCATCCTGCTGATAGTTGAAACAGCCATCCTGATGATAGTTGCAACAATCATCCTGCTGACAGGTGCAACAATCATCCTACTGCAGATGGCATCAACCTGTAAGGCCTACTTATGATATCGTCCCACTGCAGTCCACATTGTGAATCCTGCTTGTGGCAATGTCTCCCACTACTAGTGGTTACAGCCATCTTACTGCTTGTGGCAACGTCTCCCACTACAGGTGGTTACAACCATCTTACTGCTTGTGGCAACGTCTCCCACTACAGGTGGTTACAACCACCTTACTGCTTGTGACAACGTCTCCCACTACAGGTGGTTACAATCATCTTAATGCTTGTGACAACGCCTCCCGCTGCTGGTTACAACAAGCTGGTTTACTAGCGTCCTACAGCTGATAGAAAAACAAATCCTACTCCTGATGGCAACGACTCTTGTGTCGGGTTGCTACAATGTTAGTGGTTTGTATGCAATAAGATGCTAGTTTAGTCACACAGCAATGCGAAATAGAGATATATTTTCGAATGCATTTCTATCAAAATCGTTCTAGTTACGGATCGGTTGCGTGTGAAAAAATGAACCCATGTCTCGTTGTGCAAACGGTCGGCTTTTCAACTATTTTTTGGACCGATTGTAAGAACATGTGTATTGGCGTCTCAAAGCATACAGAGGTGTCCAAGCTGCACTTTTATCTCATAAGTACCGTGATCCTCTATGTGAGAACAAATGACGGAACAATGTTCTCCAAAAAGGTATGATAACAAATGCGTTACGTCACCCGCTTTTCGGCGCGAAAACGTAATATCCTCGGCTTAAAATCGTTATTTCTGACATTGGTTTGACTCGGTAACTATGGTTATGTGTTAAAAAAAATCCTCCACTCTTTGTCCTTAGGATCAACATTTCTTAACAAATTATCACGCGAGCCAAATTTTTTGTAACCCTTTTCTAGTAGATCTACGTATAGAATGTATGTTGCGCTATTTGATTATGAATGATGTACTTGAGGTTCAATGCCAAATTAAATTACACAAATTTCAAATGTCTTGAACTATAAAGTAGTTGATGAATAAGACATTACATTATACCAGTTAGTTTAAATATGGCATTTGTGATGTACGGTTTTCAGGCATTCAGTGTTGCTATTGGAATAAAGTAGAACTAACGGCTGTCCGGGTTTCCAAACTTTAATATAGTATTTTTAGTGTGAGAATTCTCACTAGTCCACAATCAACGATAATATATTAACAGGATATAGTCAGTGTTGGTAAAATCCAAACAAATATAATATTAACTGCATAATTAAATTCTAATGGAAAACAATTGATACATTCACGTTGGAGAACCAAGTTCGAATATTTCAAAAACCTCTATAGAACGTCCACTACAGTGTGTGGCTTCTGTTTTAGCCAATTAAATCATTTTATACAGATTATGCAAATTTGCATCAACCAATCATATTTCAGTATTTTACACAAATAATTCAAACTAACTTGAGCCGCAAGCAAATAATGACAAAATGGCTTCATGATTACTTATTGATACAAAATCCGGCTTAGCGGCTACAGAAGAGATTGATCTACCTTCTATTGTTTGATGACTTACAAGTCACAACACCATCCGTTTCAATCGGACAAAAATGCAAGAATTAAACTTTCAACTGTTTTGCGTCGATACCCATTGTCTTAATCTGACTGAAAAGTTACCGGAAATCATAATATAAAACTGAAAGGACTAAAACTTATTAACACGTACATCGGCCCACAGGTAACTGTATCATTGATAAGAGTAAAACAAAATATTTTGTAAAATTTATGTTATCTTAGATATTATAAATATTGTGTTTGTTTACTCTTTATAAATGACTTTTAACTTGTATTCCTCCAATTCTGAAGAGCATGATACATATCATCACGCACGTTAATTAACGTGCGTGATATCATATACATTTATACATGAACATCAATACTATAATATAGGTTACAAAACAATAAAGTTACGTTTGAGATATTCACATGTATGACAACCATGAATAATCAACCATAAAAGAATGATGATTTTTCAGTAGTGTAGATATATATAGGCTATAAGCTATACAATTACGGTCATATCAGACAAGTGGCTCAAACATCACATATCAAATACAGACAAAAAAATAACACAGTGAAAAGTTCAGGAGCCCATTGCCCAACCAAACCGCTACCGTGCGCTCGGTAGCGCTACGCTAGGAAACGGCTTGCTTCCAAAAAGCGCTTCGTAGCGGACGAATCGGAAAAATTATATGCTACCTGTGAGCGCTCGCGGATAGCAGACCGTTTCGTAGCAAAGCGCTATTGAGCGCTACCAAGCGCTTTCTTGTGCAACTGCTTCGGTAGCGCTCGGTAGCGCTTGCCTAGCAAAGCACTGCTCGCTTGTAGCGTGTCGTTTCATAGACGTAGGAAAGCGCTCGGTAGCGCCTTTTGAAAGCGGTTTGGTTATGCAACGCGCTCAAGCTAGTTATACCACACATTTGCTCCAACATTCCGAGTACAACGAGTTTTAACTGGGACAGAATTTGGTCAGAGAAAAGTCATTTTTATACACGAGTAGACAGTGTATCGACCTATTGCTAGGAATTTAAAATGTGAGGTATCAATTTAAAGCTACTACAATGATCTACAGTTTACTACTTTTTAAAAATTCATTGGTACATGGAAGATAATTATAGCATCACTTGCCTTCCAATTTGAACACAAAATTTATGCCCAGAATCGAACAAAAATGGAAATCGGAAATGCATTTGTCATTTTCATTTGTAATGTTATCTCCGGCGCACGATATGCGTGTATATACACCAAGTATTAGGTTATTTTGGTAGTACAAAATACTTCAGTAAACAGAACATTTTTACAATACGATCACGGTCAAGTCAAGTCATTACGCTTTTCAACTTTCGAACTCTAGATACCACAGGGATTCGTTACATTCGTATGTCGATATTTGTTTCATGTCCATTATATAGGAGAGATCATGTTTGTATACAAAGGAATTCATACAACCAGCTAGCTATTGGTGAATGGCAGGTTTTTATTGTTCATTTATCCAATAGATTGCTGGTGGGCATTTTGCATATGAGTACGGTGATCTCTCCTATCACGCATGTTAACATACGTGCTCCTATGAAGGAGGTATAGAGTAAGTCAGTCGGTCGGTAGGTCGGTAGGTAAGTCAGTAAGTAGGTAAGTAGTTTATTAACGTGACATGTGCCATAACATATATTTACAAGTAATATATTATAGAAACAGAAAATACCCGGTCCAATTGACCTATATGTCACCGGCCTTTTACGTAATAAATAAATCATGGTTATATTACACATATTTACACAGATTTCGCTCTATGTTAATTAAGCTGAAATATACAACGAGCTAAATATATATTCGTTCGGATTTATAATATAAATACAGTGTGCACATTTAATGTCTATATAGAGTTTATATCGCCTCTTTAAATAACTTTTAGTATGATACATCGAAAACGAGTATTGAGCCGTGACTGCACTTTTAATAATAAAGAAAAAATTAATCCAAGGTTGCGTAATGCATATATAAATACACGCATGGTAACATGCCGTGATTCATGTAAACATACAACTTGAAGGTTGCGTGATATCAACTGCTGTGTCTCGTGGGCTTTGGCTGTATAAACTTTAATGTAAACATGCCAGATCGGGTGCACTACACCTTATAAAACCTTTAAAACTAGTTAACTTCAACAATTAGGTTTTTTTTCAAAATGAAAAAATCGGTTAGGAATCACCGTTGGCTTCTTACACACAGGCACACGGTGTCGTCGATTTAAAACAAAATCCGAGTACCTTCTTAAATACCAGCAACGGAAGTAGAAATATTCACGTATCGATTTTACCGGTACCCCAACTACGCGTTCCGATACGCTTACGCGCCGGGATCAAACACTTTGAACAAAAATTCTCGGCGCTATTTACAAATTCCGCCAAAATTTGTAGACAGTTGAGGACGGTTGATTAATGTTTACGAATCCATAATACACAGGTTTTATCCATTTTCTATCCTAATTGTGTTCAAAACTGTAGATTTTCTTTCAATATTTACTGAGTGTATGATCGAATGCGCTCGGTTAAAATTGAGAACAGAGTGCATATTTCTACTTCCGTTGCTTGAAAAAATTTCAGCTGAGCTACCTTCTGGTATTTAAAAGGTACAGAGATTTTTTTCATACTAGTATAAAGATTTTTAAATTGACGACACCGTGTGCCTGTGTTCTTAAGGGGCTTCCCCGCACATGTGACATTTCCCCACCCACTTAACCCCATGTATATGTAGCATCCGTCCCGTTATATTACCGTAGGAAAACATAGCTATAATGCACGTATGTTCAACTGACATGTTATCGTAGTACGTATCCCTGTGGTTTCGCAGTACATACACACTCGGTCGGTTATGCTTTTCATTGAACAAAGTGATCCCATTGATCAGAAGACTAGCTATACATAAACATTGACAACTTGTAAATAAACCACATACAACCATGGCGTCCTCGGAATTATATAAGGATATTAAAAGTGACATATTAAATTTAATTCCGCAATCAAGCGAATTTGCGGTAAGTGGTTTAGTTAACGTTCATATGTCTATCAATTGGTTTTGTTTAAAAACACATTATCCATTGATTATTAATATCATGAAGTTTATATCACATTAAGTTAATATAGTGTGTTTACTTATTAATGTTTTAAGACATAGTTAGTTTACTAGATAGTATAAGTGATATTGCTATTTTCTGACACGTACGTATACTGTCGACCGTGTGATGATGCAATATATCGCATGTTATCTAGCCTCATACTGGTTAGTGTGACGGTACCTTACTGGCCTATAATATGAACTATTGCAGCCAACTATGAGAAACAGGGCCGCACCCAGGCACATATATTCAACTGTATATTTGCAGGGTTTCTGTAGCATACATGTATTCTCAAATTTGCATCCAGGCCAGTGCCTCAGTTCAGTGTGCCTTTGTGTGGCTACGGGCCTGGAAAATTAATTAATTTATGATCATGGTCCTTTTTATCAAAGCACGCTTCTTAATTGGTCCATTTTAAATTCTTTATTATTCTTTAACAACTCTAAATAATGGTTTTACAAGTCCTTTTCAATCATTCCATTGCTACGTACTGTCTTAAAGTCAGGTAATGTGCACTAGAAATAGTTTTGATATTGTGAAATAATGCATGGGCATGAAATTGTGACCTTAAGTTGACTTAGATATAGCAACAAGACTAGTCATAGTATATTATATGTACTATTTCTTTTAAATAATATTCGCCAGGCCGTTGTAACAGTTGATGCATGCTATAGTAAAACCTCTATAGAGCGACGTCCTTTAGGAAATGCCAATTTTGTTTGTTGTACAGAGATTGTTGCTTTGGAGTGGTTAAATTTATATAGTAAATGGTTACTTCCGGAACAAAATTATTCTATAGCTTATAAGAGGTTGTTTCTCTATGGATAGCCGCTATGGAGAGTTCCACTGTATCGTCTAACAACACGACGGGTGATTAACCTTTCAAGTAAGCATACGAACAGTGTAAATGAACGACACGTCATCTTGCTCGGGTCAATGTGCGGTCATAGACGCTGTATTTCGTCGATTTGAACCTTTTCTATTGGTTTGTTTTCTACTATCTACTATCACAGGTAACTGTATCATTTATAAAGAGTAAACAAAAACATGTTTTTATAAAAAATTATCTTAGGGAGGTTCATAACACGAGAAATTGACCGCACAGTCACTGAGGTGTAGTTTGTTTTTAATAATCACTTCATTAATGCTGGTGTTAGTTTAATAGTTTAATTATAGTTACATAATCAGAAACTAAAGAGCTTCGTCTTTAATTTGATATCAATATTTTAAACATCTGTCCATAAATAAGCAAATAAACCCATAGGGCGTGAACTCACTTTCTTGTTTCTTGTTTAGAATAGCATTGTAGCTTTCTATTGAATGTACCTCAGTGATTGACT
This sequence comes from Spisula solida, assembly GCA_947247005.1. Lineage (NCBI taxonomy): Eukaryota > Metazoa > Mollusca > Bivalvia > Venerida > Mactridae > Spisula > Spisula solida. The sequence goes on along the minus strand of OX365952.1, from coordinate 23,209,070 downwards.
GGACACCGTGGTATGCATTTCATGGTATAGACTATTATGAATGGAATTACTTTATGAAGATATCGAAAGCCAATTCCTGTTTTGATACCATGAAAATCTGACCTCTTTAGTACAAATGCACCTTTCTAAGATAACACATTTTATAAAATATTGTTTTACTCTATCAATGATACAGTCGCCTGTGTCTACTAAGGGTATTTTCATATAAGTGGTTCAAATCAAGGAAAGCGTGTACCTGTGCTCTGTGCTTGTTGAAATGGTGTTTCCTTCGCTCCATTGCTTGCTACTAATGGTGTAAAGGTACTTGTACTGCACATACGAGTAACGTCTGGAATGATGCGACTGGCCCATAAGTAGTCACAGTGGTACTGTTTTATCAAAGCACTTACAGAAATTTTAAATTTACGTTCAAATTAAAATTATTTATAATTCTTTAACAGTTGCAAACTGGTGACAGTCATGACGTGTAGGAGTTTATTATACAGTATTGTAGATCCATTTACGATACATTGTAGAAAGAATTAAAATTACCAACACTAACTTTTAGTTCAAATTTAAGTTCAAATTTAAATTCTTTATACGTGCTTTGATAAAACAGTATCATGCACTAAAATGTCGCCGTACGTAAAGTGTGAAAAATGGGTGTTATATAGTGTTACACTCATGCTTGAATATTTATGATAAATGCTGCCTAGGCTTACATTATAACCAAGCTTTACTAACCGAAATTGGCATGGGTTGTAGACGTCGTATAGAAATAATAATGCCGAATAATCATTCATTGTTATTGTGTTGTTGTCTTTTGAATTAAGCAACCATCTGTCTGAAGCAGCCAATATCATTCAAGTAATGAGCCATTTTAATCAAACTGTATTAAATAGCCACCAGTCAGGACCGTAGCCACGCAGACACATAAAGGAACTTGTCTTTGTGAAAATGTGAGAAAGAACCATAATAATTATGTCTTTTAAACAAAATAACGTCTCAAGAATACAATACAGAACATATTTGTCTCGGTCTGTGTTTGTCTCTTGGTACGGCCCTACAACTAGCTGCTTATAACAATTACGCCAGATGCATCCTTTAACGGGTACGGTATAGATACAGAGGCTTGGACCACATTATTTAGTCAAGGGGGCGTAGCCCGAGATTACTCAATACGATATCCGAATGTTTGTTCTCTACCTGTTTTGTATCATAGTTCAACTAACTGAGGATGTGGAGGCACACTTCATGCAGAATTGCAGATATCTCACTATTGTCCAGTGCATTGTTACAGTTATTATGCTATACACTCTTGTGCTGCCTTAACCAGTGCTGCACACACAACAGACAATTGCGTACAACTAATTTGTCATATTTCTCAATTGAAGGAAGAGCATCTATTTGAAGCATTTATTTTATCTGATGAGAAATTGAACAAAGTGAAAGATCTTCTGAATGCGGAGATTAATGAACGTCTCGACCCTAAAGCTGATCCGGAGAATCCACTGACATTCTACCCTTCATTTGTTGAAGATGTCCCAAATGGCACAGGTATGTATACAACACTAATACATTTTTGTATCCACCAAAAATGAAGATGATTTCGAATGTTCGCATGTGTACTAGATTACATGATCCCAAACTCTTGCAGATACATTAGCTTCCTGTGTGCAGTTTGACACAGTCCAATGGTATCGTGCAATCTCTTACTTAGTAACTTTATAGATCAGATTACCAATAGAAAGGAACCACGACAACGACACATCAAATCCATCACATTTTGGGAAATATTTTTGTTTTCGACTTTTTTTAAAACATTTTTTTTAAAATTATGCAAATTCCTGTGGTTTAATCGGCACCCTGTTAACTGGCAGATTTTACCGGAAGTGACTGGATAAAATGTCGCAACCGACGCTCGGCACCCTGTTAACTGGCAGATTTTACCGGAAGTGACTGGATAAAATGTCGCAACCGACGCTAAATGTCGCACCCCCCTGACACCAAATGTCGCATCTGCGACCTTAAATGTCGCAACAATCTGGACTGACGTGAAATGTTGCAACATCAACGCTAAATGTCGCAATCCTTTTTAAGCATTCTTTTGTAGTATTATTGTTCTAGCTTTAGTCCAGACGTATTTAATAAGAGCTATTTAGAGTTTGCCAGGATGTAAGTCCAAGTTTCCAGGTGCAACGTGCACCGAATCTGATCATGCCCCATGGGTTACATCAGAGGAACGTCGCTACTGTGAGAACGCAACCACTTTTGTTCGGAAAATGTCACGGATAATTTCGATTTGGTGGCTTTCTTTTACCAGGGCCTGCATCGTGCCAGTTTCACCGAGTCCAGTCCTTAACAACTTATTGCTGACTAGTTTGTGTGTGATGGGGGAGGGGGTGCGTGTGGGTGCCAGTTGGTAACGTGCTACGTAGGTGACAGGATATCGTTCTATATAAACCGCATCCATGCCATGATGAATTTGATATTAACAATTGTAACAACACTTGATATCAATAACATAGAACTTCTACAATATAACTAGAATAACGTTTTATCCAATTGAGGGTCATTGCTGACATGACAATCACAACTTAACGACACCAACATTTTCAATTTTAAGATTACATGTATTATTATATTAAACCACATTTAAACATTGCATATTTTGTGTATTCAATGGTCATTCCTATTGACATTAGCAACAATTCCGGCTGCCTTGTGAACAAATTCAGTATTAGTACATGATAACACTTGTGAGATTTTCAAATGTATTTTGTGTATCTAATGGTCATTCCTATTGACATTAGCAACAATTCCGGCTGCCGGTTTTCCATGGTAACTTCACGACGTCCTAGTAACGTCACCAGAATACACAAGGATATATATAAGACGCGACGTTGAATTGGGATTAAATCAAAGTAAACAATGAAACCAAATTTGTACGAGGATCCTGACCTTTCTATATGTAGTGTGGTTCTACCTTTAGACTCGAAACCAAACCCCTGTATGGATACTACCCATTTACATTATCCTGATACCGGGAGAACCTACAACTACCGAAAGACTAACTACCTATTTATGTATCAGTCGAGTGAACTCGCATAACAAAGGGAAGCGAACTCTGTGTGACTTATTATCAGTTAGAGTGACTGCCCCTGACATGTAGAGGGAAAACTATTTATTACAAGTGTTATTTCCAAGAAAATCAGGGGGGAGAACTGCACAGGAAAAGAGCTACTTCCCTTGAATTCAGGGGAGGAGACGACTAACCTAAGTCGGTAACAGTGACTTCACCTGAAAATCAGGGGAGAGAACTCTGCACATGGCAAGAGTAACTTCCCTTTTAATCATAGGGGGGGGGGGCAACTCTGTCCGATCTTTTTTAAGTCGGTAACAGTGACTTCCCCTGAAAATCAGGGAAGAGAACTGTGTACATGGCAAGAGTTACTTCACTTGAAATCAGTGGCAGCAACTCTGTCCGACCTGTTTTAAGTCGGTAAGAGTGACTTCCCCTAAAAATCAGGGAAGAGAACTCTGCACAGGGCAAGAGTTACTCCCCTTGAAATCAGGGGCGGTAACTCTGTCCGACCTTTTTTAAGTCGGTAAGAGTGACTTCCCCTGAAATCAGGGGAGAGAACTCTGCATCGGTCAAAAGCTCCTCCCCTTGAATGCAGGGAAGAGAGCTCTGTCCGACCTATTTTAAGTCGCTGAAAGTGACTTCCCCTGAAAATCAGAGGAGAGAACTCTGAACAGGGCAAGAGTTACATCCCTTGAATTCAGGGGAGGCAACTCTGTCCGACCTATTTTAAGTCGGTTAGAGTGACTTCCCCTGAAAATCAGGGGAGAGAACATTGCACAGGACAAGAGTTACTTCCCTTTAAAATCAGGGGCGGTTACTCGGTCCGACCTATATAAAATCGGTAAGGGTGACTTTCCCTGAAATTCAGGGAAGAGAACTCTGCACAGGGCAAGAGTTACTTCCCTTGAAATCAGGGGCGGTAACTCTGTCCGACCTATTTTAAGTCGGTAAGAGTGACTTCCCCTTAAAAACAGGGGAGAACTCGACATCGGGCAAAAGTTACTTCCCTTGAATTCAGGGAAGAGAACTCTGTCCGACTTATTTTAAGTCGGTAAGAGTGACTTCCCCTGAAAATCAGGGGATATAGCTCTGCACAGGACAAGAGATACTTCGCTTGAATTCAGGGGAGGCAACTCTGTCCGACATATTTTAAGTCGGTTAGAGTGACTTCCCCTGAAAATCAGGGGAGAGAACTCTGCACAGGACAAGAGTTACTTCCCTTGAAATCAGGGGCGGTTACTCTGTCTGACCTATTTTAAGTCGGTAAGAGTGACTTCCCCTGAAAATCAGGGGAGAGAACTCTGCACAGGACAAGAGTTACTTCCCTTGAATTTAGGGGAGGAAAATCTGTCCGACCTATTTAAAGTCGGTAAGAGTGTCTTGCCCTGAAAATCAGGGGAGAGAACTCTGCCGAGGGCAAGAGTTACTTCCCTTGAATTCAGGGGAGAAAACTCTGTCCTACTTTTATTAAGTCGGTAAGAATGACTTCCCTGAAAATCAGGGGAGAGAACTCTTTCTTTCATGAATTACTTCCCTTGATACCACGGGAGGCGCCTCCGTTTGACTTTTATTAAGTCGGTTAGAGTGACTTACCCTGAAATTCAGGAGTAATAACTCTAAACAAAACTTGGGTTTGAACACCCAATAGGAAGAGTAGCTTCCCTTTGATTCTTGAATGTAATGGTAGGCTATTATTATACCACTGCTTAGTAACTAGAAAACATACTTTATTTCGTGCATAATACGATATCTGACGATATCTGAACGTTTTTCTTGTTAAATATATCTAACCAAGCATGTAATGCAACAATGATTACCTGGAAAGCTGGAGTATGTATTATTTATCCTCTTTATTAATGTTTCTCGTATTATGGCCAAAACATGAGATAGGTATTAGTGAATTTATTTTATTTAGGTGCAGAGTTTTACAACTTCTTAATCGAGTTTCGTGCCCCCGGGCAAACGGCGCAAACTATGTACAATGTACCTAGTATTACACCTATACATAAATATCACCTTTCATTTATGATTTGTGAATGAACAGCTAATGCACGGTTTCCATGATGGTATTATAACGCATCTTAGGAAAACAAATATTTTGACATGCGATATGAAAATTCACTGCAAATTGAAGAATAACCTATGTTTCCTCATAGTGATTATAGTTGCTCTCTATACCATTGATTAAAAAAAATATTTCTTTTTGTTAAATTTATACAATCCAACATTTTCACTATGTCAAAATATCTCATAATATCAGACGAAAGTGAAAATGTTCGATTTTGTTAGCACAGGCTACGGGACTCCATTTTAGAGGGGAAAAGGCGTTGCGTTCCTTCTATTATATATATATGTAGAGTGGTGTGTGGTGGACCGACATGTATAATATTTTAATTGTAGAACTTCAAATGCCTGTGTCAGAATTCAGAAGGACCCTGCTGATTATATTCTCGTATACCTTTTATAGCGTTCATTGTTTCAGAGAAAGGTTCATACCTTGCTATAGATCTAGGAGGAACAAAATGTCGGGTACTGTGCGTGGATGTACTGAACAAAACTACGTCACAGAGGATGATAGAAGAACACATTCCACCTCAACATATAAGTGATGACTCAGCAACTAATGTAATAATGTAGTTCTTATTGGCCATTTTAAATATGCACGCATATAAATTACATGTATATAAAATTGCCGTTATTTAAACCAAATGTGACCATTGATATGCCTGGCACAATGATTTACAAAACAATACGTTTGTTTATAATTATCCTGGGCATAGGAGCGTCTTCAACATTGGGCGGGGGGGGGGGGCAAACATTTGGGAGGGGAGGTCGAAATTGTTTTGGGGAGACACATTTAATGTTTATAGCAAATGATGCATGTTTGTGTGAATAATCACTAATTTTAGATATATTTGTTACTTGCTTGTCAAAATAGCTGGTAAAAATAGAACATTATCACATAGTAGTAAGTATAGAGGGGTTGGGGACCATGCTCCTCCGGGGAATTTTTTTAAAACAATGGATCAATCTGGTGCGCTCTGTGCGTACTGAGATACATGTAATTATTTGTTATTAGACAAGACATGTATTGTTACAAGATCAAGCAAAGTTAAGTCTTTATTTTGTAAATCTTCTTAATTACTGCACAAGCGCCCGAATTCTGAGAGCTGAGGGGTTTAGTAATGGCTATTCACATGTAACATAGAAATGACAAAGTCTAAAAGCAATATAGGAGCTGTTACAAACTTAATTTTACAATTTCTTTCTCTAGTTCATAGCTCGCAAGATATATGTTGCCCCCTGACATTGGGGGGCTGCCCCCCTCCATGCCCCCCTGCTGTTACGCCCATGTATATGGATTAAAGTCGTGAAATCATACAAACTCAGTACCATCTGTTTGGGTGTTTCTTATTGTCCATAAATAACAGATATTAAAAGAGATGAATTTATCACTCTGGCTCAATATACTGATATAGCTCAAAAACTATTTCGTTTGTCAGAATGAAAATTACATATATATAATTCTTACCGTCGAGAACCGGTCAGGTTTTAATATTTCTTTGAAGTCGGTATTCTTGCTAGGAAGAACATGACTATGTTTTTAGTCGGAATACCTTGTCATAAACTCGCTGGAAGGTCGTTAGTACAAAATCAACATTTTGAGAAAACAAGAAAAACACGTCTGAAAAACTACTTTTCACTTATGGAAAAACAAGCTTTTTAAAATTCAGTTTGGTCAACATGACCGCTTCCTATTTATCAAGAAGCACCTTAAAATGCAGATGTCAAATATGCATGAGTCTTATAAGTGGTACTAACGACTTAGCGATATGTGCCTTCAACAATGTATGTGTAAATATATTCCAGCTATTCAACTATATCGCCGACCTTCTTCATCGCCTACTATCGGACTGTAACTTGTTGAACACTCCAGTACCGTTAAAACTCGGCTTCACATTTTCATTCCCAGTTAAACAGTTAGCGGTTGACAAAGCCGAATTAGTTAACTGGACGAAACACTTTAAATGTGGAGACCTGATTGGAAAGGATGCTGTGGATAAATTAGAAGAGTCTATTCGTCGAAGAGGGGTAAGTAAACGATAAATGTTAAATTACTACTTGTAGTATTTTTATAGTGAATTAAGACTGATGAGCAGTACAGGCGATTGTTCTGTGAGCTCAAACCTATGGTGTGTTGTTGTGTTCTTATCCTATGTAATTGTCTGGATATAACAACATAATGTAAAAAAATCATTATCATTCTGTTTATTGTGTCTTACGTCAGGTACTCCTATTTCCCACCCTCTTCTATGCACATGCATAGGTCAAACCACACTAAATTTAGGTTAAACTACACTAAATGTATTAAGTCACTCAAGTGAAGGCCATGGTGTTCCAATTTATTAATCCACAACACCTAATGTATAAATGCAGTTTGTTCGGTACAATTTTAAGTGTAATTATATTACTGATTCCAAAGGAGATAACTCTTTATATTTGTCTCTTAAAGCTGCACGTTATCTAGCATTTTCATGCACATGAAACAGTGTAATATAAAAATCCAGTATGTACAAGTTAACTTCAGCAAAAAGAATATGGACATATTTTATGTTCTACAAATCAAGCCGAAACCGAAACGTTCCCTTGAATATAGGGGAAAAATCTAATACTATCATAACACTGTCGTATACTTTAATACAACGAGTAAATATACATTATATCGAAGACCATTTAGTTGAAACCATTTATAAAATTCTTCAGTAGGCTTCTTGTGTTTTTCCTCAAATATTTAAAAAAGCATGTTTGCTCAATATTTTCTGCAAAAATCGCCATTAATAATTTCGTTGGAACCTCGTACATGGATAACTCCTATTTAAGTCCACTTTAATGATGTACGTATAGTCTACGGGGCTTTAATGATGTACACATAGTCTACGGGGCTTTAATGATGTACACATAGTCTACGGGTCTTTAATGATGTACACATAGTCTACGGGGCTTTAATGATGTACACATAGTCTACGGGGCTTTAATGATGTACACATAGTCTACGGGGCTTTAATGATGTACACATAGTCTACGGGGCTTTAATGATGTACACATAGTCTACGGGGCTTTAATGATGTACACATAGTCTACGGGGTTGTATATAATACGCTAAGTACATCGTGTGTTTTTTATTACCAGGATATGAACGTTAAATGCACAGCAATACTCAACGACACTATTGGAACTCTGATATCCGGAGCATTCATAGACCAAAACTGTTGTATAGGTCTCATTTGTGGTAAGATCATAGCCATAGTTATTATTCAAATGGGCTAATCTCCGTTTTTGACTGTTTAATATTTTGTACATAGATTTGCAAATTCGTGGACAAAAATAGCTTCTAATGCTATCCGCAACGGCTAGCTCGGTGTTTCTAGTGCTGTACTCGTCAATGCTACGTGTCTTTTACACATGCTAACAGGGAAGTGCATGCGATTAGGGCCTATCACACATTTAGCATCTTCTTTGTCCTTCCTATCATGATAATATGATACATGGCTTGGTTTTGGCGGGAACTACAGTTTGGAGTGGGTCGATATCTGCGCATGCGTGGTTTCTCCAGATGCCGAAACAATCATATTTGCGTTTGAGTAGAAATCTAGTTTCAAAACAAGAATAAAAGCGACCCAGTATTTGTTGGACCATAGTTTAACCATTGGAAGGTTTCGCAGTCTAGATTTGAACTATGTTCTGTTCTGGTGACCACGGTAAGCGCCGAAAACCCAGATTAAATTTATATGGTCTCTTTCTAGGTACGGGGACAAATGGTTGCTGTTTCGAACCTATGAAAAATATACGCGAATACCAAAACGGGAAAACTACAAACGGACAAATGGTATGTGTTAAAAGAGACTCAAAACATTTGAATACATTAAGCTGCAGTGTAGGCCATATGTTAAGCATGTAGTCACATTGTGATAGTTGAACACGAACTTCCTTTAAAGATTGCCAGTGCTTTGAGATTAGAATTTTGCATAAAGAATGAATGCCAAACTACGCTAGAACTCATTCATATATTTTCGCATAATAAGGACATACTCTCAGCAAGGATCAGACAGTACACTAAATGACCGTTTTGATTTATACAATAATATAATAATTAAATTAAGGTCAATAACTTGCATTCACCGCTCCATAGACACTTGGTTTAAATTATCTGTGTCAAAGTTATCTTAGTGTACCCTTTATAGCTCTATATATAGGATTGGCTCAGATAATTTGAAACCATGTGTCAATGAACCGCTCTCGACCGCTCATTCTATAATTGGTATGAATGAACACTGCCAATGCTGAACATCAAACAAGGGAAATATTGGTAGGCCATACTTGTGCCATTTTTAGCTCACCTGTCACAAAGTGACAGAGTGAACTTTTTTATGATCACTCGTCGTCCGTCGTCCGTCCGTCCGTCCACAATTACTTGTGTAGATACTAGAGGTCACAGTTTTAGCTTAATCATTATGAAACTTGGTCACAATGATCATCTCACCATAATCTAGGCCAAGTTTGATATTGGGTCATCCGGGGTAAAAAACTAGGTCACAATGTCAAATCATAGAAAAACCTTGTGTAGTCACTAGAGGTCACAATTTGTGTCTAATCTTTATGAAACATGGTCACAATGATTATCTCAACAAAATCTAGGTCAAGTTCGATATTGGGTCATCCGGGGTCAAAACCTAGGTCACAAGGTCAAATCATAGAAAAACCTAGTGTAGTCACCAGAGGTCACAATTTTAACTTAATCGTTATGAAACATGGTCACAATAATCATCTCAACAAAATCTAGGTCAAGTTTGATATTGGGTGATCTGGGGTCAAAAACTAGGTCACAACGTCAAATCAAAGAAAAATATTTTGTAGTCACTAGAGGTCACAATTTTGGTCTAATCTTTATGAAACTTGGTCACAATGATCATCTCACCATAATCTAGGCCAAGTTTGATATTGGGTCATCCGGGGTAAAAAACTAGGTCACAATGTCAAATCATAGAAAAACCTTGTGTAGTCACTAGAGGTCACAATTTGTGTCTAATCTTTATGAAACATGGTCACAATGATCATCTCAACAAAATCTAAGTACGATATTGGGTCATCCGGGGTCAAAAACTAGGTCACAAGGTCAAATCATAGAAAAACCTTGTGTAGTTACTAAAGGTCACAATTTTGGCATAATCATTATGAAACTTCGTTACAATCATCATCTCAACAAAATCTAGGTCAAGTTCGATATTGGGTCATCTGGAGTCAAAAACTAAGTCACACGGTCAAATCATAGAAGACCCCTTTGTAGTCACTAGAGGTAATAAATTTGACCTAATCTTTATGAAATTTGGTCACAATGATCATCTCAGCAAGATCTAGGTCAAGATTTATATTGGGTCACCCAGTGTCAAAAACAAGGTCACTAGGTCAAATCATAGAAAAACCTTGTGTAGTCACTAGAGGTCACCATTTTAGCCTCATCTTTATGAAACTTTGTCACAATGATTATTTTAGCGCAATCTAGGTCAAGTTCGATATTGGGTCATCCGGGGTCAAAAACTAGGTCACAAGGTCAAATCACTTCAATATGTCATTGGGTCTAAATGTGATGTAAATTATCAAGCATAAGACAATATGAAAACCTTGTACATGCAATAGAGGCTACCATTAGGGGTGCATGAACTACTAGGACAGGTGAGCGACCTATGGCCCTTTGGGCCCTCTTGTTATTTTGTCGTTGGCATGACATGGTCACTTGGCAAACGAAAAACTTCAGGCTCTCAAATCACACACTCTAGGTTATTTTGGGACAATATTTGTTTTAGAGAATGCTAATAATGTGCAATAAAAAATAAAATGAGTTAGGAGTTAAGTATTTGAACAATGCACTGGATATTTACGCTGCTCCATGGGGAACAATAAAAAGCAATCTCATTAAAATCAGATCTTAACATTTGCTACATTTCCTTACGCTGTTAGAGATCTGACAACACTCCGACCTCTCTGGCGCACAATGACGTCACGTAGTTCGTTCAATGAATATTTTTCTAGCCGCCTCAGCAGACTTTCACCACACTTTCAGATTTGTGAAATAAATGAACCGATTGGATTAAAAGTTCACATCGACATGACCCCATACGGAGTGCCGTCAGATCCTATATCGGCGTAAAGAAGTGAGGCGAAATAAGTGCCTGATTTTAATGATATTGACTATATAAAGCTATGTAATACTCAAATGTCTGTGGTGGGAACCGTTTATATTAGACTTTGAGTAGTACATGTAATTAACACCCGACATGACAACCGCCTCACTAGTCTGTCTATACATATCATACGTTAAATAAGGGAGACAACTCTTCAGTCTACTCTTTTTTCCTGAAATTAACTCCCTTTGCCCCCTCAACATAGATAATCAAGCCCAAAATAAAATCTAGCTAAATTGAAAATGAAATTATGATAATGTATTGAAAAAAAATCTAGTCGCGTAGCCAGACTACCGCCTCACCGATTACCTCAGTTTTGAATACTAGTAACCATACTGAACATCACCACTTGAAATATCAATTTACAACGTCCTATGTTTTATGTTTAGGTTGCTATAGATACTAGATGGAACAATTTTGGTTATGGTGACGTCATCGACTTCCTAAAATCAGAATATGACAGAGAAATTACCAAGGATACTCCAGGGTTCAATATGGGGTTAGTATTGTTATATCTGGGGCCATGTGTAACTTTAGCTTGTGTGATGTATGATAACGTTTCATAGTATTTGTCTCTGTACTTGGCGAATCAGATTCATGACATATTGGACTTCCTTTATTTTATTCCTTTTTTTGAATATTTTTTAAAAGATTAACTGAATTGTTGTAATACATGGGTAAAAGTTTTCAGGCACATGCCTGAACTTCAGGTTTTTGAGAGTACCAAGAAGCCTGTTTTTCTTTATTTTTCCCATATAAATTGTTGATTTTTGAGGATTTCAAACTTTTCAGAATTTCCAACTTTCACCCATGGTATTATGCATACACTATTGTTGGTCAGGATCGGTTCGACGAAGGTGAGCCCGTATTCCAACTAGTGTACGACTGAAGCCCAATCCCTATCCCTGACTAATTGTGCCGATACTGAAGTTGGCTGTACACACTCTGGTATTTACGGGTTCGTTGTGCGTATAGGATAGCTAATGTTCTTCTGTGGCATTGGCTACTGCTTCTGTGTTGGTTGTTATCTGTAATGTTTGCTGATGGATGCACCAGTTAGTACAGGTTAAACATTGATTCATTGGAATCTTGTTTGGTTGACTGGTCCTGTAAAAGGCTTAAAACACATTGGAGCATGTTTAAAACTCATTGAGAATATAAAAAGAAAAACAAAGCTGTTCGGCTGATTCATCCGCAGAGGAAAGCATGTGAATTCAGCCAGCTTGTGGAAGCCACGAGTCTCCCGGTGCCACGTGATCCGACAAACTACTACACATAGTAGGCATATATTACAGCATTATTAATCTCAGTGTTAAACTTACAAATGTACAAACTTACAAACTTACATTGTATTACAGAATTGAGAAATTGATGTGTGGAATGTTCATTGGTGAAAATGTAAGACGTGCGCTACACAAACTGTATAAAGAGAAAGTGGCATTCACTTCCTGGAAAACGTGGCCGAGTCAACTGGAAAGTGTCTTCAGTCTGGATACATCTGTAGCTTCGGATATTCTGAGGTACTGCTATATATATGTAAAACCCAACCTGAAGACCACCTCAATAATGAGACCAACTCAAAATAAGGACCACAACTTGCGAGTCCATTTATATCTGTTTGCTCATTATTCAACCTCCATATTAAGACCAACTCAATAAAGACATCAATTTTAAGGGTACCAGGGGTGGTGTGATTATTAAGGTTTCACTGTATACACAATTAACGAAAACAACCTATACTTTATATGATAACAGTCCATAAAAAGTGTTATTTTGTCAACAATGGTGTATAATAACTTTAACAAAAGATAATAGTTAGTAGTTTAGGCCTTAAAGATGCTGCCTCACAGATTGGGCTAAATTTTTTGTATATCGTGATTATCCAACCTTACCAAGTATTGATGTAATAGAAAGCCACTGACGGTTGCTTTATGAAAGATTTGGTGCAAATAAGCAATTTAAACCACTCTCGATATCACCCACTGAGTATTTTTTTCTTGAAAAAAAAGCGCTAAGTTTCCTTCCAACATGCTTTGTGAGTTATGTAATTCACACATGATCGAACTGTAACATCAACAAACTACAGCGTAAACATCAGTGAGGTATTTGGTTCGTTTTTTTATTCATTTTCATCAAATGCGAACAAATTTCAGGCAGTTTAAGTAATAGTCGTGTTAATTCTATAGGGTATTAAAACACGCGAATATTTGACAATTTTATTTTATTTTTGCAATACGCCAATATGTGAGGCAGTCCCTTTAAAGATAGACACATTTGCACATTTTCGATTAGTTTGATCACTTTCACATATAGACCAAACATGTAAACAAATGTATATTTTCAAATTATAAAATACAATGTAGTTATTTGAACCTTCGTATGTGTTATAAAAATACTTGTTTCTTCTTCAAATTAAAAAGAAAACTGGATTTATCACTTTTCTAGTTTTGTCACGACGTAATGATGAATGCATAGAGACAGTTTCATAATTTTAACGGCATGTCCCTTACAATAGTTCTAATTACGGAAGCCAATGCGATCACAAAAAAGGGTGAACCGTTTATTTAAAAATTTTCAGGAGTGAAGCGTATAACTTAAGACCTTGCCATTGAATAATTGTTTTCAGTTACGATATCAGCGATCTGGGTAACGTAAACAAACATTTATCTCAGATGAACATAGACCATCTACCAGCAGACGACTGTAGATTGATATACAGGGTATGTGAACTGGTTGTACTGAGGGCGGGGTACGTTGCTGCTGCATGTAAGTCGCACCTTGTTTAACTTTATTTAAACAATAGTTTTTTTAAGTCTTTTATTCAAACGGTACTCTTGCTTTGTTTAAACCGCACTTTGTTTAAACCATACTTTGTTTAAGTCTGGCTTTGTTTAAACCGTACTTTGTTTAAGTCCTGCTTTGTTTAAGCCGTTCGTTGTTTAAGTCCTGCTTTGTTTAAGCCGTTCGTTGTTTAAGTCCTGCTTTGTTTAAGCCGTTCGTTGTTTAAGTCCTGCTTTATTTAAGCCGTTCGTTGTTTAAGTCCTGCTTTGTTTAAGCCGTTCGTTGTTTAAGTCCTGCTTTGTTTAAGCCGTTCGTTGTTTAAGTTCTGCTTTGTTTAAACCGTTCCTTGTTTAAGTCCTGCTTTGTTTAAACCGTTCGTTGTTTAAGTCCTGCTTTGTTTAAACCTGTCGTTGTTTAAGTCCTGCTTTGTTTAAGTCGTTTGTTGTTTAAGTCCTGCTTTGTTTAAGCCGTTCGTTGTTTAAGTCCTGCTTTGTTTAAGCCGTTCGTTGTTTAAGTTCTGCTTTGTTTAAACCGTTCATTGTACTTTGTTTAAGTTCTGCTTTGTTTAAACCGTTGGTTGTTTAATTCCTGCTTTGTTTAAGCCGTTCGTTGTTTAAGTCATGCTTTGTTTAAACCGTTGGTTGTTTAAGTTCTGCTTTGTTTAAACCGTTCGTTGTTTAAGTCCTGCTTTGTTTAAACCGTTCGTTGTTTAAGTCCTGCTTTGTTTAAGCCGTTCGTTGTTTAAGTCCTGCTTTGTTTAAGCCGTTCGTTGTTTAAGTTCTGCTTTGTTTAAACCGTTAGTTGTTTAAGTCCTGCTTTGTTTAAACCGTTAGTTGTTTAAGTCCTGCTTTGTTTAAGGGTACTGCTTTGTTTAAACCGTTCATTGTACTTTGTTTAAGTTCTGCTTTGTTTAAACCGTTCGTTGTTTAAGTCCTGCTTTGTTTAAGGGTACTGCTTTGTTTAAACCGTACATTGTACTTTGTTTAAGTCCTGTTTTGTTTAAACCATAATTTGTTTAAACCGTCCTTTGTTTAAACCGTTCTTTGTTGTTTACGCCAATTCAGACTAACTACTAGTGTATACGATCTTCCTTATGAGTAGCGTTTATTGAGAAATGTTTTTAAACCATGATTTGGTTTTTACAGCCGAACATGTGCATTATTTGAGAAGTACATCATTTAAACCATACTTTGTTTTCAAGAGCAATGTATTACTTTGTATTAGCGACGTATTACTTAAATTTAAGGTCTTTTAAAGATTTACTTCTAGCATTATTTAGGAGATAGATTCTACCTCCGCTAGAATGCCATCTATCTTCTTCATGTTCACATTGTTCATAATGTGTTGGATTTGAACCGGTTGTGGTGAGGGCCACTCTAACTGCCGATTAGATAATGTTTTTTACCAACTACAAAGTACAAAAAAAAAAAATATAAATTATGTAAATTGCTTTATTGGCTAGATTTTATTTTGGGCTTGATTATCAATATAATTGGGATTGAGGCTGCTAATAGACAAACTATCAGGAGGAAAACGTGAATTCATGCAGGAATTATCTTCAATATCCGTTAACATAGTACTAGTGATGGGAAAATAGAATTGATATTAAGTCAACGGCTATAACAACATGGCCGTTAAATTACATGTGATTTGTATTATTTAGCTTTATGTGTTTTCTCAGGTACCGCGTGTCTTGTCCAGAGGGTTGGTAAACCAGTAGTCGGCGTTGCTGTTGATGGTTCGGTGTTCAAGAACATCCAACTATTCAGGAAGGTCATGGATGAAAAAGTGGCGACCCTCACTAATCACAAACAGAAGGTAGATACATACAGTATAATATTCTATATCACATGTGTTTGCATTTATAAAACTTACTGACTTATTACTTACTTAAATTACTAGTCTTCTTCATTCCCATTGTCTAATAGGGACTTCACCACACAACACTCTACACTTGGTCAGTTGCCTTCGCTAGATATGGCTCCCTACGTCATCCTCAGCTTCTTCAGGTCGACGCCCAGTGTTCTTCGCCTAGATATTTTGAACGTCCCTCTTTTCGTTGTGCCTTGTGGATTACAGCCATGCGCATGTCTGGCAATGTTGGGCGTGTTTTCCTAAGGGGTGTGGCCAATCTATCTCAAGTTCTGATGTAGTATGGAGCCAGCGACTGGTTGTTTCTTTGTTATTACCCAAATACTAGTATGTTTTGATTGGAGTTCTTTCTGGCCATCCGATAGCGCGGATTTATCTCAGACACATGTAGCTTCAGATCAAGCTTCTATAGTACAGTAAAACTGTGTTATCTCGAGGAGTGATTGAGATTGGTAATTATGCTAGAGATCAATCAGGTGCTCGTAATAGCGCAACAGTGTAATTGTATTGATGATATAAACATAAGTTGGTTCACCATCTGGTGCCAATGTCAATTACACGAAACTTGCTCGAGATTGGCAGGGTGTTCGGTATTTTGATGCTCGTCATTACGAAGTTTTACGGTATATGATTATTAAATTTCCTGACAAATTCATGGGTTTATCTGAAATGCTCCAAAAAACTATTCAGTGATTTGTACAAAGAAATGTCGTTTTTGTAATATGCATGTAAATTACTATGTAAATTTAAGTACATTTGTCTTCTACTTTAGGTATATTTTGTTCCATGCGACGACGGCAGTGGTCTTGGTGCCGCTTTAGTTGCTGCTATGGTCGACAGTAACAAAATGAAGAATGGTTATATAGGCGTTTAACAACGTTATGGAGAAATTGTGCCACACATGTTCGATAGGTTGAGCAAAACTCCGGAAATTCATGGACATTGTATCGCGTATTGTACTCAACGGACGTGGTCACTGCGTCAAACGTTGCTCACTCCACTTGTTTACATATCATGTTATTGAAATAATATCAATGTTATATTAATATAAATATTATGTTATCTCATATGCGGGCATTTTATTCTTTCCTGACAAAGTTTTGTTCGGTAATCATTTTGAAGGGATACACTTAGTCTACATGTCGGTATGGTATATTTGTTCTCATGTCGTATAGCTGTGTCAGGATATATAACCCGACGACAGAACAGAACGCACATAAACACTACAAGTACAACATCTTTTAACAGTTTCAATGAATGTAGTATTATTTTTAATGTCAGTTTTGGTTTATTGTCAGGATGACAGGTGTTGATAGTTGTCTATCAGTACATAGTCTTGTCGTGCCCTTTTATGTATTGCTCTCCTGTTGCAATTACTTTTGATAGGTAATTAAGTACTAGTACTTTCTGTGCTAATCTAGGATCTGTTAATATATTTATGTTTCACGTTTTAGGCCATTCAATGTTTTTATTGCTGGAACTACGGCATTCAACTTTTGGACAGCTGAGACTTGGGTTTTCAATGTTTTGACAGCTGAAACATGGGCTTTCAGTGGTTAAGTTCATTTTCTAATTCAGTTACGTATATATGTGTTGGGTATTGTTCCGTGTATTTGTGGGACTAGTATGTGATGTTTTTATGTTTTCTGTACTCAGCTGTTTAAGTTCAGAGCTGCCTTCTCTGTGACCCTTAGTATCAACACAAGGTTTTTCTTTGTTTTGACATAATTGCCAAGTTTTTGGCCCCAGATGACCCAATATCGACATTTGCCTAAATTGTCTTAAGACGATTTCATAACGATTAGGCCAAAATTGTGAACTCTAGTGACTGCACAAGGGTTTTCTGTGACTCGATCTAGTGACCTTATTTGTCACTCCAAATGATCAAAACCTAGGTCATTAGGTCAAATCAAAGAAATCCAGAGGTCTCAATTGTGGTCTAATCTGTCAATACGGACATGGTCGCCGGTTATGACAATATGATAACCTTACATACATGCAACTGAGGCTGCATTTACTTGGTCACCTTGTGGGCCTTCATGACAATTACGCCTTTGGACCTGTTGTGTAACTGTGTTCATTTTGTATGTACCCTTCAGCAATTTCGTTGTCCAGCATAAGGCTGATTCGTATCTTTCGAAATGACATGTACGAGGGTTGCACTGGCCCATTCATTTTCATATGGTAATGCGATTGAATTATTTGATTTGCAATCTTAGAATATACTCAATTCAATTCAAATTTGACTGCGTTTTCTTTCTTTCTGTCTGTCACAAACACACTCCTCACCGATAAGCACCATTTAGCTATTTCATCGCTGCATGTCTAATAATATCAATCAGGACTAGTCCTAAGACAGCCTCACTGCTACATACTTAAGTGGTATGTTCTATTCTTAGTCCAGCGTTGGGGCATATCTGCAACAAGAGCAAAATCCAATGGTATTTCGATAGTCAGTGCGTAACGTCATTTTGGAAAGTAAAATGCGATTAAAGTCGCGCTACTAAAATCGACTTGTTTTTGACGTCACATCAGTATAATTATACGCATTCAACCAGCGCCATACTATATATACAAGAGGTTAATGCTACGGTCGTATTGTTTTCGTCGATGGTT
The DNA here is from genome assembly GCA_947247005.1 of Spisula solida. Taxonomy (NCBI): domain Eukaryota; kingdom Metazoa; phylum Mollusca; class Bivalvia; order Venerida; family Mactridae; genus Spisula; species Spisula solida. The sequence continues at coordinate 23,190,497 of OX365952.1, read as the reverse complement.
TAATCTTTTTAATCGGATGACGATTCACGGAATTATAATTATATGTTGAAGGTCAAGTCCATTATCATTTTAAAGTGCGCCGCAGAGCATTATTTACCATAGTAACCGCCACATACTTAGCAAAATGTTATATTTGATGAAAAATTGAAAACATTTCAAAACAAGTTTTTCAAGGGCGGATTTAGAGGAGGTGGAAGAGGAAGTACGCCGACACTAAAAACGTCGAAGCATGGGTATTTTGTCATTGTTTTAGGTAAAAACAACATATGAATTGTTCGCACTCGCTACGCTCGCAATAGAACTTTAATCACTAAAAATATAGTAGGTAGCTGTTGAAAAACATCTATGCTCTAAACTTCTAAAGAGCGAATTGGTCTGGCATGTGGATAAGATTAAATTCTACTTGAACTCTTATTGTCCAGCTGTAGCATTCTGCTGATTTTTCTAGCTCACTTCGCTCGCCCAAAATTGGTTAAAAATGAATATTATCAAGTATGAACGGGTTTGTAGGCATTTTTCTCAGATAAACAAAGACATATTTTCGAGCTCGGTTCGCTCGCGTAATCTTTCGTCAGTGGGGATTTTACGCCCTCCCCCTAACACTAAATCCTGTATCCGCCACTTGTGTTTATGTGTTTACATGCTTTTTGTGGACAATAGTCAAAAACTGAACAAATGACAGTCCAAGTGCACGAATGATACTGATGATCGCTCGTACACTGTATCTGATGTGGGTTGCCCTTATGATGTGTGTAGTCAGTTTGTTATATATTGACTGACTGGTGGCAGACTTTCGGTGTCGGATGTGGAGTGGTGATCAACAAATAACATATTAATAGAAAACATTATACCCAAGGAAATATTTGGTAGAAAAATAACAAAAACCGTAACATATTGTTGTAAATTTTGCAAAAATAAAATTAAATATTCGCGTAATTTTGGTATAGTTGCCTGTATATCCCATAAACAACCACAATGACATCTAAAATAACTTGAAAAACATCGGCATTTTGTAGTTATTTATACCCTATAAAATTAACACTACTATTACTTAAAATTGCCTGAAATTTGTTCACAGTTGATGAAAACGAATCGAAAGACGAACCAAATACCTCACTGATGTTTACACTGCAGTTTGTTGATGTTACGGTTCAATCACGTGTGAATTACATAATTCACAAAGCATGTTGGAAGGAAACTTAGCGGGGTTTTTCAAGAAAAAAATACTCAGTGGGCGATATCGAGAGTGGTTAAAATTACTTATTTGCACCAAATCTTTCATAAAGCAACCGTCAGTGGCTTTCTATTACATCAATACTACACCAGCCCAACCTCATCATGACGCCATTACATAACATTTTACCAGGTAGTTACAACTACCTGATTTTACATACTCGTTCGTAGCATTATTCATGGTGCATGACGCATTCAATTATCCTCAGGAAATAGCCATATCCTTTCCGCTACCACGATTTTTTTGGGGGCTAGGAGAAATTCATATGGACCGTATACCCCGTCCCTGAGACATTATTGACTCGCAGCACTGATAAAAATTCGATACATCCGGATACTACACACCTGCCCGAAAGTGAAAGCAGGCGAAATTGTCATCATTTCGACTAAAGGTCACTTTTGTCTAGCCTTATATTCCTTCTATAGAAAAATAAAATCTTTTTGGCTACGTTCAAAGCCCTCTTTAAAGGGGGCCAGCGGGCCTAAAAACCTGTGCACGACCTTGGGCACGTATTACTACTAATATCCTTTAGTCTTGGGTGCATGTGTACCCATGGCAGCGAAATTCCCGAATTTGGGCATTTAGGTCGTAAACTACTGAAGGCCGAAATGGCCATCCCGACCAGTCTGCATTAATACGCTAAGGTAGCGGAAAGGATATACAACTGTCAACCGGAAATTGCCAATTATATCGACTAAAACTACGCTGAAGTTTTGTAAAGGCAAAGGTTACACCATCACATACCGGTACTATCCAAATCCTTTAAATTTGCGAACAGGACAAACATTTTGTGTGTTATCAAGCGGTAAATGAGTGCTTACTTTTTAATTTCACTGGAAAATCAATGCCATGAATGCGCAAATGTTTTGCTTTTTTTGCCTCCTTTCGTAGAACGAACAATTTTATGGATTGAAGGATCAGACGTATCAATTTATAACTCATCTGTCACACTGTGGCAGGGGAGCGTTTGAATGTGATCACTCTGTCCAAAAAGATGATAGATAATCGGACAGAGGAGGCAGCACTCACATTAAACAGCCGAGGACAGAAAACATGAAACCTTCACATATAAATATTGTAGCGCACAGACACTCCGAAGCCACACAGAAACGACACCAGCGCCTAGCCATCCACGCAAGGGTAAGACATAGAACGAACTATCCACATCCCCAAAATTTGATATTTCAAGCAAGCATATATACTCACTCTGCAATAAACGACACACTGTGGACTTCCAATTCTGTACATAATTAGCCATAAAGGGGATAATTATAAATGATAACTACAATGAAATGAAGTACGGGGAGACTTTTACAGCCGCCACACGGCACTTAAATCCTGCTGTAGTGATAAGTAAATATTGTTGCGCACAGACAATCCGAAGACACACAGAAACGACGGCAGCGCCTAGCCATCCACGCAAGAGTTAGATGTAGAACGAAACTCCGCGATAATACCACAATTACACGGAAAAAGGCCCAACACTATAAATAGACGACTATATAACAAAAAGGCACAGACAATGCTCAATGCAACAACAAAATCACGACATCACGGGTACGGGTAAATGAAAGATAGGAAATGTACGTTTTTAAGCAACATGGTCCCTCAATAGTCCCACCTTTTGGTGTTAATTTTCGTTAAAAGCGAACTGTCAGAGGAAATGATCACATTGGTGCTTCAATATAAACATTAGGCATAGACTGCTTAAATTTGTTCACTTTAAGTGGATCACATAAATATTTACATTTATAATAATCATTGCAATATTGCGGTCGACCGATATCGATTCCCACTTTTACTTTCGTTTTCCTTCGAAGTAGAGTGCTATTTCCGCTGTGGCTGTGTAGAGCATTTACTTATCTACATGTTTTTATCGTCACTCCGTTAAGAATACCGTGGCACCCGTCAAACGAAAGGCAATTTGTGTAATTTTGAACAATACCTATCAAATACACTGAGCAGAGCGGTTAAATTGATTGTATATCAACGACATTAAATGACTATCCATCTTTCTTCTGCACAATTTTGACTCTGCAGTCTACAAAGATACTGCAGTCTATATTGATATGCAATATCCTAAAACATATCATGATAAATGGATATGCCCTGCAAATGATTTTTGTAACAGCTAAAACTTGTTTAACAGTTAATGCTGTAACGCACAGACAATCCGAAGCCACACAGAAACGTAGGCAGTGCCTAGCCATCCACGCAAGAGTTAGAGGTAGAACGACCCATCCACATCCCAAAAAAGCATATTTCAAGCAAGCCTATATACTCACCCCGCAATGAATGAAACACTGTGGACTTCGACTTCTGTGCATAATTAGCCATAAAGGGAGGTAATTATAAATGATAACTACACTGAAGTGAAGTACGGGGGACTTTTAACAGCCGCCACACGACACTTACCACCTGCATTAGCGATAAGTAAATACTGTAGCGCACAGACAACCCAAAGCCACACAGAAACGCCGGCAGCTACTTGTCTATTTTCAACTTTGCCTTTCCGTATGTACATGTATATTAGTCACAAGTATGCGCAAGATGTACTATGAATTTAAATCTGAAGGACTTAAAATACACAATTTGCTTGCTGAAATTAAGATAGTCTGTGTAAGTACCGTGTAATATATTCATGCATAAAAGGTCAGGATAAGATCTAATGGGTCAACATTCAACAGGGGTCCGTTCCCTAAGCAAAGCGCTACCGAGCGCCTTTATTCAGTTACTTCCCGTTCAATTAAATGTAGAAGGCAAGGATTAACTCCCGTGGAAAGCGCTACGTAGCGCTCGACCATATTAGCGGTCTCCTGGTTCATTTGCATTTACGTGCCACATTGTTTTATTTTAGTTTTTTATATTTATTGATTAACTATGTTCCTTAATTTATTTATTTAATTTATTATTTAATTATTATTATCACAGTTGTATATTCTTGTTGTGTTTATAGATTTGTGTCGGCTGCAAGTGTAATTGATATATAACATTTGCCAATCAGTAATCTATTCTGATTTATCTGAAAGTAACGTATACTGTATAAGTTGTTAAGTTTGTGCATGACATGGAAATATTGGTGAATTTCGCAAATTCCCTAACATTTGCTAATATATCATCTTACATTCTCATTTACCAATATAGAGCTCTACTCTAATTTTGTCTTCAATTCGGAATGCCATTAATTTGGCAATTTGTTTACTAAGAGCAGGGGTGTTAATTTTCTTGATTTATCCTGATTTATTGTGATCAAGCTTACAGTAATTAACTTGAAATGTAGTTATGTGATAAATTGAACATTGCTTGAAATATGTATTAAGAGATTCATTGTACTCTTATCAAAATGTACCATTATATTCATGAGCTTCCCAGACATGTCCGTTATCTTACATCATCTTGCCATTGTCATAAACATTTAAATTGTACCTATATAATATGATTGAATACTTGATGAATTGGTTGGATGTCTGCGTAAATAAATCGGCTATGATATTAATGCCACATCCATCATTGAGTTTCTTATTTTCATTTTATGCCGATGTTTCAATGTTCTTGAGCAATCTGCTGTCTGGAATGTATTGATAATCTTACAAGTGTAAAATAAGAACAGTGTAAAAACAAAATGGCATAAGATTAAATTTGGAAATACTTTCCTCCGAATGAAATCGAAAGCCTTTTCTGACATATTTTCTCTCAATATTTAATCATTACGAAACGTAACCACCATGAGGAGCACTCAGCAACGTGTATCATAATCTGCCTGAGGAGCACTCGACAATAGGAAACATAATCTTTAAGTGTTTAATTCTTTGTCACTCAAAAAGTAGGCGGGAGTGGTTGGTTCTAAAGGTATGTAACTATATATATACATGACGTTGATGCTACGGTCTTATTGTCTTATACGTCGATGGTTTAATCCTTTTAATCGGATGACGATTCACGGAATTATAAGTACACTCGGCAAAACTTATAAGTACACACTTGTTAATTTGCCCATAGCTCGGTCAATGCGTGTTTGATCGTGCTGAAAATTTCAACATATGTGGATTGGATATGTAGAATTACAATACAATCGATGTTTTTAACATCTGATTTAAATTGTCACAAACAGAATAAATTAATGATGCCAACAGCAGAATCTAAAAAAACACAATAATGCCGTGTGTTCATCGGGCTATTGTCAGGTTGCTAATGCACATATGGCCCCGCTGCGCTGATACAGTACGGTTTCAAGTATATGTTTCTATCATGGACACAGTAATAAAGAAAACAATGATAGGAACAAGCCCAATTTAGGTTTAGAAATATCGACTTCTGATAAAAAATGCAATTTGAAACATGGTTAACTCCCCTTGACCATAACAATAAAAAATATTTTTTAAAGTAAAAAAACACCATGTTGTTGTTTGAAAAATCGAATTATTTTGTGTTTTTTTAATTTGACAATAAATCTAAAATTCAAATTTACCTTACATAAAAAAAATTTGCACATATACGCGTCAATTTCACGGCCGTTTTACGGTTTTTGACGTTTCATGGTTCAATGAACCGCTGTATTTAATTTTGAAGTCATTTGATAGTCAATACCATGTGCACAAAATTTCATGCAAAAATAATAAAAAATAAAAAAGTTATAGCGAAAAAACGACGTGTGTACTTATAAGTTTTGCCGAGTGTATATGTTGAAGGTCAAGTCCATTATCATTTTAAAGTGCGCCGCGGAACATTATTTACCATAGGAACCGCCACATACTTAGCAAAATGTTATATTTGATGGAAATTTGAAAAACATTTCAAAATAAGTTGATTTCAAGGGCTGATTTAGAGGAGGTGGAAGTGGGCGTACGGAGCCCCTTAAATCGTCGAAGCATGGATATTTTGTTTTTTGTTGTAGGTAAAAACAACATATGAATTTTTTCGCGTCCGCTACGCTCATAGAAGAACTTTAATCACTAAAAATGTAGTATTAGGCAGCTGTTGGAAAACATCTTTGCTCTAAAGAGCGAATAAGTCTGGCATGTGGATGAGATTAAATTCTGCTATAACTCTATTTGTCCTGCTGTAGCATGCTGCTGATTTTCTAGCTCGCTTCGCTCGCCCAAAATAGGTTAAAATGAATATTATCAAGTATGAACGCGTTTGTATAAATTCTTCTCAGAAAAACTATGGCATATTTTCGACTTCCAACATTTACGGCTCCAAACACCAAATTCTGTACCCGCCACTGGTTTTCATGTGTTAACATGCTTTTTTGTGGAAATCAGTAAAAAACTGAACAAATGACAGGCCAAGTGCACGAACTTTTCGATACTCCCTCGTACACTGTATCTGATGTGGGTTGTCCTTATGATGTGTAGTGAGTTTTTTTTATATATTCTTACCACCTGGGTCTTACTCCGGATGTGGAGTGGTGATCAACAAATACGCGGGAAAATGCTCTGAAATCTTTTTAAGTGTCCAATATTGCTAAGATTAGGTCAGATAATAGATTTGCGTATTAAAATAAATAACTATAAAATCATTATATCCAAGGTAATATTTAGTAGAAAAATACTACAAACCATAACGTCAGTATGGCTACACCAGCCTCATCATAACGCCATTATATAACATTTTACATACTCGTTCGTAGCATTATTTATGGAGCATGACGCATTCAATTATTATCAGCAAATAGGCATATACAACTGTCAACCGGATATTGTAAATTACATCTACTAAAACTATGCTGAAGGTTTGTAAAGGCAAAGGTCACACCATCCCATACCGGTACTATCCAAATCCTTCAAATTTGCGAACAGGACAAACATTTCGTGTGTCATCCATCGGTAAATGAGTGCTTACTTTTTAATTTAACTGGAAAATCAACCTATGAATGCGCAAACGTTTTGCTTTTTTATCGCCTTTCGTAGAACGAACATTTCTATGGATTGAAGGATCAGACGCATCAATTTATAGCTCATCTGTCACACTGTGGCAGGGGGGGGGGGGGGCGATTGGATATGATCACTCTTTGTCTGTCCGAACAGATGATATATAATCGGACAGGGAATGCAGCACTCACATTAAACAGCCGAGCACAGAAAACGGGAAACCATCACATATAATACCACAAGTACACGGCAAAATGCCCAACACTACAAATAGACGACTTCATACCAAAAAGGCACAGACAATGCTCAACGCAACAATTAAATCACGACATCACGGGTACGGGTAAATGAAAGATAGGAAAATGTACGTTTTTCTGCATCATGGTCCGTCAATAGTCTCACCTTTCGGTGCTAATTTTCATTAAATAACGAAATGGCAGAGGAAAGGATCACATTGGTGGTTCAATATAAATATTAGCCCTCACTCCTTAAATTTGTTTACTTTTAGTGGATCACATAATTTTTTACATTTATAATAATCATTGAAAAATTGCGGTCGTCCGATATCGATTCCGACTTTTACTTTCGTTTTCGTTCGAAGTCGAGTGCTATTTCCGCTATGGCTGTGTGGAGCGTTTATTTATCTACAAGTTTCATCGTCACTCCGTTATGAATACCGTGGCACCCGTCAAACGAAAGGCAATTTGTGTCATTTTGAACAATACCTATCAAATACACTGAGCAGAGCGGTTAAATTGATTGTATATCAACGACATTAAATAGCTATCCATCTTTCTTCTGCACAATTTTGCCTAGAGATGCAGTCTACATAGATACTGCAGTCTACATTGATATGCTATATCTTAAAACATTTCATGATAAATGGATATGCCCTGCAAATGATTTTTGGAACAGCTAAAACCTGTTTTACAGTTAATACTGTAGTGCACAGACAATCCGAAGCCGCACAGAAACGAAACGACGGCAACGCCTAGCCATCCACGCAAGAGTTAGACATAGAACGAACCATCGACATCCTAAAAAAAGATATTTCAAGCAAGCCTATATACTCACTCTGCAGTGAATGACACACTGAGGACTTCGAATTCTGTGCATAAGTATTCATAAAGGGAGGTAATTATAAATGATAACTACACTGAAACAGCCGCCACACGACAATTACCACCTGCTGTAGTGATAAGTAAATACTGTAGCGCACAGACAACCCAAATCAACACAGAAAAGACGGCAGCTAATTGTCTATTTTCTACTTTGGCTTTCCGTATACATGTATATCAGTCACAAATATGCCCAAGATGTACTATGAATTTAAATCAGAAGGACTTATAATACACACTTTGCTTCCTGAAATTGAGATAGTCTGTGTAAGTACCGTGTAATATATTCATGCATAAAAGGTCAGGATAAGATCTAAAGGTCAACATTCAACAGGGGTCCGTTCCCTAAGCAAAGCGCTATCGAGCGCCTTTATTCAGTTACCTCCCGTTCAATTAAATGTAGAAGGCAAGGATTAACTCCCGTGGAAAGCGCTACGTAGCGCTACGTAGCGCTCGACCATGTTAACGGTCTCCTGGTTCATTTGCATTTACGTGCCACATTGTTTTATTTTAGTTTTTCATATTTATTGATTAACTATGTTCCTTAATTTATGTATTTAATTTATTATTTAATTATTAATATCACAGTTGTATATTCTTGTTGTGTTTATAGATTTGTGTTGGCTGCAAGTGTAATTGATATATAACATTTGCCAATCAGTAATCTATTCTGATTTATCTGAAAGTAACGTATACTGTATAAGTTGTTAAGTTTGTGGATGACATGGAAATATTGGTGAATTTCGCAAATTCCCTAAAATTTGCTAATATATCATCTTGCATTCTCATTTACCAATATAGAGCTCTACTAAGAAATTTTGTCTTAAATTCGGAATGCCATCAATTTGTTTACTAAGAGCAGGGGTGTTAATGTTCTTGATTTATCCGATTTATCCTGATTTACTGTGATCAAGCTCACAGTAATTAACTTGAAATGTAGTTATGTGATAAATTGAACATTGCTTGAAATGTGTATTAAGAGATTCATTGTACCTTTATCAAAATGTACCATTATATTCATGAGCTTCCCAGAGATGGCAGTTATCTTACATTATCTTTCCATTGACAGAAACATTTAAATTGAACATATATAATATGATTGAATACTTGATGAATTGGTTGGATGTCTGCGTAAATAAATCGGCTATGGTATTAATGCAACATCCATCATTGAGTTCTTATTTTCATTTTATGCCGATGTTTCAATGTTCTTGAGAAATATGCTGTCTGGAATTTATTGATAATCTTACAAGTTTAATAAGAACAGTGTAAAAGCAAAATGGCATAATATACTTTCCTCCGAATTCTCCTTCTTCTTCTTTTCGTTCACTGTCTACACAACCACCCCGGTCATAGCGATTAAGGAAGCAGTCCTCTTGAGGTCATCCTTCTTGCCATGGAGCTTCTTGTCTAGGGTGGTTGAAACTGGCCATATACGTTTTCTTGATGGTTCAAACAGGTGGCACTGTTGGAGTATGTGCTCTGTTGTCTGGTCTGTCACACCACAGGAGCACTTTGGTGTTTCGGACAGCTTCAGTTTTTCGTACATATGGGCATTGAGCCTGTTGTGTCCTGTGCTAAGTCTGAATATAACCACTTGCTCCCATCGTTCAAGCAGATGGTAGTCGTCTTTGGGTGACTGTGCTCTTGCAAGTGACTTAGTCATGGTGAGCTTTTCTTCATGCGAGATGTTATTCAGCGGTTGGTTGCCTTGCGCTCCTTCTTTTGCCAGTCTGTCTGTCGTCTCATTTCCAGGAACACCACAGTGTGAGGGTATCCATTGAAGACACACTCTTCGTTTCTTGCCGAGTATGTGTAGTTCCCTGGCAAGTGAAGGCAGTTTGGCACTTGTTAAGGCATCAAGGACGGATAAAGCATCAGTCAGTATAACCACCTGTTCACAGTTCTCTTCGGACTCTTCTATAGTTTTGGTTGCCTGCATGACGGCATCCACTTCTGCCTTGTAATTTGTACAGTGCTTTCCTGTTGGTAGGCTTACTGGGTCAGACACACCCGATGTATGTAGGATGAAAACTCCAGCACCTCCATCTTGTATTGCAGCTGTTGCTGAGCCGTCCGTGTACACATTGGTCCATCTCTCAGAAGGGTAGTATTCTGAGATCATGGCTTGTGTCAGGAATTTTCTGGATTTTTCATCTTCCACATCCGACTGTAGCCCTTGTACCTTCTTGCTTATGTAGATATTTGACAGGTCATACTTTGATGGTTCTATTGCTTCCGACCAATCCAGAGTAGACGTTGGAGGTCCAAGGCTGGCAGCATATTTTCTTGTCAACTTCTTTGTTTCATGTACAAAGCTTCCCCTTTTCAGACGATTTTTGGTTGGTGCATCAAGCCTTGATTTCATGGGGTGGTCTGGCAGGAATTGGTATTTCTTCCGAATGAAATCAAAAGCCTTTTCTGACATATTTTCTCTCAATATTTAACCATTACGTAACGTAACCACTTTGAGGAGCACTCAGCAACGAGCAACATAATCTCCCTGAGGAGCACTCGACAATAGGAAACATAATCTTTAAGTGTTTAATTATTAAACTATGTGCCAAATGTCTTTTATATACTTATTGTATGTGCTAAATGTTAATTCTGCAATTGTCACATTGTATTTGTATATACTTATTGGTTTGATTTTGTTGTTAACTAAACTGTCAAAAAGTGACAGAGTAAGCTTTTGTGATCACTCTTCGTCCGTCGTCCGTCGTCCGTCATCCGTCAACAATTTGCTTGTGTAGTCACTATAGGTCATTATTTTGTCCTTATCTTTATGAAACTCGGTCACAATGATCATCACAACAAAGTCTAGGTCAAGTTCGATATTGAGTCATCTGGGGTCTAAAACTAGGTCACAAGGTCAAATTATAGTACAATCTTGTGTAGTTACTAGTGGTCACACTTGGGCCTGATTTTCTGGCACTTTATCACATAAATTATCACAACAAAATCTAGACCAAGTTCGATATTAAGTCATCTGGGGTCAACAACTATATAGGCCACTAGGATAAATCTTAGAAAAACCTTGTGTAGTCACTAGAGGTCACACTTTTGACTCAATCTTTATGAAACTTGGTGTCAATGATCAAGTCAACAAAATCTAGGTCATGAAACTAGGTCACAAGGTCAAATCATAGAAAAACCTTGTGTAGTCAATAAAGGTCACAATTTCGACCTAATCATTATTAAACTCAATGAACATCTAAAAAAAAATCTAGGTTGAGTTCGATATTGGGTCATCCTGGGTCAAAATCTAGGCCACAATGTCAAATCATAGAAAAACATTGTGTAGTCACTAGAGGTCACACTTTTGATCTAATCTTTAAATAACTTGGTCACAATGATCATCTCAACAAAATCTAGGTCAATTTTTATATGGGGTCGTCCTGGGTCAAAATCTTGGTCATTAGATAAAATCATCAAATAATATGAAAGTTGGTTACAATGTTATCTCAACAAAATCTAGATGGAGTTTGATATTGGGTTACCTGGGGTCATTAGGTCAATTCATAGACAAAGCTTGGCTTAAACTTCAATATGGGTTATCTGGTGAAAATTCCAAGGTCGCTGGTTAAGTCAATATGAAAACCGTGTGCATGCAATAGAAGCTGCAATTACTTGATTCTTAGAAGTTGTAAATGGTTTTAAATGAGGTCACCATAATGAACTACTACGACAGGTGAGTGACCTAGGGCCCGTTGGGCCCTCTTGTTATGTTTTCTGTGCTTGGCTGGCTGAGTTGAGTGCTGCCTTCCCAGTCCGACGTAATATTATCTTTTTGACTTAAGAATTACTCCGCAGTTTAACCTGTCTTAAGTACCCAGTGAATGGACACTTCCAATATGACTGATAAATGGTGGTTGTTTAAAACAGGTATATTTGCTATAGTTAATACATGTGGTTGTTTAAAACAGGTATATTTGCTATGATTAATGCAGTTTGTTGTTTAAAACAAGTATATTTGCTATGATTAATGCAGCTGGTTGTTAAAAACAGGTATATTTGCTATGATTAATGCAGTTTGTTGTTTAAAACAGGTATATTTGCTATAAATAATACAGGTGGTTGTTAAAAACAGGTATATTTGCTATGATTAATGCAGTTTGTTATTTAAAACCGGTATATTTACTATGGTTAATGCAGGTGGTTGTTTAAAACAGGTATATTTACTTTGATTAATGCAGTATGTTGTTTAAAACAGGTATATTTGCTATGATTAATGCAGTTTGTTGTTTAAAACAGGTATATTTACTATGGTTAATAGAGGTGGTTGTTTAAAACAGGTATATTTACTATGATTAATGCAGTATGTTGTTTAAAACAGGTATATTTGCTATGATTAATGCAGCTGGTTGTTAAAAACAGATATATTTGCTATGATTAATGCAGTTTGTTGTTTAAAACAGGTATATTTACTATGGTTAATAGAGGTGATTGTTTAAAACAGGTATATTTACTATGATTAATGCAGTATGTTGTTTAAAACAGGTATATTTGCTATGATTAATGCAGCTGGTTGTTAAAAACAGGTATATTTGCTATGATTAATGCAGTTTGTTGTTTAAAACAGGTATATTTACTATGGTTAATAGAGGTGGTTGTTTAAAACAGGTATATTTACTATGATTAATGCAGTATGTTGTTTAAAACAGGTATATTTACTATGATTAATGCAGGTGGTTGTTTGAAACAGGTATATTTGCTATGATAAATGCAATTTGCAACAATAAAAAGGTATATTTGCAATGATTAAAGCAGGTGGTTGTTTAAAACAGGTATATTTGCTATGATTAATGAAGGTTGTTGTTTAAAACAGGTATATTTACTTTGATTAATGCAGTATGTTGTTTAAAACAGGTATATTTGCAATGATTAATGCAGTTTGTTGTTTAAAACAGGTATATTTACTATGGTTAATACAGGTGGTTGTTAAAAAAACAGGTTTATTTGCTATGATTAATGCAGTTTGTTGTTTAAAACAGGTATATTTGCTATGATTAATGCAGGTGGTTGTTTAAAACAGGAATATTTGCTATGATTAATGCAGGTGGTTGCTTAAAACATGTATATTTGCTATGATTAATTCAGTTTGTTGTTTAAAACAGGAATATTTGCTATGATTAATGCAGGTGGTTGTTTAAAACAGGAATATTTGCTATGATTAATTCAGTTTGTTGTTTAAAACAGGAATATTTGCTATGATTAATGCAGGTGGTTGTTTAAAACAGGAATATTTGCTATGATTAATTCAGTTTGTTGTTTAAAACAGGAAAATTTGCTATGATTAATGCAGGTGGTTGTTTAAAACAGGTATATTTGCTATGATTAATTCAGTTTGTTGTTTAAAACAGGAATATTTGCTATGATTAATGCAGTTTGTTGTTTAGAACAGGAATATTTGCTATGATTAATGCAGGTGGTTGTTTAAAACAGGAATATTTGCTATGATTAATTCAGGTGGTTATTAAAAACAGGTTGATGTGATGTAAATTACAAGGTCGCTTGTAAAGACTGTATGAAAACCTTGTACATGCATTAGTTGCTGCATTTACTTGATTACCATTAAGGGGCATGCATGCACGTCTACTACAGGTGAGCGACCTAGGGCACTTTGGGCCCTCTTGTTTCATGTTTCCCACATTATGGAACTATATTTGTGCACTCTTTGTGCAAAATGTTTCAAAGTAAAGGGATGGCTGAATCCATAGGAAGGAAGAATATATATCACTAATTTAAAACCTACGAATAGCAAAAATAGTATTCCTCCTAGTTTTCATTGATAACTAATATAAAAGGGTTATTTGTTACGATGAATATAACGAATTTCCAGAGATGTCCATCATCTTACATCATCTTTCCATTGACATAAACATTTAAATTGTACCTATATAATATGATTGGATACTTGATGAATTGGTTGGATGTCTGCGTAAATAAATCGGCTATGATATTAATGCCACATCCATCATTGAGTTTCTTATTTTCATTTTATGCCGATGTTTCAATTTTCTTGAGAAATTTGCTGTCTGGAATGGATTGATAATATTACAAGTGTAAAATAATAACAGTGTAAAAGCAAAATGGCGTAAGATTAAATTTGGAAATACTTTCCTCAATGATATTAAAAGCCTTTTCTGACATATTTTCTCTCAATATTTAACCATTACGTAACGTAACCACTTTGAGGAGCACTCAGCAACGTGTAACATTATCTCCCCGAGGAGCACTCGACAATAGGAAACATAATCTTTAAGTGTTTAATTCTTTAATTTTATTTTATAGAGCTAAATGATAACGCTGCTGACCGCCGGAAAAAAGAGTTTACAAGGGCGTGAATAGGAATAATAGTTTTTGCTGCACTAAAACGATTTGGATGGATTTATTGAGAAAACATGACTTGGCAAGGAAAATATATGCAACAAGTAGAAATACATTATATTTTAAAGGGACTGCCTCACATATGAAAAATAAAATTTTCAAATTTTCGCGTAATTTTGGTATAGTTGCCTGTATATCCCATTAACAACCACACTGACATCTAAAATAACTTGAGAAACTTCGGCATTTTGTAGTTATTTAGTATTTTACATCAAAACTTCTATAGGGTATTAATACCCTACTATTACTTAAATTGCCTAAAATTTGTTCGCATTTGATAAAAAAGAATCGAAAAACGAACCAAATACCTCACTGATGTTTACGCTGTAGTTTGTTAATGTTACAGTTCAATCATGTGTGAATTACATAATCCACAAAGCATGTTGGAAGGAAACTTAGAGATTTTTTTTCAAGAAAAAAATACTCAGTGGGCGATATCAAGAGTGGTTAAAAGTGCTTATCTGCACCAAATCGTTTATAAAGCAACTGTCAGTGGCTTTCTATTACATCAATACTTGGTTAGGTTGGACAATTACGATATACAAAATATTTAGCCCACTCTGTGAGGCAGCACCTTTAAGCATAATTATGTTACCAATTAATACCGAGTGAAACAGAAATGAAATATGTTCATCCACGTATTATTTCTGAAACAGCTCCCCTACAAGCATTTCTGAAATAGCTCCCCTACAAAGCATTTATGAAATAGCTCCCCTACAAAGCATTTCTGAAACAGCTCCCCTACAAAGCATTTCTGAAATAGCTCCCCATCAAAGCATTTCTGAAATAGCTCCCCTACAAAGCATTTCTGAAATAGATCCCCTACAAAGCATTTCTGAAACAGCTCCCCTACAAAGCATTTCTGAAATAGCTCCCCTATGAAGCATTTCTGAAATAGCTCCCCTACAAAGCATTTCTGAAATAGCTCCCCCGCATTGCATTTTTATTATTTTTAAAAAATGTCGAGAATACATGCAAATATTGACAAAACAAGTTTCTCTCCAGTCGTTTTGATATAAAATATAATGCATCAAACGAAAGTGTTTTAAGAAAAAATACTCAGTGGGCGATATCGAGAGTGTTAAAATTACTTATTTGCACCAAATCTGTCGTAAAGCAACCGTCAATGGCTCTCTATTACATCAATACTTGGTTATGTTGGAAAGTCACGATATACAAAAGATTTAGCCAAATCTGTGAGGCAGCACCTTTAAAAAATAAATTGGTGTGCAATGTGTAAAGGAGAGTTCATTGAAGGTTTTCTGTGAGTGCCATTGTAAATAAAAAGTTATAGAGTAAATTACATTTCTTTTCTAACACCTTTCTGATTATAATGGGGGCACTATACAATGAACTTAGGTGCAATATCTTCGCTTTTTCCGAACAGTTATGTACATTACTACATGACTACCCCTTTAGCTTTAGAAATGACCAAATATCCAGATACCTCTGAATCCGTAGTAAAAAGAGGACTGATATGAGGTTGTTGTCAGTACATCAACGAAATCGACATTTATTTACCCGCGAACATTATCGATTTTACAGTTATGCTCACAACCTGGTCATCACAGAGAAAGCAATTACTGCTAGTATGATGAATGGCTTCTATTATTAAAATTATTAAGCGACATCAAATATAACTTGAACTATTCAAGAACGTTACAACTAGGTGCTTAATCTTTCCTCTTTAATCTATTAATAGTAATAAGTAAAATGTCAAAACATTTTGTGTAGTTTAGATACATGTAAAGTTTGACCAGGTGTTAGTGTCACTTGATTAAAGAAGCCATATGTCTTAAACACTTAGCAAGCAAATAACATTTAATTTCGGTTGGTTATAATATACCGAATGTTGCCTGCTAAAACAGCAGGTAAGACTAATTAATATGGTTGGGTCTCGAGCAGAGGAGAGTATGTTTAGAGTATTTACAGAAGCCAACGGAAGATGTTAATGACATCGCCGTTTTTTCTTGCAACATCTGCTTTGCTCTTTCAACCTCTTTCAAATATTGAGCGGAAGAGACAGTAGAGCATTTAAGAATAGAAGAAGTCCAAAGGAACGAATCTAAGACATCTGCTGTGCTGTTTGCTCATATGTCAGATGACATCAATATATTCAACAAGATAACCGCACATGTGCACTCCTGAACTAGCATGTATATTTGTAATAAGTTTGAAAAACAATTGTGGATGTGTCACCAAATTCAAAAGAGTCAAACAGGACGATTTATAATTATGTCAATAATATATTCTCGGTCATGTACCACTTCGCCAGTATAAATACACCGTTGTATAGTATAGATTTTTATACGGGTATAAAGTTTACAGAGGGCATTGTCAATTTAAGTTGAATGGTTTTATCAAGTACGGAATTCGTTAGATTGTGTCGGTTCTATGTATGTTGTTTCAGCACTATTGAAAGGACCAGCAATTTGGCATATTTGCCTGATTTATATTTGACCCTGACCAGACTCCAAGGCCAGATAAACTTGTGGAAATATATACGTACGCTAACAACATTTTGGTCAAAGTTCAAGAGGTTTAGACACCCCTTTGCGCACACAGGACAAGTATGGTAATATGTCCAAGTAAAAATGTTTCATTTATAGTCTGATCCTCGCATTCAGTCGATAGCTTGTAACATTATCGTCCATTGACATTTTTGCTGCTTTGATAGTTTTTCTTCAAAAATATTTTAGTTAACAAGTTATAGTTCGCCGGGGATAGCTCTAGCCTTATCAATAAACAAACAAAGCAAATTATAAACCCTACACGGTCGACTGGCCGCCAGTTATCAGTGTAGATTTAAAGCGTATATCATTAAAAGAGTATATGTACAAGATTGAACAAAATTGAATATCGAAAATGTATTTAATGTTCATTTTATTTGTAAACAAAGGCTAGTGTTATCTCCGGCGAACTATACGTACGGATTTATCTCATGTTTACATATTGTACGTCACCTTTTTACTGCCGACAATTGTTTTTCCAATTATTATTATTACATGTCTGACAAGGGCAGACATAAAAACAAGAGATGTGATACTAGTACAAGGTACAAGGAGTCCGAATGGGTTACTCTAGCTCTTTTAGAATACAATCCTTGTTGTTTCTTTAACGTGCCCGGTGTAAAGCACCGATACACGCGATACTACCTCTCCAAGTAGTTTATCTCTCGTTGGGTGGGAAACACTGACCAGTGCTCCGGCCGACGATCGAACCAGTGACCTCTAGATCAGTAGTCAAGCGCGTTTTCCGCTCGACCCGTAAAATATTCGCTGTGTTTTTCTAATTTAAAAAGAACCACTTTCTGTTGTTTTACAACGGTTACCGTTCTGTAATGCTGTTGAACCGTTTTGGTTTCCACATTCAGATTTTGTTCAAATTTTGCCAGATAGTAAAGTTATCTATTATGGCACAAAAATATGATTGAAACACACTTGGTCACCTGAGTTATTTTAATCATTGCCTTGAAATTAGTCAATTGGTGGTGGTGTTCAAATATGACATTTTATATGATGTCTGTGATCTAAATGGTTCGTATGTTCTTATATAGTTTTTGAACACATTGTGCTACATGACAAATATCCCTAAAACGGTATTATTAGTTTTTTTATTGCTCTTTTACCCAACCACTTCATATTAAATGCAGCAAAATAGCATCTAAGTAAAATCCTTATAATTTCTTTCCAACATTAAACTTTTATCAACACTTTGTAGAGTAATTCTAGTGTTATATTTCATCAAAATTATGCAATAAAAATCTATGTCACAGACATATCCCTTCGCAAATTTTGTTTTTGTATGGGTTAAAATAGGCAATGGTGAGAAAATCATTGAAATCGTTAAAAATAAATTTTATTGAACACGTAAATATCACGAAAACACATTAACACACACTAAACAAACATTATAATACAAACCAACAAATCCACTTGGCATGGATTTTTGTTTACCCCACCCACCTATTTTTAATGGAGCATTTAATTTTCAGAATTTAAACTGTTATTTCGATTAGTGTTTTTTTCTTTAATTGCATAATACTTATCAAAACTGTCCAATTTAATTAAAGTTATGGAATTTCCACACATTTACACAGGTTGTGTTGTCATTCGTTACGTCACGCACGTGTTATCGTTCCGTGACAGCAAAAATGACGAACGGCAAAAGATTATCAAAACAATATTCAGTAATAATGAAATTCAGTAATCATTTCGTGATCACGCCATGTCAAAAGCTTCGATTTGTGAAAATTGCTAATGATCTAACGCAAAGTGTGCATAACGTGACGTCGACAAAAATGTTGGATGTTTTTTTAAAGAAATTCCTAAGGATGACTATCGTGAGTCGTTTTCAACTTGGTATGGCATTGGCGAAACCGTATACATACATATTGAATGAGGATAATCTCATTTTTTAAAAAACTTATTAAAGTAGGGCCTAAGGAATGTGGTCGTCAAATCGACCATCGTTAAGTTCTGAATTACGTTAAACTGACGTTGCTACGTCTTCTGGTTTCATAGATCGGCAAAAATGTTCAAAATAATTTATTTTTTGATATATTTTAAAACTATTTCGTACGTTGTCTTCTTATATAATAATTTATGTTTTAACCACCACATAAAATAGTTTTAGCGAATAACATGCAATAGCAGAGTTATAATCATTTTCTCGTTATGTATTGATCATCCCTCGTATAAGCATTTTTGTCGTTATGCATTGATCATCCCTCGTAAATTTATAAGACAACTATCGTACTACGACAAATGACGCATGCAAACATTTCTGATATTAAAGTTAGTGCGTATGTTTTAGTTTTGTGTAGAATTATTCACAATAACTGAATTTGTTGAAACATTTCATACGAACATACTGGAGTTTAATCATAGGTTACCACCGATGTTTAGGAGTTGTCTGCCCTTTTAATTGTTATTCCCGTCTTTGAATGATATCTCCTGAACAAGCACGGTGACCTACCATTATACGAGAGGTGACCTACCATTATACGAGAGGTGGCCTACCATTATACGAGAGGTGACCTACCATTATACGAGAGGTGACCTACCATTATACGAGAGGTGACCTACCATTATACGAGAGGTGACCTACCATTATACGAGAGGTGACCTACCATTATACGAGAGGTGACCTACCATTATACGAGAGGTGACCTACCATTATACGAGAGGTGACCTACCATTATACGAGAGGTGACCTACCATTATACGAGAGGTGACCTACCATTATACGAGAGGTGACCTACCATTATACGAGAGGTGACCTACCATTATACGAGAGGTGGCCTACCATTATACGAGAGGTGACCTACCATTATACGAGAGGTGACCTACCATTATACGAGAGGTGACCTACCATTATACGAGAGGTGACCTACCATTATACGAGAGGTGGCCTACCATTATACGAGAGGTGACCTACCATTATACGAGAGGTGACCTACCATTATACGAGAGGTGACCTACCATTATACGAGAGGTGACCTACCATTATACGAGAGGTGACCTACCATTATACGAGAGGTGACCTACCATTATACGAGAGGTGACCTACCATTATACGACAGATGACCTACCATTGTACGAGAGATGACCTACCATTGTACGAGAGGTGACCTACCATTGTACGAGAGATGACCTACCATTGTACGAGAGGTGACCTACCATTATACGACAGATGACCTACCATTGTACGAGAGATGACCTACCATTGTACGAGAGGTAACCTACCATTATACGAGAGGTGACCTACCATTATACGAGAGGTGACCTACCATTATACGAGAGGTGACCTACCATTATACGACAGATGACCTACCATTGTACGAGAGATGACCTACCATTGTACGAGAGGTGACCTACCATTGTACGAGAGGTGACCTACCATTGTACGAGAGATGACCTACCATTGTACGAGAGGTGACCTACCATTATACGAGAGGTGACCTACCATTGTACGAGAGGTGACCTACCATTATACGAGAGGTGACCTACCATTGTACCAGAGGTGACCTACCATTGTACGAGAGGTGACCTACCATTATACGAGAGGTGACCTACCATTGTACGAGAGGTGACCTACCATTGTACGAGAGGTGACCTACCATTGTACGAGAGGTGACCTACCATTGTACGAGAGGTGACCTACCATTGTACGAGGGGTGTTCTACTTATATTTGAATAAAACTGAACATCGGATTGGGTCATACTTACACAATAAAATCGAGTTATCTCTATCAAACCTTGTAAGAAAATGTGTCAAGTAGTATTTACACTCACTGGGTATCATAATTGCATTGTAGTTAGAACCAAAATCAATCATCTTGTAGATGGCATTTATTGGGCTGTTTAAGACAAATTGTCCATATAGAAGCATCATAGAGTGTTGGTAGATTATGAACTACCCATGTCCGTGAAGACAATCATATAATTTGTCATAGGAAGGGGGTTTTGCGTTCAGCTGCTTGTTTTGGCGTAACACCAAAACACAAGATTAAAAACCGCCCAACATTGTCGAAACCTGTTATAACCTATTATATTTAGTTCCGTGATACGGTATCTAGGACAATGCAATTAACCCAATGGCAGCGAAGTTGTATGTATCAATAGCAACTTTCAATCGAATTATTATATGTTATATATATATCAGTACAAAACTAGTGTATAGTCCAGTCAGGATAAAATCCAGTGACGCAGTGGTCGAGTCCACTATAACGGTGTAAAACCAATTATAAAGGCTTATATTGTACAAACAACTATAATTTCAATGCTAAACTAACCTCTACCTGTTTAGACAATGGTTGTGATTTTTTTGCGTACATATTAACTGCAACGTCACTGTCATACTATCCTAACTGGACTATACATCCCTATATAAACTGATGTAGTTTCCATAGTTTTGCACAGAGCCTTCGATATGCAGAATTCCAGAAAAATGCGATGTTCGTCAGTTCAATGCCGAGCAAAACAAAGAGCGCAAACAATCTTAAAGGAAGTTAAATTAGATAAAAGGTCTGCTATTTTATAAACGGTCAAGATGATAGGCAAATGTTTAAGTTTGTTTAGCTTGGTGTGTTCGCAGCCACTTTCATGACATTGTCTTGTATTTGGAATTATGGAAAAGCGGAGCTAAAATTATTGAAAAGGGGACAAAAGTGAACGAGTATTTTATATGTGCAAAAGGTTTGAAAGTTTTTTTCGTGACAGGTCTTTTTCCTGATAACTGTGCCAAAGACATGGTGTTTTACCAAAACGCAACTTCCTGTTGGTCAACAAAACAAGTCATGAAGTACCTTATAAACTAGACTGGAAGGTATGGTGTATTATACCCAAGCAGTGGATACCGAATTCTCTATTAAATCTGGAGGATATAAGCATCATCACTTGGAGGTTTTGGCCTTAAAAAGGCAAAAACAACACCCTCTATATAATTATTGATTTTCTTGTAAGGATATTGGATATACACTCTACAATGGTTGTTTATATCACTTGATATATTACTATACACGATTAAATGGACGCAATTCAATTTCGTTGTGAATCCTTGTAAATACTGGATGTTCAATTTGTTCAAATATAATTTAAACACCTCTCGAACTGTGTTCATATACAAACTTTTGACAAATGATATTATTTAGAAATGTTTATCCAATCTCTCATTATAAGAAATGCAACAAGTATTTTCCCAAACACTCATTAGAAGAAATGCAACAAGTATTTTCCCAAACACTCATTATAAAACACTCATTATAAGAAATGCAACAAGTATTTTCCCAAACACTCATTATAAGAAATACGACAAGCGTGTTTCCAATCTCACATTATAAGGAATACAACAAGTGTCTTTACATTTGTTGAAGTTCACATAGCTAGTGCAGTTTGGTATAAAACGTTTGAGTCACCGGAACGATGGTATTGATTGGCTTCATGTGTTGGGTAGGGGTTGACTCTTCCATGACATCGACTGCAGTTGTGACCTCCAAATATTGAGAAGTTTTAGTTGTGAATGCGTACTAGCGTAATGGCTGCAGTTGTGACCTCCAAATATTGAGAAGTTTTAGTTGTGAATGCGTACTAGCGTAATGGCTGCAGTTGTGACCTCCAAATAGTGAGAAGTTTTAGTTGTGAATGCGTACTAGCGTAATGGCTGCAGTTGTGACCTCCAAATAGTGAGAAGTTTTAGTTGTGAATGCGTACTAGCGTAATGGCTGCAGTTGTGACCTCCAAATAGTGAGACGTTTTAGTTGTGAATGCGTACTAGCGTAATGGCTGCAGTTGTGACCTCCAAATATTGAGAAGTTTTAGTTGTGAATGCGTACTAGCGTAATGGCTGCAGTTGTGACCTCCAAATAGTGAGAAGTTTTAGTTGTGGATGCGTACATGCAAGTGAGTACTGGTTGATTATTTTTTCCAGAAAATAATTAGGTTGAATGTTGTCAGTCGTTGAACATTGATTAAATTTTGTATCACGTTTAATCCAAAACAGCGTAATCGCTACATTAGGATTTATAGTTTATGTCGCGTCATTCATTCACAGGGTAAAGAAAAAGACAGGGAGAAATAAAAGCTTTTGAAAATAATGAAGGCATGAAAAGCTTAGGCCATATTCCTCATAATAATTCTATCGATTTAATCAAGGAAAGTGTTATACATTTTTAAAGAAACATGCTTTATTCGAGTATTGTTCCTTTTTGCAGGGTAAATTGTGAAAGGTCGACCGATAAAATGTCAATTTCCTAAATCCTAAATCAACAGATAGCGATATTATTTATTTGAAATACAAACAAAGTTCGGATTTTTACAATAACTTTGTCTTGACACGAACACATTAAATTCACACATTAAGTGAATGGATTTCTGTATTTTCTTTGACAGCAACGAATATAATTTTTGCGGGTAGGAAACAGAAATTATCAGTAAGGCCGGTACTCAATGTACATACGGGCACGAAAACCCGCTTACTAGCCGTTCCGTTTAAGCTGAGTATTGTCTGTAGAGTAATTAACATATTTAATTTAGAAAGTACTCTGTGCAATGAAATATGTTCCTGTTAAAAAGATTATATTATGTCAGACAGGGAAGGCAGCACTCAACTTAACCAGTCGAGCACAGAAAACATTAAAACACACAAAGCACAATGCCCAACTGAACCAACCGAGCACAGAAAACATAAAACACATAAAGACACAATGCCCAACTAAACAAGCGCAGATCCGACCAAGTCCAAGCTGTCGAAAAGTATAATACATTTTAACTAGCTGAATGACCCAGTTACCACAGCAAAAGGATTACAATGCCTAGTGTTAGCTGTCAGAAACCCTTAATCATCAATGTGCATTTTTATTCTATGTTGTTATGATGTATTGCAACGCGCTCTGTCGTTTCGGTTGTTGGGTACGTTTGGATAGTGATGGTCAAACCCGAAGTGTGTTCAACACCAATGTGCGTTCCTAACTTATTACATTCATTTGCACAACACACAATGGCAGGTACATTCTATTGGAGTGACGTCCGTATACTGCGACCGCTTGCGTAAAAAATGCTCCCCGAGACATATGCGTTATAACAATAATAGTAATAAACGTCTTTATTGTCTGTGGATAACATATTGGCAAACCAATTTTCATTATGGTCCACAATAGCAAAAGAGATATATGAACAAGCACGAGAGGTGTCCCACTTATATTTGAACAGCATTAAATATCCAATATTTACATGTTAGCCCGATCTACTTGAAATAACTCTTTTGAACCGCGTTTAGTATTGTGTCAGGTAACATATGTACTCGCTGTTGTTGATGGTTTTGCAATATGATTCGAACTGAAACCAAAAGTTCTGTAGAGGATGTAGAACTTCAATGCAATACACTTCAAGGAAGCCCCAAGACGATGTTGGCAGAACATGGATATGCCGTTTCTGTAAAGAATATCAGTATTTTTCGTCACTATATAAAAGGGTTTTTAACGTTCTTTTGATCTCATAAAGGAAATGACACAAACTTTTTTAAAAAAATGCCAAAATGTGACGATTCTCATAACCTATAGAGGTAGTAGTATCCATCAATCAAAAAAAATCGAAAATGCTGAATGTCAAACTCCGAAAAAAATCGGTGTACATTAACGCAATACCAAACAGAATATAAGGGAGACAATCGCCTTTAACTCCTGTTTAGGCTACAACGGAACAGTATATTCGATACCTTTGTCTCCTCTGATAAGACAATGCTTTATCATTGAGATATTTACGTTAAAAGAACATACTGCTATCTGAGAAATATCTATTAGACTAGCATAAAGTTTACATTCGTTAACACTAGGAGAGTGAAGTCGGGCCCCAGTTGTTCAGGTCACCGTTACTGAAAACAAGCATTAAAAATACGCTCATTTTTGTAAGGATTGAGATAACTTGATGAAACTTGCTAGCTTTGTAGGTAGCTTGTGTGAAGAGACGACACTGTCTGCTTCTTGTTGACTTTACTTTTCTGTATATAATAAATTTGGATGTAGAAAACAATATATTATGCATCTCAAACATTTCTCATGGGATTGAACCAAACTTTCACATAACTTATGTTGAACATATTGTTTGTATTCAATCATTTTTGGCACAATTATTTTCCTTCGGCGGGGGATGTCTGTCTGTGACTGTTTCTTACTTACTTACTTACTCCTTGTTTATGTTGTTTTTTGATAATATTCTTTCTTTGCGGTTTTACAGAGTGTATTTACTTGTTCACTCCAGTATTTGTATTGATGTACGTTGTGATGATTCTTGTCATTATCCCTGGATTTGATTGCATCTGAAACATGATTGCATGATAATTCAATATATCCATGAGAATTTGAGTGAAAAAAAACTAATGCATCATCCGGGTCATCATGAATATCTAACAGAGACCTGGCCCCGAACTCCTGAAGCATCTCATTCTGAGCTAAATCTCATCTCAATTATTGTCATGTGTCTTTGGGTTAATTTCCATTGGAGGCTAGCACTATTGTAAGTTGATTGCAGTAAAATTTCAATAGTTCAAACATCAGATTTATGTGAAATTCAGAATCTGATTTGAGCTAAATGTCAATTTGAGCTGAGATTTCTACTTGAGATGCTTTGGGAGATCGGGGCAAGGGTTGGGTTTCTAATGATTCAATAAATATTTCTATCGTATCCTTTAAGAGATCTATATGTGATAACATTATGCATGGGCCCTTTCCCTGTGATGGCCTGAATTTTGCGTGTAAAGCATACGGAGTAGTGATCACTAATTGACAATTCTGGGACTTTTACCTGTGGTTTATGTGTGATATTGCAAGGTTTGTTTGTGTATACATGATAAATGATTGTTGCAGAGTGTGGAGTTACCCTTGTTGGCTTATCTACGAGTTGCTGTAAATTATGTGCATTGAGTATGTCATTCTATGCAAAACAAGATGATGAATTGTTGGTGAAGTTGTAATTAAAATCTCCAAATAAAATTACTTCTTTATTTTCAGTGTAAATTAAATCTAAACTTTGGTCTATTTGTTCATTCTAGCTCGATAATGAATTTTGGGGTCTAATAAAACAACCAATAGGAGAGATCATATAATTGTATACAAAGGCTTTCATACCACCAGCTAGCTATTGGTAAATGGCAGGTTTTTATGGTTCATCCTCCCAATCGACTGCCGGTGGGCATTTTGGATATGAATACGGTGATCTCTCCTATAATAAAGGATTTTTGCTTTAGACTTTTAACTTCTAACCGAATAGATTCAGTAACTTCCTGTTTCAAATCAAGTCTTCTGTTACAAGAAAATTTACTTTTAAAGTATTAATCCTTCTCCATTTGACCGTCTGCGGTTTCGAAAGAGTTGATAATTTTCTAATTGTAATTCACTGACAAAAAAGTAATCATTTAATAAAAGTCTCTCATAAACTTAAGATGTAAATTTCATTATTCTGACTAACAAGAAATTTAATTTCGTCATATTTGGGGTTGAGATAAAGCACATATAAATGGAAGAATTTAAGATCACTCCAGGAAAACAGTTGTTCTTGTTCATTTGGTCGAATGTTCATAGTTTAACATCGATTGGTATCGAAACCTCACTGGCCGTCTCCACCCAGTTCTGTTCCATGGTTGAATATATACCTTGGTTGAGCCATGCCGAAAATGGTTGTTTTGTTGATGTGATAGTTGGTGTTGGTGTCTAGCTGTTAATTTGATATGTTACAATGCACTTCATTATAGTATAATGAGGTGTTGTTGTCAAATGTACTTGTGTTGTCAACAAATACAAGACGATGTTCATTGTACACATTGTATGGAGTTTGTTGTTCACTTCAGCAATAAATGGTTTTGTTATGTTGATATGTTTAATAGCGGACAATACGCAGGCCGCAAGGCCTGCGGATGTCGTTCCGCTTTACGATAACACGTGTGCACGTGGTTTGGTCAGAGTTTGAATTCACTAATGGGTCTAAAAATGTGTGTTAAAATCCCGCACTGAAGCAAAGATACTAGAAAATGGCTGCTAATAGAATAACAAAAAAAATTAAAATGCGATATTCGGCAGCTCATAAATTTTCTTTTATTTTTTAACGATGTTTAAAAATATTCCAAAAACTAGCGTAGGCCCCTGTCTAGAAAAGAAAAGATAATAATTATCAGTCTTCCATGGTTGCTATGCAACCAATCTTTTTATATGGGGAGGGCTATTTCCTAAATGTTTGGACACAAAAAAGGCAGCCATTTTTTGCCCACTTCGGAAGGAAATTTTAACATTTTCAGTGCATAAACGATGCTACAAACTGTTATGAGACACATGATTACTCTGAGATAACGAATTAAGTCGAGCGGGAATCGTTCATATGCGCGAAATATCAAACAATCTTAAGAAAATCTAATGAAAAAGACACAAGTTTCGGTTATTTCCCACCGCAAAGTTTGCAATACAATTAATTAAAGTCCGTTTCGGGTATTTATGGGGAGGG
Organism: Spisula solida; assembly: GCA_947247005.1. Taxonomy (NCBI): domain Eukaryota; kingdom Metazoa; phylum Mollusca; class Bivalvia; order Venerida; family Mactridae; genus Spisula; species Spisula solida. The sequence continues at coordinate 23,162,893 of OX365952.1, read as the reverse complement.
CTATTTCCTAAATGTTTGGACACAAAAAAGGCAGCCATTTTTTTGCCCACTTCGGAAGGAAATTTTAACATTTTCAGTGCATAAACGATGCTACAAACTGTTATGAGACACATGATTACTCTGAGATAACGAAATAAGTCGAGCGGGAATCGTTCATATGCGCGAAATATCAACCAATCTTAAGAAAATCTAATGAAAAAGACACAAGTTTCGGTTATTTTCCATCGCAAAGTTTGCAATACAATTAATTAAAGTCCGTTTCGGGTATTTACGTATCTAGACCGGACGGTGATAATCCACATCGTAGTTGTAGGTTATTGTAAAGAAAGTAAAACAAATGCATTTTCGTAATTCCTCGCCGAGATGTAATTAAAAAATCCCTCCAAAATCGTCAAAAAATATTCGCGGGATGAAGGTCGCGAAAACTAATTACATGTTGTTGTTGTCGTTATTGGATACAATAAAACCCGTAATTTTCCGTCTAAATCTCTTTTATGTTGTGACGATTTGCAGGGTTTATTTAACGAAACTTACGGGGGTAACTTAGAGGTAGGGTCCGCGCTTTGGGTCGAGAGGTCCCAGGTTCTGAGCAAGAATAACCCTCCTTGCTCCACTCGACCAAGGTGTGATTCGGTATCTCTGTGGGCGGTGTTTGTACATGTTCAATATTCCTGGATGCCGTTTCTCGATCTTGGCGGTACACAAACCAGGAGTGAAAAAGTTTCCCCAGGAAGACACGGACGCAAGGTTCCTTATGTAGCCAAATGTCCAGCGGATGTTGAATGTCAAAATGATGGTGGCTGAATGGCTGAATAGCTGAAAACGGCCCTCGAAAACTGGTTACTTAATTTTTTCAAATTACACATTTTCTGGGAATCATGCAAGCGCACTCACACTAGGCAAAAGTATGGGATTTTCAATACAGGCTATGCGAGGCATTACTCTTAATGTGCTCCTACTTTTACAACGGTGTAGGTACACGAATTCGTCGAATACACTTGTTTATCGTTTTCCACCTTTGTATTAAAGCATCTGCAACTTTTCATGATGCTGATTATCTATAAATGCCCAACCTACCTCATTTTAACATGTTCAAAGAATAAGATAAGATTTTTTATTCGCCAATTTTAGTAATAATCTTAAAACTTGGTGATTTTGAATGTCAGTCTAAATGCGTGAACGTTCTTTTATTATTGACTTTGGGCATGCGTTTTTACAATTACACAGGTGATTGTTGTATTTCAACATGCGTATATATTGTTATGAAAATCTTAAAAGTGACAGGAGGTTTGATTTTCATGCTATAAACACTTGTGACAATAATGTTGATAATTATGGATATATGAAGTGTGGGAGAGCGGGTACCGCCATCCTCATACGCAAAAACTTACAAAAACATGTTACTACCTTAACCAACCTTAATCATGATAGAATATCTGGGATAGAGATCAAACATGTATGTAATGTACCCATGTTTATATTTTGTGTGTATATGCCATCTGATAACGATGTTAATTTATACAATGATACTCTGTCGGATGTTAAATCTATTATGTCGCATTACTGTAAAATGGGTACAGTAGTACTTGGTGGAGACTTTAACGCTCAACTTGTAACGAAATCACGACAATTTCCTAACAGAAAATCCAGATTTTTCTCGGAGTTCGTACGTAATAACAGTCTGATATCCCTCCACAATCTTTTTAATTGCAATGCTTATACCTTTGTACCAACCAGAACAAATATCGATCATATACTTGTTGAGACTAATTCCAGCCATCTTTTCTCTAACTATAGTATAGCCGACCCACACGATATCCTCACATCCGACCACCTACCAATAATGGTCACGGTCAACGTTACAGGCAACGGGATAACTCCAACCCTCCGCCCCAGTGCAAATATAAATTGGTCAAAATGCACACCAATACAAATCTATAACTTCAACAAGGAAATAGAAAATCACGTCGCAAAAATGCATCAGACCCATGATATCGAGACGCTCGGCCCCGACATTATAAACTCCGCCATAACAAATTTCATTCGAGAAGCTGAAAAGCACCTCCCTAAGTCAAGATTCAATAAGGCCGCGAAACCGTACTGGTGCTCGGAACTTAAGCACGCGCACGCGCAAGCTAGGCACTTCCGGTCGATATGGAAACAATCTGGGCGACCGAGGGGTTTTGCTCACGAATCGTATACCAATTATAAGGCAGCTAAACGGACATTTAGACGCATACAAAGGCGTTGTATAGACGAACACGAGAATTCCGTTTTCGACCAACTAAACAAGACAGCTGAAACTGATTATAAGTTATTCTGGAAGTTGCTTAAGAGAAACAATGGAAAGAATTTCGACATATGTACCACCATTAATGTAAACGGTCAAAGCTTTCAAGACTCGGAAGTAATAAACGGGTTTTTACAACATTTCAACGGCGTGTTTGGGAGCCACGACGAAGGCGACGAACTATCTCAGTATTACCGCGCGGAATTAGATAACTACATTAGCATGGAACCAAATGCTCAGACGCAGCGCCTAACCCGACCCTTCGAATTCCAAGAACTTAATAAAGTTCTACCTTCCTTGTCACGGAAGAAATCTCCCGGTCACGATCAGCTTGTAAATGAGCATATATTATACGGTGGAGACACAATCAAACTCATGTTGCTTTCACTATTTAACTCTATTTTAACCCACGTCAAGGTGCCTGGAGACTGGCAAACAAGCATTATTATCCCCATATACAAGGGAAAGGGTAAGGTTAAGACAGATTCCTCCAGCTATCGCCCTATCTCCCTTATACCTGCTTTCTGCAAAGTATTTGAAAAAGTTCTTCTTAATCGAGTCAACTTTCATCTGAAAAATTGGGTCTCTACCTTCCCAAATAGGCAACAACAGGGCTTTCAACCCAATCTCAGCTGTTTATCAACGGCCTTCGCAGTACAAGAAACAATTTTATACAATATTGAACGTCATTCTGACGTATATGTTGCCTGTCTCGATCAAAAAGCTGCATTCGACACAGTGCGCTTTGAAGCTCTTTTTCTTAAACTCGGTAGACTGCACTTCACTGGAAACTTCCTAAGACTTATAATATCAACATATACTAACCTTAAAGCTATGATACGAATTCAAGGTCACACATCAGACATAGTTCACATAAAAAGAGGTGTACGACAAGGTGGTGTATTGTCTACCTTCCTCTACTTGGTATACATAAACGACCTACTAAATGAACTTGAACAAAACAGGAACGGGTCCAAGGTCATGACCGTAAAAACCGGAAATCCCGCATTTGCTGATGATATTTCGCTTTTATGCCTAACACCCCTACACCTCCAAAAACAGGTCGATATCGTATATAATTACTGTAATCACTGGAATATTGCTATTAATGTTCACAAAAGTAGCGTTACAGTCTTCACTAAGAAACGGTCCCAACCAAGAGTGGGTATTTTGTACGGCAACCAGTTCATTGATCAGACTGACAATTTCGTCCATCTTGGTATTTTGCACTCGTTTAATTTAAAAAACAAAGACAGGATTAATGAGCGTCTACTCAAAGCAAGAAATGCTTTCTTCGCATTATCTGCGCAGGGTGTGCATGTCTGTGGCGTCAACCCACGTATATCCGCAAGTATCTATAATAAAATCATAATTCCGATAGCCCTGTATGGCTCGGAGTTGTGGAACAACATTCTAACCTCAGACTTTACTGCAATATCTCGATTTCAACATTCTGCTGTTAAGCGCATTCAAGGGTTACCAATAGCTACCCGTTCTGATATGGCAGAACCTATGCTAGGTCTGAACCGACTGCCGTCCAAGATAGAATCTCGCAAACTTATGTTCTTACTCAAACTTATGACCCTTCCATCGGGCTCTGTAACAAGAGATATTTTTATTCGAAAACTTGTACTATTTCTAAGTGATCGATCAAAAGTAACTCTTGGATTCATCCCTGACATTTGTAACATTCTGACTAAATATGGCTTACAGTCAATTATTAATACTTTCATAACCACTCCGCAATCTATACCGTCCAAGCAACAGTGGAAACATGCTGTAACGTCTGCAGTACAACGGAATGAAACTCTCTTGTGGGACAATAGAATGTCCCAGGACACTGATTTTACTTTCTTCCGGATTCTTCACCCACAAATAACTCCATCAATAATATATAACGTTTGTAAATTAAAAACTTTTAATTACATCATGTGCGTTATAGCCAGACTATGGACACGAAGAGTTCTACTGGAAAATAATATCTGTGAAATATGTGAATCCATTTATCAGGAAGAACTTGTACATGTGATTAGTGAATGTAACTGTACTGAGACAATCAGATCTCTCTTTTTAGACTCGCTTGTTGAATACATCAGCCGAGACGATATAAATGAAATAACATCACTTGACAGTATTTCGCTCTCACTTAAGCTCTTAGGAGCTCCGTTAGAACCAGTGTTTGATGTTGATACTGAGCACGAATTCCTTAGTTCATCTTATAAGTATGTGAACAACTGTCTGAACATATACTCTGCTTATAGTGTAAACTAAGGCATGTCGGTAATACATGTAAATTGAACGGTCAAATAACTGACCAATAATCTTTTGAGGCATGTAATGCCTATTCATGTACATGTACATTTTGTAATTATTATCATGTTCCAAATTGTATAACCATTTATTACTCTGTTACTTTGTACATATTGTGTTCAATATCCTCTTCACAGAGGGAAATAAAGAATTGAATTGAATTGAATTGTCATCCCGCATGTTAGGATTAATTGCGCCAATAGCCGGTATTTAAAATCCCACACTTTGACATGTGGTGAATTTGCTTGCTGTATCCTCAGTTAATAACGAGATATCATTTTTACAAATTAAATTGAATTAAATGCAGGAAATAGGAATTAACACGCACGCGATATTGGTTTTCAATAAAATAAATAATTTAAGCGATATTTGGCTTTGAGTCAGGTGAGGCGTTTTGAAGTGTATGAAATAATCGGTATTCAAAATCCCACACAATTGCTTGTAGTGACTGTAATTAGGATACCCTCATTTAATAACGCGACATTTTATTTTTACAAACTTAACTGAATTATGTGTAGGAAAGATGTATTAACAAACATGCAAAATTATAGTTCAATAAAATAAATAATAAAAGCAGTATTTTACTTTGAGTCAGGTGAGGCGTTTTTAAAGTCCTTGAGTGTATATACACTCCCCAAAAGTTCTAACCTGCCATTTTATATTTCATTCCCGTTTTGTGAAAAAAGCATGTATTCACCTGAAATATCGCATACCGATACATGATTAAGAGATGCAGCTGAGTATTGGTTATTTTTATCGTTTTGCAGTTAATTTTAGTTCATTCGGTGTATTGCGTAAAAAATACTAAAAATGCATTTTTGCACGTGCAATGCACGTGGACCAGAATTCACGCGCCCATAAACAAAATCGGCATTACTGATGACTGTTTATCTTGAAAAACACATAAAATGCCGAAACTGACTCGAGAGGAACACGATTACGAAAAACCATTGTGAACACAATTCCTAGTTGACATTTTTTTTATTTTATTAATATTGTTTTAATAATGCATTTATTAACACGAACTTTCACATAATGACATATGAATATCCAATGAAGCCAACTATTCGTTTATTTTGGCCTACTTACGGTCTAATTCATCGTTTTAGACTTGTTATGTAATCTAGAATAATTTACACGTGTAATGCATGCGCGTCGAAAAGCACGTGTTTATGATCGGTTTTGGTGTTAGTGAAGATTATCCTACACGAAAAACACCTAACATGTTGAATTTGGCACGAACAGAACGCGGTTGACCTGTCGGGATGTCATCAGTTTTGATAAAGTTGCGGCCCTTAGTTTTGCTTTTTATTAAAAAAATGATTTCCTATTTCGTTTGTAATTGTTATTTTAATGATTATTTCCGATTTGTCATTCACAGGAACCTTCAATTTTTTAAATCAACACTCAAGTAAAATTTGCAAAATTGCCATTTCATTAAAATAGCCTTTGTGAAATTTTGTTGTAAGATTCTTACACTTCATCCAAGTTAGTTTTGCGTCAATCTTGGCATGTTACGTGTTTTTCTGGGAGGGCAGACATCGGTTGCGCTAAATGTTAATGAATATGTGTTTGTTGCGTTGCAATATGTACGTGTTCATGAACAATTTGGGTGAAATATGTTGTGACTTTGTAAAATCGACTTCATTACGTAACGCGCCTGTAACAAGTAACAATGCCGTTTATATGCAAAAATGAATCAATAATTAAATGCAAGTATTATTCAAGTATTGGTATGCAAAATTTCATGAGAGTGCGTGCAGTATTAACAAAACTATAACACATTATATACGGTGGCGGGTTAGAACTTTTCGGTAGTGTATACACTTTGCCGGCTGTATTGTTACCCTTATTTCACCTTTTATACACATTTTCCAATTGTTTGCTAAATACAGCCATTTATATGGAAAATATGTTATAGTTCTGAATTGGTATTAAGTTCACACAATAAACTCGAATACAAAATACATGTGTCAAAATAACAAAACCTCATTAAACCTATCCTCACTAATATGGGTTTTAAAAATATTTCGGTGTCCATCTTTGCAACCATTTTAGATTCTTGGCGATTGTAGCATAGGATATATTGAAGAAATCGGTTTTCATAAATCATAGATATTTAGCCATCCAACAATACCAATAATACGTTTGGATATTGTTTTAAACATATTTACCTTATCTCTTGGACTAGTGCTTACAAATATATAATTAAACAAAAGGTTGTTTATATAACCCGCTTGCAAACTTTCATCCACTTATCCAAATGCAAATACTTGTAGTTTTCGAATGATGTTTCAAAATAGCGAATTGTAGTCATACACAAAGGCAACCTCGTGTGTATAATTATTTCTTTATTTTTATCGAAAACTGTGCCATTAAAATTTTACCGTCGCTTCTGACTAAACTTTGATAATTTCTACTGTTGCTTCACTTTTGTAGGTATATAATAAAAGGAATATCACTGCAGTGTGTTGATCCGTTGGGCCGTATTACCTCGAGTTGCTTGTGCAATGTCGTATCTCACGAGACCGCTAGTTCGAGTGAGATGCGGTATGGCGCAAGCAACGAGAGGTAATACGGCCCAACGGATCAACACACTGCAGTGATATTCCGTATATAGCATGTACATGTATGGTGACGGTTGACAAGGACAAGGAATGCTAACGCCATTCATCACTGTAGTTTGCATATATCCTGCATTGTGTACACCTTGTAAACCCATTATAACGCCGACCTTACATATTGTTAGACTATACCTTACCAGAATTACAAGCATGTGTCTGCTAACTCACGAATTTTAACGCTGACTTAGCAAATAGTATTTGGAAATATGCAAACTCAGAAATTTATTATAATTTGAAAATATGCCAACTCAGAAATTTGTTATAATTTGAAAATATGCTAATTCAGGAGATAATTAGAATTTGAAAAATTGCTGACATATTTTTAGCAAAGTTTAAGGAAAATTAGATACATGTTTTAATTACTTGCTATTCATATTGTATACTACGATTAAAATAAATCAAATCAAATATCAGCGATGCATGTGCACGTATTATGCTGACTCAGTAATATAGTTTGGCCTGACTTAAAATCAATGTTAATAACCAAGGAAGGGGTATGTGGACACAGTCTTTAAATTTATAACAAATTATGACAGTCAACATATAACTAAACCATTAATCTATAGCTGAAGTATTTGTTGACAGCTTACCCTAGATAATTTAACCTATGCAAGTATGTTTATGCATAATTTATACGAAAACAACCTACTTTACAAATACTCTAAAGAAACAATTAATTCAAACTTGCGGACAAAAATTTATGTAGCCTATAAATACATTAGCAACTATTTTTGTGTGTGATCAATTATCACACTCCATCTATTTTTCATCTTGGTGCAAAATGACAAATTAATGGCTTTCCTTGCATACCATCGCGACGAAAGAGACCAGTGGTATATGGTATCGAATTAAGGTGTGTGAAGTTGGCTCTGAGATCGTTAATCGAAGATCGACATTCAATACAGACCTAGGTGCTAATACAGATCCAGCTCTGAAATCGACATTGGCAATTTAAGGTGAGCTAATACAGACCTAGTGGCCAATACAGATCTAGCTCTGAGATCGACATTCGCAAAAAAAGGCCTGTGAATACAGATCTGAGTTTGAATACAGAGCCAGGTCTGACATCGTCATTCGATGTACACCGACGGCGAATACAGACCTAGGACCGAATACCGACCCAGCTCTGAGATCGACATTCGCAAAATAATGCCTATGAATACAGATCTGAGTTTGAATACAGAGCCAGGTCTGACATCGTCATTCGATGTACACCGACGGCGAATACAGACCTAGGACCGAATACCGACCCAGCTCTGAGATCGACATTCGCAAAATAATGCCTATGAATACAGATCTGAGTTTGAATACAGAGCCAGGTCTGACATCGTCATTCGATGTACACCAACGGCGAATACAGACCTAGGACCGAATACCGACCCAGCTCTGAGATCGACATTGGCAAAATAATGCCTGTGAATACAGATCTGAGTTTGAATACAGAGCCAGGTCTGACATCGTCATTCAATGTACACCTACGGCGAATACAGACCTAGGACCGAATACCGACCCAGCTCTGAGATCGATATTCGCAAAATAAGGCCTGTGAATACAGATCCGAGTTTGAATACAGAGCCAGGTCTGACATCGACATTCGATGTACAACTATGGCGAATACAGACATAGGATCGAATACCGACCCAGCTCTTACATCGACATTCGATGTAAAGCGACGGCGAATACAGACCTAGGATCCAATACCGACCCAGCTCTGACATCGACATTCGATGTATAGCGACGGCGAATACAGACCTAGCATGGAATACCGACCCAGCTCTGACATCAACATTCGCAAAATAAGGCCTGTGAATACAGACCTAAGTTTGAATACAGACCCAGGTCTGACATCGTCATTCGATGTACACCTACGGCGAATACAGACCTAGGACCGAATACCGACCCAGCTCTGAGATCGATATTCGCAAAATAATGCCTATGAATACAGATCTGAGTTTGAATACAGAGCCAGGTCTGACATCGTCATTCGATGTACACCGACGGCGAATACAGACCTAGGACCGAATACCGACCCAGCTCTGAGATCGACATTCGCAAAATAATGCCTATGAATACAGATCTGAGTTTGAATACAGAGCCAGGCCTGACATCGTCATTCCATGTACACCGACGGCGAATACAGACCTAGGACCGAATACCGACCCAGCTCTGAGATCGACATTGGCAAAATAATGCCTGTGAATACAGATCTGAGTTTGAATACAGAGCCAGGTCTGACATCGTCATTCAATGTACACCTACGGCGAATACAGACCTAGGACCGAATACCGACCCAGCTCTGAGATCGATATTCGCAAAATAAGGCCTGTGAATACAGATCCGAGTTTGAATACAGAGCCAGGTCTGACATCGACATTCGATGTACAACTATGGCGAATACAGACATAGGATCGAATACCGACCCAGCTCTGACATCGACATTCGATGTAAAGCGACGGCGAATACAGACCTAGGATCCAATACCGACCTAGCTCTGACATCGACATTCGATGTATAGCGGCGGCGAATACAGACCTAGCATGGAAAACCGACCCAGCTCTGACATCAACATTCGCAAAATAAGGCCTGTGAATACAGACCTAAGTTTTAATACAGACCCAGGTCTGACATCGTCATTCGATGTACACCTACGGCGAATACAGACCTAGGACAGAATACCGACCCAGCTCTGAGATCGACATTCGCAAAATAATGCCTATGAATACAGATCTGAGTTTGAATACAGAGCCAGGTCTGACATCGTCATTCGATGTACACCGACGGCGAATACAGACCTAGGACCGAATACCGACCCAGCTCTGAGATCGACATTCGCAAAATAATGCCTATGAATACAGATCTGAGTTTGAATACAGAGCCAGGTCTGACATCGTCATTCGATGTACACCCGACGGCGAATACAGACCTAGGACCGAATACCGACCCAGCTCTGAGATCGATATTCGCAAAATAATGCCTGTGAATACAGATCTGAGTTTGAATACAGAGCCAGGTCTGACATCGTCATTCAATGTACACCTACTGCGAATACAGACCTAGGACCGAATACCGACCCAGCTCTGAGATCGACATTCGCAAAATAATGCCTATGAATACAGATCTGAGTTTGAATACAGAGCCAGGTCTGACATCGTCATTCGATGTACACCGACGGCGAATACAGACCTAGGACCGAATACCGACCCAGCTCTGAGATCGACATTGGCAAAATAATGCCTGTGAATACAGATCTGAGTTTGAATACAGAGCCAGGTCTGACATCGTCATTCAATGTACACCTACGGCGAAAACAGACATAGGACCGAATACCGACCCAGCTCTGAGATCGATATTCGCAAAATAAGGCCTGTGAATACAGATCCGAGTTTGAATACAGAGCCAGGTCTGACATCGACATTCGATGTACAACTATGGCGAATACAGACATAGGATCGAATACCGACCCATCTCTGACATCGACATTCGATGTAAAGCGACGGCGAATACAGACCTAGGATCCAATACCGACCCAGCTCTGACATCGACATTCGATGTATAGCGACGGCGAATACAGACCTAGCATGGAATACCGACCCAGCTCTGACATCGACAATCAATGTGTTCCGACGGCGAATACAGACCTAGGATCGAATACCGACCTAGCTCTGACATCGACATTCGATGTATACCGACGGCGAATAGAGACCTAGGATCGAATACCGACCCAGCTCTGAGATCGACATTCACAACATAATGTGGGCGAATACAGATATGAGTTTGAATACAGAGCCAGGTCTGACATCGTTATTCGATGTTAACCGACGGCGAATACAGACCTCGGATTCAATACCGACCCAACTATGACTTCGACAATCATTATTTACCGACGGCGAATACAGACCCAAGTGTGAATACAGATCCATCTCTGAGTTCGTCATTCGCAAAATACGTTGAGGGGAATACCGAGCTGGGATGCAATATTATTGACAGCCAGAAACCAAGAAAACAATATATTTTACATGCTTTATATTTGTTGTTAAATGCATGAAATCTGTAAAAGCAACATCAATACATACCGTTTTATTTATTTCTTAATTATAAACTAATAGTGAATGACCAATATAAATGAGTTCTAATTAAATACATTGCAAATTTACCATAGTTTTCATTGATTATTTAAAATTTATTTTAAAGGGAAGTAATAAAGCAAGTAATAAAGCCTTAACAATAAACGTCACTGCTACGTATCCACAGTTTAATGCATAGACCGATGACGAATACAGACCTAGGATCGAATACCGACCCAGCTCTGAGATCGACATTCACAAAATGTGGTTGGTGAATACAGATCTGAGTTAGAATACAGAGCCAGGTCTGACATCGACATTCGATATGAAACGACAGCGTATACAGACCTAGAATCGAATACCGACCCAGCTCTGAGATCGACATTCGCAAAATAAGTCCTGTGAATACAGACCCGAGTTTGAATACAGAGCCAGCTCTGACATCGGCATTCGATATGAACCGACAGCGAATGCAGACCTAGGATCGAATACCGACCCAGCTCTGAGATCGACATTCGCAAAATAAGGCCTGTGAATACAGACCTGAGTTTGAATACAGACCCAGGTCTGACATCGACATTCAATGTATACCCACAGCGAATACAGACCTACGATCCAATACCGACCCAGCTCTGAGATCGACATTCGCAACATAAGTTGCGTGAATACAGATCTGAGTTTGAATACAGAGCCAGGTCTGACATCGACATTCGATGTTGACCGAGGGCGAATACAGACCTAGGATCCAATACCGACCCAGTTCAGAGATCGACATTCGCAATATAAGGTGGATGAATATATATCTAAGTTTGAATACAGAGCCAGGTCAGACATCGGCATTCAATGTATACCCACGGCGAATACAGACCTAGGATCCAATACCGACCCAGCTCAGAGATCGACATTCGCAATATAAGGTAAGTGAATACATATCTGAGTTTGAATACAGAGCCAGGTCTGACATCGACGTTCGATGTAAACTAAGGGCGAATACAGACCTAGGATCCAATACCGACCCAGCTCTGAGATCGACATTCGCAATATAAGGTGGGTGAATACATATCTGAGTTTGAATACAGAGCCAGGTCTGACATCGACATTCAATGTACACCGACGATGAATACAGACCTAGGAGCGAATACCGACCCAGCTCTGACATCGACAATCAATGTATTCCGACGGCGAATACAGACCTAGGATCGAATACCGACCCAGCTCTGACATCAACATTCGCAAAATAAGGCATGTGAATACAGACCTGAGTTTGAATACAGTCCCAGGTCTGACATCGACATTCAATGTATACCCACGGCGAATACAGACCTAGGATCGAATACCGACCCAGCTCTGACATCAACATTCGCAAAATTAGGCCTGTGAATACAAACCTGAGTTTGAATACAGACCCAGGTCTGACATCGACATTCAATGTATACCCACGGTGAATACAGACCTATGATCGAATACCGACCCAGCTCTGAGATCGACATTCGCAATATAAGGTAAGTGAATACATATCTGAGTTTGAATACAGAGCCAGGACTGACATCGACGTTCGATGTAAACCGAGGGCGAATACAGACCTAGGATCCAATACCGACCCAGCTTTGAGATCGACATTCGCAATATAAGGTGCGTGAATACATATCTGAGTTTGAATACAGAGCCAGGTCTGACATCGGCATTCGATGTATACCCACGGCGAATACAGACCTAGGATCCAATACCGACCCAGCTCTGAGATCGACATTCGCGAAATGTGGTTGGTGAATACAGATCTGAGTTTGAATACAGAGCCAGCTCTGATATCGTCATTCGATATGAACCGACAGCGTATACAGACCTAGAATCGAATACCGATCAAGCTCTGACATCGACATTCGCAATATAAGGTGCGTGAATACATATCTGAGTTTGAATATAGAGCCAGGTCTGACATCGACATTCGATGTATACCCACAGCGAATACTGACCTAGGATCCAATACCGACTCAGCTCTGATATCGACATTTGCGAAATGTGGTTGGTGAATACAGATCTGAGTTTGAATACAGAGCCAGCTCTGACATCGGCATTCGATATGAACCGACAGCGAATACAGACCTAGGATCGATTACCGATCCAGCTCTGAGATCGACATTCGCAATATAAGGTGCGTGAATACATATTTGAGTTTTAATACAGAGCCAGGTCTGACATCGACATTCAAGGTATACCCACGGTGAATACAGACCTAGGATCCAATACCGACCCAGCTCTGAGATCGACATTCGCGAATTGTGGTTGGTGAATACAGATTTGAGTTTGAATACAGATCCAAGTCTGACATCGACATTCGATGTAAACCGACATCGAATACAGACCTAGGATCGAATACCGATCCGGCTCTGAGATCGACATTCGCTAAATAAGGTTGGTGAATACTGAGCTGCGTTTGTATAAAGAGCCAGCTCTGACATCGAAATTCGATGTATACTGACGTCGAATACAGACCTGCGGTCGAATACCGGTCGTCCAGATATGAGATCAACTTTGCTAAATAAGGATGGTGAATACAGATCTAAGTTGGAATACAGATCCAGCTATGACATCGACATTCGGTGTATACAGCCGGCTAATCAAGACCAAGGGTCGAAAGTCGATCAAGCTCCGAGATCGACATTCCCAATATAGGACCGGTGATTGCAGGTCTCGGGTTGAATACAGAGTCGGAGATCGACATTCGTTGTATACCGACGGCGAGTACAGACCTACTATCGAATACCGACCCAGTTCTGAGATCGACATTCGCAATATAAGACCGTTGAATACCCAGCTAAGTTTGAATACAGACCAGGCTCTGACATCGACATTCGCAATATATGGCCGTTGAATACCGAGCTGAGTTTGAATACAGAACTAGGCCTGACATCGACATTCCATTTATCTCGAAGGCTAATGCAGACCAATGAATGAATAATGATCCTGCTCTGAGATCGACATTCAATATTATTCCGATGTCTAATGCACACCAAGGTCCAAATGCAGACAGAGTGCAGACCTAGTGCAGACCGAATGCAAATCAGCTCTGAGAGCGACATTTTTTGACATCGGGCATAGCCTCTATTTGCCAGTCTGCGTTCTGTTGAAATATGGAGTACAAATGAGTGCCTTCACCCGGGTCGCCAGATTAGAAGAAAAGTGCTTTAACCACTAAACCTCGGAAACAATAATTCGATATATACCTATATCGAATGCAAAACCAGGTCCGAATGCAGACCTAGCTCTTACATTGACATTCGATATATACCTTCTGCACAAACAGGCCCTATGTTGAATATAGCTCCTACTTAAGCAGTATGCAGAACTTACTTTGAATCTTTGTGTTCCGTTTGAACAACACAGAGCTTAAAACAACAGTTTACGTTTTTCTTCTCTGACCGATTTGAACTAGACGCACTTGACACCTTTTTTGGTCGTATGATGTCTTTCTTGATAGGGTGCCAAAACTTCTACGAGGGATGTTCAATATACAATATTACAGTGATCATAAAAAACTACAAGGCGTCATAATTGCTTTAAATAATTTCAAACCCATTTTGTACTTTGTGGTTGTCGTCCATTTTACACACACCACCGGGAGTGATTACTCGAACCTTGCCGATCACAACACCATGCACTGGTACATTTTCGGATGGATGAGGATCAACTTTAATGTCAAGAATATTTAGATAAAATAACAACAACTCATGTTCCATTCCATGAGGACAATTTTTGTGCTAGTACACTATTATTCCTCATAACATATCTCATATCTAAACGACCAGGTTTCCATAGTGTATTGACTACTTCTTATTTTAGTCTTGTAGGCCTAGTATACAAGTATCATGACATTTGCAAAATGTTCGGTTAGTACATCGCTTATAAATGGGGCACACGTCTAATCGCCATCCGATGATCGATCGGCATACCCACTACCTAAGCGGACCGGAGGCCGGACGGACATCGGCTGGTCTTCGTGGAATTGTCGGATTAAATCAGAACGTGACGTAGGGTCAAAGTGATATTTCCGTGATGATCCAATGTGTTTTTTATGTCCCTCAACCGTTCCCGTCCGCCATCCTTTACCAAGGAGCAAATGTTAACCAGCGGCCGACGCTCAGTGTATAAACTATGCCTATACACAGGTTAAATAGTTATGGTATACGGACACCAGTCAGCCAGTGTGAGCAAGGTATAAGCTAATTTTCTAACTCATAACATGTCGTAATAACCCGATTATCTGCCAAAACGTCACAGCGCAATCAGAAGCTAATCAAGGAAATCTATGGTTAAGATAATAAGAACCATACACATAATTGAACAGTCCTCTTTGTACATGCATATTGTTTGCGCTCTACTAGGCGTTGGTGTCGAAATTCAAGGCAAACACATTAACCTTGTAATCGAACATT
This sequence comes from Spisula solida, assembly GCA_947247005.1. Taxonomy (NCBI): domain Eukaryota; kingdom Metazoa; phylum Mollusca; class Bivalvia; order Venerida; family Mactridae; genus Spisula; species Spisula solida. Next base: position 23,147,172 of record OX365952.1, on the reverse strand, counting down.
CGATAAAGCATCATTTAAACGTTAACTAATTGTCAATAACTTAAAACGATATTTGTTTCCATCAGCAGAAAGTATTGCGATTATGTACACGGTATACTATAAACACAAATCTAAATATCCAACAAGACACGATTATCTCGAGGAAATTGATACTTGTCGTGCAATATATCGATGCATAAAATGTGAGAACTAAGTTCATTTGGTTGGACTATAACTGTGGTTTACTTGGTGCATTCATTTCGCGGCAAACCTGTCTTAATGAAGACAAACTATATAGTATCTGGCCCATATTGTATATAATATATACACAATATGTACGTACATAACAACTAGATGGTCATTCACCAAATTGCAAATAACCTTTGCACAATACATGCTAGCAAATGTAGAGTATGATACATATTATAAAATTCGTAAAAGCTACTGCATTTTGTTATAGGTGAAATAAAAATACCAACTTTGGCTAGCAATTGTTATGGTAAGGTATGACCTTAACCGATCGAGGTTTGGAAGCGGATCACCGGCGGTACCAGCGCTATGACTGGACTTGGAACAAAATAAGGCAGATTAGTAATCGAAAGGATTGATATACATGTTCATAAAATATACAAAAGTAATCCGATTGATTTCAAATTTGCACATTTTATGCATTTTATACTTGTTTAACTAGTGATATATCAACATTGATGTTTGAAAAGTCTGAATGGCTTTAGCTGTACAGGAAATCTGCCATGTTCCAAATACTCTTGAAGACGGCATTTTACTGGTACTATGCCCTATACAGTGTTACTGAATTTTGCTGTTGGACGTGTTAAGTGGGTAACTCAAATATGTAGCTATTTTAAATATCTAAATATGTTGTTTTTTCACAGAACAAATAAATTCAGAATAATTCATCATTTGTCGTTTAAAACTATGTATTTTAGATGTATGACGTCGTATCCCTGATACTATAATACGAACAACAAAAATAAAACAAAGGTGGTAATTTCATGTAAGCACAATTACATGAAAAGGACAACATGTGTGAGTTTTCTTTTTTTGTTTATAATGAGGGTATAACATTACCCCATCCACTTTTTAAAAGTTAGTGTCGAACATAAAAATTCTTGTAAAAATATACATGAGGCAAAAAGGATTAAAATCCTCCGACGAAAGAACCATCATGTCATATTCTAGAAATGTTGACATATTCAGAATAAATAAGTGAATAATTAGCTAGTATGCATCCAGTATTCATTAGGATGTATGTGTGGTATTTTGGGTTTCGCGTTTGATTCATTTGTATAGCTATAGTTTAAAAATAATTTAGCGGTTTCAAAATTACAGATTGTCATTTATGAGTACAATGGTACATATTCGAATAATATGAATTTAAATCCAATCCGCCTGAATGACATTTGAAAACAACGCTCAGAAACCGTATGAGCCCATATAACATAATTGTATTGCGTAATTATGAGACAAGTATTGTCCAGTGCAATAAAACATGTCCTGTTTGAATATCAATGAACTGAAAACGCATTCATTTTTTACGAAACCGTTTCCATCTCATTGATATTGACAAATGTCTAGCTGAGAGTAGTAAACCCTCGTAATGAATATCATCTCACACATGGGTCATTAAAATTATGTCAATAAAGTAATCATTGAAAAAGTACATGTGTTTAAACAATTACAAAAATCACCTTTGTCTATATGCACAAAGTTACAATTTTAAATTGTTTCAAACGTCACATGAGTTAAGGTGTTATACATATAATGTTTTCACGTCTGCGTCGCTGCATATATAGTACACTAAAGGAACCTTTAGTAACAATCCACAATCCACCCACAGCAAACTTAGGCTATGAGACCAAAGGGGGTCTTAATTTTCCCCCGTATTAGGGAATTTTGCTGACAATTATTTTCTGACTGCCCTATGTCTACTGATCAAAAACTACTTTGTTAGTCCTAGAAAATAGTACTTTGTATATTTGTTATTTTACGAGGTATACAAAAAGAAATTAAGAGAACTTTTGTTATCTTGTCAAGAAAGAGAACTGTGTATCCGGACGGAGTATTCCAGCCAATCCCAAAAGAACCACCCTGAATAACGACAAGGTATTATGTTAATAAAAAGACTACAGATATAGTCTTGATTAATACAAAACTCATCTTAGTTATATTATATGATAATTTGAACACCGTGATACTCTATTTAAATGTTTCAAAGCAAGGCTTGAATCACGCACACCCATCCACATAACAAGCAGAAGTTGGCTATGTTAGAGTAATTGTGATAATAATAATATACCTGAAAGTCTGCGAGTGTGCCATAAACAGACGCAGACATATGCAATGGACTCCTAAGAGTTCCTAGAGGCCAAAACTATCATTTTCTCCATTGGCACCGAAATTCCTGAAAGTCCTCAAGTGTGTCATTAACAGTCGCAGACAGATGCAGTGAGCTCCTAAGTGTTCCTAGAGGCCAAAAATGTCATTTTATCAATTGGCAACAAAGTTCCTGAAAGTATGCGAGAGTGTCAGAAACAGTCGCAGACCGATGCAAAGGACTCCTATGGAGAACAAAAGTGTCATTTTTGTCAATTTGCACCAACATTCAGGAGAGACTGCGATGGGTGTCCGAAACAGTCGCAGACCGATTGAATGGACTCATGAAGGTCCCTAAATGTCAAAAATACCATTTTCTAAAAAGGCACGAACATTCCTGAAAGTCGATGAGTGTGTCAGAAACAGTCGCAGACCGATGTAATGGACTCGTAAGGGTCCCTAGATGCCAAAACTGTGATTTGTTCAATTGGCACCAACATACCTGAAGTCTGCAAACATGTCAGAAACATTCGCAGACCGATACAATGGATACCTTAGGGCCTCTAGATGTCAAAAATATCATTTTCTGAATTGGCACCAAAATTCATGAAAGTCTGCGATAGTGTAAAAAAACAGTCGCAGACCGATGCAATCGACTCCTAACAGAGCTTAAAGGTCACACATATAAAACAATCAAATGGCACCAAAATTCCTGAACGTCTGCGAGGGTGCCAGATATAGTCGCAGACTGATGCCATGAAATCCTAAATCTAATGTTGATGTCAGAGCTGGCTTTGTATTTAAACTCAGATCAGTATTCGCACACCTTATTTGCGAATGTCGATGTCAGAGTTGGGTCGGTATTTGAAGTCGTATATTGCGAACATCGATCTCAGAGCTGAATCGGTATTCGATTCTAGGTCTGTATTCGCTGTCGGGTTACATCGAATGTCGATGTCAGACTTGGATCTGTATTCAAACTCAGATCTGTATTCACTAAGCTCATTTCACGAATGACGATCTCAGAGCTAGATCGGTAATCGACCCTATGTCTGTATTCGCCGTCGGTATTCGTAGAATGTCAAGCTGGCTCTATATTCAAGCTTAGATATGCATTGACCCAGCTAATTCCGCGAATATCGATCTCACAGTTGGGTTGGTATTCGATCATAGGTCTGTATTGGCTGTCGGCTCACATCGAAATTCGATGTCAGACCTTGATCTGTATTCAAGCTCGGTAGTGACAGGCCTTAATTTGCGAATGTCGATCTCAGAGCTTGGTCGGTATTGGAACCTAGGCCTGTATTCGCCGTGCGTATACATTGAATGTCTATGTCAGACCTAACACTGTATTGGAACCTAGGTCTGTATTCGCCGTGGGTATACATTGAATGTCGCTGTCAGTTGAGTCGGTATTCGATCATAGGTCTGTATTCGCCGTCGGTATACATCGATTGTCGATGTCAGAGCTGGGTCGGTATTCGATCCTAGGTCTGTATTCGCCGTAGGTATACATCGAGTGTCGATCTCATAGCTGGATCGGTATTCGACCCTAGGTCTGTATTCGCCTTCGGTAAACGTCGAATGTCTATGTCAGAGCTGGCTCTGTATTCAAACTCAGACCTGTATTCACCCGCCTTATTTTGCGAATGTTGATGTCAGAGCTGGGTCGGTATTCGATCCTAGGTCTGTATTCGCTGTCGGTTCATATCGAATGCCGATGTCAGAGCTGGCTCTGTATTCAAACTCTGATCTGTATTCACCCACCTTATATTGCTAATGTCGATCTCAGAGCTGGGTCGGTATTGGATCCTAGGGCTGTATTCGCCGTGGGTATACATCGAATGTCGATGTCAGACCTGGCTCTGTATTCAAACTCAGATATGTATTCACCCACCTTATATTGCTAATGTCGATCTCAGAGCTGGGTATGTATTGGGTCCTAGGTCTGTATTCGCCCTCGGTTTACATCGAACGTCGATGTCAGACCTGGCTCTGTATTCAAACTCAGATCTGTATTCACCAACCATATTTCGCGAATGTCGATCTCAGAGCTGGGTCGGTATTGGATCCTAGGTCTGTATTCGCCGTGGGTATACATCGAATGTCGATGTCAGAGCTGGCTCTGTATTCAAACTCAGATATGTATTCACCAACCACATTTCGCGAATGTCGATGTCAGAGCTTGATCGGTACTCGATTCTAGGTCTGTATACGCTGTCGTTTCATATCGAATGCCGATATCAGAGCTGGCTCTGTATTCAAACTCAAATCTGTATTCACCAACCACATTTCGCGAATCTCGATCTCAGAGCTGGGTCGGTATTGGATCCTAGGTCTGTATTCACCGTGGGTATACCTCGAATGTCGATGTCATACCTGGCTCTGTATTCAAACTCATATATGTATTCACGCACCTTATATTGCGAATGTCGATCTCAGAGCTGGATCGGTATTTGATCCTAGGTCTGTATTCGCCGTGGGTATACATCGAATGCCGATGTCAGACCTGGCTCTGTATTCAAACTCAGATATGTATTCACGCAACTTACATTGCGAATGTCGATCTCAGAGCTGGGTCGGTATTGGATCGTAGGTCTGTATTCGCTGTGGGTATACATTGAATGTCGATGTCAGACCTGGGTCTGTATTCAAACTCAGGTCTGTATTCACAGGCCTTATTTTGCGAATGTCGATCTCAGAGCTGGGTCGGTATTCGATCCTAGGTCTGCATTCGCTGTCGGTTCATATCGAATGCCGATGTCAGAGCTGGCTCTGTATTCAAACTCAGGTCTGTATTCACAGGCCTTATTTTGCGAATGTCGATCTCAGAGCTGGGTCGGTATTCGATTCTAGGTCTGTATACGCTGTCGTTTCATATCGAATGTCGATGTCAGACCTGGCTCTGTATTCTAACTCAGATCTGTATTCACCAACCACATTTTGTGAATGTCGATCTCAGAGCTGGGTCGGTATTCGATCCTAGGTCTGTATTCGTCATCGGTCTATGCATTAAACTGTGGATACGTAGCAGTGACGTTTATTGTTAAGGCTTTATTACTTGCTTTATTACTTCCCTTTAAAATAAATTTTAAATAATCAATGAAAACTATGGTAAATTTGCAATGTATTTAATTAGAACTCATTTATATTGGTCATTCACTATTAGTTTATAATTAAGAAATAAATAAAACGGTATGTATTGATGTTGCTTTTACAGATTTCATGCATTTAACAACAATAATAAAGCATGTAAAATATATTGTTTTCTTGGTTTCTGGCTGTCAATAATATTGCATCCCAGCTCGGTATTCCCCTCAACGTATTTTGCGAATGACGAACTCAGAGATGGATCTGTATTCACACTTGGGTCTGTATTCGCCGTCGGTAAATAATGATTGTCGAAGTCATAGTTGGGTCGGTATTGAATCCGAGGTCTGTATTCGCCGTCGGTTAACATCGAATAACGATGTCAGACCTGGCTCTGTATTCAAACTCATATCTGTATTCGCCCACATTATGTTGTGAATGTCGATCTCAGAGCTGGGTCGGTATTCGATCCTAGGTCTGTATTCGCCGTCGGTATACATCGAATGTCGATGTCAGAGCTAGGTCGGTATTCGATCCTAGGTCTGTATTCGCCGTCGGAACACATTGATTGTCGATGTCAGAGCTGGGTCGGTATTCCATGCTAGGTCTGTATTCGCCGTCGCTATACATCGAATGTCGATGTCAGAGCTGGGTCGGTATTGGATCCTAGGTCTGTATTCGCCGTCGCTTTACATCGAATGTCGATGTCAGAGATGGGTCGGTATTCGATCCTATGTCTGTATTCGCCATAGTTGTACATCGAATGTCGATGTCAGACCTGGCTCTGTATTCAAACTCGGATCTGTATTCACAGGCATTATTTTGCGAATATCGATCTCAGAGCTGGGTCGGTATTCGGTCCTAGGTCTGTATTCGCCGTAGGTGTACATTGAATGACGATGTCAGACCTGGCTCTGTATTCAAACTCAGATCTGTATTCACAGGCATTATTTTGCCAATGTCGATCTCAGAGCTGGGTCGGTATTCGGTCCTAGGTCTGTATTCGCCGTCGGTGTACATCGAATGACGATGTCAGACCTGGCTCTGTATTCAAACTCAGATCTGTATTCATAGGCATTATTTTGCGAATGTCGATCTCAGAGCTGGGTCGGTATTCGGTCCTAGGTCTGTATTCGCAGTAGGTGTACATTGAATGACGATGTCAGACCTGGCTCTGTATTCAAACTCAGATCTGTATTCACAGGCATTATTTTGCGAATATCGATCTCAGAGCTGGGTCGGTATTCGGTCCTAGGTCTGTATTCGCCGTCGGGTGTACATCGAATGACGATGTCAGACCTGGCTCTGTATTCAAACTCAGATCTGTATTCATAGGCATTATTTTGCGAATGTCGATCTCAGAGCTGGGTCTGTATTCGGTCCTAGGTCTGTATTCGCCGTCGGTGTACATCGAATGACGATGTCAGACCTTGCTCTGTATTCAAACTCAGATCTGTATTCATAGGCATTATTTTGCGAATGTCGATCTCAGAGCTGGGTCGGTATTCGGTCCTAGGTCTGTATTCGCCGTAGGTGTACATCGAATGACGATGTCAGACCTGGGTCTGTATTCAAACTTAGGTCTGTATTCACAGGCCTTATTTTGCGAATGTTGATGTCAGAGCTGGGTCGGTATTCCATGCTAGGTCTGTATTCGCCGTCGCTATACATCGAATGTCGATGTCAGAGCTGGGTCGGTATTGGATCCTAGGTCTGTATTCGCCGTCGCTTTACATCGAATGTCGATGTCAGAGCTGGGTCGGTATTCGATCCTATGTCTGTATTCGCCATAGTTGTACATCGAATGTCGATGTCAGACCTGGCTCTGTATTCAAACTCGGATCTGTATTCACAGGCCTTATTTTGCGAATATCGATCTCAGAGCTGGGTCGGTATTCGGTCCTAGGTCTGTATTCGCCGTCGGTGTACATTGAATGACGATGTCAGACCTGGCTCTGTATTCAAACTCAGATCTGTATTCACAGGCATTATTTTGCCAATGTCGATCTCAGAGCTGGGTCGGTATTCGGTCCTAGGTCTGTATTCGCCGTCGGTGTACATTGAATGACGATGTCAGACCTGGCTCTGTATTCAAACTCAGATCTGTATTCATAGGCATTATTTTGCGAATGTCGATCTCAGAGCTGGGTCGGTATTCGGTCCTAGGTCTGTATTCGCCGTCGGTGTACATCGAATGACGATGTCAGACCTGGCTCTGTATTCAAACTCAGATCTGTATTCATAGGCATTATTTTGCGAATGTCGATCTCAGAGCTGGGTCGGTATTCGGTCCTAGGTCTGTATTCGCAGTAGGTGTACATTGAATGACGATGTCAGACCTGGCTCTGTATTCAAACTCAGATCTGTATTCACAGGCATTATTTTGCGAATATCGATCTCAGAGCTGGGTCGGTATTCGGTCCTAGGTCTGTATTCGCCGTCGGGTGTACATCGAATGACGATGTCAGACCTGGCTCTGTATTCAAACTCAGATCTGTATTCATAGGCATTATTTTGCGAATGTCGATCTCAGAGCTGGGTCGGTATTCGGTCCTAGGTCTGTATTCGCCGTCGGTGTACATCGAATGACGATGTCAGAATTGGCTCTGTATTCAAACTCAGATCTGTATTCATAGGCATTATTTTGCGAATGTCGATCTCAGAGCTGGGTCGGTATTCGGTCCTAGGTCTGTATTCGCCGTAGGTGTACATCGAATGACGATGTCAGACCTGGGTCTGTATTCAAACTTAGGTCTGTATTCACAGCCTTATTTTGCGAATGTTGATGTCAGAGCTGGGTCGGTATTCCATGCTAGGTCTGTATTCGCCGTCGCTATACATCGAATGTCGATGTCAGAGCTGGGTCGGTATTGGATCCTAGGTCTGTATTCGCCGTCGCTTTACATCGAATGTCGATGTCAGAGCTGGGTCGGTATTCGATCCTATGTCTGTATTCGCCATAGTTGTACATCGAATGTCGATGTCAGACCTGGCTCTGTATTCAAACTCGGATCTGTATTCACAGGCCTTATTTTGCGAATATCGATCTCAGAGCTGGGTCGGTATTCGGTCCTAGGTCTGTATTCGCCGTCGGTGTACATTGAATGACGATGTCAGACCTGGCTCTGTATTCAAACTCAGATCTGTATTCACAGGCATTATTTTGCCAATGTCGATCTCAGAGCTGGGTCGGTATTCGGTCCTAGGTCTGTATTCGCCGTCGGTGTACATTGAATGACGATGTCAGACCTGGCTCTGTATTCAAACTCAGATCTGTATTCATAGGCATTATTTTGCGAATGTCGATCTCAGAGCTGGGTCGGTATTCGGTCCTAGGTCTGTATTCGCCGTCGGTGTACATCGAATGACGATGTCAGACCTGGCTCTGTATTCAAACTCAGATCTGTATTCATAGGCATTATTTTGCGAATATCGATCTCAGAGCTGGGTCGGTATTCGGTCCTAGGTCTGTATTCGCCGTAGGTGTACATCGAATGACGATGTCAGACCTGGGTCTGTATTCAAACTTAGGTCTGTATTCACAGGCCTTATTTTGCGAATGTTGATGTCAGAGCTGGGTCGGTATTCCATGCTAGGTCTGTATTCGCCGTCGCTATAAATCGAATGTCGATGTCAGAGCTGGGTCGGTATTGGATCCTAGGTCTGTATTCGCCGTCGCTTTACATCGAATGTCGATGTAAGAGCTGGGTCGGTATTCGATCCTATGTCTGTATTCGCCATAGTTGTACATCGAATGTCGATGTCAGACCTGGCTCTGTATTCAAACTCGGATCTGTATTCACAGGCCTTATTTTGCGAATATCGATCTCAGAGCTGGGTCGGTATTCGGTCCTAGGTCTGTATTCGCCGTAGGTGTACATTGAATGACGATGTCAGACCTGGCTCTGTATTCAAACTCAGATCTGTATTCATAGGCATTATTTTGCGAATGTCGATCTCAGAGCTGGGTCGGTATTCGGTCCTAGGTCTGTATTCGCCGTCGGTGTACATCGAATGACGATGTCAGACCTGGCTCTGTATTCAAACTCAGATCTGTATTCATAGGCATTATTTTGCGAATGTCGATCTCAGAGCTGGGTCGGTATTCGGTCCTAGGTCTGTATTCGCCGTCGGTGTACATCGAATGACGATGTCAGACCTGGCTCTGTATTCAAACTCAGATCTGTATTCACAGGCCTTTTTTTGCGAATGTCGATCTCAGAGCTGGATCTGTATTGGCCACTAGGTCTGTATTAGCTCACCTTAAATTGCCAATGTCGATTTCAGAGCTGGATCTGTATTAGCACCTAGGTCTGTATTGAATGTCGATCTTCGATTAACGATCTCAGAGCCAACTTCACACACCTATCGAATTATGATTATTATAAGGCTACTCACCAATACTTGTACACTAACTTGGGTATTTTGTATAACCTGGCACTACTTTTATCATAACTTCGACATTACTTGCATTATGAGTTAATAAGTCTATTGGATGAATGAACAATAAAAAACAGCAGTCAATATATCTAGCTTGTGGGCACACTTGCTCATGAATACCCTTGTAAACAAACATGATCTCTCCTTGTATAACTCATATTATTTCACATTAACGTGTTAACATACAAAAAAACGTGTAACATGACGACTCTTGTCATGTAGGATTTCTATGGACCGAATACACCGAGAAAGATGTGTATGGCTGTACGTCAATTGTATTTTACAAATATTACGCAGCATATGAATGTCTGTGCTATTTAGGGTCTTGTCCGTGAGGTGTGTGTATATTGAAGCAAAATGGCATTATGATATATAAATCAACAAAAAACGACTTTACAAGTTACTTCATTTTTTATGAAAAAAAAAGATTTTACAAGATTACACGATTTCAAAAAGTACTCATATAATAACAGTTATATACGACCTAGCAGAAATTGCAAAATAGGAAACAATTATCCTTGATCACAAAATAAATTATACACATAACTATCTTATTGCTAGAATCAACCAATACTAAACGTAAAACAACAATAACATAAACATTGCTTCATCATTTAAAATCTACACAATAACGATTTCTGCGATACATTAATTGTATGTTTCGAAATGGCCATTATTCTACATGTAGAACTATAAGTAAAATTAATAAAAGGTTGGTCTGATGGTGTAAATAAGTTATCTTTAACAAATTTACAATTTTGTTTTCTTCAAGTTATATACGTTTGTTGCCAACAATGATGAATACAATGATTTAGACAAACATACATTTACCTTCCAACTAACAGTTTACAAACCCAACTATCTGTTTCATAGTGATTTCATTCCAGATAATATAATCCAATTCTCGTAAATTGTACAAAACTACAGGAGTTATCCACCTTAGTGATATAGTGGTTCATCACGGATATTTAATAGATCGTGCAAAATAGTGCCAAACCTTCGGAACTCAGTAGATTTAATAAAACAGGCCGGGCTTCAATGCCTCAAAGAACAATATCGGAAATGACATTATTGCGTTCCTGGTGCCATTGTTTGATGTAATTTACACATACATTGTGAAACCTCGGAAAAACATTAATGTGACGTCATAAAAATATTCATCTGATATACAATAATGTTTAATAAAACAATATTCTAACATAGCACGTGGGATTTGCCTTCTTTGCGTATATTGAGCTTCCCATATTCTATTACCGCGATAAAATATAGCTGATTGATGACGTCACGTTTGACGACATATACTATGACAAATGACGTAACGGTGACGGTAACGTTCCTTGGAAAGAAAATAGTTTGACGTCAACCTGTCTTGTTGTGCTATAAATGGCAGACCATTGGCGATGTTAGAATCGAAATAATAAATAGGAGCTGTGCTTTGTTGTGTTATAAAATATAGGCACTCGTTTGAATGCGTACATTTAATCACTCGTGCTACGCACTCGTGATTTAATTACTACGAATCCAAACACATGCCTTTATTTTATTACGCAACAAAACATAGCTACGTGTTCATTATTTCTTAAATAAAAACAATACTATAGTATGTTTAAAAAAACTACAAATGTAAACAAAGCATCGATTATTAGTCCACATATTGATCTAAATAAAAACATAATAACCAAATTAAATTGAAACGAAACGTTTTGATTTTAATTACACTGGTGGTGAAGTCTATAAACCATGGTGTATTGAGTCCTAGACTTTTCGACTCTTCATAACTCAATGACATTTTTATTGTCGAACAATTATCAATTATTTATAATAATTATTCAATATTTTGAGACGGAATGCATGTTTTTTTATAGCGCAGAGAATTTGACGTGATCCTGACCTTTATGCATGCATATATTACAAGGTATTTGCTTCGAATATATGAATTTCCGCGAGCAAATCGTGCAATATCGGTTCTTTAGGTTTATTTTGGTATTACACCTCGAGCATCTTCGTGGTACTCTCCGCTTATGAAAACGTACAGCCGGGGTTATAAATACAGACAATATATCAGCTGTTAAATTATGCTAATTTAAAGGTCGAGAGTCGTGTCAAATTCTCAGGACTATAACAATTCTGAACAGAAATATTCCAAATGTTCCATGATTACCTTAATCAATTCGCTTCACATTTGAAACACCCGGCGTTTACACCAGCACCAACAAGTTTCAAATCATACACCCATCGCTTTGGTTGGAAAAGTGACAAAGTAATAATAAAATGTCTATTAATTATTAAATAAAAAGAAGACTTGTCAAAATTGAAAAAACTATATGTTATGTTTTGAAATATACACTCGAGGACTTTAAAATCCCACACTTTTGCTTAGGGCGAGTGCGCTTGCAGGATTCCCAGCAAATAATGAGACAACATTTTATTACAAACTAAATTGATTTACACGAAGGAAAGAACAATTAATACACATGTAAAATTATATTGCAATAACATAAATACTTTGAGCGATATTGGATTTTGAATTAGGTGAGGCGTTTTTAAAGTCCTTGATTGTATAAAACAATAAACAACAATTATGACCGTCTCCCATATTTAGATAATCAGGATGCTAATCTGGCAAAAACTTTTATAATTGGTCTCAGTCGGATAGTTTGTTAGCTACTTTACGTGTATACGAACATATAAAATGTGTCACTACCAGATGTCCTTAATCCCCATAAATACCTGTGTATAATACATTTGGAAGCGAAACAGGTTCTCACATAATAAATAAATCGCAAATGCTGCAACATTATTGCTAAAAGCAAAGTCTATTTCATTCTTACAAATCACAAACGGACACAATTCTGTCTATACATGTGGTAAATTCACAATTTTGTTATTTTCTCGTCCATGAGAGGGCGCTTGGAATCCTGTGACATCTTCGATCCGTTCTCTTGTCGTGTCGAACGAAATTCACTTGTTTTTGTTGCTCCGTTCTTTGATTTTGATGGGCTTCCGTAACGGAAGGTATCTCTATTGTTTCCATGGCACCAGTGACACGATCGAGGGAATAAAATCCGTTTAAAGGCGTTTCGGAATTCAACGTTAAAAATACTGTAAATAATAGGGTTTAAACATGAATTGAAATATCCTAGCCATGTAAGTATTTGAAATAATATAATTGGTGCACATTTACAATACGCCTCCACTAGGTTCAATATGAAAAACGGTAACCAACATATTAAAAACGTTCCCATGATCATACCAAGCGTCACGGCCGCTTTATGATCACTCAATCGAGACGCTTGACCGGAACCACGTGAATCTCCGACATTATTGTGTACCAATGTACGATTTATACTGCGAACTTGTTCTCTCGCGTACATGTACAACTTAAAGTACAACGCAAGCATCACAATGCACGGAAGATAAAAGCTAATTGAAGATGACACAACAGCATAAGTTCCACTAATCTCCAAGTAGCACACATCTGGTGGCAGCACCTTGTCAATATCGGCTGGACTTTTGTGCCAACCCACATTTATCGGTATAAATGATAAAATAATTGATATAGTCCAAACTAATATGATAGCGATAACTACCTTTTTCCAATTCATCCATCGTGCATATTTGAGAGGATCGCGGATATGTATATAGCGATCTAATGAGATGACGCACAAATTAAGAATGGAAGCGGTGGATCCCATAATATCAGAGGATATCCAAACGTTACAATAAACAGGTCCAAACATCCACTTTCCGGTGATGTCATTGACCACGGCAAACGTCATCACCATCAATGAGACCCATAGATCGGCCACTGCTAAAGACACAATGAACATGTTGTTAAGTCTTTTAAGCCGCCGGTCTGTGAACACAGCAATACACACTAAGACATTACCGGCTAGTGAGAGAAATATAATCAGACACAAAAATATTCCTATCACCACTTTATTGGCCACATTGTCTTCCGGCTCATCAATATTTGGACTCTCCGACGTGTTTGTTGAATAGTTCAGCGACGTCGTTGACGCCACGACGACCGTCGTCTTAGCAGTATCAACAAACATTTTTGTAATACTACCTTTACTGCCGTCAATAACTGTATAGTTAGTTAACATTGTTGTAATCTGTCACGTCTTCCAACAGAAAAATTAATTCCATTCACGTTTTAGCGAATTCAAAACATCAGCTATTCTAACACAAGATCGTACAACTATTATGTTTTAATTTTCAAACACAATATGTAACGTGTCTCATATTTCATCTTCTCAGTCACTCCTTTTGTCGAAGGCTACTAGTACCAAAGTTTACTCGCACTTGACACACATGTACTGACCAACGTGGTACGAACTATACAATAGTATATCTTCCATTTATTGATAAAAGATAAATACTACGTTTAATGTACTGCTCGTACACTTTTTCTACCATAATGGTAATATTCCCTTAACGCTTTGTAGGTACTGGTTCTTTATCTGGATAATGAAATTTTTTTCTTTCTAATCCTAAGTTATCTAATCCGCGTCAGTTCTTTGTAAATATACTCACAGTTAATAATCCGTATTTAAAATCAATTAGTCGCAACATTTACTAACGTCAGAGCAAATTCCAAATCAGTAGAAAAAATGAAAAACGAATTATACAAAAACACTATTAGTATATTTCACAGTTGGTCCGACACCTTCCATATCTAATACTGTCATGTACATTCCATTCCAAATCACGACTCTAAACTGTGAAGATATATTTTTTTCAATTCAACGTTATTAGTGATTTATGTATACAAACGTTTTCTGAAAGGCGTTTAACACGATTTGGAAAGATGAATTATGAATTTTCCCATCTAGATTCCCGATGTCAAAGACCTAGATCGATATCCCTTTACTTACGTATTTGTATGGAGAAACGGGTATTCGATCGCTTCAATGGGTAGTCGGCTTGTTCAAACATTTATATACTTATTTTCAAGTGGAGTTACCGTACTTCCTCAGAAGAACGATACAAGCGAGAATTATAAATTATATGACAATGCATGTGTTCGCAGATAAACGAATCACATAAAATCAATTTTTACGATTTCTTAAAAAAACGCACACATTATTATTTTCTCTCTCTTCTATTGTAATATAATGTTAATACGTTGCACATGATCAATCCTCACGGCTTATGGTGCAGTGAACAGAAATAACTTATAATGAATAACTTTTACAAAGTCTTTAAATTTGATAATATTTTAAGATGCATATGTATAAGACAAGCAATATAATCAGTCTACTGTATTAAAAGTTTATGTACTGAGTATAATTAATTTTATTAATTTTTTAAAGATTATATCTGTCAATAGAATTTGTTTAAATTTTTTCTAATCAGTTTTATTTGACGCTTTATAACCGTCGATCAAATATTTAACTAAAGGTAAAATATCATGCCACTACACGTATGTTTTAAATGATTGTATAAACCACTGGCTGCTTCTCCTTACATCAATATAGTTCTATATGACAAAACGAGTTATTAATCATAAGTACAAAATGATAAAAGAACAGGTTTTATACGATTGAATGTCGGATCGATTTTCATTGTAAAATTCGTGCTAATTAATGTGGTTTTCACTCCTTCACTGTACGATCAATATTAAAGTAATAATCACTATTTTGTCCGTTGCTTTAAATGTGTATGTAAAGCGAGGATATGTTTAATATTAATTGAAATTGTCAAATTTTCATTTATTATATTAACGGCAACATAAACTATTTAAAGCACGTTTACTACAATCGAAATAAATCTAAAATATCATCAATATATTTTTGAAGGGAATTTTTCATTCCATTTTAGAATGCAAATAATGAAATTTGAATCGGTCTCTCAAAATATCTGTTAACTTAACAATCTGTGTTCGAACTTAATAGATACACCATTACACTCAAACTAAACTAGAAATTGAAACACCAAGACGTACCAGGACTGCAATTCTACACTCTAATGAATGTATTTGCCGAAGGAAAAATGCAAATATTCAATTATGTACGGGCGCACTTTTTCGCAATGAATCACATTGCATTAGACACTTTGACATTGGGGTTAAAACCAGACGGGAAAATTGCAAATCGTGTTTTTCAGAACAATGTATCTACATTTAACGAAACAATACTGAAGTAAAAATGAACGCGAACATTGTAAATCTGTTAAATACACGGTCTTCACTTTCGTATTACTGAATACGAGGTAAGGAAAGTAGTGCTTTGTAAGTACTTGTTGATTCTAGATAAACAATTGTACGCGTAAATTGATGTCCAGAAGTGGGCGATCGGAGAAGCGTTGCTGTTATTGAGAAATCCGCAGTGGTAATCAATTGCTGAATTCGGTAATTGTCCACTGATGTCCTACGCCGTTATTCCGTCATTGATTGGATAGTAGGTTAAGATAAATGTGCGTCCTCGTTGAAAGATTGTCTAATTAATGATTCGAACTCTATAGCTTATCTGTCAATTGTTTGTACTATCGGTGGCTAGCTCTGTGAACTTCACATTCACCTTAATAATATACGCACTGTAATTTCATACCATAGTAAATTTGTCTTCGAAGATCTCGTGACGCGTGGGCTTAAATTACAATATAAAATAGCCAGTATTTATATCGACAGTAATTTGACGATTTGACGTTTTTTAATGGTGGCGATTAGACGCAAGGTAAACTAATGTATCCATATTTTCATAACCGTTTATATTTAAACGCTCAATGTTCAATGAATTAAATGGAACCGTTGACTGTAATTGAAACTGTCGTTTTTTTTTAATTTCACACACACACACTTACTTTATTATTCTTTTCATTCATTGATCCGTGCGTCCAATTAAACACTACGTAGGTGGAACATTATATTAAAATAGACCGTAGAAAAGAATCTGCTCCGCGTAATGAAATCGAAATTCCCAGATGAAAAATTATAAGTTCAAATACTTGTCCATCTTATTAAGTACTTGAATCAGTACGGCGAACACTTCTTTGCATATTTCATTAAAAACCTACAGCGAACACTGTTCTGGATATTTAGTCACAAAACCTACAGCGAACACTGATCTGTATATTTCTTTATAGATTTACAACGAACACTGTTCCGTATATTTCGTTATAAATATACAACGAACTCTGCTATGTTGATAGTTAAAAAGCATCTGTGCACACTGTTGTGTCGTCGAACTCTGCTATATGTAGTTCTTTATAAACATTCAAACATGCCTGTGAATAAATCTGCATCCCAAGTATAGTAGATAAACGCCTGAATTAGATTATACATAGGCTTCTCTTCACTATCATGATATTGTATTCTATACGTTTCTCATTAAGCGAATTAATCTCTTGTTTGACAGTTGATGAAAATAGATGCTTCAGTTTTGTTTCAAAGAATGGTCATTTATTCTCTTGTGTACGTTCTAAGACATTCTCAGGCGTGTGGTGATATCGTTGACCGGTCCTTATTGAGGATGTGATCATTTCCGGGGTCCGACTAAATTGATTGAACTTCGTTCGAATTTACGTATTAAAATGTGCAATATTACACATGGCGGCCGATTCAATTGAACTTTTAATTGAGAGTACACAAAGGCGAGTTACCTTAACGTTTGGTTAGACCTTCTTAAGTAAATAACTAACTGGACGTATTTGTAGAATGATTCCACCGGTTGTTAAAGAAATGTAAGATGATGTTACACAATGGAAGGGTATGTATTGGTCTCAGACTTGAATGTTATGTCAACATTTGATACGTAAAGTCAGATATTCCGACGTTAAGTAACACGTACTTCCACCGGAATACGCTGCCAAATATTTGCCAACTTTTCCCCAACTGTAATACTAGACCACATTACAGGAGTGTGATATTGATTGTCAATACTGGTGTTTACATTTCAATCATTCAATAATTCCACTCAGTTTATAATTGTTCATTTGTTTTGTTTCACTGGTTGACTGGAACTCGGGTAGGCTGTCGACCAAGGCTGGAATCACATATGTTGACAAAAACGCTTGTAGTTATCCGGTTGACTTCTTGATATTAAACAATGGCACATACTCACTAGTTAACATCACCTGTAAATATACAAAATACAAACCATTCATTAATGAATTAATATCCAAACCCACATGTAGAAACCTAGTGGTTGAACGTTCGCTTCGAGTGCGGGAGGTCTCAGGTTTGATCCTTGGCCGCGTCATACCAAAGACGAAATACAAATGGTACCAGAAATTCCCTTGTTAGACGCTCAGCATAAAAGGGAAACTGGCTTCTCTTCTCACATACTCTCGTTGCGATGGATAACATCAGGAATGGGGAGTCGAGAGTGATTAATATAAGTTGGAAAAACTTGTTTCACAATCGACCTGAAATAAATTAGTATAAACCTAAGTTATAATGTCAAATTATTAAATCACGTGTCACAGTTTCTTGTATGTGAGATGGGGCAAAATATACCCAAGCATTCACACTTTGTACACAGTGTGTGTATTATCTGGCAAAACAGAAAACTTCTTTTGCAGAAAATTAAAATTTCAAGGGTAGATAATCTCTTAACAAACGTGATGGCCTATGGTAGATTCTATTACGATACTATGTGCATATACAAAGCTTGAAAAATTATATTATTTGAAAAACTTTACCAAAATAATATAGCATCTATACGCCATTAAGACTCGTGGGGAACTCATTTTCTTTGATTTTGTAATTAACTCGCTCACGACCTCCGAAATCAGGACGATCAGCAATAATATCATCATTAATATTTGGCCCAAGTATACATATGTAGCATATACATGTATTGGCCAAAAATCCATCACTATCAGTAGTGGTGGAAACTTAAAACCTTAGGCAATCACTGTGACAGGTGTCAAATTACAAGCATAGGGAGGATGTGGCAGTACGAAGGATGAGTTTGGTGAATAAGGAGGATGTGGCAGTACTAAGGCCTAAATACGGAGGACAATACCCAAATAATAGAAATGACTTATTAAATCATAAATATTGTAAACATCCGACCTCGCCAATCTAATCTCGTTATCTTACCAAGTCATTTGACCAGTCATAGTTCATGTCATGTATTTTTAATGATTTAATTCATAGTTATAATTATTCAATATTTCAATCGAAGGTCGTGGATCATTTACGCACACAATTAAATGTTGAAGGTTATAATTTTATAAACCATGAATGTGGTATTTATTATCAATCATTGTATTGACCTGCGGAGAGAAAATGAATGTACGTAAATTATAATTCCACCTTTTAGTACTATATTGTCAAATATCGACTTCTTTAAAAGCTCTCAAACTAGGTGTTAACCAAAATGTTTTCTGAGGTCAATATAAACTTGAAATTCCGTGATCATATCGCATACTATAGTATTATGAGCCAGTTTGGAATTCGATTTACTATTTTTACACAAGTCTACGCATTAACAAACCTGTATGATCAATGTATGAAGAGTATTCATGGCAAATACTTTTTATTATGGTACCCGGGAAAACTGTCTTCAATTGTACTATGTACATATTCAGCGTTTTCAAACAATTAAGCCAAACAAATTAAAAGCAATTCAGCATTTAAGCGTTATTATGAAGTATAATAGCAAATTTATGTGCATGATTATTAAAAAGTATGCGCCTTTTTATGGTTATACGTTTGAAGTACTATCACCGTTGGAAGGTGTTTAGCTTATTTAATATTTTATGGTCGGTATTTTCGAAGTTTAATGGATAGGCATTTACAAATTATCAAAACATACTTTTTTGAATGGGCATAATGAATAAGAAAATAA
Organism: Spisula solida; assembly: GCA_947247005.1. NCBI lineage: Eukaryota > Metazoa > Mollusca > Bivalvia > Venerida > Mactridae > Spisula > Spisula solida. The sequence goes on along the minus strand of OX365952.1, from coordinate 23,127,529 downwards.
TTCATTGAGACAAGTGTAAATTACATGGAATTCGAACCATTCTATGATAAAATATTTATTTTATATAATTATAATATAGATCTATTATATATAATTATGCATATTTTATCATAATATTATGCTGTATTTATACATGACTGTATAATTAAGCAGTGTACAGCGAGAATGAACTTATATAGATAACTTTCTTACTGTTGAAATATACACTAATTGGTATTCATATACCCTGTGTTAACAAATTAACAAGTGAATGTAAGAATTATCAAAGTAAAACTTACTGAAGGAAGCCATGTCAAACACACTCACACCAAGATAACACAACGAAAGGGTGACCTCATAGTATGATACACACATTAGTTGTTCAATATATCGAACACAACTTTAGTTATATACACACGTTTCTACAATCGAAATACTTTAGTTGATAAAACTACGTTTCTTCCTACGCCGCCACTAGGCGGTGCCACCTTTGCAATAGCATAAACCGGTCAGCAAGCATTGCATAACTACCGATACGGATGTAAACGATCATGCAAAATAGTTCCATCAATTGCAGCTAAAATACTACAAAGCTACTTCCGCTTTCTAAATCTATAGGACAGTTGGCTATCCTAATAAATAATTTAAACCTATTTCCAGTATTTCTTTGTATTTACAAAGCAATTACCACTTCTGTTAACTGCCTTCCGTACCTTTTTCGACTGCATAAACTGTAACGTAATCATATACTGTGGTACTGACCCAGTATTTCTAATTATATCGAGGCCATGGTTCCATTGCGTAATCAATCTAGCTACTCTCAACATGCGGAACGCGGAATATCCATAACTCCTAGTATCACTCTATACAAACTGCTATGGTTAGGTTAGATTAATCAGACGGTAGTATCCGATGCTACACGTATCTAGATTATTTGGACTAATACATTTAAACATTCACCGGAATAAATTCGACCAGCATCTAAACTGCAAAAATACACTAGAAATAATCTGACCGCAGAAAGACTTGAACATCCTGCATGCATTTTTTCCAATCGTGAAAGCTCGGCCATTTCCGTTTGTCTCCGGTAAATATTTCAATGCCTACAGGCCAAGGTGATCAGAATGGTATTGCATTTTGGCATTGAAATTCTATCAGTTTTCAGCTACTAGTATACACACTTGAATAACATATGCAAACTTGGAATATTGGGGGTAACATATTTTGAAGCGTGGTAATGGAGAGAAGCCGCAAACTTTATGCCAAATTGTTCGTCACACCTTGTGTTTCAAAACAATATGGTCCCCTATAGATCTACAACGACCTTTCAACTGACCATCGTACGAACCCCAGGTTGAAACTTGAAACGATATTTGAAATACGAACCTCCACATATATTTCTGATGGATGAATTTATAACTTGTATCTGACAGTTACGTGGTTAGAGTATGTTATAAGCCTGTGTCACATCAGTCGCACGATATTTTGGTCGCACGATTTATAACTTGCGACAATAAAATTAGAATAACGTTCAGACATCGCAGTCACCCAGACAGTTTACAGGACTGCATGTAGGATTATCTTACGCGACGCGTGAATTTACTGTAGTTACGATGGCTAATTTATGCCATGTCGTATTTTCACTTTTTGCCACAACAAAGCAAAACTATAATAATGCGATGATGTCGACTTTATCGTATCTTCGCATTGTTGCATTTTCGCAGATGAACAGATGAAGGGCGACAATACGCATTATATATGTCGTATCTTTGCTTTTTCGTGGCGAAAATGTTACACTGAGAAAACCCGACAAAGTCGACTTTTTCGCCTTGTTTCATTTTCGCATTGTCACATTTTCGCTTTGTCGCCACAACAATGCGAAAATGCAACAATGTAAAGATATTCACTCTGTCGTACTTTCGTTTTTTTCATTTTCGCTTTGCTGTGGCGAAAAAGCGAAAATACATTACATTAATCATACATAAATTACTACCGTGGTTACCAGGGCCCTTAGTTAAACTTAATTATAAATTTGAATTTTGCGAACCTTTTAACACGCTGATGTTATAAAGATTATTTTTGAAATTAAGATGGAATGTAAGGGTAGTATCAAAGTGTGTAATGAAGCTTACATTTGACGAAATTCATTTGGACGTCGAAGTGGGAAACAAAAAGTGATTCCATTTTTTCTAAGGTCAGTGCAATTTTCTAACACATTTATGAGAAGATAAACGAACTCCGTTCCTTCGTGATTGGTAGAAGATCGCCTGTATTACAACATGTTAGTCATTATTTAACACAACTTTCAGTCTAGACGGTGAACGTATGGTATGTTGTAAATAAAAGTCAAGAACTATAATCATTCTATCAGCTTTACATTAACTTCTCTATATAATATATATGAGAATGGTTGTAGATGATACATTTGCGCGCGCGTGGGTGTGTACATGTGTGTGTGGTTGTACCTGCGTGTGTGTGTGATTGTGTGCGTGCATAGTAATGTCGTAGTACACATGTTAGATATTATCTAATCCAAACCACAGGTAACTGTATCATTGATAAAAAGTTTATTTTACAAAAAAATTATGTTATCTTAGAAAGGTGCATTTGTACTTAAGTGGTCAGATTTTCATGGTATCAAAAACAAGAATTGGCTTTCGATATCTTCATAAAGTAATTACATTCATTGACAACATTGTTTGAACTACCTCCATGCAAAATCCCATCGTAATTGATCAACTAGTTAAAATGTTATACCATGAAATGTATACCACGGTGTCCAGTCAGTCACTGAGGTGCATTCAATAGAAACGACCATGCTATTCTGAACCAGAAAAAAGAAAGTGATCTCACGCCTTATGGGTTTATTTTCTTATTCATGGACGGATTGTTAAAATATTGATATCAAATTAAAGATGAAGCTCTCTAGTTTCTGATTAGATACAAATATTAATAATAACACCAGTATTAATGAAATGTTAATTAAAAACAAACTGCACCTCAGTGACCGGTTGGTCAATTTCACGTGTTATAAACCTTATTAAGATATTATAAATTTTATAAAAAAAATATTTATTTTTGATTTACTCTTTTTCAATTATACAGTTACCTGTGATCCAAACTGTAACAATACCATTTTATCCATATTACGGTATTCATTATATCTACACGAAGTTTAATTAAGATGTTGTTTATATTACATTGCAATGTGTGTCATTATGAAATTTTGTTTTATCCAGTTAGGATCTTGTGACGGGGACATAGCTGTTTATGTGTACACAGAATATTACAACATAACCACTGTCTGAATAGGTATTGCGAGTACAGTTTGTTAGTTTAGCATTGCAATTATGGCTGTCTGTTTAAGCCTTTATAATTGGTTTTACATCGTAATAGTGGACCCGACCGCTGCGTCACTGTATTCTTACCCTGACTGGACTATATATAATTTTGGTTTATTGTCAACTGTTTGACATTGATTGCTTTATATTATGGAGAGGAGGCCTTCATTTCTGAAATAAACATTAATATTATTATATAGCTTTGAAAAACTTGCTGTTTAATTAATAAATCAAATCGGACAGGGGAAAAAACAGCAAAGAACGAAAGACACACAAATAACAGATTGTAAACTGGGCATGAAAGTGGCCCCGGTGAAAACGTTTTGATGACTTAAATTGACAGATCTTCGACCTCAACTTCACAGTTCAAAATTTGTCCACACACTTAGCCGCTCTACCTTTGATCATTTTAAAACCATGTCCAGACATGAGGCAGTGTTTTAAGAGTATTGTCTCTTGAGTTTAAAGGTTGTTTAAATTGGACCCCCCCCCCGCCTTATCATGACGGCCACGGCCAAAATTTCGGTAACACCTCGTTAACATAAGATTATTCCAATAGGGAAAGTTATGAATACGCATCGACAATTGAGGGAAATCACGATTGCAAAGTCAGACTTGACGTGTCTTGTAAGATGTATAGCTTTGTTTTCGGAAAGGGAAGATACTTATTAATAAACGCCAAACTCTTAGAGAAGACTTGCCTCGTCAAAAGTACATATTTGAATGATTATAATTTTAAAAGTTAAAATGACCTTTTAATGCTTATTGGACCTTTAAATAATTAAATAAACCTATTGTATTTGTTATTATTCAGAAAATTGGTCGAGTAAGCCGCTTGTAAACTGTTGACTTAACAAAATGGATAAAATCTTCAGTCCTGTGCTCGTCAATAGATGGTATTCATTTATGTTTACTTCTCCCTCGCTTCACTGATTATGATTAAATACTTGGGACAGTTTTACAAAGGCAATAAAGGCTTTATGAACAGTCGATATGGACTACAGTACAGGAAATAGATTCCGCATTTTACTGATTATTCAAATGATAAGAAACTACGCATATTCCGTCACCATTACATTTATAGGAGAGATCAACGTATTCATAATAATAATGTATTATGCAAAATGTCCACCGGCGATCTATTGGATGAATGAACAATTAAAACCTGTCATTCACCAATAGCTAGCTGGTGGTACTAATCCATTTGTATACAAACATGATCTCTCCTATACAGAATGGATTTGATTCGCACCTAAGTCCACAATGAAAGAGACAACATGTATTAATATATGTTGTGCAGTTGCAGTTATGTTGATCGGCCAAAATTTATTCAATTACACGGTAGCCGCACACTATAGTTTAGTAATCCTAATCTTTCTGGAGATTAATTATCTGTAGCGTTCCTCTGTTGTAATTATATATGTGGAATTGAATAATAAAATATGTACCGGATATACCGCATAGTTATGTGTTTTGTTATGTCAATAAAACCATACAATACATGTAAATGCACACAAAAACACCAAATGCGTCCAAGAGCCCCACATGAAGGTATATTATACGCTATTTAATGTAATGAATGCTGAAGCATCTTATATGAATGTATACATTTACAGACAGAATGGGTGCAAAAAGAAACGTATATGTTACATTTTCTCCTAGGGTTAGATAACCTAATCATTTTGGACAGCCTACTGTGACCGATTTGGTGTGTTTTATTGACGTTATGTTCATAATATGTTTCAAACCTTCACCTTTACATTCATGAAATCATGCATAAAATGCAGAAATAGTAATTTTTCCAGAAAATAAACTTATTTTCAAGATCATCTACAGCCTACATAATTGCATTTGAATATACTTATTAAACAATACCGTAATCACAGTTGTACATACGACAAAAACACTACGCTTGCATTGACTATTTGTGTTGGCAAATTGCTAGGAAACGGCTAGCTTATAAACTTCCATTCAAAAACGCTCAAGTAAGTGCACGTAGTGTAATTAAACAAGTTATTTAAGTGAAGATGCATAGAAACAAACACATGCAACATGACTGATCTACGTCGTACATGAAAACATTGTTAGCAATCGGGACACCTCGGACAATCTCTACGAATCATCTCTCGGGTGTAAATAGAACGTCGCCATTTTTCAACGTCTTTCGCCATGACGTCATCATGACAGATTAAAGGAATACACGCTCATCAAGCAAGCGCTGAGTAGCTGCGTGTTATGCTCAAGGAGTGTAGCGAAATTGTATTGTTTAATCAATAAAACATCTTTTAATATTTCCACTGCTGATAAGTTACGGTCTATTTTCTTCGGCCCATTTTCTCCTGCGTAGGATTTAAGAAAGAAAGCTGCTGGATTCATACACTTGATTCATCCGAGGTATTTTATCCCGTAAAAGTGCCGTACTGACCGTTCCGATTGCATTGTTAGCTGAACAATTTGGTCGTTTTAACATGTAACCGTATCGGACAAATTGCAACAATAGTGTTTATTTTAGTGTAGTGAAATTAGTGTACACAGATAACAAGTAACGAGTAATAGTATATAAATTAATAGCCTAGTGGTTGAGCGTTGGCTTTGAGTGCGGGAGGTCTAGGGTTCGATCCCTGGCCGCGTCATACCAAAGACGAAATAAAAATGGTACCAGAAATTCCCTTGCTAGACGCTCAGCATAAAAGGGAAACTGGTTTATCTTCTCTCATACCCTTGTGGCGATGGATTACATCAGGAATGAGGTGTCGAGAGTGATTAATATAAGTTGGAAAAACTTGTCTCACAATCGACCTTAAATAAATTAGTATAAATAAACTAAATTAATAATATACACGGTTATCGGTTAAACAATTTGTGATCACAGATCGAAGTTTAGCCAACGGTTTAGCGACATACGAACAAAACACTAATAACCGACTAGATCAAAATAAATAAATGAAACATTACCTTTACTTATTAACGAAAACACTTGGTTCAATGATAGTTTATCCTGGAGGAATTCCGTGTAAGAACTATTTTGTCTGAAAAGTGTAATAAAATGTTCAGAAATACTTTCTCACGAATTTGGTTAAGTCATGAAACAAACAATTCCCATACAGGCGTTTTTATAGTTTTGCCCTCACATAGAGAGTAAGCTGTATCACCACTATCGTACGCGTATCCACTTAAATTCGATACATACGCTTTCAAGTCGTGCTGGCCAATGTACAGACAGATGCATTGGTTTCGTTTGAAAGCACACTATAAATATATATAGCAAATACACAAGAAAAACAGTTCGAAAACATAAAACAAAAATTGAATAAAATGTTAAGCCGTTGCAATAACTTTCAAAATTGCCATTATCCAGTCAGTGTAATGGAATATAACATTGAAGTCAAGGTTCTTGAAAATACGTACTACAAAAGTGAGTACTGGTGTTAAGACTGGTGTAAAGACTGGTGTAAAGACTGGTGTAGAGACTGGTGTAAAGACTGGTGTAGGGACTGGTGTAGAGACTGGTGTAAAGACTGGTGTAGGGACTGGTGTAGAGACTGGTGTAAAGACAGGTGTATGGACTGGTGTAGAGACTGATGTAGAGACTGGTGTAGAGACTGGTGTAGGGACTGGTGTAAAGACTGGTGTAGAGACTGGTGTTAAGACTGGTGCAAAGACTGGTGTATGGACTGGTGTAGAGACTGGTGTAGAGACTGGTGTAGAGACTGGTGTAAAGACTCGGCACCTCTCTTGAATCCCGTTGGTGCCGTTTCTCCGAGGTAAATATTTGATTTTCTATCTACCACATTGTGATATATAAAAACCCAGTGGTGCAGCGTACGCGTTACTGAAAGGGTTGCCACGTTCAGGCTGTCATCATTTTCTCTTAAAAGATTCGTGAATTAAACAAAATAACCGGAACCAATTTTGCATTTGTTACTTTATACGTGGATTTCATTGACATGTGTTTACGGATGTTTTAAGTAACTAGCAAAAGTGAAGTTGATACTAAATGAAATTATTGTATTTCTGATCACACGGGACTGCAATGTCACATCTGCAGTGTTTCTGTATACATATAATAATGTCTCAAAACAACACAGGACCCATTTGAAATAAGTGCTTTCACTTTATGGTTTATATTTGACCGAAAGGTTAAAACGAATGACTTAATTACCCATCCTATTTTAAAGGACGGTCATTTTGATATTTGAGACAATATTGCAAAACCAGTGATATTATTGTACAAAGTAAGGTAAAGTCTTTATTTCTCAGATGCTTCTTTGTATTCAGTCTTTATATGTACCGGATCATTAATATAAAATAAGAGATACTCGGACACAGTTCACCTTTGGTCACACCGGCCAATTTGGCTTATGAGACAGCAACTTGGTAAACACGTTTACTTGCTTTCTTACAACATTCGATGTCAGGAAGCATGTAGGTAGACTCTAAGTAAGCATTATATAACTAGCTATTTGCTCACCGACTAACTATATCACTACAGGTAGGTCCATTGCTGGTTCCCACCGTCCATCTCAAGGCATGTGCTTTAATCAGTCGGCCGACAGAGATTGTATCATATATAGCCATTTACAAAGAAACATAACCGCTTAATATTGAAACTCTTACCAACAGTAAAGTATAATCTAACCTCTTCGACCAAATACACAATAACTAACATAAGTGTAAAAATGGCCAATGCCCAACAGTGACTAGTACACTATCCTTTTAATTGAATATAATTATATTGCTAGTGTACAGCTACAATACAAATTCTACAGACTGGAAATCTTGACTTAATGCTTTGGTAATTGCATCTCGGGAACATGACTGGCATTGCCACATTATAAACATAGCAGTGAGTGGTAAAAGCTTAGAGCTTCTTATTAGCATTCACAAAGCATCTATATAAATACAGACGACGCTGCTTTTTATGCCGCAACACAATGGGTACTCCAAACGACAGCGACACCATTATGAAGGCACATTTAATCATAATACACTTACTGATAATTGAATTCGATCCGACATTGTATGACTATCACATGTTACATTTGAGTTAAATTTAATATTCAATAACTATACTTACCGACAAAAGAAGCGCAACATTCTACTAGTCTTAAAAATCATAGAAATACATGTAGTGTAACAGGTAACTAAGGGTAAACTAAGTAGAATAAGTAACTGACACCAACACTGGTGGTATTCAATAGCCGTTCTCCAGGAAAACTGGACTTGATGACAAAACTATATATCAGTTCGTGTAGTGTTAAGAAGATCAGACTCAATACAGCATCCATATACAAAGCAACACACCGATTTATCGCATAATATTTATAATTATAGCCCTATTTTAAATAAACATAAAAAAATCGCGAATGAAAGTTGCTTGTCTGATTGTTTTTACCATAAAAGCTCCGTTTTACTCAATATGGGTACTTTTCAGAACGCTGCCATAGCAACGACGGAAAGTATCATAACGTACGTGGGGTCATCAAAAAGAAATGAGATAAATGCTATAATTTGTAAAGTTTACATGTTTTAACCACTTACTATTATATTCGTTTAGGTGCATTAAATGCCGATTTGTACGTGTAAAATATAATGTTCTACTATAAGTAGTAATTTATTTTTAGAACGTTAAATCTAAGGTGTCGCGCTATGTCGCCGCACATCAAAACGTAATCAGTTTTCGCCGTATGCTATGGACAAGTTTATCACTAATATGTTATTGTATTTTTCCAACACTTGTCTAATTAACTGGACATGACGTCAATCCATTAAATAACCATAGATTAAAACGGGTTTGATAGAGTGTGACTGTTTTAAATATATGAGGAGAAAACGAACAGTATACCGACTCGAAAACCATGTCATAATTTTGGCAAATAATCACAGCTTGAAAATATGTAGTTTTATCACAAACTAGAAGAAATGTCTAAACAAACATTTAAAATGATGAAACGGCATCAGGATAGAAGTCTGCCAGAAGTTACTTATATATCGTTAGTACAAATTTTGTACTAACGATATATAAGTAACTTCTGGCAGACTTCTATCTATTATATATTATTTTAAATGTTTTGTGGCGGGAAAAAATCTTTAGTATATCAAGTAGTGGCCCGAAATGCATTAGATGAGCGATCAATTGCGAACGTCACTCGCCAAGACGGACGTCATACACGGAAGCCGTCTTTAGAATGTGAATGATGGAATACTTACTGAACATACTCTTGGTATCTTATAACAACTATAAAAACGACCTCTCTTTCTTACTAAATACTGAATAAATGGTAAATTTATGCAATACGTTTCGAGACATGAGCGGTTTTTAAGAGCAATGAGACGTTCGAATAGTTAACCTTTTACGTGCATGACGTCATTGACCTTAATTGTGTGCGGCGAGTCGCTGTACCCAAGGTTGCGAAACCTCTGATATCTCTACATGTAACGCACGAATATTTATGAAGAGAGGATGTATTTGGTATAGGCATACAACTTTTCTTATTACAGCAGTATCCATTGTCATTTTACATCGTTTGTCTCATTTCATTTTGATCAGCCAGATCCTGAAAATTGTGCTCTTATTGGGAATTTAACGAAAGTTTCTTTTTTCTGTTTGAAGTTGACATGTTCTTAGAACACGACACTCCTTTTTGTATTTTTAATTTTAATTAGGACATTACAAATCTACTTACTAAGTGGCAAATTTTAATGCATTTTTATCAATTCATAAGAATATTTATCAATTAAGTAAAGCGTCAATATAGACGTTATATGTATGTGTAGGGCAGCGTCCTAGCATTTGATAAGCTACGGAATCTGAAAAATATACCGCATGCAGGCGACAAAAATAGAACGAACCAAGTGAAGAGATTTTTGGTACAGACATAAACACTTACTGCCTGCAGCACAGTTCTAATTTGGAATCTATATGTATCTTACTTTTCACTCTATACGGTAGTTGGTTGTCACCACAAGCTATTGGTGTCAAGTGTAATGTAAGTGGTTTGTCTTACTTTAATAGTACACACTGCCATTGAAGTACGCGGGACATTGAAGAGTCCCTTTACATCGTTTAGTGTGTTTGTACTACAAATTGTGCTTTAAACAAAACTGCTTTACCAGGCACTCGATGAGTTAAATGTCTGCTATTAACTTGGCTACTGATACAGTTGTTACGTGTAAGCGCCCGTCTGAGTTAGACAGACGAGTCAATTGGAAATATTGTCATGAGAAATCATGTCCGGGAAAACGCTTGTTTTTTGCCATTCCCAAACACGCGTTAATCCAAAAATGGTGAAACAACACTGAGTAGGTTAAAATGCCATCGTTTGTGTTAAGCTGTCATGTTTATAAACATAGACACACAACTGCTCGAAATAGCACTAACATTGGGTGGGGGATATTGACACTTTCGCCGTTGCACAAATTGATTAGACACCATTAAGCAGCAACAACTAGATCCGCGACATAATCCAGTAAAAATATCTAGATACTTTAGATATACTATAGACACATTTGGACGAATTGGACAGTTATTTCCCACGGAGAGATTTTCTTCATTTTTGCTGTTTTAATACTTTAATGTATCACAAACAAAAATATCAATTAAACAACATAAGTCACCATTGTAAATTTGGAGTTATTGGTAACCATGGGAGTCGACTGTTTGTCTAAAATTGAAGCAATTCAGCTCAAAGTTCTCATAAAAAATGTCAGAAAATCAAAATGTTATAAGAATACTTGTTAAGGTATTAAAACACTCATAAAATCATAGAAACAATGATATCAGGCCCGTAGCGTCAATACGCGCGTGTCCGCAAGGTGGCGCTATGGCGTAAGAAACAACGTATTTATGACCAAAATAAATACACCAACATAAAGAGGAGTCTTTAATGATTGTTTGTACCTAGTTTCAAGAAAATCGGCCGACATTTATTATTTCCCGAGGAACGTGTTCTAGTACCTTAAATCTGAGACACGGAAGTGTTTTAAACACATCGTAAAGTAAATTTAAAGGTATCTAGCAATAATTGTGATTACCCTGAAAAAGACTCTTTTTCAATTGAAGTTTCTTAAATAAAAAACATATGTAGTGCGTGGTCATATCAACTGGACAAACAAAAGAAAATTAGATCTATGCCTCGCCTTTCTACTTTAAGCGGTTCAGCCGTAAATATATTACCTCCCTTTATAGGAAATGCAAATTTCCGTATTCGACAAAATATATCATTTTCGTAGTTATCACAACTAAACACGCACCATTATAATATGGAGTGATACTAGCTGAAATATAATTAGTTT